>OX411328.1:4447661-5926048 GCA_948150665.1 Conistra vaccinii
CTTCATTTGGTGCGATTCAAAGTTGGTGCGCTTCGAGATTTACCCCGAATTTGTGTATAATATGTACCCCTATGCATATGTACAACGCGCGGACGAATTCGTGGGCAGAAGCTAGTTCCTTAGACTTTTAACATAATATTGTGATTTATATTTGTCCAAGTTTCTTAACGCTCCAATGATCACAACGTGAACACAAACATCCGGAGTTGCAACAAACATTGTGTCTTAAAAATAGACTCTCCTAGGAATATATAAGTCTATAAGCTATAGAGGAGGGTACCTCCGGGCTTCCGCGCCCTTCCGGCCTTTGTAGGCGTAATTAATTAATTGCCACCCTTACGATAACGACCAACATATAGATCATTAATTGTCTTTGTTGACGTTCACACGTATCACTTGCAAGTTAAGGAAAAATACAGTATTGTTGTTGTACGGTACCTAATAAATAATCTACTGTTATGATGAGATATGTGAGGAAGGGTTTAGGGTATTTCCAAGGGCGTCGCCAGCCGATGGCCCAGGGGAGGGCAAGTTGATAAGTAGGATGGGAAAAGTATGATTTGTACGTATAGTCTAGAGTCAAAAGCACATTGAAGCTTTACTCTTGTAGTAGTTGTAGTGCGAGTTTTACCTCTACGGCGCACAATGCGGCCAAAATTTATGCTTGTAGATATTTGATTTTTGACCAATCAGTTTCAACTCAGTAGTCCTGATAGGAACTGAGAAAAATAATAATTTCCATTTTTAATGTGTGGATTGGAAACGACCTTTCGGGACGTTTTTCCCAAAACTATTCAGAACTGTAGAGCTGAAACCTAATAAGTAGGTATTATGACTCGGTCTATCACCAACACATACGAATAACGTCCCCGGACTCCGGATTAGACCCCTTTTAGGAGATATGGAACTTTAAAAAACCAAATAAGAGTCGTCAAAATAAACAAAATTGGATTTATAGTTAAGTAGTTTCTATAAATTAGCATGCATTGTTTGTATTCGACAAATTTAGGATCTCTAGGGGGGGCAGCTGCCTCCCCCCCTGCCCCCCTTGGCGACGCCCATGGGTATTTCTCAAAAAGGATAGAAACCAGTAAAAGAAAAGAAAGCAAACTACTATCCGATAGCCAGCCGGATAGTAAAATTACCTACTGCTTTCTACTATGTACTTTAAAATATTTTTAACCGACTCCAAAAAGGAGGAGGTTTTCAATTCAACTGTGTTATTTTTTTTGTCCCATATAAATTTTACTAACTTTGCTTGGATAGTTTTTGAGTTAGCTTCAATACGTATTTTTCCCTCATAGCCTATGTGGATGATATGATGATAACTTCCTGTCACTGTTATTTACTTAGCAGGTAGTGGTATTCGAATTTGTGTGGGGTAGGTACCACAACTAAAAAGGGAAAATCTAAAACTTTTTACAAAAGTTCTTGTCAATGTCTATGCAATCAGTAAATTATAATTACATATCTAAATAATTTGCGTACTGTCATTATGTACCTACCTACCCATGATTATTGTGTATTATGTTTATATTGTTAACAGATATAAAAATATTTCTTATAAGCTTTGAAAGGTGAATCGGTAGCCTCATAAACTGTTTTAATTCTAATGAGTTAATGTGAATTAGGATAAGTGCATTTTGTTCATGTAGGTTACCTTTGAAAATGAAATGAAATGAAAATGACTGCTTGCTTTCTGCTGCGACTGTTTTCTAACATATTAGCTAAGATGAGTACTTATCTACGACGCACCTACCTACCAACCTACCCTACCTAACCTACCCTAAAACCTACCTACTCTACCTTCCTACATACCTACTTACCTTCCCTACCTATATACCTACCTACTTATACTAGCTGAAACGCTATGTTAGCTGAAACTGGTGTAACTTTCCTCATACACCACTCATGTTAGCTAAAAAGCTATTTCAGAAACGGTATTCAAAAACCAACCAAGTCCCCTAACTCAGAAAAATGCGGCATCATACACTGAGCCTGGAGCTAAGACCGCCGCGTTATGACCGCTTAGTTCAGATTCTTTGAGTTATGAGTCCACGACGACGACGTAACATCTCTCCGTACAGCAATGTTTATTACTTAGGTACACACGGTTACACATCAAGCTATATTTTCCAGTACAAGCTGACCTCGCATTGTAGGGATATCCTATACAATACGAGATCAGCATAAACTGGAAATGCTTGATGTGTAGCCGTGTGTACTACTATTGAAGAACTTCATATTTATACACCGTAAGTACTATTTCCGCTCGCAGCGCTGGTGGCTATAGAACCAGAGCGAGCGGTAACTGAAGGCCAATTCTCGTATAGTACGACACAACTTAGATGTAACATCGGCAAAATTCGTAAAACCGATCACCATCCAAACTGAGTGCGCCTTCAAATTCACCAATCTTTATTACTGCTTTAGCGGAAAATGATCTTTCGAAAACACAGTAACTTGTAAAGTCTTATAGCCAAATACATTCGTAAAATTGAAATGAATGAATGAAAATTTTCAAATCTATGCTACATCTAAGTTGTGTCGTACTGTACCTACTTATAAAACGTTAACATTCTAGTCGCAATCTGAAAAACTTGTCAAAAATGTTGGTAAAATTGTATTTTTGACAGATTGCCAACGAGATGCGAATGCGATCGTTCTTAAAAATTACGGGAATTGCTCTTCTATTGTGGTTATTGTGTTCACGGGATTTTTTTTTCAAACTATACAGTACTTAGATATGAAGTTGTTGTTTTTCTTCTATTTCTTATATAGAGGGTTTAAGCAAAAACTGATTATGCCACCCTCATCGGTACAAACAATTATTTCTTATAATCTGAATCCAATTTTATGAAGTTCTTCGATAGTACCTATTGCAGTACACAGGTATACTCTAACCTGTAGATATTTTTTCTATTTATGTTATTCAGTAACAATATACATTGCGTTCGAAATAATCCAACATGGAACATTACGCAAATGTTACAAAATGACGATGATATAGATATTATTATTAAAAATCATGCAATTTAATTTAAATTACGAAATATTATTAAGGTTAAAAAAATAAAAATACCATGCAAACATAAATTATAAAACCATATGTCAAATGTAAAATAAACGCAAACAATAATAAAAAAAAACAATTATAACCCATAGACAAATAATAACACATGTCAGTTTTTTGAGGACTATAAATTATCTAATGAATAGAGGCATTTTTCCAACAGGAATGCCTCGAGCCTTGCCTTAAATGAGCCTGTGTACAGTAGGCTTTTTAACTCAAGCGGTAATTTATTGATTATTTTAACTGCCTGAAACTGAGGACTATGTTTAACTATTCCAAAAGTCGGGATGATTTTATTTCCAAAATCTTTTCTTCGCGTTTTTTCCCTTACTAGTCTGTCGTCGTCTGTTTCATAGTCATTAATATACTTTTTGAAATTGTTTAGTAGCACTACTACATAAAGGCTAGGTACTGTAAGAATACCAAGTTCTTTAAAATATGGTCGACAGGTGTCTCGTTGAGAAATGCGGACAATGGTTCGAATCGCTCTTTTTTGGAGAACGAAAGCCCTATGCCAGTTGTAATAGTAGCTGTTTCCCCAAAACTGTATGCTAAACCTCAATTTGGAGTCAATCAGCGCCATTTTTAAATTTAAATTAGGTATAGAATTTCTGTCGAAAGAAAAGCTACTCGGAACTAAATTACGTAGTGAAACATGGTGCGGTATTCTGATGCCGTAAAATGACTTTATATTAAGGTAGTAAAGAAAGAATAAAGGAGTTTTAATATTCTTTTTATTATTGTTTGGTTACTTCACCAAATACGATAGGATACGATCAAGAGGGAGAGATCATTGATTTGTTTTTCCTATGTGAGTCACAGAATAGAAAAAAAACTTGCGACTCGGACTCGCATTTAAGAGTTCCGTATTACAGTACAATATTTAGCAAAAACGCCGAACAATTTTTTTTTTATTGTTATTATTATAGCGGCAATAATGAAAATTTCCGTACCACCGTACTATATTTAGCAAAAAACGCCGAGAAATAATAAATAAATTTTTATTATTTGTTGTTAGATAGCGGCAATAGAAGTAAACAGTCTGTGAAAATTTCAACTGTCTACATATTAAGAGGGCTATTACATTTTGACCCTGATTTTTGCGTAAATGGACAACTTTGGCGTTCTCATTCTTAGAAACTGAAAGACTTCGACAAGTATGAGTTATTGAGTGGTGGAGAATAGTTATTATTATAGTACATAGCGGCCTCGCTTTTTGATTTTTTTTCTTATCTACTTAAATAAAGCCAAAATTCCGAAACAAGTTTTTCATAAAATGCGCGACGGCCCTTTTTCGAGCTCGTGGATTGAACTATTGCATATAAGCAAATGAAATTAAAAAAATATAATAATATCTCTTAAATAGTGGTCTAGTTCATAGCGGCCTCGGAATTTTGAAATATGTATGGAATAACTGTAAAAAAAATCAAATTCAAAAACATAAAACTACTAAAAACGCTCAGAATTAACAGTGAATTTCTCCTTACTACATTAAAATTACTACGTAAAATTTATACCAGAATATACGTTAGTTCATAAGAAATTAAAATATTATAATTCCATAAAATTAAAAATATATATAATTCAAAATAAACGTAATTACAACCTGCCAAATCGCTTTATAATACGATGCGTGGACTTCTGGCATTCAGTACTAGACATGCGCAAAACAGTACGTTGAAAAGTAATGCAACATCACATCATTTCTTCTGAAATGTACCATCACACTGAGATATCACATCACTCGAAACATTACCCGATCAATGCCGAATGAACGTGGCCGCCGTGATGTTGCATGCCCGTGCGGGACGGCGACGGAGCGCGCTTGCGAGCGAAAACATTACATATTACATTACGCGTAATATCAGCATCGCAATAGACTGACCGTAATCCTTGCATCATTTTAATTTAATTTAATTTGGTAATGCATATTTAGTTTACTAAAGGTACTTACTTTAGTGTAAATTCATAAATTAATTTTCCTTCACTGGGTAAAAGTTGAAATTACTTGAAATAACCATGTTCAGAGTCGAATTTAATGCAAAATATTGCTTGACTAAAGTATACCTTTACTGCTCTAACTTCATCAATGTGTAGGGAAAAGAACAGGAAAGGCATATAACCTAGTGAGAGCGAGACAACCATTACGCGACGCGCCTGGGACGCCTGAGTCGCGAGTGATGTTTAGTGTGATGTGTGATGCTTATTTCTTCCGCGTGATGTGTAATATGGCATCACGCGGTCGAGTGATATTACGTTTGTGATATTAGGAGCATTATTTACACATGTCTATTCAGTACTGCGCGAGCGCTCGTTGAGGTTGGACCTGTGCCGAAATTTTTCGCGCCAAATGATCCAGCAAAAAGCGTATAGTGCGACTAACTATTTTGATCATGAAAGTATTCTTTGTAACTCTTGTTATATTGAACAATTATTTTATACTTACTAGCTGTCCGCCCCGGCTTTGCACGGGTAGCACTAAGTACTTCTCTACGGCGCACCTACCTATCTACCTACCTACCTACCTACATACCTACCTACATACATACATACATACCTACCTACCTACACCTACCTACACCTACCTACACCTACCTACACCTACCTACACCTACCTACACCTACCTACACCTACCTACACCTACCTACACCTACCTACACCTACCTACACCTACCTACACCTACCTACACCTACCTACACCTACCTACACCTACCTACACCTACCTACACCTACCTACACCTACCTACACCTACCTACACCTACCTACACCTACCTACACCTACCTACACCTACCTACACCTACCTACACCTACCTACACCTACCTACACCTACCTACACCTACCTACACCTACCTACACCTACCTACACCTACCTACACCTACCTACACCTACCTACACCTACCTACACCTACCTACACCTACCTACACCTACCTACATACATACATACCTACCTACCTACCCTACCTACTTACCTGCCTACCTGCCTACCTGCCTACCTACCTACATACATACATACCTACCTACCTACATACCTACCTACGTACCTACCAACCTACCGTGCCTACCTACCTACCTTCTTACATACCTACCTATCTACCTACCTATCCTACCTACATATCTACCTACCTACTTGCATACCTACCCTAACTTCACCTACCTATCCTAAGAACATTCTCCTTACAATAACAAACTACCCTACCTACCTATCTACCTACCTGTCCTACCTACATACCTACCTACCTACCTATCCTACCTACATACCTACCTACCCTACCTTCACCTTCCTATCCTAAGAACCTTCTTCTTACAATAACAAACACAACAAAAAAAGAATTAGCGAAAATGGTCCAGCCGTTCACGCGTGATGCCGTGACCAAGTAAATAGGGATTCATTTTTATATGTATACTAGCTGCCCGCCCCAGCTTCGCACGGGTAGCACTAAGTACTTATCTATGGCGCACCTACCTACCTACCTACATATCTACCTACTTACCTAAACCTACCTAAATACATACCTACCTACCCTAACTACCCTTCCTGCCTACCTACCTACCTACCCTACCTACATACATACCTACCTCCTTGCAAACCTACCTACCTACATACATACCTACCTCCTTGCATACCTACCCACCCTACCTTCACCTACCTATCCTAAGAACCTTCTTCTTACTATAACAAACATAACAAAAAAAGAATGAGCGAAATTAGTCCAGCCGCTCACGCGTGATGCCGTGACCAAGGAAATAGGGGTTCATTTTTATATATACATGTATATAGGATAGAAGATAGGTGGAAAAGTTTATTGTTGACTCGTTATAGGTAATTTTTTTTAAAATACTAATTGTTCTTTCACTATAATATTATATGGCCGAAGAAGCCTTACGAACACTTCCCCTCTGGGTATGAACAACAACAAAATGTTCGTGTACGTTCATAAAAACTACTTTCAAAACGATTCTTCACTTCGTTAATCGTTATAAGGGCGCGCGGAGCTCCGTGCAAATGTCTAGCTGTGCTGTTAAATTCTGTAAAAAGCGTTCAAAAACGTCAAACTTACGTACCTACAGAACCCATTATCCTTCCACATGTTAATATATTTTTTATAATATTTACTCATGTTTTTATTGAAATTAAAAATCCTAACCTCATAATACTTACATAACGATTTTTCATTCGATCCAACCATGATTCAACATAAAACTCAATTCATAATCGAGTATTTTCCTCACATTGCTTCTGTGACGTTACAGTCTTGGTACATCTCGTTTTATGTTATAGCGAGACTACCTTGTGTGATTAATGCCAGCCACACACGTAACGATTTGCTTGCGCAAATTTAGGCTTGCGCAAGCAAATCGTTACGAGTGTGGGACGAAATTTGCGCAATCTGTTTTGAAAACACAGTAAGATTTGCGCAAGCCTAAGTTTGCGCAAGCAAATAGTTGCGTGTGTGGCTGGAGATTTATGCAACCCTAAGTTTGCGCAAGCAAATCGTTACGTGTGTGGCTGCAATTACAATTTTCGATTCTACGCTTGTGCAAATTTGAGTTTGCGCGCTTGAGCGTGTGTGGGGCATGTGATCAAATTTCAGTAGTTTTTTTTAAATCAACAATAATAGTACTAATTTGAAGTAAACTTTGTCCTCCCGCTGCGAATGTCTATCTGCCTAAATGCGATAAACTCAAAAACTATCGAACAGATTTTCATACTATTTTCACCAATGGACGAAGTGATTCATGAGGAATGTTTATGTGTATAATTCATTAAGGTTTTGTATAAATTGGCTGAAATATGACGATGAAGGAAGACAATTGAAGATGTCGGAAAAAATCTTGCCGACTGGGAGCTTTATCGGCGTATGCCAAGAACAATTCCGTAGCTGACTACATGCGGCAACTGCACTGACTGGCTGGTTTCTATGGATTTCTATGAAGGCGACGGCCGATTCGCCGATTCGCTAGATTCGGAAGGCAATTCGCGAAATTAGCAAACATTTATTTTACGTATTTTCTTTTTTTTGTAGCGTTTATTAGGCCAACTATTGCCAAAGCGTCATCAATGGATGCCATTACCGCGTAACACAACACACCTGGACTACTAGAAATACTATCGACTAAACAGAAATGATATCGTTACAAGCAAATTTGAGCCGTGTGTGGTCAATACCGGTGTCAAGCAAATTTGCGCAAGCCTAAGTTTGCGCAAGTAAATCGTTACGTGTGTGGCTGGCATTAGTCTTCTCTAGCTTCTAGGAAATAGAACAATAGCTGATCGCCCGGGCGAGAACCTATCGTTTTTTTGTTACCTCGTCCCCCGCCAAAATAGACAGACTTTTTTGTTCGGAATACTGTGCATAATGCCAACCACACACGTAACGATTTTCTTGCGCAAACTTAGGCTTGCGCAAATCTAAATTGACGGGTTTTCAAAGAAATTTGCGCAAATTTCTTCCCACACACGTAACGATTTGCTTGCGCAAAACTAAATTTGCGCAAGTAAATCGCGGAAGCACATACGGATGGCTTTCATGCCATTATGCGTAAGAAAGCAGCATTTTTACTACAACGTTTACGTAACAGTCGGAATGGCATCCTGAAAATGATTGTTGCGAAACCAGACTGTCTCATTCAGAGGCACCTGGTGGAGGTGGGTTTAGGTTTAACAAGTTAATTAAAGAAACTCACTAACATTACTAACATAGCAGGTAAGCACAAATTGTTACTAACTAATTACAAACAATCTATGGACTGTAACGTCTGAAATAAATAATTTTTATTTTATTAAATCGTTACGTATGTGGCTGGCATAATGCCAGCCAAAAAGGTAACGATTTGCTTACGCAAAATTAGGCTTGCACAAACCTAAATTGACGGATTTTCAAAGAGCGCCACTTTTGCGAACTTTGCGCAAACTTCCCACACACGTAACGATTAGCTTGCGCAAGCCTAAATTTGCGCAAGCAAATCGTTACGTGTGTGGCTAGCATAAGGAATTGTTACTTACTGACTGTTAAGTTTATTTCTAGCATGGGTCGAAAAGGTCGGCGAAAACGGGTACGAATCTATTGATTTTTGTGATACCTACCAGTTTTAGTCCCTCATCTGATAATTCAATTATTTTTCATTATTAACAGTATTTTAAATTAGATTATCACTGGAGAAGCCTTATGCGCAATATTCCGAACAAAAATGTCTGTCACTTTTGGCGGGGGACGAGGTAACTTCTACGAAAAAAAACAATAGGTGCTCGCCTGGGCGATCAGCTATTGTTCTATTTCCTAGAAGCTAGAGAAGACTAAAAGGCGTTCATACCATTTTTTTTTATCGATATCGATATTCATTTGGTATTCTGCTTGAATCCATGAAATAAAACAGCTGCATAAAATAGAAAAATTTTAACAAGAAGAGAAAATAACTACAATTAAATAAAAGTAACTAAATTGTAATAATCTCAATAATAAAATAGGACAAGTAAAAAAAAAAATGCTAAACCATTTCAATGGACATACATAAAACACAAAACAATCAGGAAAAATAAAAAAAACAATTATCAAAAATATTTACTAAGTAATTCATTATAATGAATGAGCCACACACGTAATGATTTGCTTGCGCAAATTCAGGCTTGCGCAAGCAAATCGTTACGTGTGTGGGAAGAAATTTGCGCAGATTTCTTTGAAAACACGTTAAGTTAGATTTGCGCAAGCCTAAGTTTGCGCAAGCAAATCGTTACGTGTGTGGGAAGAAATTTGCGCAAATTTCTTTGAAAACACGTCAAGTTAGATTTGCGCAAGCCTAAGTTTGCGCAAGCAAATCGTTACGTGTGTGGCTGGCATAAGGAATTATCGACATGTCAATTTAGGTTTCAAACATGACCTCAACTCTACGGTAGTCTCGCTATCATTTTTACTAAAGGACATAATCGCATGTCAATCGTAAGTAAATTTTGTTGATTTTGCGTATATTTTCGTAATGCAAAATGAAAGTATTTTGATCTTTATGAACATAAAATCTAGATGTACCAAGACTTGTTGACGTCACAGAAGCAATGTGAGGAAAATACTCGATTATGAATCGATTTTTATGTTCAATCATAGTTGGATCGAACGAAGAATCTAAATGTATTATGAGGTTAGGATTTTTAATGAAAACATGAGTAAATATTATAAAAAAATATTGACTTAAGGAAGGTTATTCGGTTCTTTACGTAAGTATAACGTTTTTGAATATATATTACTACTTATATATTACTTCGTCAGTACCAGATTACTATATTAAACAATAAGAAAAGTAATAACAAATAACTCAATAATAAAAAAGTATCAAAGTCGTTTATTCGTAGCTACAATACAGTGTAGTGAACACGTGACACCGAGCGAGTCGTCGCCGTGCTTCAATATACCTAATCTGTGAGAACGCAATTTTGTGATAGGGCTCTTAAGGTTCAGGAAATTATCAGATACAGCCCACTGACAGACACGAACGGACGGAGGAGTTTTCGTAATAGGGTTCCGTTTGGCACACTTCGGGTACGTAACCTTATTACTGAGACCACCTACGGAAGTAGGTACCATCGAAGAAGTTCATACATCGTAAGAACTATTTCTGCTTGCAGCGCTCGGCTGCTATAGAACCGGGGCGGTAACAGATGTGGTCATCGTGTTCACGGGATTTTGTTTTCAAATAGCTTATATATGAAGTTCTTCGATAGCACGTTCAAAGATTTCCATTTTTTTTCATGCCCTAGAAACAGACTAGTTCGTAAGAACTAGGTACTTTACTGTAAAGTAAAGCAGATATTGCACTGAGTTTAGATTAAAGACTCCATGTTAAATTTTACTATGATAGCTAATAAGCCTAATAAATTATGTACTATTATAATATGGTACTTTTTTTTTAACATAAATTATGTGAAAAAAAAAACTTTTTGGAAGTATTACACCACCCTAGTTGCCGTGTCTTGCTAACATTGGATGAATGTAGTACAATAAGTAAGCTACACGAAATAGTTTTAAATAGTTAAACTTTGCATTTACTAATTTACATACCAAACTATTTAAACACCTAATAATATGTACATAGTGTAGCCAGTATAAGCTGACCTCGTATTGTACGGAAATCTTATACAATGCGACATCAGCATAAACTGGAAATGAATAGCCTCATGTGTAGCCGTGTGTACTATCATGGCAGCATGGAATTAGTATTTACTATATGAACTTTGAAACAGGTGAAAATAGAGAACGAAAAAACAAAAAGAAAAAAAAAATTAAGATATAATTATGTATAAGATAAGAAGAGATAAGATATATACAATATTTTTTAATATATACAGGGTTACAGGGAAAGTCGTACTGAATATAAAAGGACGTTATTAATCAGGTCATTTCTGAAGGATTTGATTTTATAATAAGGTGTCCGAAAGTTAACCGTTATGGAGATATAGAATTTAAAAGAATTTTTTGAAAAATCCTATATTTTTTGGCTATTAGTCGTTTTTTTGGGATTACAGCGAAATATTCAGTACGACTTTCCTTTTAACCCTGTTTATATATTATATAGTACTGGACCTTAAGGAAGGTAACTCGATCTAACGCATTGGGGTAAGTAATTGATTACCTACTCTTTTTAATTTTCCAATGCTGAAGCTGCACTACAGGCTGATGTACAGGGTCAAATAAAATTAGCTAGCGAAACTCCGCAGATTTGATGGTATTGATGAAAACATGTTCTCCCATGTAACATCGATATACGTCACGGTCAATTCACCAGCTGCAAAATGTTAGTTTGTAATCGTAAAAATAACGAAACGATACGATTTTCGGACCTTTTCCTTTACTTGTGCTGTGAGAACTTGCTTCTTGCCAAATTTCAAAATTCTAGGTCAACGGGAAGTACCCAATAGGTTTTAATTTATTTGCATGTATCCAAATATGTCGCATAAATGGCCGTATTTTTTTTTATTACGTGACTTAGAAGCTTGATTATTTTAGAGTTCCAACTCCAAGGGACCTTATTCATAGACCTACGTGTTTGCTATTAATTTCAACTTGATATCTCCACGCGTTTCTGAGAAAAAGGGTCTTGACAGACTGACAGACAGACGGATAACGAAAGTATCCTGTAAGGGTTCAATTTTTTATTTTGGGGTTCGAAACCCTAAAAAAACAAGGAAAATTATTTCAGGAAACTTACCACTATGAAGTGCTGAACACTCTCCAATAACCACCCATACATCTTGGCGAATAATATTTACTTGATATTTGATTAAAGATTTTTATTCTTCTCAAACAAATCAGCCTGTATAGCGAGAAACTTCGAAGATAAGTACGTAGGCACAAATCGAAAGAGCGCGTTCATGTGCAAGTGATTTTAAATTACAATTTAAGTATTTCGTTGATTAATTTATGTCATACATTGTCCTTTAACGTCCACTAATCGTAATCGTCAGTAAGCCACAGTCTATTTTTTCTTCAACAAATGACACTGACAAACGATCAGTATACAAGTTTTGATACACAGAGTTTTGTTTACGTCCTTCGCAACCTTGAGTCGCGTTTACCCGGTAAGGCTTTCGCGGGTCTACTGAACGGATAAGGGAGCGAACTGATACTTAATATTCTATAGCCAAGCTGCCTTCGATGTGCGATGTGCTAAGAAATCTTTGGTAACCTGTTTAGTGTTCCTTGACTAATTAAACATTTAGGTAGTAGGAAAAGAAAGAAAGAAAAAGAAAGAAAATACATTTATTTACCATAGACTAAAAAAAGCACACAGTTTATACAGCAGACAAAAAAAAAAAACTTATAAAAAGTTTAAAATACGATGTAAGGGGAGTGAAAACAACAATAAATAAATTAAAAAAATGCAATAAGATTTTTTTCTCAAACATGCTTGGAATTTCGAACATTATTTTGACAACCTTCTTCGAGATAAATTGAAATTGCTGTACTGGTCAAAAACAAGTGAGCATCAGGCCGGTAATCTTAGTATGAAAATCCATATCTGTCGTGTTTAGCGGCCAAATAAATTACTTACTATGAAAACTCATGTCTGTCGTGTTATTTAAAAAGGGATCTAACGTTTTACTTATACACATGGCAATAAAGGAGGTAACTTATAAAAAAAAAAAAAAAACGATACTTTATGGCCGCAACCAGGCAAAGGACGATCGTGAAAATGTGGGCCTGAGCGAAGCCGAGGGACATATACTCGTACGTGTGTCCTAAATGCACTAATTGCTGGCCGCGACAGTTATGTACTATAAATTACCTGATGCCCTGTCTTGTCTAATATTTGATAATGCGGTTAAAGCCTCTCCCCCACAGGCGCTAAGGGGTTTATTTATAAACGTTGCTTAAAGTTAAGTGACGTTCAAACGTCAAAAATGTATACATATATGGTTAAACAGTTGGTTCTTTTTCTTTTCGTGTGGTTAGTAACTAACCTGGTGTCAGAGTTTTAAAACCGCCCATGGGCCTCTTACTTGGCGTCACATGCCGTCGAGAAATATCTCTCAGGCTCTTTTCCTTCACCGTGTTTGAAACAGTTGCTAATCATTACTTAACTTTAAACAACGTTTATAAATAAACCCCTAAAGGTTAAGAAACGTGCCGCCTCGATAGGGGGGTAGGGGAGGGGCAAGGTTTAGTAAACCCCCCCCCCACTCCTGCCCCGCCATTCGGAGACCCTCTAGAACCCCCAAATAACCTCACATTCTTTCTAGCGAGGCGGCACGTTTCTGATTCCGATGATGCTCCTACCATATTTTTGGAGACAGTCATCATGATTATCATCCACAGCCTGACTTCAGCTACTGCTGGCCTCTCTATTGTTTTTGTTTTCCAGCCTCATCCAGTTTTTGCTCGCAACGGCAACAAAGTCGTCCACCCATCTCGCCGCCGGACGACCGACATCTCTTCCAGCCATTGGACGCCACTCTACTCCACCTGTCATCACTGCCCTTAGAGACTGTTGTACTTACTAACTTAACTGATGCAAACGCAACTGCAGTGCAAATGGGCCTGGGTTCGATGATAATACTAAGATAGATAAATTATAAGAAAAACGAAAGATGGGCCAGAGAAGCAACAGAATGGTATCCCAGAGAAGGAAAGAGGAAAAGAGGAAGACCATTTCAAATATGGGAAGACGATCTGAGAACTACTGCGGGAGGGATGTGGAGGAGAAAAACTCACGACCGTGAGCTATGGAGGCCTATGCTAAAGAGCAAAGCAGTCTGGAGAATTCTGATGTCTAAACCTTTAATTTAAAATAAATTGTAAAACTAGTTTTTAAGGATTGCTATTTGAAATTATAAGAATTTGCAAAACTTTACAAAGTGAAAAATAACTTTAATTTCGGAAGTCCGTGTCTTTGGTTTTGAATTTTCATTTTTTGCCACCGACTTCCGAAATTAAAGTTATTTTTCACTTTGTAGTGTGTTTTTTGGAAGTCGGTTTTTAGTTTTCACTTTTTAATTGTGGTTCCTACCCCACATGAATTCGAATACCACTACCAGCTATGCAAGTAACAGTGACAGGAAGTTATCATCATATCATCCATATAAACTAAGTGGGAAAAATATGTATTATTGAAACTAACTCAAAAATAATTTTCAATGGCGGTCCACAATTGACGGAGAAATCGGTGAACCTACATAAAAAAAAAAACATACATAATGTCGCACATAGAACCTCCTCCTTTTTGGAAGTCGGTTCAAAAGTAGCGTATCATTGAAGTTTCCCATACGGTGTTTCTCAGTAGCAACCCGTAGTTTGGATTTGCCCCTATTACATGATACTTAAACATGCCTACCTACCCCATCAATGTGTGGCGCCATCTACATCGCCACATGCGTCACACAAAATCCTGACGTCACACAAATCCTACATCGCGCAATTACAGTTTACCGCGCGAACACTAAGGGGTTTATTATAAACGTTGCTTAAAGTTAAGTGACGTTCAAACGTCAAAAATGTATGGTTAAACAGTCGCTAATCACTACTTAACTTTTTAAACAACGTTTACAAATAAACCCTCATATATACTGGTAATTAGTATCCAATACTTAGACACGTGACTTTACTTATCATTATGAACAACTTTTACTATGGAAACAAACCTGAAATCGCGACAAAAAATCAGCTGTTCCCTACATTTATGAGAGCAATGGTAATGAAATTATTTACACAAACTAAAGCGCCTGCTTGGGTTGGAACCCACGACCTACAACTCGTAAGTCGGGGCCGATACCACTGGGCCAAACTATTTGCTTGTCACCCTATACAGGGTGGCAGGGACATCGACGCGAAGCCGGTTACCATGGATTCAGTACATGATTCTGAACTCCCCTGCGTTGAAATTTTTCGTCGGTTATTTAAAAAAAATACAGCTGTTTCATAGAAAAGTGCAATACCTACGCGGTCAAAATGTATGGAGCAGCTGATTTTTTTTTTAATAACCGACGAAAAATTTCAACGCTGGGGGGTTCAGAATCATGTACTGAATCCATGGTAAGCGGCTTCGCGTCGATGTCCCTGCCACCCCGTATAACTTCCCCGACATCAATCGTTGGGCAGTTGCCCGCCAGACATAATACCCGTCTGATCGGAGGATCCTCCCTTTTCTATAGAGGACGAGTGAACTTTACACCCTGTTCCTCATGCTTCTAAACAGGAATACAGGCATCCATTAAGTTCTATTATGGTAAATTAACATAAACCTGGACCTAATTCGGAATGCACCCATTCAAATAATGATGTCATGAATACGATTGATCAATCAGCAAGTTGATAGTGAACTGAATTGGTTCGTTTCGGCGAACCGCATTGAGGGCAATTGTCTGTTACGGCGCCCTTCCAAGGACACGTGCCTCGGACCATTAATTTACCATTTATATCAACTATTTGTAATAACTAAGGTCCCCGTCAGGAGAAGCTATACATTTTCTAAACAAAGAACTTCTACTAAGTTACGTAGTGAAATAAATAATCCCAAATTCAATCAACTCAAAGTAACATACCTACGTGTAATACGAAACTAACGAGCAATTTCACTTGGTCGGGTTATATTATTAGCGATATAAATCGCTGTCTTATAATGTTTTATGCTACTGGAACTCAGACGCGTTCCTGTCCCTCAAGGGTCAATTTTAGGACCTTAAAGGTCCTAAAATTAGTTTATACTGTTCATAAATTACATAACATATTGCTTTCAAAATTCAAAATTTCTCTTATACGCTGACGATTTAAAAGGTTTTAAAGAAATTTCAACTGAAAGTTTTTCAGCTCTTATAATAAACTGTACTTTAGCTTGCTTAAGTGTCATATACTCGTACGTTCACTAAAAAGAAAAATATGCTACATTTCAATTACCGACTTGCTAATAGTGTTATTAACAAAGTTAGCAATCTTAGTGATCTTGGTTTGTTACTGGACTTGAAACTTCATCTTGATATTCATGTAGAAACCATTGTCAATAAGGTAAGTATATCAGATGTTTGGCTTGGTAATGATAGCATAATAGAGATTTCCATCCTCCCCCACCTTCTTGCACCTGTACAAGTCTATAATTAGGCTGCAATTAGAATAGTATCGATGTGGAATCAAAATAACTGCAAAATATATTAAAATTATAGAATTAGTCCAACGCAAAGTAAGGTACTTTGCTAAGGTACGTGCTATGCAATTTAGATGTTTTCGAAAGAAAACATAGAACACAGAATACGACCTGTACTCTAATTACGTAATGCACGATCAATTTTTAATTGAAATAAATTGCTAATTTTTGCTCAATTTTTTTTGTCGAACTTATGAAGCAATGGACTAGCAATCTTTTTCAATTCATTTCAATTTAAAATTGATCGTGCATTACGTAATTAGGCTGCTGCTTATATTACAGCCAAGACGCGTCCTCCTTGCGATAATGACGTTATTCAGTGTAGGTATGCCGAAACAAGTTTCATTCTGACTTGGTGACTGGTTTGTGTTACCTGGTTCCTCAATCAGTATATGGACAGGAGGTACGCACCAGGCGACTAGGTTCGCTACCAGGTTTTGTAGATCCAATGCAGGTGTGTGCTCACCGCTATACCGCTTAGTCGACACATACAATAAGCGTTTTGGTGCAATATACACATTATTCCTAAGCAGATATAAAAAATAAAAAAAATTATAGATATAATAATATGATAAGGTATTTTTTAATTGTGATTTTATTTCTAATTTATGTGTTATTGCACGACTTTCACGACATTTCATCGTTGGTCCCATAGTAAAAGTTGTTCATAATGATGAGTACAATGACCCCTTAAGAGATTTCGTGTATGAATAGATACACCTTATATAAGGTCACATTAAAATAGATGGACAAACTTTTAAGAAATCATTCAGACCACCAAAACGACAATGGTAATTTTTTTTTAAAGAAAAACGCATTATACACCATGAAATTTGAATCACAGTTTTGCTAGAACGAACGTTGTTCAGACCATGGTCTACTACCGTCCAATATGTTATTAAAACAAACTAAACTAGGCGTTCTCAAATAAGTCTTATGTTGCTCAAACGTGTTCAAGCATTAACCGTAATATCTAAGGACTCATCGCGGTAGCAATATGGCATTCAAAAGAGTTATGAGGAGTCTACGTGGACTACAAGGATATCCGGCCAATGCGGGCCGAACTGCAAATAAATAAATCAGTATTTTTTTGTGTGTTTTCAAATACCATTGACGTTTGTTTTTTTTATTGAATGGTATAGAATGGTAGTAGACCATGGTCTGAAAAACGTTTGTTCTAGCAAAACTGTCATTCAAATTTCACGGTGCGGTGTATACTTACAAGAAAAATAAATCAGCTAACGAAAATACACAAAAAAAATTTGCTTACCCAATGCCATTTATTTTTTTAGGTCAAAATAAAATCACTTTAATCCCGCATGCTTTATTAATTAGTGGTCTCGTACTGAACGCTGTGTTAAAATTTGTCCATCTATTTTAATCGGACCTTGTATAATATAGTAATCTGTGGAAATATTTGTAAAGTTTAATTTTAAGACAACACCGTTTATGTTTCATGGTCATGGTATTACTGTTTGTTTTCCCAAATGTAATGCACGTACGAGTATGCGTGTGTTGTTTGATCCTAATTAGATTCAAATTAAATATTATGATGTTTCTAAGCGACATTTTTATTACACAGGCAGATATTTTCGTGTACAACCACAGAAATACTATAAAATATAAAATTAGTTTTGTGTACCTATGCGTAAATATTTACCCCAACGGAACTCTTCACTGTACGTTGTCCGATAGTAAAGCTGCACTCTATTAGCATAACTCAATTTTTATCACAACCCGCAGGATTTTCGTCAGGGTTTTCGAAAAATTCGTCTGTTCAACAACGTAAAGTCAATTCAATATATTTATTAACAACTTACATTGTGTTTGAAATAATTGTACATAATAAAAAAATCAGTCATAACACATTGGTCATTTCAAAATTAACAACCATATCTCTCATCAAAAACATTTAAGAAAATCATTTAAATGTCAACTCAAATAAATCTATAGTGAGAAAATATTAAAATGATGAATATAAAAATAATTTTCCATTGTTTATTGGGTGACTCAATTCGTCGGTGATGCTGTTCGTATAGTTTCCAAAATTGCATCGTCATCTCCAGCAAGGTTACCAAGCTTTTATAACCCACATGGAGCGTTCAGAGTCATTGTTCACGTTGCCGTTGTGGCTCCAAACTAATCTGTCTCCAATGTTATCCGTATTCACATCCAGCTTGAGTCCTTGATTATATTTGCAATTTATTATGAAGAACACCAGGGCACCATTTTTAACCAAAGGCTCCAAATAATATCTATGCCTGACTTCGTCAGACTTAGTCGAGCCCCGAACCTGTCTTTCTCCGATATTGTTCATATTAACGTCCAATTTCAGGTACATATTGCGATGAGTATTGTACAGTTTGAAGTTGACCCCGTGTCTGTTCCACACGGAGAGTACCTTCCAGCTCACTCTTAAACTAGTTATTTGACATTGGTTATTGTCACCCCAAGCGAGCCTATCATTGTCAGAGTCAGTGTTTACATCGAGTTTCAAAGGCTGTTGGTATTGCTTATTGACTATTGTCACAGCGTCCTCGTTGAAGATGTGTTGGAACGACTGGGGAAAATAATTGCAAACAATGTCTTTAGCTCCACCGTGCCACAGTTTATACGCGAGGGACATGACGTTTCGTGGAGCAGAGCTGATAAGCCTCGTTAACATTTCGTTGATGAATTCACTACCACATACATATTTTAGGGCCATATTCACAGCGCTATCATAGTTACCTTTAACGACATTATTGTACCATTCCTCTTTAACAGTTTGAACATTTCGATAAGCCACGTGACTTTTATAGTTTGTCGTTCCTTGAAGTTTGCGAGGCAGAGTTGCACCTGGGCTAGAGGTCAAGGCTGTTTTCAACAATTCAACGGTCAGTGGATCGTCTTCGACCTCGTTGGAGTCGTCTCGCTCTCCGTACACGGTCACGGTGAGAACGGGGTTTTCTCTGACATAATCGCCGGTGTCGCAGTTGGTGTAATTGAGGACGGGGATCCTGTTCGGTATCTTGCTGTCTACGTCCGAGTCGCTCATTATTCTATAAAAAATGAGGAATGAATATCAATGACAATAGAGTAAAACACTACAAAGTGAATAATAACTTTAATTTCGGAAGTCGTTGTCTTTCGTTTTAAATTTTCGTTTTTTGCCACCGACTTCCGAAATTAAAGTTATACGCTCAAGTGTGTAAATTTTGACAGTATTATGTGATGTGTTAGTTTTTATTGTGTAAATTGTAACATTAGGTGTTAGCGGTTATTGTGTAAATTGTGACAGTAATATGTGAGGTGTTAGCGCTTATTGTGTAAATTGTGACAGTAATATGTGAGGTGTTAGCGTGTATTGTGTAAATTGTAACAGTAATATGTGAGGTGTTCGCGTTTATTCTGTAAATTGTGACAGTAATATGTGAGGTGTTAGCGTTTATTGTGTAAATTGTAACAGTAATATGTGAGGTGTTAGTGTTTATTCTGTAAATTGTGACAGTAATATGTGAGGTGTTAGCGTTTATTGTGTAAATTGTAACAGTAATATGTGAGGTGTTAGCAACAAGAATGCTACCAGGCAGATATAATTTTTTGGCAAAGTCAAATCAGATCCGGATATAATCATTATCTGAAATCGTGACATCCGACGACGTAAAATCCGGATAAAACTTAAAAACGATGTGGTTTCTAACTTCCATGAATTTGGGCGGTCATAATTTTGTGGTGTATTGGGGAAGTAAACAGAATTATTTCAGTATAAATAACTTTTCCCAATATGGCGGAATTTTCGAGAAAAAAAATAAAAACTAAAAACCAAAAAACTCGTATATATCTGGATCTAACTAACTTACGACGTTCATTTGTACTCCAAAATACTCAACATAAGAGATGCCATCTATGTACTTAAAATCATTATTTCGTATCATGCATAGTTTAAGCGTAATTAATTTTTTTCTAAATATTGAGATGAAAAATGGTCGATTTTCAAAAATTTATTACTAAAAAACTAGACATGTTAGCTAAATGGGGATACAAAATCTTACATTTAAATGATTGTTTCTATCAGCTTTTTTAATAAAAATGTGATGTCCGAAAAATGGTCTTCATAAAACACTGTGCAGTGCAAAAAAGTTACTGTTTTCATCTGTGAAAACAAAACTTAGGCTTGTATCAAGACGTAAACAGAAAAAAGTAAAGGATCTCGGAGATATGCTGACGGTATAAAAAACAGCTGGGCCGAATCAATTACCGGTTTTTGTAGCCTTCAATTTAGAGAAATTACCACTCGTTTGTTTTGATCATTAACGAGCTAGCGAGGTTATTAAAGGACTTAATGTTTTTGCGTGAAGAAATAAGACAGATAAGTATGTGACGAAAGAAGACTTAGAAAGTAAAAGTAAACAAAAGACGGATAGAATTTCTGTAAATAGCCCTGTGTCATTTATATTAATTCCAATATTAATATGCGTAGAGGAGGGTATCTGTTGGACAGCGGACCGTTCGGCCTATCGCATGTTTCTGAGTCATCACCGCCTGCGCCACTGTGAAACAAGTACCTACTGAGCCACTGCCGCGATGCCGTCGATACCGCCATCATGCCCCCGCGCCGCAGTTGTGGAAACAAACACCGGCCATATGACAGTTCGCCGGACATAAACAGCTCTTTACAATATCGTTCTCTCTGCAACTCGAACGGGTTAAAATCACCCATTAAAATAACGTGCTCATACATAGGGCAAATATCACTGAGAGTGGATTCGAGAGAATTAAAAAGTGGTCAATGTGAAGATTAGGAATGTACAGCACTGCAAGCAAAACTTTTGTGTGATGAACATTAATTTCAAGAAACGAATATTCAGCCGACTCGGAATACCGAGAAGGAGATGAACTGACTACTCTGTAGGGTAAATCAGCACGCAGTTACATAGAAACATCTCCTCCACCTTTGCCAGTCGAAGCTGGGGAGTGAGTATTGAGTAGAGAAGGAGATGGCTTTGAAAAGACTTCCGATATCAAGAAAGCATCCAGGTGAGCCAGTGCTCACCTGGATGCTTTCTTGAGTGTTCCTGGTAACTTTTCTGACCTTTAGCAGTCTAAAGGTCAGAAAAGTGACCAGGAACACTCGTGTTCAAAAACAGTTTAAATATGTTTTGTGTCTATAATGATGTAACTTCTGCTTGAAAATAAAGTGTTAAAAATATAATTATACTGTGTTTGCTATCATTGACTGAAAGACTGATTAAAGATCGCCCCTTGATCCCCTTAAGACCGTACCGTTCCCATTACCATTTGCCTTTGTCTCTGTCTTTTTCTTTTCGTGTAAAGAGTAAAGAGAATAACCATACTTTTGCACTTTTTCAATGTTTTTCGTTGTTATTTTCACCATATCGCTACTATGGCGCATAAAAGCTCCAGTCATCTATGAACTTTATTTTAGTAAATGAATCATAAATATAAAATTACTTATTTATATAAAATAGAGGAAGAAATTACTCGATAAGAGGCAAGTTTGCGAATTTATTCTATCGAGACAACTTTATCAAATCGAGTTTCCATCGCGCATAACGTCTAGTATATTGTTATTATTGGGGATAACCAATAATACCAATATATTTCCCTACATTGTTTACCTACTACTTCAATCAAGCTAATAAAAACATGTTTGTGTGTATTAAAAGCTCGAATTATCTTAAGTTGCTTAGCATGATCGTCCGTTATGTCGAAAATACTGCAGCACGAAAACACAATTCCATAAAATTTTATCAATAGAAAAAAAAACAAAGTGACCTCCAAACCGAACAATAAACCGCTGGCACATATTACCCGCTGGTATTGAAGATAAAAAATATTCATATTAGATCACGAAACTTTGCATAATAACTAACTACATATAAAGCAGATACTATGTTTTTTTTTTTAATTACCATTATTTACCCCGTAAAAATAAATTACTTAAAGTATTGGCACTTTGGAGCTCTCTCCCCACCCCTCATTCTCGCTCTCACTCAGTCCGCGAGCAGTATAGTGCGAGCGAGATAAGAAGTGAATTTGACCTGACGATACTTTTAATTATTTTATTCTGAAGATCACGTCTAAACGAGTAAGGTAAAAAATATAAATATGTTGAATTAGAGCATTTTCTTACTAACTTAGTCTGTGAATATTATGTGCGTTATCTGTGTGTTATGTTTATATTACATAGTGTATAATTTGTAAAGCTTAGGCCCGAGTTCACCAACTGCAACGTAACCATTGATTACGTAACCGTTCTGTTAGAATTAAACGGTCGTTTAAACAAACCGCGTTTTTTTCGTGTTCACCATCTATTTGTAACCAACGGTTAAATAACCAAGCGTTTTTGAATAAGTGAGTCCAAAATGGCCGAATGATCGAGGGGCTCAACCGTCCGACAGACTGATGCAGTTCGATGACAATTAAATTTTTATTGTGTCTCACATTTTTAAATAGTTTATAGACGTCACTCGAGTCATTTTGCGGGATGTATGGCGTATGGCAAAATCTGGTGTTTTGTGCAAAGAACTTTCGCCCTAGGCTTTTATAAAAAAAAATTTTTAATGTTGTATTGAAAATTAAATAAAACGAAGTTATTATTACAAAAATCTGTTTGTATTATTTTTATGTTTTCGTACAGTATTTATGTGCTAATTTTTGATTTTCATCATTGCGCCATGTTCGGAATATACAGGAAGTGCGCAAAATTAGTTTTTATTAAATCATCTAACACATTATCCTCTTCAAAGATAATTCAAAGCGTCATGCATTTTTATTTTGTAACTAAAAGTGATGCACAATGCAAAACTTCACATCTGGAAGCATAAACCAATGGTTAAACTGGGTTGGCTACTTCGGTTAAGCTAACCGTCCGATTATAGTACTTAACCAATTGTTAGTGCTTGGTGAACAGTAAAATATTGTTAAACAGCCGTTTATGGTGTAAACAGATGTTAAAAATTTAACCATCTGTTGGTGAACTCGGGTCTTAGTCGAACGCGGATAAAAAACTGAGAATCACGCAAAAACTATCAAGCGTTTTTTTTTTCTTCACCATTTTACAGATAATTTTATTATTTTTATCTTTTAGTAGGTACCTATACGTGTTTTATTCCAATACCTTTTGTTTTACGTTAAATTAATAATACGTCTAATTTGGGACAGCGCTCCTTGATGGGTGAGTTCTATTACTGGCTGGATATATCTACACGAGTACACGACGCGTTGCGTGAGCTCAGCACAAAACACGCAAGCTAACCACTCAAGGCATGAAGGCAATGGCCTTGAGTGGGAATAACACTAAAATCTGAATAATAAATAAGGTAAGTATGTATTTACTTGTCAGCAATAATGTCCTCATTTTCTATTTTAATATACAGAGTTGCCGGTTCCTCCTGTTTTATACAGCCAGACCTAAAACATAAATGTAGCTATTTAAATTTAGGTAAATATAGAACCAGCATGAAAATAAAGGCATGTAGGAAGATAATAATTGTACACAATGTACTGCAAGTACGCAAAACAGACGCAAAAATTACATCTCCGTGGTCAAGGTCATATTAGTATACCATCGAACCAAGAACAATACTCCACAACTATGTGAATAATAGCATTCAAGTATTTTTTGTTACTTTTTTACTAATCCGGATCACAATAATATACTGCGTCCGGAACTCCGGACTGTCCCTATAACGCGCGATGGGTACGTTACATTACAATACTCACCTCGTCTCTGCATTTACGACTCGAGAATCTTTGTTTCTTTCTTTATGTATTCTCCTAAAACAGAAATAAAACAATTATTTAAATAAAATAAAAGAATATAATGTTTACTATAATAAAATCATGCATTTTGTTTGAATAATTTATTTAAGTAAGTAGGTACCTACACTAAAAAATTTCGATAGAGATTAAAGATAATTTTATTTCGAGTATAATACGTTACTTACCTCAGTAATCTATTTTTTTCCAGTACGAGGCGTTTCTTTTTCAATAATTTGGATTTACCAGCCATTTTCAGAACGAAACTTGAAAGTGAATTAAATTGCTCCGAGCGTTAGCGTCTACCCGTGACAGTGGTCACCGATGTACTGCCGAGTGCCGTCCGTCGCCCCCGTCTACAAGAGCCCCCGGCCCCCGCTTCAACGCGTACGTCACGACTCACGCACCAAGTATAATCGAAAAACAACCCACCTTGATTTAAAAAACACAATAAAAATAAAAGCCGTAAACTAAAATTTTGGTAGTTAAATTGTCTTTTAATTAAGTAGTCTAGTTTCATGCAAAAATACGTACGATAGTTTTGACGTGAATATCGTTTTTTGGTCCACGTGAAACATTACTTTACAAATTAATTACACTGTGTTGTAAAAATATAATTTCAAATATCCATATATGAAGTTACGAAGAAAATTGTTTAGTACCTATAACATACATTTTTTTTTCAAAGAAATTAGACTAGTCGTTTAAATGTGATGTTCAATTTAAAATCATTAGAAGACGTATATACAGGGTG
Source organism: Conistra vaccinii (assembly GCA_948150665.1). Taxonomy (NCBI): domain Eukaryota; kingdom Metazoa; phylum Arthropoda; class Insecta; order Lepidoptera; family Noctuidae; genus Conistra; species Conistra vaccinii. Next base: position 4,472,880 of record OX411328.1, read on the forward strand.
GCCAATTAGAAAGTAAACTATAAATTAAGATTATAGACCGGGGAAATTAGATTTGAATCCTGCACTAAATCTTAACAGCGATTTTTTTTTATTGAATCGTGTTTTTGAACTTAGCTCTGCAAATAATAATAGAAAATTATACATTTTCCAGGCCCACATCAAGCTAAAAAAAACAAAAACGCGTTTTTGTGAATAAAAATTGAGGCAAAATAGTTAACAGGAAAATTTTTATTACAATAAATAAATAATTGTTAAAACCAATATATTTTTACAGAATTAAACATTTGAGTCAACGGAAAATTTAATAAAAATTAAAAAACGATTTTTTAAATTGTACATCCAGCAAAAATATTAACAGCGGTTCTTTGCATTAAATTACCTAACTAAATATTTTAATACGATATCCAACAAAATTAAACATATAGCTCTCTCGCAGCTAAGATATTAATCAAAGTTTTTTTGCAATAGTGGTTAAGGAATAGTATATTGTTATACAAGGGTGGAAAGGAATCAATTCCCATACTAGGTATTTAGACTATAGTCCGAGTAGGAATTGATGTCTTTCACCACACTCTACTTTTCATTTCGAATATAAGGAAAGTAAAAAAAAGTGTTTAAAATATTTATTGACTATAACATGAGTAGTACCTATTTAAAATGAACTAACAAGGTAGAACAATTTGTAAAAATGTTTAAATATGGAACGCACCGCATCACCGCTGCGGGCCGTCCCGCGTATAAGTTTTTTTTTTTATTCACACTGGCTGTTTATAATATACTTACAAGACCGGAGCCCAGTGCTTCCACTTTTAGGGATTTCTCCCTTTTTTTAGGGAAAAAGGCTAATAATAAGCATGGTTTACTGATATTTTATTTTGGCAGGGATTTAGGGATAAATTGAACTTGAGTTGGTAGCCCTATTGTTTAATTAGTAGGCAGAACCCAATGTACTACTTTACTCTATGGCACCACCGATTCGATTGATTAAAGGGGATTTCCTGAAACTTGTAATGATTGTTATTCGTCTAATTTTAGTTTACCATGTTATTGTTAATAGTACTATTTCCGTGGCTAAAGACGACATCAGAAATAAGTCACATTATACCTACAGTTGGTTTGTTTCGTCTGTCTCGATTAATAATGAATGTTTTCTAGGTATTTAATGACATAAAAATGAAAAATTCCCTAAACCAAGGAATTTTTATATTTTTTAGGGAATTTTAGGGAATAATTCATTAAGAAACTGGGTAAAACCAAAAACGTAAGTGGAAACACTGCCGCAGCTTTTATTTTTATTTTATTCGATATTTTTCTTAAAAAGTTTCGTACCCACAGATATTAATCTAACTAGATGACGCGATTGTAAGTATGTACGCGTGTCAAAAAACGGAGTAAAATTACGATCAATGATCGTAATCTGAGATTTTCATTTAGCATTATCGGCACCAGAAATCCACCAAAATCTAGAAAAATGTCTTTTTAAGCCATATTGAGCTGTAAAGACTGTATAGATAAATTGGCCGAGGCATTGGAAATGTTTTCTTTCATTGGTAAGTTTTGTTTATAAATTGTGTGTGAAAAAGTGGCACGCGCTTGGTTTTCATAAAGATGGAGGGAGTTGCGATATCTAGTTAGATTTATATCTGTGTTCGTAGCCGACTACCTAACCATAAGTTCTATTTTTAAAATTCATTCCCGCCCTAGGGCGGGAAGCAATTACTATGAGTCTTTCCCGCCCTAGAGCGGGAAGCAGCGTCTCCCACCCGCTACTCGGATCAAACAAACACTACTTTCCGAGCATGAGATATGAAAAAAATGTAACAGAGTTAAATTTTGTTTAAATTTTATTTATAGGCTCTATCTCACTTAATTACAAGAAAATTAAACGTTAGTAAAGTTCATTTATTAACTATAACTAAATTACAGGAATTGGTAAATATTGGAAGTTCACGTAAAGTAGTATACATAAACCAGCATGTAAACAAGATGTAGTAAACAATTATTAACTATCTAATGTAACAATGGTTATTTAGTGAGTGTCTTATTTACTATAAACCACTATTAATTATCAAAAATTACAATAGTATTTAGTAATTGGCTTATTTATACAGGGTGTCAGGGACATCGACGCGAAGACTGATACCATGGATTCAGTACATGATTCTGAACCCCACTGCGTTGAAATTTTTCGTAGGTTATTTAAACAAATCAGCTGTTTCATAGAAAAGTGCAATACCTACGCGGTCAAAATGTATCGAACAGCTGATTAAAAAAAAAATAACCGACGAATAATTTCAACGCAGGGGGGTTCAGAATCATTTACTGAATCATATCATTGGTAACAGGGTTTGCGTCCATGATGCCACCCTGTATTAACTATCTAAAATAACAGTTTAGTGAATGACTTATTTACTAGACAAGGTATACAAGGATAAGATATTGTCTTAGATACTAATAATGAAGAGAGGCTACATAACAAACAAAAAAAAAACACTTAAATGCTTAATGAATGATCATTAGTCAAAGATCAAATTGGAAATGTCAAAATTACAATTATACATAATTATAATCTTAAAAAAACTACGTACTCTAAGTAACTTTGAAAAAAAAAAAAAAAAATACATAATACATGAATCAATTCATAATACATGACAATAAAAAAATCTAAAAAATGCCGTACACCAATTTGTCTGCGTATTAATTGCGTTTGAGCATCAATATCGGCGTGTAAATTTAGTTTCTGAATGTTGTTAAAAAAGTAAAAAAAAAAAATAAGGGGTAAAAAGAGTAAAAGTATGTATAATTTTAATAACTTGACTTAGCACACGAGGTTGTCGACATGTGGGACGTGGACTCTGCAATCATTGTACCGATAATCGTTACGGTTAATGGCCTAATAGCCGAGAGCCTCGACCAACACCTCAGGAGGCTCTCATTGAGCGGCTGGGTCAAGGGCTTGATTCAGAAAGCAGTACTCCTAGACACGGCACGCATAGTGAGGAGGTTCCTCTCTGTAGAGCCCTGACCACCGGTATCCTGGACCGTGTTCCTGATGCCGATGGGACACTATTTTTTATATTTTTAAATGTTTTTTATGTCTTTTTTTAAGAAATATTTAAAAATGTAATATATATGTATTTAAATGAAATAAAAGAAATAATAATAATATAATTTTTTTAGCATTTTTTTGTTTACTTACTAATACTTATCTGATTATAACCGAATGTCATACCTACATCTCTACCATTCGTATTAATTTCGGATAAATGTAACACTTGAACTTGTGCGTTTGCTTGTAAAACGAAACAATAAACGGTTGTTCTAGAAAAATTTTATTTAGTAGGTACTGACTATTTTAATATTATAAAATTCTTACAAAAATATCTTTATGTCTTGTCTTACTAAGTGTACAAACGTCGATAAAGTTAATAAAGTGCCACACAAAAAGAAACTTGGGACGACTCGCAGAATGAAAATATTATTTATTTTGATTTTCTGTAAGTCGTCCTAAATGGGCCGCAGGCATGTAGTACGAGTTGATCAATTACTCGAAGCCAGATAACAAAGAGGTAATTCCAAGAACGACCCCACAAACCATTATGTTATCTTATAGTATAAATAGATCTAAGCCCAATGTATTAATTGCACTCTTTCCTTGTGTTCAATAGAGTTACAATGTATGTACTCATTATATTAATAAAATAAAATCTGTTTTTATTTTTAAATCCAGTTTGTTATTTCGTAAATCTGCCTAGAACCTACAAATTCGTTAAGAAAATTATCAAGAAGACTACGCCTGCCCACGCGACTGAACAGTTACCAGCCTGACTAGTACGCAGCCAGCACGTAGCTCATTGGGATCAAGAGGACGCACGAAGATCATTCAGCAGCAACGCGAAGACTCAATCGGCTCCAAAGATGACCTGGAAGACAATACTGGTGTTGATCTACATCAGCACGTGAGTACACTTGTTTAAAACTCATCATCAGAGAACCTCTCATTAAATCATCCATCATGAGTATTCCACAACCCCTCAGTCCCAACACTGTGGAGACTCGACATATTCCAATCCCCATATACAAAGGTGATGGAAATGAAGGAGACTTGGTTTCCTTAGCGCATGTAAGAGATTCTTAATTTCCACCCCAGGTGACGATATTACCAAAATAAATCTAGTATTATCTAGGTTAGCTGCAGAAGCGTCTAACGTAGTATATCGCGGAACCCACGAGTTTACATGGAATAGTATTAAATCTCTTTTAACTCAAAGATTCGGAAAATGGGACGCTAAAATAGAGGATGTGGTAATTGAAATTCAAAATCTAGTAGGTACCTACACAAAATCGCTTAATTCCATTCATGCAAAAAATAAACAAATTAATATATGAAGGAGAAGCATTAATCAAAGTACTTTTACAATCTATGGAAAGAATTGACCTTGCTAAAGTATATGCCTAGAGCATTTTCGGATATATGTGGAACGGAAGATTACGATAAAACATGCGAAAGAGCAAGAGGGCTTGATAAAGAAGGTTATATAATAAATAAAAACAAAAATAATGTGCCCAAGTCAAAAGTAACAGCACCTGTACCTCAGAACTTTAATCAAAACCCATATAAAAATAATGATCAGAACCAAAACTATCAAAATCAGTTTTTCAGACAACCATTTAGCCCACAATTTATAGTTAATTGACTCGGCGTGACCTTGCGGAAATCCATCATAAAACACAATAGACGATGTATATCTAGTAACTTAATCCGCTTAACCGTTCTTAAAGAGTTAGAGAACCCTGTAAGAAATCGACACGTGTTTCGCCTCTCAACGAGGCATCCTCAGGACGACGATTGACCTGTTGCGAACTCGGACGCGAAGTGTTATCAACGCGAGCCGAACGCAAAGCGTACGTAGCGTAGCGTAGCGTTCTTTGCGTTCGGCTCGCGTTGATAACACTTCGTACATCGTCTATTGTGTTTTTTCCCACAATTTATACCTAAACAAAATCAAAATAACTTCAACCAACAACTTCGACACGCATATTCACCATTCTCTATGAGACAAAAGCAATTTTTAACCAAAGACCTAACCAAAATTATAATCAACCTAATCAGTTCGTAACGGGCAACCAAAATCGAAATACACGAAATAAACCAACTCAAGAATATATAACAATGCGTACAGCTTCAAACCGACCGCAAACACGCAACGCTATTTTTAATATAGAATAAATAGAACAAAAAATAGATACAAGTAACTACGATGAGTTCATAAGACATTGCAAGTTTGCAACGACATGTATTAATTATCAGCGGTATGGTGACACAAACATCGATAACACTACTGACTATAACACTAACGACTACGATAATAACGAACAAATACAGGTTTTCCTCAAGAACTTAACGATAAATAAATAAATAAATAAAAATAAAAATAAAATAAAAAAGCCTTATATTTCTTACAAAAAAAAATTTTACAAAACATACTTTACCTAACATATATGACAATTTCTTACATACTATGAAGTTAAACTTATTTTTTATTATAACTAAAGCTCTCAGTAAGAACCCCTCAGTTAATTGAAGGTGAAGGCCTCCTCTAGAGATTTCCATTCTTCCCTGTCTTTCGCTGTGTTAATCCACTGTTCGCCAGCCACTTGTACTATGTCGTCTGCCCATCGGGCATTAGGTCGACCTCTTTTCCTAGTGCCTGATGGCCCGTTCCAAGATGTTAGTCTGTGAGTCCATCGATTGTCTGTCAACCTAGCTACGTGACCAGCCCAGCGCCACTTTAATTTTTTACAGTGGTACAGAGCATCAGTTACTTTTGTCTTGTTTCTAATAGTTGTATGAGATATTTTTTGAATTTTTTTAATTTTTAATAAACTTCTCTCCATACTCCTTTGACATGATCTAATTTTTGATTTCATTCGGTATGTGAACTTCCAGGTTTGGCTAGCGTAGGTTAATGATGGTAGGATACAGGTATCCATGACTTTCTGTTTAATTCTGACCGGCATATCGCTCTTGAGAATTTCTTTCAGGCTCCAATATTTCTTCCAGGCAATTGAAGTTCGTCTTTCTATTTCGTGCTCGTTTCTCTGTTTTTTAAACGAAATTTGCTTACCTAGATAGATATAAGTGTCAGCATATTCTAGCGCTTCATTTTCTATGTATACAGGATTTTTTATGTAGTTCGTCATAATATTGGTTTTACTGCGGTTTATTTCCAGTCCTACTTGTAGACTTGCGGCGTGGAGATCGTTTATCATTGACTGCAACTCTGTTGTATTTTCTGACATCAAGACAATATCGTCAGCAAATCTTAAATGACTTATATATTGATTGTTTATATTTAATCCGACTTTCTCCCAGTTCAGTTTCCCAATGACCCATTGTAGTACTGCAATAAAAATTGTTGGAGAAATAGGGTCTCCCTGTCTAACTCCTCTTCTGATTGGTATAGAAGGTCCAGTCGTTTCCAATCTAATCCTGCTTTTACCGTTTTGATATAAGTGTTGTAGAACCTTCACATAGACGTTTTCAACATTTTGCGAATGTAGAGATTCCCATATTGAGTGATGGTACAAAGTATCAAAAGCTTTTTGGTAGTCAATAAACACAAGGTAGAGCGGCCTGTTGAATTCTTGATACTTTTCTATGAGGGTTTCGATCGAGTGGATATGATCCATAGTAGAAAATCCTCTTCTGAAACCCGCCTGCTCTATGGGTTGGTGCTTTTCAATAGTGCTTCTGATTCTCTTCTCTAGAATTGATGAGAATAATTTGTATATTGAAGGAAGCAAGCTTATTGGCCGGTAATTAGTTATATTATTTGGATCCCCTTTTTTATATAATAAAATTATATCTGATTCAGTCCATTGCTTTGGTGTAGTTCCCGTTTTTAGCACCAAATTAAAGAGTTGTGTTAGAGGGCTCGCTAAACAGAGACATCCTAGTTTCAGGGCTTCATTGGTTATTTTATCGGGTCCAGGGCTTTTTTCTGTCTTTAATTTAGCTATTCCTCTTGAAATTTCTACTTCATCTATGTCTTCTATTTCTGACGGTGTTCCACTTGATATAATTAAAGTGGATTCTTGATTTTCCGATTTATATAAATTTTCATAAAAATTTGTTGCGATTTCGAGTATTTCGTTTCTATTGCAGGTTGTTTTATTTGAAACTTTCAGTCCCTCTATCCAAGTTTTATGGGATCTTAATTCTTTGTTAGCTCGCTTTACGCTTCCAGACTGTAATATATGTTTTTCGATGGTCTTCGAACGATGGTTTTTGTAGTCAGAGTATATATATTTGCTTATAAGCTTATATAGAGCTTTTAACTCATTTTTCATGCTTCTTGTTTTTGGTTTGATTTTTTGTATATCTTGTCGCCTTGATATCAGTCTTCTAGTATTAGCTGATATAACAGAAAATTTACTCGTGTGCTTTGAAGATAGATGAGCCTTTTTGAGGCTGCTATCTATAGCAGCAGCAATTTCATCGTTAAGTTGTTGCACTGTGTACGATTGTTGGCTGTCAATAACATGTTCTAAACTATTGTGAAGTGACTCTTTATATATTTTTATTTCATTTTCATTTTCCAGGATACTTTTAACATTGTTTCCATAGGTTTTCCGACTCTTTTTTGAAGACTGTAGCTTGAATGTCGCTCTCACCAATCTATGGTCGCTAGGGTATTTAACATTGATCACTTGCATGTCCTGGACACTTTTTTGAAGATATACCTAGAGCATTTTCGGATATATGTGGAACGGAAGATTACGATAAAACATGCGAAAGAGCAAGAGGGCTTGATAAAGAAGGTTATATAATAAATAAAAACAAAAATAATGTGCCCAAGTCAAAAGTAACAGCACCTGTACCTCAGAACTTTAATCAAAACCCATATAAAAATAATGATCAGAACCAAAACTATCAAAATCAGTTTTTCAGACAACCATTTAGCCCACAATTTATAGTTAATTGACTCGGCGTGACCTTGCGGAAATCCATCATAAAACACAATAGACGATGTATATCTAGTAACTTAATCCGCTTAACCGTTCTTAAAGAGTTAGAGAACCCTGTAAGAAATCGACACGTGTTTCGCCTCTCAACGAGGCATCCTCAGGACGACGATTGACCTGTTGCGAACTCGGACGCGAAGTGTTATCAACGCGAGCCGAACGCAAAGCGTACGTAGCGTAGCGTAGCGTTCTTTGCGTTCGGCTCGCGTTGATAACACTTCGTACATCGTCTATTGTGTTTTTTCCCACAATTTATACCTAAACAAAATCAAAATAACTTCAACCAACAACTTCGACACGCATATTCACCATTCTCTATGAGACAAAAGCAATTTTTAACCAAAGACCTAACCAAAATTATAATCAACCTAATCAGTTCGTAACGGGCAACCAAAATCGAAATACACGAAATAAACCAACTCAAGAATATATAACAATGCGTACAGCTTCAAACCGACCGCAAACACGCAACGCTATTTTTAATATAGAATAAATAGAACAAAAAATAGATACAAGTAACTACGATGAGTTCATAAGACATTGCAAGTTTGCAACGACATGTATTAATTATCAGCGGTATGGTGACACAAACATCGATAACACTACTGACTATAACACTAACGACTACGATAATAACGAACAAATACAGGTTTTCCTCAAGAACTTAACGATACGGCTCCCATATAATCCATTATCAGGATGATAGATTACCACAACTACCGTACATAATAATTCCAGGCGTTAATTAAAAAAAATCTTATTAGATACAGGAAGCTCGCAATCGTTTATTAAAACTTCAACTGCTAAAGAGTATATTAGCGAAGGTATAGCTCAATATATGATGAAGCACTTTCAGTTCAAACATCACATTCTACAACCCAATATCAATGCAACATAATTTTACCTCCGATGAAAGTTATAAATAAGGTAAAACAAAACAGATCCGTTTTCTCAACTTAAAACAAAAGTGTGTTAGTTAACGCTTTTTTTAATGTATCAGTAGAAACAAATTTTTGGTTATGTTTCACGACTTAAAGTATGAATTGTTTTTCAGATATGGTGATGGTACAACTCTGCCTCGCGAACTCCAAGGATTGACATACAATGAAAGTCACGTGGCTTTTCTAAATACTCAAACTGCTGAGGAATGGTCCAATAATGTCATTAACGGTAACTATGACACCGCTGTGAATATGGCCCAAAACTTTGGAGCTGCTGATGGTGAATACATCAAAGAAATTGTAACAAGGCTTATCAGCTCTGCTCCACGAAACGTCATGTCACTCGCGTATAAACTGTGGCACGCTGGAGCTGAAGACTTTGTTCGCAATTATTTCCCCCAGTCGTTCCGACACATCTTCAACGAGGACGCTGTGACAATAGTCAATAAGCAATACCAACAACCTTTGAAACTCGATGTAAGCACTGACTCTTACAATGATAGACTCGCTTGGGGTGACGATCACCAATGTCAAATAACTAGTGAGAGAGTGAGCTGGAAGGTCCTCCCTGTGTGGGACAGACACGGGGTCACATTCAAACTGTTCAATATTCATCGCAATATGTACTTGAAATTGGATGCTAATGTGGACAATATCGGCGACAGACAGGCTTGGGGGTCGACTCAGTCTAACGAAGTCAGGCATAGATATTATTTGGAACCTTTGGTTGATAATGGTGCCCTGGTGTTCTTCATAATAAATTGTCAGTATGGTCAAGGACTCAAGCTGGATGTGAATACGGATAACATTGGAGACAGACTAGTTTGGGGCCACAACGGCAACGTGCATAATGAGTATGAACGCTTCAGGTGGGTTATAGCAGCTTGGTAACCTTGCCGGAGATGACGATGCAACTTCAGAAACAATATGAGCTGATGAAGCATCACCATCAATTTGATTCACCCGGTATACAATAAAAAAAAAACATTTAATTCAGGCAAAACCCATATTACCTACACAAAATGAAATTTCACAAAACACATAAATCACAATAGAAAAATAGTAAAATGTAAATGCAATAGGTACAAATAATTACAACGGAAAACTATTTTTATTTTCATCTTTTTCTTTTTTTTTCTTACTAACTTATGTTACTGTTCTGTTTTATTTGAATATTGTAATTAATATGATTGTATCTATATTGTTGTAATTTTTCCTTGAAAATAAAGTGTTAAAAATATAAATACTGTGTTTGCTGTCATTGACTGAAACTCTGATTAAATAAAAAGAGGGCCTTGATCCCCTAAATTAATATAAAGAATATTATCATATATTACTGATTAGACATTAATAGGCAATCTAATTACAATTCACTTAATTTATTATACAGGGTGTCAGAGACATCGACGCGAAGCCTGTTACCATGGATTCAGTACATGATTCTGAACCTGTTGAAATTTTAAGTGGGTTATAAAAAAAATATCTGCAGTTTCATAGAAAAGTGCAATACCTACGCGGTCAAAATGTATGAAACAGCAGATTTTTTTTAAAATAACCGATGAATAATTTCAACCCTCTGCGTTGAAATTATTCATCGGTTGCACTCATGGAGATAAACAACTTATAGCATAACAAAAACTCAGCTGAACTCAGAATACTCTTCATTATGTAAACCGGTAACATACCATAAACATCGGTACAAAATCGGTATCGGTAAAATCGGTCGGTTTTGATATTTTAGTTCAGTTACTGTTCTACATGTAGAACATACACATATTGCAGATACATGTATCTGTAACATTAAGAACATAAAGTCCTTCCTGGACATAATTATCTCTATTTTATTAGGAAAGACTGGGATAATCAAACGAGGTGTTTGTCTGCCAGGTGCAGAGGTTTTTAACAATCGTTAATTATTTTTATAATATTTGAATCACAAATATTTATATTAGACAAACGAATAAAGAACGTCTGCAAGCGTTGTGCAGTCGACAACGCGAGCAGAGTTACCATTCTTTTATGTTAATTTACTTAAACACAGATTTTCATTAGGAAAACAATTGAACAAAAAATCGAAAACTACATTAGTGTTCCAAGTTTACTGATATCGAGGGAAAAACTGATTTTGGTCTAAAAACGGAATTAATTGTCTACCTATAATTACACCGAGCGCCCTGAACGAAAAGTAAACCCGGCTCCTGTTTCAAATCCTCTGGACAAAAATTGCTGTACCGGTTGTATAGATGCGGTGTAGCAGTCTACCATATGGGTTTGATAAAACTGCCACCATTTTCTTTATGAGATATTATACTGTTTCAATGTTTTAGCAAATTATTAGCTTTTGCCCGCGGGTTCGTTCGCGTGGATGTCGAAAAATTTTCGAGCTCGCTTCGCTCGATCTGCCATCCTCTAGCTTTACTGTTGTCGACGAAGTATCTCCTATTTCGGTACCAATTGTCAAAACAAAACAAACCATACATATAGTTCTTCCGACAGGCTTGGTCCGCCACTGGATATTTGCAATAACTGTCGTTTGTGAAAATTTGGAAATTATTATTTATTTAAGTATGAAACCGAAAGCGTCGATCAAAGGGCGCCGAAAGACAATCTCGCTCTACCATGATCAAGTGCAATGGCCGCTGCTGATTAACACATAGGGCACTTTTAATTCCAGTAGTACGTTGCCGTGGGACATTTTTCGACATCCACGCGAGCGAAGCCGCGGGCAAAAGCTAGTATATGATATAATTACAAAATAACTAATATTTATAAGATATAACAACTGAATCTATAATTCTATTTGATATAATGATCAGTTAATGTGATAAACGATTGATATAATTTTAAAATAACTTCAATCGTCCTAGCCTTTTTCCCAACTATCTTGGGGTCAGCTGCCAGTCTAACCGGATGCAGCTGAATACCAGTATTTTACATGGAGCGACTGCCTATCTGACCTCCACAACCCAGTAACTGGGTAATACGATACCCCTTGGTAAGACTGGTGTCAGACTTAGGGGCTTCTGATAAAATTAAAATAACTTATTTTTATAATCATAATATAATATACATTTAATATAACATCGTTTGATATACCACTCAAAAGACGTAAAACCTATTTAGACTAATATGTAATTTCTATCATAGTTAGTTACCGGAGTAGATATACCTAGTAACTGATTACCACCTGCCAAGATGGTCACTCACTACGCTCGCTCACCTTTGCGCTTTAATGGTCACTGTTCTAACCTAACCCAACCCAAATGATTCACCAACAATAGAGGGGATCTGGCACACGGCGGCCGCTGCCGCGGCACGCTCCCTACGGTCGCTCGCCTTCGCTCGTTAATGGTCACTTTTCTAATCTAACTTAACCTGTTTATTTCTTTTTTCTCGGGGTGGATATCCTCATGGATGTCCTCCGCCCTGGGGTGGGTGAAGGGGTCGGTCAGACTCTTACTAACTAAGACCACCCCGGTGTTCCCTCGCACACTTGCGTCGGGGGGCTGCGGGCGCAATTGCGACTTCCGCTGCCCCGGACTGGTGACGGCCCGCACTCTGCGGGCCCCGTCCCGTAGGGGGAGTGAGGTGTTGAAACTCCCCCTTTACGTCTTAGGGTGGCGCGCGTAGAACACTACGCGCCGCCATCTCGGGAACCTAACCTAACCTAATCCAAATGATTCACCAACAATAGAGGGGATCTGGCACTCGGCAGCCGCTGCCGCGGCACGCTCCCTGCGGTCGCTCGCCTTCGCGCATAAATGGTCACTGTTCTAACCTAACCCAAATGATTCACCAACAATAGAGGGGATCTGGCGCTCGACGACCTATCCGAGTCGGATTGCTGTGAATCGAGGTATACTGTTAACCATAATGATGGTATCAATATATATTTTAAACGAAAGGCCTAATGACTTTCGATTAAATAAACGTTATATCCATATTAACGTTTAACGAAATAAGTTTTAGAGTATATTTAATGTTACATGTAAAGAAAATAAATCAACAGTTGGTATACCTCACGTTTATCTCTCTCTCGTTCTCTCTTGTGAACGTTATTAAAATGAAAATATACCAAATAAGTTTATATGATATGATATGAGACCCATTTTTTTTCTACCAAGTAAAATTTAAATAACAAGTTTTCTTTAAAAAAAAAACGTACACTCCGTGGTTAACTTTTCGTTTTAACATACTTCCTTGTCCCTAAACGTTAAAAGAAAAAAAACGCTGTTTTTAATTCATGCAAAGTTGGCCTAAAATTCGGCGTACATTCCCCGAACTACGTGTCAATATCATGAACCTACCGCAATAACAATGGAATAATCCAAGTCGAAGAAGCCAGATAACAGAGACGTAATTACAAGAACGATCTCACAAACCATTATGTTATCTTTGAGTATAAATAGATCTAAGACAAATGTATTAATTGCACTCTTTCCTTGTATTGAATAGAGTTACAATGTATTAATAAAATAAAATCTGTCTTTATTTTAAAATCCAGTTTGATAAATCGTAAATCTGCCTAGAACCCACAAATTCGTTAAGAACATTATAGAGAAGACTACGCCTGCCCACGCGACTGAACAGTTACCAGCCTGACTAGTACGCAGCCAGCACGTACCTCATTGGGATCAAGAGGACGCACGAAGATCATTCAGCAGCAACGCGAAGACTCAATCGGCTCCAAAGATGACCTGGAAGACAATACTGGTGTTGATCTACATCAGCACGTGAGTACACTTGTTTAAAACTCTACAAGCAAATTGGCCACTCTATCAGAGAACCTCTTATTAAACCATCCATCATGAGTATTCCACAACCCCTCAGTCCCAACACTATGGAGACTGTGGGGTTGTGGACTATATTCCAATCCCCATATACAAAGGTGACGGAAATGAACGAGACTTGGTTTTTAGAGCATGTGAGAGAATCATTTCCACCCCAGGTGACGATAACCAAAATAAATCTTATATTATCTAGGTTAGCTGGAGAAGCGTCTAACGTAGTATATCGCGGAACCCATGACTGTACATGGAATAGTATTAAAACTCGTTTAAATCAAAGATTCGGAAAATGGGACGCTAAAATAGAGGATGTAGTACCTAATTGAAATTCAAAATCTAGTACCTACACAAAATCTTTTATTTCTTTTTATGTAAGAAATAAACGAATATAAAGGAGCAGCATTAATCACAAATGCTAAAGTATTTTTACAACCTATGGCAAAATTGACCTTGCTGAAGTATATACCTAGAGCCTTTTCGGATATATGTGGAACGGAAGATTACGATAAAACATGCGAAACAGCAAGAGGGCTTGATAAAGAAGGTTATATTATAATAAATAAAAATAAAAATAATGTGCAAAAATTAAACGTAACAGCACCTGTACCTCAGAACTTTTATCAAAACCCATAATAAAAATAATGATCAAAACCATATATCAATATCAGTTTTTCAGACAACCATTTCTCAAGGCGGTATATTATCTCCTCTTTTGTTCTCTATCTTTATTAATCTCATTACCACCGTACTTCGGACTGCGTATCATCTTTATGCCGACGATTTGCAGCTTTACTGCCAGGCAAGTGTGGACAACATATCCGATGCGATTGAGGAGCTAAACCGGGATTTAGGTGTGGTAAAGAATTGGTCTGATCGTTTTGGGTTGGCGGTTAATCCTACCAAGTGTCAGGCTATCATTGTTGGGAGCACCCACAGTATGAGGAAACTGAATGGCTTAACTGTGCCACCTGTAATGTTTGACAACTCTGTCATCCCGTTTAGCTCCGATGTCAAGGATCTTGGTCTGCATGTTGACACATGTCTTGACTGGCGAAAGCAAGTCACGACTGTTAGTAAGAAAGTCACCGGAACGCTGCGGTCGCTCTATCGGTTGAGAAACCTTCTGCCATCACACATAAAGGCAATGCTTGTACAGTCCCTAATCTTTCCCATAATAGACTATGGTGATGTATGTTACTATGACCTGAATGCAGATGTCCTCAATAAACTTGACCGCCTTCTAAATAACTGCATTCGATTCGTTTTCAATCTTCGTAAGTATGATCATGTGTCTGCGCATCGACTGCTTTTAAAATGGTTATCCATACGTCAGCGCAGAGAGTTGAGGGCTCTGTCTATGTTGTTCTCTATACTCGACAAACTTCTCCTTCTTACCTGACTTCCCATGTGCAATACCTATGCTCTGCCCATAGTAAAAATCTACGGTCTACCAACAATCGTCTTCTACGATGTCCTTCTCACCGCTCTGGTTTTATTCACTCTTCGTTCTTTGTCCAGGCGGTATTTCTTTGGAATTCGCTCCCTCTGAACATCAGGATGGCAACCAGTCGGTTATCATTCAAAGTGAAGGCACGTGAACATATTCGTGAAAAATTGGCAGAATCTTTGCAGCGCTGATTTGTTGGATTTGTTTTCTCCTCTACCTATCGTTATTTCTCCTGACAAAGTTTATTCGGTTTATATGTATGTATATATCTATGTATTAGCATGTATTAATTTTCAATTTATCTATCCCTTATATGTGAGAGCAGTGGTGGCCCAGTGGTAACGGCCCCGACTTACGAGTTGTAGGTCGTGGGTTCGAACCCAAGCAGGTGCTTTACTTTGTGTAAATAATTTCATCACCACTGCTCTCAAACCGGTGAAGGAAAACATCGTGAGGAAACCGGCATGTCTTAGAACCAAAAAATTCGAAGACATGTGACATCTACCAACCCGCACTGGGCCCGCGTGGTAGATTACGGCCCACTCCCTCTCACAGAGAGGAGGCCTGTGTCCCAGCAGTGGGAACATTAATAGGCTGGTGATGATGATGATGATCCCTTATATTGCACCTGCCATGTTTTGTCTCTGCATCACCCTAAGGTTGACTGGTAGAAAATGCCCCAGGCATTAAGTCCGCCTTTGTACAGTATTTTTTTTACTTGTGCATAAAGTTTTAATAAATAAATAAATTAAAGTCTGGAAAACTAGATTTGGTAAATATTATAGTTAAAAATAATATAATAATAATATAATAATAAATATTTATTCAGAATTAAAATTGGAAAAATATTAACATAAAATCTTAGAAATAATTTACAAAGGTATTAATGTTAGATGCCTGTACTAGGTTATATAAACCTGTATCACAGGCGGCATGAGCTCTCACTTAATGGTAATTGTAGGACAATAAAATTCTTAACAATATTTAACATTGGAAGTATTGAAATAATGACAAAATTTTATTCATTATTTTATACCTAGTTTACTTAAATACTATTTACCTTAAAATAAAAATAACAAAAAGTCTTGAATACTTAATTTCTTATTTAGTTTGCGTAAAATAGTTTCTAAAACTTTATAACCTAATTAAAACAAAATATGATTTTGCGTCAGCAGAATTTGTAAGTGGGTTAAAGTCAATGTTGTTCGACGCTATGTGTATATTCGATTTTACTGCGGGCGATCACAATCTGCTTCGACATCAAGAAAAACGGTGATTTGTAGGTCAGTGCAGTGTTTTGTTGAGTCAGCAACAGGCAAGTCTAGCCTTGAATGTGACGCTCTAGGCGCCCTCGTAGTCGATAGAATTGATGTACCTGTACTCCGCTATTCTCCTAGCAGGGCAATCTGCGTCTCCCGTTTTGTGGTTATTGGGCTTTTTAAAGCGTGAGCACGTTGCACATTTCGGTGTGTCAGCTTTCCTTGCGCATTCTGAAATCGAGTGTCCTTCTTCTCCGCAGTGACCACACGTAGATTTTAGCTCTCTGCATGTTTTTGCTGCATGACCATATTGTTGGCATTTGTAGCATCTGGTAACCAGGGTGAAGTCTCTGATAGGGCATGATGTCCAATTGATAAAAACCCTTGTTTGGGATAATAGGGCTTTACGTATATTCGCTGTAACTTCAATGACGTAGTTACAGGTCGACGCATCTTTCTTCCCAGATTTGTGGCTTAATTTAACCATGCTCAAAAAGGACTCCATAGGCATTGCTGGAAACTTGTCTGCTACGTTCTGGTCGTAAATGCAGCTGAAGACTTCAGTTTCAGCCAAAGTAGTCGGTACACCTATGACCACAATCCGAGGTTTGCGCTTGTTGGGTTCGTCGGCGGTAAGTCCGGATGTAGAGAGCTGGACTGCTTGCTTGAGTTTATCAGCGTCGTGTTTCGTCTCTGTACTAATAATAACGCCTCCATTTTTGGTCTTGCGAACACCACGCACATGCAGCTGCATTTGATCAGGGCGAATGATTTTTTGCACGAGGTCTTTTGTTTCATCACTAGACTTTAATTTATCGTTGGGATAAATAGCTACAGAGCTTAAATTGTTCGGTCGAATGAAATCGTTAGCTCCCTTCTTCACCTTATCGGCAAACGAAACATTTCCCGAACCAGAGTCCTTAATCGTCTGCTTGAGCTCCGAAATATGTTCCGTCAGGTTTCGCTTTTCTTGAAGCGCATCAACCGCGTTATATGCGTGAATGGCTTTCTGCTTGAGCGACTGATATATGACTGCCATTTGTGAGGTTCCAGATCCT
This sequence comes from Conistra vaccinii, assembly GCA_948150665.1. Classification (NCBI taxonomy): domain Eukaryota; kingdom Metazoa; phylum Arthropoda; class Insecta; order Lepidoptera; family Noctuidae; genus Conistra; species Conistra vaccinii. The sequence continues at coordinate 4,490,400 of OX411328.1, forward strand.
ATTTTACGGCACAGGCTTGATATTTTCATTTTCTGCTCCGAGTTGAGTTTGCCATCCGCGGCAATAGAGCAAACTTCATTTAAGTGCTGTTCGATGGCTGACATCCATTTTTGAATCTCGGGCGTTGAAACAATATCAGCTGTGGCCGACTCGAGGGCTGGATTTTGAGTGGTCGTCTTCGACGGCGAGGTGGAGGGGTGCACTGGCCCCCTTGGATTCAAGGGGCTGTTATCCATTTTGTATTTTTACGAGTTGACTATTTCTTGTCCATTATTCACTGAAACTACACACTGTGCAAAAATTACAGTTGCATCACGTTAGTAATGCACTAAAGGAGGTCACTATTATTAAAGTAGGTAATTATTAAATATTGCTAACGAGCACGTCTGTACACTACGAGTGAGATATGAAGATTGATACACGGCTTATGTTAGTCCGGTGATTAAATTAAGCCCCAAATGTACATAGTTTGATCCCTGTCAGTTTTGATGTTGTGTGTATTGAGGTAGGTTAAAATAGCTTACACTAATACGTTTTTAGGGTTCCGTACCTGAAAAGGTAAAAAAGGAACCCTTATAAGATCACTCTCTTGTCCGTCTGTCTGTCCGTGTGTCACCACCGATTTTCTCAGGAACGGGTGGACCTAGCAATTTTAAATTTATACCAGATACTAAGGTCTATAGTCCCTATTAGGTGTATAAAAATCAAGGTCCTGAGTCAACACGATAAAAAGATATGGGCAAAGAAGAATGGGCGGTTTCGTCCCAAGTCAATTTAGAGGACTAGTTTCTGGGCTCTGAACTATTTAGGTACCTATACGTATGAAGCTCCTTACGCAACCCTCGGTGCTCGAATCCGACTCGCTCTTGATCGGTTTTTTAAATTTTATATTTATATAACGAGAGCAGAACTTTGTAGAGGAATCAAATAACTTGCGAAATGTGGGTGTGTGGGGTGTTATAGTGTAGGTACTGCCTACAGGCATCATATCAATTAGGTCATGTTATCTTTACGTAGGTGTTGATTTTATCGCCTTGGGGCTCAAATTCCCAAAATAATCATTTTTGAATGTAACTTGCGTTAACCAGAACCGATAGCTAGTTTAGCTATCAAAAATATTTAGTATATATACGAGCCGGCTATATGCTGAAAACTATACAAACATAGCGGTACATTTCAAGTTGACATAATTATGTAGCTTTGTTTTTGATACATTAACCATTTCTTAGAATTTTGAGCCTTCCTTTACTTCTCTTCTTTCCTTTATTGTATATTTCATTTTTTTTGCTGTCTATTTGGTATAGTATTATTGGGTCAAAACCAAATAGCCAAAAAAGAAAGACCAAATAGCCCAGTCACGACCAAAAGAACCAAGAATAGCTCCTACGAAGTGGCCTGGCTCTGAGTAGGTCTCAGAATGCTTTTTCTATATTCTCATAGATATTTATTTTTCATTGTTTATAGATTGCAAGCCGACTCTCAAGAGATCTCAGAGCTTGCCGTCGAATTGGGACAAAAAGGCTTGAGCTCTAGTCCTGATGAAACTCTGCCTCTCGAACTCCAAGAATTGACATACAATGATAGTCACGTGGCTTTGCTAAATACTCAAACTGGTGAGGAATTTTACAATAATGTCATTATGGGTAACTATGACACCGCTGTGAAAATGGCCCAAAACTTTGAAGCTGCTGATGGTGAATACATCAGAGAAATTGTAACAAGGCTTATCAACTCTGCTCCACGAAACGTCATGTCACTCGCGTATAAGCTGTGGCACGCTAGAGCTAAAGACTTTGTTCGCAGTTATTTCCCCCAGTCGTTCCGACACATCTTCAACGAGGACGCTGTGACAATAGTCAATAAGCAATACCAACAGCCTTTGAAACTCGATGCTAACACTGACTCTTACAATGATAGACTCGCTTGGGGTGACAATAACCTATCCCAACTAACTAGTGAGAGAGTGAGCTGGAAGATCCGCCCCGTGTGGGACAAACACGGGGTCACATTCAAACTGTTCAATATTCATCGCAATATGTACTTGAAATTGGACGTTAATGTGGACAGTATCGGCGACAGACAGGCTTGGGGGTCGACTCAGTCTAACGAAGTCAGGCATAGATTTTATTTGGAGCCTTTGGTTAAAAATGGTGATCTGGTGTTCTTCATAATAAATTGTCAGTATGGTCAAGGACTCAAGCTGGATGTGAATACGGATGACTATGGAGACAGACTAGTTTGGGGCCACAACGGCAACGTGCACAATGAGTATGAACGCTTCAGGTGGGTTATAGCAGCTTGGTAACCTTGCCGGAGATGACGATACAACTTCAGAAACAATATGAGCTGATGAAGTATCACCAACAATTTGATTCACCCGGTATGCAATAAAAAAAACATTTAATTCAGGCAAAACCCATATTACCTACACAAAATGAAGTTTCACAAAACACATAAATCACAATAGAAAAATAGTAAAATGTCAATGCAATAGGTACAAATAATTACGAAATAATTACAATGGAAAATTATTTTTATTATCATCCTTTTTTTTTTTTCTAACCTATGTTACTGTTCTGTTTTATTTTTGTTTTATTTGAATATTGTAATTAATATGATTGTATCTATATTCTTGTAATTTTTGCTTGAAAATAAAATGTAAAAAATATAAATACTGTGTTTGCTGTCATTGACTGAAACTCTGATTAAATAAAAAGAGGGCCTTGATCCCCTAAATTAATATAAAGAATATTATCATATATAATATGATAATATTATATATGATACATGTCTACTGATTAGACATCAATAGGCAATCTAATTACAATTCACTTAATTTGTTATACAGGGTGTCAGAGACATCGACGCGAAGCCTGTTACCATTTTTTTTTTTTTTTTTTTTTTTGGGTGGGAAATCATCAAATGACTTCTCCCGCTCTGGGCGGAGCGGAAGGGCGTGTCAGACTTTTACTGACTAAAACCCACCCGTGTTCCTTCCCTTGCCTAGACCAGGGCCACGGTTTCCCCTAAGGACTTATCCGCAACCCCAGTGGTAGGCATCGGCCCAAACGGACCCCTTCAAAGCCTGTTACCATGGATTCAGTACATGATTCTGAAACCCTCTGCGTTGAAATTATTCGTCGGTTATTTAGAAAAACATCTGCTGTTACTTACATTTTGACCGCGTAGGTATTGCACTTTTCTATGAAACAGCAGATTTTTTTTTTTATAAACGACGTAAAGTTTCAACGCAGGGTGGTTCAGAATCATGTACTGAATCCATGATAACAGCACACCCCCTATATCTACCTTGCACTCATGGAGATAAACCACTTATAGCATAAGAAAAACTCAGCTGAACTCAGGATACTCTTCATTATGTAAACCGGTAATACTACCATAAACATCGGTACAAAATCGGTATCCGTAAAATCGGTCGGTTTCGGTATTTAGTTCAGTAACTGTTCTACATGTAGAACATGCACATGTTGCAGATACATGTATCTGTAACATTAAGAAAATAAAGTCCTTCCTGGACATAATTATCTCTATTTTATTAGGAAAGACTGGGATAATCAAACGAGGTGTTTGTCTGCCAGGTGCAGAGGTTTTTAACAATCGTTAATTATTTTTAAGCTATTGCATAGCTTCTATCGCGGGCCTTGAGCGTGGAGACCTAATCCAGAAATTTCGTAACGAAAATACTACCTAAGAAAGAGTGTTTTTTTGTATTGAAAATTTTGTTTAACTGCTTGACAACAAAGTTCAAATTTACTTAAACGAATGATACGAGAGTGTTGTATTGAAAATTATGTTTAACTGTTTGACAACAAAGTTCAAAATACCATGACAATGAACGGAGTTCGCGCCAGAACTGTGTGGAGTCGAAGTGATTCAAAAGTATGTGATTGTAAATTATACCAAACATTTACTACTAGTACAGCTGCCATATATTCGTGATCAGTTTTGACTCCAAAAGTTATAAACTCAATTCGCATCAGAACTAAGAGCAGGTTTCAGTGACGAAATGTGAAGTAATTATAATTAAAGGAAAATGTAGTACCAAAATTTGAGGAGCTCGTGGCTAAGTAATAACAAGCCGCACGGCTCGATCCATCAGGTTAATCTACGCTTGCCGGGGTTGGTCAGTGGATGGGTGACCATCTTTACATACCGAGACTCCTCCGTGCCTCAGAAAGTACGTAAGCCGTTAGTCCCGGTTGTCATTCATGGATCTTTGACAGTCGTTACGAGTCGTCAGAAGCCCGAAAGTGTGACACCAGTCTTACCAAGGGGTATCGTATTAGCCAGTTACTGGGTAGTGGAGGTCAGATAAGCAGTCGCTCTATGTAAAATACTGGTATTCAGCTGCTTCCGGTTAGACTGGAAGCCGACCCCAACATACTTGCGAAAAGGCTAGGATGATCGATTGCAGTACCAAAATCTTTTAAGCCTCGACCAATACCGATTGCTTTGAAAGACAAAGTAGAAATTGAATTAAAAAGATTAGTCAGTTTAGGTGTACTAATTCCTGTTAGTAATTCTCGTTACGCAACACCCATAGTACCGGTTCTGAAAGATAATGACACGGTTAATATTGCAGGTGATTTTTCAGTCACACCACAATATGGATATGGTTATAGATAAGTATCCGTTACCAAGAATTGAAGAAGTGTTTGCGAAACTAGGCGGCGGTAAACATTACTCGAAAATAGATTTAAAAAATGCGTATAAAGCGCCCATTACACGGTAGGTTTTGCGTCAATCATCTCCTAAAGTCATGAATGACGAAAGAATGATGGTGAGTGATGGAATTCAATCGACATTAGACGCTCATTCTGACTGATCGTCAGTCATACCCAAGATTTTACAGAGAATACACGTGTTCACTCAAAGTTTTAAATGGATATTCATAAAAGAAAAGCCTGTATTGGAATTTTAATTGCGTTAATGATCAAGAAACGCGTAAAAAGAAAGCGTTGGGTGGAAGATTGGCTTTTAAAACGGGAATTCTATAGCCATATAAACTTATTAGCTGATATACGAGGTTCTAAAGAGGACATGGACATGGACATTTTATCCGTGTATACTATACCGTGTATTTTATCCGTGTGTATAACATTGATCAGGCAGGGGCCATAGTCCTTCCATAGTTCCAGGTCACCAGTCAACTTTAGCCACCCAAACACATAGTCCAATAAAGAATATTGATTGATTGATTGAAATATATTTGTCTCCATATCCTGCAATAGTCTATCTGCACCAACCTTGTCATATCTCTAAAGGGGTTGTCCTTTGGTGCACTTGGATAGTGCATACAGAGATAATCGTCGGTTTGGTGCCTAATTTCTCTGTCTAACGGGCCTCTGCGAGTTGGCTTCGGCCCCACGTACGCCTTCCAAAGGTCCGGAACCCCAGGGTCCCGAGAATAGTCAAAAATCAAAAAATAATAATAATAATCTTTATTGACATAATATGAGGTTACAGATTATTATGAAGCCTCTGGATCCCAAACTAGGTAAAAACCTGTATGTCAGGATTTAGCGCCTTCTCCCATATTCATTACACTAAGTTGTTATGCCAAAGCAAAAAAATACATTTTAGATTAACTCTACTACTATTAGTAAAATTAAAGACCATGCCAGCATTGCCTGTATACCTGTAGGAATAGCGCTCGGGATAAACCCGCTTGCAGTTCCCACACCCGGCCGCATTGCGCTCGGGATAAATCCGCCTTCAGTTCTTCGACCGGATCACCAAACAATGGCGCCTCAACTGACGAGCCCATCACCCTGATTTTACGACCAATACGAAGGCGTTGTTGTTAGTGTTTGCGTAATGCGCATATGTGCGTACCGTAATAATAAAAGGAGCGAGTCTAGTTCATCACGATCAGTTTATCAGTTCAGTTTATCACGTTAGTTCCACAAGGCAGTTCATCAGTAGTTTATCAGTTCAGTTCAACATAGTAGACCAGCATCCGCCCAGTTAGTTGTGCGTCAGCGAAGGGGCTCACATAATTTTATACGGTGAATAAGATCTGCCTAATCAGCTCCAGTTTTATTCTTGAAAATGCGATTGCTTAATTTCATCATCTTTTTCATTAAATTTCATCATTTTCGCATAATTTATTAAGTGGGATACTAACAAAAGTGACAAATATTCTGCATTACATAACCCCACAGAAAAAAAGTCAGAACGGGTCTCGAAATCCTCAGTGATCAAAATGGTATTCGGTAAAAACGACCCAAGTTTTCTAAAAAATCATTAAGAGTAGGTACTTAATGATTTTTTAGAAAACTTGGGTCGTTTTTAATTTCGTTTAAGAACTTCAAGATAAAATTAATGAAAGTATTGCAAATTCAAGTAACTTGGATCTGCACGATAATCAGTTTGGGTTTTGACCTCGACTGTCTATCAAGTAATTTTTATTTAACTAACCAACGAATAGTATTGAATTTCAACGAGGAAATCATGCATTTACGCGCATTTTTGTAATAGGGCTCTTAAGAAAATTATCAAGAAGACTACGCCTGCCCACGCGACTGAACAGTTACCAGCCTGACTAGTACGCAGCCAGCACGTAGCTCATTGGGATCAAGAGGACGCACGAAGATCATTCAGCAGCAACGCGAAGACTCAATCGGCCAAAGATGACCTGGAAGACAATACTGGTGTTGATCTACATCAGCACGTGAGTACACTTGTTTAAAACTCCACAAGCAAATTGGCCACTCCATCAGGGAAACCTGTCATTAAACCATCCATCATAAGTATTCCACAACCCCACAGTTACCTATAACACTATAGACTCCTGACTCAGAACATTATCAAACCCCATATAAAAATAATAATCAGAACCAAAACTATCAAAATCAGTTTTGCAGACAATCATTTAGCCCACAATTTATACCTAAACAAAATCAAAATAACTTCAACCAACAACTTCGACACGCATAACCAGATATCCACCTTCACCATCACCAGATAACCTCGACAATCAAACAAAATACCAAGTGACGTGACTTAGTGACAGTGACAATGACAATCCAATGCTTGCGGCACTTTGGCCGGGCCGAGGCGGTGTTACTAGGGTGCCTGTAGTGGCACTTTATCCGATAGGGATAGAGTGCCACTGGTGGCACTCTATCTCTATATACACTGCCATAATTTTATTAGTATTTTTCCCGAAGATTGAAGTAAGCTATTGATAAAAAAAAATATGACAGTTGTCGTACAAATGTGTAAAATTACTAACTGGTTTCATAAGCTTTCCAAAAAGGTACAATTGTCATTAACTTTCCCAGCGGTTTTTCAAAAATCAGCAAAAGCGCGCTATAGGCCAAATTTTTTATTTTGGTTTGTTAATTCAATTCAGCTCGAAAAGTCAACAGTGTAGAGTAGTGAATACAAAATAGATGTAATTTGATAAGACTTAGTACAAAAAAAAGCAGTAAACAAAAATAAATTACACATCCTTCCTGTTCAAATTGCCTGACATTGTTGCGAAGCAAGCACGCAGCCTACGACGTACTTCACTCATTCTCACTCGCGTGGAACGTGAGGTTTTTATGTGTTCGGCAGCTGCCAAAATCCTCTCCCTCAACTCAACTCTCTTTGCTTTGTTTTAGGCTTGTCGCGTTAAATTCGTGTACTTACCTATATTAACCGGTTGTACATTGTTTTATAGAAAATAGTTTTATAGAATTTCGTTTCACATAAAATTTTTCATATATTATCATTTCACAGAATAATCAATACGCAGAATACTTACTTTGAATAAACTTTAATCATTGATTTTTGTTACAAATAAAATTAAAAGTTTCGATATTCATATCATAGAATAACCAATCAAATATTCTTTATTCTCATACTGTTTAGTTATTATAAGGCTTATTACCAAGAAAATCCCCAGTGCCCTATATTTTTGATACTGCAACCAATTTCGATGTGGCGCTCGCCGGCCGCTGCCGCGGCACAGCTCGCTTCGCTCGCTCGGCTCGCGCGTAGTTGGTCACAGTTCTAACCTAACCTAACCTATATGGTCGGAGTGCCCTAATAGTTATATTTAAAAGACAATACACTACACACTCACACACACACACACTATATACCGTAGTATAGTTATATGAAAGCGGTTCATCTGTTGGAGTGCCCTAATCTTGATACTGCGACCAAATCCGATGTAGCGCTCGCCGGCCGCTGCCGCGGCACCGCTCGCTTCGCTCGCTCGGCTCGCGCGTAGTTGGTCACAGTTCTAACCTAACCTAACCTATATGGTCGGAGTGCCCTAATAGTTATTACTAGACACTACACTACACACACACACACACACACTATTGTTGTATAAAGCATAACGTCTATTCTTACATTTTCGTTGAAATAACTGAACAAAAATATTCGTTAAAAAATAATTCTACTGTTTGATAAGTTTGTTAAATAAAAAAATGTGATTAAAAATTCATTGAATTGTGTTTCTGTGAAATAATGTTTCATCCAAGTAAATAGTTGTTGAAACAATAATATTCGAAATAAAAATATAAGAACTAAATAAATATGAAACATTTTGGTGCGAAACGAAATTCTATGTAATTTCTGTCTGCGAAACAAGGTGACACCATATTAACCACGTTTAAAAAAGAAATAAAAATTTAAGGTGGACAATGACACGTGAAATATTAACGGTCCGTTGGCCCCGTTGCCCGCATGTACATAAGGGGGACAACAGTAAGGATATTTTATAACGTGTCTTTGTCCCCGTTTACGGGCCAAATTTAAGGGGACAACGGGAATACACCGTCAACACAGATCCGTTTTCTCAACCTGAATCTAAGTTTGCTAACGCTTTTTTTAATGTATCAGTAGAAACAAATTTTCGGTTATGTTTCACGACTTAAAGTAGAATTGTTTTTCAGATATGGTGGTGGTGCAACTCTGCCTGGCGAACTCCAAGGATTGACATACAATGATAGTCACGTGACTTTTTTAAATACTCAAACTGCTAAGGAATGGTACAATAATGTCGTTAACGGTAACTATGACACCGCTGTGAATATGGCCCAAAACTTTGGAGCTGCTGATGGTGAATACATCAAAGAAATTGTAACAAGGCTTATCAGCTCTGCTCCACGAAACGTCATGTCACTCGCGTATAAACTGTGGCACGGTGGAGCTAAAGACTTTGTTCGCAGTTATTTCCCCCAGTCGTTCCGACACATCTTCAACGAGGACGCTGTGACAATAGTCAATAAGCAATACCAACAACCTTTGAAACTCGATGTAAACACTGACTCTGACAATGATAGACTCGCTTGGGGTGACAATAACCTATCCCAAATAACTAGTGAGAGAGTGAGCTGGAAGATCCGCCCCGTGTGGGACAAACACGGAGTCACATTCAAACTGATCAATATTCATCGCAATATGTACTTGAAATTAGACGTTAATGTGGACAATATCGGCGACAGACAGGCTTGGGGGTCGACTAAGTCTGGCGAAGTCAGACATAGATATTATTTGGAACCTTTGGTTGATAATGGTGCTCTGGTGTTTTTCATAATAAATTGTCAGTATGGTCAAGGACTCAAGCTGGATGTGAATACGGATAACATTGGAGACAGACTAGTTTGGGGCCACAACGGCAACGTGCATAATGAGTATGAACGCTTCAGGTGGGTTATAGCAGCTTGGTAACCTTGCCGGAGATGACGATGCAATTTCAGAAACAATATGAGCTGATGAAGCATCACCAACGATTTGATTCACCCCTTTAGAGGAGGCTTTTATCCGAAGGGGGTCCATACATGGAGAGTTTGCGAACTGATTGAGGAAATTAATCAATTGAATGAGAAATACTGATAATCAAATGTCTAATTTATGTACAGACGCCAGCACATCAAGTTACTACAATCTGTCAAATTTCTTTAATAGATTTTCAACTTTATCGCTAATGAATAAGGTTCAATATTGATTGGGAAAATTTGACAGATTCGAATATGCTGGCGTCTGTACTACAACTGCTATTATAATGTATTTTGTGAAATGAATAAATATGTAAAATGTTTAATGGAAGTAATAAAAATGTATGAATATAATGATATGAAATGTATGTAAACTATTGTAGGTGAAATGTTTGTAAACTTCATCATCAGCCTATTAATTATCCCACTGCTGGGACAGAGGCCTCCTCTGTGTGAGAGGGAGTGGGCCGTAATCTACCACGCGGGCCCAGTGCGGGTTGGTAGATGTCACATGTCTTCGAATTTTTGGTTCTAAGACATGCCGGTTTCCTCACGATGTTTTCCTTCACCGTTTTTGAGAGCAGCTGTGGTTATGAAATCATTTACACAAAGTTAAGCGCCTACTTGGGTTCGAACCCACGATCTACAACTCGTAAGTCGGGGCCGTTACCACTGGGCCACCACTGCTTCACTGTTTGTAAACTTACGACTAATGATCTATTTAGTAATTCCTCAATTATTAAATTATCCTATTCTCAGTATTTTTTTGTGATTTAGAATGTATGGATTAAAATTAAGCTTTATTATTATTTTATAAACAGCGCAAGCAAAATCATCGGTGTCCTCTGTAAGCGGTCTGTAAGTTACAGACCGAATTTTGAAACAATAAAATATAATAAATAAATCAATAGAATTTTGAAAATTTGCCGAATACTAGAGAATTACCAGACCAACCGGCATGCGGCAGTCTTATTTAAATATATAGAAATACCTCTTCGACAAGGTGCTGATGTAGAGGAGCTGGCGTTGTGGACTATTCTTTTTGTAGTTAATTAGTAACCTTTCAACACAATGTTGCAGATACATGTATCTGTAACATTAAGAACATAAAGTCCTTCCTGGACATATCTCTATTTTATTAGGAAATACTGGGATAATCAAATGTGTTTCCGGTTACTCCAATTGTCATCCATTTTTCAAGCACTTCCTAGCATCCGATTGAGCTGAAACTTGACATACTTATAGTATAACTACCAAGACATTTTGAAAAAATGATACGATGGAGCTGGTCTGATGATGGAGCCGAAAGTTGATCATAGGACCTCCTCAATCAAACAAGATATCACCATCGTGTTTGGACTCATTGGTCATGTATTAAAAAATGCTTTGACACCAGCTGGTGTTCAGGGTCTGATGATGGAGCCGGAAGGGGGCCATGGAAAAACCTCAATCAAACAAGATAGCACCATCGTGTTTCTACTCATTGGTTATATATTGACAAGTGCTTTGAGTCTGATGATTGAGCCGTAAGTAAGGTGGCCATAAAAACTCCTCAATTAAACAATCCAGCACCATCGTGTTTGGACTCATTGGTTATGTATTGACAAGTGCTTTGACACGTAAGTGGTATTCAGGGTCTGATGATGGAGCCGGAACGTGGCCATAGGAACTTCTCAATTTAAAAATCCAACACCATCGTCTTTGGACTCATTGGTTATGTATTAACAAGTGCTTTGACACTAGGTGGTGTTCAGGGTCTGACGATGGAGCTGGAAGGTGGCCATAGGAACTTCTCAATCAAACAAGATAGCATTATCGTGTTTGGACTCATTGGTTATGAATTGACAAGTGTTTTTACACTAGATGGTGTTCAGGGTCTGATGATGGAGCTGAAAGGTGGCCATAGGAACTCCCCAATCAAACAAGATAGCACTATCGTGTTTGGACTCATTGATCATGTATTAGCAAGTTTTTTGACAACAGGTGGTGTTTAGGGTCTGATGATGGAGCCGGAAGGTGGTCATAGGAATTTCTCAATCAATCAAGATAGCACCATCGTGTTTGGACTCATTGGTTATGTATTAACAAGTGATTTTATGCCAGGTAGTGGCATGAGCCTTATGATGGAGCCGATAGGTGGCCACGGGAACTCCTCAAGTAAACCATATAGCCCCGTCGTATTTGATTTCATTAGATTTGTCTTGAAAGAAAGAAAAATGCATTTATTGGCATTACAATAGAAACAAAACACCTTATAACTAAAAAAAAAACAAAAACAGAAAACAATTATTATAATCATCTTGACAAATGTATTACTCTTGGAAGTGTCCAAGGTCTGACGATGGAGCCGAAAGGTCGTCACGAGCACTCCTCGACCAAACAAGATAGCATCATCGTGTTTGGTCTCACTGGATATGTATTGACAAAAACTATAGCCTAGTCCAGGGTCAGATGATGCACCCGGAAGGTGGCCATAGAAACTCCTCAATTTTACAAGATAGTTGTGATGGGCTCGTTGGATTTATCTTGACAAATACCTTACAGCTGCAAAATCATAATGCTAAAAAGTACAAAATGATAATAGTACGCAAACACAAAATGGTAGCCGTGAGCTACAACCGTCCGACAACCCCACTTATATAGGTCGGGTGGTTGTAGCTCACTTTACGTTCGCCTCTTGTCGTGGCAACACGTCGTGTCTGAGTTCGCAACATATCAATCGTCATTATGACGGTGCCTCGTTGAGAAGCGAAACACGTGTCGATTTCTTACAGGTTTCTCTAAGACTCTTTAAGAACAGTTAAGCGGATTAAGTTACTAAATATACATCGTCTATTATATTTTATAATGGATTTCCGCAAAGTCACGCCTGAGTCAATTAACTATCTAAGATTCAATCTTTCGTTAAAATAATGACAGTAACACAGTACATTGTTCTACTGGGCATTCACCCGCTAAGTTAATGTTTGGTAGAGATTTAATATCATGACTTGAATCAATACTAGCAAAAAGAAATAAATCACGGAAAACATCTTGGGAGAATGAGAGTTGCAAAAGAGTTTTCAAAGTAGGTGACAGGTCCGGTGGTATAGTGGTAGAAAGGACACATGAAAGTTAGGCGTTATAAAGGTTATGATCGGAAAAAGAATGTATAAAGTGTTAGTTGTAGATCAAGGTTTATTTTGTGTCAGACATATAGATCAACTGTTGAACAGTGAGTTAAAAAGGTTAATATTAATACACAAGACAATTGATAGTGCCGAATACCCTCGCATGCTCAGCTTGTTCCTTGTCCTTCAACTTGACCGGTTCCGATCGTTTCACCAATAATACAAATTCAGTAAGCACCGGAATGAGTCCAAATAAACCGGTGGAGGTGGAAGCGAGTATAGCACCGGTTACTGTGGCTGAAACTAGCGTTACAACAAACAAAAATCAGTCGGTAATAGGTTTTTTTTGTATATCAATGGTAATAGTAGATATTGTGAGCGGAGAAAATGCACGGCAGACTGTAGGTGACGCATCAGAGACCCAGGTTCCTCCAGCCTCGGCCGCCGCGCAGGATTCAATAGCTCAAGACATACTCGTACGTGCACGTTCTAAGCGCGCAAGGAAAGATATAGATTATTCTGTATTTTACAAATAGATAGATATAGGTATTAAGATAAGTTATTCTAGGTTTTAGTTGGTACTTACGGATTCTGTTATGTTTAATATTATTATGTTTATTTGTCAACAGGTTTCCAAATTAATGTGAAGGAATGATGTGTATGCGCTTGCTACTCACACATAGTTCATATATTGTGAATGTGTGAGTGGACCCATGTCAGTTTAGTAATAAACCAGCGTTCAATTGAGACACTCGTTTCATTATCTCTGCACGTTCAGTTAGAAACATATTATTATTCTAAGGTTCTAACCTAACCTAACCTATTTCACCCAGTTTAAAATCATATTGAACTGGGTGAAACAGGTTAGGTAAGGTTAGAACTGTTACAAACCGCGCGCGAGCCGAGTGAGCGATGCGAGGGTGCCGCGGCAGCGGCCGGCGAGCGCTATCTCCAAGTTTCTTGTCCGATTATCCGCATTTTCGCAATATCCGTGGTTTTTTGTGAAAATTCGAATAATAACAATCGAAGGTTATATGATGCAATACACTTGTCTTGCAAACTTGACTTCTTTCTTGTCATCTAGGAATGAATATGGAGTGAGTTAGAAAACTCACTCCATATTCATTCCTAGATGCCTTAAATTTATTTAAGGGATAATCAAGTAGCGGTATCGCGCGTAGTGTTGTTGAACCTGATTGTCCTTTTGTCTGTTGCAAACATAATTATGAGGGCCAACTCTTTGCGGTAAACACCCATCAACTAAGGTGCTGGCTCGAAATAGATTTGTATGATTGTTTTCAAAATTGAGCAGGACTATGTCTGTGTACTATTCAGCACCATCCAGTGTTGGCTCATACACAGGAATTGGCCTTACGCGGCCCGTTTACAATGAGCTCGCAAACACATAAATTGGGAAGAAGAAGAAGATTGACGTTGTATTTGCTTTTCCGATGAATCTCGTTTCAGTATGAGGCCGGATACAAGACATTAATTGGATAATTTTTATAGTTCAAAATACTTGATCCCTAGACACTTTTCATGTGTGCATTGACTTAAAATAATTTGCACTAATACAATACGTTGTTTAATTTTATATTATACTAGCTTCGGCCCGCGACTTCGTTCGCGTGGAAGTCGTAAGACGCCACAATATACTACAGCCACATTTTTATAAAACTTTCTTGTATACTTCGTTTGTAGTTTTGTTCTCAGCAGGCAAAATATACAGAGACTCAGGACTGGTGACTCGTTTTATATTTATATAGTGTTCACATAATCGAGAGAAGAACTTTGTAGACGAATCACATAACTTGCGAAATGTGGGTGTAGTGTAGGTACTGCCTACAGGGGTCATATTAATAAATAAAAGGTCATGTTATCTTTACGTAGGTTAGTGTACGACTTATCGCCTTCCGGCTCGAATTACCACAACAATAATTTTAATGTAATTTTTTAATATAACTTGCGGTTTCCAGAACCACACCGGAACTGATAACTAGTTTACCTATCCAAAATATTTCGTATATAAGAGCCGACTACATGCTGAAAACTATACAAACATAGCGGTACATTTCAAGTTGGTAAGTAGCTTTGTTTTTGATACATTAATCATTTGTTAGAATTTTGAGCCTTCCCTTACTTCTCTTCTGTCCTTTATTGGTTATTTCATTTTTTTGCTGTTATTTGGTTCAGTATTATTGGGTCACAACCAAATAGCCCCAAGAGAGAGACCAAATAGCCCAGCGACTACGAAAAGAACCAAGAATAGCTCCTACGAAGTGGCTGTGCTCCGAGTAGGTCTCAGAATGTTTTTTCTATATTCTCATAGATATTTATTTATCATTGTTTACAGATTAATCTACGCACTGAACTTCAAAATGCGTTCCATTATTGTCTGGAAGCTTGCCAATCGACCAAACTACATCACCAACATCGACAAGCGGTTTCCTTACTCCGAAGTTCCTTATCTCGGAGACTACGACTTGGTGAAGATACCTGCTTCCCTCAGTGATCCGATACAACATGTTGACTACTGGGGTGAAGGTAAGGTTGTAACCGAAGAAGGCATTCAGGGCTTCTCAAACTGCTACAATGTCAATCATCAGTACCAACTGGTCAGCAGCGGGTCGGACGTAGACAGCAAAATACCGAACAGGATCCCCGTTCTCAGTTACACCAACTGCGACACCAGCGCCTATATCAGAGACTCCTCCGTTCTCACCGTGACAGTCATGGGAGCAAACTTAACCAGCAGCTGTGCTAAGGATATCGCTCGCATCATCAACGGAGATCATGGCAAGGTGGTCGTGTATGGAGTGCAAGGCGACTCTCAAGAGATCTCAGAGCTCGCTGTCGAATTGAGGAAAAAAGGCTTGACCTCTAGTCCAGGTGCAACTCTGCCTCGCGAACTCCAAGGGTTGACATACTATGATAGTCACGTGGCTTTTCTAAATACTCAAACTGCTAACGAGGAATGGTACAATAATGTCGTTAACGGTAACTATGACACCGCTGTGAATATGGCCCAAAACTTTGGAGCTACTGGTGGTGAATACATCAAAGAAATTGTAACAAGGCTTATCAGCTCTGCTCCACGAAACGTCATGTCACTCGCGTATAAACTGTGGCACGCTGGAGCTGAAGACTTTGTTCGCAATTATTTCCCCCAGTCGTTCCAACACATCTTCAACGAGGACGCTGTGACAATAGTCAATAAGCAATACCAACAACCTTTGAAACTGGATGTGCACACTGACTCTTACAATGATAGACTCGCTTGGGGTGACGATCACCAATGTAAAATAACTAGTGAGAGAGTGAGCTGGAAGCTCCTCCCCGTGTGGAACAGAGACGGGGTCACATTCAAACTGTTCAATATTCATCGCAATATGTACTTGAAATTGGACGTGAATGTGGACAATATCGGCGACAGACAGGCTTGGGGGTCGACTAAGTCTGACGAAGTCAGGCATAGATATTATTTGGAACCTTTGGTTAAAAATGGTTCTCTGGTGTTCTTTATAATAAATTGTCAGTATAGTCAAGGACTCAAGCTGGATGTCAATACGGATAACATTGGAGACAGACTACTTTGGGGCCACAACGGTAACGTGCACAATGAGTATGAACGCTTCAGGTGGGTTATAGCAGCTTGGTAACCTTGCCGGAGATGACGATGCGACTTCAGAAACAATATGAGCTGATGAAGCATCACCAATAATTTGATTTACCTGATAAACAATGGAAAATTATTTTTATGTTCATCTTTTTTTTTTCTTACTGTTACAAAAATTAATATGATTATCTATAATGTTGTAACTTTTGCTTGAAAATAAAGTGTTAAAAATATAAATACTGTGTTTGCTGTCATTGACTGAAACTCTGATTAAAAAATTTATAAAAAGAGGCCCTTGATCCCCTTACTTAATATAAAGAATATTATCATATCTCACTGATTAGACATCATTAGCCAATCTAATTACAATTTTGCCAATTCCTACAATTTTGCCAATATCTACCTTGCACTCATGGAGACAAACAACTTATAGTATAACAAAAACTCAGCTGTTATGCTCACTAAATATGTATGAAACTAAAGCTTTTTTTCAATTTAATAATTTTGGCACTGTACTGTCTCTTTTACCAACAGTAGGCACCCATCCATCAGGTGCCATACATCATGTTCATATGTCAGAAATTTTTCACAAGAGCGTCCGTCGCCAATCTAATGGCGCTTAGCAATAAAAATCGGCGCGCGCGCCGTTGACCTGTACAATTAAAAAGCGGTCGTTTGCTTTTAGTATTGGTGCGTTAGTGATCGCGACAGTATACACCACACTAAATACATATTACTTCGCGGCCTAGTTATTTACTGAAAATAGGGGCACGCAACATTTTTATTACATTTTAAAATGGTGGTTTAATATTTATTCCTTTTATCATCTGTCTAGCCTTTTCCCAACTATGTTGGGGTCGGCTTCCAGTCTAACCGGATGCAGCTGAATACCAGTATTTTACATGGAGCGACGGCCTACCTGACCTCCACAACCTTGTTACTAGGTCACAATTTAATACCCCTTGGTAAGACTGGTTGTCAGACTTTTGGTCTTCTAACTACGAACTAACGACTGTCAAAGATCTACAAATGACAGTTGGGATCAACGGCTTAAAGTGCTTTCCGAGGCACGGAGGGGTCTTGGTATGTAAAGAAGGTCACCCATCCACCAACCAACCGCGGCAAGCATAGCTTAACCTGATCGATCGACCAGTGCGGCTGTTATTATTAAAAATATTCCTTTATGGTCTTTTAATACCTATTCCACGGCATGGCAATGATACTAAAGTCATAATGTTAGATTAGAATTCGAGGGATAATGAAATATGTTATTTGTTGCCTGTTAGTTGCTCATGCTACATTGTCGCGTTGTCACGGTATGTAGTGGTGTTTAACCGCCTCTGTGGTCTAGTGGTTAAGCCAACTGTCTCAGACCCAGAGGTCCCGGGTTCGATTCCCAGTGGGAGCAAAATTTTCTGCTCGGTTTGTTTGGTGGTAGGTTTTGTTCTTAGTCCACCTAGCTAGCTATCACCATCTTATCTAAGTCTGTCGCCATAACAACAATGTTAACAGCACTGTTGTGTTAGCAGTTAGAAATAAGATAGCTAGTTCCTCTGTGGTTGAGGATTCAGGGAGAAGCTCGCTTCCACCTTCGGCTTGATCATCACTTATCACCAGGTGAGATGCAGGCCAAGAGTATCCCTATAGTGGGTAAAAAAAAAAACTTCTTTCGCACTCTGTTCCTCAGCGAGACGTCGAGCGGTGTGAGAGGGAGAGCGCGCGAAGTAAAGTTCTCGATAACGCGACAGTGTAGCCCCAGGGTAAGGCACACAGCACAACAGAGTTGAAGGTAGAATAGTTCTCCTGCACGAACCATTTGCATAAAGTTAACTTGACTGCTCACGCACAACCGCAGCTAAAACGAGTGATATAGCTAGCCACCTGCATCATTGATGATGTAATTGTATGCATATATATAATGCATCACCATCATTACAGTCAAGATGTCCTCTGCAGGACATTACCTCCTCCGAGAATTCCCACATTCACGGTTCCCGCGCTGCCCGCAACTTCCTCTAAATCTGTGGTCAATCTTATGAGGGCTTGTATTTGTTGTTGAACATCATTGTATTGACCAATTTTAAAATGAGCTCATAATTTTATTGTTTATGTACATATATAAATAGAATAGGTTTGATATATTGTGCAACTTGATTGTTTGTGTTGTTAAGGGGGATGCACTAAGTTAGCCCGCAAAATTCAAAATTTCTTAATTTTTTTGCAATTTGCAGGTCAGTGTCAGGTTGTAAGTTGACTAAAATATGATTAGCAGCCAAAAACGCAAAAAAACGTAAGAAATTGAATTTCGCGGGTAACCTTGTCGCTTTCGAATGAACAAACTTATCGTACCACAGGCAACACAGAAAAGAAATTCCTAAAACTGTCTACCGACTAAGCTCTAGAGTTTATCGTTATTATTGACTTCGAGAATAAAGCTCATACCGCGCGTGACCATCATGCTCAGCAAACGATTTGCTTTGTTCTAAGATTAGCTAAAACTGGGAAAAATAAAGGAATGATGCTTTGAGCTATCAGTAACGTGGAGAATATATCGTGCTCTTTTAGGTATCTGGCAACTACAGGGTTATTGGTCGGCAATTGATTAAGGGGTTGTAAGAGAGGTCATTTACAACCAATTTAGGTACCCTTTTTGCCTCCTATGCAAATATCAACAATTTTCGAGTCATAACACATTAATTTTAAAATGTATGAAATAAAAATATAAAATGTCGAATTACTCGAAAATGGTTGACATTGGCATAAGGGTCACAGGGTTCATTTGGTTGCAAATGACCTCTCCTACATCTCCTTAACGGATTCCCGACTTAGATAAACAATAACCCTATTGTGTATCGCTATAAGGTCATATAGACCAAGCTAGCCTACATACCGTGTAGCTATAAACGAAACCGTTTCTATCTGAAAATTTCAAATACATAGTAACGTACATTATACTTGTCAAAATCTTAAAATTAAGGTGGAACTAGTCGCGGGCTCGAACTCAATGGTGGGCATGGCCAAAAACCACGCTGTCTCACCTGGCATCGTGTCCGACAGAGATAGTATCAGTGATGAGCAGTTAGAAGCTGGTCTACATGGACAACGTATAGTTCGCACGCATAGAAACACCGTACCGACTAATTTTAGTAAAACGAGCGCGTCAAAAATTACGAAAAGGCCTTTGGAAAAAAGGTTTTTCTGAAAAAACCACTGCATAAATCAATTACAAATAAAATTTATTGAAATCTCCGATAATTTTTGTGTGTCGGTACGGATTTTGTTTTCGAGATTTCACACTTCTTGTATTACTTATTTACGCCCAAAGTTGCGTTAAAATTTGCAAGAAAAACGAAGCTTTGTTGGCTTATAACTTTTTAATGGCTTTTTATTTTACTATTCTGCTTCCGTACAGACAAAATTAATAATGAGACCTAACGATATCATGTTAAACTTTGAATGTACGATGTCAAACAGTGGAGTAAAACCCCTCCGAAGTTTGTATGGAAAAAATATCAAATTGTTTCACCTTAGCCATCGCGTACCTTTAAAACCCTCCTTTAGTGCTGAGGGTCTTGTCGGCGAAGGGGTAGCAACCTTCACCGTATTCTGTCCAATGCAAATTATAGCTGTTTTTCTTTTGTCTTTTCCATCATGTACATGTAGGTAAGTAGTATTTTCTTTTCGGTTTTCCTTTTTTCCTTGCCTTGCAACTATTTTACTGTCTACGATGGTGGTAGCAAACTTATCTTCACTTTAAATCTTTACTGTGTTAAAAATCAGCAGGTTACATTAACCAATTGTTGTCGCCCCCTGTGCTCCTAGATGGCGGTGCTCACGGGTCATGCGTAGGCGCATATTTATTGGTATCCCCGCGAGAGGAAGCGCATTCGTGGAGGCGCGGGCGGGCCGCGCTACCCTTATCTATCTCAAGAACAACAAAGGTATGTTCCACTGTTTTTTACATATTTATTTTGTCTTTATGCTATTTTTATTATATTGTCCAGTTTCTAGCTACAAATAAGAAGTTATATCTACAGGGTGAATTTTCCAAATGTGCGTTTTAGTAGGTACCATTTTAGTTTTCATCAACATCGGCCCTGATATACCTTTTAGTATTTCTGCCTATTTTAGAATTTGCTAGTACAAAAACGGGGTCTAATTAATCGTTCGGTCGTTTCGTATTCACAAAAATTCGACTGAAAATTAATTTTAAAAGTCACACAGTCGCATGCGGTCTAAACTTTGTGCTTTGAAAGAGCTTTTATAATTGTACTTAAATCTCAATAAATGTGTCGTGCATCTAAGCCGGCTCTTGAACTCCACTTAGGGGCGCCGTAAAGTTTCGACTTATGTAACTATATCTAACATCACGACACTTTGAGCAGGAGGAACTGCCAGGGAGAATTGGCTCTGTGGTCGATTAGATTTTCATCTGGTTAAAATTGTGTATTTTGTCCTAATTTCGGACTATAACCAATAGTATCAACGCCGACTGAAAAGTGAACCAGATGGCCTAGATATGGCGATATTCTATCAGCGATAAATATGATAGAAAAGACAAAAATGTATTGGATTGAGTAAAGCTACCGAAAAGCTTATGTCAATAATGTTCAAAGTCAACAAAATAAATGAACAAAAAATTATCTTGTCGTTGCTTCGTATTTTTATATGAAAAGCGATTGCTTCCTGTCGAGGCCTTCCGGTTCAACTAAGAAATCTTTTAGTTTGTGGCGCTTATCTTCATACGGTTAAATATATTTCCAACAACAATAACAATCGATTTTTGTAGTTGAAAAATAAGTAATACTCATAGATAGTTTGATAGTTAACGATGAAATATAGGAAAATGGGACTCGGATCGTAACAAACTTATCAAATAGGAAAGCGTGTATACAAACGAATCTTTTTAATAAACATGCCACAAAAGCACACACCCTGTGGCGTATAATTTCCACAATATAGGTATACCATTACGGGGATATCGCCCCTCAATGCCTGCAATGCTTGCACCGATTTGCATCTGTTGGCAATGCCAAACATTGTAATTTTGCCTATCACGTAACATTTATTTGAATAGAACGGCATTGTGTAGAGTAATAAATTGAATGAATTTCTGTCTTATTTTTAGGTTAGGATATTATATTTTTATTTTAATAATTTTTCTAATTATGCTAGTCGCAAAAACAAAAAATCAATGGAATAATATCTTTTAGAATATTTATCATAACTAATTATTTAGACTAGGTAAATAAACTAAATGACTAATTAACTAATTATACAAAATAAAAAGACACTAAGGCGTGGAAGTATTCCTCCGCTATATAGTATGTCTAGCTTCTGAATTTGCATTTGAATTTAAATGCTTCTGTAAGAAAATTGTCATGGCAGAGAAACCTTTCTTGAAATGTTTCCTGTAAATAAACCGATAGCTCATTTCAGCTTCTTTCCAAATCATTGCGTGTTAATTCTTTTCTGAGGCTTTATTTTGTGGGACATGGTGTGGGATAATTTAGTTTCTTTTGATTCGGTGGCTGATAACATGACAGAGATGTTTGCATACGTCTTCGTCTTCTTCGGCGTTCCCTCAATGCTGAGGATCACGACCACATACGACGCGTCTCCAAGCTACACGGTCTTCTGCAGTGTGGATCGCTTGGTAAATGCTGTCTCCAACAGCCTTCTTGATCGCGTCTGACCATCTTGCGGGTGCTCTGCCTTGAGGGCGTTTTCCTTCCACCTAGTACATGTAAGCCTTTCAAGACTTTGCTTAGGTGAACGCATTATATTATTGCATACGTAGACCATATATTAACTAGGTACTAAAAGTTTTAAGAAACCTTATTGATTTTGTAAAACTTGGTTCATTTATTGACGGTATAAATATTCAATACTCCATTACAACCTATTTATGTACATTCCACAATGTGAACTTAAAATTCAAAATTCAAAAGTCATTTATTCAAACTAGGCTGAGAATCAGGACTTTCCGAACATCAAAATTTCATAAGACAGTCCCCCAAAATCGCGCGCCCTTCACTAAATTCGGTGGTAGGCTACAAAGGCATGATTATTATGGACCCTGTCGGGACAATAAATATGTAGATATTAAAAGTCGTTAGGTGATTATCTGTAGTATCAATCTTACGTGTTGCAGGTAGACCCTGTAAAACGATTACTGATCTTCCTCCAAAACTTACAGGAAAATCTATGAAATCGACAGGGATATCAATCTTATTCTTTCTACTGACTATCATCCCAATTTATTTGGAGTCAGCCCTCTTAGTACTTCTGCACCACTCCGTACGGTTGTGGGTTGTCTCTTTTGTTGTGTTGCTCGTCATCATATCGTTTTTTATTGTTCGTAGCTAAGTCATTGGTGGTCGTCTACGGCCTCTCTTTCCGGCTTCTATATTCATGACTCTTTTAGTCATATGGTCATCATCTTGCCTCATCACATGTCCGTACCAGCGCAAGCGGTTTTCACAAAGTTTCTCGTGTCTGTTACGTACAAAGTATCGACAGGGATATCAATGATAACCCTTTCTCTGGCCAGTGTATACCAATGTATACCTACCTAGCCATATATGGTTTGGCGATTGTTTAACTATTCTGCTATGCGGACAGTGAAAGTGGTAACCAAAAAATGTTGTTCGGTAGTCCAAATATGTGAAGGTGCGTTACATTACAAAGCTCTTCCAAATGTTATTTAAAAATAAATAATAGTAATAGTTTATTGTCACAAAGAAACATACATTAGTATACACTGTTTAAAATGAAAACTAACTACGCTGCAGAAGTCTGTATACAGATATTGTGAGCCCTGCCTCTTAAACTAGGATAACCGTGATAATAAAATTAAAATAAAATATTTTATTGTCAGGGATCAAGGCCCATAGGGTGCTAGTATTTCAGAGCTGAGATTTATGAGCTCAAATTCCAAATAGTTAGAAAAACTACCCAAAAAGACTTCGCAAAGCTGGCTCTCTTATGATGACCCTAACTAAATGAAGCTGTTAATTAAAATGATAAAATCTCAATAAACGAAAATGGAACCATTTAAAAAAAGAATCATACACTGTTCTGTTTAATAAACAAATTGTTTCTGACACGGAGTCGGTCGCTAAAATTAATTATTATAGTTGCCAATTGCTGGTTGTCATCTCCATATAGACAGATGTGTTTGTTAGAAAGGTTACTGGAGCGGCCGCTACTTGCTCATGACATCTTTAGATGATTGAGGAATAGGCCGACTGGCCGAGTCGACGCCCTGGTTTGATAGCCTTGGATGCTCTATGACGCTAATGTGTCGTCAACATTGATTTACATTGCCGTTTATGAAGATCTATAGTTTGAATATTTTAGATTTTCGAGATGGCGTTGTTGATTGATAGGAATTCGAGTTAATAGCGTCCAATAAACATTTTATTGGCCATTTTAATTCTGAATTTTGTTTCTTGAATTGAATGGAGGTATTCGTAAATGCTCTGAAGGTAACAATTGTTTATGAATCAATTAATTTGGTCTAGATTCGATTTTGATTTTCTTTAAGAGTTTATTCGATCATAATAGTCTCGTGAATAGATTAACCGCGCAATTTAACGCAGTACTGTTGCCATGAAGATGATGAAGGTCTACTCATGGGAAGATTGCATAGTTTTCAAGGGAGTCCCCCATGGGAGTAGCGAGGCGATGTACCTGACAATACTAGGGTTGGAAACTATTCACAGTTCACTTCATCAAAGTTGAAAACTTTCTTGGCGGATTCTTTTCAAAATAAGGCTGCGTTTCCACCAGAGATGAGCGAGGATTCGTAACGAGAGATGTGTGTTAAGCTAACCAATAACATCGCATCACTGTCATAGCTTGAGCTAAGCTAGCGTTGTTATTGATTAGTTTCAGACACATCCCTCGCTACGCATCCACGCTCATCTCTGGAGTAAAACGCAGCCTTAACCGGATGGACTTATTTCTTCTGAAACTTTATTTACATCTGCATTGTCTATTCAGGCAGCCATGCGGTGGTTGAAGGCCACCTGGTTGGCGCTGCTGGTGCTGCCGGCTGCCTGCAAGGAGCTGTCTGAGAGTCCCCTTCGCGAGGAGATCATACAGGAGCTGCCACAAGCTCAGGATCCGGAGGACTACGACTACAATCCCTTTGGGGAGGACGAAAATGGTACCTATATAAGTTTTTGCGATTGAAATTGTTTTCTATACTTTAATTTTACTCTACGTCGTCATCAAATTGATTGAAACTTGAAAAGAATCTAAAAGAATCTCTACTTACTAAGTATAAGCACTTTATAAATTAGTTTTTCTTGTCATTTCTATAAATACATAATATCTTTAAGGTTAACTATAATTTCATTTTATTTATTGAAGTATTTATGAATAGGTAACGAGGTAGAGCGCTGTAAATGTTATTACGTAACTGTATTATAGGTATAAAAGTTTTAACAGTCTCGTTTGCGAATTCGGGGATTCGTGTCTATCTTTTAGAAATTGTGTACAATATTCGGTGAAACATCTTAATTTATCTTGTTCCAGCAATAGCCGAGAGGGATTTCCGCGAACATGCCAGCAGTGAGTTTATTACTTAGCTAGTGACTTTGCTCCTTGTTACGAACTTTCTTTATTTCTTCAATTAAGTTTTTGTTGTCTGACTCTTTTGTATTGTGTTATTTTGTGGTGATATTGAGTTTTTTACAGGCACAGCGACATACCAGAGACCGACGCCTAGAGGTAAATTATTTTCTACGCTTATAAATGACCAAATTAATAAATAATGGTTCACGTGAAATAGCTCGAAGTCATGGTGGAGACCTTTGCCTCTGATGCGGGCTGACTAACCAGTAACCACTAACCATCTTCTATAGTTACATCTATAAAAATAAATAAAATTGAAGTGTCTGTTTGTAATGTCGAAATAACAGCTTTTTACTAAATGCATTTGAAAGTAGGTATATGGTATATTATGGTAATAACAAAAAAAAAAGAAAAAAAAAGTCTTTCTGTCTGTTTGTTTGTTCTGGCTAATCTCCAAAACAGCTGGAGCGATTTTGACGAGATTTTCACTAGCAGATAGCTGATGTTTTAAGGAGTAACTTAGCTTACTTTAATTTTAGAAAAATAATTTGGGTCTACGCGGGCGAAGCCGCGGGAAGCAGCTAATTAATTACTATAATCAATCCGTTTAAAAAAAACTTGTATAAGTAATTGTTTAAATAATGGTCTTCAGTTCCAGCAAGCCCCAAGTGTGTGGACATCGGTCGCACGTGGTCTGAGGGAGAGAACTGGAAGCGAAGCAACTGCACTCTCTGCCACTGCCACGCCGGGAAAGTCAACTGTTCCCAAGTGCCTGGTTGCCTTACTACTGGTATGTTCTCATTATTTTAATCAACTGGAGGACTTCCCATACCTGTTGACACTGTAATTTAAAAACATTGTACAAACCAATTGGTTTGAAAACAGTAACCGTGGAGTTTCTTACCGGCTCTTCTCCATAGAAAAATACCATTTACTTCTGACGTTTCATAAAAGCCCAAATAGATTTAAAATTGTTTGGAAAATCCAAAAGTGCACGCCTCATACATAACACTCATTCATAAACGAAAAAGAAATTCAAAACATAGTTTTTAACAAAAATGAACAATATATCACTTTTCATTAAGTCGTAATGCCAAAGACAGACAAAGATATTTACTTGGCATTTGCTAGGCAACTTACGGACATCAAGTCAAAGGTTGGAAATATTTAGATAAAGATATTATATTTTAGTTAGTATTTAATAAATTTAAAATTAAACTACTTTGAATAAAATAGCATTTGCAATAGGGTTCCTTCTACGTCTGAAACGAATGTATAAAAAAAAATTTACTCAATTAATTGATTTTATCGCAAGCTACAATGTTTTCAGGGTTCATAAATTGACGGACAGGAATTTTTTTTCAACTATTTTGATGCTTTTTCCATTTCTGCTGCATTAAATCAATTGTTAAAAAGTACAGTATTAATCTCCATTTAATCATCTATACAATGGTATATAAATTAAGTAGGTGCTGTGTACTAGCAGGAGTGTAACAATAAAAACAGTTACAGAAATGGGGCAAAAAAAAATTTTCGATCTTAGAGAACACTCTAATGCTTCGCATTAAGAGTCGTGCAATTAAATATCAGATCTAAAAAAAAAATGCCCTTTTTTTTAGCTCATTTATAGGTAACAATTATCTCCACCATAAAACGTGCGTACCTATATTAACCAACTGACTCGTTTATGCGTCAGATTGCTTTTAGGGATACGATCGCCCATTGTGACACCATTTGTAACTTTAATATAAAGTTATGTGTTTGTAATTGAAATGTCGAACACATATTAATAGAAGATGTTCTATCTATTTAATTTGAGGAGCTCGTGGCTAAGTAATAACAAGCCGCACGGGTCAATCCATCAGGTTTAGCTACGCTTGCCGGGGTTACTCAGTGTATGGGTGACCATCTTTACATACCGAGACTCCTCCGTGCCTCGGAAAGCACGTTAAGCCGTTGGTCGCGGTTGTCCGAAAGTCTGACATCAGTCTTACCAAGGGTTATCGTAATGCCCAGTTACTGGCTTGTGGAGGTCAGATAGGCAGTCGCTCCATGTAAAATACTGGTATTCAGCTGCATCTGGTTAGACTGGAAGCCGACCCCAACATAGTTGGGAAAAGGCTAGGCAGATTGGTTTTATCTATTTAATTTCTGCAGCTCCAACTCGGCCAGTTTTCGTCGGCGTGTCTCCGCAGTCGCAGACTCCAGTGCGCGGGTTTTCTGGCGTGCCAGGAGATGAGGGCCCGCCCGGCCCCCCTGGAACACCCGGAGTGAACGGGGTGAATGGGGCTCCTGGAATACCTGGAGTCGCTGGTCAGATGCCTGATGTAAGTGTTATAGTGTCTGAAAAGACTGAAGACTAAAAAAATAAAACCGTTTGACTAATAAAATACATCAAGTAAAAATAAACTCTAGAAAGACAATAATCATTACAGGTTTAAATACATTATCAAAAACTGTATTGCAGACCTCATGAATAAGGAAAAAAAATAATTAACTAGTCAAATGAAAATTCAATAAAATAGCACACACAATTCACATACAAACAATCACGCCTTTCTTCTCTTGCACAATAAAATAATACATCTACGTGACTATTTCTAACCACCATTTGTACAAACTTTATTGGAAAAAAAGATAGAATACTTTATAATTTAAATAACCGCGAGAACGTAGTCTTGAAGTAACTGCAAATAATACTAGTCAGAATTCTAAAAACGCCCCCATACATTTTTGTCCTACTCACAAAAATTGTTCTTGTTTAGGTGAACGCATACTTGGCTCAACTGGCGGCTACAGCTGGAGGTGACAAGGGTCCACCTTTCGACCCGTACCAGTACATGCAAGCTTCGGTTGGCACTCCAGGCATTAGAGGAATACCCGGTAAGACCCTGTCTTCATGTCAAAAACATTTCTTTAAAAACGTCTTCGTTTCTGAGTTTCTGAGGCACTATGTAATGGATAATTTTAAGATATTGCTCTTCTTAATTTTTACATAAAAACATTGACTAAATAAAATTTTGATACGATATAAAGTCACCAGAAAACCCGGCATGGCAACTCTTTAGGTCATGAGCTACCCAAATATAAAAACAAATTGTCCTAAGTCATAAGTGTCTTGAAAATTTATAGTATATAAATATCCCTTGGTATGTGTTTCATGAAATCGTGAATTGAAATGTGCAGGCAGATTGCACAAACAATGACATATGCTTTGGATTTCCTCTATTAGGACCACAAGGACCACCCGGTCCGCAAGGTTTCCAAGGACAACGGGGCGAGCCAGGAGAACCAGGACTGCCAGGACAGCTAGGACCACCAGGCGAAAGAGGACCCCAAGGACTACCAGGAAAAGATGTAAGAATACTACAAAAATAATCTAAACGCAACTTTCGAATAAAATCCGAATGAACGCATATGAAACTACTAGCTATTGCCCGCGACTTCGTCTGCGGACCAGCATGAAAAGTAGCGTATATCCTTTTCCAAGTCATGGTCTACCCATGTGCCAAATTTTATCCAAACCCGTTCAGCCGTTTTAGCGTGAAATCATAACTAACAAACAAACAAACTCACTTATAATTTAAGTTATGTTAGGATGCATACGTAACTACAATAATACCGCTAAACTAACTTATCTAAATAAATGTTTTGATAATCTATTTAGGGCTCTCCCGGAGAAGATGGTGAACCAGGTCCTTCAGGTGCAATTGGCCAGACTGGACCTCGTGGCACCCCAGGAGTTCCCGGTATCCAAGGACTTAAAGGGCATCGCGGTTTCGACGGCAGAGATGGCGCTAAGGGTGAACAAGGAGTATCCGGAGAAAAAGGACCAACTGGAATGCATGGACCAATGGGACCAACTGGACCTTCGGTAAGTCATTCCACCATCTTATAATCAGGTTCATGATTATAAGTTGATACACAATCTTTATCGTATTCTTAACCGACTTTATTATTGTTGTTGTTGATCAGGGTCCCGTTGGTGCAAGAGGCGAGAGGGGTCGTGAAGGTCCTCCTGGGCCTCCGGGTGTCCGAGGTGTTGATGGAGCACCAGGACCACAAGGATTAATGGTAAGAGTGGTTTTATATCGACTGTACTACAGCTTTGTTCTTATAAGCTTCATATTAACGAAACCAGTTGTTAAGAAAGAGATTTTTTTTAAATTGATATTAATGAAATAAATGTTTTCTCTCAGGGTAACCTCGGCAAACCAGGCTCACCAGGATTCCCAGGAGCTCCAGGCTTAAAAGGTGAACAGGGTGTATATGGACCGAAAGGCAGCCAAGGAATGCAAGGACCACGAGGAGAAGCGGGTCGTCCGGGACAACCTGGTGAAGTAGGAGCTTCTGGTATCCCTGGTCGTGATGGAATCCCTGGCGAGAAAGGAGTGCATGGACAACCGGGAGCGTCTGGCCCACAGGGATTCCCCGGACCAAGAGGACTGCCGGGTGTGGCTGGAGATTCAGGCTTGCCTGGTTCTAAAGGAATGCCGGTAGGATAACGACTTAATTATTATTGTATTTTTGTAAAGGAAGATCTGAACACAATAACGTATTAACTGTTGTCATTTTTAAAGGGTCAACCTGGTGAAAGAGGCCAAAAAGGTGATGGCGGAATCAGGGGAGAATCTGGTGCTCCAGGACCACGAGGATTGCCCGGTAATATGGGTCCAGAGGGGAAACGTGGAAAAAGAGGTCTCAGAGGACCCGCTGGCAATATTGGACCACAAGGTGAAAGAGGTTTAATGGGTATGAGAGGTCTACCCGGCTCAGATGGACCGATGGGTTCTAAAGGTCAGAGTGGAGAGAGGGGAGGTGTTGGGCTACCTGGGTCTAAGGGAAGCTCAGGAGACCCTGGTAGGCCGGGACCGCAAGGTCTGCAAGGACCACGAGGATCTATCGGAAGGCCCGGAATGCCAGGAAAGACTGGTCCTCAAGGTGAGAGGGGCATACCGGGAGCTGATGGTAGACCTGGTGAGCAAGGATCTCAGGGTATACAAGGACCACCTGGTTTGATGGGAGGGCCTGGCGAACGGGGACTGCAAGTAAGTAAACTAGATTTGAAGGCAATTTTTTTGAAAAATTCATTCTCAAGTCAGTATGCAATTAAACAGCAAACTTTTTGTCGTATTCAATAGGGTGAACCAGGAAAAGACGGTGATCCAGGTCAGGCGGGACCTAACGGACCTAAAGGTGATGCCGGGCGAGATGGTGCAACTGGTATTCAGGGACCTCAGGGTATCGCTGGACCAGCGGGTGAAAGAGGTCCGTCAGGCCCTGCGGGACCCACTGGATTCCCTGTAAGTATTTTCCCATGATAATTATGTTTGAGCATAAAACTCATTAATTATCCAATTCATCTATTATAAGAAATGATATCATCAGTAAATGCACGCACCAGTAATAAACTTTTCATTTCTCATACATGGAAAGTACCCTTGAAGTTACTTGATCAGAGGGCTGAAAATAGTACTTTTTGTCCCGGGGAAAACTTTCCCTGTTAAAAAATTTAAAAACTTTGCAAGCCGTGTTCATGCCAACTTTAAATACGCGACTCTATTTAATAAATAGACAAAATAAAAAATATTATCAACACTGTTTTAACATGACTAAGTAAGTACTTATAATTTTTTTTCATTAAATTATTATTTAATTTGAATAGATTTTGAGCTAAATATTTACCATTATCAATGATAAAAAATACTGGCTGGTAGAATTCAACAGAAAAAGAAACATAAAAAAGTCGGGAAACTACTTTGCCTTGCTCACATAACTTGCTATAAAAGTATACAGAACAAATTATCTGTTTTTATTTGTCATTGATTTTTCGCCCGTTTGAAGCTAGAACAGCACTTCCAATGTTTACAGCGTTCAAGGTCTGAACCGTTATAATAATCTATCTATATTTCATCCAGGGTATGCCAGGAGCAGCTGGGTTACCAGGTTCACCAGGAAAAGAAGGAGAACCAGGTATGGCAGGACCTTCCGGGCCCCCAGGACCATCAGGACCTCGTGGAGAGAGAGGTTTCACTGGAGATCGAGGACAACCTGGTCAGCCTGGAAGCACAGGAGAGAAGGGAGAATCTGGCGCTCAAGGGCCTGATGGACCACCGGTAAGATAAAATAAAATAAAATACAACCAAGACTTTTATATCTTCGTCAGTTTTCAAATTCTTTCCTTTAGAAGTCGGGACACATGATACCTTTTAAAGTTACGGTATCGAGCAGACTATTACATAGACAACTATATTTATTTACTTGTTAACAAAGATCACAATAGTATACATCAATGTCAAGTTTACATCCACCTAAAATCCCATTTTTTTTAGTTAGTCTGTCAGTGTTATATATCGTGTCGTGTCAGCAGTCAAAATGGCCCATAAACGAGGATGTACCTAATTGAAAATTGAAAGACAATATTATAGTAAAAATCATTATGTATGAAGTTTTAGCTCATGAGACATTTTTGCTCTCAACTTTGTTGTTTCGTCATCACAGAATTTTTTAAAGAAAATTTGCTTAATTCTATTTAACTGCTTAGGGTCCCGAAGGACTCCGAGGAGGTAAAGGTCACCCTGGATCCCCGGGAGCAATGGGCATGCCTGGACAACGAGGACTTACTGGAGCACCAGGGGACAAGGGCGAGAGAGGTTCTTCGGGACCACCTGGCAATGATGGATCACCAGGTCAAACATTTTTTTTGTATAATAATTTTACCATTTTAATATTTAAGAATTATATTATTATCTATATAACAAAAAGGCGATCCTATTGTCATCAACTAAGCACTAGACTCTAGCACCCTAATTGCGTAACACATGATCAGTCACAATTGTTTCATTTTGACAGTTCAACAACAATAATTGCGTTATTTACGTTGCTGAGCAGACAAATTTTTCGAACAATGAAGCAATGAATTACCAATATCCTTAAAAATGATGCAGATTGTGATTGATCCTGTGTTTCGCAATTAGGGTGAATAAAAAGAAGTAATTACTAATAAAAAATAAGCAAAATAGACGGGCAGGTATGCAAAAACTATAGCACGCCACCTGCTATGATGATTAAATTCTTACTTCTTTAGCTTCGTTTACATTCATGGTCATACACACACGCCAGTTGCGTGTACTACGCACCTGACTTTGGTGGCATGTACATTGCCACATGCGAATTACGCATCAAAGACCTGACGTCACACAAAATCCTGACGTCACACAAATCCTGCCTCGCGCAATTACAGTTTACCAGACTATCCGACATCAATCGTTGGGCAGCATTCCGCCCAACACGACACCCATCTGGTCGGATGATCCTCCCTTTTCTATAGAGGATGAGTGGACTTTACACCCTGTTCCTCATACCTCTAAAATTTATCTGAAGAACATCTCCAATAAGGTCACTACCTGTCCTTCTAGTGCGTCCCCTCCAACATTACTACTTGCCTACTACAAGGCCTACGGAGGCCTTGTAAATACCTACCTTTTGACCACGGAAAGACGGCAGCCTTTCATTCATCCAATAAAATAGTTATTAAAAATATGTTATTACCACAGGTCGCCAAGGAGAACAAGGTCCTCAGGGTCCAATTGGACCCGTTGGACCAGCTGGAGAACCCGCTGAGAGAGGAGAACCTGGTTCGCCTGGTATTCCTGGAGAATTAGGAGCCCCAGGTTCCCCAGGAGAACGAGGGCAGCCTGGACCTCAGGGTTCACCTGGTCTTTCTGGCCCACCCGGCCTTAGTGGCATGCCTGGTCTGAAGGGAGAACGAGGCTACGGTGGTTCGAAGGGACAACAAGGCAATACGGGAAGCCCAGGTAATTCAGATAAATTACTTTCTAATCTAGAATTATCATTTTATCCTGTCTGCTCACGATGAACTTTGTGATTTTGTGATAATAATTTTATTATTTTTGGTAAGGTGTGCCCGGTGAATCTGGCCCACGTGGTCTGCCAGGCCTAGTTGGAGCCAAGGGCGGTCGGGGTGATCATGGACCGAAAGGAGAAACAGGACACGCTGGTTTGCCCGGAAGACCTGGAGATTTAGGACCACCTGTAAGTACCTACATTATATTATATTGAAAATGATACTAAACTAAGTACTTATAACATTCTGTAAATTATTATTATAAATCCTTGTCTCCAAAAAAAATACAAATAGAAATGTAGAAATCATGATGTCTTTGTGTTCAGGGCCCACAAGGAAGCACAGGCCCAGCAGGTGCCCCTGGTATCTCCGGCGCTAAAGGATCTACAGGTGACTCAGGCAGGCCAGGCGCCCCAGGTCCAATGGGCTTGACTGGTCCTCAGGGATCAGAAGGACCAAAGGGTGAAAGAGGCAGCGAAGGTGAAACTGGCTTGCAAGGTCCTAGTGGTGCACCTGGAGCGGCTGGCGAGAGAGGTCCAGTTGGATTACCTGGCATTGTAGGACCACCTGGACCACAAGGACTTCGAGGAGCTCAGGTATACTACATTTTTTTTAAATAATTAAATGCTATTCTTAGGGGCGGTATTGGAGGGGCTTTTGATAGTTTACCTTCACCCATGCAATCAAAGAACAGTAGGTTTTATTCAATCTCATACAGTTTATTTGGTAAAAATTAAAACCTGCTTTATATTTGTAGGGTGAAAGTGGTGCACCAGGCAAATCAGGTGCTGACGGTGCTCCAGGACAGTCTGGAAGTCCGGGTCTGCAAGGTCCACAAGGACCAATGGGTGAGCCGGGTCCAGAGGGCCGTCCGGGCAAGCAAGGCCAAGCGGGTATCTCTGGAAGACCTGGTGATAAGGGACCGCTTGGACCTCCAGGCCCATCAGGACCAAGTGGACAGCCAGGATTACAGGTAATGAAGTAGATATATTATCTATTAACTTTGTTCTTCACCCAAAACTTAACAAAAATATCAATTTGTAAAAGCGTATAAAGCTGTTAGTTAGTTAGTAATATTATGTATCTACATCAGAAATACAAATTGTAAAATCTTCCTTCTTCCGTTTTGACTGTACCTATAGCAGTGCTAACTTACCATAAGCGCTTGCAACGTCCTTTAGGGGTTACGTATTTTTCTATTATAGCTACGAGTATGTTCCAAGCAGAAAACGATATTTAAAAGTTCTAGATTAAAATTGGTCAACGACCCAGTCAAGCGTTAAACATAGAATCTCATCACGAAACTAAGTTCCATCAAAGGTAGAATTACTAAATACAAAAAAAAACATTAACTATACATATTTTCAATGAATTATAAAAGAATAATCTTATTTGGAGTCAGATTAATCATTTCAACAAATATTTTGGTAATAATACAAATTAATCATTGTTATTAGGGACCACCAGGTCCATCAGGACCTTCCGGACCCACTGGCGAACGAGGACCTAGAGGTGAAAGTGGACCACCAGGAGTGGATGGACCACAGGGACCCCCCGGTAAAATGGGACCTTCAGGTCTTGACGGAACCAAGGGAGAGCGAGGCGAGGCTGGCGCAGACGGAGCTAAGGGTCACGCTGGCTTGCCAGGTCTACCCGGAATGCTTGGCGCCCCAGGAAGAACAGGAGAACGTGGATTACCAGGACAAATGGGACCACCTGGAAAGGATGGAGATGTCGGATCACGAGGTAACTTTATTTATACATATATATATATTTATACACAAAACACTTCTGGAGGGTTCTTAAGTTAGTAAGTTGATGACGATAATGAATATTGACACGTGCAAAATATTTTTCTAAAGGAACCCCTGGCCGCGACGGAAACGCGGGCCTGCAAGGACCACCAGGAGTTCCTGGAGGCCGTGGACCTCCTGGAGAAGCTGGTAGACACGGAACTCCTGGACCTGCGGGTCCACCTGGACCTCCCGGCCCGCCTGGAGAGGGCCTGGCTTATGATGCTGCTGCCATAGCTGCAATGTTACAACAAGGTCAGTAGCAACGACGTTTAGTCAAATAATATGAAACTATCTTTTCAATTCTTTTAGTAGTTTTTTCAAAATACAAACACATAGGCGAGCTATTTAATTCACACTCACAAAAATCCTAGTCCTAGTCTGCGGAGTTTCGCTTACTCATTTAATTAGACCCTGTATACACACATTAAAAGCGGAGCCCCACCGCTGCGCACGGAGAAGCTACACACACGTGTGTTTAGCTTCGCTTTTATAAAACTAACTAATTGGTAAAATGTATGGTAAAATGGTAATAGTTTTGAGTACGTGGTGTCTCTAATGCGGTCCGAACGCGAATTGGCCCACATTTACGAGAACGAGCGAATGTCGCAATGCGTTCGATGCAATTATGCATTTTCGCTGAATGTTCGATTCAGTTCTCGATGTGCTATATTAACGTTCTTGATAAACGTTTGCCTATTTAAGATATTTCAAGTAGCTATAATGAATTAATAACAAATTTTGCCTCTAACAGGTTCAGTGAAAGGCCCAGATCCACTAGGCGACGACCCGAACTCGCTTCCTCCTCGATTCTTCAAAGATGACATGACAGCAGCTGAACGCAAGGAGGTTGTGATGAAGGCATACGAACGACTCAAGGTTTCTCTTGACAAGTTCCTCAAACCAGACGGTTCTAAGGAAGCACCAGCTAAAACCTGCGGGGATATTAAGTACCATCATCCTGAGTTTGAAAGCGGTAAGAAACTACACCTTCTTATGTAAACTTAATGACTCACAATGTCTGGACAGCGCTCATCGGGTGGCCTTTAATTTTTTAACAACACACAGAGTGGGATTTATGATGGAATCGAACCGATTATTACCCCACGTTTTCACCTTCTACCATGACTTGGAAGTGCGGAATTCCTCTACGGTTTGCTTCGGATTAGTTGTATTAATTATGATTTACCTACTCGTGTCGTAGAACAAAATTCAGACCAAAGTGAAACTAACAATCTTAGATTATATCATAGAAATTTAAATGACAGAGTTATCTATGGATTATATAGCGTGACTGGTAATTAGTGACCGATACTTAAAACACGTGACTTTACTCATTTTGAACAACTTTTACTATGAGACCAAACCTGAAATCGCGAAAAAATAAAACTGCTGTTCCATACATTTTGGCGAATTTTGCGAACATAAATGTAGGGAACAGCGGATTTTCCAAATAAATTTAAAAATATCTCGTAGGACAATACTGGATCGACCCGAATGGCGGCGACATCAACGACGCCATCGTGGTGCACTGCGACATGGAGACCGGCGGCAGCTGTGTGTTCCCGAAGCCGATGACGTCACAGGACATCGCGTATGATGGCAAGGAGCATGAGCCCTGGTTGAGTGAGATGGATAATGGATTCACGGTGAGTGTTCCGATTGGATTCAGTATGCTGTTAAATAATTTGCTTCGTTATCATCAGAAGTAATGAAAATCATACGATTAAAAAACAGATGGTTCTGCTATATTTAAACGGAAGAATTTCTCAGTTCTACGATTGGTTCTAAACCTTGTCGGTCGTCTCTCGCAGTTCTAAAACAATTTTTCGTTTTTGACCTGTCTCTGAGTCAATGGTCCAAATCGATTACACACTTTGTGAACAGAAAGTGAGAAAATGTGTAAGAAAGACTAATATTCACCACTATAATATATCCCTGTTATAATTATAATGTGCTGTTCTAAATCCTCTCATCATTTTCTAGATTACATACAAGGCAGACCACACACAACTTACATACCTGCAGCTGATGTCTTCAAAGGCTGTCCAGAACGTGACCTTCCACTGCCGCAACACCATTGGCCACTACGACCCGACCACCAACAACTACAGACGAGGCATCAAGTTGTTGGCCTACAACGACGCGGAGATCCTGCCTAAAGCCAACAACAGGTTGCGGTATAAGGCAGTGTTGGACGAATGTCAGGTGAGATGATAAATACTATGATGAATTTATCACTACATACATATTACAAAACAAAGTCCCCCGCCGCGTCCATCTGTCTGTCTGAACGCGATAAACTCAAAAACTACCGAACGGATTTTCATACGGTTTTCGCTAATGGACGGAGTGATTCGTGAGGAAGGGGTGAGTTGATAGATTAGATACTATGATTTTTCACTACATATTATAAAACAAAGTCCCCCGCCGCGTCCGTCCTACCGAACGGATTTTCATAAGGTTTTCACTAATGGACGGAGTGATTCGTGAGGAAGGGGTGAGTTGATAGATTAGATACTATGATGATTTATTCACTACACATTATAAATCAAACTCCCCCTTTGCGTTCGTCCGTCTGTCTGAACGCGATAAACTCAAAAACTACAATGGAGTGATTCATGAGGAAGAGGTGAGATGATAAATTAGATTCTATGAAGAATTTTTCACTACGTTTTATAAAACGAAGTCCCCCGCCGCGTCCGTCTGTCTGTCTGAACGCGATAAGCTCAAAACTACCGAACGATTTTCATACGTTTTTCACCAATGGATGGAGTGATTCATGAGGAAGGTTTAAATTAGCTGAAATATGACGATGTAAAATACTCCGAGTACTAAATCACATGCTCGACGCAACAGGCTGATAGCTGATACGACTCTACAACGCAAATAAAATGTTTTGGTACACGTGCTCTGCTACATGTGCAAAACTGCGGGTTGCTAGTATTTAGTATTTTGGACAAGAGTTCCTTATACTTACATATAACGAAAAAATTATATAATACCACAATTTATGGCACTTAGCGATCTCGCCAATATCGCTAGTATTGGCGAGATCGCTAAGTGCCATATAAACGTCCGTGTAGGTACTGTGCCTACTTCACAGACTGTGCGCCTCAGCTTATATCGCTCACAAACCCAATGAACTGTGCAAAACTAATAACCGAACACCCGAAAAAATGACATTATCCCTAACAACATCATTAATCAACTACAGATTTTTGGCACTTTCGCCGTCATTCCAAGAAAGCATCGACATCAATATTGATGATAATTTTGTCCACAGCACAAGAGTCCGAGCTGGGCGCGCACCATTGTTGAGTTCCAAACTGACAAGCCAGGGCGTCTGCCACTACTCGATG
This sequence comes from Conistra vaccinii, assembly GCA_948150665.1. Classification (NCBI taxonomy): domain Eukaryota; kingdom Metazoa; phylum Arthropoda; class Insecta; order Lepidoptera; family Noctuidae; genus Conistra; species Conistra vaccinii. The sequence goes on from OX411328.1 coordinate 4,528,471, forward strand.
TGGCTGTCCGGGATGTCGGCAGACCACACCAGATGTTCAGGGTTGAAGTCGGGTTGGCTTGCTTTAGCTAAACGGTACGAAAACGACTACGAGGTTCGAAACGAACGGCAACTCCGGCTCAAGTATGATAATGGAAATAGCAACCCTCTTAAGGCTGTCTGTCCACTGGAGCGGAGAGGAGAGGAGAGGAGCGGAGATGTGCCAAAATTAACCAATAGAATCGCACATCCGGAGCGGAGTTTTGATTCTATTGGTTAATATTGACACATCTCCGCTCCGCTCCTCTCCTCTCCGCTCCGGTGGACAGGCAGCCTAAATCAACCGAAAGTTTATTAAATTTCATCAGTAGACGAGCTGTTAAAACTCTTGTTAGCTGTTGACCGAAATAGCAACAGCTAATCAAAGATAATGAACACTAGATAACAATGACAATAGATCAAATTGAGTAGGCTTTCAGTACAGATAAAAGGGGAAATTAATGCCAGAAAAAAATCCCAAATGCTCATGAATGAATTACCTACCGAATATTTTTACTGTCCCCCTGCATTTATATACTTACTTATCATTCAATAAGAGTTTATAGTTTACGTATAGGATCTCAAGAACATTGCAATTTATTACTTTTAAGAACACAGAATATTCAATTTGTACAACAATATTAATTTTGTGCAATTTAGTTAAGAAAACTACCATAACAAGCATTTATTATAATATCATCGTAAAGCCAACAATGTACCTATCAAAGTAGAATATAAAATTAAACAAATAATATTAAAAATTGTAATAAGTACTTTAATAATTATAATCTTTCCTATAATGTGATTCACTATGAGTAATACAAGATTTTATTATGCAATTAAGTACTTAAACATAAGTATTATTAGGTCGTCACAACATAGTTTAATAATATAAATAATAATTATTATAATATTTTAATTTACAAAGGTCCTCTTAGGCTGTGTACATGTACATAATGTAAATATCCTTATTTTTAAGTAAATGTCATGTGATTCCTAAATTCGAGTTTAAGGTAGATCTAGTTTAAATTAAGTTACTACTTTTTACAATTTAAATAAATATTCTTACCAATAAGAAATTTATGAAACAGTACAATAAATCAATGATATATTTTTAAAACAATTCTTTATTTTTTACAAAATGATGTTTCCCACTAACAAGTCCCTCGAAAGTCAATACTCGACATAAGTTTCTTAAAATGTATTGTTTGCTTTTACGTATAGTTACTATCTTATGTAAGACATTATTTAACATAAGATTTCATATTTAAACATAATATTAAATATACAGTATGTTAACTAACAGAGGGCCTTCCCGTTAACCCATTTTTTTTATTTTTTTATCATAAAAAATTCACAAAAAATATTAATTTCATACGTAAAACAAACACTCTGTACACGCGCACTTGTCGCACTTGTCTTTCCACGTTGAAAGACAAGTGCGCGTGAACAGAGTGTTACATTTACGTATCAATTTAAATAAATGCTGTATATATATACATATATAACCTTGGTTACAATTTTAATTCAAACATCTCAACAATAGGGATGTTGACAATTTTTTTTTTTTCCGTCAGGCAGATTATTAAAAAAAAAATAGGTAGACACGTATTTTTTCTTTTTTTACTAAATCAAAGGATTACGGCAATTATATTGAGTGAAAATGTGTCATGACGTCACTCCCCGGTAGATTTTATACTGACTGGTGACGTAGCGAGCCCCCACTCCCCTATGTAAACCATTTTCTGATTAAAATAAAACAAAAAATACGTACAGTACGACACAACTTAGATGTAGCTTCGGCAAAATTCGTAAAACCGATCACCATCCGAACTGATTGCGCCTTCGAAATCACCAATCTTAATTACTGCTTCAGGTGAAAATGATCTTTCGAAAACACAATAACTTGTAAAGTCATATAGCCAAATACATTCGTAAAATTGAAATGAATGAATGAAAATTTTCAAATCTATGCTACATCTAAGTTGTGTACTGTACTTATCTAATATTTTTTTATAATGTGATTGACGAACTAAATAGTATTTTTTTCATCATCCCTATTAAACATCAACTGGTCTCCACATTTTTTAACCGACTTCAAAACGGAGGAGGTATTGAATTCGTCTGTATGTTTTTTTTGTATGTTTTTTACGCGATTTCTCCGTCAATTGTGGACCGATTTTGAAAATAGTTTTTTGTTTAAAAGGGTATGCTCCCGAGGTGTGGGTCCCATTTAAATTTTATTAACTTTACTTGGATAGTTTTTGAGTTAGCTTCAATAATACGTATTTTTCCCACTTAGTTTATTTGGATGATATAATTATGATGATAACTTCCAATCACTGTTATTTACATAGCTGGTTATTCGACTTTGTGTGGGGTAGGTACCACAACTAAAATGTGCAAAATAAAAACTTTTTACAAAAAAAAGATTTATTTGTAAAAAGTTTTTAGTTAATTCAATTCACAATTTTTACACACATCTTATTTCCCACATTTCTCATCCTTATATACACACACAGCGTCCATTTCACCATCCCTTCAATTTCCAAATAAAACCTTATTGAACAGTAGAGTCGCAGGTGTTCTTCCTCATGCAGGTCACGAAGGGTGGTACGTTGCAGGTGCACTTGGTACAGTTGTCGTCGACAGTGACCTCATCGCCGACGATCAGCGTCGTGTTGCCGAAGACGCACGAAGCCGTCAGGTTGCGAATGTTCAGACCACGGACTACTTTGGTCTTTGTAGTTTCTGTAGAGAAGAGGCAATTTTATATCGGTTAGCGAACTGACATAATGAAATAGATGTAAACGTTGAATTTAGAACTAGCTAACTAACAAATTGAAAACCTACGTCATTTTTCTGTCTCTGAACTTCGTTAGTTCATAATCTATGGGTATTATTTCCGTTAGATTATAAACTGTAGAAAAATTGTGAACTGCATCAAATCATTTAGAATTAAACAATCAATCTGCCTAGTTTTCCGAACTATTTTAGGGTCGGTTTCCAGTCTAACTTATTACAGCTGAATACCAGTATTATACATGGAGCGACTGCCTAAATGACAGTTTATAATCGACTGTTTTTCGATACTTTATAATCTATCCATATAAAACCGATATATTGTGAACTGGTATGGTATCAAATTTGCTTGCGACGTAACGCCCCTTATGCTAATACTAAATAGCCGGCCATTGCCGCGGCACCGCTCGCTCGGCTCGCGCGCTTCGTCACAGTTCTAACCTAACCCATTTCACCGAGTTAAAAATATTTCGACAGTTTATAATCTAACGGAAATAATACCGGTAGATTATAAACTAACGTTTGTAAATCTTACGGTGACATCGTCATTTCATACAACTTATTACAAACATTACAGTCGTTATTTCAATAATACGGACAATTTAAGTTTACATTATTAATTTACCTGACTACAAGAAAAGAAGCTAATGCGTTGGGTTTTAGAGACAAAATAATGTGCTTTTAATTTCAACGTAACCTTCTTCAAACCTTGCTGACTACCGATAGTTTGATCGAACAATCGATCCATACTTATGTACCACTAGTACTACATCTGAAACTGCGTGTGTTTTAAGTAAATCGATATCCTATACCGTAATCTGTTTTCAGCTAAGAGTGTAGCTGTATGGCGCTGATGACGCACACCTTAGTACCAACTGATTTATTTCCCAGGTCATCTCATACATGACTATTTACCTAATGTCAATATATCAAGGTAACAAAACTTACGGCACTCAAATCCAATAGGACATCCGCGCATATTCCCTGGGAACACAGGCGCACAGTTTTGGAGCAAATCGTTCTGGTAGTGTATCTCGATGCCACAGTTGATGTCTCTGCAGTAGGCAGCGTTGTCAGTCGCGTTGAAGTCCTTGGTACAGACACACGTCTTGCGCGTGTTCTTGGGCTGGTACGTCTGACCCTCGCGGTACGTCTGGCCGTCGACTTCGCAGGTAGCCAGCTCGGCTATTGCGTCTTTGCCTGGAAAATATAGATTAATTCGCAATCAGGGCTACAGGCTACTTGGTGGAATATACAACACTAATCAACTTCTACAACGTTAACCAAATTATGCATGGAAAGTTGTAACTTCACGCCCGATTAAAGATAAGCTGAAAACGAACTACTTTTGTAGCTGTAGTGCTAATACGGCAATCGTTAATCGAAGGCCTCTTTTAAAGGAATATGTAAAATCCTAAAGTCCACGATTCCACGAAAAATATAATCCCAAGTTAAAATTGTTGGCAAAAATATTCACAAAGTTGAGGTCATAGGTACCTAATATCACATATTGGCACATGGCCAAAGAAGTTGCAATTTGTTTAGCCGAGTTTATTTCGCAAACAAAAGGCAGTCATCTCAATGTTTTTAAATAAATATTTATGTAAACAGTAAATATTTATATAAACAACACACCAGTTTGCGAGTCACGACCAGTCAAGGTGATCTTCTTGGTGTATCCGATGTTGCAATTCTACAACAGATGATTGAAGAGTTTCTATTTGGCGTATTAATCGAAGACCCAAACCATAAAAATAGGACGTTTTCGATGGGCAGGACATGTCGCAAGAATGGACGAGACCAGAGCATCCAAATTTTTACTGGATAGTAAACCGGATGGCCGGAGAAGCCGAGGGCTGCCCAAGCTCAGATGGTTGGATAGCGTAGACCAAGATTTAAGAACTGTTGGAGTGAAAATTTGGAGAGAAAAAGCCGGAAATAGGTCATGTTGCAGAAATATACTTGACCAGGCCCACCCGCGACTGTAAAACCTTAGAAGATGATGATGATGAATCGAAGACTTGGCCCGCGTGGTGGATTACGGCCCTCTCCCTCTCACAGAGAGGAAGCCTATGTCCGAGCAGTGTGAACATTAAAGGCTGATTATGTATAATCGAAGACAAAACTGCCAAAGCTAACATTGCTGGCTGGTTTGCAGCATGAGCTTCCCAAAAATCAAGTAAATCGTAAATAAGTGGCTCCAGTCATAAGTCCATCAATGGACAGACTGACGGAGAGACATTGCGTTTTATAATACGTAAGGAAGGATAAGTAATATGTAAAACGTTTTATGAGTTCATACATAACGTTGTGTCTTTTTAATAGCACTAGATACCTGGAAGTGGATTCCACCGTCATTAAGCATAGGTTGACAATACATCGTTGACGATCTTTACGACCGTTTATATGGAGGCCCCCATTGTCTACCATAGTGTAAAAGCCATTGAAGAGTGTGTCATCTAAAGTACGGCTGATTAGCAAGCAATTGATTTGTTTTGCCACAACAGGTGCGTCGTTAATGTTTATTGAAATTTAATTACATTTGATGAACTCATAAGTTACTGTGCTGTTTTCCTTTAAAACAGTCCATAGATTCGGTGTTAATGTGTAGTTAGCTCCATAAGGGAAACAAGGATGTTTTGTTTATAGATGTAGGTTAACAATTTAGCTAGTGACGTAATTTTTTTAGCATTCATTCTTTCGCCTTTGTGAGATTTGAATTTTTCAAAGCACTCACGTTTTACAAATCCGATTGTTCTAACTGGGGGCCTAAAACGACCACATTCAGCAATTCCTCTCAAAGCAGTTCATTTTCTGAATTCCCAGCAATATTTTGACGCATATTGTATGAACGCAGATAATATTATGAATTGAATTGTCAGTTTGTGACCTTTTTACGATCAATTCATTTTTTTGCCTGAAAAATCTGCCAAAGCGTTCGTTTCAAGCCCCCCTGCTTAGTTATCCGTATATGTTGGCTAATTTTATAAAATAATAACTAAATTAAAGTAACTTAGCAGTCTATCAAACAAAACCCTTCAAAGAAAGACTTAAAACGACTCATTTCTTATCTACCCCTCTTAAAATTACAGTCACGTCTGCATACATTACTTTAAACAAATAGACGACATTTAAAACACAAGAACACTTACCACAAACGGTTCCAGTGCTGCAACACGAGTCTACCTCATAAGTGTTGATACATTGCTGCTCCATATCGTTGTCGAAGATCTCAACACAGTCAACGGCCGCGCAACTGAACTGTGGCTCTCCGGAAAACACGCTGCAACTGCAGGCTTGCGAGCACGGGTTGCTGATCAACGACTGTGGTATCGGGGATCTGTCACCGTAGGAGACGCCTCTGGAATAGACAATTACGTTGGCTATTTAGATGGGAATGCTACGTGATGAAATTTTTTAAGTCTATCCTGGATTGTTTAGTGGTAATGAAAGGGCACCAGCCCTTTAATTTGAATATCAGTCAGATTCTCGAAGGTAGGGAGAAGTACTCACAAAATAAGGTAAACTGCATCTAATATAATTTTTGGAAAAAGGCCTTAAGAAAAAAAAGAAACTAAAGTTGAACTTATTAGAAACTGAGAACTTTAGCTCCAAGTAGGTAAGGTACTTGCTGATCTTAGTTAAAAACATTTAATTAGATTAACAATTTCAGAATATAAAAATGTCATTACACTTTCCTTTTGTAACTTAAAGTACGGTCTACAATTTACAAAATGTCGTGGACAGTTACTAAAGATCCGTAAATTATGAGAAAACGTCGAATTTAGTGTTCAATCAATCAATCATTTATTTGCAACGAATGTAGGTTACATTAAATAAAAGCAAAAAGGTGTTATTTCCGCCTCCTGTTAAATATCGTGGTCATAATTTTTACTCCGAGATAGACCGCAAGATACCAAAGATTTTTTTTTTCCTAATTACTCGTATATCAACGGCTCGTTCACTGGTACTGAACTGAAAAGCCTGGAAAAAATTATATTGTCTCCTCTGAGAAACAGATTGTGATTGATCGTATGTTACGCAATTATGCTGCAGATCTATTTAAATAGTAAAATCCCAAATTGGATGTTTTGGAAAAAGAAAGGAGAAATCTTTGATAATAAGTAAAAGTTCTGAGGACATTGATAAGAGAAAATACAGAGACAAATCCTCAATATATTAATGCCTTTATTTATTCCATAGTTAGGTTTAAATAAATAAATTCTTTATTTCACCCGAAGCCCTTAACAATATCCTTATGGTTATGACTAAAACATAAAAGGTCAATATTTAAATACTCTGACTCCTTAACTAGGTGTAGGTTCCTCTGACTTAGGACACAGATTACTTAGGAGTCGGTGATTCTCCGTAGCAACAAAGCTATATTGAGTCATGGAAAGATTTTACAATTAATGTTAGTAGATATAATTATAGAGTAGGTGGCCAAGCAGGCGCTTTACTTTTTGTAAATTTAATAATTTCATCACCACTGCTCTCAAAATGGTAAAGGAAAACAACGTGAGGAAACCGGCATGTTTTAGAACCAAAAATTCGAAGACATGTGACATCTACCAACCCGCACTGGGCCCGCGTGGTAGATCACAGACCACTCCCTCTCACAGAGAGGAGGCCTGTGTCCCAGCAGTGGGAACATTAATAGGCTGATTATGAGATGTAATTATTAGTTAGATGTGTCAAGATTTTGGTTTGAGAATCATCAAGGCGAAGGCCTCCTCTAACATTTTCCATTAAGTTCGGTCTTTTAATCCTTAATATAAACAACATTAAATAAAGCCTACTTGTATCCCGGCCACTCGAAAGTTCTAATAACAAAGTTCTTTAATTAACAGGCCCATAAAGTTGTTCGATCGGTTTAACACAGTTAATTAAAAGCGAGTTAAAGCATATAAAGTGGGTATTCAACACACAATTTCATTTATTACGAAACTTGTTGAAAGTTATAAATCGGTAGATTTTTTATGAACATGTTAATTGGCTTATCAAACGAGTTTCTGATTTTAACCCTTCGCATTTCCCTGGGCGAAAGGTATGTTGGTTGATGTGCCTGAAATTGTGTCAGAACAGGGATATGTTTCAAAAGAATGAATCATGAACATAAATTAGTATCTACTGAAAATAACAAAAATGTACAGACTTCATTATGACCTTATCGTAACCTTTAGTGATTGCATTTTATTCCAAAACGGTGTTAGAAAAAACAATTTTAGCGCCTAGTTAATGTCAGGATCCATAACAAAACGCAAAAATAAATGCAAAAATTAGGTTTATGTTTATTCACTTTCTTGCAATAAAAAGAGGAGCTCGTGGCTAAGTAATAACAAGCCGCACGGGTCGATCCATCAGGTTAAGCTACGCTTGCCGGGGTTGGTCAGTGGATGGCTGACCATCTTTACATACCGAGACTCCTCCGTGCCTTGGAAAGCACGTTAAGCCGTTGGTCCCGGCTGTCATTTGTGGATCTTTGACAGTCATTACGAGTCGTCAGAAGCCCGAAAGTCTGACACCAGTCTTACCAAAGGGTATCGTATTACCCAGTTACGTTACTGGGTTGTGGAGGTCAGATAGGCAGTCGCTCTATGTAAAATACTGGTATTCAGCTGCATCCGGTTAGACTGGAAGCCGACCCCAAGATAGTTGGGAAAAAGGCTAGGAAGATTGATTTTGACTTTCTTGAAATAAAAAAGGTGCGAACTATGTTCCAAAAATATATTTAGGTAGACGATACTAAAAGACATTAACAAGTGATACATGAATATATTGTGTACTGGAATGGATATTCATCATACCAATTTTCTGTGTTCACCTTATATCCTAAGAATTATTATCTATGATTTATATCAGCATATCTAAACTGTCATCAGATCAAGCGCAAGGTCGCGGTATTTCCCTGCGCAGGCGACGACGGCCGCGCGAGAGGTCACCGCCTTTTTGTTAATTCAAACTACTGGGTGCTTCTGGGTGTTCCACGAGGTCAGGGTTTGGGTGGGCGCTTGTATTTACTTTAATGTGTATACCTACTTATAGTGTTATTGTCAGATTTTTTTGACGTCTTAAGGCTGTTTGGTCTCATGAGTCAAAATTAAATGTGACACTGGTAATGTTTCGTTAACGTGAGCAGTCTTTGTTAAACAAAAATGTGTCTCTGTTGTGGATTTTAAACTATACTTAGGAAGATCCTAGAGCAGCATTAGAAAAAAATCTTATAACAGGTAGCTTGCTTATACGTCTTTGACATAATCTACTTAGAAACATATTATTACAATGATGATTTTAATTGACATTTAATAATTTTATTGTTACGTAACTTTGACCATAATTAATTTATTTGTTTTCAAAATTGACATTTACTATTTTGTTCTTATGTAATCTAATACTTTATCCAATAACTTTTATTATTGAAATTTAAATATTTGTACGCCACTAAGGCCAAACATGATTGATCTAAATTATAATGTAATTTAATAACTTGCATGCTCTGTATGTGTACTCATGTTTCCACAAATAAATAATCTTGAATATTGAATCTTGAAAAGGGTTAGGAAACATTAAAATAAAACGGACTTTCGTTTGGTCCGCTAAAGTAACATTAATATGAATTAACTTTCTTTCTTTTTTAAACGTTGCCCCCCTCTAGGGATTTCTCCTGTATTGTGCGTGCGTTTACAAACATTTAAACTCACATGATACACAAACAGCCAGACCCGGAACAACTACTTGTAGGTCATACAAATATTTGTTCCGTGCGGGGATCGAACCCGCGTCACGCAGCGCAGCAGTCAATCGCTTAACCACTGGGTCAACCGTGCCAACTCAATCTAAAAACGATCTATACTCACTTATAGTAACACATCGTAGGATCAGGATGTAGATCAGGGCAGGTGAAGGCTTCGGGACACAACCCTCCGTCTTCCCGAGCCACCGGCGTGCAGCCCAGCTCGGTGTAGAAGCTTGCCATGTCGCACTCGCCCGCCATGTCTGTTGACACCGTACCCAGCACTGGAAACAAGGAAGTTACCGACATTACTAATCAATCAATCTACCTAGCCTTTTCCCAACATGTTGGGGTCGGCTTCCAGTCTAACCAGATGCAGTTAAATACCAGTATTTTACATGGAGCGACAACCCAGTAACTGGGTAATACGATAACCCTTGGTAAGACTGGTTGTCAGACTTTCGGGCTTCTGACGACCCGTAACGACTGTCAAAGATCCACTAATGACAGCCGGGACCAACGGCTTAACGTGTTTTCCGAAGCACGGAGGAGTCTCGGTATGTAAAGATGGCCACCCATCCACTGACTAACCCCAGCAAGCGTAGCTTAACCTGATGGATCGACCCGTGCGGCTGTTATTACTTAGCCACGAGCTCCTCTTTCAGCTTAGCCACGGCTGATCTTCAATCATAACGTAATAATTGATGGTGAGATTAATATGTAGTATGTTTTTTTAACAGCGACAGTTAGTTTTTATAGCACTCGTTGTTTCTATGGTCAGCTTAGCAAGAACGTATCGAATTTGCGTGGAATTGACATGAATTAATCAGATCAAATCGAATCAAATGCGTGTTGGTATAATGGCGTGTGCTGGCTGACATATTGGAAATAATGTTATTTATTGTCTTGTGTTTCGTAATGTTTATTAATTTCCATGCAAAGAGTCAAGTTTTTCTAACAGAACAGACAGCTGTGCTGCTGGGAAGTTGTTGCGTTACTTCTTTTTTCCAGATAAAGCAGTAGGTATTCTTATTTTCGAGTGATTAGTGACTATCCTGGTGTCAGAGTTTTAAAGCCGCCCATGGGCTTCTGAGTTAAAGCACTAGGAAGTGGTGAAGGGTGGGCGTTTTGGGGGACTGTCTAATGTAATGTTTACGTTAAAAAAGTGCTGACTCTTAGCCTAGTTTTAATTAATGAGTTTTGTTTTTGATTGGACACCGTACATATTGCAACACCGATGCTAAAGGGATTCAGCACATATTTACCTTCCTACATCCTAACTAATCACTACATAGTATAAAACAAAGTCGCTTCCCGCTGTCTGTACAGCGGGAAGCGACTTTGTTTTATACTATGTAGTGATTATGTGTTCCTATGTATGCTTAGATCTTTAAAACCACGCAACGGATTTTGATGCGGTTTTTTTTATTAATAGATCGAGTGATTCAAGAGGAAGGTTTATATGTATAATCATCATCATCAGCCTATTAATGTTCCCACTGCTGGGACACAGGCCTCTTCTCTGTGAGAGGGAGTGGGCCGTAATCTACCACGCGGGCCCAGTGCGGGTTGGTAGATGTTACATGTCTTCGAATTTTTTGGTTCTAAGACATGCCGGTTTCCTCACGATGTTTTCTTTCACCGTTTTGAGAGCAGTGGTGATGAAATTATTTACACAAAGTAAAGCGCCTGCTTGAGTTCGAACCCACGACCTACAACTCGTAAGTCGGGGCCGTTACCACTGGGCCACCACTGCTCCTATATGTATAATACATGCATAATATAGTAAGCTATAATTTATAAATTTATCACGCGGGCGAAGCCACTGGCGGAATCTAGTAACATTATAAATGCGAAAGTGAGGTTGTTTGGTTGTTTGTTTGTTTTTTACGCTTTCACGCTAAAACGGCTGAACGTATTTAGATGAAATTTGGCACATGGGTAGACCATGACCTGGAAAAGGAAATAGGATACTTGTTATCCTGATATTCCCACGGAATCGAGACTGAGGCTGCCTGTCCACTGGAGCGGAGAGGAGAGGAGAGGAGCGGAGATGTGCCATTATTAACCAATCAAATCTAAACTCAGGGGCGGAGTCAAGATTCTATTGGTTAATATTGGCACATCTCCGCTCCTCTCGTCTCCTCTCCGCTCTAGTGGACAGGCAGCCTTATGCGGGTGAAACCGCGAGGCACAGCACATTAAATGTATAATAAAAGTAGGTATGAGTACCAGTTAGGTACCATCCTTGGTTGGTTACGTAAATAGAAAAACGTAAAGCAGTTCTCTTAATTACGTTTACCAAGGCACTTGTCTATTTTCGCTCTCAATGTAAATTATCATTTTATTATCGAATGAAAGAAACAGCGAATATTAGATATAGAAACTAAACACATTATAGTTAAATGTTATTTATTAAACAATGCTGATTATACTATATGCATATGCCTCATGCAGTACTACTTACAGGTTTTTTTTTTTTTTTTTTTTTTTTTACTTACAGGGTAGGGGTATAGGATGTGCACTGAAACGTAGAGTAGGATGCCCTTAGGCTAGAATCTAGATCCAATATCTTCGCAGGTTTGCTGGTTACGAGAGCGCGTTTATTTTGAAAGTTGGCAACGTCGCAAATAGATGCCAAATATTTCGCCGTTTTGATTAATTTCACAATACAGATAATTTTTATCTGTTCTGTGATTAATTTGGCAATATTACTGTATGGAAATATGAAATGCGGCTAACTACTAACTAAGTAATATGAATAATGAATTTTATGATGTAACCGTTTTAGGTGTAAAAAAGGCATTTATAAAGTTTCTGAATACTTTTTTTACATCTAAAACTAAATATTCGGTGTGACGATATTAATTATTGCATTTCATAATCAATTTTAATTAATTAGTAAGCCACATTTCATATTTCCATACACATTAATATTACTAAATTAATCAAAACAGCGAAATATTCAAAAATAAATTTGATATAATTAATATAATTTGATATAATTTGATAAATTTTATTTTATTTCAGGTATTTGCGACGTTGCCCATTTTCTGTATAGGTAAACTTATTAACGATCTAAGGGGCTATCATTATGTAGAACATAAATGGACTGCTGTCATGCTGTACCTACTTAAGTATCTATTGGTCGGTGTTAGCTTAAGTACATAATGTTGAAGTTCCCAAACCACATGCATTTGATCTCATTGTGGTTACAATATCAGTTTTGTGGTTGGATTTAAGAAATGGATAGCAGCTTCTCAAATGCCTCAAAATAATCTTCGCAGGTGTCAACACTGACAACTCAAGAATGAAAACTTGGCATACAGATTCACGACCATAAAGAAATCAAGTTATTGCTTACGGTTTAATTAATTTATTACATTACTAGCAGCGCCCGCACTCGCATAGGAGCCCGTGGGAATTTCGAAAAAAAAAAGTATCCTATGCGCCCTTATTCATGATATTGGTTTACCCATGTGCCAAATAGTAAGGCTGGTTTTCCTCTCACGCTGACCGTCGTCGGCGCTGACAAAACAATGTATATAAAGTTTAGTATTCTTATGAAATTAAGCCAACCGCTCAGCGCTGACATCTGAAGTTCATACGTTTCGGCTGTCAGCGCCGACAGTCAGCGTGTGGTCAGCGTGACTCTAAAACCAGCCTTAGGATTAATTTGCCTAGCACCGATCTGCTAGTAGGTACAAACTAATATAGTTACCCACTATGAAAATTGCCCCAGGATGCTTCATTGTGACGATCTACGGCGAAGGCCTACAGGTTCAAAGAGGTAGGTACCTACATAGTAAGGAAGTTAAGAATTGTAAAAGAAAAATAAAAACAAAACTTACTGAGCATCACAAAACCGACGACAGCCTTCATAGTTGAATGGTTTTCGGAGTAAAAACAATCGGTTAAAAACTGCACTTTTTTGTTTACAATGTTTACCGTAACAAATGTTTGGTAATCAAAATACACGCGCGTCTTTGACAGTGGCTGATGACGGAATGAGCCGCACAGCCGCAGCATGCAAATCGGGCCTGCGTGTGCGCATATCGGTTGTCCCACTATTATGATTCATCAATATCTATCATTCATGTGATTATGGATATCTTATACTGGGTTACCTTGCAAGCCAAATCATTTGCATCTGCATTTTAACTTGAAGTTATGTTTATAAAATATTTCGCTTTGATTTTAGCCTCTTGTCTGGACTAAGTTTTCTATGAGCCTTACCGAAGCCTCAGTCTTCTATATTGACGATTTCGGGAAGGTTCTTTAAAACCTCTATGAGTTCATCTTTCGTTTTGAGGTGCGATTGGTCATAGATATACAAATAGCTGTTAGTTGTTGTTTTAACAATAGCAATGACCTGAGTCAAACCTTGACCGATATAATATTATACAGTTTTTTTATCGATAGCTTTTAAGGGTGTCAATCGAGATATCCTCAGAAATCGGTTAAGTATATCGATGATTCAATATGACATAATTAATGTGCAGTATAGAGATAGAGAGAGAGCAGTGGTGGCTCAGTGGTAACGGTCCCGACTTACGAGTTGTAGGTCGTGGTTTCGAACCCAGGCAGGCGCTTTACTTTGTGTAAATCAATAACCTCATTGGTGTAAATAATTTCATCACCACTGCTCTCAAAACGGTGAAGGAAAACATAGTGAAGAAACGGGCATATCTTAGGACCAAAAATTCGAAGACATGTGACATCTACCCGCACTGGGCCCGCGTGGTAGATTACAGCCCACTCCCTCTCACAGAGAGGAGGCCTGTTTCCCAGCAGTGGGAACATTAATAGGCTGATTGTATATGTAATGTGCAGTATTGGTTTTGTACCTACACTACATTTTATAGGGTATTTTTGTGCTAAAAAAACCTACATTAAAGATTTGCACATCAGATACCACGTACGAGTATTTCTCAACTTATTGTATATAGGTATATACAAAAAGTTGAGAAATACTCGTACTCGTATTCTTGCAAATAAATAATATTCTTATACAGGATTGACGTTCTAAGTAAATATTTACCAGAAAGATACCATATCCTATCCAGCCTGTAAACCCGGAGTCCATACTTGTCTGCTGCTAGATAATAGCCTCTCTATTATGTTATTCTGACGGCCGGCCGACTTGATGGAAAGTGTGCAACAATAATTATGAGCAATTACTCACGCGCATCAACACCAACAGGCATAGCGTTACAAATGCCAAAAACCTGTATTTTCAAGGTTTCCTCGGATATATCACTAATCTTCTATTTAGCAATAAATAAAGACATTGTATCGACCTATATCTATAGTAGTGAAGTGAATCAGTCGTGATAAGATAGCTTTATCAATATTTCACTTGAAAATATCGGTTTGACTCACACAATGTCATGTACTGCATCATTTTAAGGATAATGTAATGTAATATTAATAAATGAAAATTAACTTTTAATACCCATGTCAGTCGACACGGAATGAAAATGAAAAAATAAATACTATGAGTGCGCGCAAAATAAATCTGCGCGCGGTTGACATCTTTTTCTTCTTTCTGAGTATTTTCGTATTATGTAAGGTCAAATTAAGTAAATTTAATTATTTAATATTAATATAGATTTAATATTTTAAATATTACAGTATAGAGTTAAGCACGCCAGCGCCACCAGTCGCCCGCAGACTAATCTTGTGCGTACTCTACTAATAATTAATCACAACTGGACAAAAAACGTAATCAACATGGTATTTGTAAGAAAAAATAACGGAAATGTCTCCGATAGACTGTTTATTTACTTAATTCACTTTACAAAAAATGTACACTAGTTAGTAAACGTTTCTACGTATAATGTACTTATTCTAAAAACTCACTCTGACAAAAAAAAAATGACTTCATTACTTTATATTATACAATGTCGCCCATGCGCATGTGACCGCCCGTAATTTTCTGAATATTCATGAAAATTCACGCTAAACTTCAAAAGGTCACTAGTTTTTTTTTTAATAAATACACAATTTTTTACCGAAATAATGACTTCGACTCCGTTTTTTTTTTCGTAGTCGATAATTTTTGGTAAAAATTTTAATTAACCTGTTAAAATAACTTATAAGCTTTTGGAAATAATAAACAGAATCCAAATCGACCCATAAACTTCGGAGATGTGTCAAAAAACATAAAGCAAATCTTTAAAAAATAAAAAATTGAATAACATGAAAAATGTTATAGATAGACCTTTTGAAGTTTATTTTCGATATTTTTTCATGAATATTCAGAAAATTACGGGCGGTCACATGCGCATGGGCGACATTGTATGATTTCTAACGCTTCAACAAAACTCTACATATAGGATTTACTTTTTCGAATATAAAACACTATGGTGATCATGTAGTAAATGGTGTATTTTTATCAACGATACTAATGTAATATAAAAACTACATAAACTAACAAAAAAAAAACGTTATAAATAGTACCAGAAATCACGAAAAAACCACAATTTTAATTGCAGTTGGTCTTGGATGACACAAAGAAGGTGGTTTCATACAGTTTATGTATACACATAAATATCGTTTATTTATTAAAATTTTAGTACGTTACAGTATAAATAGGTAATGTTAGTGTTATTTCACATGAGGACAAGGACCTCGTATTCGGCTGAGCTCCTCTCTTCACCGTCGAAGGGATAGTAGCACGTTCCATGACTAGGCTGGATCTGAAATTCAGAATAAAATATCTTTATAATTTGCTCGTGTGTGACTAAGTAATAACAGCCGCACAGGTCGATCCATCAGGTTAAGCTACGCTTGTCGGGGTTGTTCCGTGGATGGGTGACTCCTCCGTGCCTCGGAAAGCACGTTAAGCCGTTGGTCTCGGCTGTCATTCGTAGATTTTTGACAGTCGTTACGGGTCGGCAGAAGCCTGAAAGTCTGACACCAGTCTTACCAAGGAGTATCGTATTACCCAGTTACTGGGTTGTGGACGTCCGATAGGCAGTCGCTCCATGTAAAATACTGGTATTCAGCAGCATCCAGACGGACTGGAAGCCGACCCTAACATAATTGGACTAGGCAGGCTCCTTTTAAAATTAATCATGAAGTCCGGCTTTCAAATCCATGATCATGGATTACAATTGTCGGGCATGGTTCTTCTGGCAATGCTTCCTGATATGAATTAATTACCTACTTAAGTACAAGTTGGTAGAAACTTATACCATTGGTATAAGAAATAATAGTAGTAGTAGTATTGGTATAGGTTGGTGTTGGTATTGGTATTGGTGGCTTGGTTGATGATGTTGACATCGCACAAACAAATTCGCCTGAACGGGTCTTAAGAAACCTTTGATATAAATTCAGACATAAATCTTTTGTTAACTATTAGGTACTAGTATGCAGTAATTAATGTGTTATTGTTGCAAATTACCAGCAGTAAAAAAGAATATTTTGAAACTTATTTCCAAATCTGCAAAAAAAAACAGTAGTTTTTGCCTTCATCACTCCCTTATTGTCTATGCTGTGACGAAGAAGCGGGGCAAGAAACTCTCCAGCAACTCTTCTGTGACTAATATAATTATATAGAAGCTTGTAAATCTACTTATACAAGAATGAGTAACTATCGTTATTATAATTTCTCCATACCTTGCCGGGCGTGGTGCATCCGTCGTGTGTGACTCTTCCGAAGTACAGCTTCTCTCCATCAGCGGTGACTCCTGCGGCCACAGCACCAGGGGGAACTGCGCCTTCTGTCGAGAACTGCCACGAGAACATGGCGGGGACCAGGACCTGGAACCAGGGTTAAGGTCAGTTAGTTTATTTAGAATTTTCCACTAACATGACTATTTTTAAATTTTTGAGTTACATCGGTCATAAATACTCAATATGATTAAATCTATATAATTATAATAACATATAAAACTGAAGAGTTTGTTTGTTTGTTTGCTTGAACGCACTAATCTCAGGAACTACTGGTCCGATTTGATTCTTTCAATGTTAGATAGCCTATTTATGGAGGAAGGCCATAGGCTATATGTCATCACGCTAAGACCAATAGGAGCGGAGCACCAATGAAGAATGTTTCAAAATCGGGTTTTATTTTTGCGTTAGCCCAAAGTAACTATTCCACGCAGACGAAGTCGCGGGCAGAAGCTAGTTATTAGATACCAACTTTTTTACTTGTCAACCGTCATAAATTAGCGTTATTTATGACGGTTGACAAGTAAAAAAGTTGGTCGATAATCAGGTTATCAGGTACAAACATAATAGGAACAGAAAATATTTATTCAACACGGACATACTACAACACCAACGGATGACGATGTGCAAAAAATAGTCATTATTCAAGAGATTTTCCGGCTTCTAATCCAAGTGCATGAAATACAGAAAAAAAATAGTTTTTCTATCGTTTTTCTTATTTGTAAAAACTTTACAGTTTAAAATCATTCAGACTGTTACCTCGAACTGGTCCTTGACGATCTCCTCGCCACCCCAGGCGACGTAGCAGGCATTCTTGTTGGGGATGACCTTCGCGGGTAGGATGTCGCCCTCATGGGGGGCCCTGCCGGCGTAGATCTCATCACCGTCGGCATCGGTACCCACGCGCAGCGCGCCGGGCGGGATCGAGCGCTGGCTCAAGCATGCCGGGACCCAACGATATGTACCTGGAGGAGGACGAAAAAGGGTTAATTATTTGTTTTTACTAAATCTTTTAGGTATGACAGTGATTATTTTACTACAAAAGTGATCCCAGTGAATCCATCAAAGGTGTCCGATGAAGACGAGTTGAAATTGATCCTTGATTGTAAAATTGAATAGATGAAAAACCACACGCTGAGTGCAAACACACAAAGATATTTTTTATATCAGCAATAAAATTTAGGCTAGATATGAGACTTCAGACTGGGAGTGAAGGCCAAAGTGCAAACATAGCCAATAAAAAAAAAAACAATAATCAAATTGGGTGTTACACGAGTATCTTGCACTATTCTAGGCACTCTTGAAAAGAAACGATAGCAAATATGATAGTCTAATGAGAAAATGGTTATGGACAAGACCATGGTAACAGAGAAGACAAGAGGTTATCCCAAATTGTGCGACAGAAATTCAATAAACCCAGAAAGAAGAACACATAGAAGATTATGGTGAATGAGTTTCCACAAAATATTGACAACACAGAAGCTACGGCCAAAACTCTATATGGATGAAGACTTCTAATTCCAAACACTAACAAACTAATTATACAATGACATGTTGAGACGTAAGTCTGGATTGGACAGTCACCATAAAGAGGATTGGCCCAAACATGGCGCAGGTACAATACAATCAAGCTTTTACTCAGAGTTAACACCTTCAGGAAATTCCTACATGATGATGTGTGTGTATCCTAAACTATTAAATATGCAATATTTGTACATAAATATATTTGTAATAACGTTCTCAAAAACGGCTCTAACGATTACGATAAAAGTTGCAATATAGGTGTTTACGGGGGCGAAAAATCGATCTAGCTAGATCTCATAATTATCTGGGAAAATTCGTTTTCTTTATTTTCACTGAGTAAGTTATAAGGAAAATAAATGCGTTTTCAAGTAATCCTTATCGATTCAGTTGTAATAATATTTTACACTGTTCGTTTCCACCGATTCATTGCGAAATTATTTTTATCACGTGTTTTTATCGGTAAAACTAAAATGTCCCGGATTAGATTAATGATGATGCAATTGTGTTTCCGTGTAAAAAATATGTGTAAGTATTGATTAAAAACTATTTACATGTTGATACTGCGATTATAATAGTTTTATGAAAATGTGTTGTAATGCGGTACCATGAATGTTTAAAATGTAATTTAAGGTGAAGTAGATGACATTTCTAGATTCCTAACAATATGAAAAAGAAGGTGCTATCTCCGGGAACCCAATCCAGACTTACTCCACGGCAACTCGACTGTTTCTCCGGGCAATTCCGGCTCTGCGTTATCGACCACAGTGACTTCTCCGCCATCAGGGGGGGGCGGTACCTGTCCTCCCGGGTAGGGGTAGAAGTACGCAGGGTGCATCGGATAGTAGACTACCCCGGGGGGGCCGGGGTACATATGTCCGGGGGGTCCGGGGTGACCGGGAGGGGGGGGATAATGAGGCGGCGGTGCACCCCAACCATAGTACGGCCGATCTGCACAATGATGCTTTGGTACATTCTCAAATTTAAAAAAAAGCAATGTTACTAAGGCATGCTCATCATTACATTAATTGGCAATTGTCCAGTTGCAACTGCTAGTATTCGCCACGTCTGCTTTTACAATGAGGATTTAAATACCTAAGAAAATATTTACGAAACTAGAATTTCCGTTAATATCTCATTATAATACAATTAACTATTGATTGTTTTGACCATTCTGTGCAAAATGCACCATAATTACTGCAAAACTATTTAGTGATATATTAAAGAAACATGTATTATCGTAACATTAATTTGGTCGATCCAGTATTCTCGGTGATTATTACGTGGCCAATAATAATAAAAGTGCTATTGATTCGACACGAGTCGTTACTTCTATTGTAGTTTTGCACTGCTTTGATAAACCAAGTACCTAAGAGTATACATCCAGTGCCTAGTAAATAAAAACCATCTAAGGACGAGCCCTAATCACTAATCTATATCGATAGACGAGTTTGGTTTTTGTAAAGAGAGTATTATTTTTCGCCTTTTTTCGCCAATAATGTATATCTCATTGAACTGGATTCAAATATTTCTTGTTAGAACGCGTAAAGCTCATCACACACATTGAAGATAATATAAATATAACGCTTAAAAATCCTCATATTATTTTCACTGTGTGTGGGTGGTTCATTAAATTAATGTATATTTTTTATGTTATCTTCAAAGTATGTGACCACCTTAATAAAGATGCAACAAGCTCTTCTTATTCATATATAATATTTTCTAATTGCCATACTTCATGTGCGTTTGTGGAATTTCTTCTGAAATGCTTGCACCTGTATCAAGGTATATCTCAACAACAAAGTCAAGTGCATCATTCTCATCATCAGCCTATTATTTAGTATACCTAGAACATATGTTTACTAGTTTATTCTGTGTTACATTTACTGTAGGTACTTTGTCATATTGTGCCAACATTATGTTTATATGTCACTTTATTGTTTATCGATGAAAAGCACCTTGGTCTCATAGATTAGATACAGGTATTGAATAAGTGCTCGATATATCTTGTACACACATTATTTATCTACTTATGAAAGTAATCACAATGTATTAATCAGTTTAGTTAGTATTTGATATATGACATCCTACCTTATTATTTATCTAAAGATTTAGGTTTTTCCTTATTACATATTTTTTATTAAAAAAATGTGGGTCCTATTATCATTCCTTGGAGCATTAATATTGACATTGGTCGATATGTTTGCTCAAGGCTTTTGCGATTAGATTAGGGCTTTAAAAATTGTTGTTAATTAGTGTCTCTGTGTAGTCCTACATGAAATGCAATGCAGCAACGGTATCTAATTACGGTAAATGCTCAGATAGGGGTATCATTGGCCTTTTACAGGTCATCAATTTTGACATTGCGACGAGCGACCGCGACAGCTGCTTTCAGTAGATGTCTTTGTCTTTTAAATCATATTTTTATAGAAATAATGACGAATAAGTAAACAAAAGTGGGTCAATAATTGTCTTAGTCTACATCGCAGTCTTTAGCGGCATTGTTTCCGCTGAAAACAAATGAAGCGCTGCGCGTGAAGTATTTACATGACAATGAGCACAGCGCGGGCGCAGACAAAATAATACCATCTAGAACCTTCTATTCAAATAATAAATAATATGCATGTAATATTGCTTATGTATTTCACAAAATTATTGATGAAATTAGTAAATTGCAACAAATGGGTGGTTTAAAAATACGATCTATGAATACCTAGATGTCTGTTTCAAAACTACTTATATCTGTACAAACTAATTGAGCAATATCAAATGTTTTTAAGTAGATACCTAATTAATTGATGATACAAGTAACTCTTTCTAAGTTTTATTCTACAGTTACAAAAAAAGAGAATGTAATTTGTAACTCATTTCTCCGTTATCTTAAAACATTTTACAAAAACTGAACGTTTACCATAATTACAAACGCTGACAATTTGTCACATTACGAAAAACAACAAAAATAATGTCACGAAAAATTAAGGAAAATGTACAATTATTTGAGAACAGTACATTCTAGCAACTATTGTTATCACATATCTTATCACATGTTATCTTGTAAACTCACCTGCCATGTTTTCAGTGCTCTCGTTCGCTAGTGACTGGCTTGCCTCCGCGACTTGCTGGTATTTTATTACAAATGTGACTCATTAGGGCAATGCGTTGATAACGAGGGCCTTCTTGTAGTCTGATAACCGCGTCGATCAATTAGCAAAAGAAAGTGTGATTGCCTTGTGAAGCATTCTTTTTTATTGCAATTATTTTTCCTGCAGTTCTGCAGTTCTCTTCCTCTTCACATGCAAAGAGCAAATGCCTCTTCACGAGCTGAGATGTAACTATTTGTGTTGACTATTTTAAATGAATTTTCAGCAAACCTCAGAATGTTTTTGCTACGTACTTAACAGAACTCTCATTTGCACAGATGGGTGAATATTCTTTGGATGACTAATCGCGATGTTCAACCGAACGTACTATTCTAAATGTTGCTTCATAATTATCTTTACCTGCAGTTATTTTAACTACAACAACCTCCTTTCAACTATAGCAGTGGTGGCCCAGTGGTAACGGCCGCGACTTACGAGTTACAGGTCATAGGTTCGAACTCTAACAGTTGCTTTACTTTGTGTAAATTATTTCATCGCTCTCAAAACGGTGAAACAAAACATCGTGAGGAAACCGGCATTAGAACCAAAAATTCGAATACATGTGACTTGTACCAATCCGCACTGGGCCCGCGTGGTAGAATACGGCCTACTCTCTCTCACTGAGAGGAGGCCTTTGTCCCAGCAGTGGGAACATTATAGGCTGATCACTACGCTTTAAAATGTTGGATGCATCTCTATTGACCTATATTATCATTAGGCACGTAGGTATGTAATACCTACCTACCTACTGCCCGCGACATCGTTCGCGTGGAAGTCGTAAGACAGCACAACATAATAAAAAAAATTATTCAAAAAACAAAAAACCTGACTGCAAAAACACATACCTGAAAAGAGAAAAACAAGCATTATAATCTATAGAATTTTGGTATCGCAGGCGGGGACAAACAAAAGTTACACTATATTTCCGGTTATTATTGTTATATTATTATAATATTACACACTGCTGCTGCGTCGCCAATACTTGGCTGACACGCGGCCGCGTGTCTAGATTGTCCCCGCCTGCGATACCAAAATTCTATAGATTACTAGCTGCCCACCCCGGCTTCGCACGGGTAGCAGTAAGTACTTATCTACGGCGCACCTACCTATCTACCTACCCTGCCCTACCTCCCTACCCTACCCTGACCGACCTACCTACCTACCCTACCTACCTACCTTCACCTATCTTCCTATCTATCTATCCTGCCCTACATAATTACCCTACCCAGCCCGACTTACCTACCTACCCTACCCTGCCCGACCTACCTGTCTACCCTACCTACCTACCTTCACCTATCTTCCTATCTACCTACCCTGCACTACCTATTACCCTACCCTGCCCGACCTACGTACCTACACTGCCCAACCTACCTACCTACCCTGCCCTACCACCCTACCCTACCCTGACGGACCTACCTACCTATCTACACCGATAGACGCCGACGGGAATAACTGATCGAGTGGTAACTGATCAATTATCGACCGCCAAGAGTAGAAAATTATTAAAGCACTACTATAGCTATTAAAAAATAGGGGTTTTTGGTAGAAGGGTGAAAATTTAGGGTTGTATGTATTTTTAATGCCAAATCATAAAAAAATTACAATAAAAAAAATTGTCCAAAAAAAGAAAAAAAAAAACTTGGGGTGGATCACCCTTATCACTTAAGGGTACGAAAAATAGTTTACATCCTATTCTCATACCTACCAAATATACTCAAAAAATTTCATAAAAATCGGTCCGGCTGTTTCGGAGGAGTTTGGCAACAAACACCGTGACACGAGAATTTTATATACACTCGAGAGCAATGAATCCGGGTCACTTAAAGAATCCTAAAAATCTCGGAAACTAAAAATGCTAGGTTAATGCAATAAATTGTATTTAATAGACAATGTAATACTCCTTAAATGAAGGTATTAAAACTTCTTAGTTATTGTAAAGTTATATCATAAAAAAATCAAATTTGAAAAAGGGCCACTTTCGAAGATGGAACTACGAAATTACAGCATTTGGTTTTGCTTTTGTTTGTAATCTGTCATTTATGTGGGTACATAAACCATGTTGATAGTGCTCTATATTCATTATTCAAGCTGAAATTATGTCGCTTACGCCTGAAGAATGCACCAGAATACTTACAATGCTGGAAACCGGCCGGAGTCAGCGCGATACAGCCAGGACTGTCGGTGTGTCGCTGTCAACAGTACAAAGAGTTCTCCGACGTTACGAAGAAACTGGTTCTAACCTACGCAGACCAGGAACGGGCAGAACCAGGTGTACCACAGCACGAGAAGACCGATACTTGGTGAACACCATGCTTCGAAATCGCTTTCTCACAGGAACTGAACTCACAAATCAGTTTCGACGCCTCGGAGGAAGTAACCCAAGTGCATGGACAGTAAGACGTCGGCTTGCTGAATCTAACTTAAAACCCCTTAGACCTGCAAACGGCCCTAAACTGGAGCGTGGGCATCGTATTTCAAGACTAAGATATGCCCAGAGCCACGTAAATTGGAGTATTGAAGATTGGTCAAAAGTTATGTTCTCCGACGAATCAAAATTTATGCTCTACAAGCACGATGGAAGACACAGAGTGTATCGAAGACCAGGGGAAAGATTCAAGCAAGCATGCATCGAAGAAAAAGTAGCCTACGGTGGTGGGTCTGTACTTGTGTGGGCCGGAATTTCTTCTGAAAGTCGCACAGAGCTGGTGATCATAGAAAACGGCTCTTTAACTAGCGTAAGATATGTGGAAGAAATCCTCAATGATCACGTTGGTCCATTTATGGTCAATTTAGGTGAGGATGCTATATTTATGCATGACAATGCCCGACCTCATACAGGTAGGATTGTGAATGACTACCTTCAAGAGATGAACATTACTCGTATGGAGTGGCCAGCGCGCAGCCCGGATATCAACCCGATCGAGCATGCTTGGGACGAGCTAGGCAGATGCGTAAAACAACGAAACCCTCCCCCAATCACGCTTCGTGAGCTCAAAATTGCTCTCACAGAGGAATGGGAGAATATTCCCCAAAATCGTATAAGGAACTTGGTGTACAGCATGCCAAACCGCGTAAACGCAGTAATGGAAGCACGAGGAGGCAATACGAAGTATTAAAATTCAAGAAAATCGTAATAAAGTTCAAAAATTTCATGTTTCCTATTTTTGTTTTAAGGAGAGATCAGCAGTTTTTTTCTTTATGTAATTTTGTGTTAATAAAATGTATGGTGACTCATATTTTTTTTACTTTCATTTAAGGAGTATTACATTGTCTATTAAATACAATTTATTGCATTAACCTATCATTTTTAGTTTCCGAGATTTTTAACATTCTTTAAGTGACCCGGATTCATTGCTCTCGAGTGTATTATTAGATAGATTAGATAGATAATGCTTGTTTTTCTCTTTTCAGTTATGTGTTTTTGCAGTCGGGTTTTTTGTTTTTTGAATAATTTTCTTTATTGAATTTTTTTTAGTTTTATTAATATATCTTAATTTCGAATTGACTAATTACCAGCTTTTATTTGATACCAATATTGTTGTAATTTATAAAAAAAAAAAATCCCCTCCCTTTTTTGTATTTGCAGAGGCAATACATAAATATTATATAGCCTATGTCACTTCTACGATTAAGACGAATCTAACGACACCTCATATGTTAAAATCCATCAAGCCGTTTAGGCTACAAAGCGTGCCAAAGAAATAGACATACATACATACATTCATACATACATACATACTCTCGAAAAACATTACCCTCCTTCTGGGGCAGTCGGGTAATAACAGCCACGTTTTTATAACACTGCCCGTTTGTAGTTTTAACAGCCAATAGATGCATCGCATCGTACAAAATGTTCAAGAAGATAGGTTAATAAAACGCACAATAAATCGACATCAATAGCTTTAATTAGTACAAGACTTTAACGTTTGCATCACAATTTTAGATATGCCTTTAAATTCTTGCAGTGCATACTCAGAATTGGATCTCCTGTAGTCCTCCATGGCAGCGAATGCCAATACAAGGTCGTGAAGAAGACGGTGAACTATTTCAACCAGTACTTTATGAGTAGTCCTTGGACCAGTCTCCGCCACTATCAAGGCAGCCGACACCTGAAAGTTGTCATCAAAATGTGATGACGGTCTTAAGGGCATTTTTGTATCTTAGGTTCTCAGCCTAAGATACAATAATGCCCTAAGAGCGTTTATCCCAAAAGTTGGCAACTTCGCAAATAGCTGTCAAATATTTACCTGTTTGGATTAATTTGGCAATATTACTGTATGGAAATAAGAAATGTGGCTGATTAGCGAACTAGAATAATTGCGAACATGAGGTGTTGCCACGACAAGCGCCGATCGCAAAGTCCAAAAAAAGTCAAAGTCTTTGCGAACGCAAAGACTTTCACCTCGTGTCCGCGTTCGCAACAAGTCAATCGTCATACTGAGGATGCCTCGTTGAGAGGTGAAAGACGTGTCGATTTCTTACAGGGTTCTTTAGGACTCTTAAAGAACAGTTAAGCGGATTAGGTTACTAAATATACGTCGTCTATTGTAGTTTAAACGCTCTTAACACAGAAAATAATAGCGTTTTTAGGGTTCCATTTGTCCGAAAAAAACGGAGCCCATATAGGATTACTTATGTGTCCGTCTGTCACAGCCAATTTGGTCCGAATCTAATGGACCAATTAAGTTGAAGTTTGGTACCTACACATATAAATTTTTGTCACCCAAACACGGACGAGTTATATAAATAAATGAATTTTGAACAGGGGGTCACCCCATATTCAAAAAAAAGAGTTTTGCACTTGACACCCTCGCAGTAAGTCCAAGTAAATTCAAGTCAAGTATGTTTTTACAAATAATAATTATGTTATAGAAAATTGTTGAAAATTTATTATCTCCGAAACGATTGAGCCTAAAATTTTGAAAAAAAAAAAAACGGAAAATAGTTCTATACTTATAGATTATAGGAAAACCTATAAGAAGAATTAAAATAGGGAACCGATCAGTTTTCCGAAATTTTTTTTGTTCCAATTCAGTTCTTCGACCGAAAACTATTGACAGACGTCTTTTTTTGCTGTATGCAATTTTTGACATATTTTTAGATCATCGAAGTATCATGTGCAGTGATCGGATATTCGGATGCATATTTACCTAAAGTTGAGGCTATTATGGAAAGCACTTTTGTATCCAATAAAATCCCGGGATACCGGGATCGACAAATTTTGAGTTCTGATTATAGAATCGAATGTATATTTACTTACGTGCAGGTGTTGGCTAATATAAAATGCTTTTTGTATCGATCGAATTGTTTAGTACTTTTTGATTATAGAAATGCTAGCTAATGTTGTAAAGTAGTTTGCCAAATTGGCATAGCACATAGCCACAAACAAATTGGAGCCTTGAGTTTCGTTAAAAAATGGTTACAGTAGGTAGGTATATACATTTTTATGTTAACACCGCAAAAGTAACCTTCATAAGAGGGCGGATAAGTCGTTTCCATACCATGTATCTGATACCGGAATGCAATCAAACCCGGAATTTATATAAAGAAAAAATATATATTTAAAGCCACTTCCATAATTTCTTAGCCAAAACGTAACTTTAGGTAAATATGCATCCGAATATCCGATCACTGATCATATTAATTGTGTCATAGGTATTATTTTACCGAACTATATTTCGCCGATTTACAAAATAACTTTTTGCTATTGCCGAAGCCTCTTTTGAACTTTTTTTATTTGCCACGTGATTTATTTGCTATATTTTCACCACACCGAAACAACATTTTACGGAATATTATTTGGTCACAAATATACGGGGTGGCAGGGACATCGACGCGAAGCCGGTTACCATGGATTCAGTACATGATTCTGAACCCCCCTGCGTTAAAATTTATCGTCGGTTATTAAAAAAAAAATCTGCTGCTCCATACATTTTGACCGCGTAGGTATTGCACTTTTCTATGAAACAGCTGTTTTTTTTTTAAATAACCGACGAACTATTTCAACGCAGGGGGGTTCAGAATCATGTACTGAATCCATGGTAACCGGCTTCGCGTCGATGTCCCTGCCACTCTGTATAGCCATTTACCTACTTGGTCGAATTTTCAATATTAAATTAAAATAGTGTCATAATAGTCAATATGTTATGCTACAAAGTGACAGAAACGAATCGCTGCAAAACTGACTTCACGCAGTCTTGTCTGCCCTACCCCTAGAGTGTAATTTAAGCCCGCGTAGGCGCGTAGGGGTGGGGCGGATCGCCGTGATCTGAGGAGCAGGTGGTTTGAAGGCCCGCCGCCGCGGCTGAGGCAAGCCGAAGCTGCGGTGGTGAGTCTGCAACGATAACCTCGCGTGGCGCCGCCCAATCCCCGCAGCGCAGAAGCCGTGACAGAAACAATGCTTGCTGCATGTAGCATGCCTGCTTGCACACTGAATGCCTGCTTCACGCTGCATGCTTGATGCAAGCATCTTTGTTTGCATGCTTCTTACTAGGACCACTTAAAACCACTTTTGTTCATAATCAACAGTTTTATTATGAGCCATTATATTTAAATAATTAAACAAAATAGTAGGTTAACTAATCTGAAATTAGTTTCTATAACGCTCTTAGAGTGTACGGGGTGGCAGGGACATCGACGCGAAGCCGGTTACCATGGATTCAGTACATGACTCTGAACAACCCTGCGTTGAAATTTTTCGTCGGTTATTAAAAAAAAAATCAGCTGCTCCATACATTTTGACCGCGTAGGTATTGCACTTTTCTATGAACCAGCAGTTTTTTTTTTAAATAACCGACGAAAAATTTCAACGCAGGGGGGTTCAGAATCATGTACTGAATCCATGGTAACCGGCTTCGCGTCGATGTCCCTGCCACCCTGTATTTATGTCATAGAATTATACTCAAAGATAACCCTAGTGTAATAATTACATTCGTTTTGAAAACTTTTTCAAATATTTAATTTCACTCAAATTGTCTTTAATTTCCATAGGTTTTTGAATTTTTGTGACTTCGAAAAAATGTTATGTAGGCGAAGTGTAACTTCGGTAAAAAGTTTTTTGAGCAAATGAAACGTCGGAGTAACAAAAACAACGAAACGATAATAGTTGAAAAGTTTTAGGTGAAATGAACTACAGAAACAATCCTTCATTGTGCGTGGTCCGACACGCACTAGGCTGGTTTTTTTAAGCAAAATTTACCTTAGCTTTCCAAGATTCAATGACTTCCCCCATAACTGAACCCCTGTGCTTCACTCCTATATTTTTCAGATTATGACGCAACATCACTAAGTGGTGTCCTCGACAAACTTCTGCAAAAGACAGGATACTAATGAGATAATTTGAATACAACTAACTTCAAAGCTATTCATTGCTCCTTTCTTACCTTTTGAACAATTCTGTTCGTCTTCTTCTTTAGGACAATTTTTTATTCCATTACAGATTGATTCAATAGGTATAGTATGGTTCCTAACATCATTACATGCAAATTTGGTTAGCCAGGGTTCCGCTAAGCAAGCCTGAATACAATGCTTGGTACACCTGCGAAGAGCACAGAGTCCACCTCTACAATAACATCCGTCCGATGGTATTAAATTTTCGTTGCCCATGTGAGAAATCTTAAGGGCAGTAACCAATTTTTCGTTAATTGTTAGTAGTATGAGATAGTGATCATCTAATTCAGCTAGGTTGACAGTTTCTTTCAAATCATCATATATTGCCACGATCAGGTTAAAAGCCTCAGTTCTAAGAGACTTTATAGCGTGCATGTTAATATTTGTTCTAATAGTTAGCTTCTGCAGCTTGCGAACTAATTCATGCAATGCAAGCAACTTATTCTGGCTGGTAAGGAGTTCGTTTGATTTAGATTTCGTTGCCAGTAAGTCAAGTAAATCGCTGTACGATTTTGCCGCTTCAAACTTAGTAGTAGTAACATCTAAAACAATTAATTATTCATTACTTTGTTATTTCGTTAATTCGTCAAGGAATAAATTAACGAAATATATACATACTAAAAATACCAGCCACACAAAAGGCCTCATCAGTTTCATCAAAACAGTCCAGTTTCCCGTCACAAACGACATTGAGAGAGACAGCGGTAGCACCATTGAGGGCCTGACATCCCCAGTGGTTTAAACTGTACCTCTGCCAGCATACACGTTTACACGCGGCCGGACATGTCGGCGGGTCTCCGCAAAATTGTCCTGCACAAACACATGATTTCGGGGACCAACCGACTTCTTTCGGTGGTGCATCAATATCTTCCATTTCATCAAGTCCATTAACCTCATTGTCGTTAAATTTGCGAAAGCCGTTGTCACCTTGGTGTTCAGGATCCGAAATACTTGCACAAAGCGCCCCGTCCAAGGCGTAAGATAACGTACTTATTATCTTAGTTACATCATTTACGGTCTCTTTTACAAAGTCCTCATCAAGGATTTCATTTAGGCCTTCTACTCCTTGAAGTGGTCTTTCTACGTGTGTTTTCAAGAAATCCATTTGAGTTTGTAATACAGCCCGTAACACTTGATTTTGTGTCATCAGAAAGTTCACTTCACTTAATGCGAAACATTTACGGTTTAAAGTTGCTTCAACTTTTGACATAACTTTCGTAGCTATACGGACCTGTTCCATTGCTGTAATTTTAGTAAAAAACCGTCGCTTACTACATAGTTAATATCTGGGTACCGAGCTTTGCTTGGTTTATTTTTTGTACGTTTTCTAAAAATGAAACCTCGCTAGATCGATTTATCGCCCCCGAAACCCTGCATACTAAATTTCATGAAAATCGTTGGAGCCGTTTCCGAGATTCAGATTATATAATTATATACATATAGACAAGAATTGCTCGTATTATATTATATTATAAAGGTATTAGATTTAGGTGGTTACTGTTAATTTCTAATACAATATGAACTAAAATCCAAAACTGGGAAAACAATATAGAGCTTAGAAGAATGAAGAGAAATTCGAAATGCCGTTGGTACAGTGACACTTGACATGACCTGACCACATGACCTCTGCAGCTGCCGTATGCCAGTGTCATTGCCAGTCGCACAGGGCTCCTCTAACCTGTATTACATTGTACCTATTTAGGTTCTCAGATATAAGCAAGTTTTTACCTTGAGCAGAACAGTTTTTTTCATCAACACCGTTCAAGCAATCAGAGACATTGTTGCAAAGACTTTGAACGGGTATAACTTTTCCCTTATCACATGGTATTTGATTAATTTTTTGTATACTAAGACATGTGTCTTCCGCCATTTCACCACAGTGATCGTGACGGGGATCGACAGCAGTACCATTCAATGATTGCGAAATAAGTTCCCTGTATTTAGCAATTTCTTCAAGATCCATTAATACCTTGGTTTTCTTTAAAATGTGTTCCTTCTCTTTCTTTTCCTTTTTCGCCTTGTGATCCTTATCTATTATGATTTCTGCTGAAACTGGTTTTTGTAATACCTGACTGTTTATACGCCTACCATCAGCTTCACTCTCTAACATTCTTCGCATAGATACTTCGATTCCTTGTGCTATGAGACTGCTATAAACTTTAAGTTCCGCGTGCGTGTTATGAAGCTGTATGTGCTTTTGTTTAGTGGAATCCATAATTTTTTTCTTAATTTTTTCTAATATCTGTTGTTTATTTTCAATTGTTTTAGCATTTTTCAGAAACCCTTTCGCAAGAGTCTGAATTTTATTTGCTATATCTTTTATAATTTCTTTTCTTGTTTCAGAGTCGATTGTCGTCCGAGCCTTTTTATCTTCTTCTTTATGTCTACGAATAACACTTTCTTCTTTTACTTCTATATCATGTTTAATGTTTTCCGTTTCATTTACGGTGAAAGAGTTGTTCATTTTCGCTTTAAACTGTGTTATAATGAAACTAATATATTTGTCTGCATCGGGACCAATCATATCTGCAGATTTCCTTAATTTATTTTCTATTTTCTTTAAAATCGTTTCCTTTGTTTCATGAGGTGCTTTAGATAAGGCACCAGATGTTAGGTTGGATACTTTTTCCATAATTTCCTGAATAATCTGTGGCTGTACAGGGTTATTACTGGACGCGCTTTCTGCTGAAATAAAAATAATGATTGTAGTCGAAACTGATTGTTAACGGCACGGTTGGCGCAGTAGGATTGATTGCTGCGCTGTGTATCGCGGGTTCGATTCCCGCACAGAACAAGTAGTTGTTCCGGCTATCTAATGACGCAACACATTTTCGTAATCGATTCTGACTAATCTGCACCCTAATTACGAAACGCAAACTCAATTTTAAATTGAAACCAATTGAAAAAGATTGTCAGTCCATTGCTTCATAAGTTCGACAAAAAGAATCTGCTTAATTTTTTTTGTCGAACTTATGAAGCAATGGACTGGCAATCTTTTTCAATTGGTTTCAATTTAAAATTGAGTTTGCGTTTCGTAATTAGCGTGCTGTTTCATTTTGACAGTTCAACAATATTCATTGCGTTATTTATGTTGTTGAGCAGATTTTTTTGCGAACTTATGAAGCAATGGATTAGCAATCTGTTTCAAAACAATTCAAATTCTGATTGATCGTCTATTACGTAATTAGGGTACAGGTCTGGCTGTTTGTGTTTGTTAGTTAAATGTTTGTAAACGCACTATGTATTTTATTTTTATTCTTTTTTTTTTTTTTGGCTGTAAAGTAAAGTAAAGTTTATTTATTTGCATAGATTGTAGGTACATGACATAAGGTATTAAAAATAATGGTGATCCTTGTACAATCTACCTTAGATTAGGCATGCAAACATTAATGAATGAGGTCAAAACAATTAATAATAATAATAGTGTCAAAATACAAAAATTACAAATTACAGGTCAAAACTATGTAGCGGTTAGACCGCCACATACAAAAAAAAAAACTACGAAACAAAAAGACATGACGTCACACAATTCCTACATCTCGCAGTTAGAGTTTACTTAGCGAATAACATAGATAAGACTATCCGAAATCAACATATGGGCAGTTGCCCGCCAGACATAACAACCCGTCTGGTTGGAGGATCCTCCCTTTTCAAATGAGGATGAGTGAACTTTACACCCTGTTCCTCATACCTCTAAAACTAGTACAATTAAATAAGTTGGTATGTCGTTAAATTGCATTAATTACTACAATATTATCAATTAGAAATTTACATTAGGATAAGTTAAAGTCTTTGTCATTTAAGAAATCGTTAATCGAGTAGTAACATTTTTCAATCAATAATGCTGTTAACTTCTTTTTAAAATTGCGTATTGTGTCAACTTTTATTATGTCAGGTATTTTGTTATATATTATTGGTCCCATACTAATAACATTTTTTTTATGTAATGCAGTGGCTGTTGCGCTGCGTAGGCCTTGACAGCTTGTGTGGCAAACGTAGATTGAACAAATGAGATATTTTTGGGGTTACCTACCCGAAGGGTGCCAAACGGAACCCCAGCCCAGAATTTGGCTTCGAGCTTGGCACCTTCAGTAGCGTCCATCCACTCCTGTTCTGTAGATACAGACAGTAGGATACGCTGGACCCGATATTAAGTTCCCCAGATATTGCGAATCCTTTGCGTCATAATGTTTGAAAAATGTGTCTGCACAACAACATAAATAACGCAATGAATGTTGTTGAACTGTCAAAATGAAACAGATTGTGAATGATCGTATGTTTCGCAATTAGGGTGCAGGGCTTAGTCATCTGTGAATCTCCACCTGAGCCGGTCGGTCGTCTTCGGCCTACCTGAGTCTAGGTAAGCCAAGGCAATTCATGTCCAGAAGCCCAATTCTCGTACCTACTTAAAAATCGTTCACATTCTAGTCGCAATCTGTCAACCTTGTTAAAAATGTTGGTAAATTGATTGTTATTTTGACAGATGAGCGGCGAATGAGATGCAAAACGCAAACATTTTCAAAAAAAAAAAATACAGGAATTTCCCCTCAGGTACATTGGCGGATACAGGGGGGGGGGGGCATGGGGGCCATGGAACCTAGCTCTGAACCTTAGAATAACTAAGCTCTGAACCTTGTCAGAATGGCCCCCCCATTCAATTTGAAACGATCACGCGATTTGAGGCTCCCGCGGATAGACGCGACGTGACGAACGCAATTCAGTAGCCTAATTACGTAATAGGTACCTACACGATCAATCAGAATTTGAATCGTTTTAAAACAGATTGCTAACCCATTGCTTCATAACTTCGAAAATAAAATCTGCTCAACAACGCAACGTAAATAACGCAATGAATAGGTATTGTTGAACTGTCTAAATGAAACAGATTAGTCGGAATCGTTTACGAAAATGTGTTGCGTAATTAGATAGCTGTACCCTAATTACGTAATACACAATCAATCGGAATCTGAATCGCTTTGAAACAGATTTGTAATCCATTGCTTCAAATGTTCGAAAA
Organism: Conistra vaccinii; assembly: GCA_948150665.1. NCBI lineage: Eukaryota > Metazoa > Arthropoda > Insecta > Lepidoptera > Noctuidae > Conistra > Conistra vaccinii. The sequence goes on from OX411328.1 coordinate 4,562,767, forward strand.
TAAATTCAGCTCAGCAACGTAAATAACGCAATAACGCAATGAATGCTGTTGAACTGTCAAAATGAAACAAATTAATCGGAATCATTTACGAAAATGTGTTGCATTTAGATAGCTAGTCGAGAACCATTTCCGTGAAGTTTTCATAGAAATTGTTTAGGTAGGAACTTAGGATCTGACATAGTAGAAACTACCTGCCTACTTATTTTACCATACAGGTACCTACATATTGTCTTAACTAACATAGCAATTCGATTTTAAATCAATAAAATTACCTACCACTTGTTACATAATTAATGATTATTGTGGACTAAGTAATAAAATTTTAGTAGGTACCTAAAACGTACCTACGGTCTACGTTGTTTTAAAGTACCTACCTACCAAAGGGTGAAATGACTCATCGTGTGATAAGCTGGAGAATTAGGATTATGACCCAGGAACCTAATTACCTACTAAACATCATCTAATTACGTACCTAACACATTTTCGTAAAACGAACCTAACTACCTGCGACTAATTTGTTTTAATTTGACAGTTCAACAACATTCATTGCGTTATTTTTACGTTGTTGAACAATTTTTTTTTTAACACTATGAAGCTATGGATTAGCAATCTGTTTTAAAACGATTCAGATTCTGATTACGCAATTAGGGTAGGTACTTACCTACCTACATACAGGAGTTCGAATCGTTAACAAAATCAAAATAGAATCGTTTTCGAGAGTACCTAAGGCCCCAGAATGGAGACAAGGATTTGAGTTTCTCGAAACCCGTGCTGTCGAATATAAATTATTACAAAGGTACAGGATTCATAGTTCTTAAAACAATAGGTTCGTTATTACCTACCTACGGACAGAGACTTGTTGCTGGAGTTTGTTACTCCACTTCTTTTACCCAGCCCAAAACTGAGGTTTAGCTATCAGCTAGTTATAATAGGCACCAAATGACGCCTCTTTGTAGTTACCAAGTGGCGTCATTGGGTGGCCCTCTGACTACATTGAGTGTTCAGTGAAGCACTACAGCCCAGAAACACAAGGACTTCGAAAATATCTACTAACCTATTAGGTACCACTAGGTACCTATAATAGGTACAAAATACTGACGGTTTTAATATTTCGTTCAAACCAACAAAATATAAAATATAGTAAAATATTTACCATGTATACAGCAAGCAAATGTAAATAAAAACACAAAAATAAAATAAAACCTCGTGAAGGTTATTCCTTTACACAAATCCATTGCTATTTCCTTAGGTACTGATTTATTCAAAGAGCCATAAAACATCTGTAAAATTGTCGTTAAACAACACGTAACTATAATTTATGAGATATGAAAATAATTAGGATTTATATTAGAAATTTTAGAACGCTTGATAAAGAATAAAGACAATTAAAATTGGCAATTGTGCAAGTAATAAATACTTACATGGACTAGCTTATTAAGTACCAAATTGTATTCTTATTAAAGGGAAGAAAATGGTATTCATATATATTCACCTCATAAAAGAAATATTTTTTACTAATATTGCTAAAATAGAGCTCTTTGAGCTCGACCGGAGAAGTAGGTAGGAACCTACAACCACCGACCATTACCACCATTTTCTTTCTGCCGCCAAGTCGACCCAGGGTATAATTTACAGTTACAGGCAGAACATGAGATATTTTCAGTTTTGCAGATGACCATAGGCAGTCGTACCGTCGCCGCGTCGTCGCGGCAGACGAAACCGTCGCGCGGTTTTTAACCATCCAATAACAGAAAAACGGTTCTACATCAACCGTTTATTATTCTATGACAAATAATGTAAATACAAACTTATCCGAAGGATGGCATTAGTTTCCGTACCTAAACGGTTTTCTTTTCGTTTTTGCTTCGTAATAACAAAACGCACGATTATCTGTCAATTTCATGAATTGTCATTGTCATAGTGAGTGACACTTTCACAACAATATAACCTCAATCGATTCGTTTGTATCGCATGTAATGAATTATTAATTAATTTGGCCTAACCAAATAGAAGCTACGGAAAAAAACTATTATGAATTGTTCTATAATAAAACTAGCCCAGGTAAAAATGATTTTGCTTTTATTATGCTTATATAACTTCACTTTGATTGATTTTAAATCTTGGTTTTTATCTTTATAGTCAAGCTTCGCTACGACTGGCGTTATAGCGCAATGTTCGCCCGTACTAGCGTCTCAACTGCACACGTCTGCTCCGCTATGCAGAGTGGTGTCGGGAAAGTACAGGATCACAAAGAAACGGGACAAACCACTGACATATGAGATGGCAAACCCTCCACATTACATTGCTCATCGTAAATCATGGAACTCGTGGAATACTTGTAAGTTGAACGAAAACAAGGATTTTTTTGCTGTAAAATACACCTTATTTATGTTTACATACAGTACTTAGATAAAAACAATATTGTGTGTTATAGTCAGACAGTTTCGCACTTAGTAAAATGCTGTGTTGCATGTTGTGAGCAATACGTACCTACCACAGTGGTTTAATTATTTATTTATAAAATCAAAGCAATTGTTTTTCCATTACTTATTTGAAACCCGGCCTGGTGATAAACCCTAAACTAACTTTAGAATGCTACAACAGTCTATTGTCAATTATGTCAATACACATCTCTGATAGGTACCTTCCTAGATATAATCTTGCACTGTTGTTGCTCTCACTACACCACTGTGGTAAATTTAGTATATCTAAAGATCCTGTTTTACTAGCTTCTGTCTGCGATTTTATTCCTGCAAAATGTCAGCCCCTGAAGTGTGATGTTACATAGCTTCCTCAAGAATTGGGCTATCCAACGCAAAAGAAAAAAAATTCAAATCTGACTGGTAGTTCTGGAGATTGCGCCCTACATATGAACTTACAAACATCTTTATAATGTTACTAGCTGCCCGTCCCGGCTTCGCACGGGTAGCACTAAGTACTTATCTGCGGCTACCTACCCTATAAACTTTCCCTGGACTACGACAAACATTTCAAGACCAAAATCAGCCAAATCGGCCCAGCCGTTCTCGAGTTATAAAATTACAACGAAAAGTGACATTGATTTTTTATATATTTAGATTATAATTATAACTAATCAATTGTTTCTTGTTCTCATCTGATTAGGTAACCGATTCGAAATATTTTTATTACATGCTAGAGCATTAAAATAGGTGTCATTACGGTTGCTTAATGATTGACAAAGACCCCTTCCGACCAACTCAAGATTACTGCAACTTTAGCCTCTGTAGGTTGTTGATCATGTTATTACTCAACATCTCATTTCATTTATTTCAGCAACTATGAAAGATGGTCTCAGGCGCTCAGAGACAGCTTTAGAAGATGAATTCATTAGGAGGTTTATGACTGGCACCTGGCATGGACTTGTTTGCAGTGAGGTAAGGCTTCATGCATTTATCTCATACTCTTTTATATATTAAGAATGTTCTACATGTATTTCCCAAGTGTGTCAATAGGTCCTCTTAATTTTCAAAGCAACGCACACAACAGATGTCATTTGTCTAGAAACTAGATAGTATGAGAGGCCACAAACAAAACCATACACATTACACATAATTAATGTAAAATTGTCTGAAAACAGGCTTTTAAAATTGAACCAGGTTGCTATGAGAAAGGTAATTTTTGAAAATGCGCTGAGGCCACACACATGTGGCTCACAAAATATCTGAAAACGAAACATTTTCGTAATGAAATTACTAAACTTATGTACTTTCGTACATTTTTAATATCAGACACATTGTGATTAATAAAACCGTCTGCCAATTTTTTTTTGACATAGCAGAAATCCCCCTCATAAAATTGCGATGTTTTTGGCTGGTGCTGACACCAAGTCACGTTCAGAATCATCTAAACTAACGATTTTATACGGTTTTGATCGTAAGTAAAACGATGAAGCAATCACGAGCTCTCGTATTAAGATGAATACCGTCAACTTTTTGCCATGGATTTATTTCAAAGGAATCTTCCATGAAAATAACAATAAAATTTCTTTCTTCCATGTTTCCAGGTCATTGTCAAACGCCAATTCAACCACATAAGAGTAGCAGCGATCATCAGACGTGCTGTATCGCCCACAAAAATGTATTTCCTCCTTGGCTACACTGAAGAACTATTGGCTAACTGGCTACAGTGTCCCGTCACCCTAGAGTTACAGACCGTGGACAGTTTCAAGGACGTTGTGTTCAAATATATTTAATTTTGTAGTTTTATCTGTAGTGAAATAGTGTAACATATTAGGTTTATTAATAAAAAATGTATATAAGATTGATTTTCAGCTTTTAACTCTTTTTACGGGTCTACTATCAAGAATCCTGCGATTGTACTATTTGTTTTTGATCTGTGGCAGTGATTTCGTGAAAAGGGACGGAAGTGTGTAACAGTAAGCCGGGGAAGCGCGCGCTATTTGATTTGATCAATAAACGCGCGTGGTGCTAGAGTTGGCACTCAGATGGTACCAACCCATATTCCGAGAGGTTGGTACTGTCAGCCAAGATGTCAGATGTTACACATCTTAAGCGACTACTGTTATTATAAGGCTCGCTCGTTTTTTTTTGAGGATCCAGCAACAAACAAACATCCACTGTCCAATGGATTATTTCCGTTTATTATGGCGAGATGTGGGTGTACTAGCCCACCTCTGCCCACACCTTCGGAAGATAAAGGCATGATGCTATACTGTCTGTTAGTTCGGTTCGGTTCAGTGCAAGGATCAGTGGATTTCCTGAATAACAAACTTTACTGTCAATGTCGTAGAGTACTAAGTTGCAAGAACAGTAAAAGCACACATCAAAACTGCTTTCGATAAAACTCACGCAGGCTTGTGTGTGCTTTATAACACCTAAAATAAAGTCTAGTATTCAATGTCATCATTTCCTAGGTTGAGCCGACCCTCAGTGAAAACTGTTCACGCGGTTCACCGCCTTATCTGTTTGTTCACCCGTAAGGCTTTTGTCCACCGCACCGTGAACGGGATGTCAACGAGAAAGAGATGACGACGTAGAAGTAGCGACAGCACATTTATCATGGCAGCGCAATCTCGTTTCTTTCCGTTCACGGTGCGGTGGACAAACAGTGTTAAGGTTTTCTAGAGAACATGCTATGAAGCACAGATGCCATACTAGGACATGTTAAACCAGTTTATTCCCATCTGCCCCCTTCGAGCTTGCCACCGTAGTGGTGGCTGGCGCTAACTCGTGGCTTTTACCATCCCGGTGCTCAATGGCATTTATTTAGTGTCATCTGCCCCCTTGATAATTATCCCATGATCTTTTGTCCAGTGTAAGAAGAGATGGAGCCATACATGACGAAAAGCACCGTCCCTTTATCATCACGATGACTTTAACACGTCATAGAACGGGTCACAGGATGGGTAATAAACGTGTTAGATTGTAAAAATGAAATTCCAGTAATAAAATTCATCTTATAATTTTTGATTCCTTCAAATATACATAATGTATCAACAAACAGAACAGCGAGACGCGGGCCGCGCGGCCGCACGCTAACAACTGCCGCAGCCGGCACACACAAGCACACACCTTGCGCACGCACATTACCGCTCGAACACAGTATCGAGCCGCGACCGAACTTCTGCACATACGCTTTGTACTTTAAAGATCTTTTTATTACACTTATACGAGAAACAAACACCGGTTGTTCCTGTGAGGTTATGTGTATGTTTGTAGAGTAGTAAGAATAAAAGTTACAAGTGTTTTGTTGAAACGGCGTTTATCACTTCAATGTCAGTGTCGTTCTAAAGTTGGTCACAAATCCAAGCGGTGTCCGTTTCTAAATCTGAGAGTATTTTGTTACATTCCATTTCCCATAAGACAATTTCTCTAAACTCGTAAATGCCTATGGTGTCTCTCTCAGGTAAATTTGTATTGTCTATCACAGTGTCGTAAAGCATTTGTCCTTACATACTAGTGAGTTAAACATTGCGATCTTATCATTAAATCACCATAAAACACATTTTGTAAACTCGTTAAGGTGCTTCAGAAAATATTTTTAATAATCATGATATCGTTTTTTAAAGTCTCGAACAGTCTTTCATATTGAGCTAATTCGGTGCCTGTGGAATGTCTGACGTGCATCGTGATAGACACACGTTATGAAGGCTAAGTGTTCCGTAGCTGTGTCTTGGTTGTGTGCGCAGAAGTCCAAACGGCTGACAATATGCGACGGCTCGCTCGTTGTTTAGCATTAATTGTTATCGAAATTACATATTTACAAATAAAATATACACACAACATGAAGGCTTCTCGTGGTTAATTCGAATCACTATCCAAAACTTAGTAGCATCGTTGAAGCCTCCCGTTGGAAGAAGTAACAGGATTGTACAAACACAATGTCTGAATATTTACACTAAACACATGAAGATATGATACAAATATGTACAAATAATAATGATTCCAAAAGGAATAATCAATCAATAACGTGCACAGATGCACGATATTGAAATATGTAGTTCAAAAGACGATTCATAAATGATTAAGCGCGGAGAGGTTTCAACGACGCGAACAAAAAGTGCGTTTCACAATTTTGGATGGCATCAGTTTTTGTAAATCAATAAATATACTTACAGTGGAATATAACAAATGTAATGTGCGATATAAATTCCTATTTCAACGCTACACACTGCTACAACTATTAAGTAAAAATGTCCATCAAAATTCTATTAAAAATAAGAGATCATATATGTTCTACAAATAAGATAAACTTGTTGCAATAAAGCTCCAGATTATTCATAAGCGATACTTACGCATCGTGCTTGTTCTCTTGGTTTATTTGAATACTGTATATTGTATGTACCAGACTATAGCATGATATTATGATATCCATGCTCACGAGCGTGTCAGGTTCGCACGTACGTGTTTTTATCGCGGCGATTTTATTTCGTACACTGGATTTTCAACTCTCGGTATTGAGCCGAACATTGAAAATCCAACCGAGCGCATCCAGCGCGTATACCAGCGCGTCAAGAAAACACACTGTTGGATATTCAACTCTCGGCGATAAGCAGAGCGTCGAAAATCCAATACGCGAAAAAAACACGAGCGTGCGAACCTGGGCTAACTATTATTTCTTAATTCGAGTGAAGAGCTTATGACCGCGTCCTATTTAAAGGCGATCCTCCTGCGAATACGCCATCGTTCGCGTGCATAATGTCACTTTTTGTTCGGAAAAGCGCGAACACGCGTTCAGGTTCGCCGAACAAAAACTTCGATCGCGTATTCGGGCTACGATTGCTTTTATATAGGACGCGGGGTATGAGTTTCCACACACAAACTCTTCATGCGAATTTTGGTGTTAGGTCAGACACAAGACCATCCACCATCTTCGAAATATCTGCATACGAGTGTAGACCGTACACACTAACAAACATGATTGCCAGTTCTTTTATAATATTATGATGAAGGCAACTCCATGCCTTTATTGTTGTCCCGCGTAAGTATAGCTCAGAATTCAGAATCGTGTAAAGCCAAATCTTAGCAGATAAATGTTGTCCTATTGTATTGCTATTGTTCCGAGGTCGACTGTACGTAGCCCTATATAGTTATTATGCTTCATAAGATATTGTATCGTATAATTACTGACAACACGGTAAATGCAAAAATACTCACTACTATTTAAAAAATCTATACGTGGATATTTTTAAAGGGAAAACATTGGATCGTTTCGAATACTCATGTCAACTTAAATTTAACATTTGAAATTGTCGCGTGCGATGAAGGCAAATTGGAAAAACTACGTTGAAACCGTTCCGCCGCAAATGTAAATAGATATTAATATACACTAGACATAGGTAACGACTCTTCATACTTTGTGCTCTGACGCAGCGGAACAGTTCCCACGTGTGACGTCACAAGTCTTACAAACCTAATGTACACGAGTACTAGAACAAGATCACCATGATATGATTTAAAATCTACTGTACTTAGAAAATTATACAGCGTCAGTAGTAAAATTTGATTCGTATAAAACTTCATTTTAACTCCATTTATCCTAAAAGTAATAATTCAATATACCCTTTTTATGATTTGGCTTAATTTTTCTTCACAATACATCAGATAGATTACAAGAGAGACGTATCCCTATCACAATGACATTAGTAACATTACAAATTAAATACAACAGCACCTGTCGTTTGATATACATAATAATATAATATACTGAATAATAAAAATATTCAAAATCAATTATTCGATATAAATAATTCCGATGGAGATGACAAAAATAAGCGTAGATACAACTATGCAGTGGTCCAAATAGTTTTTGTTTATAATATAGGTGACTAATTTTTTTTTTTTTTTGTAAATATCACTACTTATTCCGATGAAACAACTAACGCTTCACAACGAGAACATTGCGCAAGAGATCGATCGATCGTAAACGGCTGGCTAGAACGACGCGGTTTTGAACGTTGTGAGAGGATGGTTTCAAAATCGTTCGCTCTGGAGCGAGTCGGATGCGATTTATCAACCTGCGCCGATGACTAGGTAATATACATAGCACACTGATCGACGCAGTCCCCGCGACACGGCGGAAAACGACCAGTAATGAATGTCACAGACATGTTCAGGACCGTCCAACCCATAGTGGAAAATTCAATGTTGCTAATGGCTCCGGCAGACAGGGACAACGCGATACCGGTAGAACAATTTCCGGGAAGTTTTCATAGAAATTGTTCCATCAGAGTCGCGTCGCACCTGTTTGCGGGAGCCTTAACGCGTGTCTCGGGTTAAAGCTACACGCAGACCGATCAGAGGCTTCAAGACACGTGACGCCATAACCACGCCTATTACACTATCGACACTCACACAAACATTTGTACTATGCTATACCCGCTATTACTAAAAGTGGAGCGGTTCACCGTCGGACGCCTCCGGAACATCAATTAAAAAAGTTACTAAAAACTAAAAATAAAATGCATCTAACATCGTTTCGCAATTTTTGATCGGACCTCTGGTGAGACGACGCGAATACTGAACATGTTTCGACAAAACCAATTGTTACCTTAAGAACTAACGATAATTATTTTGTGAATAGTAACCATGATGCGTAATTGAAAATTGGGAGGGGGAAGGTCTCGAGCGTCACATAATATAACCTACTTACACCTAGGGGAGGGGGGGGGGGGGCGCCGGGCGGCGACACACCGCGGAAGAAGACCATTCGTATAAAACTCAAGACTTACACTAAGCTACACAACTCTCCACTTACATACGCAGACACGTCTATACCACGCGGGAGGGGGGTGCGGGGGATAAAGGGGGGATATACAAGTCTCGCTGAGTAGTTTGTTGGTACACTCGATGCCACAATTAACCTAACTCCGACCAAGCGGCCGCCGCTCTACTTTTGTTCAACGCCGACACCGCACGACTGAACCGAACGTCATCGAGTCTACTATACCGATTGAAATGCCGTCTAATACCTAAACCACTTAATAACACTTACCGATCAGTGAGACAGTCTTCACAACCAAGAAGTTTACGTAACACTGGAGATTTACAAATATTACGGCGCAAAAATAAATAAACTATGTTCTGAGAAGCATGTTTCATCTTCTGGCTAAGAGACGAGGCTAACAGAAATCCTATCTAAATAAACGGATGCAAGTGTCGGTGTGGAGACAACGGCTCAGCACCTCACTACGAAAGGCACTCAGCAGACATTACATCTCTCCAATGTCTTTTAAATTCATCGCTACTTTTATATAACTATTGCTTCGATTGCTTCAGTTTTACATAAAACTTCTTGTTAAGGGGGATGCGCTAAGGGAGTCCGATAAATTCTTTTTTTTTTGTTTATTGCAATTTACAGGTCAGTGTCAGGTTGTATGTTGATTAAAATATGATTTGCTACTGTAACAAATATGTCTTAGAATTATAATCATTAGAATCAGCAATACAACTACTCCTTTAGTTAGTATAATCCTCAAATGTCATGATTTAATTCAATAAGATTACTTACATGAATTTAGAGAGTTGTATTGATGATTTTTATGATAATAATTCCATAAATAGACATTTGATACGGCCGCAAATCATATTAAGAACAACATACAACCTGATACTGACCTGCAAATTGCAAAAAACGTAAGATAATTTGAATTTCGCGGGCTACCCTGACGCTTTCACCTTAAAGACTGTGCATTGGACGCGCAACGACCTATTCAAATAAAATAGAATGAACCTAACCACCACTATGTGTACATTGTTCCATGGAAGCCTGTAATACTTAGGTGTTTGCCCCAACACAGAAACGTTCGTGCCAGATAATAAATTTATGAAACAACACTATATCACCTCACACTATCACTTAAGATATTTAAAATTTATTGCACACACGTGATGTCACTTCGTAGGCAGTGTTACATTTAACAATGGTCTCTATATAAAACTTTATAATAGTTAATTAAGTATCAAAAATAATTCAAATATTCTATTACATTATTAGATTTATGATAGCTATCTTACAACCCGGCCCTGAAAGTACCAACTATATCGCACTTTGTATATGTATAACAAGTACGTAAGTACGAGGCGTGCGCGCACGCTGCTCTCGTCGCGACGTCGGAACGCATACACAGAGTAACTAACAAATGGAATGCTAAGTTGCATTTGTCTCCATGAAATTGAAGCCAACGCGTTTTCTTTGTGCCAAAAGGTAAAATATGGTGATACTAAGATTGTGATATACAATAATTATAACATGAATGCAAAACATAGGAACATTGTTTACCCATATTTGCAAATAAATGATTTTGAATTTTTGATTTACAACTGCGCGGTGATAAAATTGATTATTATTTACGTCGCTTCATACGGTGTAGTCACAAATGGCGACTGCCACGACCACAGTAGTTTTTTATCTAAGTGTGTATAAAACTTTCACAAGCACATTAGCATTTCATTTAGTTCTTACTCTATGTAAATGTCCCAATACGTGCTAACATTTGTAAGGTTGAAACACAAAGCGTGTAAGCTCAGAACACTAGTCTCACTGATCCACGACGAGTAGTATCGATCGAATCGCGAGGGTACAAGCGTCCCTGGCGACTCGATCGCCTCACAGACACGTACATTGCATTAACATCCCAAAAATATTACCTAAATAATATACAGTGGAGGAATTTAGATCACTAATTGGTAAATGGACGTTTGAAACACTCACACATTATGAGGACGTAGATGTTGAAATTGATTGTGATATACGTATTAATTAATAATAGAAAAAAAAAAACTCAATGACGCCGGAAAGTTAAATATGCAAGTACAAAATGAGAAAAATCTAATATAGCGCCCACTACTACTAAGTTTTTATATTTCTCTGCAGATAACAATAATTTAGCTGTATTTTAAAATTCTATTCCTCAACTGTATAATATAATACATCGAAAAACTAAGCGTAAAATTGCTGTCGTAATCGACTGAAAAAATATGTATCTTTACCATTCTTCCATACAATTTTATTGACACAATAAGCGTAGGTCTCATTTAGTTCATTCATATTTTATTGAATCAATATTTAAAATTACAACTACATAATTTTATTCAGATTCGTTATAAACAATTGCACTGTCATTCGTCGCACACTAAACTAACTTACAATCACTCCTAAAAATTTGAAAGGCTTCATGTTTAAATTTCCATGCATCTAACTAATATAATACTAGTCTACGGCCCGTTATCTGTTCACTGAAACGTAGAAGTTGAACTAGTTGTAACAACGTGCGCGAGCGCACATCCTCTGTACTGGCGAGCGCACCGCTTCACTTTGTACGAGCGAGGTATATCATACATCGGCAGTGCTACGATATTGCCTACAAGTCACTTTATAAAAATATATCATGTTACGACACCTCTTAAGCACGAAAGTTAGCGGCATTAAACAAATCGAATTGATTATAATAAATATTTCTCTAAAATATTTCGTTCATTTAACTATAGTAAAATCTAATTCGCTTTAACTAATCAACGTTACAAGCTGTCTAAACAAGGTCATGTTAACGTCTAAATATTGAGCAAAAAAAAATTTCGAGACAGTATCAAGTACTAAGGAGAGCTACAGTAGTAAGCCGACGTTCGCACGGACGTAATAAAATAGCGACGATTTTTTTTCGCGTATTGTCTTCGAGGCTCTGCTTAGCGCCTAGAGTTGAATATCTAACAGAGCGCATCCAGCGCGTATACCAGCGCGTCAAGAAAACACACTGTTGGATATTCAACTCTCGGCGCTAAGCAGAGCGTCGAAAATCCAATACGCGAAAAAAAAATCGCCTTGATTTTATTACGTCCGTGCGAACGTCGTCGGCTAATAGTCCAGTGAAGAGAAAACGACGTTCGGTATCATCTGTAACGGTATACAAAATACATTTGAAATTACTAACTAAAGTAACGTCGAGTCCGGAGACGGTAGTGTCCAAACCACGCGATATAACAAAAACAACGCAGAGTATAGTTTGAGATGATTTTAAGTAAGTACTTAAGACTAAGTTATTTGTACATAAACGATTCATAAGCTAGTTACTGATATTTGTAAAGATTATTTTAGAGTGAACTTTGATATTTGTGGTTGTAGTTTGAAATATTCTACCGCGGTATTACGGACTGAAACAGGAATTAATTAGAGAATTTTAACGGGGCTTAGTAAAAGCTAAATTCGTTTGAAACTATGAACATTGCCTGGATCTTCGACCAGACTCAGCCCGAGCACGAAATGTTTGTTCTTTATGAGAGTGAGATATGAAATAGATAGTGATGAAATGTCATATGCGCACGATAGAGGTAAGTGTCACTCGAAGCTCGGGCAATGTTTAATGTTTCAAAACGCGTTCTAGATATAGGGCGAGGTGATAAAAGTAGCAGAGACTTCTCATCATCGGCTCCTACTTCTTCCAACACGCATTCATATCTTAACGCCATATAAAAGTTATAGATTTCTATTTTTAATATACTATAGACAAACGCTTCTTTGTAAATCTATAGTGCAGTTTAACTTGACAGAGAACAAAACGTAGAACTGAATTGGTCATTTTATTGCTGTTCATACGCTTTCAACTGTCAAGATATACTGGTCGGACTACAGGGTCAGATTAAAGTAGCTAGCGAAACTTTGCAGACATGATGGCTATTAGTATCTAAACACGATAAATCAATAAGTAAGAATTATTTGATGAAATATATTTGGGGTCACCGACCGTTCATAGCGTAGTTGCTTGAAGAAATCATCTTTTTGAAGAATACACGTCAAAAAACACTTTATTTTAACGTTGACCCGATAATTGTTTTTAATCATTTTTTTTTTTTTGTTTGTTTTATTATGTTTAGATGTCATTCACCAGTCACGTCTGCGGAGTTTCGCTAATTTAATTTGATCATGTATAGTAAAAGCATCGTCGTTACAAGCTGTAAAGTTCGGTTCCTATTTCAAAACTAGCAAACACTGAGCGTGTTCTGTTTGTTAGTCGGGAGTGTTCGGGTGGCGTCGGTTCACTTCGGGCGGCCTCGAGCTAGGCGTGGTGCTGTCGCTTGGCGCGGCGCGGCGCGCGCGGCGACGCGTGCTACCTGCGCCCGATGAGCCCGTTGGAGTTCGCGCTCGCCGTCGGCGACATCTCCAGCTCCACCAGCAGCGGGAAGTGGTCTGTGATACAACATCGAACATTCAATTAATAAAAAAGCCCATTTATTATACTACCCGATTACATCTTTTTTATGTTTTAGTATGAGGAGTCACTTAAATTAAAAATATCATAATATTTTTTAACATGGATTTAATTTTAATTTTGACTGCACCATATATATTTTTTTTTTACATATTAAATGTACATAAAAACGAAGAAACTCCTCGCAAATTAAATGTATTTAGGAACCACTTACGCAATGATCCCATGACATCGACATTAAATGGGTATAATTACGATGGTAAAGATATAATAAAAAGTCTAAAACCGATTTAGAGCGTTACGAAAATTAAAATCTTTGTCTACCAACGCACCTATGTACGGTCAACCACACAACGATTTAACACTTGAACCACAGTATAAATGAGTAAAAGTATTGTGCCTTTATAAAAAACGGCCGAAATGTCAGTGTATATCAGTACGTTACAGTCTGGAGTGCGCCGCAGTTACGCACGGACGCGGAAGGATTTATCTATCGAGCGGTAGGTAATTATTTCAAAGTATACTAATAATACTGTTACTTTATTATACTGTGCTTGAACAACGAAAAACTTACAGCTACGAAATAAAGGCGCTGTCAAGCTCACATTGTTACTATGGATCGTGTGTTTGACTATAAAGGCTATTTTTGTTTGCAGTAACTCACCTGAAGGTATGTGCGGATGCGGACATCCCACCACTTTGTGCTCTCGGAACCAGTCCTGCGACAATGGTCCTAAGAGCCCGAGGGGCGTCATTGATTGCTTACTATAGAATATGTAGTCGATTATACCCTTGAAGTCAAACCTGGAAAGCAGAAAATAAATATTTAATCAGGCAGTATTACAGTTTTATGAAGATGTTCATCAGGTGACGGAACTGAAAAATTATAACAGATTCCTGCAAAAGATGCTGCTCAAAGTCGTCGAGTTGTAATCTCTGGGAGGCGACTTTTAACTTTTAAAATGTCCTTGAACCCTGACGTCCGTCTCACTAACTCGTAGTTCGACTTTGGCGACCGATCCAATAATTGGAAGCGGTCTTCTAGTATACCGGGCTTAATATCCATAATTATTTATCCATGGTTATTGGAAACCAACACGCTTACATCCTACTACCTAATTTGTATGTTTGTTACTCAATCACGCAAAAACGGCTTAACAAATTTGGATGAAATTTGGCACAGATATATAAGTAGTTTATAACCTTGATTAACACTAGGCCGGCCGGCTACGAGTATTGTATTTCATAATCAATATTTTAGCTCATTAATTAGCCATATTTCATATTTCTATGCAGTAATATTGACAAAGTACGGTAATCAAAACAGCCAAATATTTGACATCTATTTACGACGTAGGTCAGTATCAGGTTGTATGTTGACCTAAATATGATTTGCGACCGTATCAAATGTTAATTTATAAAATTATAATCATATAAATCATCAATACAACTCTATAAGTTCATGTAATCCCGTTGAATGACTATTTCATGAAATCATGACATTTGGGGATTATGCTAACCTAAGGAGTTGTATTGCTGATTCTAATGATTATAATTCTGTAAAACCATATTGGTTACGCTCGCAAATCATATTTTAATCAAGATACAACCTGACAATGACCTGCAAATTGCAAAACACCTAAGAAAATTTGAATTTCGCGGGCTACCTTGGCGCATCCCCATTAAATGGTGTGGAATTGAGTGGCCAGCAATCGACTGCTGTCGGGTCATCACCCTACAGCAGTCCATTGCTGCATCATCATGAGAAAACTCACGTGTAGTTAGTATAGGGCATGATGTCTTCGCTGTAGGCGGAGGCTAGCTTGAAGTTGTGCGTGAACTCGTGCTCTGAACCGGGCATGCGACGAAGTGAGCCTGCGTATCCGAGCTCTTTGAAGTCGCGATGTTCTGACGATACGCGACCCGCTGATAGGAACTCTACCACGCCTGGAATGAGACACATAAAGGATTTAGTTAAGAATTGTTTAATGATTATTCGAGGGTTTCATCCCTTTTTTTTCCATGGGGATATCGTCAATGATAACCTCCATTTGGGGAGAACGGAGGGCTTTGTCGGACTTCTAAGCCCCACTGTTCCTTCTGCTACCGTGAGTAGGCCCGGGAGATAATTTCACCTCAAAAAATTCCAACGGAATTGATACCGTATTCCAGCACAATAAGCTTGGCAGGTCATGGCTGTTTTACCTAAATAATGGAAGATAACATAATGAAAGGGGAGGCCTTTGCCCAGCCGTGGGATAACACGAACGAAAGCATAATAAGAAGTTTAATTTCATTATCGGATATAACATTGCTGCTCTATGTACACTTCACTTCATTTCACCTAGCTTGTCAAAGTTGTAAAATATATACAAAAATAATACAGATTTCTTTATCTTCAAAGGTTTTTGACCTACAAAATCCAGTAATAAACTCATCTTTATGATAACAAAAACTTGAGCCTTAAAGAACAAAGTAGAAAATTGAGCAATTGATTAATAGGTCTACAAATCGCATAAACCCAACCATAATAATATATTGTGTCCAATCTAGTAATCGAAGGCTTAGCAAATGTCGTAAACTCCATATCGGGCCCATCTTTGTTTTGGGTACACTCGTAAATGACAAACAGTCGAATAAAGTGGCTAAGTTACTGGCGTACTGTGAGACAACAGATCGATAGATCTGTCTACTTTGTTTGTTGTACGAATTTGTGAGTGTGTATCTTTTAGATTTTCTTAGACATTAATAATTCTGTTGTAAGGGGAAATTCAACAATCTTATTGCGAAATAAATTCTGGAAAAAAATATGTATAGTGTAAGCACGTTAGGGTGCAGGCTAAGACATTTGTTACTTCTTGAAAGTCGTATCCTGAAAGATGCTTCAATTTTTAAAACTTTTGCCTGTCTGTCTATTCCGGCTAATCTCCGAAACGGCTGGACCGATTTTGGCGGGACTTTCATTAGCGGATAGCTGATGCTATAAGGAGTAACTTTGGTTTAAAGATGCTTCAAGGTTTAAACTTAGTAATTTCGATTTCGTTTAACAAAAACGAAAGCCAATTATGAAGTATTAATGCCATCATTATTCCACTGCGAAAACGGGATGGTGCTGGCGCCCTTGTATAACTCCGTCTCTCACGGTCTCTCTCTCACACTGGAAAAATTGTGGATTTAATAATACGACACCAGGGCATAAGCACAGGGTACGTCAAGATGACAGTAATAGCTGCATCGCACATGGTTCAAAATCGCTTGACACCAAGAAAGTACATAAAACTCACCACTATCAGGCAGCGAGTTAAAGTCCCCGCACAGCAGCAGCTGCACGTTATCCCTCTGGCCTGCCAGACGCAGCGTCCGCGCAGAGTCTTCGTGAATCGTGCGCAGTTCGTTGCTAAGCATCATCGTCTGAATGAGCTTTACGTCGCAGAACTCCGGGTCCCAGTGGATGTGAGCGGTGCATACTAAAATAGGCTGGCCTAGCATTGATGAGTCTGTTGGTAGTCCTGGAATGGGGAAAGAAACATAGTAAATACATTTTAAATTATCTGCAAAAGTTTTCAGATGGTCTTAAATCAGTCGGAAACAGTTTTTTTAAAGGCATAGTGGACAATAAGAGGAAAACTGCATTTTTTTTATAACACTGCTGGTTATTTTATTACAAACAGAAAAACATAAATAATTTAAGTAATAATGCCCACAGAGCTGCTCACAGATTACCATTAAAAAATTTAACCTTAAAGTCACTAAGAGATGAACTGAGTATTTTATAATCAACAACAAACAATCAGTCTGAGAGTTCAAGCGTCTCATACATTTTGGCTACGAAACGTTTTCATAGAGCATGTAAATAATATCCATGTTTAACAGATATAAACACCTCCGTTTGAATGAAAGAGAAAATGGCTTTTCACATTTTCAAAGTATGTAATTAGAAATTATAATATTAAACGAAACAAAACACTAAGAAATAATTAACACATTATGTAAATCATTCCTCAAATTCTCGCAACTTGAAATTTTAATTGCAGCCCCAGCTTAACAAGAGATCAAAATAGCGTAGAAGTTAAGTAGCAACATAGGTACTTAAAACATTCCAAGTAATTTGCCTACACGTGCACACTATCACAAAACCTCGTAGAACATCTCGAAACACGTAAATTATGACATAATTCTCGAGATTATTCACTAAGATAATATGCCTAATTAAGTGCAGACTAAAGAATTTTTCCACAGAACTGAATTTCGAAGGACGGTAGGACCTTTTTACCTCAATAGCTCTTGAATCGCCAAGAGCTATTGGTTCAAGATGATAGGTAATCTAAAGCCTTCCTTCGTAAAGACAGGACATTCAATAAAATTCATCCCTGTCGTGTTATGAAGCGATAACTAAGGAACGCCGATGGCATCACAGCGCAGACAGCGTCGATAATCATGCACTTTAGAACGCACTTTACTTAATAGCAAATATCTTACTTCTATGTTTAACTTGGAGTAAAAGTAAAGGTCGCTCACAATGGGCCTTATCAGAAGGCTAAAAGTCACCCAAAGAGCAATGGAGAGGGCTATGCTTGGAGTTTCCCTACGTGATCGAATCAGAAATGAAGAGACGTAGCGTCGGAAGGCCTCCCAAAAGATGGACCGATGACTTAGTAAAGGCCGCAGGAGTTCGCTGGATGCGGGAAGCACAGAATCGGTCGAAGTGGCAGTGCTTGGGGGAGGCCTATGTCCAGCAGTGGACGTCTTTCGGCTGATATGATGAAAAGTAAATGAGAGATAGTAAATGATAGAGCAGTGGTGGCCCAGTGGTAACGGCCCCGTTGTACGAGTTGTTGGTCGTGGGTTCGCACCCAAGTAGGCGCTTTTTTACTCTGTGTAAATAATTTCATCACCACTGCTCTCAAAACGGTGATGGAAAACATCGTGAGGAAACCGGCATGTCTTAGAACCAAAAATTTCGAAGACATGTGTCATCTATCAACCCGCACTGGGCCCGCGTGGTAGATTACGGCCCACTCCCTCTCGAAGAAAGGAGGCCTGTGTCCCAGCAGTAGAAACATTAATAGGGTGATTATGATGATGAAAAGTAAATATAATGTTTAATGTCGGGTCTAGACTACCTAGACTAGTAATGCGTACTGGTGCGTGTACATTAGCATGTGTGAACGTAATTATCATGAATTTAGACCAAACACAACACGCGAGTGACAGAAATAAGTCACATAACTGTTTATTGAACCCGCGTATTACATAACACGATTGGTAAACCAGTCAAAGTATTTAGAAAATTACTAGGTCATCGTTTCATGAAATTGTCCAGAGCAGACAAATCATGCTAAGTATACAGTACCTACGTTAAATAACAGAGGGCGTTCCCTAAAAGTTGACAACATCGCAAATAGCTGTCAAATATTTACTTGTTTTGATTAATTTAGCATTACTACTGTATGGAAATATGAAATATGGGCTAATTAGTAGAGCGGAACTGCAGTACCTAGCGTATTGGCATTGCCCAAACCGGCCGTAATTCCACGTTGAGTATTTATTTATTAGATTTTTTTTTTTGAGATTTTTTTATTATTTAAGAGATATTAATTTTTTTTTCTTTTATGTTACTATTTTTGAAGTGACAACTTCTTTAGGCGCGTTGAGCACTTTTTGGGTGAACAAAAAGCGTGAAACTCGCGTCATCGTCACCGCACGCTTCCCATGAGCTATATGTATACCGTGTATACTTAAAGCTTAAGATACAATTCACAAGTTACTTACGTTTTCACTTCTATCGGCAGTCCCCAAAGAATGCCCCGCATGTTTTTTTGCATGTATGGACGCTATACTATTGCTGGTTAACGGGAATGCCTTTCGTTAATTAACATACTGTAATTAAGATTTTTTTCAAACAAGATTATGCCAATATTCCTTTGACCGTTCTTAAAACAGTGGGTATGTGTAAAAGTGGGCTTCCCGTGTTTAGCAAGGCATGACGTCACGATGACGCCCAAGTCTACGCCCGCCAAGTTGGCTGCTTATATCGTCGCGCTCAAGTAATTAGTCGATCGAAAGTAAGTAGGTACTAATGTCGGCAGAGTAGGCGACCTGTGTCTACTTAGTGCAGTTTTATCAATTACTTTTAACTTTCCCTATGTGTGTTAAATGTGATTTTACAGAGGAATGTAGAACATAAACTCACGCCTTCTTCCCATGGAGGTAGGCAGAAACTACAGAACGCCATCTGCTACGATCCTTACATACTCCTTTTGCCTCGTTTACGTTCATAAATCTGGCCATAGACGCACGCCCGGTTGCGAGTACTACGCACCTGTCCTTTCTCAAGATCATCACCAATAAGGCCAGTCCTCCTTGGGCGTCCCCTCTCGGCGTTTCCAGTTACATCTGCCTTGTAAATACATTTTGTTAGTCGCCATTCATTCATCCTCTTAACATGACCAAACCATCTCAGCATACCCTTTTACATTTTTGTCACTAGGTACATCAGTTTTTAACTCACACCGTTGTCTTGTCACATCATTCCTCAGCCTGTCATTCATAGTCAGACCACACATGCTTTGCAAGGAACACATTTCCACAGCATTAATTCTATTTTTATTCTTCATGCTAGAATGTAGAAACTGTAATTTATTAGTTTCAGGACCTAAGTATAGAAAGAATTGATAGGAAATCATGAATTTGCTTTAAAATTTATCATTTAAATTTTCCTAATAAGATGGGGGTTTAAGGATGTTAATGATTTGCCAAAAAGCAAAAGAAGCTTAACATGAGCTCGCGAGCTAAGTAATAACAGCCGCACGGGTCCATCCATCAGGCTAGGCTACGCTTGCCGGGGTTGGTCCGTGGATCATATTTACATACAGAGACTCCTTCGTGCCTCGGAAAGCACGTAAAGCCGTTAGTCTCGGCTGTCATTCGTGGATCTTTGATAGTCGTTACGGGTCGTCAGAAGCCTGAAAGTCTGACAACTCTCTGTCTTACGAAGGGATATCGAATTACCCAGTTACTGGGTTGTGGAGGTCAGACAACAATCACAGTCGTTCCATGTAAAATACTGGTATTCAGCTGCATCCGGTAAGACTATCCGACCCCAATATAGTTGGGAAAACGCTAGGCAGATTGATTGAATGATTTACCTTAAACATGAACAGAAATTTAATTTCAACTCTATAATAGTGGCTTTTGTGGACATGATAATTATTCAGATGTGTTACAGTTGTAATGGCAATCATGTCATTTGGTTTAGATAAGTTTTTACTTTTATAATTTTATTTATCTTTTATATATGTACGTTTATTTATTTTGTGAATGTAAGAACGTTGTAGGCTTAGTGGACTGTAGATCTGTTGACCATCTTATATTTTGTTAAGTACCTGGTATTTGCTGAAAAAAGACCTACACTGTCCTCCCATACCTAAAAACGCTGTTATTGCACGACTCTTAATGCGAAGCATTAGAGTGTGCTCTACGATCGAAAATTTTTTTTTGCCCCATTTCTGTAACTGTTTTTATTGTTACACTCCTGCTAGTACACCGAACCTACTTAATTTATATACCATTGTATAGATGATTAAATGGAGATTAATACTGTACTTTTTAACAATTGATTTAATGCAGCAGAAATGGAAAAAGCATCAAAATAGTTGAAAAAAAATTCCTGTCCGTCAATTTATGAACCCTGAAAACATTGTAGCTCGCGATAAAATCAATTAATTGAGTCAATTTTTTTTTTATACATTTGTTTCAGCCGTAGAAGGAACCCTATTGAAAATGGCTCTTTTATTCAAAGTAGTTTAATTATAATTAATAAAATACTAACTAAAATATAATATCTTCTAAATATTTCCAACCTTTGACTTAAGTTGCCTAGCAACCGCCAAGTAAATATCTTGTGTGCGTTCGCGCAGCGGAATGTTGTTGAATTTAAAGATATTAATTATGCAGATATTTAGTGTATGACGTCGTATAATTGTGTATGGTAAAAAAAAAATTGTGTACGCAGCCATTGTGGAGAAATTCACCAAAAACTGATTCCGCTGGGCGAACGTTGTCCTGGCGGAACTTATTTTAATCCATAGACTTTAGAAGAAAAGAGGTGTGTCCAAAAATTAGTGTGTATTTGTGTGTAATTGTGTATGTATGAATAAAATGAGTGCATGCATAAACTTCGGAGAAATTCAAGTTTCCGCTACGCGAACGTTTGGCCATTAGCTAGTTTTCATATAAAGCGCTTACATAGAGAGCTGTAGATTTTTACATACGTTGTTTTGAATTTGTTTATATTTGTTTAAAAAACAGATTTAGAAAAAATCGTAGGGCTTAAAAGATAAAAATATAAACGTAAAATACACTTAATAGGTCTTAGTTCTTAAAGTATGCACTTTGGGGTCTAGATTTTCACGTTTATACAAACCTTGTAAGTATCTGAAACATGTTGCCAAGTATCAATGATGTTCCGTTAGTAATTAAAGAGTTAAAGGACAATTTTACCATGAATAGATCACTGTTTACAAAACAGTCAAATATCACGACGTTCTAAAGGAATTGCATGGTAAAATGTATGCCAAAAATTAGTTTATTCATTCAACTATTCACATGCAAAATTTCATGTCATTAAATTTAGTAATTAAAGAAATCAATTAAAATACTGACGAAGCATCGAAAACCTACATAACCCGACCAAGTTCGGATAGCTACAAAAAAGCGTCCATGCAATATATTTAGGTAACATCCCAAAATTTACCGTATAATACCGGTATTGAATTGGTATAGGTGATAACACAATTGTTGTTTCGATATAATTTAAAGGTCATTTATTTTTGTACACCAAATTTTTGTTCAATTGTTCTGATTTTTCAGCTCCAGAATTGACTGGAATAACTCCGGAGTTCCGATAGGTATTCACATTTTTTTAAAGTTAATATTTTGATTTAATTATATTCTTGTGAACGCACGTAATTTAACGTCTGTGGAATATTCCACAAACTGCTAGTCGAACAGGACGCGCGCGGCTTCCCGCTTGAAACGGTACTTCCATCCTTGAAGAAAAGAGAGGGCAATAATATGTTTTCATTGGCCGCGGCCCGCGCGTATTCGTTTTTGCTGTTGAACTTGAACCTGATTTTGTTTTTTATCCCCAGTCACAAACAAATGTGCAGTCAAGGACAATGTGCGTATGCGCTGTTGTTTTGCTATGCATCGCCAATTCTCGATAATAATAATATTGACAAAGTGTGTTATTAATGTTATAGTGTAACAGTGAAGCTTAACATAATTATGTAGTAGGAATATTGAGTCAGTGATAGTGAGAAGCTGATCACAGATAAAAGGTAAGATTTTATAATAAATTAATAACTATACACTTATTCATTTACGTAGTTTATGAGGCATATAAATTATAATAATTGTGTTACGTTAACATTGGACAGACACCATAAACCCAAGTTAATATCTACAGATTGATCTAATTCTATTTATAAAATAAACTACAGATAGAAACTAAACAAATAACAAATACATAAACATAATATATACTCAAATGATACATACTTATAAATATATACTTAAACTACAGTTTATATTGACAAAAAATGTTCCAAAACTACCAACGAAGGGCTATCGCGTAACGAATGAGTGAGTTCCACAGACGCACAGCACGAACAGTGAAAAAGCCATTATAATATGTCTAGTATAATTTATTATTATGAATTTAAATTCTAAATAGAATTAGATCAATCTGTAGATATTAACTTGGGTTTATGGTGTCTGTCCAATGTTAACGTAACACAATTATTATAATTTATATGCCTCATAAACTACGTAAATGAATAAGTGTATAGTTATTAATTTATTATAAAATCTTACCTTATATCTGTGATCAGCTTCTCACTATCACTGACTCAATATTCCTACTACATAATTATGTTAAGCTTCACTGTTACACTATAACATTAATAACACACTTTGTCAATATTATTATTATCGAGAATTGGCGATGCATAGCAAAACAACAGCGCATACGCACATTGTCCTTGACTGCACATTTGTTTGTGACTGGGGATAAAAAACAAAATCAGGTTCAAGTTCAACAGCAAAAACGAATACGCGCGGGCCGCGGCCAATGAAAACATATTATTGCCCTCTCTTTTCTTCAAGGATGGAAGTACCGTTTCAAGCGGGAAGCCGCGCGCGTCCTGTTCGACTAGCAGTTTGTGGAATATTCCACAGACGTTAAATTACGTGCGTTCACAAGAATATAATTAAATCAAAATATTAACTTTAAAAAAATGTGAATACCTATCGGAACTCCGGAATTATTCCAGTCAATTCTGGAGCTGAAAAATCAGAACAATTGAACAAAAATTTGGTGTACAAAAATAAATGACCTTTAAATTATATCGAAACAACAATTGTGTTATCACCTATACCAATTCAATACCGGTATTATACGGTAAATTTTGGGATGTTACCTAAATATATTGCATGGACGCTTTTTTGTAGCTATCCGAACTTGGTCGGGTTATGTAGGATTTCGATGCTTCGTCAGTATTTTAATTGATTTCTTTAATTACTAAATTTAATGACATGAAATTTTGCATGTGAATAGTTGAATGAATAAACTAATTTTTGGCATACATTTTACCATGCAATTCCTTTAGAACGTCGTGATATTTGACTGTTTTGTAAACAGTGATCTATTCATGGTAAAATTGTCCTTTAACTCTTTAATTACTAACGGAACATCATTGATACTTGGCAACATGTTTCAGATACTTACAAGGTTTGTATAAACGTGAAAATCTAGACCCCAAAGTGCATACTTTAAGAACTAAGACCTATTAAGTGTATTTTACGTTTATATTTTTATCTTTTAAGCCCTACGATTTTTTCTAAATCTGTTTTTTAAACAAATATAAACAAATTCAAAACAACGTATGTAAAAATCTACAGCTCTCTATGTAAGCGCTTTATATGAAAACTAGCTAATGGCCAAACGTTCGCGTAGCGGAAACTTGAATTTCTCCGAAGTTTATGCATGCACTCATTTTATTCATACATACACAATTACACACAAATACACACTAATTTTTGGACACACCTCTTTTCTTCTAAAGTCTATGGATTAAAATAAGTTCCGCCAGGACAACGTTCGCCCAGCGGAATCAGTTTTTGGTGAATTTCTCCACAATGGCTGCGTACACAATTTTTTTTTTACCATACACAATTATACGACGTCATACACTAAATATCTGCATAATTAATATCTTTAAATTCAACAACATTCCGCTGCGCGAACGCACACAATATCTTTGTCAGTCTTTGACATTACGACTTCATGAAAAGTTATAAATTGTTCATTTTTGTTAGAAACTATGTTTTGAAATTCTTTTTCGTTTATGAATGAGTGTTATGTATGAGGCGTGCACTTTTGGATTTTCCAAACTATTTGAAAATATTGTAGAAGCCAATTATTTTTTAAAGAGTAACCGTGGAGTTTTTTGTCGGTTCTTCTCCATAGGAAACGACCAATTGGAACTGTGCACCTAGCTTCTGACGTTTCATAAGTGCCCTGCCCATGTAGGTTTATGTGAAATAAAACATTTTGATTTTTAGATTTTGAAAATATTTAAATCTGGTTAGGAATATAAAGAGTACCATTATAGCAAAGGAGAAAAAGTTCTCACTTGAATAATAATGAGGATGATTTATACGATAGGTTTCTTGTTCTTACTTTATTTTCCAGCGATAAAATCTTTATAAACAAATACAACTTGCTATTTTATTCCTATTGGCCACTGTATGTACGTGTTTCGCGTACAGAGAAAGTACTAAGAAATCGATTGCAGTTTTTAGGTTAATAGACACCTGATAATTACGAGACAGAATGGCGGAAAAAACGGACACGCTTTTTATCGAATACTTTTAGAAATTCGCAACGGTCGGAGCTTCTACAAATATTTTTTGCTAAAACTAAATTAAGCTATAAAATTTTATTTTTTTGTTAGTTTGATCTGAATTGTATGCATAGTTCTTGGGGCTATAGAACAAGCGATGACGAGGTCGTCCGGAAAAGGAAGTAGGTACCTACATAATGCGATGACGTGGAAATTTCGCCTGTTACTTAAGTTTTTGTTGGTTCGCTTCCGCAGGGCAGTGCCGCAGTGGCGTTATAAATTTATGAGGATGAGTGGCGAAAGAGGCCTCATAAATTCATATTTAAATTACAACGTTTGCGTCAGCGGCTCAATTAAGGGCTAAGAGCGTAAGCGTCCGCTCATACTTTATTTAATGTTATAGAATTTTGGAATTAGGTGGGTGCTTCATCCTTTGAATTTTTAATGGCAATGGTTTACTATTTTATTTATTACTTCAAACTTGAACACAAACGAGTTGGTATTTCGGTAATTGTATTGTTCTAATGCAAAAATGTAAGTATGAGAAAATACGTAAGTAGTTTTTGCAAATATCTTTGATCCTATCAGTATTCCACTTAAATCCTGTCTCAAATAGAAAAGTAGGTACCTGCTTATATCTACAGTTATATATAGAGAAAAAAAATGTATTTTTGTTTATAATAAATAAACTCACAAACTACTGAACCGATTTAAAAAATTCTTTCACCTATACAACGCTATATTATCATATTTATCACTGAGTAACATAGGCTATAATTTATTAAGATATCACGCGGGCGAAGTCGCTGGCGGAAGCAAGTCTATTATAAAAACGCTGCAACAATTAAGAGCGTTTACGACGTAAGTACGGCATTTTATACAAACTTTCAAGCCCTTGTTTTTCGAAATGACTAAACCGATTTTAATGAAACTTCATACGCATAAGCAGAATACAAAGGTCTAAAAAGTTAGTTGAGAACATTTTCGAAAAACAAGGGCTTCAAAGTTTGTATGAAATGCCGTACGACGTAAACGCTCTTAACCACCGCTTCTTTCAGGGCCACACACTCTAGTGCATACTACAATAAATGTACTCACCGTTTTCCCATGCCGCTTCTTTCGTCTTGATAAGGGCGGCCAACCCTATGTTGTCTTTCGGCATGACACGATTTAACATATTATCTGATCCCTCACTGTTGGCCATCGCCAGTTGGTTGAACTCTATAAGGTGTTCCTTCACTAAGGCAAACCTGCAATACAATGTAGACATACAAATTAAAAAAAAAACAACATAATATAACATTACGCCCGTAATCCCCAAAGGATTAGGCAGAGGCGCACTGTGGGTGGATCGAAAAAAGGCTCTCTAAGATATTGGAGCTTAAATTTCAAAGTGTCGGATTTTTGTTTAAAATGGCTTCTAATTGCCAATATTATGCATAGTAAATATATCATAGGATACAATCCGATAGACAAATTGGCCTTATATTTTGTCGCAAAAAATGTATGGGCCTAATGCTCCGCAACGGAAATAATAACCGTTATATCCTTGCACACGGTGATGTAACTATTTATTTATGATTTTTTTACGAAATGCCTATCAGATTGTATCCTATGAAATATTCATAATAACTTGGCTATTAGAAGCCAATTCAAGTAAAAAAGCGACACTTTAAAACTTAAGCTCCAATGTCTTTGAGACCCTTTTTTCGTTCCACAGTGAGGCGCACGTATAGTACACCCACATTTCGCCAGTCATGTATAAGTCCCATGTAATAGGGGCGAACCTATCGTCATCAACCGGGCACTAATCCAGACTCCGGGGGCTGTTACTGAGAAATTCCTGACAGAAAAACCCAATGACACTTTGCCCGACCTGGGAATCGAACCCAAGACTTCATGCTCAGCAGTAGCGCTTGCGACAGTCAGGCAAAAAAACAATGAAGTTTTATACACATTTTATAAACGGCGCGTTGGAATGAAGTCATAAAGCTTTTATTTATTTTTTCTTGGACTGTTAAGCGAATGTTGACTTATAACCTATGCGTATAGTAAGCGATATCTTGTGGGGGCGTATCGACATCGTCTCTGTTATGAAGATAAATCTTAAGAGCTTATGTACATTTTGTTTTATATTGAAAAGATTTTATTTTAATTTTCACTTGTTGTATATAACAAGAAAATACGTAGAGCTTTCGATTTGACATACATGTTCAGTATGGGATTTACAATATGAGTCTGCAGTCTCTTTAAAAAGTCCCAGTCTTAAATATGTTGCTGGAGAAAATAAATTATATTCTCGAAACGAGATGACGCTCACAAACAATTGTTTTGATCACGATATTCCACTGGCATCAAAACAACTGCCTTTTATCTCAACAAGTGAAACAAAAACGGCACATACTTAGCAGATCTGAAGAAGATGGCGCACCCGTCGACGTACTTCCTTTCGGACTCGCCCATGGTCTTAGCGCGCGACTTGGGCGAGAAGATGCCGTCGTACCCATCCTGCTTCAGCTCGGGCAAGAAGAAGTTGTAGAACTGGTCTGTTTCCACTTCCTGTGTGTAAGTAAGCAGTTAGTTTTTTATCCTAGCACAGCCAAGAACGAAAGAAGAATTTAAAAATCGTAGTAGTATTCGTAGTTTACAGTAGTAGGGTCGTAGTTTACAGTATTCGCATATGATGTGAAACATCTAACATCTCAACTTGGTAATAAGCAACATTAAGGTAATAAGCAACATTAATGGGGCGGGGCCTCGTCAAGGCCTTTTCTGACGGCCAATTCTAGCACCGCGCGATGTCATTGGTCAAATCAAATAGCGCGCGCTTCCCCGGCTTCCTGTGACACACTTCCGTCCCTTTTCACGAAATCATCCCACAGATTTGATTATTTAGATTATTTTAGATTTTGATTGTAGGAAAGCAAAAGGAAAGATGTTACACAAAATCCGACCATATTGAAAGGCAACAATAGCAACCTAAGGGACCTACTTAAATCCTATCAGTATGCTTGCATCAAATACTTTATATGGATCACATACAGCAGCACATTATATGGAGCAGATCACGAACGGTAACATCGCTAATAAACAGGGCGCTGAGGGCTTCGACCTCCAAGTTAACTAATTCAAAATTATAATAGTTGTCAGATTGAGGAGCTCGTGGATAAGTAATAACAGCCGCACGATTCGATCCATCAGGTTGAGCTACGCTTCTGGATGGGTGACCATCTTAACATACCGAAACTCCTCCGTGCTTCGGAAAGCACGTTTAGCCATTGGTCCCGGCTGTCATTGGTGCATCTTTGACAGTCGTTACGGGTAGTCAAAAGCCTGAGTCTGAAAACCAGTCTTACCTAAGGGTATCGTATTAATACCAGTTACTGGGTTGTGGAGGTCAGATAGGCAGTCGCTCCATGTAAAATATGGTATTCAGCTGCATCCGGTTAGACTGGAAGCCGATCCCAACATAGTTGGGAAAAGGCTAGGCAGATTGAAAAGATGTCGGATTGCACTTCGCTGCTGGACATACGCCTCTCACAAACATCACCACAATGATCGGTCCTGCGCTTACTACATCCAGCGGCTCTCGTGACCTATCACTTCCTGGGTCTACTTCCCATATCCCTGCTATAGACAGACAAGTAAACAGATGTACTAGCCTGTAAGCTGATGATGTCTGCGGAGTAATGTCTGATTTCGTCGAGGATGCCCTTCTTCCGGTAGTCCCATTCGAGCGCCCAGCTGGGGCAGTAGCCGTACATCTGTCGCGTCGCATACTTGTCACATAGCACGTTGTAGCACATCACTGTGAATATACCTGCAAATGAAACAGAACGAGTTATTTGTATGTTGATATAGAGACTTCTTGGTGCACTGTCAACAACTATCAAGTTAGAATTGACTGGCGACTCCTGTTGTGAAAGCGTCTAATTTTTCCGTTTCCAAAGATAAGTGGAGCAGCCGCCATTAAAAACATAATAAGTACTCATAATCCTAATAATAAGTATTGGGTGTGACAACCTGACGACAGACGCATCGCGACAGGTGTGAAAAAGTGGACAGCCGGTATTATTGAGAGCATAAATGATGTATAATTTGAAACAAAAATAAAACACTTAACTTCTTTAGTTACGGATTTTTACAGAGAACTGTCCTAATTTTGGACTCGACCATATATCGTGTCACTTTGATGATGCTTAGGTACGGCAGCATCACCACATAAACACGAAACGTGAAGACGCTTCTGAATAAGTTGTAATTCTTTCAACGTCGGTGTTGCCGCGTCGTTTATCTCACGACACCATGTTGGGTGAGCATCACCGCCAATTAGCAGCGTCCGACACTTTGTTACCAGCGTCCGCACAAGTCGCGTGACAGATAAAAAATGTTCCAATTAAAATGAGACTCGTATTACGCTCCACATGCGGCAGGCACGCGACACAATGGCTTTGCTTTTTCTAATCATATCTCACAGCAGGCCGCGGCGGACGATGCTCCGACCACACTCGATTATTCTTTACGCTCATTGTTTCAGGTCGAGATTGAAAATAGCCAACAGTTTCCAGATTTTATGGAATTTAGTTTAGAACTGATTTGAGACGTGTATGTATGCGTACGACAAATTGAACTAGAACTCTCATACATATGTGATGAAGCCATTCTACACAATGGAGACATTTATGTAAAACGGAAATGTTCTCATTCAGACTTGTTGGAAGGTTGGAACAAGGAAATTGGGCATCATAAGCGTTCCGCAAGTTAACAGCGACGGATTCATTTCAACGTATCCACTTATTACGTAAACTTAGGTGGCACGACTGTGCTCTCTCACGCTCCACACCATTATCTCAGATTTATGCGGACTCGGCGCGCTCGCACCCGTCTCATTACGCGAATCAAAAGGTGCGCTGCGCAGGACGATGAGGGCCGCTCGTCTAAATGTCAACTTCGTGGAAGACCTTGGCGATGCAATTATCTAGATTTAATCGAGCCGGTCTCAGTCAATCAACGGACAAAGAACCGGGAGTGGAGGTTGTAAGACAAAGCGGCGCTGACGGGCTCACGACAGCTGGAAGGACAAGACAATGCGTGGAGATCGTCCGCGGAGCCGTAGTCCGGACAAATTGATAAGGATCGCGCGGTGCGCTCGCGCTCATGCTAATCGACACAAAGTCAAAGTCACCTGGCGACACTCGGCGACGATCAATACGGCCGCAGCACGTGCTTCAAATACGTCCATTGTATGCCCGATGCGAGCGCGCGAGACGCGGCGCACATGCCAAATGTCGCGAAACAATACACGCATCGATAATCGCTCGTTGTTTAAGGAACTACGGGCGAAACGAAAGCTCCACACCAACACAATAATAAATGGTAATGTTGTCGAACATGTGGACGCGTGTCTTCATTTCAAATAAATCGACGACGATGATGAAATAGTACGTGTACGAAGCACAAACAATGGGAGAAGGTGACACTAACTGCGTGTGGTTACAATATTCCTGATAGCTACGACCATTGTGCGCTGTACGTTATGGTTTTAGCGCCAAAGCGTGGGCATATCAAAGATGTCATGTATGCATATTGTAAAGTAAACTTACTAGTGCGTGTAGTAAAAATATAAAAGCAAAAAGGAAGAGGCGTGGCGACGGAAGTCGGCCGACTAGTGAGGCATGTCACGACGACCCGCTGGGTATTTGCACCGCTCGCGTAGCCCCGCAACACTTCGCTTTTACACGTTTATCCCGAACAACGTAATGTTCATCGTGTATAGCGTGAATGCCTACACGAGCACACAGATCATACATTATTGTAATCGACGTGCAGCAGTCAAATCTTTGGAGGCAATGGTTACCGTTAGCGTGGTGGGCTATAGTCACGCTCGCGTAATGATTTCTAATATCAATACCATTCGTGAGAGATCAACACATGCCTTTTTTTGCGCAGTGAACACAGCTCATTAAAACCGATTTAAGTATGCAAAGATTTCCATTTGGATTGGCGTTGTAAAGAACTCATTAGATCACGTTCGGTCAGAGCCCGGTGTGATCGACAATATGACGTAAGAAGTCTCAATAGGTGCTAACAAGATGTTGTTAGTGGGAGTCGAGACGTAACATCGGCACTTATTGCCGACCGACCGCACTGCTTCATGGATTTCACCTTCAGTTAATGGGAGCGAATCATGCGATTTCGCTCAAATTCTAATTTAATTTCAGCCAATAGAAGCAACTCATGGTAAAGTTTTAATTTTATCAGTGGCTATTAGTGTATCGCATATATACTATTAAATGAGCAATATTTGTATATATTATGGAATCCGCAGAGGAACGACCTTCACCCATCTGTTTATTTAGTGGATGAAAAGTATTTTTAAATTTAATTTAGTAAGTATATTAGAAAATATATCGTGAGTGGGTTGGCTTATATGTATAGTATATACAATTTGTAATCGCGTACTCAAAAAAGGTGATTCCAATGAAATTTGAAATAGTTTGGAAAATCCAAAAGTGCACGCCTCATACATAACACTCATTCATAAACGAAAAAGAAATTCAAAACATAGTTTTTAACAAAAATGAACAATTTATCACTTTTCATGAAGTCGTAATGTCAAAGATATTTACTTGGCGGTTGCTAGGCAACATCAAGTTAATGGTTGGAAATATTTAGATAAAGATATTATATTTTAGTTAGTATTTTATTAATTATAATTAAACTACTTTGAATAAAAGAGCCATTTTCAATAGGGTTCCTTCTACGGCTGAAACGAATGTATAAAAAAAAAATTGACTCAATTAATTGATTTTATCGCAAGCTACAATGTTTTCAGGGTTCATAAATTGACGGACAGGATTTTTTTTTCAACTATTTTGATGCTTTTTCCATTTCTGCTGCATTAAATCAATTGTTAAAAAGTACAGTATTAATCTCCATTTAACCATCTATACAATGGTATATAAATTAAGTAGGTTCTGTGTACTAGCAGGAGTGTAACAATAAAAACAGTTACAGAAATGGGGCAAAAAAAATTTTTGGCAGTGTATAGAGTGCCACCATTGGCACTCTATCCCTATCGGATAAAGTGCCACTACAGGCACCCTAGTAACACCGCCCTCGGCCCGGCTCAAGTACCGCAAGCATTGGATTGTCATTGTCACTGTCACTAAGTCACGTCACTTGGTATTTTGTTTGATTGTCGAGGTTAGATCGCTGTAAAACACCACATTCCCAAAACATTACATTCTCTTGTGCCTAAACGGACCCTGGCACTTCGCCGGCCGCTACCGCGGCACCGCTCGCTACGCTCGCTCGGCTCGTGCGTTGTGTGGTCACAGTTCTAACCTAACCTAAATAACAAGTGACAGTGACAATGCAACGCTCACGGCACCCTAGCCGGGCCGAGGCAGTGACACTAGAGTGCCACAAGAAACTCGCGGCACTCTATACACTTCGAAAATTTTTCGATCGTAGAGCACACTCTAATGCTTCGCATTAAGAGTCGTGCAATAAAGGGGTTTACGGGGTTAAAAATCGATCTACCTAGTGTCTCATATCTGGGAAAATTCGTTTTCTTCGTATTTTCACCCAAGCAGAGCTGGCGACCGAGCAAAGTTTAGAACAAGAGGGCCTTAGAATAATGACATGGCCGCATGGAATTAGTATGTACTTAAACCTGGACATTTATGTAGTTAATATAAGTTTGAAATCGTCAACCCGTCTTGAGCAAGCGTGGTGATCAATGCTCGTGCCTCCTGTGCATGAGAAGAGGCCTTTGTCCTGCAGTGGGACAGTAATAGGTTGGTATTATTATTATCATCACGGCACTATGGAATTAGTATGAACTATCTGATTCTATTAAATGAGCATTCTCTATTTTCACCACAGCAGAAGTCGGTCGCCCAGGTACTTAGATTTAATAACGGAAGAATAATTATTGCAATCATCATCATCAATGGAGCAAAGTTCTTAAGGACATACGAATTAGTGAATTTAAAATAAATGGTGAGTCATTGCAATTGAGCCCACAGTATCGCATATGAAAGTGTATATCAGCGTCGACTCGTTGTATACTTCTATCGAACTATCGACATTTGGCGTCGAAGTCATGGGAGCGTCCTTCTGTTGTAGGTACGTCTTTTTCTACAAAGACAATTGTCTTTCTGAGGAATATAGGTACTTAGTTTATTGATAATGATTCAATTATTATTGAATAGACTATTCCATTCTTTGATTAAAGACAAAAACAATGAAGAAGGCCGTAAGCAAAGCTAATCATACCTAACTGCACAATGAATGACAGCGCTCATTAGTTCTATTTACTGCTATTACTGATATAGACGATTAGAACATTCTAGAACATTATACTAGTGAAAATGACAAATTGCCTGCAGGTCTCTAAGTTGAGATAGACGCCATGCATCAAATCGAATGTGTTGAGAGTCAGAGATTTCTCTTAGAATTGCTGACAAGTGTAGAGAGCAAAGATGCATTCGCTAAATCATGAACACACATTAATCAAACAAGTACTAACGGCTAGCTCGCCTCGGAGTCTGAGAATCGTTCATGATTTAAGAACTGGGAGATGGTGTGAACAGTTATTACGTTGCAAGATTGTGTCGATCAAAACATCTCACTCCAGAGTTTATGTCGGTAACAAAAAAAAGAAATAAACCAGTTAGCTATCGCGTCTCATCTGAATATAATGGGGGGAGGCGCACGGCTGTCTGTTTATTGGCGATGCCATTACGTGGGTATTTTGTATCACGGCAGACATAGGAATTATTTATTCAAGTGTTGTAAACGTTCATTGTTTCATGAATTTTTAAATAAACTGACTTAGAAAGGTCACATATCAAGAGTTTAAAGAAAACAAGTGTTGAAAACATGAAGGTTGAAAGTATTCACATTATAGTTTGACTCATGAACTTGAGAGACCTTACTTTGTGCAGATTGTAAACAAGCTATGTTGGAATTTATTCTGTCACACAATCTTGGAGCAATATACCTCGCAGCCATCAATTGATTTTTATACGTCGTATTTAAGAGAACGAAGGAGTCTCAAGGTTTGTCGGCTGTCGTCTGCGAGGCTTGTTTACGTCTCCATGTGATTTATTCACTGTCTGAAGAGAGTAAGTTACCCAGTTTCAATAAAAAAAAATTGCGGGATTCGCGGGTTCACGGATGCGAGGAGGTCGCAGCCAATGTCTCTCATTGTGCATTGTTTATCCGCGAATGGCGAGACGAAGGGCATTTCCTCTCTTCCCGTGCAATCTGACCATGAGAGCGACTAAGCGCGATCGACTGAATCGGTTTCTAGGTGTATTGTAGATCGCTTCCTATTTACGGTCGATTAATTCTTAAGTAAACAAGAGTATACGATAGTCACCATGTAACAAGAAGGTCGAATGCGTAATGTCGTTGTATAAGTCTTCATGGATGGCCAGCCTGTTTTACGCAATGAGGCAAACGTCCATTTCCATGTGGTTATTGCAAGTATTTTAACAAATCAGGAATGTGGTATGTGCAACGATATTAATTATTTGCCAATAGATGTAAGGTGTTCGAGCGCCTGCCAGGCTCGAGCGAGCGTCCGCTTTGATTTATGTAAATTGGGTACGCGCATCGTGCGTCGGGAAGCGGCATGAGTGCCGGCCAGGAACGCGTGACGGGATCTAAACTCCGCCGACAGACTCTTCACGATTACTTGTTACTTAGAACTGCTAGCTAAAATATATCTCAGAGTACTCCATAAAGTGGTTTGCGAGGAAACGTAAGAAAATCTATGCTTTACAGGCGCATTGAATAAAGATATTCTACTAAGTGTGTTTATCTCGTTCCCCGACAGATCATCTTGATATAATCGCATTGCATCTTGCTTAGCACACGGGTAATGCTGTTGAACAAGTAGGAATATATATGTTAATAACATAGTAGGTGTACTTTGACTACAAGGCTTTTTTAATAGTGACATTTATTCTTCGCAATTGATAATGATATTACAACACTCAATTTATTGTCGCCAGATATAAGAGAGATAGGAAGGTTATGATAGGACATTTCTGCAGCAGTTGTATATGGCAGGGGGTCGCAATATGATTAGTGAAATGGTAAGATAAATCTTTCGTAGACGAGGAAGTTCCATCTCTCAGAATTATTCAAATGTCATACAATGTTAACTGTGTAACGGTATTCGATGAAAGACCAAGTTAGTATCCCTGGGGTCTCCCACGGGTGGAACCATTACCGTTGCAATGGTAGGGCGGGCTCTGGTTGTTTATTTATGAGACGGGCCGCGTGCGCCGCGCCCATACGTGCCACTATGACACTTTATTAATGACGAACTTGTTGCTAAGCTTTTTGTTATCGCTATTAAATAATCTCGCGCCGTTCTTGGCTATGAATCGTATTACTACGACGAATAAAAAGGCATAAGTGCGATGGTATCGTTTAAATTAATGTATGAACGAGCAGTAACTGCACATGCGCACTCATGTTATTGTAAATATTTGTTTAGGGGAAACTAACTGTGTGGTAAACATGGGTCTTTAATACTTACAAGTCGGACGAGTCCTGTTCGGTCGGGTCAATGGTATCCAAGGCCTCTGTGGCGGTAGAGTGGCAGAAACTGAAACAAAACAACAAGAATGAGTTAATATCTGTGAAAACTAGGAGAAGAGATGTCTGACAGTCGCAGATGGCAGTGGACTCGATATTCGATTTTGATTTGCAAAAAATAAAATAGATCTGGAACTGATTGTCGATGAAATAAATCATTTGTATGCATTCGCAAAAAGTTGGCGATATCTTTTCAAATTGAAGATCGTGCATGTATATTCATTACTGAAAACTATCAACAGTGGTAGAAACCTTATAATATTTCACGAAGGCGAGAACAAAAAGTTCCCACTTCATTTGTATCGTTGTTTAACATCTCCTATCTACATTGCTGTACGAATAAAGACACCAAAAAACTTGTTCTATTGTTCTGTTCAGTATACGCAACGAAACATCAATTCAAGCGAAAAATCAACAAGCGTGCGGTGGTCTCTACCACAACGGTACCGGAACCGCATTTGCAAATACTGGTCCGAGCAAAAACTTAATGACTCGCCTCGGAAAATCTATGAAAATAAAACAAACATGACTGAAACCTATGTTATAGAACAAACAACGGAACTTCTTAATGAGATCAAAATGCTGTGGGGAAATGTTAGTGCAAACCGTAGAAAAAGAAGTCCTCGAGATAGAAATTTTTCCTCTAAATTAAAAACTTAAGCTGTCACTGGAACCAGTTCAGTAATTTCATTATCATATTGATACTGTGGAAAGAAATTAATAACAGCCGTCTAGACGTGTTATGTAAGATGTAACTTGTTCAGATGATCGAAGTATTTCATACCGTTCAATGGAGATTAATAGAACAGAATTTTGTATGTCCATCACTTACGATGTGGCGACGTTTGGTCACGAAAAAATGATGGCGATTTACATAACTTGATGTATGGTTTTAGCTCGCTCAAATTGCTCTCAGACGGGCGATAGTTATCTTACTTAGTTAAAGATTGATTGTTCAATGAAATATTGATGACAATTTATATTTGCTCGCAGCGTGTACGTTAAAGTTAAAGACTAGATTACCATATTTTGCATAAAAAGATGGTCCAAAAGAAATGGCTGACGAAAATCGTTTGAGATTAGTTCAACATTCGGATGCAAAATTAAGTGGAATGGTATTGCAGAGTGTTTTTGCCAAAGTTGAGCCGTAGCAACGGACCGAAGCCACTCGTGCGTAAATCATAATATGAAAACGCCCGTCGCTCTGTAATTATGTAATGGGTTATACCTCTAACAGTGTGTTCGCTTTTTGACGCTCAGATAAGCATCTATTGAATGTTGTAATGAAAATATTAATTCGAACATGGGTTTCGTGATCTTGTAGCTGATGCTTATGATTTGATTTTAGATAAGATTAGGATAGGATATATTAAGGAGGTTCTTAGACGAAATTGTTGTGGTCTTTGTTTTAATCGATAGGTAGTGTTGGTAGATTTTTTATACAGTCATGAAATGTTTACTTCTGTGCTCGAAGCGTCATTTAATTTTGCTAAGTTGTGTGTAAACGTTTTATATCCTGGGGTTTTATGCATGCGTTGTGTTTATTGCGTGTTTAAGTTTATACCCTTTACCCTTAGATGAAAGTATGGAACACAGTTATTTCTTTGCGGTGGTTTTATGACTTTTGCATTCTTAAGTTTTGTAACTTTTATTTCTGTTAGTTATTTTAAAGTTTTAAAGCCCTTTTTAAATATATTATGAAATGTTAAACTAGAAGAGGCGTGAGCGGTATCGTCACCTCAACAAGTTAGTTATTGTCTGTCGGCGGGAGACAGAGTAGAGTCGCGGGCGGACGCGAGCGCGGGCGTCGTCGTCGCCTCATTACACTTTGTAATTAGGCCCGTGGGCTGCGTACGCGCCGCGGCCCTGCACTAAATCACGACAGGCTCGCTTTAACATGCGCGGCCGACGCAACCGGCGTCCCCCAACACCCATAATCCATACCGACACAATGGACGTTTATGGATGTGTTATTGAATATTAAACGCTAAAAAAGCTGTTCCGTCTGCCGCTGGAGTGACGCACTTTACATATTTAGAGGTAAACAATGTTGTGCTTATCTCGAATTACGTGTGACTCGCCGAGGCGAAAAAAAACATAGATTCGTGCTGAAGCAACTTTCACGAGAAGTCATCGATTCTCCTCACCTCGCACTCTGGTTCGAGTAGAACAAGCTAGCTGGACAAAAACAACTCTTCAATTCCTAGTAGTTAATTACTAAGATGAACTCATTAGCCCTATACATTAAGGAATACACCTATTAATTTTCGTAACTACAATCATTAGGACCGTCATTAAAGTAAGTATTTAACAAATTGATAATTCAAAGTGTATTCATTTGCATTTTTACACCATCATTGATTACATTATTTAAGTAACTAAAAGACATTTTTGATAGTGTTTTTGGGATGGATTGTGTACATAAGGGTAAGTAGTTTTGTTTAAATTCATTTTTATCACAGGAAGTTCATTCTATAATTTTCTAAAAATAATTGTTTTGATAAAAGTGAACTTTTCACCCATATTTTTTAATTCAATGGTCAAAAAATTACATGTCCACTCATGTCCACTCTGTAAAATCTATTTTATATGATTCTCACAAGTATCTAGTAGTAATTAGTAAAAAAAAATATTGCGAATTATTTGCACAACTAATTTTTTTAAATTTTTTTACCAAGCAGTTTTCACCGTCTCAAAAATGGATTTTTTCGAAGAATGCCGATATTACAGGGTTCGATGTTTCAGTTATACAAAAACTTGGCGTACTGCTTCGTGCTTTATCATCAGCATATGATATAAATATTGAAAAACTTGAAACCTTAGCTCAAGAAACCCAACTTTACGTAAATCTCTATCCATGGTATTATAACCCGCGACTGTTCACAAAATACGTCTGCACAGTGGTGATGTAATTAAATAATCACTTCTGCCTATCGGCCAGCTTTCCGAGGAAGTACAGGAAGCTCGGAATAAGGACTGCAGAAGATTTCGTGAACACAACACACGAAAACGATCGCGAATTGCTACGAATAGAGATTTACTTAATATGTTATTGATAACATCTGACCCTGTAATAAATGGTTTAAGAGAAGTTCCCCGGAAGAAATTAGGTTCGTTCCCTACTGAAGTCCTAGATTTAATAGTTCAACCTAGATTTAAGGGACAAAATGTTAATATAGTTTCTACTTTCCATAGTTCTACCACTCATGATCTATTCAATGGATGATTCATTTGATGATAGTGATGATAATGAGTGATAGATTTAGTTATTAAGTATTTTTATGTATCTGTTATTAGATTTTATAGATATATTTATAGATAAATTATAAAAAATAAATAAAAAAAAAAACATTATGTTTTTATTTGACTATACCTGCTCAAACGACCAATGATCCTTAAAAAAGTATTAAGACCATCATATCTATGCTTAATAACCTCATTTATGAATAAAAATCGAAACAAATAATTTTGTCCAGCTAGCTTGCTCTACGCGAACCATAGTGCCTCGTCACAATTTCCGACAACACTAACAAGACAAGACAGGCACAAACAAAGTGGTGTTAGGAGCGACACGGCAGCCTGGCGGCGGCGCGAGTGAAAGTCGAATGCACTACAGCCACTAGATAGGCTGGCTGTGATAAGCATCGGCACGCTCTTCACTTTGTTCGCGCTCCGATACATGAGATAAGGCTTTCTCTGTTCTTCTCTCAAGAGCTACCGTGAGAACGCCCGTTGTATCATACGACTTGACATTTGCAAAACAGGAGCATTCTTTATCTGATTGAATATTAGCATAACAACTATTTGTCATATCAGCAGTTTAGAACATGGAATGTGCTCGTGCGGGTCACGGATGACCGTATCTGGATAAGTTATTTTTCAAGACAGCAAAAAATGCTGAAAGCTCATAAACTTAGCTGGATGAAAATAATAAGAAGTAAAAAATCTGTGTAAACATGCTAGTAAAATTCCAAGTAAATAAAATATTTTACCATAAAAGGTACCTATAATAAAAAGATAGGAGTGATATCAAACGCGCCGAGGCCACGGGGTTAATCAATTCTATGCAAAACATTTTCAGTCCATTGACTATCGTATCTTCGCTAGACGCCGGGGAGCCGATCGAGCAAAAACCGGTATCCCCCTGTTGCATCAGATTCTACAGCAAATATTATATTGACGCCCATTTCTTTGAAAAACTTTATACAATATTTTGATATGAAAAACTATATCGGTCGAAATGATTTTCAATATTTTGCGCACGCTTCGCATAAAGGATCTCTTAAGCACATACGTGACCGAACCGTTTACTCATCGGTATTGTCTCTCGGTGTTATTTTATAAGCGAAAATACAGAAATACAGTGAGCATATCATGTCGTCTGCGTGACCTGACTGCACAACTCCGGTAAGTGCTGTCACTCTGGACATTTATATGATGCTGTTGCATTTATCCATTTTAGTAATGTGACATTAATGAATGATATGTTTTGTGCATTCAATGGGCGCGTACAACATTTTATGCTGGACAAATTCTCCACTAATCCATCGCGCGTACGTCGAACAACTGGAAATATATAGCTATGCATTCTCATAGCTTTACGATG
This sequence comes from Conistra vaccinii, assembly GCA_948150665.1. Lineage (NCBI taxonomy): Eukaryota > Metazoa > Arthropoda > Insecta > Lepidoptera > Noctuidae > Conistra > Conistra vaccinii. The sequence continues at coordinate 4,603,583 of OX411328.1, forward strand.
TATTTACATGTTTACATTCCATTTACTTTCAGGCGAGGTATTAAAACAAATAAATTGATATAAATAAAGAGCTGCTTTTGCTGGACGAGAATTACATTGGAATTGTCTATTGATTTTGTTGCGAACTTGAATATGTTCGGGCAAAGCTTTCATCTAGTGATTTTACGATTATGTTCATGGATCGTGGCCTGGTCGGAATCGCTTAGTTTCATGTATTTGTGCTGTAGAACCAGTAGAACAAATACTAAACTATTCTTGAGCTTATACATAGTAGATGAAGAATGAAAATACTGAAATAATTACGAGCTAATTCTGGAAAGTCATCCCACTTGAAATTTTCACGTGAATTGTGTATCGTTTTAACGATCGGTGCGATGACCTCGTCGGTGATTTTATCACAATGCGACGACGACATCGTAAAATACATATTTTCGCGAAAAGCGTGTGATGTCACCTTTTAAAACATTTTACCGTCACATGTTCAATAAACTAAGATAAACTCAGATATTATGACGACATTTAGAAAGATACTTGATGTAAGGAAATGGAGCTTCCTTACAAAGATAAACAATCTTGCGTGGAGTACGCATTAGTTCACTTCAAAGGGCGTACTTGTGCAGTGCGTGTAGCAAATAGCTGTTTATTGCGCACATATTGTAAATAATTGCATGTGGGGGGTGAACAGGCGAGTTACGTAACTGAAGGAGTAAGCAAATGTGTGTTTATGAGCACGCCAGCGGATGCGCTATCGTCGAATAGGTCGGCTGGCGCACGCCGACAACGGTGGGCGGACCTAACGACCTGCCTCACCTACCGATTGTTGCAATTGACCCAAATGGACCCCGTTGAGCTGTGAAGTGCTTATCTAACAACTTTTAATAGATCGACGTTGTACACGTTATTACACCTAACTTTAATCTTCTTGAATATTATGGAATTGTCATCTCTACCAGTTTTTACCAGGCTAAATATATAATATTTAAAACGTTTTTAACGTAATTAATCATACATATATGATGTTACTGTTTATTATGGTAGACGCGGCCATCATTTAGCTGTAACATGCTCAGCGGGAGGTGCTAGGAGACTTATTTTTGTTATACTTCATCCAACACACATTATTCTAATGCTAAATTAATTTCTACGAATAACTACATAAAAACTTAAAGAAACACGCGTACTTACTTATTTATTTTTAAATAGGTTTATTATTCTAACTACGTCTAAAGATGTGGTATTTTAATTTAATATGGATAGTTTTTTGTGCGATGTCAAGTAAAACATTTCGTGGTATGGACACAATGAGTTTTTTGCTGCGTTGATTCAAAATTCTGCGGTACGCTGTGTAGCCACCGTATTTGCCCACGCGCAAGTGTGTCCTCCTGCGCGACCGTTCACGGCCAAGGCCAAACAGATAATAAACGCGTAATGACGAACGATGTGCTACCGAGCAAAAAAGAAGCGCGCGCGCTTGCCCACGTGGGGAGTCTTTATGAATCTCTCACAAGATTTAATGACTTGGAAAATTACGGAGACTAATAAACCTATTACAAATGAAAACTGTCGCGTGACACTAGCTCATATAAAGTCACATTAAATGAAGGAAACATGTCCAAAATTATTACTGTGGTAAAGTTATCCACCTGAGAATTCAAATCACCATCAGATAAATGTTAGCTGTAAGTGGCCGGCTACTGTATGAGAGTTTCATTTAGAGATACATGGAGCCATCAAGGAGGGCGATGGCCGTCGTAAATCACCGCCGCGCTCACCTCTGCCACTAATGGACTGCTGTCAACTAGACAATCGTACAACACATTTATTGTTAAGTAAATTGAACACTAACCAAGAGTACCTGAAAGTTTTAGTAGTCCCAAGAAGGGAACTATTAAATCTCTCTGAGATCACTATCGGATTATTGGATTACTGTCTGTATTAGATGAACTGTGTTCTATGCCAAAAACAATCATCTTTACCGGCCTGGTATTTGCGCTCTTTATTATAGTTTGATGGTCCACTGTGAATACTTTGTTATAAAAGTGATTACACGGCCTTGTTACGGGAAAATTCAATTTGTCCGCACCGTTTCACGAGGGTGTGGCAGCGTTCTCGGGAGGTTTTTACGTACTGATAAAATCTACACTGGAAAGATAATCGCTAGTGTATTCGTATCACGCGCTCTCATTCCTCCAACCTAGTGCATCGTACTTGGAAATGTGCATAGTAGTGCGTGTGTGGGTCGCCACCGACGCTAAAATAATGCACGCTTAGACCTTGAAAGGCGAGGTGAACGAACCGACTGACTAATAGGTGAACATTATGTTGATTGATTACCAAATACAACGAATAGTGTTGGTGAAGTGAAAAGTTACTTTGTCCAACGCTCCAAGATCATATTTCATCTGTTGAAGATCTGTCCGTTGTGAACGCTTCATTTGCTATTCCTTTCGTAGAAACAATACAGAATGGAGTCATGACCGAAACGGTGCGTACTTAAGATGTACGCATGGGATAAGTCGTATAAATATACGCAGGTTTCTAGAAGGTGGCCCTTAGACGTTAGTATGTAAACAGAACAATCTACCATCAAAATGTCACAAATGGCGACGTCAATGTATCCGTGTCCGTAGGGCCAGCTCGGAAACGGCTCAGTCATGTCATTCTAGCTGCGATGGCACGGCCGACTGTGTATTACCCACTTTACCGGACCTCCCCAGAGTTAGGAATCTAGCCATCTACTATATGGTCAGTGACTAATATTCAGAACATTTACAAACGAGGGACATTCAGAACTGCATACATTCACGTGCAGCACGCATGAGCGAATTCTTATCTTCGTATTCGTAACAGCATTTGAATAACAGTTATGGACAATTTATTTCAAGATTAGCATAAAAGAAACTTTCGGAACTTACATGAGCTTTGCATTAAGTTGCTCAAGGTATCCTTTACCCGAAAGCAATACAGATTATGAAAATGGGAGACCTTAATTAAAATAACGAGGTTAACGATGAACAAAACGAAGGAAAGGCGTTGTACGACATATTAATCGTGGATTATATTGCTGGTCGGAATCGCGGGGTTTAAAACGATCAACATAATATTTAGTGACAGATGGGCGAGTAGTTATCATGATATCGGGATCGCCAGGAGCGGTCAGGTGGCACAGGTGTGTATAAATAAATCGTCACCAACAAATTGCCGCCTCCAATCGGGCTGGTATCAACATACCGTAGTATGGGGTGCGTCGCCGGCACGACAAACAAGGCAATTGCTCGCTCGTTCAGTCAGATCCCTATCGCACACGCCACGGCGAACAGACGTCGACCAAATATCGCAAGCGCACCTCGCGTTATCTAGGGGCCAATATGTCCACGTTGAAGCCATCCATTCAATTTGTATACTCTTATTTGCATATCGCTACACATTTAAAATGAAACATCTTTGTGTCCTTATGCTTATTTTGTGAGATGTTATCGTTTCACTAACGTTAGTGCTTCGTCTAGTGTTTTCGTTGTATATCAATATTATTTTAATTTCAAAGTTTTAAGCTATTGCATAGCTTCTATCGCGGGCCTTGAGCGTGGAGACCTAATCCAGAAATTTCGTAACGAAAATACTACCTAAGAAAAGAGTGTTTTGTATTGAAAATTATGTTTAACTGCTTGACAACAAAGTTAAAATTTACTTAAACGAATGATACGAGAGTGTTGTATAAAAAATTATGTTTAACTGCTTGACAACAAAGTTCAAATTTACTTAAACGAATGATACGAGAGTGTTGTATTGAAAATTATGTTTAACTGTTTGACAACAAAGTTCAAATTTACTTAGACGAATGATACGAGAGTGTTGTATTGAAAATTCTGTTTAACTGTTTGACAATAAAGTTCAAATTTACTTAGACGAACGATCCTTGACTATTAATAGTTAAATTAAAACCTTTTTATTAGTTTGATGTTCCCGGCCATTACGTTGTGTCAAGTTTTAAAAACTATAAATGTGAATAACAGTTCCTGTCAATGTCATCATTGCTATTTCTTGTATTCGGGTTAATATTTTACAATTGCGTAAGTTGATAAAAAATGCTATGCAATAGCTTCGCCGGGGCAGTCCCCGAGTGCCACACGTCTTTTTTTTTTCATAATATATACCCAGGATACACAATACATTTAGTAAGTAAACGTATCTGGGTAGCAACATTTAAAATGCAATAGAACAGTAATGACACATAAAAATGCAATAAAACCATGACCAACTTGGGGAATTAAGTTCAGTGGTTGAAACTGAAAACTAGCGCAGTAGTACTAAAGCGTGCATTATAAAGAACATTAACTTCCATACACAAATCGTGTCTAATGCGCAGTTACACTAATGTCTTCGTGAAGTACTCTACAAAAAGTATGTACTTTGTAGGAGACAACCCATGAAATATGAAAGCAAATATTGAAACAATCATCTCATCGCTTTCCGTTCGCAGTCGGGACCTATTATGTTTCGACCTCCAATCACATTTTATGTCGACGATACATTATAACGACTCGGTAGAAAGTAACAATGGGGCATTAGTATGCATTTGCAACTTTTACTTCATCAAGTCTCGTTAGCTATTGTTGAAATATTGTATGAATGGTAATAAAATGACTTGTAAATGACAGTTTGAATAATGATGACGGGTTGAAAGTGGTGTGAACACTTGTATGCCGGTTTCGCGAAGTTGTTTGACATATTGATTTTACTCAGAAGAGGTGTATTAACGCTGCAATACTTTATTACTGTGCAATTGTGGTTGGAAATTGATGAAATGCAACTGAACTCATTATTATGCAGATTTGTAAGTAACTACTGACAACCGTAACGTTTAAAGAATATTGTATGGAATACCTAAATTAGATTCATTTTGATTACATACTGCTACGACATAGCAGCTACGCCTACGTGCTTTCTTTCGGAACTCATTTTATGGTGACCCTGGGTTTCAACAATGACAGTCATCTATAAAATGATTAGAAGATTTCAGATGAAAATATCCTTGAAGCCTTTCTACCTATAAGTAAGACAGACACTTCAGTGTAGATAAGTCAAGTCCATTGCAACAACTCACACTTGCTTGAAGTTATTTACAAGGCACATAAATCGAAATACATAAAGCATGTTGTCAAGAGCTACAGGTGAAACCACATGACTCATGTTATTGCTAACCAATTTTGCAACAGATCAAAAGATCACCGAAGATAACTCGATATGAAAGTTGTTGCAGGTCTGACATGCAACTAACCACGCCAGTAAACGTTGAAATAGGCGGTGTAAATAGATAGTGTTTTGATGGTAAATGCACTGGGCGTTTAGAAGGGACCCCCATCACCCAAGCACCTGACAAGAAGAACCCTAGTATGAAGAGAAATCTTGGACATCTTCACCACAGCAATGTGCGAAGGCAAACGCTGTTAAAGCAGCCAGCAACTTTTACTATCGCTAAAGGTTGCAAGGTAATTAGTATCTAAATAAGCAGTAATGACCAAGTGAGTGGCATGTTTATACCGCATAGAGACGTTGTCCCACTTCTCCTAACATTACCGTGAATATAATTACTATATTTAGTTGCTGGACCATTAACAAGTGTGACATGGCAAAGGCCAACTAAGTGAGAGTAGTAGTGGCAATGATATTTATGTAAAGGTCAATTGAAAACTTTCCCGTATCGTTTGAATACCAGTGGCTAAGGAGTCTGTGACGATCGTGAACTATGGCCGGTCGTGACCAAGAAAGGCGAAAGTGAACGGGTGAGGTGTATTGTATCAGTGAGCTAATATGCGCACGTGAAAGTGCCTAGTGATCGATTTTCCATTCTCGTGCATAAAGTATAAACAAACACATGTCATCGTTCGTGAGATGCTGATGAAGGGTCAAGGGTAACAGATGCGATCGCATCAACATTTCAAATGACAAACAAACATTAATTCATGGAAAACGTGACAGATGCGTCAAAAAAATGACACGTGTCTGGACTAACTTGTAAAACAATTTATATTTCTATGTAACTCTGCCCGCTTATACTTTGTCATAGTAGTTTCAGTAGTACAGAGTTCACAGAAAAACAAACTATTTTCAAGCGTATAACGGAAGCTCAGACAAGCGGGCTCGTGTAGTTTTTACTGCATAAAGCATATCGCCGTGTGTTATCTGAACTTGTTACAAGCGTTGTTGTAAATGTGGTCCTTTTTTCTGCCTAGTTGAAGCGATAATGCGAACGGAAGCCCGCTTAACACATTACTGGGATGTTTATAGGCTGTTACTGGTATTCTTGTTTTTACAAGCTTTTAACTTAATTACTGTTGGGATGACAGATACGTGCCAGGTCTAAGCCGTCTGGTCAACGTCTTCCTTATCTGAATTCAATAGAACATCGATTACGTCCTTTGCTGGAGTCATATGACGTCAAAAAATCCTGTGCATTGAATTATACGCACTTAATTACGCAGAAGTAATAGAATATCCTAAAAACGGAACGCTAAAAATACGCGCAGTGAGGGACTTTGATGTCTGCCCAGAATAGAACCCTGTGGTATATCTGATCGCCGCCCATCTATCGTGTGCCTCGCTAATGAGCATGAAGCTTTCAGAACACAGAGGATGCTAGTTAGCTAACAATTTCACAGGCGACGAGGTGATAATAACTAGTGAACTTTAACCCCTTAACACTGTAACCTTTCACCGCGGCCCTCCCCTCGATAGGCGATGCTTATTCGCTTAATCAACCGAACACGATCGACTTCCGTTACTAATTCATGTACCTATGTTTAATTATTGTGTTGGATTTTGGTTAAGTCTTGTTTAAATAATACTTCAGCAACTCATTCTGTATCGAATAGTTTTATTTGCCGTGAACAAGCGTGTTAAATTTCCGCTCTAACTATTTTTCCGCACTAGGGCATCATCGTGTCAATACTGGAGCAGTCTCCATAGTGACTGTTTTGTTCTTGAGGTTGTTTTTGCTTAAGCCAAATGTTGGAAGGAGAAAGTGCAAGAGTTTAAGTGGCAATGTATCTTTGAGCAGCAAAATTAAATCCTGAACTTGAACAAGGCGTGGCGAGGGATAGGCACGTCTAGTCTTCAACATTTTTTTATACAAAGCAAAGGTTTACAATAAATGATTATTACGACATTGTTTGACGATTGTTGCAGGCAGCCAAGAACACAAAGATTTGCTAGTCTGCTACTTTATCAATACAATTAGGAAATATACGTGGATTTGGAACGTTAAAAGTTCAAACCACAATTTATATAAATAGTTTATTTTGTTAGATTTATATTATGTTTAATGGATGTTACTAGATACTTAGATACGGTTTAATACTTAGGTCTTCAAGTACAATTTGGCCTAAAGGATTTAGTGATTGAACAGCTTTATTATACACGGCAATAGAATTTACATTCCACATGCAACAAAATCTACCTAATATTAGCGCTGCGCTCAGACTTGTTATGTTTTTGGGACATCTTTGTTTCATCGCAAGAATTTGTAAAAATATGCTTTATACCTTTAGCGATGAACGTGGTATTTGCTCCAATCATAAGAAAAGCTAATAAATACATCACAGTTAATTCTAAGCACTACATGATTTCACATAACGTTGACACATTTACGCTAAACGTTCCAGCTAAGAGAGTAGGAAAAGCATAACTCCACGGAGACGCAGCTATCATAAAAAAGGTGGCAATTACTAAGTTCGCGTCATAGAACTCATAGATAACGTTAGTGCGTTGAACCTTCTCGTGCGTGAAAGACTGTGGGCCGCAGAGCCGTAGAATATTCCGCAGTGCAATAGTTCACCACCCCGCGTGCAGAGGTCGCTCCGTGCGGCGGGAAAGTGTCGGATGCGTCAACTGCGCTTATGCAATTTGATTCATGGGCAGTTATACTGCTAATTGGTTACTTGGTTTCATGTGTAACTTGTTTTGAAATACGTTAAGAGGGCGCCCAACAGTCCACTAGCGGCACACAAAGTTTCATATTGAGACACGAGGCCACAAAATACGATCTAGTCTAGACTATAGGAATGTGGCCGCTTTTATTTAGATCGAATTTTGCATTTATTTTCGTTGGATCCCAGTTTTAGATCCCATTTTTTTTGGATATTAACGGTGGGTCCCATTTGCTATTTCCATTGAATCCTATGTAATGACGTGTCTCAATATGAAACTTTATGAAAAGTATTAGAAAATTCAAGACACACACTTACCGAGGGTTCTTACTAGCTATTATTCATAATCCACCGTGTGCTGTGCCTGTGCGCCACTCCTTTAATATTTTTTTTTAAGGAGTGGCGCTAGTGTACCGTTTGGGCGCCCTCTTAAGAAGCGCTGAAAACTTTACCGGACTTCGATTGTATCTAGTAAAATGTTTAACAACTTTTTATTGCATCAAAGTTATTCTCATTAACATTTATTTAAATCAAAATTGGTTCGTAATTAAGACCTCATTATGAAATACTTTTATAATAATCAATCTGCCTAGCCTTTTCCCAACTATGTTGGGGTCGGCTTCCAGTCGTAACCAGATGCAGCTGAATACCAGTATTTTACATGGAGCGACTGCCTATCTGACCTCCACAACCCAGTTACTAGGTAATACGATACCCCTTGGTAAGACTGGTGTCAAACTTTCGGGCTTCTGACGATTCGTAACGACTGTCAAAGATCCACGAATGGCAGCCGGGACTAACGGCTTAATGTGTTTTCCGAGGCACGGAGGAGTCTCGGTATGTAAAGATGGTCACCCATTTACTGACCAACCCCGGCAAACGTAGCTTAACCTGATGGATCGACCCGTGCGGCTGTTATTACTAAGCCACGAGCTCCTCATTATGAAATATACTCATTTAATTCGTTCTGGGGTTTAATTGTATTAAAGCATTTTAACGGTGAGAATCAATGGGAATGTATACGTGACTCCTGATTATGTATTGTTTTAATTACGTTCAGCCCACTAGTACCATTTAATAGTAGATAAGGAACTAGTACTGTTTACTTTAATTCCCACAGCAATACGGATACGAAGTAACAAGCAATTATCTTTACAAGTTCGATTAGGTTCTGTTCTTATAACATTGCGAAAAACAAGCAAACAAGTAATACTAACTTGTACAGAAAACTTGTACAGAAAAATGAACTAATTGTACAGAAAATTAAGTAGCTTAGCGTCCATAATCAGATGAAATAAGACAGCTTTGTAAGAACTGACATTCTAAAATTCGTAACCTTGTTGCTACGAGGTTACGAATTTCGTAGCAACTTCGTAGACACAAAATTCACGATCTAGAACTTCTGAAAACAAATTCGTTTCTTTGAAGTACAGAACAATTGGTGTGGGTCAGGATGACTGGACCAAGAGAGATTTTGGAAGTTTGAGCAATACCAAGTTTTAGTACCTATTTAGTACTATTTGGTACCCGACATCAAATAATTGGTACCTCGCTAACGAGGGAAAACTATTACGAGGAAAGTGTCCAGCCATTCTGACTTCAGAATGGCTGGACCAAGTCGGTTTCACCTATTTGTGGGCGTTATATGAAGTTCATCTTTTTATCAATATTTAGTACCTAATTGCTACCTCAACATATGTTTTTCTTAGATTTTTTCGATAAGCCAAAAAAAAGTTATAGCTAGAAGAATTTTTGCATGTAATCTAGAGCACGTTGATTTCACCTAGTTGTAGGCGTTATAATTAGTTTATCTTTTCATTAAAATTTAGTACCTCGTTGGAACCTCCACAAACATTTTTCTTAGATTTTTTCGATTAGCCAAAAATAAATTACATCTACAAGAAGTTTTGCATAAGTATATTATTGGGTGACTGGTAATTAGTGATTATGAACAAATTTTACTATGGGAACAAACCAGAAATCACGAAAAAAACAATCTGCTGTTCCTTAAATTTATTTTCGCAAAATTCGTCAAAATGTATGGAACAGCTGATTTTTTTGTTATGTTAATTATGGATCCCTATTTATTTATTTTAAACATGTTTAGTTCTGTTGTACTGGCTTAAAAAAAACCGGGCAAGTGCGAGTTGGACTCGCCCACGAAAGGTTCCGTACCATCGTACAATATTAATGAACATGTATTAAAATGTATAAAAAAACACGATTTTTGTATGGGGTACTTTCATTCTTTTTATTATTTTTTTCATCTCAATCATCAAATGACTTCTCCCGCTCTGGGCAGAGCGGAAGGGCGTGTCAGACTCTTACTGACTAAAACCCACCCGTGTTCTTTCCCTTGCCTGTTCGTTGCCAGGGGCCACGGTTTTCCCTTAAGACTTCCCGCAACCCCGGCAGGCATCGGCCCTAGCGGACTCCTTCAATTTGCTGACATCTCTTTGATCACATGAGCAGCTGTCTCGTCGTCTTCCATTCAGGCTCTGCACAGCGGACTGCCTGTGACTCCTATGACATAGAGGTGTTTATTAAATGACCCATGTCCAGTTACAGCTGCTGTGACTGTGCGCAGCTATTGTTTCGTTAGTCGGCCATCGATTGTAGGGAGTGCCTCCTTGGCTTGCCTACACTCACCGTGGTCCCACCATAGTTTGTGATGTTGGTTTCTGGTTCGTTTCCTTACCAGAGTGCGTAGGTACCCGAAGGGGAGTGGCGCGATGGGTTCAGGCTCCACTGGTGCCATGCTCGACCCCCTTCTGGCAAGTTCGTTAGCTGCGTCGTTCGATCCATTGAATGGTTATACACTTCTCATCAGAAAAATCGAAACACCTTGCAAGTTTATGTTTTGTAGGGATTATCAGAAAAAAATTGTATATTTAGGAATATATGTCAAATGTCATTTAATAGTGAATAATATGAGGTTTTCAAATCCTAATGTTAATGTTCTAAATTAAAATTTAATTTTCATAGTTGTCGTATTTTGTTTAACAAGTAATTTTTACCCGGTATGAAGATGAAGGATGAAGGAAATTGATAAAACAACACAGGTAAATGAAAAAAAAAAAGCTTAGAAACGATTATTTAATAACTTGTATTCCCATCCCCGAGCTCTTATTACTGCTTCCATACGATTCTTCATCGATCGGATGAGAGTCACGATCAAATGTTGTGGCATTCCATTCCATTCCTCTTGGATTGCATTTTGCAGCTGGCTAAGTGTTTCTGGGGCAGGATCTCTTGCACGAATGCGTCTCTTTAATTTATCCCATAGATGTTCAATCGGATTCATGTCCGGGCTTCTTGCTGGCCATTCCATAATGGAGATACCGACTTCGGTAACATAATCTCGTACGACGCTCGCGGTGTGAGCCCTAGCATTGTCGTGCATGAATATGAAACCGTTGCCAATAAAATTTGCATAGGGCATCAAGTGAGGCTCAAGACACTGTTCGATGTACCGATGACTGTTTAGTGCAGCCAGACGTGGCCCAGACACAAAGACAAGCTCTGTCTTACCGTCGGCGCTGATTCCTCCCCAAACCGTCCACGAACCGCCACCATAGCTGACCTTTTCTTCAATGCAGCATTGTGCAAAGCGTTCTCCATCTCTTCTGTAGACCTTGTTCCTTCCGTCGTTACCATACAGCATAATTTTACACTCATCAGAAAAGAGGACTTTGTTCCACTGGAGGTATGACCAATTTAGATGCTCACGTGCAAAGTTAAGGCGCGCACTTCGATGGTCTGCAGTTAATTTCGGCCCATTTGCTGGTTTGTGCGGTACCAGTCCACGTTCCTTCAACCTTCTTCTAATTGTAGAGTCACTTACAGCCACCCTACGTACAACATGAAGCTGCTGCTGCAGTTGAAAAGCATTAAGGCGTCGATTTCGAAAAGAAGTTGTTACAATAAATCGATCATGTCGCTCAGAAGTGACCCGATTCCTGCCAGATCCTGAACGGCGCGTGAACAGACCAGTCTCCCGATAGCGTTTGTAGACTCTATGAACAGACGACAGGCTTAGATGCAATCTTTCAGCCACATTACGCTGACTAAGTCCAGAATCCAGCAATGCCACCTCTTGGGCGGCTTCTGAGGGCGAAGTATCCATATGTTTTAGAAAAAAAACTTTTTAAGACGTCCCAAAGTCACAGTACACACACAGTATACAGAACACAAAACAAAAAGTTTTAAGATAAGCGCTAATTTTTAGTTTTCAAAGGTGATATGTACTCCAACTCTAAACACACATTTGTCTCAAAACAGTGAATCATTTCATTTATAGAATAAACAAATGAAATTCTAATTTTGAATTTTCGCTTATCACTGTAATGGCCAAACTGCCAGCTACACAATCATGTGATTTTATTCATGGAATGAAAACTCTTTTGTGTTAAATTAGGACAGAAACCATAAAAACGGAAGTGTTGAAGCAGTGTTTCGATTTTTCTGATAAGAAGTGTATTATTGAGGCTGCCCACCTGTTTAAGGCGCTGGTGGCACTCGTATATCAGCTCAGAGTCAACAGTGTGACTGTTTAGCGCTTGCAGAACAGCCATGCTGTCCGAGAGTATACGTATCGAATGGTCCTTAACTTCCCTGGCCATGATGGCTGAAGCGGCAAGAGATATACCCAGAAGGGTTAGTAATAGGGTTTTGTTTAGTATCCTTCGGTTACGGAACCCTAATAATATCACTTGTTCAAATGCCATGAAAGATTAATGTATATTTATCATTCAATAATATATTTAATATTAAAACTTATATGTGTATAAAAATTTTTTTCGGAAATGTATTTCCTTTGTAAAAAAATTAACATTATTATACTGGGTGTTTGGCAGAACGTTGAACATACCAAAATAGTGGATAGGTGGGTTCATCTGCTACTTACTCAGCCCTAATTTATTTGGCCCTGGTTTTTTTTTTTTAATGCAAGTTGAAATTAAGATTTAAGTATTTTTACATCTTTCTGTAAGTTTGAGGACTCGTAACTTTTTTTCTAGCTCACATCTGAATAAAGCAATAATTTTAAAATTGAGAACAGGTGAAAGAAAAGGTCAGCTATGGTGGTGGTTCGTGTACGGTTTGGAGAGGAATCAGCGCCGACGCTAAGACAGAGCTTGTCTTTGTGTCTAGGGCACGTCTGCCTGCACTAAACAGTCATCGGTACATCGAACAGTGTCTTGAGCCTCACTTAATGCCCTATGCAAATTTTATTGGCAACGGTTTCATATTCATGCACGACAATGCTAGGGCTCACACCGCGAGCGTCGTACGAGATTATGTTACTGAAGTCGGTATCTCCATTATGGAATGGCCAGCAAGAAGCCCGGACATGAATCCGATTGAACATCTATGGGATGAATTAAAGAGACGAATTCGTGCAAGAGATCCTGCCCCAGAAACACTTAGCCAGCTGCAAAATGCAATCCAAGAGGAATGGAATGGAATGCCACAACATTTGATCGTGACTCTCATCCGATCGATGAAGAATCGTATGGAAGCAGTAATAAGAGCTCGGGGATGGGAATACAAGTTATTAAATAATCGTTTCTAAGCTTTTTTTTTTTCATTTACTTGTGTTGTTTTATCAATTTCCTTCATACTTCATACCGGGTAAAAATTACTTGTTAAACAAAATACGACAACTATGAAAATTAAATTTTAATTTAGAACATTAACATTAGGATTTGAAAACCTCATATTATTCACTATTAAATGACATTTGACATATATTCCTAAATATACAATTTTTTTCTGATAATCCCTACAAAACATAAACTTGCAAGGTGTTTCGATTTTTCTGATGAGAAGTGTATTACCATTCAATGGATCGAACGACGCAGCTGACGAACTTGCCAGAAGGGGGTCGAGCATGGCACCAGTGGAGCCTGAACCCATCGCGCCACTCCCCTTCGGATACCTACGCACTCTGGTAAGGAAACGAACCAGAAACCAACATCACAAACTATGGTGGGACCACGGTGAGTGTAAGCAAGCCAAGGAGGCACTCCCTACAATCGATGGCCGACTAACGAAACAACAGCTGCGCACAGTCACAGCAGCTGTAACTGGACATGGGTCATTTAATAAACACCTCTATGTCATAGAAGTCACAGACAGTCCGCTGTGCAGAGCCTGAATGGAAGACGACGAGACAGCTGCTCATGTGATCAAAGAGATGTCAGCAAATTGAAGGAGTCCGCTAGGGCCGATGCCTGCCGGGGTTGCGGGAAGTCTTAAGGAAAAACCGTGGCCCCTGGCAACGTACAGGCAAGGGAAAGAACACGGGTGGGTTTTAGTCAGTAAGAGTCTGACACGCCCTTCCGCTCTGCCCAGAGCGGCAGAAGTTATTTGATGATTGAGATGAAAAAAATAATAAAAAGAATGAAAGTACCCCACACAAAAATCGTGTTTTTTTTATACATAAAATGTATAAAAAAAACACGATTTTTATACATGTTCATTAATTAATATTGTACGATGGTACGGAACCTTTCGTGGGCGAGTCCAACTCGCACTTGCCCGGTTTTTTTTAAGCCAGTACAACAGAACTAAACATGTTTAAAATAAATAAATAGGGATCTATAATTAACATAACAAAAAAATCAGCTGTTCCATACATTTTGACGAATTTTGCGAAAATAAATTTAAGGAACAGCAGATTGTTTTTTTTGCGATTTCTGGTTTGTTCCCATAGTAAAATTTGTTCATAATCACTAATTACCAGTCACCCAATAATATACTTATGCAAAACTTCTTGTAGATGTAATTTATTTTTGGCTAATCGAAAAAATCTAAGGAAAATGTTTGTGGAGGTTCCAACGAGGTACTAAATTTTAATGAAAAGATAAACTAATTATAACGCCTACAACTAGGTGAAATCAACGTGCTCTAGATTACATGCAAAATTTCTTCTAGCTATAACTTTTTTTTGGCTTATCGAAAAAATCTAAGAAAAACATATGTTGAGGTAGCAATTAGGTACTAAATATTGATAAAAAGATGAACTTCATATAACGCCCACAAATAGGTGAAACCGACTTGGTCCAGCCATTCTGAAGTCAGAATGGCTGGCCACTTTCCTCGTAATAGTTTTCCCTCGTTAGCGAGGTACCAATTATTTGATGTCGGGTACCAAATAGTACTAAATAGGTACTAAAACTTGGTATTGCTCAAACTTCCAAAATCTCTCTTGGTCCAGTCATCCTGACCCACACAACAATTGGAGCAAATTAGTATACTGTTTATGCTGTCCATAAATAAAATTAAAGACAGCCCCCTAAACCACGTGGGGAAAGTCTGCTAACTTTTTAACTTATTCCCTAAGTTTCGTTAGTCCCCTTTGACATGTTAATATTAGAATATGATACCTATCTGCCAAACTAATGACGCCACAAAAGCCTCGATCAAATTACATGAACGAGGGGTTAAATTCTCGTCTGGAGTCATTGTTTAGTCTACGTAATGGTGCAACGTAATTAAAAAGTCGCATATAGGCGTAATATTGTCTATTGTGTGCCCACACTCGATTCAATTATTATTTTAACAAGATACTGTAGATAATTGGTTGTAAACAATGGTAGGCCAATAACCTTTTAATATTACCTAGTGTAATATAGATAGAACGTATCGTTAAGATTAATTTTAAGATAGTTATTATTGTTATGGCTCCTACACACAGTGCCGGCGGCTTATCCGCCGGCTTTTGCCGCGCGGCACGTGCCTCCGGCTTTTGCTCCTTCATTTTGTTCGCGTTTGTTTCTGCGGCTCACTGTGTGTAGCAGCCATTAAGGCGAAGTGTTAGGTTGTCGTTCGGTATAGTCGATCTCGTAATTGTTGTACCACTTTTGACAAGAATTATTTCAAGTGAATGGAAACGTCACTAAGGGCTGATTTCACAAATGAAACTGGAGCGGTTACATCGCCACATACGAAATACGCATCAAACACATGACGTGACACAAATCTTGCATGGCGAAATTAAGAGTTTACCGCGCGAACGACATATTTAAACTATCCGATATCAACCATCCCTTTTCTATAGAGGATGAGTGAATTTTACACCCTGTTCCTCATACCTCTAAAAAACTGAACGCGTTCGATTTCATTGGCGAAACCCGCACTAAGGTTGAAACTATCTAACTGTCACATAATACACTTTGACGTCATAAGCCGTGATAGTGACATTCAACCATAGGGTGGTAAAGCAATTATGAGGTCCACCTCTTAATTGCTTTACCATACACCAAATTGACTAAACTGGTACAGAAGTGGAATTGGCTCAGCATCTGACAATGACAGTTTTGTCAAATCCCGTTTGACATAGAAAATCTAGACAATGGGGATCAGACTGATGGATTATCGCAAAGTATAAGTTTCTTAGTGACCTGCTAATACTTTACTGAGTCACTCACTAACTTAAAATAAAATCCACTGAAAAATAAGACATTGATGTCCTACATTCCGCAAAACAATGTTTAATAATCCAGTACAATAAACAACAGATACAAAGCCTTCTATTCAGCGGATGTAGTGGAAAGAAATGCTTACTTCGACACGTTTCAAGCAAATTGTTTAGATAGCGAATATCACAAAAAGGAGTAAAACGGAGTCCCTTGATACGAAGTAAGTACAAAGTACGCAATGTATTTTTTAAGCGTGACAGTCGAGATTGATAGTTTGCTAGTGAAAGTGAAGTCGTGAGGCGACTGCAAATACGTGATAGACTTTTGAACAAATCCAGAGTCGGAACTCGCAGCTAAGCCGAACGCCTTTGTTACTACACTTTTTATTTTCGTCGGGACTATGTTAGTTTGGTAGCCGAATTTGTTATTCAAACGAATGGATATATTTTCTTTTTCTTGTCGTATTCAAAAAGATGTTTATTTGCTCGCCTTTTTTCTGAGGAAAGATCGTTGACCATGTTTTAATGAATTATGATGATTTTGTTCAGTCGTATTTTTATTACTGTGGAGATTTTGAGTACTCTGAAAGAAGTTAAAAGGAAAACGTAAAATAAACTTCAGTCCTATCAAAGATACGTTATTTACATGAACATTAAGTGATAATATGATTGTATTTTGTGAGTTTTTCCCGCAATCAAGCACGATAAATTCGAAAGCCGTATGACCAGCCGTATTTACGGACATCAAAAGCACATAAAGTTACAGCCGTCTCTTTAGTCATATTACTTTGAAAGGTGCACCGTCGGTAATATAAGGAGTCGTAGTTCGCGATAGCTCACGTGTAGGATTCTTGAACTCTGCGTGCAGTGTCGGATAGTAAATAACTAAATCATTAATTTATTCCTACGCCACAGCGGCGACGTGAAATATTTAAAAAACGTCCTCCTACGCCCAATTTGCGTGAGAAAGCTGCTAAAGAGCGACGCCAAATTAACGTTTACAATTAATGTGGATATTCGAGATTACTCAAAGGCCCTACACGCATTTGTGCCGTAGGCGGTTCAAGCTAATTTTGCTTTTAATTAAATCCTAAAGAAAAAGAGCCTGAGCCTTCAAGATATCAGCTAATAGCCTTCGACATTTATAACGTACAGAAGTAACCTTTCATTCATTTTTAAAGCTGAATACTCGTATCTTGTTTCTGCTACATCATTCTCTTAACTGGCAAGTACCTACCAATCATCATTTATTACGACTGTCGAGTAGTTTCTTGTTTTATAATAGAAAGTCTAAAATTACAAACACAGTCGTCTGTTAGTATCAGTGGGATCTGAACCACATCATGTCGTAGCAATAAATCTCCTACTTTGAATATTTATTCGTCGGAGGGCGCTTGCCAACGAATGTTGCCCTCGGTGCCTTAACTGTTGAGCGTGTATCAACGTTTTCCACTCGTAAATATATCGGAGCGTTCACGAAGCTGTCCGTGAACTGTTCGCGAACTGTTCCTGTACTTTGTACTTTTGGCTTTCAAATTAGGCGCAGCGCAAAACATACTCATTGTATTTTGTCATGCGATGCTCTAACTACAATGAGCCTCGTGAAAGGTGAACAACCTAAAGTTGTCGTTATCTCTCGACAAGTACACTGAAAAAAAAAATTGTTTATTTTAATAAACATCTTGTTTAATGTGATCACACATCTTGACTCCATACGAGCCTAACAAGATCTTGACTTCTGAAGCTATGACAACTTTGTTAAATTATCATAGTTCCGTCTACTAAGTAATGCATTGGTTTAATTACGGGTAGGTTTAATTTAGCTCAAATGTTGGCCAGTTTAACAATGAAACATTGTCACATTAACACACTAAACTTGTAGATTCAACTAAGATCTTGCACGATACGTCTGTGAAACGTTATTAGATCAATGAAATTCTTATGTTGTTTCAACTAAGATCTTGCACCAAATAACTGTGCTATCCTGATTAATGCAACTAACCTCGTATTCAACGTAAACATGAACCGTTGTCATATGAACTACTTCTATTTGTCAATCCAAGTCAGTATCTTTTGCACAAATCAACAAAGTAACTTTATTGTAATAATTATGGTTGAGAACCTACTTTTTTATAATGACTAACATCTTTGTGGTAAATTGTTACACTAAATTAAAAAAATCCGCGCAGGAGCGCTAAAATTAAATATAGATTTATGGCAAATATTAAGCTTAAATCAAAATGTTTTCTTGTATGCTTATCATGAAAACTTTTTGAGGAAACCTTAATATTTGCTATAAACCGTCAATTAATTTCAGCATCCCCTACGCAGATATTTTTAATAACATAGCGTGACGATCCACATCAAGTTAACCCTCTAGACCTTGTATAAAAAATATGAAATATGAAAATAGGTATTAAATGGTATAGCAATCAAACAACAATATTTGATTTTTAATTTATTTATGCAGAACACATTACACAAAATACTTACATTCAATATAATTTACATCTTATAGAATAACATACTTTTCCATTGCTCAGAATATTTATATTGCATGTTACGACAAAAAGTTATGAAATTTTACATTTTCCTTTGCTTCTAGTTCTTCAAATAAGCAAAAATAAAAAAATAAACACATCGAAATTCTAATGTTTGCAATAATAATTGTCCCATTAGAATCCAGACTATTTGAATTATACAAAAAACTTATTAAAAGTTGAACACAGCATACTAAACAAGTCACCATGATAAATAACAAATTATGTACGCAGCTGGGCTACACATCAAGCTATACATTTCCAGTTTATGGTGATCTCGCATTGTAAACGATATCCAAAATTGTAGCAATGCGAGGTCAGCTTAAACTGGAAATGTATAGCTTGATGTGTAGCCGTGTGTACATGTACAATAAAACTTTATGAAGTTATTAAAAATAGAATTAGCTTAACCAGATACCTAATTATTATTAACCAGTCTTAATATAGTCTGCAATATCGAAGCCTAACAATATAACAATAATAAAATATTAGAAAAAATTAAATTAGAGTTACGAGCTTTTTTTATCAGATATCTTTTAATCTTTTAATGACTCACCAATAATTATGTAAGGCTGTGATGTTGCCTCTTTATTCTGTAATGTTTTTAGCCGAAGTTCAATAGACTGACCGATTTCAGCGTCAGATCACATCAGATCTTAAATGTTTGATGAACGCATACCGCGTTTCTGCTTTAGATGATTTACAGCCGCAGCTAGGCTCGGACTTTTTTTTGTTTTTTCTTCTGTTTAATTGCCAAAAATGCTGCCAGATTTTTATCTTCTTCTTTAGGTGCTGAAATAAAAGAATAATTATATAGACCATTGGTTTTTCAGATAGTTCAAGTTTTGAAAGAGTCGCATTAAAATAGGTACAAAGGCTTCAAAGGGAAGCCTCCAATCCGCAACTGGTTAGCATGGGGGACAAGTAGCTCAAGCCCTCTGCGAGAAGGCCTATGCCCTGTATGCCCAGCTATGGGATGTGTATAGGCTAAAATTTAGCCGCTAAATGAATGAAGAAAAATATACTTACAATCAGCTAGAGAGATTAGATCCTGGCCAAATGCAAATTTTTGATTTTCTATTTCTTAATAATTCCAATATTTTAATTTTTGCAATAATCAAACAAATTATGTGTTTGGTCTCCATAGGCCGCCTCAAAGTCAATGTTCAACTAAAAAACACAAAACAGAACACAATATTATTATTAACATTAAATAAATAATAGCTCAAATTACATGTATAAAAAATATAATATTGGGGCAAGCCTTACCAGAGTATAAACTTGCGGTTTATTTCTATAAGCACTGGGTATTCGTTCGTATAAGATTCCAAAGTCTAGTCATTATTATTGTTGTGAAGACGCATTATTCGATATTTGAATGTGTTTTTCCATTTTATTTCCGTCAGCCTCCAAGTTTCTGATGAATTTCGAAGCCACTGTAAATCAACTTCAACATTTTCATCCAGTGTGTTGCTTTGTTGCTATTTAGGAGATGGTGAAGGTGAGGGTGCAGGGCTTTCCTCTGTTTCTCATTCCTTTAGTTGACAGAACTCCTAACCGCTGTAGCTGTAAAAAATCAGTAAGTTTGTGAGTGCTACTAAGTGTTCAAAATCAATGGTGCAGGCTGCAAATTTCCTGTACCTACTGACAAATAGCATTCATAGTATACCTACCTAGGTATTATGGTTACCTACTGTATGTTTTATCTTACCTGCAAATTTTGGGATGAGATCGGGCTGCTTCCATGTCTTTAATAATTCGACCACTTCTTCCATGTGTTCCATTGTGTATAAAGCACTCGCCAGTATTTAAATAGGTATGTAAATAGTTAATTCACTAATATTGGCACCGACCCTAGGCGTGTGGCTTCGCGTATACACCTGTGCAGTTCTTGGAACATAAGACACGCCGGTCAACCTGCACGCCTGCACAGATAGCCATAAGGACCACAGCGTGTTTATCCTAGTCCTACTTATTTATTATCGTACGCATTTTGAGTTTTGACACCAGTATTACAATAGCGCTGATAGCGCTCTGTGTTTTGACAAGTCGACCGGCGCGCGAAGACCGCGAAGTTAGTTTACTCTATGAGCAAGTGGGGGTTGGAAAAGCGCGGGGAGCGTTGCGTTTTGTTGTCATTACAAAGAGTTATTAGATGTGACCACTGATCTTGTTTTATTTAACTAAGCAGGCTATTTAATCAAACATGTTCGTTGTTAAAAACTATGATTTATATGATTTAATGCTAACAAGTTGCTTGTTACCATGAACTTAAATTATTTTTTGATGTAAAAAAGTTTTGAGGTAAAATCAAACGTGCTATGTTTGATGTAACAAAGACTGTTGAATAAACTGTGCATGTGCTTATTTGTTGATATAAATAAAATGAATTTGTTCTGGCAACTATGGTATCTTGTATAAAGTGAACAGATTATTCATTATTCCAAGCATTTTAATCCCAACTAAGAGAAAATGTATCTTAGTTAGTCTGCATTTTTTTCAGTGTAGACACACTACATTAGACATGTGACATCATTATTGTGACAGCGCGGTAAACATTTGTCCTGTTTGTTGTGTACTTTGTTTATCATTTTGGACATAACAAAATCTTGTCGTTGCCCTTTGTACAAACACGTGTCGTTTACTAATCGACAGTTGGTCAGATCAAAAAAAGACGTCCATTAATGTGCCACAAATAAAACATTTAAAACGCCCACAAATAAACACTTAGCGGGACATTGTTGAATCAATTACTGCGCAATGTTAATGTTGATAATAAACGATGCAAACAAGTAGGTACATCAAGAAGTCAATAGACCTATCAGCATAAAATATGGATCTCACGAAGTAATTTCTCTACAATGAAACTGCCAGTGGGTGTAATGAAACCAACTGTCACGTTTACCGCCCATTAAGAATCAATAAGACGACCAACTCGGCAGTGAAACTTGCTGGTCGTAATGAAGCTGTTTGAAGGGTTTTGGCGAATGACATTGGTGGCAGTAAAGACGTCGCGGTATTAGCACTATCTCGCAAAGGATTTGACGAGGGTTCAATGTCATAGCCAACTTTCCCAAGAAAATTCCACAGTGCGTTGACTTAAACAGTTGAGCTTCAGTTCAAACTGATGTCTAATGTTGACTTGTCTGAGCAACGAGAACAGTTCGTTGGTAAAGCGATTTGAACTTTGATCTCAACAAAACGTATTTGAAATGAATGGGAGGTAACGTTCTGGCTAGATGGTCACATTTATTTTAGAACATGTTTATTGTTCAGTGTTGTTTCAAGTAACAAACAAAATGCATAGTTCAGGGTTTGGTTTTGATACGCTATTCTGCTATAGATGGCCAGTTAACAGCGTGTCCAAGTAAACCAGACCGAAACTATTAACATCGAACAGTAGACAGGCACCACAAATCTTTATAATTTTATGAACATAATAAAAATTCAATTACTGACAATTCATATAAAATAAGAAATTTATGGTTCCCGGACCGCTTTTCTTTGATCCAAATGCAAGTGTTCAGAAATCGACCGAAAGGACATTAGTCCGCAAAAAAATAATCTATTGAGGAAGCTAAGCCGACGTTTTTGCGGCTTGCTATTAATCGTGAGGCATTGATTGCGGGCGACGACGCGTCGGCTGCCAAGGAATGACCATTGGCGCAGGTGTAGGCAGGAAATAACGCCATTTATGGGCAAGGCAGGCGCTCTAGAAAAAAAACCTGGGCGGTAAACACTGACTAAACTCGTGATGAGAGAAAAACTGATGGTAATAGTACAGGGAAAGAAAAAAGAAGTATTAAACATGCAAAATCGCTGGCAATTCAAATTGAAAGGCGAGTTGAAAGCTTATGATTAAATAAAATTTTAAGCGAGCACCGTGAACGGTGTATGTTTTTATGATGTAACAAAAAACGTGATGACTTCAATCTATAAACGTAAGCATTGCACAAAAAACTTGCGAGTCGATTCTATGGGAATTTGTTTATGGGTTCTGATGATTTTAATTATTGCTCGGAGCGTTTTTTGGCAGTAAAATTTAATCCAGTAAGCCAGTTAGACAGCGCAATCAGATAGCAGTTAAGTGTGCTTAGCAACAATCTACTTGTTACTGTGTTACGTTTTTTTTGCTGTTATCAAGATTATACTCTTTTCATATTATATTTTATGAATGCCTTGATCTTAGTAAAAATGACTCTTCATATACTTATTTATGTTTAAAGTTATATACATATTTAAAGTATATAAGTAAGTTTTAGTATAATAAAGCATAGATAAGACCAGCGGTGCGTTGTAAGGTCTTAACAGTCGTAAGATGCGACTTGAGATTATACCAGGAAAATGCCAGCATGTACTATCACTATATGCAGGTATCACCAATTCCCAGGATTAGTCTTTGTAGCGGTTTATGAGAATGTGTCAGTCTGTGACAAGAATTGTTTTAAATTGAGATAATTGACGTAACTACTGCAGTTTTTGACTGCATCTACAGAAGAAAAAAAAAACAATAGACGACGATATTTAGTAACATAAATGTTCTTAAAGAGTTATAAAGCACCATGTAAAAAAATCGACACGTGTTTCTTCACCTCTCAACGAGGCATCCTCAGGATGACGATTGACATGGTGCGAACTCGGCCACGACGTGTTGCCACGACAAGAGCCGAACGCAAAGAACAAGAGTACGCGAGTTGCTTTATATAACTCTTTATAGAACAGTAAAGCGGATTAGGTTACAAAATATACGTCGTCTATTGTATTTTATAATGGGTTTCTGCAAAGTCGCGCCTGAGTCAATTAACTATCTTGCATCTACAGACTCCTAAAAGACTGCATGTGAAGCGAAAATTCAAATACATTTAAATCGTGTATGTACCCACTTATCATTGCGCGTTGTAACCTCTTAATTTTGGCAGCCGCACACTTCAGAATGACTATAATCACCGCAAGAGTCGCCTCGTAAATCTTACTCTAAATTACAGGTTAGCATTTCACGTCACGAGCGAGTCGTCGTTACCGATGACTCAGTTCACATCTAAAGCCGCGTTTAGATAAGACGAACGGCGCTAGTACAGAGCTAGAACATCTGATAAATTCTATCTTTTCCGTATTTAGGTACTATGTTTAGAATATTATGGTACTTAGATCGTAGACAAAGTTAAGGCTATTCTTCTGAGCGTTGGTATTTTACTTCGAAGGTTTCCAACATTGCGAGAATCGTTTAATAATTTAGGGCGGTAAAGGCTCTTGTTCTGTATTCGTTTTGTTCTAAACGCACCTTAAAGCTTTTACGACTTGCCTATACGAATTAATTAAAAGCTAAAGAGTTCATACTGAGAAAATAAAGCTCTTTCATAAATTCACCAAGTGTAATTTGTGCTAAAATTTGTATGAGTTACGGCGGGTCCTTATCGTGCTAAAAGTTTATTAAAGTGCTTAATTGTTATGAATCTTTGTTTTGTACTTCATACGTATTACGGCTGAACTCACAAACGTAACTCATTTTTTCAAGTTGTAACTGACAGCATAAGACACTATCAACCACAATTTAAATGATTTTGAAGGATATTGCTAATCCATTGCTTCATATGTTCGAAAAATTTGTCTGCTGAACAACGTAAATAACGCAATGAATGTTGTTGAACTATCAAAATGAAAGCCATTGCCACTGTAAATGTGTTACGCAATTACCCCGCCGGTTATTGTAGACTCAAAAAGAATGTTCAGAACGTCTTAAAATTAAGCATACTTGATTATTTTGAGGATAATTTAACTTTGACGGGGTCCGCTAGGGCCGTAGCGTGGCCAGCGAGCAGACGCAACTAAAGGAACACGGGTGAGTTTTTTGGCACCCACGCCCGCTCCGCCCAGAGCGGGAGAGAAGTAATTTGATGACCGATGATGATGAACCAAAAAAAACACTCGGGTAGTCTTTGGGGACTGCCGATAGAAGTGAAAACTAAGTAACTTTTTGATTCTCGCGTTGATGTCTTTCGTTCGAGCGTAAGGTGACGACGACGCCAGTTCCGTGATTTTTGTTCAGCCAAAAAGTGCTCAACGTGCCTAAAGAAGTTATCACTTCAATAGGGATAATTTAACTTTTGATTAGGTGCTGTACTTGCAGATACGACATACAGTTACACGATCTACTGGAGAATGAACAGTTTTCCTCATAACGACAAATAAGTAGTAATAAATGCCCTAGATTCTGTCGATACAGAATAGGCTATCAAATTTTCCACAGCAATAATGGCAATGCATGTCTATCACGACCCGACATAGCCACATTGCGGTAGGGGACATGGATGCAAGTAGCAAAGTACAATTTCATGTCTACGTAATAGACTCATCAAGAGAGAATGCTATTTTACAGCGAAACAGCGGTATTGTGCCAAATACCAGATAATAAACGTACCTTTCCAGCCGCTTTGCCATCTAGGCCTTTAAGTAACGGGTGAGGTGAATTCGCTAAAATTATAATGAATATACCGCTTAAAGCGCTTTTCAGATTGGGAATATAGACGGCGAGAATTTCAATGAGCGTCAACCGATGCTAACTTGTTATCCGATGTCTTAAAATCAGAAACTTACTTATAGAAACCTTTGAGGTTGCAATAGCCTCATAAAGGTATAATTTTTATGTAAACGAGATTTCAATTCAGATGTTCCAGTATCTGTATAAGCTTTGGCGAAATTCGAAAGCCCAAAGACAGCTTTTCCATATTTAATGCTTTATAAATATTCATTTCATTAACGACCTTTTTGTTATCTAAAGCTGGCTTGACCTTTTTTAACGAGGATTTTTTTTAAAGTAAAAACTTGAGTTCATACCTAAGTTAATTAGTGGGTGTGTCAAAATGATCACAGATTCGTCGTAGACGTGAGCACCGAGTGCGGAAAAAAGCCTGCACCGACAATCGTCACCGCCAATTCGAATCGGATTGTCTTTGGGTCACGATTGTAATGCAACGAGAAAATCGAATTAGGATTCTGCGTGTAATTTAACTGTACTCTACTTTTGTTGACTAATGTACTGAAAACATCTGAAAACTGAAGCATATAAGGATTTTTTTTACGAAATTCATAAATTAATCCGGTGTGAAAGGTCTCTTCTGACATATTCTAAGCCCGACGCTTCACCGTTAATAAATTATTTCGTAGAACGTCTATTCCAGAAATAGACGCATAAACAAAACAGCACGGTGGGCTCTCCGCAGATAGGTCGTCGACCCACAACAGCTGTGCATCAAAAATACTATTCGAGAGTAGTTGTCGTGCATCAAGCACCACACACTCGTTGCCTACTTTCGAAGCAGCAGTTACAGGCCAGACGTGCCACCGAGCAGCCAGCCAGCCGATGGAAGATAATTAACAACGAAATTGTCCGGAGACAGCTAGGCGCCTTACTTCTGTGGCCCGCGTTGCATTACGCTCCGCAATAATAACATACCGCACAGCAGACACAAGGCAATTAAAAAAAGTTGGAACGCCCATTTCCCACACATTACTGGGTGAATGCTGCGACTGTATTGCAATATGAGCACTTAATGCTACAGGCTACGGCAGGACCCGGCGGATTCTGAGCCAGGGGAAATTGTTTGAATTGAGGTGAAAGCAGCCGCGGTGAATCCGACAATTACCGGATAGTAATGACTGTAATAACAACAATATTGCAGAAACCGAGTGCAGCCTGCAAAACGACGAGTCGATTAGGCAGTTTCCAAACAATTTTATAGTGTAGGCGCTGACTGACTACCAGGCTCACGCTCTGATTTGCATATCGCCAACGAAAGTGTAGCGTTGAGTTAGATCGACCTACATACTCGCACCGAAGCATACGAGCCGCCGCCGCCGTGCCGGTAGCAGTTGCTAATTTTATACATGCATACTTTTAAATACTAAATTAAACGAATTAAATATAGAGAATCGTGTATTTCAAGGTAAGATTATAAATGAACGAGAAATCTAGTAGTACATGCAGAACGGCATCGGTCCAAGCAACAGGTATTAGATGATCTAAAACCGGTCCATTTGAATATTAGTCGCTCTAGTTGTAGCGTCTCGCTCCCGATTGTCGTGCGAAAAGATCGCATGAATTCCCGTCGCGAATCGCCAGCTCTCTAATGGACCCTCGAGACGGCGTGCAAATCAACTTTTATGGATAAATGCGTTGCTAATCGGCAGCAAACAAATTATAGATTGGTAAATCCAACAGCGCGCAGCGGGGTAAAGTGGGCCGGTGAAAAAGTGAAGTTTCGTCAAATGCACCACTTACCTAATTTACGAGAGCGGAACCGAAGCCGACGGAAGCATTGTGTCGGAGCGCTCAGCACTGATCCATTGTGGGAAGTGTATTAGATAACGTGCTCGCGAGAGCGCGCACAAGACAATCACAACGATTTCGCGTTCGAATTTGAAGAGTGAGAGCGATTTCTCGCAGAAAAACCGAAACCAACAAACAGAATCAAAATAGTGAATTCACCATCACAAATATTACTCCGTGTATTCTCCGCAGCGGTATGTCAAGGTGAAGTAAACCCATAATTATTCAATTGAGTCCCATGTAGTAGGGGCGAGCATATAGTCGACATAAATCCCACCCAGGTGACGAATTTAGGACTCCAAGCTCAGGAGAGGCGCTTGCTGCACAAGACCTTGTTGGTCTAAGTTTGTTATAATTTTCATGATATTTTCCATTAGGCACGTAAAGATCAATGATTAGGGGAGGTCGGAACTCAGAACGCGAAGTCAGATAAAATCAGGCGCGCGTGAGACCGATACATCGCTGGTAGTCTTCTCAGAGCATATCACCGTTCACACGCTCTTGAGATTTCGTGTTCAGTCACACACCTACGCAAAGATCTCTTGTTTTGACACCGATGAATCATAGCCCGGAATGCCTTGAAAATTACTTGTTTTTAAAAACAGTTACTTTTAGCATAACCAGATCGTGAGCAAAATTATTTGTCTATAAATCATCAGCGCATTCAGGTAAACGTTTGATCGTACTGCTCATAGGTAATGCTGTCAGTGGTCCATTAGGCCCGCGCGCAGGGCCCGGCGTGGGTGCCACAATGCCACTAACGAGAGGCCCGATATCATCTGACAGACAGGGGACATTAGTTAATGCTCGAGAACCAACACAAAGCGGGATAGATAAGAAAAACCGTACAAAAAGTTCAACTGTGGTCTACAATGAAAGAATGATGAGTTCTGGCGTGGCATATACAAAAGATTGTGAAACGTCATGCGCTGCACAATGGAGAGAGCGACACGAAGAGCGAGCATCATGCATTACTAATCATGGTAGCATGCGTCTCATAACAATCTGAGCCAGCTTCAATGCACCAACTGTGCGATAAGCACGACACGACACTAGGAGACGACTGGCCACACATTTTACGATTCGCATAATTTATTTATTTGATACCAATCTTTATTCAAATCTTTAAGTGCCTGCTACATGGTTGCCAACCGCGTCTCCGACAGAGGTGACTTTGGTTGGCGACCTGTTTCAACTACATGGTAGGTTGGTAGTCAACATGCCATTCTGTCGTGATATTCGAGGAGTAAAGACGTCATGGCGAATTTTTTTATCAGATACCTCATTGGCGTTTGGATCAATATTGTTTCCCATTTAGAAACAAAAACCGCCCAGGCTAGGCGCTTTGATTTTTGTCTTTGTACTGTTCGCAGCTGAGATCCCACAGACGGGGTAGGTCTCAATCAACTCGGTAACAATTTCTTTTGCTTTCGCCATTTTGCACTTTTTAATACATAGGTCAACTTGTAAAACTTGCGCTTGTTACAAGTGTGCTTCGCGCGACGATTGATAGCGAGCGAATGACGTACTCGCGGTTGGCAACCGCCGTCTACACGTTCTGCCGCCGACTCAACCTCCTCTATTCGCCCTTGGTCGCCAGCGCAGCTCTTTAAACCAAGGACGTTGGAAGGTCAAACGAAATTTGGTCGTAAACCATCATCTACACGGTTGTAAATAACCAAGGTCACCTCTGTCGGGACGTGGTTGGCGACCGTGTAGCAGGCGCTTTAGGACTACTTCCAAGTTCCAATGCATTCAAACTTCTTCTCTTCAGGGGTGTCAAATTAGTCGCAAACTTCATCAAATGTAAAACTTACTCATGTCAGTTTTAAAAGCAGTTACGGGGCAACTGAATATATTGCACTAAATGCGACATGAGTTTCATTCATTAGCATAGTTATGTGGAACAGGAATTTGGTTTATTCAGAACAGAATCCAGTCTTATATTACTACGGTCTATGTAGCCTTAGGCGTGGTTAAGCTTTAATTGGAATTGTCGGTGCAGACAAATAACAGATGGAATTTACATGAACATCTTTCATCATAAATTCAAGGCGTTATTAAGTTTAAAACTTGCTTCTTCATTCTAACGTACCGGAGCACTAACTAAATTACTTACCACGCAGTGACAATAATCACATACAAATGGGACATTGTCGCCGAGTACAGTTGACAAAATGCAATTTGTTGCAACATAATCTACATTTAATTCATATTCATGGGGTATTATACAAACAAGTTGAGCGTTTAGCGCACGCGCCTAAAAATTATAGCATTCGTAGAAGCGTTTGTAGCGGCTGTTACAACACACTTCATAGTCGCTTTCGACAATACAATGTCTAATGTAAAACAGAGTGATTCTGAAATGTCTTGGAAGAACGTCCCATCTGCGAGATTGCTGTTGTTAGGAAACAAAAATTATTTTGTGCAGAGAAATGTTTGGAATGAAGTAGAACATTGATGATGGAAAGTGATTTTGGAGAATTAATATTGGATTTCTTATTTGTGTCACGTATTAATTATAAACTTTTTTGATCTTACAGAAATTGCTCAATAATAAAGGAAACCATGAAGTTGATAAAAACATTTAAATGAACGTCAGCGTCGTAAGTTTAATGCGCGGAAATATCAAATTGTGAAACCGTCGTGATTAAAGCGACATATCTCGATGGGGCCATTAGAGATGCTAAAATATTATCTATTTCGCCACACTTCATCGGCGAGAAGGATGCTTTACTGCTATGGAGGTCGCATCGCAACGCATCGATTGCGGTACAATTACATGACTCGACACTGCGATAATTTACTATCATTATTGCGCACTGTACATATTTATGTGTCGCATACATTTCGAAAGCCTTGCGTCGTGATGATTTAAGACGAATCTGGGCGTATTTCGATCGGAAACAACGCAATAACAATTAATCGATGTCAGCGTCCGGATACTAAGGGCGGATTTCTCCGTTCCTATCAAAAACCGCGTTTATGGAAACTAAGTTCTTCATAAACGAGTTTATATGTTGTTATTGATCGCGATTTACGTCCAACCGATTTCTCCAGCTACATTTTGATCGTGTTCACGAAAACCAAGTTTCCGTGGCCATAGAATGTAAATGTTGTCACAAAAACGCAATGCGTTTAGCATTTGCAACATGCGATAGCGACCTACTGCACTTAAAACAAAAAAAATTGTCAGTAAACTACTAAACGCGGGTACCGAGTTGCATGGACTTGGTAAGTCCATGCCGAGTTGTCAAACTATGTTGTCAAAACCAAAGAGTGTTTAGTTTATCTTTGGTAAAAACTGTTCTCGTCTCTTTGGTTGCGTCAATTGACATTGACATTTTCGTACTTCGTGTCGCGGTAATATTTAAATATTGTTGTGTGAATTTCGGGGAATTTTCTTCATTGAGTCTTTGAAACGAACAAGGGATCCAACCTTCGTAGCCCGTGAAAAGGAAGCCCTGATTCAGGTGGTGGATCAACATTTTTGAGTGCTAGAATTTAAAACAATAGATGCCGTGAGTGTGAAACAAAACAACAGGAATGGAAGAAGATTTCAAATGAATTCAATGCGATTCCCAGCTGCCAGCCACGAGACTGGATGGGTCTTAAAAACTGTTGGGATTTTTTTTAAAGGGTCAACCAGGCACACACTTTGTGCAACCAGCATTTTGTGTACAGGGAGGTTTGGGGAGGGTCTCACAAATATAACAAAAAGTTGGTAAAATAGTACTTATTTTTGTTTGTTATGAATGTACTTTATTGTTTAAATAAATAAATCATTTAAATATTGTTTTATTATTATTTATTATATACCACACCATTACATACATGTTATTCATTATAATACACATATTTTGACATTAAAATCAAGCTCTACGTTTCTACGCAACTGGGTTGTACCAGATGATGCACCGATATTGCTATAGATTGCACTCATGTGAAGTACACCAAATCACCAGGTAAAGCATATATATTTATAATATTATAACAGATTGGATCGTCTCATTTAAAACACACAGTAAAAGATCAAGTACATAATTTATTAGAGGGGCATGCAGTTTTAAATTAAACTGAACAATCAATATTCTGGACACAATTTAATACTAACAACTTTTTTAGGTGGAGAGGATCCAGAGATTTCTCGCAACAAAAAACAAAATTTTTCATGAAATGACGATTCGATCTGTTGTAATACAATAAGAATAATGCTTTACCTGGTGATTTGGTGTACTTCACATGAGTGCAATCTATAGCACCGATAACATGCGGAAATTTTGCTTTCCTATAAAATTCTATTTGTGTTTGGTGGATATCGTGTGGTGACTCGGGAAAGTAAATGTGGCGTGGTCGGAGTGAGGCAATAGCAGCAATGACTTTGTGCACAATTCTGTGTGCAGTTGAAGTGCTAAATCCACATAGATCCGCAGCAGTCATCTGGTAGCACCCAGTTGCGTAGAAACGTAGAGCACATAGCAACTGGATCTCTTGAATGTCGCTTGATACCCCATAGCATAAGATAATACTAGCCCCAAGGTCAAGCGCTCAAAAGGATATGCTGTGGGGGGTTGGAGATATGCTGTGGTTTCTGAAATACAAATAATTGGATTAGACCAAGAAGTTGTTTTATGCATAGGGTATATTAATTTAAAAAAAAACTTCTTTTGGTGCTTACATGTTTGAAGGAAACTCTATTTTATCTTCAGTGGACTCCAATACAGACAGAACTGTAGGTTTTGGGAGACGAAATCTTTCAAAAAGTCTTGATCATCCAGGGTTTCGAAGTGTTCTTTTTTCTCGCGTATCCATCTTGGACGACGAACAATGAACTCATCCTCATCCCAACTTTCATCATAACATAGTCTCAATAATCTTTTCATTTTAACTAGCCTACTAACCACAAAATCAAAATTAATAATTTATGCCAAAAAATAATATCGTCGACACTGACAGCGTGTTGGCAGCTCTATAAACTCGGGTTAAAGACTTGAACGCCAAAAATCCGGAGTTCAGAGTTTAAACTGGTTTATGCGTAACTGCGTTCACGTTTATGTTGGAGAAATCAAAAGTAGAATTCGGAACTCAGTTTTGGCTTTAACTTGAGTTTAGCGTGAATTGATCACGATCAATTGCGTTGGAGAAATCCGCCCTAAATGTTGCTGGAAAACTAAGATTAATGTAGTAGGTAAACACGAAATATCTCGATACGATTAAGCTAATGACCGTCTTCGATATAAATAACGTCTATATAAAATAGTTTTACAAGTCATTAAGAATTCTACTTACTATAAAACGATTCAGTTGTACATACTCGTTAAGGTTGTCGAAGATAATAAACATGGTAGTTTTAATGTGAAATCAATTTAATTGGAAAAGAAATCAGCTACAAAACGAAAAAAATAATTTCTTCCTATAACTAATTATTGTATAATACCCGTGAGATTCTCAGTTATTAATTTGTTTGGGATGTGAAATAAGACTCACGCCTACTTCCCATGGAGGTAGGCAGAAACTACAGAACATCACCTGCTACGATCCTTGCATACTCCTTTGGTTCGTTTACGTCCATATTTCTGGTCATAAACGCACACCGGTTGCGAGTACTACACACCTGACCTTTCTAAAGAACATCACCAATAAGGCCATTTTTATGTCCTTCTAGTTCGTCCCCTCCCGACGTTTCCGCACTCTGCCATGTTCAGGAGTGACATTTTCAGGTTAGTATAATATATGATATGATATGTTAATATGTGCATCGAGTTGAGGTCGGTTGTACGTCGGCGCACACAGCACAAACAACGGCCCACCATTGCGCTCCAGATACATTATTCGCGAGCCTCGTTTACTTTTTCATCTCCTCTCGTTATAGTTTAAATCGTGACTGTTTTATAATTTAACTGCGACATATACAGAGTTACTGTTCCAGCCTAGATTTTATGTGGACTTGAATCTTAAAAGGATCTGAAGTAAATGGATACTTCTCTTGAAGTATCTCGTAAATACTGAGACCAAATCCGGATGTAACAATATGTAGGTACTGAATGATAACAATTAAGTGCTAGAAAGTGGCGTAAATTGAGAATAGTAAAAGTCTTTAAAAGCCAGGTTAGTTTAATAACTAAGTAATAAATCTGTAAAGCGCAATATATGGTAGGTTTTATAGACAGTCGTAGTTGCGGTGTGCAAGCGCATTCGCCTCACTTTCACACTTTCACTGGGGCGACGCCCCCGCGAGGCGCACGCGCTCCGCACCAACAATGCGACCGAACGTTGCAAAACTGATTATTCAACACACACAACAACGTCAACAAAAATCAATGAAACGGGATTGGAATCAGCTATTGATATGCTAGCCGATAAAAAGATCCCGGACCTCGAAATGCATCGCCAAACGATTTTTTTTTTTAAACTCAGCGTGAAATGGTGAAATCGTTGAGTTGAGACACGACCTTTCGTATAACAAGAGTAAATAAGACTATAATCCAATTTAGATAACTGCGGATTGAATTTTTGGAGATGCTCTTAATGCGCGCGCAGGAAATAAATATTGCGACCGAATTGTTACTAGTTGATATAACAGTACATGCTCGTGATGGCCGAGATAAGTATCATTTAGAATTACACAAAAACAACGAGTTCGACAAAAGGTACAAGCACAGAGTAGACAATAAGGTTTTACAGTGAATGGGACCATTGAGCAATCAACGGTAAAAATAAGCGAGTAACGCAATGAAGAACAGATTGAACGGTAACAGGGGCAAATAAAAATAATTTGAATCCTTTGTCTTGAGTACCTTCTCAGAGCGCAATCTTGCGTATGGTAGCAATTACGTTGTAAAACGAACCGTATTTTAATGTAATTAAAATCAGCATTTATACGGCGAAATCACGAGTACACAACGCACAAACAGAAACGCACATGGCGCGCATATTACAGATAATCGCGATGCATTCGAGTGAACGTCGAATCACGGCGTGTCTGAATCATGCCCCCTATCCGTATGTAACCTTGTTTAGTTCGAAGGCTTTTTGTGTACCTATTTATTTTTACTGCATGTCGGCTGCGGTCGGTCGGAGCGGCGTTGCTTCAAGGCCCACTTGTCCCTTCAGTTCTGAATACGGACCCGGTTTACCTCCAAAGATACAAGTTTTTCAATGCACTACAGAAGCTCTTTTGAGCATGATTATACAAAAAAGGACCATGCTATGAGGAAGGGCGCGCAATGAGAGGTTCTCAGAGGTATAATTGCATCCAGTTCCAGAGTTCAAGCTAAGATTATTACCGAGATGCAGTTGTAAAAATGTTGAGATCTACAATGCAACTCGGTATTTCAAACTGATTTTAATTGAAGGTGATAATTTCAACTGCGTTATTTCTTTGTAGAGAATTTGGTCATAGTTCCTTAAAAACAATCAATTAGTTATTCAGCTAATTGATAATGAAAACCAATGTAAATAAATAAGAATCGTTTTTAGAAAGTACAGCTATTATATTATCTAAACTCGTGTTACGCGCAGTAAACGCTTTCGTTGCACCTGAATTGGAATCGACTTTCAATTACTACGTAAATTGCTGTTGCCTTAGACTTTCCACTTCTCCATATTGTAGGAATATTTTTTTGTTTAAATTCTGCTGGTCTTTTGTTACGACATTGTCCGATTTTCTTTCAGCTTTACTTGCTTTGTTACTGTTTACTTTCTTGACAAAGTTTTCTTGAAATACTACATCATCTAAATCTCGATTTTAATTTTATTCGGCTGAAAAAAGGAACAAGGCCATGTTTTAATATTGCTGCGGCTTGTGTTAGTCATTCTAACATAATTCTTTCTTCGAACTATAACCGCAAGCCATTTCATTCGACTTATCGATCCTTACAGTTGTGAATTCAGCCACATGCTATTTTCCAGTAATACGTTCTTGTGGTGCAATACATAATTTGCAGTCCCTCCGTGTGTTAGAAAATACACGTACATTTTGATCTTAATTAGATGGTGCAAGATAAGTACATTATGCAAACAGGTCTTTTGTGTACAGCCGTGGCACAAGGACAATAGTGGTATGAATTGGTTAAATACAGATCATTGTGCTGGCACCGGCATCAAAAGGATCTCTTTGTATACGGAAAACAATAACACCCGTCTGTTTTGGACCACATGAATGCTAAGCAGATGACTTTAATAAATAATCTTAATAGTTCATCGTGTAACAGAATTTCTAGTGTATATTGTATACTATCGGATTTATCAGTACCCATTTCAGTTTCTATTATAAGTTAGTTAGCATCAACATCCCGTTCGACATTGACTACAAAAACTCGATTGTTTTGCAATAGTTTCGATACATGTGGGAAATCGATTTTGACAATAGACTCGGGGCATGCAATAACGTGGCCTGTAACGGATTTGTCAAAGAATATTGATGTTGCAGCGTTGAGGATATTTATCGTTCAAAGTACAAATGTTCCGTTAACCTGTTTATGTGACAACCTGTCTTTGTCATGGATTTCGTAAAAACCGGTTTTTATTATGAAATGTCTGTTTTCCCTAAGGGGTGCTGGGCTGGGGGTCCAACAATAGCTTCATATAAAACCAGAAGTTTGCGGGCTTATTAACAACCGCTCGACCTTTTTCCTTAAAACAAGGCGTATTCAGGCAGGATGTAACGCGAATGTGGGAAAACCTTTACCATTTATGCCATGCCTCCGGAGTTCGAACGTGTCATTTTGACAGATCATGAAGGGTACACAAAAAAGGGACAAAACAACTAAAACCGGATCAGAAAAAAACTGTGTTCTCATTTCAAAAATTGGACGCGCCTGTTCACATAATGGTTTAGCCGGACGATGCTAATTGCGTAAGAGGCGTACGTAACGAGGTCTTAATTGGAATGCGCCCCAATTAATGTGGACTACGTTCGTTCCGTGCGAGTCCATTTTGGAAATTGGAACGTATGTTTACGCGCTGGTTCCCGGGTGAATGGCCGCTGGTGAAAGTCGGGACGCGGATATGGGTCAGGTGGTCATTTACCCTCAGGTAACAGCCGATGTCGCGTCTCTTTTATAAATACTCCACTAAAGTCATGGAATGGTGTCACATTATACCAGCCCTGGGTTCGAGGTAAAACTTTTGCCTCGTCACAGTTTATAAGCGTGCCTTTCATGTCGTATCTCTATCAACTTGTAATTTTTGGGGGCATTTGAGCATCTTCTTATGATTATGACAAAGGATGACGATTGACTGATAGTAATTTAATGCATTAGTCAGTTCTCTACAGTAACATTTAGCAGTTAACAATTGTTGGAAACTGATAAACACTTCAACAACACAATAGTAATGTTAGTACTCGCATTACTGCATTTAGTCCGACTTTACGGACCGTATCGTTGGCCGGCTCTAAAGCTTTTTGTAACAGTAAACAACAATAACGGTAGATATTACCATTTATTTGATTTTCTGAAATCGACCCCATTAAATATACGAAATCATCCTGCTCTGAAGTGAAGTGACTAATACGAAAATCGCACTATCGCCGTGTGACAACGGAAAAAACTACTTTACTGTTGGTTTCTCATTTGATAACGTTTTAAAGCATCAAATGCGACAGCTGTGCATAATTTATCGTTCTTTTAAAACCAGTTGTGAAATAACTATTAAATGGGTTGCCTCAAATTTCGAGTGCAGCTCCAACTTTGGCCCCATGCGGCGTCGTTAAAAGAATTGATTAACATAATAGTGATGGTAATTATTCTTTCTGTCCGTTTTTGGATCCCTCGACCATGAAGGCGTATGCATGGTAAGGCCTTGGTGCAAGGTATACACGTAAAGCTACTAATGTTTTTTTCATGCTTTGGTCACTGTCTATTGTGCTGCTTAATTCTTTACCTAAAAAATCCTAAAACGGAGTCTATTCTTTCGATTAACACGGTGGGAAGTGCCATAAAAACTGAATACTGTTCCCGCACCAAGTTTCTAACTTACATTAGGGACTCAAGGACAAGCCGTCCGACTTTCACCTCCCACGGAGCTACAAGAGAAAGCCCGCTTTTTCGGAGCAAGTTTTTTCATCCTATGACCTCTTTCACAGCGCGAGGTGCGTACGCGACCCGAAGCGTCAAGGACACAACAATAGTAGTAAATGTTAATGTTACTGACAAGATTGAGGTATCGCAGTAGGGATATATTAAACTGAGACACGAAATAAAGCAAATGGTAGCCTACCTTTGAATAGCGAGTGATCAAAGGATAGATAAAAAGCGGATTCCGCGTGAAGGATCGAAAGGATTTGAAACGACTCGTGCGTGCGGCGATCGCTGTAGATCTCGGATAAGGATACATTCAATACATCGAACGATGTTTATCGTTAGACATAGCGTTTTAATGAGCACGATGACTGATAGTAAAAAATCTGGTCTCGTATGTACGCTCTCTTAGGTTCAATCGGATCACTGCGGATTTAGTTTATTCAAGGCCGCCAGCAAACGGAACCGCATTGAATACGGACGGTTCATTTGACCAGTGGATTTTAGTGCAGATTGCCACCGTATTCGGACGGAACAGCGATTTCATTGTAGACATAACGCCTTCCTTATTGCAGTCACGTATTACCCGTATTACGACGACTCGAGTCAAACGTAGGGTCACCGTTTAATGTATTTTCCTCTATTATTTTTAACAGCGTCATGATCGTTTTGTAATTTTGTTTTTGCAGTAAAGATTTCGTTTATCAGAAAGATCTGAAAAACGATTTAATCAGATAGGTACTTATCGTTTAATGTCAATGAGGAAGTGACGCGCAATGCAACACCTCTACCTACTAAAATAAGAATATAGGATAAAACAAATCGCTAAGCAACAAAGCAAATAAGAAACGTAAAATTCGCAAAGCATATATATCAGCAGCAAGTTGAAGAAGCTCAGGAGAAAAGGACGGGGATCATATTGAGAACTTTCTAAAAACAGAAAATGTTAATACAATTGCATGAAAAGCAGGAAAGAGTTTTCTATGTGGTAGGTGCAACTTTGGAAAATCTGTTCAAAGCTCGATTGAAGTGAACAAACGACACAATTTGTTGGAAAGTTAATACATAGTAAATAATCGACTGTTTGGTGCCAAGAGTTAGAAACCGTGTTTCCAACCACAGAAGTTGAGAAATAATTCCTTCTGCGTTTATCAACAGTAAAGTATAAAATAGAATTGAATTAAGTAATATGAGAAGCCAGTCCAATATTAAATGCCGGACTCTACTGATAATAAGGCTGAGTATTACATATGCGATGCACAGGTGCCATTTGTATGCGATGACAAAAACGTAATTATGAGGCAGGCACACTCTTAGGCTTGTCTTAGAATAAATAAACAACAGTAATAAAAATACAATCACTTTCGAATAGCATACCGCTCGAGTTGAATGTCACTTTTTGTATGCAAATGAAAAAAATAAACGTACGATAAACAACCAGTTTAAAATACGAAGAACTGATACAGAGGTAGTTTCATACAATGAAATGAAGACGTTACTTTTAAAAATAAATATTCCCCGAATGTCCAGCGCAGGTAACTACATAACAAATAATGGAAAGAAAAAAAGGGTCGGACTATAATAATCTATAACGTGGCGCCTTATTTTGTTGAAGATGATATTATAGGTTTGTATGAAGTGGTGCTTACCGAGTCCGAAAGCTCGCGTCTCCTTGGCTTACCTGCAATAAAATAGGGATTATGTAATAAAAATGTTAAAACTATAATCAGATACGTCGGAATTATGAATGGGTACAGGATTGTAGAAGCTAAAACGAAATAAACGAATTAACACGTTGAGTATACAAAGTCACAGCCCTACGTTGAATGTTAGAGGCAGCGTGGGAACTTTTATAAATATCACTGTGATAGGTCATTATTGTGATACAAACATTTTATATGAACCAGATATATAAGTAAACAGCTCACGCTTCGATTGATTTATGCAATATAAAACTCAGGCGCTTATTGGTTTAGTGTGTCAAGTCACGATGCTGCAATGTAACCACTACTAAGGATGCGGGAAACGAGAGGCGTAAACTATGTCCCTACCTACGAATCACGTATTTATCTAAAGGATAATAATTATGTAAAAAAAGAAACACCTAAACTCAAATCAATGACATACACCTTAGATAAGTAAAACATCGAAGAGGCAGTAGAAAGGAATCACATACAAAGAGAAACCTAAACTGAAAACAATGACAGAACATAAATAAGTAAAACATCGGAGAGATCGTAGAGGACGTGAAAAAAATGTTTGAAATGGCAAGTCAAAACTACTTTATAACATCACACAAATTGAACACGTTGGAAAAAATAAACCAGCTTTTCCAATTCAATATGTAAAATTTTATATTCCCAGCCAGCATGTACTCCAAGAGGCAGAGCAAACAAAACAATAATTCATAGTAGCTGTTCGGACATAACAATAACTTGGTCAACACTCAACAGCGCAGCGCCAACGTCCGCTTTCGGAAGAGTTCGGCTTAAATCAACGTCACAGCGTCCACCGACAAGAATAATGGTGACCATTAACTTTCATCACTTCACACACACGCGAATATTTCAATAAACCCGGATTCGAATGGGACAATGGTTGAAACATTGCTTTATTGCTTTTCGAACGTTAGAATAGCGGCCTTCGCAAGTCAATTTGTGTGTGATACGCTTTACTCATACTGATAGGTATAAGTACATGAATTTATCATTTATAGAACAGACCTACATGGTCGTGTATTAGTAATATCTTGTTTATTGTTTCTATCTGCATGATTTATGGGATATAAACATAGATGTCCAAATGAACTCAATAAAGCTGGAAACAAATTATCGGACGCGTCCGCGACCGCTTCCTCGGACTTATTCGTTCGCGGCGGACGTCCGTCCGCGACTTACGACCGATAGTTTGCACAGTGTAGTGCTAAATCGATACCAGAAGTATCAATTAACGTAAGGGACAAAACACGGTTTTTCAGGAGAGCCAAAAAACGATTTTATTTTTTTAAATCTGTCTATAACTTTTTGCTGTCTGCTCCAATTTTAATTGTGTCTACAGCAAAGTTTCTTAGAATTTCCTATTCTTTCATGCTATAAACAAAAGATTTACGAATGCTCAGTGGTTTAGAATATAGCATGTCCCTTACATTAAAAAAATATGTTTAATTGTCCCTTACGTTACTGATATTTTATGTGAAAACCGTCGAAGATAGTGTAAGCAGCAAGAGAAATAGAAAATTATACATAATTCTATTGTAAAGGACTTTTACAGGGATGCAATTTGATGTAACTATAGATTATCTACTAAAATTGATGGTATTTTAACACCATGGAAATAAGTTTTATGCAAGAGTAATATTGGATTAATGTTGGTATGAACCAACATTAATTATTCAAAGCAAATCTATACGTTAGTTTCAAGTTTTACAGCTTAGCTATCATCACAGATTTAAATGAAATTTAGGGATAGATACAAAAATAAAACAATTGTTATTATTTCAACAGTTTTATTTATTAAGTACCTAATTGAATAAATGTACTGGAAATGAAAGACTGGATGAATAAATGGAATATGAATTGTGTGGAAGATGATTAGTATGATAGTAGTGAAAGTTGAAATGACGAATAGAAGGGCGAATGGATGTAAGGGAAGAAGATCGAATAAGAGGTGGATGAATTGTGTGAGAGATGAATGAATAATAAAAATGATAATTATGAATATTAATATAAGAAAAATAATTATTATTGTTGCGTCGATTACAATACTAATTAAAGCGATGCCACACTGCTCCGTTGCGTTGCGTTGCGTCGTCGCATTTCAATAACGCTTGCTCGGTTCTAAAAGACACGAGGATTTAATGTATTTTAGAATCGACCAAGCATCATTGTAATGCGACGACGCAATTTTATATTTGGTATTTTATCTAATCATACTCATTAGCAGTAATCACGTCATCTTCATCGTCGTCAGTTTCGTTGAACCCTATCTTTAACGGGCACTTTATTTGAAAGTTTCAAATATTCACCATGATATCTTTTTGGTATTATACCGGTGTCGCACAATTTTTTGAGGTCATTGTATTTTGGAATGGAAATTGGCAGCCTCTCTTTATATAGAGATGGCAAGTTGTCTGTGTTCCCTTGACTTATTTCATTGCTAGTACTTTCTTCAGCTGCAGATTGATTTGTGTTGTCTATATTTTTCGCCTTTTTACCTCTGACAGTACTTCTTTTCCCGATCCCTTTACCCTTTCCTCTTGCGTTGGTCTTTGGAGGTAATTCTTTGGAGAGTTCTATGTCGTAAGTATCACCAGTCTCCAACATTGTATATTTAACTTCAATTTTCGTCAAGGCATTTTTTTTAAATGTGCACACTCTTATATTTTTCATACGTAGATCTTTATTCTTAAGAGTAGCTTGAGTGAATACAGAATCCGCCAGATTCTGGAAATTAATGAAATCGGTATGTTCTAAGACACTCACATTATATGGTTGAGGCCGTTTTCTAGCACTCTCTATGAAACTTGGCCATTGCGAAGGTGCCCAAACAATTAGTTTTCTTACTTTCCTCTCAATAACAGCATGCATGCTGTCGATGATGATGATGCTTGGTCGATTCTAAAATACATTAAATCCTCGTGTCTTTTAGAACCGAGCAAGCGTTATTGAAATGCGACGACGCAACGCAACGCAACGGAGCAGTGTGGCATCGCTTTAATTAGTATTGTTATCGACGCAACAATAATAATTATTTTTCTTATATTAATATTCATAATTATCATTTTTATTATTCATTCATCTCTCACACAATTCATCCACCTCTTATTCGATCTTCTTCCCTTACATCCATTCGCCCTTCTATTCGTCATTTCAACTTTCACTTCTATCATACTAATCATCTTCCACACAATTCATATTCCATTTATTCATCCAGTCTTTCATTTCCAGTACATTTATTCAATTAGGTAC
Source organism: Conistra vaccinii (assembly GCA_948150665.1). NCBI lineage: Eukaryota > Metazoa > Arthropoda > Insecta > Lepidoptera > Noctuidae > Conistra > Conistra vaccinii. The sequence goes on from OX411328.1 coordinate 4,645,785, forward strand.
TTAATAAATAAAACTGTTGAAATAATAACAATTGTTTTATTTTTGTATCTATCCCTAAATTTCATTTAAATCTGTGATAGCTAAGCTGTAAAACCTGAAACTAACGTATAGATTTGCTTTGAATAATTAATGTTGGTTCATACCAACATTAATCCAATATTACTCTTGCATAAAACTTATTTCCATGGTGTTAAAATACCATCAATTTTAGTAGATAATCTATAGTTACATCAAATTGCATCCCTGTAAAAGTCCTTTACAATAGAATTATGTATAATTTTCTATTTCTCTTGCTGCTTACACTATCTTCGACGGTTTACACATAAAATATCAGTAACGTAAGGGACAATTAAACATATTTTTTTAATGTAAGGGACATGCTATATTCTAAACCACTGAGCATTCGTAAATCTTTTGTTTATAGCATGAAAGAATAGGAAATTCTAAGAAACTTTGCTGTAGACACAATTAAAATTGGAGCAGACAGCAAAAAGTTATAGACAGATTTAAAAAAATAAAATCGTTTTTTGGCTCTCCTGAAAAACCGTGTTTTGTCCCTTACGTTAATTGATACTTCTGGTATCGATTTTAGCAACAATCTTTTAAACAAATAAAGTAAAGCAAATACGAATTTGATTTCTACTTGTTACGTTATAGGCATATTACAGTAAGGAGCATATAATAAATATAGTTATGTGACATATTAATGTAAGGGAATAATTCTTATAAAACTCATATCATGAATTAAAGTAAGGAACATGTTAGTTAAATTGACTGATTTGAGGTTTAAGGTAAGGGTGCAAATTGTTTAAAACGATGACTTACTTTATTTTTCTGAGAATAAAAAATGTGATTGTCCGTTAAATCATTTTTTTTGTCATAAATCGTTTTACGCAGTCTAAAAATGTGTACTGTAAGGGACATTTTTTCAACGATAGAGAAATTTTAATAATACCAATCGATAGAGCTGGAAATTCTGAATCCAATGATATATATAACTAATTTTCGTCAAAATGTCCCTTACGTTAATTGATACTTCTGGTATCGAAATGTACTACCAGATACAGCCACGGCTTACGGAAACGTCCGCGGACGCGTTCGATAATTTGTTCCCAGCTTATGAATCGTCATCGTTTTCGTCAATTTCAATCTCTATAGCTACGAAGGAACGTCAGTAAACATTGTTAGGGTTTTTTTAATGGACAGCTTTTAATTTATGCTACATAGAAAATTAATCGAGTAACGGTGGTAATTTAAAAATAATAAATTCGTGAGCTAGCTGAATGAATATTCATGAAACGGAACCATTTGCATGAGTAATTGATAGAAGTAAAACATTACTGTGACAGGTTAATCGTACTAATTGAACTGGGCGACATTATCTTGGACCAAGAAAATGTTGTATGCACGCATAGCGTTAAATGGAATTGTATTAACGGTATTATAATGTTTCACTTATCTCGAAGTGGACACTTCAGATTTTTTTTGTAGAAAATAGTCAGCTACAGCGGAGGTAAAGAGATTAAGAAACATCGCTACTCGGCCGTAGTGATGGGCAGAGGATAAATACTCGGAGGATAAATACTCGAGTATTTATCCGAAACGGATAAATACTCGTTTTTACTCATTTTTATCTGATATTTACTCAAAATGATGGATAAATATATTTTTTGCGCTTCCGATGGTTATTTTTTTAAATTTTTATGTTTAGTATTGCTGTTTGGGCCTTCCAAAATACTACATTATTTGCCGTAGCCTACAATAGAGCCGGAGGCGTACAGGGGCCAGCCACGACGTGTTTTTTATATGGAATTTTTCACTTTTTGTATGGAAATCATGAAAAATTATTACCAACATGTTGAGTTAAAGGGGTTTAAGGGTCTTATAAAGGGGGTCGAAATTTTCATTATTTTTGCGATAGGACGCACCATTTTCGAGATATAAGCAAAACAAAAAAAAGATAAAGTACTGTTTTTTCACCTGAAGTCGAAGAATTGGTGGGAATAAAATTTGTTGTCATGAACTAATTCCACTCCTTTTGAATCTCGTTTAAAAATAGTAAACTGGTGTTAGAGATTAAAAGCCGCCCATGGGCCTCTAACTTGGTTTCACATGCCATTGGTTGCGGCCAGCCCGCCGGTTGAACGCGTTTCAAAGGGTCATGGCCATCTGGATGGTCCGGGGATACCGTACGGTCTCCGGTGAGGCGGTGACCCTTCTTGCCGGATTGCCACCATGGGATCTGGAGGCGAAAGTCCTCGCGAGTGGCGCGAGGTGGTAAAACTCCGCTGCTGCGAGAAATTACGGCACAGCGGACAGAGCTCCGGTGGGATCTCATGGCGTCATGGAGAGTGCGATTGTCACAACCCAGTGCTGGGCATGCCACGATTGTGGCGATAAGTCTCCTCTTTGAGGAGTGGCTTGAGAGGCGCCACGGCATCCTCACCTTCCGCCTGACGTAGGTCGTTCGTTTAAAAATAGTCTGGTCTAATGGGATCTAGGAGGCAAAAGTCCTCGCGCACATTCGGGAGTGGCGCAAGGAGGCGAAACGCCAGGGCGTACCTCCGCTGCCGCGAGTGCGATTGTCGCAACCTTGTGCTGGGCACGCCACAATTGCGGCGATAAGTCCCCTGTTTGAGGAGTCGCTAGAGAGGCGCCACGGCGTCTTCACCTTCCGCCTGACGTAGGTCCTCACCGGACACGGTTGTTTCGGGAGGTTCCTGTTCCGGATAAGGCTCCCGCCTTATCCATCTATCATCATCCATCCGGGAAATCATCGAATAACTTCTCCCGCTCTGGGCGAAGCGGAAGGGCGTGTCAGACTCTTACTGACTAAAACCCACCCGTGTTCCTTCAGTTGCCTGTACGTTGCCAGAGGCCACGGTCTCCCTTTAGGACTTTCCCGCAACCCCGGCAGGCATCGGCCCTAGCGGACCTCGTCAATTTTGCTGACATCTCTTTGAAGCACGCGTGGAACACAACGCGCCGTCGACCCGGGCCTGGTCCTTATCGAACAGCGAGCTACTTATTGCTCTTCGTCCGCATGCCCGCGCCTACGGTGGCCGGAAATCGGCTACCGATTCCCGACGCCCAGGGCGTCTGCGGCGGCTAGGAGCATGAGGGCGTGAAATTTGCCTCTCCCTGACGCACTCCGCCTCCTCCTTCGCGAGCATTACTGCTTCGCAAAAGGAGGTGACGGCTTGCCATGCCCTCTCGCTCCGTACCATGGCCTGGACCAGGGCCCGACGCGAAAGGTCACTGCCGCCAATCGCCTCCGCGAGGACTGGGCGGTGCTCCGCCCAAGCCGGGCAGTCCTCCACCGCATGCTCCACCATGTACTGCGGGCGATGACACCCGGGCGTTTCTTCCCGCCTTATCCGGAACAGGAACCTCCCGAAACAACCGTGTCCGGTGAGGACCTACGTCAGGCGGAAGGTGAAGACGCCGTGGCGCCTCTCTAGCCACTCCTCAAACAGGGGACTTATCGCCGCAATTGTGGCGTGCCCAGCACAAGGTTGCGACAATCGCACTCGCGGCAGCGGAGGTACGCCCTGGCGTTTCGCCTCCTTGCGCCACTCCCGAATGTGCGCGAGGACTTTTGCCTCCTAGATCCCATTAGACCAGACTATTTTTAAACGAACGACCTACGTCAGGCGGAAGGTGAGGATGCCGTGGCGCCTCTCAAGCCACTCCTCAAAGAGGGGACTTATCGCCACAATCGTGGCATGCCCAGCACTGGGTTGTGACAATCGCACTCTCCATGACGCCATGAGATCCCACCGGAGCTCTGTCCGCTGTGCCGTAATTTCTCGCAGCAGCGGAGTTTTACCACCTCGCGCCACTCGCGAGGACTTTCGCCTCAAGATCCCATGGTGGCAATCCGGCAAGAAGGGTCACCGCCTCACCGGAGACCGTACGGTATCCCCGGACCATCCAGATGGCCATGACCCTTTGAAACGCGTTCAACCGGCGGGCTGGCCGCAACTAGTGATGGGTCGGGAGAATATTCTCACCCGGAGAATATTCTCGGATCGAGAATGTTCTGCAATATTCTGGAATAATCTTTTCGACGGAGAATATACGAGAATTTAAAAATGGAAGTAAAATTGCTAAATTTTATTACAATATATTTTGATTTCAAGGTCTAAAGTAAACATCTTTTGTTGTTATTTTATACTTTACTTGAAAAAACGTTACTGTATTATGTTTCGGACTGGAAATGGTGCCGATTCTCTTCTACATCGAACTAAACTATCACAAAAATTCGTTACTTTTGGCTATGAGAATCTTAAAGCTATGTTTTTGTTTATTCTACAAAAAAAAAAAAAACTAAAAATAATATTGACACAACTAAAATCGAATTTGACAATGGTGCCGATTCTCTTGTACACTGGACTAAACTAACTAAACTATCACGAAAATTCCTTACTTTTGGCTATGAGAATCTTAAAGCTATTTTGACAAAAAAAAAACTTTAAATTAAAAAAAAATTTGACACATCTAAAATTGAATTTGACAATCGCGTGACGGCTCCACGTGGTACTTGTTTGCTCTACTCCGTGAATTTTTTTATAGAGCTGGAGGCGCGCAGGGGGGCAGCCTCGACGTGTTTTATATGGAATTTTTCACTTTTTGTATGGAAAATATGAAAAATTATTACCAACATGTCAGGTGATAGGGGTTTAAGGGTTTCCTAAAGGGGGTCGAAAATTTCACTATTTTTGCGATAGGACGCACCATTCTCGAGATATAAGCAAAAGAAAAAAAAAATAGTACTGTTTTTGCACTGAAGTCGAAGTGTTAGTGTGAATTTTAGTTCATGCCAACTAATTTTATTCCACTTGTTTTTAATCGCGTTTAAAAATAATCACATTTAGACAGATACACTAAATTTATAAGGTGAAAAACGTCAAATTCATAATAGCAAAATTGCCATTTTCACTAAACTATTATCTCAGTGCAACCTTAGTGCTGTCAAACTAAAATATAGTTAAGTTGTGTCACTTTAGTCTATTTCAGAATGGGAAATCCTCGTTTGACAGGACTAAAATTTAGTTTATTTTAGTGATTTTTAGTCTAGTTTAGAGGCATTTGTGACAAGGTGCCGATTCTCTACCCTGTGAATTTTTTTATATGGAATTTTTCACTTTTTGTATGAAAAATTTGAAAAATTATTACCAAGGTGTTGGAATAAAGGGGTTTAAAGGGTTCCTAAAGGGGGTCGAAAATTTCATTATTTTTGCGATAGGACGCACCATTTTCGAGATATAAGCAAAAACCATTATATAAAACCCTTAAACCCCCAAAACTCATGTAGGTAATATTTTTTTATATTTTCCATACAAAAAGTGAAAAATTCCATATCAAAACACGTCGACGCTGCCCCCCTGCGCGCCTCCGGCTCTAAAAAAATTCCCTAGGGAGGGCAAACAAGTACCACATGGAGTCGCGATTGTCAAATTCGATTTTAGTTGCGTCAAAATTATTTTTAATTGTTATTTTGTTTTTAATTATTTGCACCATAAACCTTTCTTATAATGTTGTTTTCTTATTCATTTTATTAATGCTGATTATTTTAAACTCATAAAGTTCGTATTAATACAGAAATCGTACTTTAACATTACTACCATACGAAATTTAAGAGAATTTATGAGAATTTTCTCGGAAATATTCTCGGGAATGTTCTCGCTCAGGAGAATTTACTGAGAATTTAAGTTGTGGTGTAGTTTATTTTAAACTCAAACTTCGTAAAACGTTCAAATGCACTAAAAACTATTACTTAAAAAAAAAACCGATTCAATAAAGTCATCCAATTTTTAAATTCTCGTAAATTCCCTACCAAAAGAATGTTCTCGAGAACTTAACAGCAAAGTTCTCGCAAGGAGAATATTCTCGAGAATTGCCCATCACTAGCCGCAACCAATGGCATGTGAAACCAAGTTAGAGGCCCATGGGCGGCTTTTAATCTCTAACACCAGTTTAGACACTAACCGCACGAAAAGAAGGTATAATTTTATCTAACTTTGAGAGTGATTGATGAAAATATTCATGAAATCATTGTTATTATAGGCTTTTTGTTATGGTTAAAGTGATTAATAAAGTACGGTACAAATGTATATTTTCAGATTGTCATTTATTTTAGTCCTTTTCTTCGTAAAATTGCAAAATTTACGGTTCATAACGTAACGAAAACTGTAGATAGTATTTATCCGCCGTTTTGGATAAATACTCGAGTAAAAACGGATATTTATGAGTATTTATCCGTTTTGAGTATTTATCCGGATAAAATCCCAACACTACTCGGCCGTTATTTCGTTAGTAAATCGATCAATAGTTGGTCATTATCATAAATTGTGTTCTTTTTATCATCGGATTCTGTATTCTTGTCCTTGAAAAGCTCACCTCATTTCTTTTCGGCATATATCCACAGATTATAGGAAGTGATCGAATTGATCAAAAAGTTGTGGAACAAGTTCCCATGTTTACACATTTATGGTGCGTTTTTTGCAACTTGAAATTCGAGAACTTTACTTTTTAAATGTGAGCATTTGATTATAACTTGACTCAGAGTCAGATCCGAAATTTAATGTAAGGAAAGATATTTCAGATAGGTACCAATTTCGATATAAGACTATGTAAGTGTATAGATTAGACAGAGAAACACTAGACCCAGATATTATTAAGAATAAGATAAGATTTCATTTCTCACCGCACATAATATTGAAGTACATTTTCAAATGATCATAGTACAATAATAACAGTTTAATTGTGTATATATAAATAATAAGTGGGAGATTGGTGCCTAAGCTAGGTGTAACTGTGTAAGGCAGGACAGGTCTCCATCCCTCTGGAAGCAGTTACATTTATTAAGGATTATGCACTAGTTTACAAATGCGGTAAGTTATATAAAATCAGAAATGTTGTTTTGATCCTAATAATTACTATATTAAGACGAGGTAGTCTCCAAAGCCATAAACGAAGAACATACATTCCTCTCCAAATAATATTTTAAATGCTTCAAATTAAAATGTATGGTCATTTTATGTTTCAATTTAGTATGTAAGACAGATATAACTCACAACAGAATGTCTTGTTGCGGTGCTAGGATGCATAGAACACAATGAAGCAAACGTTCTCATGAGTTTACATAATATAAGAGGTTGTGAGGACATAACAACTGCTAGATAGACAACGTCAACGACAGATATATCCTTCCAAGGAAAACTTATATAAGTAAAGCCGGTACGTTTATTGTTAGCTATTATCTTTCGTACATCTGTGTTCGACGCGTGTGAACGACAACATAGGAGTGCATCGCATGACTAATCTACCCTCTTAGCATTCATATAGCGAACTGAACTTTACCGATAACATGAATCACATGCATCGCGGTACAAATGACAGACAACCGGCACTGCCGCTGATGCATAAGACAACTTGTATTCTCATACCTTTATCTAAACTGCTATCTAACAATCGATCATCTGGACGTAGCATTCACGCACTGGCATCCAGAGATACATCCAAATAACAGACAGGTAAAGTGACTTTGAAATACAAGTGAATGACTCTTTGAAGGCTTTACTTGAATTCGCTCCACAATCTGACCTAGACTAAGCATTGAAAGTGACATTTTTACGAGCTGTAAGCTGTAAAGTACTGACCTCACTCGACTACCTATCCACCTACGCAATGAGCATGTTGCTGAATTATAACCGAGTACAAACAACATGCAATGCTCTTATTCCAACAATGACTTCCTTACGGGTCTAGGAGTTTATCATTTGTATTGTAAGCGGTTAGGATCAACTAAATCTGGTTGTAGCGTAAACAGGAAGTTGCGGAGTCTGAGCTGATACGCGTTGGATAAATCCTGTTCAAACAGAGTATTACAGATAAGGCAAGTTACATTCTAGTTCCTTAGTTCGTAATTTTATTCAAAGTGTCCATCAACAGGTTGGTTTATTGTTTGTAAAGTAACCACTGAGCCAGCGCCAACTAGTTTAAAACGCCTAAACATTAATACGTAAATGTGTATTTAAATGATTAACTTTCAGAAATAAATCATATCATTCATCATCAAGCGTCCGCCATATTTTGTCAATGATGCGCGTCACGCAAATACCGAGCTGTTCAGCGAACAACACTAAGAACGAATCTCGTTTTATCCAACACATGTTCACCCTTACACACACAAATACAGATCCGCTACAGTATCGGTACGTTGACCGCCGCCACTAGTAAACACGTGATTCACACGTGCAACAGCGATAAACATATCTGACACACTCACACTTTAAAACTGAGACGTACCGTACGCGCGTGCGAAAGAGATGGCTGTTCGACCGGATATCTGCTGGTTACTGCAACGCGTCTAAGCGACGTCACATCGCACGACCGCGTGTTCAGCCGGGCGGCCGCCATTTTGTACCCAGTGTAGCGTTCGCACGAACCTGAATCGACGCGTATCTTGTTGCAAGTTTAAAAATATGGCGACGGCAATAACGGACGAATGGACTGAGGAAAAATGTATACAGCTGATACGAGAATTTAGAGCAAGACCTATTCTGTGGGACCCAAAGGATCCGTACTTTTTTAAAAAGACAATGAAACCTAAAGCTTGGGAAGAGATAGGCGACAAAATTAATATTTCTCCAGATAAATGTAAACACAAGATGATAATATTAATGTCATCTTTTCGAAGAGAAAAAGCCAAAATTATGCACAGCATCAAGGAAACATCAGGTGACACAATTATTTATTGTATGTTTTTTGTAATGTAGAATGAATAATGGTTAATATGTTTACTAATGAATATATTTTTATTTACAGATCCAACTCAAGCCTATAAGAGCACGTGGTTCGCATTTAAAGATATGGCCTTTTTGATGGATAAAGAAAATGAAAGAAAACGACAATTAAATGTAAGATATCTTTCTTATTTTTTTTAACTTATCAGTATGAATGCAGATAACAACCGACTGTCGTACCGTCATCCGTTTATGTAGGTACCATGCATTTCAGTTATTACCTAGGTACTTTACTTTTAGATTAGCTCAGATATTGTTTTATTTTTTAGGGTTCCGTACCTCAAAAGGAAAAAACGGAACCCTTATAGGATCATTCGTGTGGCTGGCTGTCTGTCTGTCTGTCAAATTGCTCCGAATCTAATGGACCGATTAAGTTGGTTCACATATGTATTTCTGTGACCCAAACACGGACGTGTTTTTGTAAGTTAAGTTAATGAATTTTGAATATGTGGATTACCTTTTGGAGTTTTGGGGGCATAAAAAACGAACGCATTTTAACGAACTGCATTTTACATTAGTTTGGCAGACAACAAGCATTCGAATTGCATTTAGATTTAGTTTTAAATAATTCCAGGGCATAGAAGACGACGAAGATGATGATTCTTTTGATTATATACAAAACACACTATTGAGAAACCATATCGGTACACCTGTACCAATGAAAAGATATCGTCGAGAATCGTTCTCCGTCAAGAGAGAAGTAATCCAAAAGGTAGTAGAAGCAGCACAAGAAGATAATGATGATACGTCTATGACTCCTCAATCGCACCCGACGCCGGGTCCCAGCCAAACGGCAGCAGAAAGAGATGAGGAGATCAAATCATTTACGTCATTCATAGGAAATAAAATGAAGAAATACTCAGATGCGACCAAAAATGCCGTGCAACAAGCTATTTGTGAGGTAATATTCAAAGCCGATCAGAATTACTACGAACCTCATTGTTTTGAAAAGTTTACTATAATAGACGATGATGACCCTCTAAACAGAGCAATTTATGACGCACAAACCGGCACAGTGATTAAAGTACAACATGATTCTGAAGACAGTGAATAGTTCTAGAAATAGTGTAAGATACTTTAGTCGATTAAGTTTTCATACAATACAGCTGTGAATAAAGTATTATTTTTAATACGAGCTTGTGTTTTTGCCCCTTCGTTGTTAAGGTTTATAATCTACATAACATGCGTGTATATTCTGGTGTCAACGTTAACATGCAACACAGAATGCCTTTAGGCTGTGGTAAATTTGTAGGGCAAGGGACGGGCACATTGCGGCCAAGGATATCACGTATTGAAGAGGGGAATCTATTTAGATTTAGTAATAGACACGAGCTTTTGCCTTGCTTTATAGATGTTGTTTTTTACTGAATTACGAAGTTACTTTTCAAGGATTGGCTTTTAAAATATGTTTTCTGTAAATATATGAGCAGACATTAATATTACTTAACAATGAGTATTTACATCCTATTCGAGTTCAATATTCATTGTAACGGATCTCTCATGAGTAATATATCAATGACAGATTATCTTGTGATCATCAATAATAATATTAATTTATTGACAATGTTAAATATGCGTTCAGACCGTTTCAATGGAACTATTAGAATATAACAGTGGGATCTTGTATAGAATAGGTTAATCGTTGATCTGGCGACTTCTGCGTATAGCCGCATGTCAATCTATAGCGCTAGTGACAAGTTAATAGCTTCCTTCATCATACTTAGTTTAATAGGGACTAGTTTGTTTGTAAAGGCTTCGAGTAAATACATTTAATCCGATTAATTCTAACCCAACAGTACTAACAGTCTATCACAGATTAGTTAATAGTTCCTTAGTTACATAAAGTGAACGCATAGAACATTCATGTGAAGTGGGTTCCCTGGGGTTCGCAAGATTTATATTTTAGTAGTTGATTATTAGCTACGAGTCTCTCTCTTTGCCTCGTATGCCTTTGCTCATAATTTTTCTCTGTGGATGACAGATTCATAGCTTTGTGAACTAACTTTAATATGGATGTAGGTAGATTCGATATTCCACATAATGAATACATGAGGAGGTGAAGAACAAAACCTCACTTTTCCACTTTTTCTAATTTTGGAGAAAACAGTAAAATGTAAATAAGTAACTGACTACAACATCTGCATTTTATTTTAGTTGTGTCATTTAAACTAGTGTTTCAGTCAATCTGTTGTACCAAATGGCAGATAAAAATTATAAGAATCCTAGCTAATATTTTAAAATGAAATTTGGAAATGTGAGGTTTTGATTAAACATTTTTGGAAAAGTGTGGTTTTGATAAAGACAAATAAAAATACCATACACTATTTAGCAAAAAGACCAGGCATTAAAAGTTTATCAGCTTCAGTCTAAACTCAATGTTTTTATGTGGTTTTGATGAGTCTCAATGTTACCATTGAATTTTACTCCAATAAAGTAAGTTTTTGAAAATAATCAAGGCAGACTGATTTTTTTAGAATCTAAAGTGTGGTTTTGTTCGAAACTCTCTATTTCAAATGAAAATTTATATGAGTAAAGAGGTGTTTCTGATAGAGTTTTACTTATTTGCGTTATTCAATTTAACATTTTTTTTGCGCTTTTACAAAAAAAAAAATTTTTTTACAGAATGGTAAGTGAGGTTTTGTTCTTCACCTCCTCACATTTTAAAGTAGATTCAAAGCGATCACGATAAGTCTATTGGTTGAACGATCATAAAAGTAAAGGGGATGGCTTGAGAGCTTTTAGTGCGGAAGCATAGAACAGAACGAAGCTGCTATGCGTCCAAATACCTATGCATTGTTTTAAAAATATGTCTTCATATTAATTAAAAGTGACTAAAAACCATAATAAATTATCGCGTTATCTAGTCTTGTCTTCTATCTGATTAGTGATTTGCTGATGAGATAGTTGGTAGGTATGGTAATTTAGGGCTTTCAAATACATAATTGTATTTGAGGGCAGTGAACACTTTATCGGTACGTGTCTACAATTTTCTGGCACGATAACCTTACGAAACGATAAAGATGGGGTTAATCGATTTTTAATTAGCATAAGTTTTAGATAAATGAAATAAGTATAATGAAAGTATCGAATTCAGTCCTCAATGTAAACAGCCTTTTTAGGGTAAGGTACTTACTTACCTACTACCTAAAGGGTGCCAACAGAAATATCGTACGGGCGATTTTTTTACATTACGACTTTTTCTGACTTTCAACTCTCCGTGTCTAGCCGAGCATTGAGAATCCAATAGAATGCATCCCAGTTCGTCAAAAAATACACTGCTGGATTTTTAACTCTCGGTGCTAAGCAGTAAGTTGAAAATCCAATGCTTACCTTACTAACATTAAGATCGATTTGATAAACTTCAATGCATGTTTGCGTCTGTCACTGCAAATTAAATGAAAAATAAAAGATGAAAAATTCGTTTGTTGCCCGTGGTACTACCAGTATTACTACCAGTAGTACCACGGGTAAAAAAAAAACCCGTAGAACTACCAAGCGATCTAGTAGTACCACGGGAACTTTTTTTTTACCCGTGTTACACTCTTAGTCGATATTTCATACTTTGACACTTGTGCCTTTGACGCTTCTCACTTTGACTTTTGCTATTTAGATATTTTCCTACCTTAACACTGGTGTGAAGGCTCAGAGTGAAGGTAGTCAACCGCGAACATTTTTAATATTTTTGTCTTTTAAGTACATATTTATGTTTTATTCATAATAATAACATTGAAGTCGAAGTTAAACAATTAAATTAATTCAATTACTTGAATAGGACTTAAAAATTTACGTAACAAAAGCTAAATTTGTCACTCAAGCAAAAAAAAACAAAAGTAAAAAAAAAATGATATCATAGTAAAATGAAGACAATATACGACACATTTTATTGGAACTTATATCGGAAGAAATAACAGTTGGATATGCTTTTGAAAAATTGCGTTAGAATACACTCGTACCTACATTAACGTGTACTTTCTGTCTCATTTCTAGGACTAAGTTAATATTTTTTGTGTAAAAAAGGAAAGAAATGATATTTGTATTAGCGGCATTCATTTTTATAATCAATGTTCAAAAAAGGCCAGGAAGTTTATTTCTTTAGGTTGGAAATATTTAAAGTCCGATTCAGCTAATTGAATTAACTTAATTGTTTTATTTCAACTTTCATGATGTTATTATAAATAAAACATATTATGTAGGTACTTAAAAGACTAAAAGTTATTATTAAAAATGTTCACGATTGACCCACCTTCACACCAGTTGCAGTGATATTATTATGGTAGGGAAATTTCTAAATAGCAAAAGTCAAAGTGAGAAGCGTCAAAGGCACAAGTGTCAAAGTATGAAATATCGACTAAGAGTGTAACACGGGTAAAAAAAAAGTTCCCGTGGTACTACTAGATCGCTTGGTAGCTCTACGGGTTTTTTTTTTTACCCGTGGTACTACTGGTAGTAATAGTGGTAGTACCACGGGCAACAAACGGACTAAGAGTGTAACACGGGTAAAAAAAAAGTTCCCGTGGTACTACTAGATCGCTTGGTAGTTCTACGGGTTTTTTTTTTACCCGTGGTACTACTGGTAGTAATAGTGGTAGTACCACGGGCAACAAACGGAAAAATTGTATATTCTGCACAAACTTAAGGCATATAAAAAAAAACCATAAAATTCACACATACAAAGTAGCCAAAGGCCTCGTATTCAAGCAATACGCAAGTAATAAAAACATAGAAGAAAAGAAAGAGAAAAAAGAAGAAGAGAGAGAGGAGAATAATAAAATAGAAGTCAATCAATCATATTTTGTTCCGGCATAGTCATAATTTTGCTGTTAATTGCAAAAGCCGTAACGCTATAATTACCTAATTCATAGTCACTTGCCATTTACGACTGCTAATAAATATTACGAAGATGTTTCTTTCAACGCACCAGGATCCGTAGAAATTATTATTGATCTTTCTTTGTTTGTCTTTAAGTTTAATGTTACAATATTAATTAATGTTCATTGAAAGGATGAGTAGACCGCACCTTGTTATTAAATATATTTAGCTGCATATATTCCCACATAGATTCCAATATTAGTGGTTCTATTTTTTATTTATTAATTAATGAAAAAAAACGAAATATAAACAGAAACATCACTAAAATGTCAATAGGTTTGTCGGGGTGTTGGAACACTTATCTTATCTTACTAACGTTAATCTTATACATCCAAGATGGTTTGAAGAAGGGTTGATATTCAAAATGAAAAGGGAGTCAATGATAATGACGTCTGAAAGGGGAGCATGGCAGAAAAAACAAGCTGACCTCAAAAAAATGGGATCAGGGCAGGCAAAAGAAGACAAATATGTGGTTAGTCTTTAGGACCGGGTCAGGTCCCGAGCCCTGAGCATGTATAACTACCGAACAAACTGAATGCTCTCTTATTACCCACGATGCTTTTGTTACCAACCGTTCTGAAAGTGGAACATCCAATCGAAAGCCCTCAAGTGAGTCACTTGGGAGCTTAGGAGCATTCTACCTCCCCTTCATTACTTAGCAGTCCCGCATTCAAGTTTCGCGGGTCATTAAACAATTTCAATAGAACTTTGAAACGCGGTTTCTCATAGATCTAATGTTCCTGGATGGGCCATGTTATGTTTAAATATTTATAAGGTGTACGCTTGAAAATTTAAATGTTTTAATTAGTTGGTCAAGTACGTGCTATTCACGGCGATTTGATAGTACAAGAAATGTCATCAGAAGGTCGCGGAAGGCAAAGGCCATTGTAAAATTACAATGGAGATAAACAAGAAAACTACGCTTATGTATTAGATTTGATTGAGGAGTAACATTTCTTGCAGCTTTTAAAGATTGAAACTATGTTTGGATTCCAATTCAATATCTGATAAAAAGGGTTAATCGAAGCAACACAGCCCGAGGACACGAACGGAAGGATGCTCAAACTTTTTAGCAAACAATTTTAGAATATTCAAGGTATTAAACCGGACGCCACCCAGACACAAAAAGTTCCTAATCCGATTTCGAAATATTCCTAAATTCCGATACTCCTTCCAGAAAGTGTATGTATTTTATATCTTTTGGAGTACCTTCGACATTTTCTGTTATATTGAACCCAATGAAAAGGCATCGGAAGATAAAGGCAGCGTTCCAGAAACGGAGATGTTCTTCAAATCCAGAATGTGACGTCACGTATTTAAAGGTTATTGATGGCATGGAGATTTTGTGACTTTATTGATAAAGGAAAGTATTCATTGGTTGTTTTTATGTTTAGTAAACAGAGGTATCATCAATTTGGCGTTAATATCATTTGATAATTAGGTCTGATAGAAGATAAACTGAGCTTGATAAACTTAATTGATAGATGAATATGTATTTATTTTGTTATCCCCTAGTGGGATTTATCAGTCCTTAGGTGTGTCCGTGACATCACAGTGGGCCCTATCAGAATACCAGCGCTGTGGTATTTAATTTTTGAAGTGAAAACTTCTATAGCGGCGTTGTGCACTTTTTTGGGATGGGTATAAGATCCGTTGCCTAGCAACCGACAAAGTAATTATCAAAATAAATAGTCTTTGACATTACGTAAAGATTGCGAGGGAAGAAATTTTACCCATACTGATGGGTAAAAAAAAAGCAGTCAAGTTTTCACTTCTGCCGGCACTCCCGGAGTGCAACCCGTTGTTTTTTTTTTTTTTAATATCGCAGCATTATGCTGAGCTCCCGGCTGTCATTCGTGGTTCTTTGACAGTCCTTACGGGTCAGATAGGCAGTCGCTCCATGTAAAATACTCGTTAGCTGCATCCGGTTAGACTGGTAGCCGACCCCAACATAGTTGGGAAAAGGCCAGGCAGATTGATTGATTCGGATAGCTCATGACCTAAAGAGGTGCCGTAAAGAATATACAGTATTAAAAATCTCGACTAATTAAAAAGTTATGCACCAACGCAAAATTTCGAGGTGTTGAAATATTTTAATTAATTTCGTAAATCTCAAATAGTGTCTCACAATCATTGCACCTAACCTCTCCGTCGATCCTACTCCGAGGAATCTGATCGGCGCGGCAGAGGGTAAAGTAGGGATGCCTCGATACGCCTTTTTGCCGATACGATACCGATACTCTTATAAAAATATCGGCGATGCCGATACCGATACGCTTATTGAATTCAAAAAGGAAGGCAAAATAAATAAAAACGTCTAAAACTACTATACACGTTGAGATTAGATGCACAACAGTCAACCTAGCGAAATCGGATAGTTAAGCGAGCGCGAGGCCAAAGTGGGCGGGCGAAATAGACGAGACAACACGCGCTTTTACATTACATTTTTAAAGCGCGAAATTTGAAAAGTATCGTTGAACCGGCCATAAAAATAACGCCGATGCCGATATATCGGCAAACTTCGAATATCGCCGATATATCTGCATCGGTATCGGTATCGGATGCATCACTAGGGTAAAGCAATTAAAACGGATATGCCCCTTCTGATCGGCAGCTTCGATCAAACCGGAACACATCGTTTAAAGGCTTGACCTCTATCAAATGACATCTCATTGGCAATATACATAGTCAAATTTTGTACATCATACACACCTACAGAGCCCTTCGAGGTCCACAGGTGTCCGTTATATAACAACAGTGGATATAATAACCCCAAAAATACCGGTTTTAAAATTGTATTGAATAAATTAGTCTTTATATGTTCATACATATGGTTGGTTTACATTAATATATTCGATGAGATGAGGACGACGCCCTTCGTCTCAGCAGCTACGCAACATATGGAGAGTTGGCATGCGCTTCTACAGAAACGAGGTTTGTGGTTCAGACTCTTTGACTATAAACCAGGGGGCCAAGTCTACTAATATACAAACGTCATAATGGCGTCACGATGGTGAGTTTTTGACAGATTTTGTATGGCATATCTGTCAAAAACTCACCATCGTGACGCCATTATGACGTTTGTAAATTAGTAGACTTGACCCCCAGGTGCTCTGCGACGCGGACAATGGACATCAATAATTAAAAGTCAGTGATGTTGACACTAGTTTTAATCCCCTGTTTTCACGAACATCATCAAAGACTTCAAATTCATTAGACCAATTATATCTAACGACATAACAATAACAGTGTCCACTAATAAGCTGCACTTTTGATTAGACAAGCCAATTATTATCATTATTCTTACAACTACAGACTGTATGGTGGAACCGTAATAGGCTATTACTTTAGCGAAACAAGACCAATTACGAGCTAATAAAGCGAATTACCTCGACACAGAAAAATTCCTTTCTTTAAATGTCAGAGCGGTCAGGTCGGCCGCATAATATTTCCGCAGGGAGTCGTATCTCGTCAAAAATCTACAGCAATCCAGTAACTACCAGGACACGCCCAGTCTCGAATATGAACTGGCGACGTGCACGATCTTCATTACACGCACAAATAACCCCAACTCATAAAGGTCACGAAGTAAACGAGTAATGAAAACAGACTTGAGATCTAACAAATGTAACTTATCGTGACATCGCCCACGCATGATAGCATCGCGCCGGCGACAATGGGCTCAAGGAATTGGGCCTTCGGGGACACGTATTCTACTCGGAAACAATTTGTGTATGGGTTTTTATCTCAACCGAGATGCAATCTTAAAACCATTTGAATAATGTACCTATTGTTAAAACCGGCTTGCCCCAAAGGTCTAGGTTAAGAGGAAAACGTTAAATACATGTCATACATGGAGCTGCCTACAGTGCAAATGGTGAGGTGAGGTGCTTGATAAATGAAAGTGTTTTATGAGTATAAGCACTCCCTGAAGAATTAATCGCACCATTACGCCGTGTTCTGATATCCTAGACGTCAAGTTATAATAATGGTATAATTTGTCGTCATTATTTTATGACGCAGTATCAAGGGCGGAGCTGAGTCGGTCATCTATCATAATTTATGAGTCAGCAAAACAATGCGCGAACTGTTTACATGTTAGACAGTAGGTAATAACGATTGTCTTATTGGTCATAAGCTACGTGTTAGGCGTCTTGACGACGCATTTATTACACAGCTTTATTCTGAGCAAATCAATAAATCATTTCTGATGAATCAGCAAAACTTGTCATCAGGGGGCGATGGCGAATCTAATCTTTGTGCACGTTTCTAAGTTTACCTACAAATTATTCATACAAGAAGATTGTTAGAAAATTCAGCTTATCCGAGACAGACGCAAAATTGAGGTCCAAGTGGGATTACGTTAACGAGCTCATAATAGGATTACGTACGTCGATGTGTCCCAGTTTCGACGGCGCACCGTTACCAGTCAACCCACACCCGTCGGCAGTCTGTGACAATATAATGATTGTGTGTTTATCGGTACAACACATGATAAGTGCAATAGCTATAAATACAGCCTATCGGCTCTAGTCAAAGTCGATAGATCTAGCCGATACACCAATGGCTTCAATACGAGCTTATCTCAGTTGTAACGCGGTGTCGATCGTGTTCTAATCGTTGTTGCGATTGTCAATATTTTGATAGAAGGTGAAAGCTCGAGAATCTGTTATGAACCGACGACAAATTTGAACCGAGTACAATAATTTTCAATTCACATCACGCAGCGTAATTGAATGAACGGGCGGCGCGATCATGGACCGCGTGCCATTTCACTCGGCCGTGACTCACGAATTAGAGCTAAGTCGAGATCGTAATTATGCTAGAGTTATTTCGTGCACACCCACTCACCCAGACACGGCTAGATAACAAACGCATCATAAAACACGGTATTTTAATCAGTGCTCAAATTAAGGTCAATGATGAAGAGTCCAATGTTGAGTCGAAAGTCCACAATAACGCTGAGCGCGCATCTGATACAGCAAAATGCATTTATTTACTTACTGTATGAAATTTGCGTAAATCAGCTATAAATATTGGCAAACAAGCAAAAACGCAAGCCCGAGATAAAATCTTAGGTTATTTATTTGAAGTATACCTAAATAAAATATAAGACAAGATGATGAAACGTAGAGTTACTGCACAGTAACTAAAGCCAGCAAGAAATAAATTTAAAACTGAATACGAGTACGCCAATCAAAAACTACTTAAGACATTCATGCAGTATGACACGGCGTAAGCGTTAGAGGCTTAAAAGCTCAGGCCCTACGTCATTAAAACTAGATATGAAGTAGAGATTAGTTTAGAAAGTGTCGTGTCTTGAACAATGGGCAGAAGTAGAGCAGACAGCGACAGTGTTGCTCTCCAATTAACAAGATAAAGCGAATTGAGAGAAACAGCAGCCGAGCACAAAGATCAAACTAGTAATGAGGTGTTAGAAAGCCAACAATCGCTCGATGCCATCTTTGATATGTGACGCGTAGGATGATCAGGCAGACTTTACCATGAGGTGAGCACAACAAGAGTCATAATATCAGATAAATACCAAAGATTCATAGGTTTCTATGTGGGCGGCAGTAGTTATCTATGACGGAGCATCGACATTTGAAAGAAGAATTGAATTTAGTTTTATGTTTACTATTTCCACCATTTATTTAGATAATGTCAAAATGTCAAGACAACATCGAATAAAAACGACCAAATAAGGCAGAAAAGCTATCATTAGCTCAATATAATTTCTTTATCACTGCTATAATGTTGCATTATTACACAAGCCTTTGTGCTGTTATGCTCAGTCACAGTAGAAGCGACACAAGACCTTTCTCGATATACAGTTCATCTAACTTGAAAAATCATGAATAATGTGTGTCCTCTTCAACTAAAACGGTTCACAATTTATGGCTGTTAAATGAAATCATTGCAGTCGGTCATTTCACTTTATGAACAGCATATTGTTATACAGTTGGGTGACCGTTGCGCTCGCGCATTTGTTAGAGGTGCGCCGTCACCGTGCGGCACGCCTGCGCTGCCTGCGCCTCGCTGCACCGCCCTAATTATTTTCGGTGCATGACTGCCTGACTTTGAACGTCCCACCCTGTATTGTCTGACCGGATATATTTGTATCGGTATTCTTGTACGTCAGTAAGCAATACGACACAAGGTACACGACCTGGTACAATTCTTTCAAACATTGTAAATATTAATGTATGACTTAAATCCATAAAAGATTTTGTTTATGTATCCTGTCCGAAATTGTATTGAGGGTTGCCTGAGATGTCACAAAGTATTACGCAAAATGTTGCCCAATAAACTAAGCTTGTCTTTATTACAGCAATAAAAAGGATCCCTGCTATTGAGTATTGACCCATTTCGTAATATAAATCGGATTTTGTCTTCCTTGTGGCAAGACATTGTAAATCTTATTCTGACCGGAAATCACATAAAAACCAAGAACATAAAACAAAAGCGGTGAACATTCTTCTTTTCTAAAGATGCTACCTCATTTAAATAGGTTACTGAACTAGTTTGACAGGCTATTCTAAGAGACAGTTTAAAAATCTCACCACCCACGTTTATTTTAATTTGAAACAACAATTTGGACGAACTCAAAGTAAAGTGTAATCCTAATAAGAAGTCGTAATTAACTGCCATCATGAGCATAATCTCCTGGCAGCATGCCCGATGCAAAGCGACGTTTTTACATTTTTTACACAAAGAGTTGAACAACTACATGTCACAGAGAATTTATTGTAATTGTTCGCATATTAAGCAAGCTTTTAATTTATTATAAAGTTTTTACAAAACCTTTCATCTGAATGGTTCTCTTCATCGCAACGACAATGTGGGAGGAAATAAGCGACTGAATAATAGCCGTAATTATTACGATATTAGGTAAGGCGGGCCGAGATGATTATACAAAATTGATTTAGTCAATCAGATAGGGAACATCAAAGTAATTTTAATTCGTGGAGAACTTCATCCTCGAAAATGGGCAGACATTTTATCAAGTCTAACGCAAAACATCGGGGTTGAGGACCAACAGAATGAACATGATGTCACACGCAATTTATAACGACCTTCCGTTGTGGTCACGCCCTTCTAAAAACCTTCACGTAGCGGACAACATTAAAGTATAATTTGTTTTATACTCTTAATCAAATTCAAAACTCATTCGACGATGCAGAAAACACATCATTTTTCATCATAATGTCGGGGCGGCAGGTACGAGAGTAAATTTGTTCGTTGCCGGAGAGTAAACGGAAATTAATCAATCTGCTCTCAGTGCAAGCGCCAGCGTTCATCCAGACGTGAGAAGAAATTTATAAGCTTATAAAACAATGACCGCAACACGCGATGGGTAACATGTTAATACCAATTATAGGACAAGACTGCACCCCTAAAGGAGTGGGTGTGAGTTTGTCTCTAAACTACAGCTAAAGCGTGCAAATAACGTGAATGCATTTAAGTTATATGGATGGGCATGTCACAGGATATGCGCTCCGTTGCGCCTGCCTCATCAGATGTCCCCTTTGAAAGTCCAACCAAACGAATACCAATTTCACCGCTGCCAACTGGCGCGTACGATGAAATACTGCGAGTACGCTTCAAAGGATGAAATGTTTGATAAAACGTGACATGAGTTGATGACTTCTCGTACTATACAGCGCTCGGGTGTTTCATAAGCGACAAACACTTTCACTATGCGGCTTAATAAATCTAGCAACCCGAATGGCTAGGCAAAAACCTCATGGCGCATCGAGAGGCTTAGGAAATCGAGCGCAACTGAAACTGGTTGGGTAATCGTGCCCCTGTGAACAGGCACACGGCCCGGCTCAGCACATCGGGTTGCACAATGTGAACGATGATACAGAGACAGGAGCTTTGTCACGATTCGTGACACAGACACTGTGAAATATAATACAAGTGGGTTATTTAGAACGTGACCACACCGCGATACATTACCTGCCATGCTGTGTGGCTATGCGCCCATTTTAGGATGAAAATGGACATAAAGACCAAATAAATAGATGTCTAAATTGGCATGAAAAATCTCCAATATCGATACGTCATACGGAAGAACTACAGGAAACGAGATGAATAAAATCAATTTAGTTCAGAATAATTCGATTACGTTCGGAATAATTTAATTTGCGTCGTTTAGAGAGGTCCAGTGCGAATTCATGAAATTCCGTTTGAGAGGACAAACTGGATTGGACCTCGTATAAATGCGTAATGGTATTTGGGTGCTTCTGGTTTTACGCCAGAACCCATATTACCTGCACATGCACACATAAACGGTTTAAATAGCAGTTTTGACTAAATATGTTTAAGTTTAGTAAGAATGCCATGACAGGAAAAAAATATTCAGATGCATCTTAAGTAGTTTTTTGGCAACAAAAGTGCAATCCTTACTACAAATAAGGCGAACCAGCCAATGTCAGTAAATAATTTGTTAAGATGTAGTAGATAACCTTATACGCAGCCAAAGAAGGAAATAAGTCATCGTGATAGGAGGTAGGATTTACATAATAAGTGCGCTGACATCGGTTTCACCTTGACTATTCAACGAACAAAAAACACATTTTCATTCACGATTTAGAATTTATGTACAATCTATTCTTAAGCTGTCATGTATTATTGAGCGATGAACATAATGCGGCGATTGATACTTTTATGGCACATTTATTAGTGTCAATAGTAATTTGTTTATATGAATAAATATTAGTTACATCTCTATAAACAACAAAACAGGATTGTTAAACCAAGTACTTGAACAGAAACATCCGATTATTACTCTTTTAAACAACGCTTGAGAACAAGCAAACCTTTCATGAGGTTATAAAGCGCTGCAAGTAAAGTAGAATGAGCAAAGGTGCCGCGTTGAGATACAGATCTATTTGAAACAGGAACGCGTACAGGTGCTGCGATGCGATCACACCTTACCTTTCAAGCAACTCCCGGCTAACCATACGTGCTCAAATCAATAAAACAATGAAACATTAGTCCAGTTCTTCTTCTTTGTCGGTGCACTCTTGACAGAGCGGTCGTGGTCATCACGCTGCAGTGAGATTTCGGACAGCCGTGATTTGCCTTACGGTGCGACGCCATCGTTCTCTGTCGGCTGTACCATGTGTGCATTCGTGTAATGGGCAGCCCACTGCGGATTTTATCTGGTCGGTCCATCGCATGGGCGATCTGCCTCGTGCTCTTGTTCCTTCGATCTTTCCCTGCACTACAAGACGTTCTATGGAATCGTTTCCCCGTCGTGACACATGCCCAAAGAAATGGAGTATTCGAGCCTGTACTGTGGCCGATAGACGCTGCTTGATGCCGAGTTCTTGGAGTATAGATGTGTTGGTGCGAAATTCTGTCCACGACACTACGACCAGTTAGTAACTTTATAATTATAGTTTTATTACTTTGCCATTAAATCCCTGTTGCCGATCATTTGTATTCACATTCAAAGCCCACGAAAAGCGGTGGAATGTTACTCAACGTCCCTTCTCCAGTGCGATATCCTTGGCCGGAGCGACCCGGCCCATGCCCTACAGAAGTATTAGCATATACCCACCAACTAATGCGCTACTGGTTGCATAACTTAATACTGCATATTATGCAACCTATATTACTGTGCCGGTATTTGTAAGGATGCTTGTAAAGACGGATATTATATGGAAAGATTAGATATAGTATGGTCCTTCAATACGCAAGACTTCTCTTTCATTTGAGAGTGGATATATTTACGTATGCTCAACGTCTGTGAATGGCAAAGGGGTTCGTCGATTACCTTCCAACTTAAACCCCAAGGTGGCCGCCCCTCAGAACATATAGAAGGGGTCTGGGGCCGGGATCTACGATTAAACGCACCGTCTGACGTAAGAATAACGACTTCGTCTGACCACAGGTACTAATTTACAGAACACATGGCAAACTAGTGCTGCACCTACAAAAAACTTAATGGATATTTTTGAACCGTCAAATGAAGGAGATGGCCATCTAGTGCCTTCCGCATTTAAGTTTCAGTCTTATAAAAACAAGCCAAGGTGAATAGAAATTTGGAACAGCTGTCAGCTTTTAGTACGCTCCATTTCCATCATTGCTAAATAGGTTCGTTTTAATAAGTTTTCTATTATGTAAACAGTCGTAATTCGTGATGTCTACGTTAACCACACTTACCACACGTGTTTAAGAAGTAGTTATTGCGTCATAGCATAATGGGATGGGATGAGAAATAAGCAAAGGTGTTCAAGCCTAAGAATAATCAAATAAATTGATATTTATTATACATCAACGTGTTATTTTATACTTATTGGTATTTATCTTATCGTACTATGTGGTTATAAAGCTATTCTAATATCGCTACCAGTTAGAAAAGCCGTGATATTTTGACACTACAGTGCAACATTCTTTCGTAAAGCTTGATACTGTCTGAGATGAGGATATGACATTAGATCGTTCTACGGTGATAATAATTTTAATACACATGGCTATAATTATAAATCAAACCAAGATTTGTAAACGGCTACGTGATTATCTTGGGAATACTTATACGGTCTCACAAAGCCTTTTGTAGCGTTTTATTTTTCTTTGGACGTATCGAGCCACGTAACTACAAGCACAAACATTGCTACTACAACTTGCTAATTTAAAGAGCTATGTCGGCAACTTTGATTTGTTTTCCTACTTGCCGTAATCTTCCACTAAGGCAGTAAACACACTCGGTATCTCATCAGACTTCTCAGACACATTTGATTATTCTGGGCATTCTGGCGTCCGTAATCCTACCGTGTTAGCCAATTTGATGTGCCTTCCAATTGATCTGTGTGTCGGATTGGGTGTCTCGTCGGTGTGTTGTCCGCTTTACTAACGAGTATTCTCTGAACACTATAAAATCTACTGAGATGTCAGCATGTCTCTATAAGCCTCCCCTAATAAAATTAAAATTTACTACCCAAGCACTTCTCATATTAATTAACCGTGTTCCGTCTTAATAGCGGTACCAACTTTACTATGTTACTAGTTTTGCTCAAGTTGGTAATTAGCCTAATTGACATAGAGGACGTCCTAGTTGTGCCACGGATGATCTTCATTTATTTTATTTCTGGAGTATTTATTGGTGTTCTTAATATCTTTATGATTTTGTTTTCTCTAGCACGAAGCCACGGGAGGTCGTGTCTATTTCTAGGTGTACTTTCAACAAGCAGGTTTTGTGTTTTCATATCATGTTTGCCTTGTTGTGCGATTAGGCGATTTTTCTACCTTCCTGTTCTGCCTCTGAGTTGTTTTCTCTTGGCCTCATTAAGGTCATTATTATTTAATGGTCTGTTAAGTTTTGACAGTGTGAATATCCTTTTAATTTCTGTTAAAGAGTATTTGTCGCGTTACCATCGTATGCAGAAGTCCATAAAATACTTCTTTAGAAAATAAACTCTAAACATATTCAGTGAGTGTCTTTTATGGGCATTTAGGATAATGCACTCGTTTACGTTGCAATGTTTTGTTACAGTATAACGGTTAACTCTGCAAGCAGCAAAGCGTGGGCCCCACTGAGCGGAATTCGTGAATTTAAGTATACCGACCGATATATAAATGTACATATTTATAGAAATAGAATCATGTTCCGAGTATAACGATTTAGTTATAAAATAAGAAATATCTTTGAGGAATAATCGGTTCATTCGCATACGAGCATTCCGAAACAAACGATAACCTTCTAGAGAATATTGAATCAAATCGATTCTCGATTATATGAACGTGTAAGTGTTCCTAGTATTGCACAGGACTCTACATGCCGAGGTAATGGAAACTAGAGTTATAAAACTAAACCTATTGCTTACCATTATGGTCACCAGGAAAAGTTAGATTTAAAGCTCGTATAAGCCGACTGTAAAATGAAGTTTAGAATGTTTCCTTGTAACACAACTCCATCCTTCTATAGGTTTTTATGTGTTTCATCCGTTTAGATAACGAGAAAGAGCAGAATCGATTAGATAGGTCGCACATTTGATGGTCAATATATTTTGTTTATGACTGCCCTATGTAAATTGTGTTGAATACACCACATGTGTTTTAAGCACATGGAGAAGCTCGTGGATAAGTAATAACAGCCGCACGGGTCGATCCATCAGATTAAACTACGCTTGCCGAGGTTAGTCCGTGAATGGGTGACCATCTTCACATACGACACTCCTCCGTGCGTCGGACAGCACGTTAAGCCGTTGGTCTCAGCTGTCATTCGTGAATCTTAGACAGTCGTTACGTGTCGTCAGAAGCCCGAAAGTCTGACAACCAGTCTTATCAAAGGGATATCGTATTACCAGTTACTGGGTTGTGGAGATCAGTTAGGCAGCCGCTCCATGTAAAATACTGGTATTCAGCTGCATCCGGTTAGACTGGAAGCCGACACCAACATAGTTGGGAAAAGGCTAGGCAGATTATTGACATTAATAAGCACATGCCCATTTACAAAACACTTGTGGAGACGACAATAGTTTGAAATAATTTGTTTTTGCAAAAAAAAAAAAAAATAATAATCACACCAGATATTCGCTTGAATGTCACTAATGAGACACTATAAAATTTTAATTGTTATCGAGCTGCATCAGTATTTCGGACAGTTGAGCTCCTACACTTAGTACGAGATTTTTTACTCATACAACATGGTAAATGGTACAACATGGTACATGGTAAAAGTATGCTCATTTAATAGAATAGGATAGTTCATACTAATTCCATGTTGCCATGATAGTACATACAAACACAAACTCAAACTCTTACATGATAAGAGCTAGCAGGGCATTCAACTCGACTTGTCACAGTGTTGATGATCTTGATTTATTTTCCACCAGTGTACCTAAACTTAAAAAAAAAATGTGTAATAACTTCTTTGAAGATCACTAAAACCTGTTCCGTCTTTTCTTAATTCTCTCAGAGTGCTTACTTATTCTTACTTTCGCTTGCCTGTCTGCTCTTTCTTGTGCTATCCTAATATTGTCAGTGAAAACTTTTAATTGGCCTTCTTCCACTAACTGTCAACTATCTGTATCGTAGCTAAGTAAGTTTTCTTAAGAAATAAAATACTAATTCCATGCTGCCATGATAGTAGGTACTTACTCATTCCATGTTACCATGATAGGAGGTACATACTTACTAATTAAATGCTGCCATGTCATAAGGTAATCATCTCGTTCTAAACTTTGGACGACTGAGCTCTGGTCGGGTGAAAACATGGAGAAAACGAATTTTCCCAGATATGAGTCCTAGCTAGATCGATTTTTCGCTCCCGTAAACCCCTATAGGTATTGCAACTATCATCGAAATCGTTACGTCCGTTTTCGAGAACGTGATAATAATATGTACATATACAAATATTGCTCGTTTAATAGCATAGAATAATAGATAGATTACATGTAAACTCATGTTAAGCAATTTAAAGCACATCTTACATAGGAAGTACATCGAACTAAGATAGTGTTGCAGTTCCAAGGAACAATAACAGCTTGTTAATGCCGTGCTCCTGAGTAATGAGCTTCCTCGTTATAAAGCCAGGCAATTGGTTTAATCGCCACGCAACCACAAAGCAACTACTCATGTTACCAAATTAAAGGCGTGTAAATTATATGCGTATGATTGTAATTTTAATATAATAGACACAGGTTTAGTTGCTAAACCCTGAAGGCGGATAATAATTGACTTGGGTAAAGGAAGCAAAAATTATATCAATGTCGAAAGAATAAGATAACTTCAATGCTATACGGACAAAGCTTAAAACTCGGTCCGTACTTCGGTAGTGTCGGTACAGTCTGAGAGAGAAAGAAGGTTAAATGCCAGTCAAATAGGGAAGGTCTCTGTGTTAGCCCTCAATAAACAAACTTTCGCTCCGTAACATAAGAAGATATGATTACACACATAAAGAAGGGCTGTCTTGTATATCGCAGGTCTGCTAACAAAACAAACAGAGTTGAGAAATGAGGCTACACGAAGGGTCATACAGTCGAGTACGAAAGTGAATTACACGGCCCAAGGCTGACCGGTCTCTCCTCAAACCAAGTGACCTTTACCACTCCAATGATATCCTCGTTCCCGCGACGCCATACTATATCGAAATACCCAATGTCTTGATAACCACTGAAACTACTTTAAAGTATCTTCAGCTTTATTGTAGAATGCAATAAAAGTTTGCACAACCGCAAAATTAAGTTGGTTTTTTACAAAATTATACTCAGAGAGTAGGTATGAGCATTTTTATAGTTTTGAATTTTATTATTAATAGATGTTCTAAAGGTCTTCCTCACATTTCATTAAAATAACCATCAGTTAAATACAGTCCAGCAAGCAAGAGAATTAAATTTGAACTTCAAAAACTAAAAATCATTTAAAAGATAAATGTGTCATCAACCTAAGACGCTTCATTGCCAAACAATACACCAAATTAACTGGAGAACGCAAGTATTATATATCTAAACAAAAAATGACAGATATGAAAATATTAATTATAGTTATGAAGAAACATGGCCGTCACAGTTTGTCAGTCAAGATGTGTAACTTAATAATGATCGTGCATAAAAACTGAATGATCTTGTATGAAAAAATCCGCTTGAAGCTATCAAAATAAATCGACTTTTTATTTCAGAATGATTATTTGAAAAATCTATAGGTAATTCAATTGAACTCTATGATAAAAAACAAGATGAAGAGTTTACCATGATTTATTAAATATTTGACCACAAGATTGGCACATATTCTGTGCTATTTGATTTTTTTTCTGTAAAAGGAAAATACCACGATAACTTGTTCCTAGCCAACTAACAAGAAGAGAACGTAAGTATTGCAGATGATATAATAACAGACGGTTATTATCTAAATAATGGTAACGATGACGATTGGGTTTTTGTTGGATATTTTCTTCTAGATATTCACGCACTTTATCCTTATAATAACGAAATACTAATCATGATAAGTGAGAAAAAGCTTACGATAGTTGTTGACAATGATGATCATTGTACTGTAATGACCACTGCAGAAGCAATCTTTGTAATCCAAAACATGAAAGAATAGTTTTCCAAGACAAACAGAGCTTCATAAATAGGTCAGGCAACCGCAAAGAAACAGAAAATTGTTCTATGAAAAGGTTATGTTTAAGTTAAAAAGAAATAGCGGAAAGAAAAACACGTCATTCCTACGAAACAGAGTTGAAACGAGCGGCGGGAATTCCGTTGCATTACTAATAAAGCCTACACACGAACAGACACGCAGCGCCTTCACGATAGAAGTCCCTAAGGTAAACAAAGCTTTTTGGAACTGTTTCACTGAAAACCTCTCGAAATAGAAAGTCCCCTTTCTTCCCTTTAATCATGACAATAATTTGTATGCTGATGACAATGTTATAAAATCAGTCGCTCCATATAAAATACAGTTTTCTTTGCTGCATCCGTTATAACTGGATGCCGATCCCAACAAGTTTGAGAAAAAGCAAGGCAGTGTTGACGAAGACAAAGTTATAGAACATTCGCAGCGGATGCCATATGAACCATTCTCGGTCTAAATTCAGCAGTTTACATCAGCCCAATTAGAGCAAAAATATGCCTGTAACGAGAGAAGGTCTTATAAAAACGTAACCTGTTTTTGATAGCTTGAACTATGATTACTCTTAGCGATGGTGAAAAACAAACTTTCTAGAAAAGAAGTCTAGGAACTTATTATATTGTCAAAACAAGCTTTATTTATGTTCACTGTACTCTTAAATCTGCACAGTCACTTAGCAGTAGTGTGTTAAGTTCTAAGATAGATATTAAGTTAGAACAATGAAATCAGCTATCATGTGTTGCGGAGAATGAGGAAAATGTTGTCAGGAAAGTTTTTAGTATGAATGTGGATGGCTATACAAGTAGGGGAAGACCAAATATACGCTGGGTGGATTGTATGAAAAATGATATGGTTAGAACAATGACTATGGTAGAAAGAGACATGTTGCGACTACCCCAAATAAATTGGGATAAAGGCAGGAGAATAATGATTAATTAGAACGATGAAAGCAACTTCGACGAACAGCAGCATGCAAATGACACTAAATAACAACATTCACGTGATTAAATATTTATTAAAGATGTGACCATAACCAAATAAGACCATGTTTTTTGGAACGAAGTTCCCTTTCGCGCGTTGTGAAAGGGGGCTAGACGGGAAAAACTTAAGACCAAAAGTTGTAACGACACTTTTTGTTTTATAATTCAGAGCCATCTAGTATAATTTTTAACAAGGCTAAAAAGCTAGAAAGATTTTTAGCCTTGTTAAAAATTATACTAGATGGCTCTGTATTAATATATAATATGCAGCTAAAAGAACTTCGTTCCCACCGGGTGTCCCACAACACCTCCCGACTTTTTTTATATATAATACAGCGTTTTCCATATTTTGATTTCAAGAGCAATAAAAGGGTTTCCACTTTGCAAACATAAGACTGTTCAGAAATGTAAACGACGTGCGTTAACTCTAATAGAAATGTTATTTATTCATTGGAAGCAGTGATCCCGACGTATCGGTTAACCAAGCAGTCCCGTTTCTTTTCGAATATAAAGATGTACACAATCGAATTTAAAATTACTTTATTATGAATAAATCATTGCAAATGTCTTGGAGGAAAACTTTGTATTCCATGTAATGTATTCTCTAGTATTGTTACATAAAGCAACTACCTACGCAGATACATAAATAAAGAAGATGCTTAGATTTAATATTAATGATTTGTGTATTAAAATAATCGTTTATCTTTACGATTATTGTACATATTAAATAAATATGGTATTCAAGCTTTTAAATTTTACAGTTTAATAACAGCAATGAAGCACTTTCCATGTGATGTAATAGTGAACCATCTAATGAGTTTCCTTTCCCAAGAGAGCCAGAAAATGTTATACCATATCAACGAATTTGTGTAAAGTGCTAATAAATTGAAAATCGACTCGTCAAACATAACCTCATGAATGGTAGCATGGTAATATATTACCTACTATACTACCTATCAGTATTGGTTTATTTATAACATCAAAATCGATTAAACAAACCTAAACCAGTTGAGACTTAAACCGGCACGAATCTCAGTAACGGGGTGGCCGAAATACGTACTTTACTGTCGCGGCTTGCAACAAGGGCATTTATGGACGATCGTGAAAACGTGGGCCGAGGCGCAGCCGGGGCACACATACGCGAGTCCATCAATGCCTGGTTGCGGCCAAGGCCTATACCTAGTTACTAGTACTTTTCTCAAATAATGCGCGCAAATTCAAACTAAGTAAATTAATTATAAATTCAAGAATCAATGACGAACAACGATCATTTTTCACGCGCTATTATGTTTATCTGTTTCTTCTTTACTTTTTGCAAACCAAATCGAAATTTAAATAAAATCTTTGATACGTTACCTCCTTGGTTGTCATGTGTTGAAGTAAAAAGTTCGTTCCATTTTTAAATAACACGACAGATATGAGTTTTCATAGTAATTTATTTTTGACCGCTAAACACGACAGATATGGGTTTTACAAACATTGCCGGCCGGGCGCTCGCATGTACTCGGCCAGTACAGCAATTTCGATTTATCTGGAAGAAGGTTGTCAAAATAATGCTTGAATGTCCAAGCATGTTTCTGAAAAAGATATTTCTAAAGCATGAAATAATATGAAATTGCCAAGTTAACATTTGGGTAAATGCTCTAATAAACTAGTCACAGTAGTCATCATAGATATCCGTGGTAGTCACCCAGTTTAAGTTTTATTGAGCACGTTTCAAAACAATTCCGCGATCTGAATAATTTGTGCGTGTTTTTCGTCAAACGTTTATCTTTCCTTGTCTTTATCCTGTAGAACGTTGATAATACTGTAAGTGGAACAGGATAAGCTGGTAATATCAGACCAAACGATACATATTCGATCAGACCGCTTTGCTTTCCTAACCTATGTCCATATCATGTTTGGAAGAGAAATGGTAATGCATCATAATGGACCGTAACTGTCCGCTTTAGTCGTGAATATTTTCCTTCTCGTCGCGATAACGTGGTCAACCTCTGTGTTAGAGCGCGCTATATTTTTAAACGTTATTAGACGATAGCGTTGATGTTATCATTAGTGTATGATCAAAACACGACTTTCTGCCGAAACCGAAACCGAATCTTCGGTATCTGTCTCAGTTTCGGCCGAAACCGAAACTTTTTTAGATTTAGACGTCATGTTAAAAATCGATTGTTTACTGAAATTTTGCTTCCTTTTTACACTTGTACAGACAGCTAGCACTTGTTAAATAAAATAAAAAAACAAATAATTGAAGAATGTAAACATTTTTTTTTAAATGAAATAGTAGAATTAAAAAAAAATACATAATATGTGTGGGTACTTCTACAAAAAGCTGATGATGGCAGGTGAGACATCAGCCACGTACTCACTCCAAGTCCGCCGAACGACGCGCGATAATTCACGAACGCAGAGTTTCGGTGCGGCCGAAACTGAAACGGATGCCGAAACTAGATTTTTTTTGCCGGAACTTGCCGAAACCGAACCTTCAGTCGGTCACTAGTTATCCTTATCATCACGCAAATCGACGCTAACTCGCTAATTTCTAGTTTCATGATCGAGAAACGACACCTCCGGATGCGGCGGGTGGTCTTTTCTCATTTAAGACCACACGGACATATATTTAATCAATCCATCGTAACCCAGAAGCGGGTTACACCCATTACTTATCTGCTAACCTGAAATCGATAACGGGAAGGCGTGTATCAGCGCTACATAAACTACTTTGCAAATTATAATCTCATAAAATCACGTGTATGATTCAGTTTTGCGGAATAACCGGGTCATTTCAATAACGTACGTCAGGTAACACGTAAATCTTGATTAGTGCAGACACCATAAGGAAACTGCTATGGTTTTGGTTAACGTGCGTGTTTTCCTTCTTGTTTGCGCACGCTAGAAAAACTACGGAGAGGGGACAAAAGCTTCTACATTATGTATTTTAAGTTGCATTGGGAGGAAGGGTAAATGTGAGAATGTAACCCTGTTTACCTAATATTAAATTTTCAGTTAAAGCACCATACTGTAAGGAAAAGGTCTACAAAAAAGGACATCTTGAAAGGCAACTCAAGTTTTCGTCTATTTTTAAAATTGAAGCAGTAACGTCATCACTTCCTTTCAAAAAACAACAAAATATGTAAACCCGTTTTCACCGACAACTAAGTGGCACTTCATGAATCCCTAAATAAAAGTGCACTGTTGAATTTTCAACTCTCAGCGCAGAGCCTAGCATTGAAAATCCAAAAGTGCACTTTTATAAAAACGGGCATTAACTGCTACATGATCGATCCTAGAAATATAACTAAAACGCTTTCATTTAAAAAAATGCTCAATAAACCTGTTCTATGAAAATGACGTCACGTCATCGGTAACTTAACTAACAACCATTATTATGTAAGTTTTCTTTGGCTTAGGTAGACTTGGATTTTTTGCCATAAAATCGTGCGAAATAAACGTGAACTCATTATTATGCAAGCGAGGCGTGTCTCAGACGGTGAAAATAGTTACGTCATACACAGTGACGAGAGCATGCGAATGAGTGACGAGGTAAAAAGAAATTTAAAACAGTTTGTCAATTTGAAAGCCGTTTTTGAGTACAAGTTGTGTTTAATAATGTAGTATACAAATCTAAATTCTAAACTATTAAGGCGAAAGCGTCAGGATAGCCCGCGAAATTCAAATTTTCTTACGAATTTTTGTAATTTGCATGTCAGTATCAGGTTGTATGTTGATCTAAATAAATATGATTTGCGACCGTATCAAACGTTTATTTATAGAATTATAATCATTAAAATCACCAATATAATTCTCTCAGTTCATGTAATTCTATTGAATGACATTTTATGAACTAACTTAAGGAGTTGTGTTGCTGATTCTAATGATTATAATTCTGTAAAGCCATGTTTGTTACCGTCGCGAATCACATTTTAATCAACATACAACCTGAAACTGACCTGCAAATTGCAAAAAACGTAAGAAAATTTAAATTTCGCGGACACCTTAGCGCATCCCTCTTAAGTGCCAAAACCCAACCTCAATTCTAAAGTGCTCCCAAGGGCGGGTATCTACATTAATTGTTCTTCGAAATATAAAATTCTGAACAGAAATTAAGACTAAATTAGAAACTAACTAAAGCTCGAAGTTTAATTTTCGACATCGTAGTCCTTGTCCCAAAATTGGAACTAGTTTAGAGCCTGAATTTGAAACAAGTTTCACTGCACCTTTAACGTCCCAATTTGAAACTTTTATCAAGATGAAGACAGAATTTAGGTATAAAATTATTCAGAACACATTTCTAATACATTTTGCGCTGACTTGCCGAGTGGAGTTATAATTATGAACCTGTCTTTAAATATCTAAACTTGATATTTTATTTTGATAAAGAGTCGACTATAACTTCGGGCATTTTAACAAGTAGATACCACGAAGGTTATACTGCGATATAATTTTTAAACTGACATTTTAATTACTGGTGAATCCCTTAAATGCTATGTGTAATTGAATCTCGATGCGTTAAGACCAGCCATTGAATTATTGCAATGTTAATTAAGCATGTCTGGAGTATATCTCACAGTTTCAATTTGAAATTGAGTCCTTATATTGTGCGTGTGGTGTGCTCGTAAAACAGCTAACTAGAAACAGTGCGATAAAAATGGTGGCTGGAAGATATAGGATAACTGTCGTAACCGTCAGTTTGATTGAATGTTTATACTTTGTTACTGTGGATTTCAATTGAAAACTAGAAATAGAACGACTTACATCTGGATTTCTTTGCATACAAATTGCTTTTGGAGTACATACAATGTATTTTTAATCATCAGGACTATTTTAATAACCTGCGAGTATTGCAATGTGTATAACAACGTAAGTCTTTTATACAGGGTGTCCTGACATGATGGTAAGGCGTAATTTCATGACAATATTGCATTACAAATAAGACACACCATGTAAAACATAATCCCTTTAAGCTTTCAATATGAGTAAGCGATACAAGTATTTAAATTACAAATTACACATATCCATTAGCAACTTGATAAAGCTTATAAAAAATAAGAGCAGTTGCCATGAATTTTATTGTACTTGCATATTACACTTACGCACTTGCACTTACGTTTTTAGATCGAATGACGACGTGTTTTAGAAGAAAAATGTAACTACCTAGTAATTTAAATAAAAACTTAAAACGGAAGTACCTACTCAAGTATAAACTTACAATTTATATTTTTGCCGATGGTAATACGGCTTATATAACTTTTCTACGTTGTAGGTTATGTATCGAATACAATAAAGGCCGCCCACCTGGCCCACCTGCGGTAACACTCCCCGGAAAATTCCGACGTTTCAGGCTTTTCAATGCTCACGAATACAAAAGCTGGAAATTATAAAAGAAAACGTCTAGATATAAAAGCTTTGGGAAAGTTTGATAAGATCACGTTTGTTGAAATCATATGTTTTTTTTTGAGTAGCGTTCTGACGCTGCTTTAAATTTTTTTCCATTAAGTATCTCCAATGTTATTGGCTCAATTTGGATTCTGTTTATCTTTTCTAAAAGCTTATGAGTTAAGCTTTTAGAAATCATAAACAGAATCGTTAGTTTTCGATAATTTTTCATGAATATTCAGAAAAATATGGGCGGTCACATGCCCATGGGCGGCACTGTATCTTCATTACAGTTTATAGGAATAACTTTCAATCCAAACTGTAAGATCTTTTGACTAATGTCCATAGGCTGTTCGCAAGGACATTGCGTGATATAAAAGCGTTGCTTAATGTACTAAAACGACTAATATATAGTTCGCACATCATAATACAAGGCTGCTCACAACTTACATGCGATGTTAACATTAACCTCCAAGGGCAAGATGTCTGTCAATTTAATTTTACTGCTTTGACTGTAATCAAGTCTTGGTGCCGCAGGTTAGCCTAGTCGTAGGTTATAATTTTGTATTTATTAAATTGCATTAAGGGGGATGCGCTAAGGTAGCCCGCGAAATTCAAATTTTCTTACGTTTTTTGCAATTTGCAAGTCAGTGTCAGGTTGTATGTTGATTAAAATATGATTGGCGACCGTAACAAATATGGATTTACAGATAATCATTAGAATCAGCAATACCACTCTTTAAATTAGCATAATCTTCAAATTCACGATTTCATGAAACAGTCATTCAATAGGATTACATGAACTTAGAGAGTTGTATTGATGATTTTTATGATTATAATTCTATAAATAAATATTAGATACGGTCGCAAATCATATTTTAATCAAGACACAACCTGACACTGACCAGAAAATTGCAAAAAAACGTAACAAAATTTGAATTTCGCGAGCTAAATTGGCGCATCCCCCTTAAAGATATCTGATACTTTAGAGCCCACACAGATGGAGATGTGTTTTGTTGCTGCATGGCAGGACTAGTAAGAAAAACGACAGAACAGCTTACAGTATTAAGGTAATAAAGTATGGATCCATGCCATCGTATTTAAGTGCATTTAAACCGCGTCGAAAGTAAATCAATTTGTGGTCTGTTTGAAATAAGATTTTTATTGCAGGCAAATATCATTACGTGAACCAACATATTTGCCGACCGTATCATCTCTTAACGTTATAAGAGGTAGTTGGTGGTCAAACGTGAGCATATATCCAAGGAAAACAAAAGCCTGTCTGGTATTTCTACTTTTTATAAAAATACAATTCTTAAAAACAAATTTAGCGATTTTGGTTTAAACCCCCATCAGCCCAGCTTACGCAAAGGAAAACGGACTTAACAAATTATTTATTTCAATCAGAGAAACCCATATCCCCAAAATTACTTACCCATGACGCTTTAATTTAAATATTTTCCTTTCCTTCACCTTCGAGCCTGTACAAAGATTATCCTCGTTTATAACATTTAAATTATTTTCTAAAACTCTAACCGGACCTTCTTGACGAATCATCTAATAAGTGTTAACAGTTACAGAAAAAACTTCACGTCACGACTGATACCGATACCAGACAAATAAGGAAATAATTATATAACAAGGCCCATGAATAAATAAACGCATATAAATGATAATTTTAAAGCGAATCTATATCACCGCGTTCATAATATTATTCATGAATAATCAATCAAAACGTCTAATCATGAATAAGTAGGTGCATTACTACACCTCGATTTTATATATTAATTCAAATACACGTCAATCAATAAATAAAACTGATAGCTTTAAAACGAAATAGACGACGTCAATATAAGCAGTGACTGACGTTATCAATGAAGATAGACACGCGACAGTAATGTCGATAAAGGTTCAACTCTACCATTAACCGAGCATTCTCAAAGGACTTAAAAGTTTCTTTAACAATTTATAAAATGCAAATACAAACAAATAAACAAAGTTTAATAATTACATCTTCATCGTTGCATCAACTGAGATTATCCACAGTTAAAGTAAACAACGGGAAAGGTCGATGGAAACCTTGCTTCAGAAACGAGTAAGCACTGAGTTCTTAGTAAACAATTGCCAATTATGGGCGTATATTCCCAAGCGCTAGGTTTTTGCAAGAGCTCATACAACATGTCATTCTTGGGCAACGAGGGAACAAAATGAAGGGGTAATCAATAAACAATGTCAATCGCAGTCCACAGACGTCCTTGGCTCCGTGGTTGTGACATCAACGCAGGTGGATTAGTTGACGAAGGTCGATTGTGGACGCTGACAAACCGACATGCAGGTATTGTTACCAGAAATTGCTATTCTTTTCTTTGGTTGCTAATGAGCTCCATCAAATGAGCACAGTGAAAAAGGATTTCAACATACTTCTAATCTTGATTGTAGAAATAAAGTCTGTCAGCTGCTAAACAGAGTCTGAGAATGACATTATTCTCAGTGTCATAGACGAATTGTATATTTATTCAAAAGACGTTTACTCTAGCGCCGTTGGTTAAAGCTTCAGTGATATTTTGCCTCTAGGCGTGACTTGTAAGCCCTATTTACCTTCGATTAATAGCGTTATTTGTAATTCAACGACGACTTCAATGATATTAACAGTCGAGTACGTTCTAACTATGTAATCTACAATTCTGTTTGTAGCGACGTTGAGAATTCATTCAATCATTAAAATCCCCATGTGATGTCTGTCAGTCTCCAGCTTTCCAGCAATACGAGAGTCTGAGAGTCCTATTTGGAGGCACTGGATTCGCCTACATATAGGATAATTATAATAGTTTGTATTTCACCATGTATAATATAATACAAATAAACTGTTGTGAAAACCAAATCAAACAAGAAGAGTTTACTTTAGTCGACATTGAGTCTGTTCGAAGGAATCGTTACAGGTTCGCAATCAGGGTACAGACCATTGACTTTCATACCAGCAACGACCGTCATTATTAAAACGGTTACTATACATACCCGGCTCCAATTAACCGTACGCAGTTGTCCGATGGTACGTACCTGAAATGAAAAAGAACCAGTTTACTTATCGATTCCCAGTACAATTAGAAGGCTTCGATTACAAGTCAATTACAGAATGCATAAAAAAACCATGACAATGTATATATAATAACGTATCGGAATATTTAATATCGACCGACAGAAGATTGTGTTAAGGACATCCAGATTTTCATGTTCAAGAAAGCTGACATTTGGAATTCTTGAAAACTATAATATGAATCGATATCTGATTGTGCAATATCGTAATCGTAATATTTCGTTGCGAAATCCCAAGCGAGTGGTACGATACTCTTCGGTGTTGCGGCACAGATCGCGCCCGACTTCGTGAGAGGTTAGATTGGTTCGAACTTGCTACTCGGCAGATTCAATTATATTTAATCGTCTCGAGATGACAAAACTCCTATTACTACGGCATCGCACTCTAATATTTTATCGATATCGATGACGTTTTCTATTATCGTTTATCTATTCAGACATGTAATTCGACTGCGTATTAAAACAAATTTAATTCAAATTATTGAAACCGCAAGAATAAAATATTAGGAATAAAATGTTTCCAGTTGTTATGATGATTCGTTGTAGTCATTACATTTACATAAATTAGGCAATAAGTGGTTATTTGATGCGGTATCCGACAACTTTAATACTGAGTATCGAGAAGTAGAAATCGACAGGTGCGTAGGGACGTCACTACCGGTCTGCCGCTGATAAGCGAATGTATGCCGGCCGTTCACCTGCGCCCACTGACACACTGTTTCATCTCTCTCGCTCTCGTTTGGTACGATGTACAATAAAAAGAGACACAGGTATGCATGCACGTTTCAGCGAAGAACAAAGAACTGCATGAAACAATTCAAACAATACGTCATGCTACATTTTCAATTTGTGCAGAAAATACCTGTATTGTGGTAATTAAAGTGACGTTATCCCACGGTATAACAATGTATTCTGTGACATAGTACGAGTTTAATTCGGTATTGTACTCAGTGGAATCTCATTTACAGTTTCTAATGGACATACGTAAAAATAACCAGAATATACTAGGGATGTTATGGATATGAAATTTCGGATCTGGATACGGATACGGATATAGAATTAATATTATACCGGTTATAAATACGGTTAAGGATATGAAATTATTTTAGACCATCCGTAAGTATCGGATAGTTTCGGTTACGGATATTAGATTTTTGAGAAATTGTAAAAGTAAAACAAAAATAAACAAAAAAACATGTAAGTGCCGCGCGCGCCTGGTGTATAGATAGGCTCGGCCGGGCAGAAAAACCTGTCAACGTGTCTCATTTAGACTCCGCCTCTATCCGAAATTATCCGAAACTTTTGTATAGGATTCGGTTATGGTTACGGATAGATTTTTATTTCGGAGATCCGGTGGTTCGGTTACGGTTACGGACCTCATTAACATCCCTGGAATATACATAGCATGCCATACATATCGAAAAATAAATTGTATTGTTACACGTACTAATTAGAAGCTCCATTGTTTTATAATCAATCGTCAATATAGCATTCATACAATTTGCCATGTCTAAGTAAGTTTTGTGGGGCTAATAACATTAGTACAACAATGCACATTAATATTTTATGTTTCAAGGAATGGAACATAATTGAGCGATTGTTATGCAGTACTGCTATAAATTATCATATTACTACGGTACCTATACAATACTCTAAAACCTAACAAGCTGCCAAAGAAGCACTTCACGCGCAGTTTACCATAATGAGCTAACAGCCCATCCATCTTTCTGTAAAATTACAATGTTTGAACTCAATATCTGATTGCTGCAAACCAGAGTAAAAACATGTGAGATAAACTGATAGATACACGTATTACATAAAATATCGTAAGTATAACACGAGTCAAAGAAATCCAATACTAGACTAATGTAAAAAATACAAAAGACATGATACTCGATTCTCGAACGAGAACGAACGCAGCAAATAAAACGCTTACGTCAGTTATCTGGCACCTAGACTATAAGATATTTATATCGCAGCCGAAATAGGAAGTGAACTAACAATATCAACTAGTTTAATAATTATCAACGTTTAACGATGGAGTTGATTGTAGCTGATCAACCTCGCAAATTGATTAAATGCATAAAGAAATAATGATCGTTTGAATAATTATGACTGCGATATAATTAGGCTATGAAGAATCAATCGAGATCATTAAGTAGATACGTGATAATAAAGATGCTTACTGCAAAGTTTTCAACAGTGAGTTCTATTTTATCTTCTTCATAAATGGCTGTGGTAATGATTACCTGATAAAGGAGATTGTTAAATACTTATTTTTTGCTTCGATAACGTGTAACAGTACTCGATTCCATTTAGCAAATAGCGGTAATTGAAAGTTGTACGCTAATGAAATAATAATGGCATTACTATTAAAGATTAAACGGTTTTATGCAGTCGGTTTCGTCAAGAAGCAATTATAACGTATATTATTACAGGCTATGTGCAAACAAGCAGCTATTACAGCAGTCTTTCTCAAAATGGGCGATAACGCCCCCTTGTGGGCGCTGGAGGCCTAGAGGGGTAAGGGGCCCAGAAAAAATTGGGGAGTGTTGAAGTGATTTAGAGGGGCGATGGCTGATTTGTAATTTCATCTACTTAATATTTTAATTCACTGAAATTAAAACCTACCTACTTGCATAACATCGATTATTTAGTTCATATTTCTGCCCTGTTTGATTGTATAAAAACTAAAAATATTTAA
This sequence comes from Conistra vaccinii, assembly GCA_948150665.1. Taxonomy (NCBI): domain Eukaryota; kingdom Metazoa; phylum Arthropoda; class Insecta; order Lepidoptera; family Noctuidae; genus Conistra; species Conistra vaccinii. The sequence goes on from OX411328.1 coordinate 4,686,701, forward strand.
CATAGCTTTCGTAAGATAGCCCGAGTTTTAACAATAACACGATTTGTGCAATCCTGTATCAATCGGCTGATTCATCAGTTCTTACAATACTCAGTGCGATTGAGCGTCGAATGAGACAAAGAAGTATCTTTTAGAATGTAAGTTTAAACTCCAGACCAGACTATTATAGCACACTATAATTAAATTACTTAAAGTAATGAATGTCATTGTGGTTTTAAAGACACGGTAAATTTTAAAAAAATTGGGGGGTGCTGAAAAATAATTGATTTTTAAAGTGGATGGTAGATGAAATAAGTTTGAGAACCTCTGTATTACAGGCTCGTCGTTTAATCCTAGACGCGTTGAAAAGCTATGTGATTGCGTAGTAGGCTTTAGCGGTATCGTCCGTTCGTCACACAGTCGTAAGCTGCAGAAAGCTCTGTAGCACAGATTGCTTGATAATTACTTTGTAGCCCGTAAGCTTAACACTAGTTTCTCTACGTAGGTACACAGTTGACATGAAAAGCTTAAACTCAAGGTTTAGTATACCTAATCACATTTGCGTTGGATTTCAGCCCGTGGTTTCGTGTTGAAACTTGGCCGGAGTTCAAAAGTGAGTAAAGGGAATCCGGATGCTGTAGATAAGTAGTTTTTTTATGTGTAGGCTAGGTACTATCTCGGACACTGGTGGTGAACCACTTTTCTACCTTACACAACATATTTAAAAAAAAACCCTGTCCGATCCGTGAGATTGTTGTTAGGTATCGTACTGAGAGTCTATTGATGTGGTAAGTGGAAAAAAGAAAAATATCGGCACTTTTTTTTCAATGGGGAATTTTACCGTATCTGTTACGTGGGGAGCGGGGGGCGTCGTTTAGCTCCAGTCTACAAGTTATAACTTACGACCCCGTTGAAAAATTTCAAATCTTTTGTCGATTTGGGGTAATTTTGGTACTTACTAAAAATGTGAATTTTAAGAACCAATTACTTTTTTAATATCTATAATATTAAATAAAAAAAAAACCATTTTGGTAATGTTATTGCAATACCTACCTATGTGCCAATTTTGTACCTATTGTATATAACTAAGGATATAGAGGTGAAAAGTGATTCACTGCAAATGTCCGCGGTTGGACATATTTTAAAAACACACATAAAATGACAATGGATCGCATTTACTTTAATTTTGACAGTATTGCCACGTTCGTTGCGTGCGTTATTTACGTTCTTACGCAGACGAATTTACTAAACCTATGAAGCAATAATTAGAAATATACTTAAAAACTCTCGGGTTTTGATAGAAACTGTGTTACGCAATTAGGGTGCTGATAACATCTTTAAATCTTCTTGTCAAGTCGAATGTAAAGGAGGTAAACGGCTACTGCATTTGTATTTAGCGAAAATTGAATTTCATTAAGTAAAATAACCGGTTGAAACTAGGACTTCAACGTCAAATCGATATAAGGTGAGTTAACATTAGCAGTTTAATGATTATATCGTGACCTACATTATTTAAATAAGTCCAAACATCTTCATTATTCTTACACGCGGATTTAAATTTATTATCAATATTCATGTTAGTTTTATAGTTATGAATAAAATTATGATTCTCTACGATTTTTTTGTACAATCTCATCAAGTCGGGTGGTATTTTATTAACACTAAATTAATTGGGACATTGATTGTAGAGAAGCCTAATTTTTAACCGACTTCCAAAAGGAGGAGGTTCTCAATTCGTCTGTATGTTTTTTTAAGCTATTGCATAGCTTCTATCGCGGGCCTTGAGCGTGGAGACCTAATCCCGAAATTCCGTAACGAAAATACCTAAACCTAAGGAGAGTGTTTTGTATTGAAAATTATGTTTAACTGCTTGACAACAAAGTTCAAAGTTACTTAGACGAATGATCCTTGACTATTAATAGTTAAATTAAAACCTTTTTATTAGTTTGATGTTCCCATTACGTTGTGTCAAGTTTTAAAAACTATAAATGTGAATAATTGTGAACCGAGGTGGTCCCATATAAATTTTATTAACTTTACTTGGATAGTTTTTGAGTTAACTTCAATAATACGTATTTTTCCCACTTAGTTTATATGGATGATATAATGATAACTTCCAATCACTGTTATTTACATAGCAGGTTAGTGGTATTCGAATTTGTATGGGGTAGGTACCACAACTAAAAAGTGCAAAATAAAAACTTTTAAACACAAAACAAAAAAAATACTTTAATTTCGGAAGTCGGTGGCAAAAAACGAAAGTTCAAAACCAAATACATCGACTTCCGAAATTAAAGTTATTTTTGAAAAGTCAAAAATAACTTTAATTTCGGAAGTACAAAAACTACAAAGGAATCTTCTTTTTTTGCTTTTCTTTTTTTGGAAGTCGGTTGTTCTTTTTTTGTAAAAAGTTTTTTGTACTCTGTATAGACATATTTGTCTGAGTTATTCTCGATTTTAGCAAAAATAGAGGACAATGGATTTCGAAATAGATTTTGTACAATATTTTTCCTCCATATGCTGGCAAGTTCTTGTGTAAAGAACTGTTTCTGGGTATCATCACTACATAAATATAAATCTATTTTTTCAAGTCTACTGCTCGTGAATACTGCTTTCATATTCGCAGTACACGAAGAAAAATACATAAAAATAAACAACAAAAGTATGTATTCTGCTCAAGTTCAGTGTAAACGACTGTGAAAATGGATCATTCACTATTGAGAGTTGCTCTAACCGTTTAAGATTTCACTTTTACAATAGCCCGAAACAGTTCCAAATTAACGACAATCGAGGGACAGTGAAAAGCGTTTACGGAGGTCGCATTCACTCGTTGTGTTGTTTGTCACCTATTTGTGCAAACAATAGTCGAAGTGAGCAACGGAAGCGTTTACGGAGCTGGCTTGCGTTGTTTGTCTTAACAATTCCGTGTGTGTAGGCAAATAAAGCTTCTGACGTGCGTAGGTTATGATTTATGAAGCGGACGGAAAGTATCGGGGCTTTCTTCTTTTGTACTGTAGGTTTATAGGTTAGAATACAACGTTGTTGGCTAAGCTTAATCAGGTTAATTACCTGGGCTGAGCTGTGACTGGGTGTATCTAGGAATGATGGATGATTCTGCGAACTACACAGAAGTTTGCATACCATAAATCAAACAACTCAGTTTATTACTATAGTTACAAGGCGCATTCTGGAAATTTACAAGAAACTTTTAGAAATAACGTCGCTCTCTACATAACAAGCGCATTCGTGCAAAATCAAGATAAGATCAGATAAAAGCTATTTCATGATAAATATTAAAACACGATCCCAATTATAACAGGATATTTTTTCCTTTTCTAACGAGCAACTTAACGGGTTACACTGATTCGCTGTACATTTAATCAGCATCCAAAAGCTGGCCTGCATTATGTCGGTCTAAAAACGAGTTTTGGTCTATGTAGCCCAATTGTTGCGACTATTCAAAATTAAAGTTTGCTAAATTGTTTCAATAATTTCTTGTAACTGTACTCGTCTGCCAGCGAAGCATTAACGAGGTGCGCAGTCGCAACCGTTTTCGAAACTTCAGTCGGTTGCCGCGTCGCCGACGACCGGTGCGTTTGCGCAACTCTGGTGCCGCGCCGCGGGCGCTCGCCGATTCCCACGCGGATTTCGTATAAACAGGTGGTGTTCAAATGCAATCATTATACTCAACAAATGTTGCCAATTACAGATTCCTTTGTAATCTGCTATCGGCTAGAGAATAACAAACTGTTGAGAGTACAATAACGTTGACTGTTAGCATTCACAATATGAGCGCAAGCGCATTAGAGCTCAGTAGATTCAGTAGGCACAAAGCTGTTACGTTGCTGAAGGTCAAATAAGAGAATGCGGTTATTTAAATTATCCAAGGAACAGATAGTAGTCATGGACTGCACATAGATATTGTGCGAAGCAAAAACAAATACAGCTTTGTATTCTATTTGACTTTATTTCCAAGGCAGATAAAGTAAGAACAGTAGTAAATCCCACAGGGGAACAAGGAAACATGCTGTCTCACACGTTGAGGATGATTTACAGTGCGTATGTTTATACGGAGCTACAATAGAAGCCAGTAGAGAATTGGATGCAATAAATATGCAAGCTCACGAACTAAACACCTAAGAGGTCACCTGCTGTGCCTACAGATATATTTACGAGTCCGAAGTACTTAATGCCACGCCTTTGCCCTTTAAGATTTACATTACATCTAAATAGCTTCGTGAATACCACAGATGCAAGGCTATTTTTTGTGTTCAATCAATAACGGAAAGAAATATTGGAGCATAAGCACCTCATATATCTTAAGAATTAATTATAATAAGATGTCTTATTTACACGAGAAAAACCTAGGTCTGACGTAGACCGATATTGCCATTAATGTAATTTAAAGCAGGACAAATACTTTACACGTAAAAGGTCAATGGAATAAGCACGGCATGTAGATTAATGTAGCCGGTGTATTCGATGCTAGCCTAATTATGTCTTACAGTGAGATAGTTAAGGGCAGGAATGCAGTGGCGGTGTAAATTGCACGTCGGCAGCGGTAGGTGAGGTGTGCCGATCGACAACCTTCCATTCTCTAGCGAGCCTGACACCAATGTCGATGGGGCTATTAAATATTAACTAGCAACAATCGCTACCTAGTTAACACTGAGGTTCAAACGAGAGGATATGACACTTCATACAAACGTAACATCTCTACTAGCTGATAAAGCAATTTTAATATTTGCCATCCACGTAACCATGTATAATTTTATGTTCCTCAGTTCAGCTTTATCTTGAGGCTATTTGAGACTAGCTGATTGAGTTAATAAAATGGGAAGATCGTTTACGAAATGGAATTCTATATTTACGGCTGATAAATAATTTACATGTCGTAAATCGAATGGCACTCCGAGATTATATGACGCAAAGATGTGCATTTTCCCTTTAAAGTTCTGAGTTGGAATATAGCAGTGCGAGTTTTATGGCACCATAAAACGGTTTCCAAAATCAACAAGCGCAGCAGTCGCGGAGCGTGAGTATTTAGACGTATTGAGTGAAATCGTAAACCTCGTGACCTCAATGAAGACAGCTCGGAGACAATCTTCGCCGAGATTTCGGGCAGATTTCGAAGGGAAGCTAACGGAAACCGCAACGGTGCACGTGCCCACATTGTGTTTTTTTATCAACACACGGAGAGCTCCCTGTAAAGAGTACTACGCAGTAGGAGCAGTGGGATGACAGCGACCTTGGTCGACACCAGCGACAACGGTCGCACGTCAATCACGTTCTATTAGTTCAAAGCCACATCTATAAAGTTCATTACCTCAATAGAAGGAATGGTTTGCGTTCGTTCAACGCGACCTTTTAATTCACGACTTGGTGCAAGTCCAAAATATATAGCAAGACAATGGCGTTGAAACTGACTTGAATATTTCCCAGACTTTGTATTTAGAAATTACTATAAGAATGTCTATTATAAAGCCGGCAGCAAATATGAAATGCTTAAAAGCTCTGCCTTGACACATATTGCAACATATTGGTAAAAGCAAGATTATCAGCTATAGACATAATCTTGGCTCCCGTCCAACGCAATGTTTCGTGTAACGTCATCCAAACGAAGCGGGATCATATTGAAATATTGTATTTTGAAGTGTTTTAGTACAGTCAAGGTCGATCAATAACGTGCATATTTTCAAATGTGATTGTTATCACTTTCTGAATGATCATCTGAAACTTGTTTACACTACAAATCTACAACTAGGTGAATCCAAATTCTTACGCAACGATAGTTTACAAAACATTCAAAATTCATACTTTCGACAGAACGTAGAACAATGGCTAGTCTTGATAAAGTTAAATGTAAACAAAATCAGAAAGAATGTAGAAGAATGAAATGCTTTTAGATATTGCGTCACTAAACAGAGGCACGCAATTGTACTTTGTTTAATTAATTCTATTTTCATATTTTAAGTAATTTTCTTACGTAAGAGCCTACTGGCATTTGTCAAACAGTGTACTGGTCAAAACGCCCACGCTTTTCTCTTACAACTTGTTTGTGTCGTATCGTAGTTCACAATCACCTCGCCCTCGTCTCGATTGATAGAAAAACTAGTTCAATCTTGGACAAGGCTGGTAACAACCCCGCTGATGGAGCCATGGCATCGCCTATTATGCCTGACCTACATACACATCGCTATGGCTAACTGGACGACCTGATACATAATGTGTTCTTGAATAGTGATTTATGTTGAGCTTGAGATTTAGCAGAAGAAAATGTTGATGGCAAATAAGTTTAAGACTTTAAAACAGTTATTATGTTCAATGTAACTACAATAAAAGTAAACAATACTTTATAGTATTGATCTACTTTTAATCAAACAATAAAATTACTCGTAGTCATAAACTAACAAGAAGTTATAAACATTTCAATACCGATTTTTTCAAAGTTATATAGTTCAGTTGAAGACCTTGAAGAGTTGGTCTCACGAAATCACAAATTCTTTCCAACTTACAAACAAAGACGGTAAGTTCCACACAAAGTTTCAATAACAACATTTCTTTGATATTTGTACTAACTAACCTTGTATTTGATGGACAATGAACGTCCATAACTATAGGGCCATCGTTCAATGGTTCCATTGTGATACAAATCATTGAAATCAATTAACAATAAATAAAAATTTACATAAAAAAATAAACCGTTCACATCGGCTGACCTCATAATGCTTTGACTTTACAACATATGAAAATAATATATGTATCTGAGTTACAAAACCGCAGAAGGTTGAAAAAACTTAGCATATGTGCTTGAGATTGATATTAATTACGAAGGTCAATAACATAAAGACGGTTTTTAAAACTGGAATGAAACAGATCTAGATCAGCGGTACAATGCGCAGGATCTGGTTGTTTTGTTAGTAATCAATAAAATGTGTCGTCATACACACAGGTCGCAAACGATCGCATTGCGTGACCAGCAACTTGGACATTTGCATTTCGGTGTGACTAATTACGATTGACCATCATTGTAACGGTTGTCAAGTCAGTTGGTCATAAATATAATTATGTTACGTCGTTTTCACAATTAGGATTTGATTACTGGCTGTGTAACCTTTCAAATTGTATTACAGATATTATATTTTAATGCCAAGGGCCGGAGTTAACGACGATAACAAAATTGAGATTTATTCGGAAGCGTTTGATTGTTTTATTACTTAAACGTTTTTTTTTTAATACGGTAGTTTATCGTTTCGCCCGCATTACATTATGACATCTTGTTTCATGTATAATTTTATTCAAAAGCTAGTGAAGAAAAATATCCCAAGACGCGCTGGCGCTGGTAGCTGTGAAACGTAACAAGTTGAACAGCTCCACAAGCGATGTAATGTTAATAAAATTTATGCGGTAGGCGTTCAAAAGACAGTTCAATTTTATAATGAAGTAGTTCGCGGTCCGTGTTAATTATATTTTCAATTTCAAAACCCGCCCGGTACGCCTCGGGCCACACGTAACTCGAACCAATTTTGTAAGAGGGAATATTTGTAGTAGTATTTAATTGTATTGCTTCCAGACGGTTGTACAAAATAATTAATCAATGAAAATTATTTAATGCTTGCTGGCTTGCAATCTCACCGGGCTGAGATTTATTCATTAATTTCAGTGTAAAACACCAATTGAAATGCAAGTGGAAAGTTCACTGAAACTTCGTCCACATACATGCCTAAGGGCGTTTGTGCACTACATGGAATTATACCGTCCGGCAGTCCGATTCCGACCAAACTAGTATAAACATTTATGGCGTGCCATTTAGGACCGTAAAAAATCGGACTGCCGGACGGTAAAATTCTTTGTAGTGCACGCCCTAAGTATAGGACGTTTTCGAACAACAACCTCTTGAAATAAAAGCTACAGACGGGGCCATAGCAATGAAATCGACTTTCAGTAATACAGTGGGCGGTGAGAGTCGTAAAGTTCCGAATTAATCTTACATTTTGCAAACGACAGCTCACCTGACACATTTCGTTCCCCGACCTCGGAATTATGGATGTTTATAGCTAAACAAATGTCACTGACTTTATTACAATCGCAGCACATCACCGTCGAAAACGTGACGTAAGAATGGCGTGCATGGAGGCAAGTTAACCGATCAGATCCTTAACTACAGACAATAAGTTTGGTCGTCAACCTGGAGCGCAAAAAAGGATAAATTACATTAAAATTGGTAGCGCTGTCAAAGTAATAGCTGTCAACTCATAACATTGTTATATTATTAGTGAAGATCGGACGCTCACAAGAACTTGAAATAAAAGATAAAGGAATAAAAAAGAAAGGCTTGGCTTGGACGTTAGGATGAGCATGAAATTATCGAAGAACAAAAAACCTAAGTAGAAAACAGCCTAAGACCGGTGTGCAGGCAAGGCGATGCTTCGGCTCGTTTTTCTCTTAATTGGAAGAGAAGCACAGCCAGTTTATGCTTGTTAAACCGGGGAATTCGTTAATTGTAATGATAATAATCAGTGATAAATACCCATACCTGAGTAAAAACAAATTATGGAGAGATTCACCAAGCATTTTAATTTTAATGGAACCGCATTTGCGACTGTCTATAAATCACTGAACGTCATAAATAATAATAAAATATTGTCAGCACATCATTAAGGTCGAATAGATGAGAAAATAACAATTTAACAACTTCGTCTATTTCTACCAGAGTCACTCAAAAAGTTCTAGACGGAGTTCACAGTTATAATCCTAATGACCCGGAAGCTAAACAATAATCTTGTGCTAAAGGATTGAGAAGCTTTGATGTAAATAAAAAGACTTATAAAGACCGGAAACCACTGATCATTACAAACAACGCTTTGCCTTCGGCTTCGCTCAAGTGATAGTCGAATAAACGTCCATGTTTTAACTCTTACTGTCTATAAAATAGCTTCAATTTGTAGATCCACCCTGGAGCTGTAACAGAATAACAGACGTTTACATGAAATCGAGTCTTGGCAACCGGAATGTTAGTTTATATCGCGCTGTTTACAGATAAACCACTTTCGAATATTCCCATGTTCACGTTCCGGAGATTTAATACTAACATATTACTTATTTATTTTTCTATATTTATTTTCTCTCTACTCTTCTCTTACACACAGTCTCTACATCTCTTTTTATCCTGTCCTATCGCTGGTATGGTATCATAAATAATAAGCCTATTAATGTCCCCACTGCTGGGAGACAGGCCTCCTCTCTGTGAGAGTGAGTGGGCCGTAATCTACCACGCGGACCCAGTGCGGGTTGGTAGATGTCACATGTCTTCGAATTTTTGGTTCTAAGACATGCCGGTTTCCTCACGATGTTTTCCTTCACCGTTATCGTTATCGCAGTTATGCTGGCAGATTTCTTTAGAAATAAGCATCACCTTTGTACGTATTTTTCTGTTCGTTTCTTCTTGTCTGTTTATTCGTGTTTATGTGTGTATATAAATGATAAATAAATAAACATATACGCCAAAGGATCGTAACAAATAGTAGAACAAAACCGCAGATCACGCGGCGTTCGGCGTGGTTACTTTACCCTATTTCGTCAACTCACGTTCTCATCCAGCTGCTAAGCCACGTGATGACGTGACCGAGTGACGCATTAGGAAGCTGGTTTAGGTTCCCTGCCTATAACACGTTTTGAGTTAAATCGGGAAACTGTACTAGACAGAAGGAACATGTGAATAGTCACGCTACCGAATTCATCGCATGATGATGATGATTCATGTTTCGCAGATGCCTGCGGAAATAATAGTAGGTATTAACGAATTCAAAGGTAGTGTAGATAAAAGTAAAAAGGAGACTAGTCTCCATGATACAGGGAATTCTAGTATTAAGGCTCGCGCCATTTGAATATATGAATGCTTTCTTAATCAATAAAGTTTTTTGTTTTATGCGTAACATCTTTCCTCTCGGTTTCGTGCAATCTCGCTTTCGTGCAATCTGTGGGAGTGATTTCGTGAAAAGGGACGGAAATGTGTAACAGGAAGCCGGGGAAGCGTGCGCTATTTGATTTGACCAATGAGCGCGCGCGCGGTGCTAGAGTTGGATGATAATGACGATGATAGAAAGAAAGAAAGAAAAATAATTTATTTGGGACATGATGAATATTGTTTATATCATATTATATGTATAATATGTCTGCCAAGATGTCAGATGTTACACATCATATGCAACTACTGACAGGCTCGCTAGTTTTTTATTCAAATTAATAAGTTAAATGATAAAAATACTAAGAAGATAAAAATCAAAAGAGCTCTCGTAGTAGGTAATGATGTTAATAGTCCTCGACGATTAATTGTGAAACAGTTGCATAAGCATGAATTAAGAAAAGTTTAGATGTGCAACTGTTACAAGGTTTAAATTGATCAGAGATTCAGTTGACACTCTCACTTAATGACGCTATCTTGAATAAGTGCTAAGATCCCTGCCTGCCATTCGAATGCAATGGAAATGCATTGTCGTGTCAATTGTTTGCACCGTGCAGTTCCCAACAACTAATAGGTCAGCTCCTTTATTGTCGTCGGTGTCGTAAAAGGCGAATTGTGTCATCCGTGTGCCAAGCGTGTTTGTTATGGTGAAATTCTCATGCGACTATTCTTCGTACCTGACAATTAGATGGCCCATGTGGCCATGTCCCGTGGTTGTGTGCTAATATGATGATAATGGCAATACTGTTATGTGCTCATCTTTTAAAACAACATTCCCGTTACCAAGCAGACAATAAAAAAATTCTGACAAATTGACGCGAGATAACTACATTCTTCATTCAAACAATACCTACTTACGAATCAACGACAATACGTACGTTAAATTCTGATCGCGCGCACATAATGTTAGGATTAGCTGCACTTCTAGTTTCAGGATGAGTAGTTTATAGTCGCAATCAGGCCAGCACGCAAGCTTTACTGATCTAAATTTCCAAGATTTATATGCTAAGCTATCATGAGATGAAGATTTAGATAGACAGTGTCCGTTTATAAATAAAGAAGCTCTCTATAGCTTAAATAATAAATCCGTTGGTGGATTTATCTGTGAAGGGCATGCTTAAATGTAAATAGGAACTTTTGTGCTGAACCGGCAATTCACGACTGTGGGATAACAACTTATTACGTCTAATTCAAGTTGTGTAAATAAACTAAACAAAGCGTAATTCCGCTATTACTTCCTCCGCATACTCACAAATTGCTGCAAATGTTCACATTCTGAGTAACACTAGCAAATTCTGCTTTAACATTAAATAGCATTAAAGTAACCCGATGCGTGAGAAACAAAGCGTTAAGTTACAAACAAGCCCGAGCATGGGATGGCCTGAGTTCGTAACGTTTCGAAGCCCTGCACTTGTTACCGGACACACTTAACGGGGTAACCAACCCAACACGTGAACGAAACACGATACATGTAGGCACACGTTATGCAACCACTGACAGTGATTAAAAGCTTGACCCATTAAACACTACATAAAACAAAGTTTGCGGAACAATCCGCTGGCACACTGCACAAATGCAATATAAATCCATTCGAAAATGATTTATTTATAAGCAAAAGAAAACTACAAAAGGATCGTTGAACGGTCGTTTAAAATAAATGTAGGTGCACACATTTATCACGGACCCGATCCAAGGTAACATTGTTCATCAGAGGTCAGAAGCTTTACAAATGATCGTCTCCGCGTTAACCTTCAGGATCCCAGCTGTAGAACGGCTGTTACAATGCACTGAGCGTATGAACGGTCACGTCCAAAAGCATGTTGTTCTCCGTCCAATGCTGGTAAAACAATCGTCAAAGTATTAGCTGGTAAAATTGGACATCGATGGAAATGAGATAAGCGAAAAGCTACAGGGAAAAGTAAGGAATTGACGCGAGAGCATTTGCCGGTTGAAGAAGCTGATTTATTGTCTCACGTTAGACGTGTCTCATTTATCACGAACAGTTTTAGCGGCTAAGCCACACAAAGGATAATGCATTGCCGATTTAGTAGAATCGTTTATCGAGCTGACATTGACGAATCCGATGAGAGATAATACAACGACATACATTGCGATTCGGTCGAACTCACATGTTGTATCGAATACAGTTCAATGAGTGTCCCTCGTCGATAAAAAGAACGACGATTAAAGGGAGCTTACAATTTATTCGTCTGCACCTATCCCTACTTAAAACTTTTTATTACTTTCCTTTAGTTTCGGTACCAATAGCTGTTAACCCCAAAAAGAGGGTGTTGCCAGTGCTATAACCTCAGAAGTATAAACAGTAAATAAACTTTTTTACTATGTCGTTTCTACCTTGATAATTTGTGGCAGTGATAAATTCAATGGAGGACTTAATGACCACGTTCGTTATTTAGTCGGCGACGTACTAAGAGGTTTTTTAGACGAACAATTTATAAGGTGTGGCAATCAGGACCACAAGCTAGATTTTATTCATTCCAGTAAAGATTCTTGGAACTGTGACGCAATCGAATAACACAGTTTCTGGTTGTTAAAAACAAAAATTAAGATTGTTGTTTATCTCGTCGGGTTATCGGTTCTCCAAATACCTATGTAAATGAAAGAGTTAACGATATAATAAACAAAAACAACTAAAACTTATGTAGCATTCCTCTGACGTTAACATTATTTATATTCTTTTTTGTTGTGTATTAATGAAGCAGACTAGACTTCCGAGTCTACCACTTTCATATATATTTTCGGCAGAATGGCATATTCGCGGAAGTATCCGAATTTATATTACACATTTGGCAATAACTTTTCCTGTCTTCGTCTTTTCGGGACATTATAAGTTAGTAGAAGATTCGGAAGTTAGGCTAATGGAAGTTTAGCGGTTTGTAAAGGTTTCGCTGAAGGGAAGCTAAAGCCGAGTGATATGAACGCAATGATTTGCTGCGGCGATAAATCCACGCGGTAGACGGGGACAGACCCGCCCGCGGCCGCCACGATAAGTGTATCCAATTACTAAGATACCCTACACCGATGTTATACCATCGTGATGTATTACACCATAAAGTTTATCGTTAAAAATACTATTAAAACTATGAGCCGTTTTCAATAGTATGCACCTTTATTTACTATTTATCTAAACTACATTTGATTTTTTATATGTTTGTTTGTAATGAATAAACTAAAAACTACTGGACCGATTAAAAAAAATCTTTCACCAATAGAATGCTATATTATCACTGAGTAACATATAACTTATAAAGATATCACACGAGCGAAGCCGCTGGCGGAAGCTAGTTATTTATAAAGACACCAGATCGTTTTATACTAGAAGTACCTATTGACGATATGCCTGGAATTCGTGTAAAAAAGGAGGAGACTTCATAGAATATATTGATTCCCAGAAAGCACTAACCAAAGTCTAGCCTCGGAAACGGTACCTAGTTAATTGAACAATCAAAGTTTCATTGGCCATCCCTTTGCGACGCCATAAAAAGTTAAAAGACTTTCGAACATCCGTACAAGTCGGAAATTTCACCTTGTCCACAATGTATGCATATGCAGTTAACCTTTTTCCCATGGTGCGTCTCGTCTCGTTTTACACAAGAAACCGTTGAGCACTTCTACCCGTCGATAATTAATTCTGTCCTGGGCTACTTATGTTACCGACCGAGTAGAAACCGCAGCGCCCTGTAGTGGTCAAAGAACATGTTCGATCGCACTCATATCAGTCATTTAACTTTGCTCCAATTTCACCGACTGCTATTTTCCAATACCACCGCAGAACTTCTTGCTAAGATGAAAATTAATGCGTTAATGGCAGGGAGCGGCCTGGATTCCCTCGTTGAATAAGTACAGGTCTCGAATGGTGTATTTTTCATTGATGGTAGCTGCGTATATCGTGTCTAGCCATCAATTTTACAACTGAACACTACGTACAATAATGGCACATAATCAGATCGTAATACCACTCATATCTCATTGTGTGGAACTGTGAATTACGGTACGAATATGCCACCCTCCCTTGAGAAGCACATCCATTACTATGACTCTGGGCGTCTTGAGATTAAAGTAATGTAACAGGTATAAATTGGAAACCTTACGAAACCGGAAACACGATTCATGAATAACACAAAATAACCGCAACCCCTTCTCCGTACGACAATATTAAGTAGGGATTTACCGGTGGTTTTAAAGGGCCCAGATCCGAGATCCGTGCGGTTACCGTCAACGGACACCGCGGAAGGGCTCCGGTATCGAGCACTCATAAATCAAGCAGCACATCGCCCCCGGCAGTCTGCCCTGACCCTGCTGCCTTTGTTTACCCACTACGTAACTTTACTGATCACCTTCAGATAAAAGATGTTTAAGAGCATACAATTTAAACGATATCCTGCTGAATATTTATGTTCGTCCGTATCTATCTACTTCGACTATCGATAAAAAACGACATACCCTTTTAACACATGAATGGATTCAAGATATTTTTTGTGAGAACTGACCTCGGCGCGTTTTCGATAATCGACGTCACAATTGATACAATCGCCACGTAAAAGGCCATAATGGGAGTGCGGCGATGCAGCGTCGCGATCGTAATCGACCGAGGCCGGTCGGCCGGTGTGTTGCTCTGGCGTCGTTGGCTGTGTTGTGCGTTTCCAACTTGGTCAGATTGTACTGTTCGCTGAATCGGCCGCGTGCTGATTCAGATCGAGGTCTGCCGGGTCGCTGGGCATCGCAACTCGCTAGTTTGCGATGCTCGCGGATCGATTATCGCGCGTCACGAATTGCTGGCGAATCAGGGTATACACCACACGCAACGATTGTCGCAAGCGTTAATACTACAGAATTTTAAGTCTGTATATCGAATTTAAATAAAATTATAGTCATTTAATTTGCGGCATACCGTTAAACAGTAACCCTCAGGGCGATATAATAACATTAACCACTCCTCCGACTTTTCATTAGCAGTAACTTAACTGCTAAGAATACAATAATGAAACATAATTGCAAGCCAGCGCTTTAGATGTTTTCGTCCGAGCAAACCTCCTATTAACTCGCAAACACCAAGGCACTTGAGAGAGAAACCTCATACGGTCAAATCAATCAAGCAGATGGGGCACGAACCTCTATGTACAGGCATTATCTTCCCAATAGAGGCGATCACGTAACAATATCCATTAACAATCAATCAGGTCCACTGGATAGCAATTACAGCCCACGGCAAATACATCTTTATATTTGTATAGAACCTTGCGCCAGATTATATGGCAAGAGAATGAAAATATAGTGCAATCATAGACTGATGTCATTTCAAATTGCTTGGCCTGAGGAGGTGAATATCGTCGATTATTACAGGGCTTCGATCAGTCCCGTGTGTGTCCGGTATCACTGATACGTCGATTCCCCGAGGGCCAGCATATCCGTTTATTGTTGTTCGCAAATAAACGGTTTAGTCCATCCATGAGACGCAGAAGTATGGAAGTAATGTTAGCCGTCATGTACGGTGTCAGTTCGGACGGCTCGCCCGGGGGGTTGCGTAACAGCGTAACAATAGTCATTAGCAATCAATCAGGCCGACTCCGGTGGGTGGCTCGGAAGGCTCGGCTCTGAAATTGGCCCTTGCGGTAACGTTGAGAAACGTTGTTTGCCGTGCTATAACGTGATATAGACATATACTTAGTTACATGCTCGTGATCGATTTGGTACTTTCAATTTTGGTCAGCATAAAACTTGAGCGCCAACCGCACACCTCAACGAGATGATGTGATGAACACAGGGTTTTATCGAAATTGTGGGCAAAGATACGTCGATAGCTGTGGTTGGCGGCACGCGTTCTGAACACGTACGGGCAATTGAAAAGAGCTCCGGTTATTGCGGGAAATTCAGGGGAATCGAGATGCAATTGATGCTGCCGGCCATACTGCACAATATATTAGACAGGAGTGTCGCTTCTCACGTCACGCCTTTGTGCCGCCCGAGGTGTCAGATGGGATGTGCCGATAACCTGAACGGAATAGCAATTTCGTCTTGAGAATCCGAAAATTTCCTAGAAGCTGCCAGTAACGTTTGTATCTACCTATTGCCTGGCACAACATTTCACGATGGACAGGACACGTGGTAGCTATACCACAGACATAATTAAAGAGGACATGGCGATATAATGACAACTTTATTATGTTAGGAATCTCCCGGACCTTATGTACTGTGTGGGTTATTAACCTGACGCGTTCATTATAAACGTCCGGTGGTCACGCGTTGCGTATCAAGGTATATGGGATATTGCGACACAAAACTGTACATGTCCACAAGTACATTTACCGTAAAAAACAGCCAGTCAACGCTTAAGAAATATGTCAACTCCCAAAAATGGAGGATCGCGCCGTGGAATTTTAATCGATGTCATGCTTCGAATGTGGCCGAAGACGAAAAAAGGTTTGGTCCCTTGGCGCTTGGAGTACGGCATTATCACGCACCAACGAATTCAAAGGATTACCTGTCGAATTTTGATGGTCGAATTAAATAGCTGATTTATTAAATGAAGCGTGTGTTGTAAGACTTCTTTATTTGGCGCGACGACGACCGATTGCCTCACAAGACTTTCTAATTGATTATGTACAATTAATTTGCAACATTTGACGTGCCGCTTTTTTGTTGAATCCATTCTGTGATTTTCACCAACATCATTAACAGCATTTATATTATTATTCATGCTGTGTTTTTAAAGTCCCTAAATGGTTTGTTGTTTTTAGAGAAGGGGCTTTAACAAAAAGTCATGAATGATGTATAACATGGCATGGTTATCGTTGTAATAGATCCATCCTATTAGTATTGTTTTGTTGGTAGCTTCTTTCGATATAATATCAACAAGAAACAATAGCGGTTCAGGCCGTCCGTCGCGCGTCGCCCGTGGGAAGATGCGAGATAACGCCACAATCGTACTTTCATCCGATCACGCATGATTTAAGTGCGAACAACACAACAATGGTAACAAACAGTCACGTATGTCACTACATAGTAATGTCTTTGATCTTGTGTTTACCCACGAAGTGAGTGCTTTTACAAGAATGAAATGACATGTTATCCTTACAGTCTAGGACGAAGGCGTTGACACCTACTTCAGTGTTCTAAGAGATATCAATAAACATCCATTTAACCAAGTCTTGCTTCATACAAGAACTAGGCATTGACAAAAATAGCACGTACAAAACGGGATGTATAAAAAAAATCATACTACAACTCAGGTATACACAAGTGCCAAAAACCTTGACACGCCTCAGATTTTATTATTCAAGCTGAACCATTTCAGGGACGCGAACGCGGCTGCCCCTCAAGTTGGTTTATAAAAGTCGTACAAAGTAGACAAATTCTGTAGGAACACCTCCTACATGACATGGCTGCCGTGTGTTGCCGTCGGAGATATCGCCGGGGTCACCAACAACCCCTCGGCAACAACTAAATTGTGACGAGTCACGCCACTGCACGCTCCGATTTGTCACTGTAAAACGCGTATTACATTGATTTTTTGATGGTATACGGCGTCTAATATGATATGACGTAATGCGTTAATGGTTTTGCTTGGACAGTTCTTTTTGTTTTTGTAATTACTTTATTTGATTACTAATTTATAAATTTAGAAGTGTAAAAATTATGTTTTTGGTTTGTTGAAACTGTTTGTACTCCCCGTCACTTGTCTTTAAGGGTTCATTACAAAAGCAGCGTCAGACAGCATTTTTCTGGCATTCATGCTGAAATTAATATTTTTGGCGCACACGTTATTGTCAAACAAACGATTATTTTCACTATTTTATTTTGTTTGTATATTGTGTTTCACGAACTGTGTCCAAATAAACGTATTCTTTATTTCTTTAATTGTACGCTAGTACGCTGTTAGGCATGTGACGCAGAAAAGTGAGGAACATGTCGCGAGGAAAGTTTTGCATATGAAAATGGATGACTGTAAGAGCAGAGGAAAACCATAGATGATAAGGTTAGAAAGGGGGGTTACTGGCTGATAATAGAGATGTATAGAAGAAAATGACATGTTGCGCAGAACCTAAATAAATTGATATAAGGGCAGGAGCGTTGTGGATTGTTGCTATTCATAAAACACAGCAAACTGACGTCGGCGGTGTAGAAGGTAAAGAAGACACTGTCTTTATAATTAGGAACTTTAAGATACATCGAAATGCAGCGACAGAATTTACTACTTAATTAAATATTATAAATAATGTTGTCTCATTAGTCTAGTACCGACAGGCAGACGAATTGAAAATGTTGTAACAGAGATAAAACTGGAATAAATTGTGAAAGCTGACAAACGTGAGAAACTAACACGGTATCTCCGGTTAATTTAGAAAGAATTTCTGTATTCGTACGAATTCCTCGAGTAATCAGTAGCCAATGCTCTGCTTGATTAACATTAAATAAATCACATTAATAGTGCACATCCTTTCCTAACAGCTATTAGGAGATAAAACTGTTTAATGGAACAAATTAAGCTTTATCATCTACTTTCATATATTTCTATCTCGTACTGCATAAAGAGTGCGATAAATAATCGTTAGTAGTTTATATCTTAATAAATAAGAGGCAATCGAACGATCTAGATGAGCATTTAAATGGTGAAATCATCTAGATAAATTAATTACTTGGTCATCCTCGGGCATCTGAATGAGCAATTGTCTATATTTATATGACCGTACTATTAATTGAGTATTTATTGCCATGATTTCGAATACAGTCGTATGAAATGTATTTACAACCTTTTTATTAGTTTATGCTTGCCTACATTAAAACGCAATATGCATATTTAAAGCTAAGGCAAGCTTGAAAGACGTGAATGCTTATCTGATTCTGAAGCTAAAACAATTAAAAAGAATATCTTGATGGAGTTTTTTAACCTTGGCAGATGTTATTTTTTCTAGTTTATGGGTTAGT
The DNA here is from genome assembly GCA_948150665.1 of Conistra vaccinii. Taxonomy (NCBI): domain Eukaryota; kingdom Metazoa; phylum Arthropoda; class Insecta; order Lepidoptera; family Noctuidae; genus Conistra; species Conistra vaccinii. The sequence goes on from OX411328.1 coordinate 4,705,590, forward strand.
GTTTAGAAACTTGTATAGAAGCTTAATTTGATCAACTACTGATTAAAACAAACTACCTACAGAAATATATCTTTAAATATTGTATAATTTGATTGCATATCTAATACCTTTAAACGAGCAATTCTTGTATATATATCCTAAACTGAATCTCGGAAACGGCTCCAACGATTTCCATGAAAGTTGCAATTTAGGGGGTGAAAATACGATCTAGCTAGGTCTAATATCTCGGAAATATCGTTTTCTTTATTTTCACAGCCTCGGAAATCTGATAAAACGTTGGTGTACCTGGACGATATGTTTATATATTCACCCCGAGCTCGGTTGACCAGATATTACATAATATCACATGAGGCTCATAATTCTATCAATGATGAAGACAGGACATTATCGTAAGTGTATCTATAAGCGTTTATGTTTTAACGTCGTTATAACTAACTGGGGCGTCCGGGAATATTAAAGCTCTAAAGAAAATAAAGGATAAGAACTAAGAGCACAAGGAGAGCAAAACTCAAACAACAAATATCTGAGCACGTAATGGAAACTACTATCAACACCCACTTTTATGTACCGTTGTTACGCTACAGACTTCTGCCATTAGAGCCTTTTTTCTCTCACATTTTCATCCGACATACTGACTCCTTTTATTTTGTTCAATTTGTAAAACTTTTTGCTGATAAACGCCTTCTTTTACTTTATCAAAATTGCTGAACTCAAATATTCCTTCTCGGTTGTCCAAATATGAGTTGTATTTAGAAACATAGTTACAAAGGATTGAGCCTATCACGTGTGCGATCATGAAATATTTCTGCACGTGGTGCACAAAAATAATGCTTTTACTCTATAAATTTCTCAGCGTGGAACAGCGGGTTGGTAATGTTGGTATTATTTAGTTCGAGCGTTCATAACAAATATTTTAGTTGTCAGTAACGAGCGATAAATCTAGTTTTAGTGCGAGGTCGATCAATACGAAATCGCTACCGGCTGTGGTTTCACTAATGCGTACACTGCGCAGTAACCCGTTCGACCACAAAGCGCCAATGCTATCTAAAAAAATATACCAGACCATTTTTTTTTAAATATTGGTCGCTTTTATCGCCTAAGTTAAACGAGGCGCCACTTGGAAGTGATTTTATTGGTAAAATATATTTTATAGGTCCTAATTTCATATCGAATTGATGAATCATTTTCCAAAACAAACAACAATGTTTTAGTCAAATAGAGTACGTGACTTCAAGTCGAACTTCCGTCTGTTACCTACTTGGTGGAAATGCTGGAGCAGTACATGCGAACAAAGTATTTTTTTAAGTTATTATTAAAAATGTCTCAATTTTGGTTCAGCCAATAAAATCTGACCGCGCTCAGTGTCGTAAAATACAAGCTCTTGCGTTGTTTCGGGAACGAGGTTGCCGTGACAAAAATCCCAATAAAGTTTTGTGACTATTGAGTTTTTATAACAGTGGTCCAGATTTGTCTACACCCAATGCTCCAAAGTCGTAACTTAGGTAAATGGGACAGCGGTTACTAACCTAGACGTACTGGCTCGACCTGAACGGCGCGTATCATCACATTACTCACCTACATTGACATTTACGAGCGTGTTTTGATTCTGATCATATAAAAAAATCAGACAGCTATTTTTCAAACGAAAGAGCCGCTATGTACATATACATAAAAGTATCTATTCAAAAACATAGAAAATATAGTAACTCATTGACACAACAGCGATAAGATTGTGTGCTCACTTTATTGGTATTACGAAAAGCTTTCATTACACGCACAGTTCAATATACGGATGAAATCACCACGAGACGGAGCGATCGAAACTCGTCCCAAAATTCATTATGTTTAGGGTTTGAATTTCCGTTATCTAACTGTAGGCATTGAACTGTTACGTAACGTATATGATATCACGTTGCGGGGTAAACGATCCGACCTTCCACACGCATCGGTGGACTTTCCCGCAACACGACTACATTATATAGGTACTTATGTTTATAACAAATGCTCACTATCTACAATATCATAGATAGCTTTTGCTTGTACGCCACAATTATTACTTTTTATTACTGTGTACACTACATTTGTATAATTTTATACTGTAGGGTTATTGCTAATGTTTAGCTGTTATTTCATGGATAACTTTATATCGATTTCCTATTTTTACGACTAGAAAAGCTGTAAAATAATAACCGGACAAGTGCGAGTCGAACTTGGGAACACGGAAGTTCGCGTACCACCGACCGAACCGTACAATATTTAGCAAAAAAAACGCCGAAAAAAACACATGTCTTGTTTGGGCACCTCTTAAATTTTTATCATTATTTTATTTTTGTTATTTGTTGTTATAGTGGCAATAGAAATTAACTATCTTTAAAAATTTGGACGGACGGACGGACAGCGAAGGCTTAGTAATAGGGTTCCGTTTACCGTTTTACGTACCCTTCGTGTACGGAACCCTAGAACTGAATGTGAAAATAGAAACGATAATCTTTCTAGTTGAATATCTTGCACAGGACAAGATCAGAATTTATCAATTTTAAAAACGGGATATGTAATTTGATTGCAGTTACGCTATTGAAATTAAATCGAAGAAGGAAATGTAGTCTATAAATAAGGATATGTATTCGACGGTAAGTAACTTTCTCTAAACGTCGCATTTTACTAAGGTATGTACGACTTTAACATAGCGATACATAATTTTCTCTTAGAGATAACTTGCACGAAGGTTGTTCTGCTAAGGCATTTAATTATAATTCGAATAATTCCCGACGATGCGTTATTAAATATACATGGAAGCAGTTGGATGCAAAGTTTATTATACGTCAAGTCATGCGTTTGTAGGTCGCACACGCAATGCTGAAGGCAATTCAATTAAAACATCTCATTCACACTTGTCATAATATCTTAGAAAGTCGTCAACGTAGTTGTTGATAGAGCCATTCAGCGGAATTTAAAATTGGCTCCTGATATTTTTTAATGCAAATATTTTACTCGTTCTTACAAAAGCTATCAACATAATGATAAACTCTATTATTATCATAATGGTATACTCTGATAATGCCAGTGACTTTGTGTGGTTAGCTTGCGTGTTCTGTACTGAACTCACGCAACGCGGCGTATGTCCAGCCAGTAATAGGACTCGCCTATCAAGGAGCGCTGTCCCAAATTACACGCATTATTAATTTCTTATACCTATTCACACTTGTCATAATATCTTAGAAAGTCGTCAAAGTAGTTGTTGAGCCATTCAGCGGAATTTAAAATTGGCTCCTGATATTTTTTAATGCAAATATTTTACTCGTTCTTACAAAAGCTATCAACATAATGATAAACTCTATTATTATCATAATGGTATACACTGATAATGCCAGTGACTTTGTGTGGTTAGCTTGCGTGTTCTGTACTGAACTCATGCTACGCGGCGTATGTCCAGCCAGTAATAGGACTCGCCTATCAAGGAGCGCTGTCCCAAATTACACGCATTATTAATTTCTTATACCTATTCACACTTGTCATAATCTTCGAAAGTCGTCAAAGTAGTTGTTGATAGAGTCATTCAGCGGAATTTAAAATTGGCTACTGATATTTTTTATGCAAACATTTTACACGTTCTTACAAAAGCTATCAACGTAAACACTTTCAAGATTGTTTCTATTTGTATACCTGTCCTATAAACATTTGATTTTTTCTGTTTTATGAACCTTTTTATGAATAGTAAGATAATTAGTAGAAGATAAGTTCAGTGTATTCATACATGTACCAGGCTGGTCTTTAATACGTTTCTGTTCTAAAAAGCTGAACTAACTTGCGGGAAACATATCTACATAACATCACGCCTATAATCCCCGAAAAGTTAGGCAGAGCTGTACCCATAGTACACCCACTTTTCGCCAGTTATGTTTAAGTCCCATGTAATAGGGGGCGAGCCTATTGCCATCAACCGGGCACAAATCCAGACTTCGGGCTGTTACTGAGAATTTCCTGATGGAAAACCCAATAGGCTCAGCAGTAGCGCTTGCGACCACTAGAACAACGAGGCAGACACATATCTAAAACATATAAGAAACATATCTAATCTTGATATAGTCCTTTTTAGAAAACTCATGGCCTTTTTACAAGCTTCACATTAGCTTGCTCTGTTCGTATGTGTTTCCGGTTACTCCAATTGTCATCCATTTTTCAAGCACTTTCTAGCATCCGATTGAGCTGAAACTTGGCATACTTATATAACTACCGAGACATTTTGAAAAAATGGTACCATAGAGCTGGTCTGATGATGGAGCCTGAAGTTGGCCATAGGAACTCCTCAATCAAACAACATAGCACCATAGTGTTTGGACTCATTCGCTATGAATTAACAAGTGCTTTGACACTAGGTGGTGGTCAGGGTCTGATGATGGAGCCGGAAGGTGGCCATATGTGTTTATAGTTACTCCAATTGTCATACAATGTACTTTTGAGTTCATTAAAAGCTTGTTTTTAAAAAGATTTTTACTTGTATTTTATTCTATTTAAGTGACGCATTCGAAAATTTCTACTAACTTTACCTAAATAGGAATTAGGCGTCCTCCAGCCCCCCACGTGTTGAGTATCTCTCCTGCAAAGTCACGTGTCCTCAATTAGGAACCAAGAGCCAAACCACATCTATTCCTGTACTCAACTCACCTCTCTCAATTTGTTACTTTACGTTACGACGACCTTTTGATAAAACATAATTGTTCAATCAACTCTTTCGTCGCGACGTTGATTTATTTTATTATGTGTAATGTAACAATGAACATAATTGCTTTTAGAATGTATTATTAGGATGTTTAATTCATTTAATGGTAATAAGCCATAGTGTATTTTCCATAGTTCATCTATGGCACTCGTGTGGTGCTTTTGGCAATAAATCAGTTACTGCTTATAAAGCCTTAGCTAAGTAGATTATCATAATGGTATACTCTGTATTTTCCGTAAAGACGCAGAGATATGCTAGTAACTTTGAGTGGTAGGTTGCGTGTTCTGTACTGAGCTCACGCAACGCGTCGTATGTCCAGCTAGTAATAGGACTCGCCCATCAAGAAGGGTTGTCCTAATTAGACGCATTATTAATTTGTAATACATAAAACAAAAGGTATTTTAATAAAACACAATATATACTCAAAGATCCATAATTAAATTATCTTTAAAATGGTGAAGGTTTCAGAAAAATACGCTTGATAGATAGACTTTGCGTGATTCTCCGTTTTTATCTGCGTTAGACATAACTTTACAAATTAATTTCAGTATGTAGGTACTACAAACATAACCTAAAATATTAATTTTTTTTATTTTATATTAAGTTATTAAGAAAATGCTCTAATTTAACATACGGGGTGTCCGGCATCGCGTCGATGTCCCTGCCACCCTGTATATTTTTTCCGAACTCAAACTCAAAGCATTTATTTCAATTAAACCATTTACAGGCACTTTTGAATTGTCAAAGAGTCGGTCAGTTAGTCAGAAAGTTGCAAGCAAGTCGCCCATTCCAAAAAGTAGATCTCTGTGGAGAAGAACGGGCAAGAAACTCCCAGGACACTCTTTTAAATAAAGATATTACAAAATCCTGGGTACATTATTCTTGTTGCTTCTTAAGTGAGAACAATCATTAAAGCTTTTTTCAGACCAGCGCGATTTGTCGCGCGACGCGACACCGGTTATTGTTATACCGTGAAGTTTTGTATTGTTCGTGTCGCGTCGCGCGACAAATCGCGCTGGTCTGAAAATAGCTTTACACTACTCGTTTAGACGTGATCTTTACTATAAAATCAAATAAGTGCTATCACCATGAACCTCAACCATTCTATGCTATCATTCAATATAGGACGCGTTGTATCTATGAGAGTCCCTCATCTAAATCTCAAATGACCTTAAACACTTAACGTCTCAAGGCCAATCGTTTTTTAAGTGCTTTATCAGGCACTTACGTCCCTGTAACGTATGAAAGCCGCGCTCGATCTAATAAGGAAGAAGATAACGGTGACCTCTCAGCATCTTTTATCGCGTGTTGTGTCTTACGATGATACCGTCGTAATCTCGGAACGGTTTCATAAAGCTCCCGTCTTATCTGTCCTTGCCTTCCGACTGTTTGATATTCGTTTTAGTGGAGCCTTGGTAAAATTCTCCTGTAAATAATAGGACAGTGGATTTTAAAACGTCTATCGATATCATTTATTACGAATCCTTCATGCTCTTCTCTATGTTGCATCTTTGGTGGGTTTCGAGGAATAAAATAAAATTATAACATTTTTAATTTGATTTTGTTAGCGCACCTGAATGGTGCGTTTCGAGGTACTATACTTTTGGTGAGCTTCATTTGGTGCATTTTAAAGTTGGTGCGCATTGAGGAATCATCATCATCATCATCACCATTTCAGCCAAAAGGCGTCCACTGCTGAACATAGGCCTCCACCAAGCATCGCCTTAAAGGAATACCCCGTTAATAATACCGACGTAGAAATATTTGTGGTTCTTTAAGTAATTACTTTTTAGTGTTTCGAAATGGAAATTTCTTCAGACGACCTGATCTGTCCTAAAGGTTAAAAATATAGAAAGCTCTAGACGAATTCTAAAGTTTGACTTATTCACTAGACTAAAAACTAACAGAAATCATAGAATACAATTCACATTTCAGATTCAACAAAACTAAACCACTCAACATTCAAATTGAGCATCGATTTCGTTTACTTTTGCCCCAAAAAAACTTCGACCGAAAAACTGATCAAAAGAGATCAGACATGGAAATAAGGCTACGAAATGAATATTTGGTAGTAGGTAGTTGAGCAGACCTTGTATTAACGTTATTTTTGTAGGTAGAGGGAAAGCTCATTGACTGATCGCATAGAGGTGACGCAGACGCAGCGATCCCGGAGGCATCTGCAGTTGCGCGCACGCGAGACAGAATCAATCGCGTTGAGAGAGCAGCTGAACAACTTTCTCACCGCCCGTGTATCGACGCGAGACTGGTGCGTACGAGTATGGTTGACGACGCATGACGCAAACTGACAGCGTTTGCGACTCAGAGATGCGTCCCGAAGGACCAAAACAAGAGTCGGATTCGGGCGTCTCAAAGGAACCAAGTTTTTAAAAGGTTTTTCACTCTTGATTCAGGTCACTGCCGTAGATGTAATCTCCATTTATCTGAAAGTGAAGTGCTCCAGCAGTGTATTCCGATAGGATAAGTTGATGATCCGTATTCCGATACTGTCACACAAATTGCACCTTATATATTTTTAGAGAAGTACAGAAAAGAGTTTTTCTCACAGGGAGAAGCGTTATAAATAAGTATCTTTATAACGGTTTGTAGTTTCATACATAGTGGCTCAATACAAGTATGAAGGTGTTAAAATAAAACCATAGTGAAATTCATTCTTGATTACACTTCCTTTTAATAAAAAATTGTTAAACGCTTTACAGTTCATCGCAATGAAGAGAAAAAAGTCATGTTTCCTATTCACTGGCTTTCACGATTCACATTCATCAAGTGATCAAAGCAAATTGACGACCCTTTGATGTGTTTGCTGTGCTGTATCTTTTAAATTCTGCTTTTTATACGATTTAGGTATTACCTATATCATGTTTTTTTGAAGTGAAAACTTCTTTTGCGGTTTTGTGCACTTTTTTGGGATGGGTGAAAAATGTTAAATTCGCGTCAGGACGTGACCGTAAGATCCGTTGCCTAGCAACCGACAAAGTAAATATTAAAATAAATAGTCTTTGACGTTACGTACAGATTGCGAGGTAAGAAATTTTACCCATATTGATGGGTAAAAAAACCAGTCAAAACATACTTCATGAAAAGTGTTTTAAAAAATTGTTTATTTTTTTAACTATATTTTGAAAATAAATACTTTTATACTGATAAATAAAGCAATACGTGCGATTATTCCCAAACCATTCCAAAATATTCGAAAATGCACAACGTTAATGTTCAAGTTTTCACTTCTGTCGGCACTCACGGAGTGTTTTTTTTAAAAAAAAACAACCAATGTTTTTTTTTATAGACTTGTAACTTCATTAACAGTCAAACGGGAAAGCTGTAATACAATCGGGTGGTGAGCAATACGCCTCAGTGTTAATTTCCAAAGAACTCAGAAAAAAGGTAAGTGGCTGTTAGTGTTAATTAATGAATGAGCACTATTCGCTCATCGCTTGGCACACACCAGCTAAGTGCAAGAACATCGGGAAACGCAACACTATATCGGCTTTCTCTTGCGTCTCGAACAGCTTTATCGGCTCGCGCCCATAGAAAACTGCCAGGAGAAAATTATGAAATCACACCATCGAGCCTCGCCGAGCACGGCGCCCGTCGCAGACTTACACAAATGAAACTTTATTTGCTACGCCCGCTTTATATTGTAACGGTTTACTTTCATATATATTTATAGCGATATTATTCGCTTCTTCCTTAGCGTGGGCTTGTAGAGATAAACTTTCATGAGCATGCAGATACATCTCGCGATTCGAGGAAGTGATCATACCAAAACGAACACGGCAGAAATTGTTATTACAGCGTGGTAGCTGAATTTAATTATTTCTTAATTAAAATGGGGAGCCACGGAGCTTTAAAATACAAAGAAAATATGGACAAAGATTGAATCTAATAAATCTTGAAATTAAATGTTTTTTTTATGAATAACGACGAATTCATTGTAGGTACATTGGTTTTGTAAAAGGCAGGTTGAATGTACTTTTAATCGATTTTCTTAAGATAAAACTACAGAAAACTAAATACATTTTGGTTCAACGAATTATATCGCTTGTTTGTTATTAGACTTATTTTCGTAGATAAAATAAATACTTTATCTAAAGAAAGACAGACAAACAAATGAAATGAGAACACTCAGTTTGTTGTTGTGGTGAAAAAGAACGTTATGAATAAATCAGAAATTACGATCATGTTATAACGTTTCGAAATAAAACGACATACGAAGGAATGGTAATGGAAATCAGCGTGTAATTCTCTATAATCCGTACACAATGGTAAAGATGATTTGTTATTAAAACCGGACCGAGGTGTATGCGTCGAGACCGCATGACGTTCAGCCCTGAATACTTCATTAGATGACTAAACGGAATCGTTAATAAACGGCAGAGAGGTGCAATATATAATCAGACACAATACATTTGCACATCATCCAAGGATCTTATTTGACTTGACGGTCATCCACAATTTGCTCTATAATTATTTGGAGCACTAGTTCCTTTCATTTTTTATTGGAACTTGATATAATATGGAGTCTATAAAAGATAAATCAGTGAGTATATTGTATAATGAAACTCTGTGAGTTTGAAGATTTAAAAGATAAAAAGATTTGGTTCCTTTTAATTAGTATCCAATTGAAAAACCTTAATTATACATCAGCTAATACTTCACATCAGTCAACAAACAAAGTATTTTATTCAATTACAATTACAATTACACACGGCTTAAACGAGCCAGCCTTCCGAACTCGCGCGTTACGTGGAACCAAAATGGATTTTAATTTTCACCGTTACATAAATCATCGAACATTTAACATTAATCGCGTGAAGACATGCGATTTAACACTGCGCCGATACAAATCGTACGTACGGTCAAAAGAAAAAATGCCTTTTTTATTCCACACATATAACGATGATTTGCACGATCCTCGGGCAGTACGTCGACCCAACTGCAGCATCCAGTACATCTTTGAAATTAAATTGTTCTGCGGATAGTCGTTTATCTTCAAATATGTCTCGGCGTGTGAACAAATGAGGATCGCTCATTGTTTCTTTTTTGTGGTAAAGAGGTTCATTAGCACTGTGCAAAAACAAAAACATTGAAATCATCTTTAATTTTGTTCAGCGCTTAGGCTTGATTCACGTTCAACTACCCAAATAAGTACTTGATTTAATACAGCTGAAGACTGGTGATCAGGAAGTTACAAGTCAAAAATAACGAAATACTACAAAGTAAAATTCTTAAAAATTCCAATCTACTGTTTCTACGCGTTTTGAAAGTGTAGTGTACCTTTTAGACACAGGAAAGAGAGTACCTCCTCCGGAACTTGGAAAAAAGTATGATAAATTATTTCGTTTAGACATTTAATTTGAGCTTTTGTTAATAAAAATTAATGGTACCGCCCGAGATTCTGACCATCCTACAAAGGAACAGGAGATACAAATCTTTTTTTACTAACTCTTTTATAAAGAATAATAATGAACATAAACAAATTACTGGCTATAAATCTTTCTCTATCACCAGTAACATAAAAGCATCGATCTCCTTTCCCATGAGAACGATATTTTCTATGGAAAGGAAGTCAGATTTCTACATAGTGCAGATCGAATCTGCTCAAGCATATAATATTAATCCGGTGCGGTGCGGCAAGGCGTCATATCTCGCCGGGTGGCTAGTGAAAGCCGCGTGAAACTTCCGAACGGAAGCCAGCCGGCTTTCTACCCCACCTCCTGTCGTAAGCGAAGAAAACCCTGTGCAACTACATGCCGCATAGATAGGGCGTTGACGGCTATGCGGTTTACGATCCCATTTAAGTCTAAAATGTAATACAACACGAAACTTTCTACAGTAGGTACAATGTTGCGAAAAGTCTAGGAACTGGTTCGCAAAGTTAATATACGACTGCTGAATCTTCTGCGTTAACTTCCTGGATACATAGGAGTTGGATTATATCTTCTACAGCATTATTTGGTGTGGTTAAACAGAAACCAGCTGTCATATTTCAATTAACTCATCCTTCATAACAGCAAACACATCGACAACGTCAATACTCATTACATTCGGCACACTTGAGTAAACATATTCACAGTTAAACAATGCAGTTCCAAAATACTTGATGGAAATTTGGTGGATCAACCTAAAATATTGATGATTTTACACACAATTTTGAATAATCTGGAAACTGCAACAGAATTCTTACTAATTGGTATATGACGAGAATCTACGGAAACTGCCAGCAAGTGTAATGCATATTTAATAGCTGTGAACACTGATTTTTCTATTATTCGGGTCCGAGTTACTCATCCAGTAACGAAGAGAATTCGAGGACGCCAATTATTTCTAGCATATTTCAGAATCGGCAGTGATGTAGTTCCAATTTAATTTGTTTTGCGAATCGATCACTTTACAAGTAGAGGACAACCTCTAGAAATGTCTATGACACTGCTGTACCATCATTTTTGGGAGGACGGAGCAGGCTCTGCGATAGATTATCCACTATATTTTTTGGCTAAATTGGACTTCAATATAATGATATTGAAGTCCAATTTAGCCAAAAAATATACAATGAACGTAATGACGTTCAATCCTTCCGCTTTGCGTGGATGTGACGCATATTTCCCTCCAACTTGTTCTTTTTTGTTTTGTGTTCTTTCTTAGCGTCATGATTACCGCAAATCAACCTATTTTCTTTCTTTCTTTCTATTACTAATGTTAGTCAAATTATAGATTAAAAGTAGAGTCGATGAATCTAGCGAAACCGAACAAAGTATAGATGTATTTTTACAAATCCATCGTTCAAAAACCGAACTCGTGCGCGGGCGCAGACCCTAATAGAAAATAAAGCCATAACATAACATTACAGGCCATAAAGCATTCGCAAATCCCTTACACGACAGGCAACAGCGCAGAACCAACCATCGTATGTTCCACGGCTATTACGCGTAACATTGTCTAGAATTGACTACATGGTGTTATGTTTACCTTACATTGTCGAGACTATAATAATATACAAGTGGCGATTTCTATAGCCGAGCGAGGCAAGGTCATCCGCCACGTGCGATCGCCCATTGTATTGTGCGACTGAACAGAGCTGCTTGATTTAAATGATTCTACACTCTTTCATGTGTGTTTGATGTCGACATAAATAATTTCCTTTACAATTGGCCTTTGAGATAATTATTTTGGTCATGTGAATATGTAATGAAGTGGTCTAGCAATTTGTTAGCGAAAGGAAATGTCGTATTTGATTGAACGTCCGTGAACGTTTTTGTTCGTATAATAAGCTTGATTATTGGGTTTTGCAATTTTAATCGTAAGACATTTAGTTAAGGGCAGTAGACCGACAGCTTCAATGATGTAAAAGAGAACTCATATTGCATTTTCTGTAGCAAATTTCAACATTTACAACCAAATATTCCAAGTACTGAGCCAAATTCCTCCATCATTCTCAAAAGGGTCAGAGAGCGGAACCTAAGTTGGCAATAAATATGACTATATCCGCAGTAGCCTCATATAATACAAGTATTACAAAGCTGTGCCTTGTCGCAAGTGTCGCAACTGGCAATAAAGCCGTAATAATGTCCGCGCAGAAACAGTAATGCGTGGTAATAACGCCTGATACGTGAAGTTGCGTAAACAAATAACTGAATACAGCACGCCGAGATTTACGAGATCAACTGAAGTTGTGCTCCAGATTCGTGGATTACGAGATGCGTGAACAATCTGCATTGGATATAGTTCGAAGCTTCGGATTGCTAGCTCATTCTTTGATCGATCTGCATATCGGAGAGTTGTCAAGTAATAACTATTCATTTATTATTTTACATAGCCTCTACCAATTTATAATGATATTTCAGTGACAACCAGAAATCCATGAATCGGATAAATCGAATGACAAACCTTTGCGCTTCTGAATCTAAGAAATCAAACATAATATTATCAATATGTATAAGAATGATTGTAGATACGATAGTCGTATAGCCCATCACAGACGTAACTATAATATATTATATTTATATAAATCATAGGCTTATTACGATATATTTTCCATAGTAATCTTCGAGCGACCTCAGACGCAGCTATAATATATATTTCTATTAAATTACCAAAATATGTGGATAGATATACAAAACATATTAATATAATTATATTAAGGTATATTAAACCGATGAACAAATGAGGGCAAAAATATAATTATAGTATAGCTACCGTGTTTGGTGGCTTGCTATTATATAATAATATAATTATATTATAGCTACGTCCGTGCAACCAAATATCAAATAAAACCTAGAAACTCGTGTTCACAGTTCACAAACTGCAATTTAATACTTGCAAAGTAACTCAAATAATTTTCATAACAAGCGTTAAAGACTATGATTGACAGCGTCTCGAGGATACACAGAGGTTAAATTTTAAATAACTAAAGACTGGACAAGAATATGTGAAGCAAGACGGCAGGACACTTGATTAATATGTCCATCTTAAAACAAAAACACTTCCAGTGCGAGCGAACTGAATTATATCTCCATTATCCATTTATTGCGTTGGATGTTTGTAGTTGCCAAATTGATTACCCAAAAAAAAGAGGCGTATGATGTATTCAGTATTGTATGAAGAGTTCTAAGAATTATCCACAATAGATACACATACACAGACAATAGAACATATTAGATTATTACTGAGGAACCGTTACCGTCCTTGTGAATGTTCCATTCTATTGAAATATACAGAATATGGTTCCATGTTAAATGCACAAAGTAATGCAAATGGACAATGTTTTGGTGACACATCGCAAACAATATGATATCGCAGGCAAGACAGACATTCAATTTTCATTTTACGTTTTGGAAGCAAAAATTAGTTTAGTTTTGGTTTATCCTTTACATGGCTAAATATTTCCTAATATTGTTATCCTTTACTGCGGTGCTAAATGGCAATACGAATATCTAAATTAATATTATTAAGAGAAAAGATTTGATATTTCTGTTATCTTAAATGTTTGTTTGTTATGAATTTATGAATAAAAACTACTGGACCGATTTAAAAAAATATTTCAGCAGTTGAATGCTGTAGTATCACTGAGTAATATGAGCTAAAGATATCACGCGGGCGAAGCTGCTGGCGGAATCTAGTGGAATATAAGAAAATACATAATTTTTTGTATGTTTGTTTGAAATGGATAAACTCAAAAAAACCTAACGATTTAAAACATTCTTCAGCTATTTTACATAACAGCGCTATTTTGTAAAACAACTAGCGGTTTTGTAAAACAGCGGATTCGACAATCCATCTGCGACACTTATTATATCTACCATATCTATGCATAAATAGCTACAATATCTATTATACTAGACAGCTTTCTATTCATTCAAATCTACAACTGGTTAGAAGTTTGCATCAAGTTTACAAGAGATTACCTAATGAATTTCTGACGTGGCTAGTTTGTGTTTTACAAACAATTCGCACCCAAACTGTGTCCGTTGCAAACGAGAGCACAATGGTACATGCGTAACCGACTACCAGCTGTTGTACCACAATAGAGAGTAGCTTTGAAGAGTTACGCAAACACCTCCAGTTTGTTTACAAACTATGTTTTGAGTTTTCTAACGCCAGCCTCTTAACCATCGATAGTTTCCTTATTGTGTTGTTCGTAAGTATGATTTAAGTCAATCAAGCCTTTGTAACGTAACGCGGTCAACTTTTTTACTTTTCTTATACATTGTTGCGTAGAGCCTTAAGCGAGAAATAACGTCACTTGAATGAAACACGTATTCAAATAATTCAGAATATTACGACGCGGTTCGATAAAAAGTAAATCGAGACCTAAGGATTATGATACGGTAGGAAATATTGACCGTTACACGTGTATAACTAACTACTATATCGAAACACATTTCAAATTGAAATAAAACAACCACTATTACATCGGGACATGGTAATTTATTGTACAAAAATAGTGTGCGAGCGTGAACTCATGCCTCACAACATACACAAACAAATATTAAACCTAGGTTTTTTTATGTATAAAATGCATTCACTCAGTATGTTAGACATAGCCTATTTTTGTTTATATTATACTGAGGTGTATCGTTGAGTTTTACAACCACGTTTGCCACGCCCCATATAAATCCCAACACAACAACAGACTCATGGGCGTATTTGTTTTCGATATACATGTCCATCGACGAGAGAATTACAACACATTTAATATTAGACGTAATAATAACTTCGGCTATCTAATCCGATTACTTATCGTTTATAGTCAAGGCAAAATCACTAGACGAATCGTCACGTAATAAAGAAGCTATTGCCCCCTTCCTTTTCGATAAAAAGTTTACATTAAATGAAGGAGGCCCAACTTCATAGCGATCGGTTATTATTGCATATTGCACAAATAATGAAAACAGCGATAAATAACCCTATCGGGGGAATTGCACTAACACGCATTAAACTGAATGTAAAGAAGACAAGGCGATGTTATAACTCCTCGTCTTCGCCCGAGTCTGTCGTAGAGATAAAAAAAGTGAAGCAAAAACCAATTTATCATGTCGTCCCACGCACGCGCCGAGCAATATAAGCAAACACACATAAAAATAAAAACGTAAAACATAGAAACAGCCCGTAGAGTGTAAAACCCAACGATAGAGACTGCGAACTGTACAGTCCATGAATAACTTAGTCATATTCACATTATCTACATTATTATGGAACTTTATCTGGCATCACTTACTCCGCTGGACCCTCGCATAAACATAAAGACAGACAGACATACGGAAAAGGGAGATTTTAATTCGCCGTTTAGCAATGGATTTTACGATACTTTTTACAACTTACATATTATACATATGATAATACTATCACGTTGTTAATTTATTTTATTACGGATAATAAAAATGTCCTGTTACTTTGATGTGAACCTTGAGTCTCGTGCCGTATATAAAATACCTATTGGTAACTGAAGACTCTTGCGACAGTGCGCAAGACAATCCTTTTAGAATTATTCGACTAACTAAGAGCACAGATTTTTTGTAAGAGAAACGTACCTACTGATTATTTTATACAGTCTGCTTTTTACATATCTCGTAAACACATCTTAACTTCTTAAAAGGCCCCTTCTGTACAGTTTTGACAAATACAGATACTGGTATAAAAAGTGTATATCAGGGCATTTTATCTACAGCGCACCTGTTATGTAACCATGAGAAACGTGGAAACGCGATATTAACACACTTAGTAAGTAAAATCACGTAACTGCAGGAAATAATAGTAATTTCAACACTAACAAATATTTGCGATCGCGGCGATGAAACGTGATGTAAAGTGCAAATAATGATAAAGATGATGAACAGTGTTGACGATAATGACTTCAACGTCTATGATAATGATACTTTCGTGAATTTTATGTTCGGACGTGATGGATGCAATCGTCAAACGTGCTCTTGGCTTGCGATATTACAATAACATTAATACCTAACTCTAGTTTGATAGCTCAATCGTGACGAATGCTTGTTTTATAAAGTTTTAATTAGAAATACTGATAAGAACATTGGGATCGATAGATTTTTAGATAAGCGCTCGGCGTTACCTTTTGGTTTGAGTTCGTTTTTGTTTCGTGAACTAAATATTCATGTAAAACATAATAGTCGGAGAGAGCCAAGACTTAGTTGGAATGAAAAAAGTCATTAGTTGTATGAACCGGTGTGCGCACGAGGCGCCACCCGGAACGGCGCACGCGGTGAAAACCGCGGGAAACCGCAATAGTGAGCGCGCAGCCGCAGCGCGAGAACCGTGTCAGTAGTGTGAAACGCTAATTGCACACGGCGAGTTATGGCGCGCCCGGCCCGCAACATCGCTGCAGCCGCTCGTTTCACTAAATTGCAATTGATTTATAATATATCATACATTGCGATCTTGACTCTACGTGCACAACTTCGACAGAAACATTTCTAAACCACGTTCAGTTACTAACTGTACGCGAATCCACTGATCATACATTAACTGCTTGACATCGCCGCCTACTCACATCTAGTAACTTTCAATAACTCATCCGTTATAATTTCAAATAAACTTTCTACGTTGATGAACACATCTGACTTTTCCGCCTACCAACATTATGATAAACGGCGAATAATAAACCTCAACGATTATCCAGATAAAGTCCCCCGTCAGTTTCCTACGCTATTGTTATCAATAAATTAATTATAGAATCTACAGGAAACCGATTCGGAGATCTCAATTTTTAGTGGGCCTTGGTGAGACGCTCCGTGCATGCCTCGCTAAGACAATTTGAGTCCAGCTCAAATGGCGAGCGTAGAGCCACCTGGACTGCTCGACAACACTAAAGTTCCACTTAACATATCGCGCTACTCGTACACGAGTACCTCAGGCAGTAACTAAGGCTAAATCACAAATGTTGCGCGAGGGCTCGCCGGCTACGAATGCCGACGAGCACCCCGTATCAGACACATCCTCACTGTTTTTGCCATCTTGTTTAACACTAGATTCGGCTCTGTTGTTATTATTCACCGCACTATTCACTTTTAGATCTTTGCTCGCGATACATCTGTTCACAGCACTTTCACTTTTATCGGCGAAGAAGGAGCGACGGTCGGAGTTCGTAGCCGGGGGCGAGGTCGAAAACAACTTGATTTCCAGGTCACGGTGGCCGTTCATCGAGGTGACAATCTCAGAGGATATGTCTAGAGCAAGGGGAGAGCGAGGTTCCGGCGAGCTAGCCCTTCTCGTTGGTGGGAACAATGAGTAAAGATTAGGGGCGGAATATGTTTCGCCGGTGTTAATCTCTCGTCGTTCCGGAACCCTCGATGAAGGATCGCTCCAACTGCGTCGCAACGTCGTGTCTGCTCCCCTTTTGCCAAGAGGTCCAACCACTTTCATAGACTCTTCCAATTTAGTAGGCGCGAAATCACCACAAGAATTTTCGTCGAGCAAATCTGCGATAGAATCGGCATCCCAGATTTGTCCCACAGGGTCACAGAGACGACACTGACACGAACTAACCGCGGACTCGGCAGGTGAAGCGGCCTCGGCTATACCGAATCGGGTCGCTTCTAAAGCTTCCCCTAACGCTGAAACTCGATACGTTTCCGGCACTGGTTCTGGGTACTCTAACACTTTTACATCCAAACGATAAGGCAAAGACATTTCTCGACAGTAAGTATCTTCATATATGCCGTGCGATGAAGTTAAGCCTGAAACCGCACAATGATCGACATCACCAAGATCCAAAGCACCCGCTGTTAAATCGTGCGGTACGATATTATTAGGTTTTCTATCCTTTTTGCGTCGTTTCCGCGGTTTGATAATCCTTGGCAACATAGTCTCCGAGTTGGTCGAGCCGGAACTTTCATCGCTCGCGACACTGACCGCATCCGTGTTGTTGTTACGTCCGCCTCGCGTGGTTCGCGCTTGCTGTTGGTTGCGCGGCCTGTTTCCCTCGGGTGCATCACACCGGTCTCGAGTGACGTGCTCCGTTTGTGCGAGCGGCCGATGGTTGCGCTGCTCCGGTGCCGTGCTGTACTTTCGTCGGTCGTGTCTATTTTGTATGATGAGGGGTGCTCCTTGTGCGTGCATAGCTAACTTGGATACTGGTGTGTTCCGGGTCTGTGGTGGTGCTCGTCCCGCCATCGATATGAGGGGGGCGCCGAGCCATGCATTCGGGTGCGGAACGCCATAGGGCGGATAGTAGGGCGGCGGGAAACCCGGTGCGGTGGTGGCATACTGAGGGCGAGCGGGTTCGCGGCGCCCTAGGGCGGCGCGCTCGCCCGGACTCATCACGCTTAAAGGGGTGTTTAACCCATATTCGTGAAAGTACGTTTCACTGTCACGGTAAAAGTCCGAGTTGCAACGCGATGTCGTAATCGTACACTAACATCTGAGGCGAGTAGCGAAATGCGCGCGTCCTATCGCCGCGACAGTCGGCAGAAGACTGGAGTGAATGAGCGCGGTGCGAGCCGGCGGCGGCCGCGAGTGTTGAGTGGGAGCGCCTCTGACTCGCCGCGCCACGCGACTATCGTAGCGTCGATGCACCGGAAAACTTTACAACCCTAATCGCTTTACAATTAAACCGCTCGACATTGTTTACTTTCCTTGCGGTGTACAGAAAAAAGAAAACAACTTTTGTAATTGTTCATTTAAATGGTAACGAAGCAGATAAAACCACAGCTCTGTTTAATAGGTAGACCGGACTTTGTATTTTATTTGTATTGTTTTACTATTCCACGTGCTAAACGGAAAACGTTTTCACGTAGGTTATATTTTTAAATAACAGTTTATACTCGTATATGTATAATCTGTAATTTTATACGTATATTGACTTTACAGTAAATCAAGTTTATGTAATAAAATAAATCATGTATACGCACTTACTGCTTTCCCGGGACACTATAGAGTACTGCGTCAACTTACCTGTAACAACAAAATAACGAATATTAAATTGAAGCACATAAGGAACTTAAGGAGTCCTAAAAGTGACATTATAACTTTAACGCTTTACTAACAAACAACGTTAATAAAATGCATTTATTAGGCTGTAAATTATTTTGAAAACTGCTCTACCTGAATGGGTGTTTAATGGTACACTGTCTTGCCAGGGGTGTCGAATAAAAATAAATGGAAAAATCTTAAACAGTAATAAAAATCTGACCACAAACATATCTTTTGATTTTTAAGCACCGTCATTAGTTACCGTCATATTTGTGATATAACTTGAATATTTCGTAAAACACGAAATTTTATAAGTTAATAAAGAATGTTATTAAGCCACTTCATGATAATTATATTGTGTAAAATGCCTTTAATTACTAGTGATATTGGAAAAATTACTCATTAGCCTAATTTTTGCTAAAAATTACCAAATGAATGTCGTAACTCTAGCTAGAATCATTACAGGAATTCGAAACGAAATCATGAATTCATTAAATTACAGAAACGATACAAAGAATCATAGGCTTTCCGTGGCACCTATTATAACTCAAAAACGTACTGTGACTGTCGCAAACACTTTTAGTTAAAATAAAAGAGTGTTCGTATGTATCTAAATTCAAAAAATCTGTCTCCAGAGTTTTTAAGCTAATTTCTGATCATCTAAAAAGCATCCTGCCAAGTTCTTTGTTAATATTCTTCGTCTCCCGTGACTTGCCGTCGACCTCTGCACGTGTAGCATGAAAAGGCATAGAAACGGGTTTTCTACGGGTTTTTTCGACGGCAGAATAGACAAAATGACAGATTGTGATTGTTCATCTGTCATTTTGTCTATTGACAAAACCTGCTAAGGCATCTGTCATTTTGTCTATTGACAAAACCTGCTAAGGTAGTCATGCTAAGCGTGCCAAACAACGATTGCACCGTAGGGAAGGTTCAAAAGAAAACTTCAGGAATCAGAAGTCAAATCTGTTTCCTACGAGTATACAAGGTGGAGACGACAATACAACAAAAAATTTAACGGCGTGTCCCTAATGACGTTCCCATTCTGCATACAAAAATTCAATTGATATAGCTCGGTAAAATCCATAGTCGGTCGGGTTATTCCGTTCAAAAATCCACCTAAAAAAATCCACCCTAAGGTGGATATTCGGAATTTATAGGCTTAGGGTGGATCATACACTACATTTAATTTGTATAAAACTCATTTTTAATTTCCATGCCAGGATTTATTTGACAGTTCCAAAATAGTCTTATAATGCATTAGTAGTGCCAGGATTATAATTTTTTGTTGTATTGTAGTATCCACATTGTATATCCATAATCCTGAATCCTGAACCACTCCATATTTCACTTAATTTAGGATTATTTAAAGTAGACTTGCTCAGTGTCAATAAAAGGTATTTCCCAAGGTCTTTGTTAATATTCGTCATGTCCCGTGACGTGTTCGTCGACCTCTGAGCGTTTGTGCCGGAGGGACGGTGAAAGTGAACTTCATGAGTCAGACCTCTCTCTCGATAAACGTCAGCTTTGTGAATATTATCGTGCGTCTACGTCTTTTCATTTAACTTGTGTACTATTGTGTGCTTAAGTGATTGTTTTGGAGATGGGGATTGAGTTTTTATTTTGATTGTACCTAGTAAATAAATAAATAAATGTTTTTCTTTTGTTGGATGTTATAGAATAATATTGTCGAGATTTTCATTTATACTCAAAGCGAGCTACTTGATGGTACTTCTAATAATAAATCATATTCTTTGTTGTAGATCATATGTAGGTACAGAATACAGGTGTTCTTATGGCAAAATGATGCCTTTTACATTACAATAATTCACATTTTATTTACAGTTAAAAAATATTGGTAGTTGGTTGTTTATCCACTTTTTAGTGGGTTTTCACTGAAAAATAACATTAATATTGGTGTTTGTTATAAGACGGTAGTTCCATAGCGTCATGACCTCATATTTTATGCATTTTCAAAAATTACTCGTATGCCTCAACTCCGAAACTACTTACCAAAAAAAATAAAATTCAAATGACCAAACTCAATCAAAACTGAACTCATTAAAAACAATTCATATTCACACTTAGCACGCGACAGTACAGTACCATATGCAGATACGTATACTAAGTTCATTTAGCATATTCATATTATAACAACAAGAACTTTCATCGAGTCGAGGCGAATAATGAAAGTTAGGAGAATCTGATGCGTACACGATACGTCGTGTAATTATCGTAAACAATTGTTTAATATTTGTATATTTTTATAGACGATAGTATCTTCGAGTTAGTAAAAGCGTATAGAATAGGAATTGATTTGTTACTGTTAGCAGATAATGTGCTTCGGGCAATGCTAAATTGTTGATACAGTGTGTTCTTAGAGCAAGAAGCCTCGGAGCTTCGATACATCAATAACGAGAGCTTCTTTTATTTGATTCTACAACACTGTTGCTGCGGCCATTGGAATAGATATAATTTTATAACGCGTCGCTATTGCCTCGATTAAGATATTGATTAATTGTCTGTCTCATAAAAAAGACAGGTAACAAAGAACTTTTCTCCAATTTTTATTGTCGACAAGTATAAGTTGTTAGAAAAAGTTTCGTTCTTTTTTTTAAGTTTGAATGAAAAGAAATAAAAAGGAGCATACACATGTCTATTTTAGACCAAGTATTGTATGAATAGCTGAATGTAACTACATATTTTGTCAGTCATTTGATCCTATTTGTTAGGGCCAAGTAAGCCGGACAAAGAGGTCAAATGTTGTCTGAAAGAGTCATATATCATTATACTTTTGTGTCTGTCATTGTCACAGGAAAAGAGGACTCGTAAAAAAGTTTGATATCACGCAAATGACGCGTCGACCCCACCTTGGGAGGGTTGAAATGAAATAAAAAATTTATCATTGTTGATTTTTGTATTTTTTTATGCGTGTGTGTTAAAAGGGTGAGTCGCCTATCTGTATGGTCTAAGTAAATAATATGATAAAGAATGAATGAGTTGTATTATGAATGTCAGTTTAAAAGGGTTGAAACGAAAATGAGCCATGACAGTAAAATGATGATTATTCTTATAATAGGACTTGATGCAAGTAACTTTAACAGAGGGTTATTATGGGACACTTAGAAACTTTTAGCCGCACGTATTTTCAAGCCATCCACCATGATTGCTAAACTTTTTACTCGCTTTCCATAAATGACTTTATCCCGGCGCCAATCTGCCTGAAGCATAAACAACTTTAGTTCCTATTTCATGTGCAGAGAGACAATAATAGCGTGCAGTTAGTGTCACGTAACATTGCAGTGCATCGTCAGATCGTTCACGGCGGATCAGAGAAAGTGTTCAGATTCATTGACCCTTGCCGTCGCGTGCTTAGACAAAATCAATTTACCATCCACTCTCGCTCTCGACCAGATGCGTTAACCGACTAACACCGTGGTTATTACGTGTTACGTTTGTTACGAGAGCATCGCTGATTATATCTCCAAGGGAAAGTTATTAGCTGTACCAAACAGGTCTGTGCGCTACCCCGAAGGCGTCATCATATTTTGATCGTGGAGCTTTCTCTTCTGTCCGATGAGCAGAGTACTTATAGAGTTGCAGTAATTAGAAATGCTGTTGCGTATAATCTCTTGTAGTAATGATACATACAGTTAGTGCTGTTTCTTCATCGTCCTAGCATTTTCCCGGGCAATTGGCTTAATAGCAACGTTTACTTGTCTCAATCTGATACAATTATATCAGTGAACCCTTCACTAACTGTTTTATGGTATACTAGCTCCGCCCCACGGTTTCACCTGCATAAATCTCGATCCCGTAGGAATATCGGGATGAAAAGTATCCCATGGCCTTTTCCAGGTCTTGGTCTACCCATGTGCCAAATTGCATCCAAATCCGTTCAGCCGTTTTAGCGTGAAAGCGTAACAAACAAACTCACTTTCGCATTTAGGTATAATATTAGTTAGGATTATTTTAAGAGGTAACTAGTTCGTATTGCCTGTTGCCACTATAATCAAAATGACAGACTTTCTTGACCAACACTTTGGAACTCTTGCGATAAAGAGAGATCGAATATAAACGTTTTATTTTCAGCATGAAAACAACTCTCATGCTTATTGCTTGCAATATAAAAACGTCATTATAAATGATAAGTTTAAAATATATAAAATACTACCTATTATTTACGTAGCTTGGCCAGAGGAGATATTCAGTAATTTATGCAGTTTAAAAACAATATTGTCATAGTACGTACTTATCGCCTTTTTGTTAATCTATACTAATATTATAAAGAGGAAAGATTTTTTTGTTTGTTTGTTTGTTTGTACCGAATTGGCTCCGAAATTACTGGTCCGATTTGAAGAATTCTTTCAGTGTTAGATAGTCCATTTATCGAGTAAGGCTATAGGCTATATATCATCACGCTAAGACCAATAAGAGCGGAGTACCAATGAAGAATGTTTAAAAATCGGGGGTTTTTTTGCGTTAGCCCAAAGTAACTATTCCACGCGGACGAAGTCGCGGGCAGAAGCTCTAGTTAAGTATAAATTTGGAAATAAAAGTTATTTATTTCTCGGTGTATAAAAGAAGAAGTCAAAAACAGTGTCGTACTCTAAAACGATAACTTTTTACAGGTGTTAAATAACCAAACACCCCGACATTTAGCGACCGCAACAGAAAAAAAAATATTACCAAAATACCAAACATTCGAAAGTCACCAAATGTTTTATTTGCTGGTTAATTATCACCATTACCGGATACACTTTCCATTTCCACTCCTTTCAATTTTTATCAACATAAATTATGTATTGAATTCCTTGTGAATTGATGATAACAACACATGGGAATTTCAAGTTCATGCTTCTAATTTTTACGGCAATTCATGTCGTAAAAATTCTAGGATTTCGGAAAGATCTCTAGGAAAGATTCTAGTCTCTAGGATCCGCTTAAAGCGCAGGCCACACCGCCAGCTAGCGGGCGGGCGGGCGAAGCGAACGAACATCGTTTCACCTCTTTACATACTTCGGTTCACACCGCGAGCTACCGATATTTCGCGTAGTTGGTATAGTTTCCTTCGTTCGTTTCCTTCGTTCGCTTCAGCCGCCCGCCCGCTGGCTGGCGGTGTGGCCTGCGCTTTACTGTCGATTTGCGTTTAGAAGTCGATAACAATAAAAATTCTATTGTGTCTCGTTAGTGACAGTTTGCCATAAGAGCATTCATCCAAAAAGTATGCAACGTCGCAAATAGCTGTCAAATAGATAGAAGTATGGCTAACTAGTGATCTAGAATATTAATATAAATTGCAATTATAATACACTGAATTTGATGTTGTAACCGTTTTAGCTGTAAAAAAGGCATTTGGAAAGTTACCAAACACTTTTTTTGCATCTAAAACTAAATATTCGGTGTTACGATATGAATGATTGCATTTCATAATCAATATTTTACATCACTACTTAGTCATATTTCTTATTTCCATACAGTAATATCGCCAAATTAATCAAAACAGCGAAATATTTAACAGCTATTTATGACATTGCCCACTTTCTGTTTATACGCTCTTTATGAATTTGACTGAAAGAATGCGGTAATACTGGGTATTGACCTACAATATTACCGCATGCTTTCATTACTTAACAGAATAGACATAGGTACCTATTTCATAATAGAGGTATTTTTCCAGATCCCTATCAAAATAACAATAGGCACATACATAAAAATAAGGTTAATACCGTACATTACGATAGAAATAATAAACATAATTTAATTTTCTGATCGCGTCCACGCTACATTAACGCTAATTCAAGGCCAGTAACACAGCAAATAAACTGATCGATGGATTATTTTATAGAGCTGACGTGTCTAGACAAACTGAAGTCCATCTGTCACATAAAATTGGATGATATCTGGGACATTTTTTGGAGGGGCTTGTGGCTAGGTAATAACAGACGCACGAGTCGATCGATCAGGTCAAACTAAGTTTAAACTAGTTCGTGGATGGCTGACCATCTTTACATATCCCTCCGTGCCTCGGAAAGCACGTTAAGGCTTTTGTAGACCAATACAATTTCTAAGAAAACATCAATCACCGGTGTCGCGCTGGTTTGCACAAAGCTTTAAGCCGGTTGTCCTGGCGGTTATTTCTAGTCTTTGACAATTGTTACGGGTCGTCAGAAGCTCGAAAATCTGACAACCAGTCTTACCAAGGGGTATCGTGTTACCCAAAATCAAGTCATTCTTGGGTCTTTGACAGTCGTTACGGGTGGTCAGGCCGAAAGTGTGACTGGGTAAGTACCCAGTAACTGGGTTGTGGAGGTCAGCTAAGCAGTCGCTTCAAGTCAAATACTGGTATTCAGCTGCATCCGGTTATACTTGAAGCCGATACCAACATAGTTGGGAAAAGGCTAGGCAGATGAAATAGAGGAGGCCTTTGACGCAAAACAGCCTGACGTGGTAGCTAATAATTACAAATTTGCTCATGTAGGGTTAACCACACCAGAAAATATAATATTTAGTATTAAAAACTTGTACGAAGAAGAGTCAGAAAAAGGCAATTTTTTTATTGAAAAGGAAGCCATTTGTAGTATTACGAAAAAGGTAACGTCTACCTGGCGAACCTTTTTAACAGTTAAGGGAATTGGCACTGTCAACAAAACTTCCTTCAATTTAAAGTAAAACTTGTCTTGTATTCCATTCTTTACTCAAAAATTTAAATTTACAAGCGGCCCGCATTTACATTTAGCGCTTTTTACCAAGTCATTTGCGCGGGCGCAATGTCTTCCGGTGAATGTTCACGTAATTGCGTTTCCGTCAGTTGCAGCAAGCGCCGCCGGGCGCAAGTGTTCGGGCCGTTTACTCGATAACTACCTATTGTTTACGCTAATCATCGATGTGTTAATTGCCATTTTAAATGGGTACTCTACATTATGCGGCATTTGTTAGCAGAGCGCAACACTAAGTGTAACTGGTTAGTGAAGTGCAACGGAACCATTAAAGTGACAATATTATCAGTGAAACTGAACGCTACTTTATTACAGACTCATAATTTATTTTAAATAAGTATGCAATGGAACTTAGATGATACAAATTCGCTGAAATAAATAACTACAAACGATGTATTTAAATTCCGAGAAGAGCTCGTTGCTAAGTAATATATTAACAGCCGCACGGGTCGATCCATTAGGTTAAGCTAATGCCGGGGTTGGTCAGTGGATGGGTGACCATCTTTACATACCGAGACTCCTCCGTGACTCGGAAAGCACGTTAAGCCGTCGGTCCCAGCTGTCACTCGTGGATCTTTGACAGTTGTTACGAGTCGTTAGAAGCCCGAAAGTCTGACAAGTCTTGCCAAGGGGTATCGTATTACCCAGTTTCTGAGTTGTGGATGTCAGATAGGCAGTCGCTCCATGTAAAATACTGGTATTCAGCTGCATCAACATACTATCTCTCATCTCATCTTAGCCTCTATTCAACAATCTTATAAAACGTTAATCGCAGCATCAACATACTATACTATTACTAAAATACTATTGGGAAAAGGCTAGGCAGATTGATTGATCTATTTAAATTCCATTTTGCCCAAAAGAATTATAAGTATTCGTGTAACAAAAACAAAACATTGCTGAGATGTGCCTGCGTTATATCGAGGCCTAATGCGATTTTGATTGGCGCCGCTCAAAGCCTGCACTTTCACTAACGCGTAAAGCGTTTACGTTATGGTTTCTTCATAGTCTGTATCTGTTACATTCACTAAACCTCGTGTTTTGCGTTTACTGCCATTAGTCTGTAATACTAGTTCTCGATCGTAAATCACGACGTGAATCGCATATATCTGAAACTAGCGCGCATTGAATCGATTACACACTTTCTCTACGTTTTATAGTTAACCGACAAAAATCCAAATGTCCTTTTATTTAAACTATGCCAACCATTATTTTATATTGTTATACTTATCAAAATTTCAGAAGGAAACTGCGGAGGAAAAGCACGTTAAAAGTTTATAACGGTTTAAGACCAGTTTTAGGGTTTATTGCGAGAGTTCTGTCTAGGCACACGCTTTATAATGGATGATCTCGCCAAAGAAATTGTAACTTAATACAAAGTTATGCGTTTTCGCGGCACGAGCTCACTTTACGAGGCTATAAACCATGACGTGTCGAGCGTCTATGACTGAGCAATATTAAGAACTATGCCCAACCTCATTTGTATTCCACTCAACCATAAATCGGAAGATTGTTGTATCCAACTATCTGTACAGATGTCATTACGAACAGATCTATGGCACTAACTCGGGGTTTGACTATTAAGTATTAAGATCGTTGAATTTCAATACTAAATTCAAGTCATCACTTCTTATGTGCAATAATGTATGAGCTTTGAAAGCAAATCAGTTGAAATGCGAGCGTCGTAATAAAAGGAGATTGTTTGCTACCAAATTACAAAGTTATTCCAAATGCCCTGTTTGATTAAATGGATTTATTCAGACAACAATACTCACAAATTGTGTGTAGCGTCACCTACTACAGTTTCCAATAAAACAAAGGTTTTTTCAAGGGTAAACCTTTTAAAGAAATAATTCCACAAAATGTTATTCGTTGCATGATAAACGCACATACCGCACCCCCCGCAGTCATCTAATTATAAGCAAACATGATTTCTAAAAGAAATTGTTCTCTCAAAAGTTACTAAACGTCACATTTTAAGGTTAGCGGGACAAGATAATGGACTTCAGACATTAAACATATAGCTAAACGACGTTTGTCATTGGTCATTGTAGCCTTTAAAACAGCAACTGTTAACCTTCTTGGCCTTGTCAATAATTATTCAATCGAAGAAAATGTAAACAATGGATTACAAAAGGACATAACTTCAATGCAGTGTCCATTGCGTGCGAATAAAGCCGGTCCTCGGTCTTGGCGATGCCTTCTTCGGAAAATGCTGTTTTAGACAAACAAGCGAGGGTCATGATGTCATAAAACAATTTCCATTTACTTAGAGACATAGCGGCAACGGGTTTCTAACTTCCCGCCAAGCTTCACTGCACTTTATATATTTAAATGGACTACTTTATGTTTCATTTGGCAACCTACCAGGAATGCATGGCAGTCAACTCCAAAGCGAAATGTTTTAGCTTTTTTGCGTTTCGCAAAGATAACGGGGTAGCATTGAGAAAAGTAGTAGGGGAACAAATGGGAGGGACGATACAGTACATATCGACCTTCAGACTTTACGAGGACAAGGACGTTGCGCCCTTGCACTTCACCCGACGTCCGCCCTCTGAAACTAGCGCGCCCCACGCCGGCGTGAGCTTCGATCGAGTCTTTAAAAATTTGTGGCAATAACAAAGTTATCATAGGCCAAGTTTGTGGCAGGAAAGTTAGTGTTTAGGGACGAAGTAAGGGTACATCCGCGACCTCCAGACTGCGCCCGAGTCCCGACAAGGGCGCCACCGTGCCCTTGCATCACGCCCAATGTCCGCCCTTTACCGTGTTACGTTAACTAACTCAACCGGATATTTCACGAGATATATTATAATTATACATAATATCACGCCTATAATACCCGAAGAGTAAGGCAGAGGTGTACCTAATAGTACACCCACATTTCACCAGTAATGTTCAAGTCCAAGGTAATAGGGGGCGATCCTATTGCCATCAACCGGGCACAAATACAGACCCCGGGCTGCTACTGAGAAAGAAATTCCTGATGGAAAACCACTAGCGACCACTAAACCAACGCAACGAGGCAGTATTTAACAAGTCACTTGTTAATAAATCGTTTAGGCCAAGGTAGCAGGTCAACCTGAACAAACGCTTACATTTTAATATGTCAAATGAATTGATTTGAAAGAGGATTTACTTGAAAATGACCAAAATGGTAAACTTTTAAGTGTAGTCCTAGAAAGTAAAGTAGATAGAAGAGCGAAAGACATGGCAAACCGGCTACATAAAAAAATATGTTAGTTTTTTTTTTTAAGAATAAAGAAAACTAGATTATTTTAGTGCTCATAATATATACCTGCTAAAAAGCTAGTTTCCAGACATGTTTATTATGTTTTCCAATGTAATTTCGCTATACAATAAATCTCCTTATATTTTGTCGTATTTTTGTGTTTACAGAGCACGTTCTATTTATTATTATTCTGTACTTAATAAAATTTTGTTTATTTTCAGATGTTCAAATTATTTCGAAAAGCAATTACTTAAGCATAAAAAGCTTTTTCTTAATTGAAACTTTATAGGGTTTATTTTAATGAGCAGGCATACTTAAAATTAAAACATAGGTAGGTATTCCCTATCATATTGCATCTAATCCCCAAGATCTGGCCGGAGCTCGAACAATCCCTTGCGTAGCAACGGGATAAAATTTACAATTTGTCTTGAAGCGCTCGCCCCTTATCCAACCTAACATCAAAATTTATTATCTCTAATAGGTACTTTCGCAGGCTTTTTGTTAAGGTTAAAAACCAGACACATTTAAAATTCAGACTCTCATTTTCTTTCAGAAAGTTACCCATTTTTCTCGTAATATATTTTGTGAAGGGAAAGTTTCCACGTTGCGTATTATCCATTTTAATCCCTGCTTCAATTGAGCACCTGACGCCATTAATATTCAATCGGCTGTTTGACCTCGTTGGGGTGGCAACAGCTCGTAAACAAGTACTTTAATCTTAGTTTGTATTGTATAGCACGTTATCAGTAACTGTGTAATCGAACCCTAACTAATATGGCAGATATGACTTTTATCAGTCATCAATTTCAACTGGAAAAGGTTACGTTTCGTTACGCTGGTACTGTATGAGCTTTATCGCTTTCAGGTATCAAATAAAATATTAGTAACTGGTCGACTGGTGAAAATAGTGAAGGCTCATTTAATAGGTAGTAGGTATAGGATAGTACATACTAATTCCATGCTGCCATTATAGTTGGTACTTAATAATTCCATGCTGCCATGATGGTACGTACTTACTAACTCCATGCTGCCATGTAATGACATGGTAATGACATTCTAAGGTAGCCATCTTGTTCTAATCTTTGGGCGACCGAGCTCTGCTCGGGTGAAAATACTGATTTTCCAGATATGAGACGTAGCTACATAGATTTTACGCCCCCGGACGGAACCCCTATATTGCAACTTTCATCGAAATCGTTAGAGCCGTTTTCGAGAACGTGATTACAAATACATATATAATATAAATATAGCTCGTTTAAGGCTGCCTGTCCACTGGAGCGGAGAGTAGAAAAGAGGAGCGGAGATGTGCCAATATTAACCAATAAAATCTTGACTCCGCCCCTGAGTTTAGATCAGTGATCCTGAGTCATGATTCTATTGGTTAATGTTGGCACATCTCCCAAATCGCTAGTAAAGTCAAAACGAGACTGATTAGGAGAGCAGCTTCTACATCGGGTCGAAAAAAAAAAACTAGATTCAACATTAATAGAGCAGGTAACGGCAACAAAAACAAAGTAATAAGACATCCACACAACAAACCTAATCGGAAACTTACTACATTAATTCTCTAACACGGTCAGAAACATAGTTACAGAAGTTTCTCCAATGTCATTTGTACCTAAGGGTATCCAGGACGGTCAGAATCACCTACACCTAACTTCATTGGCTGCCTTAGCTACAAATAAAGCCTACATGTGTCTGTCTGTATTAATCTCCAGATGATACCTACAAGTTCTGCAAAGTTTTAATTAAAACGAATTTATATTTCTGCCCGGTCTCCGTAACTACGTGAGGAGTATACTAATTTCTACTCCTGATTACACCCGATCGTCAAAAAGCAATAAAGTTTGGGCAAAAATCGTTATGGCAAAGCTTGAACGTCCATAAGTGCGAGACTAACGAGCTGTGCGCGTGAGTCGTGATGAACATATAGATTTGATAAATTAAGGATGAGGATATCGTATGGAGAGAGGATATTAATTTAAGTGTTAAAATTACTTCCTTTGTAAATAATATAAATAAATGTCTATGGGAAGTTCAACAAGTGGCTAATTGATTTATTGAAATTCATAACTCATCGAGAGCGAAATAACCGTTATTTAAAACAATACTATTGTATGTTTTGGACGTTTTGAATAACGTGCTAATCCCCGGAGAGTGGGACCGCACTTGTGGTAGCAGACACACACCGTACTTATGGCGACCCCATTCAAAATGCGCAAACGCAAACTGTAAATGAAATGTCATGAAAATAATTTTCCAGCTAATGTCGTATTGTCAAACATCTCTCCCACGATATCACAATATAATAAGATATAATCGCTACTCGACACCACTGATATTTTAAAATAGAATGAAACGATGCGACAGAATTCGTCATTTACTTTTTCTTTTCATTTTTATGATCACATTATTTCTTATTGTTTAACAGCACGAGTGAGAATTAATTAAGAATATTCTGTGTGAAAGCAAAGAAATCGTACACTTCTCAATAGCTTTAGTAGCCGTTGCATTCAGGTATTTCAATAGTCATTCTCAAAACGTATGTAGTATCTTTACATAAAGGCGCTGTATTGAATAGAACTCCTAAGCCCTAACAAAAGGCCGTCGTGTACGTCAAACAAATGACTATAAACATTATTCAGGACTCATTACTAGAGCTTGAACAACCAGAATACTATTACACAAGCAACGTAATTTACTTAACAAAGTAACATCGGTGCGCAACACAAAAACAGCATCACCAAACGTATCCTCAACAATACGGAGGAGGTTGGTAACATTTCGCAACGTCTCACCATAGCCGGGTGCTCTTGCGCAAATCGCTGTGACGTCACCGCGTTTGGTTCCGGCTTCACTTTCGCGAAACACTTTCACCGGTCGGTCGAGGCATGGCGCCGGCGGACGCGACGTGTGGCGGTGCCGGCTACACCCGGCCCATTGTGATTCCGCTCGCGACTATCGATGACCGGTTAAAAATCAACACCATTATTTATTCGAAAAACACTATTCACGATGTTACCATGTGTCAGTTGAACAGGATTTATTGAAAAGATGCTTATTTGAAACCTCTTTTGATGATCTGAGTGACTTGGTAGATACTTTAATGTTGATGTAAGCAGGGTTGGGTTGGAAACGAAAACAAAAGTAATTATTTAAAGGCAAGCTCATTTGAATAAATCTTGAAAAACAGCGTCAAAACACGGAACACGACAATTGCGGTAGTTATGTTTTAGGTCTTCACGAGTTTTCTGAAACACCAAGATTTTAAAAGGTATTTTTTGCTAGCCGAGTTTGTCCTCGGACTTATAAAAGCTTTGTCTGCATTCCGTTTGTTTATGAGTCCTACGTGATCACCTCAGTCAGAACTGACACATGGGCTCTCTAATTTGGAAGCTCGCGAAAGGCGAATTTCACCTTACTTGTGCGCGTGAGCAATACATAAGAAACTATTACATAACGTAGAAGTCGAATTTGTTTGGCTATTTTGATCACGTAAAGCAATAACAGCAACCATTTTTTGTTTCACATTTATTACGTCTAACATAAATAGAGTGTAATTCGTTTACCGCCAATCGTAACCAGTATTATTGAATCGATATTTACGAATCAGAAAGTTGTAGATATCGAGAATTATAGAAAAGCTACGATTACGAGTTGTTGATTTTTACTACGTGAATATAAAAACAATATAAATTGAGAGAAACGTTCAGAATATGCTAAGCGCTATAAAAAGTAACAACGTGAAACTGCCACAAATGAGGCAATTTCTCTTTACAAAAATCGACACTTTCAATGTCGTTTCAATATGACCCGAGCAGACGAAATAAATTCGTGACAGAGCAATCAATCTCTTAACCGATTTGTTCGATAGACGTCCACTTTCATAAATATTTCTCTAGCTTGACAAGTTATAAGAAAAATGTGCTAAAAGTAGGCTTATTGTGAGAAACAAATATAGAGAGTCAATAAACATAAATATCGAAAGTGCTGTCGTCATAATGAAGTGTAAAGCTATTCAACTAACAAATTCTTCTTTTCGACGAATCTACGGCTAAACAAGTAACGCAGGAGTTCAAATAATAAACATTTTACTTAACTAAACAATAGCTAAGTCCATTGAGATTGTATTTTCTGAGACAATAACGCTAGCCTACATTCAGAACCCAACTCCGAAAATAAGAACTGAAAACATAAGAGAGAAACTATACCTAAAGATGATCAATTCAAGCAATCAGCGAAATTCGAAAACGCAACATCACGAAACAAAAATAAATGGTCAGAATTAGAAACGACGCATCATTTTAGTGTTTGCAGCATGACATGGCGGTTACTGCTGTAATCCTTCATATAAATAGTGCTGCGACACATAAACCAACTGTCATACACAATGTAACGCACCCATCTTTCGAGCACATCTTTCTAGTACACGGACGTAAAGTAATATGACCGCCTCACCCCGATAGTTCTAAGACCAGTATAACAATTAATATTATCACAGTCTTCTCACACTTTCTAGCACCATTGTACTTCATTGAAACAATCGCATCTCTTTTATTAACTGTCGTACTTGATGAAATCACGACTGTATTATTTCTAGATATTGCACTTTCTTTTGTATACGCCAGAAATATATCAACGCCTACTGCATTGTCTGCTGACATAAGTACAGGTTGTATTTGGGAATGTGGCTGTTTCAGAATAAAAAGAGAGTTGGTTTTTTGCCATACCTTTTGTGACAATTTTTGTTGATAACTTATTTGAGTTGAGTCACGTACCTAGTTAAGGTTTTGTATGCGCTCCCTCGTCTAAACGGTGGACGCCCACTGTGTGGTCTATGTCAGTAAGAATTTGACATAGCCCTTCGCCTACCGAAGGGTGGGCCCATCCATAACGTTCCCGCATCATAATAAAAAGTAAGAATTGTACAGATCTATAGACTAGAAGATGCTGAATCATCAAACCGAAGTTAGTACGACCTCAAACAAGGCCAGGCCAGTCCATTTCTTAATTGAATCGTTAAGTAAGTCTGGGACCATTCTCACAAAAATAGGTAATTTTGTTACAAAAGCTAGCCTTTTCTCTAGCTAACTAGTTTTTAAAGACAGTGTTTAAATTTATTCAAGCTTAGTTTTGCTACTTTTAGGCCTTAATAATTTCAACAACAAAACGTTCTTCAAAAACACTCGTTTTATTTTACTGTATGAAAAGAAAATATGCAAATGCAACTACGAAATGCAACTTTCTGACTGGTACTGACATCAGGTTTTAAAGTATGTCGTGGTTATCAGTACCAGTTTCTTTTTATTTGGATGCGTCAATACCTAGAGGATAAGAATATATTTCAAGACGTGTGGGTGTATTTTGTATTTTTAGCCGACTATGGAGGGGCAAAAAGGCGAGTAATGATTTTGACCGGTATGTACTATGTATGGATGTTCATCTGTTCCCTCATAACGTCTGAAATTCTCATCATAATTTGACAAATGAGGTATGTTTGGAAGCGTCTTGATCGTCCACTGGTTATAGGCTATGTGACGTCATTTAATTGAATATAGAGGACATAAAGTGATGAACTAAAAAGAAATACTAATGACATGTTGGATATCAAATCGTAATCAGCCTATTAATGTTCCCACTGCTGGGACACAGGTCTCCTCTTTGTGAGAGGGAGTGGACTGTAATCTACCACGCAGGCCCAGTGCGGGTTGGTAGATGTCACATGTCTTCGAATTTTTGGTTCTAAGACATGCCGGTTTCCTCACGATGTTTTCCTTCGCCGTTTTGCGAGCAGTGGTGATCAAATTATTTACACAAAGTAAAGCGCCTGCTTGGGTTCGAACCCACTACCTACAACTCGTAAGTCGGGGACGTTACCACTGGGCCGCCACTGCTCCAGATGGATCCACTGGATATTAAATGAAAGGGCTCAATTAGCACATTTAAACGTATACGTACGTACGTAAACCCCAAAATAATTTAAATAAAAACAATGTACCATAATGTAGACTACACAAATTTTATTTCTTTCATTTTAGAGAGGAGATATTTAAGCTAGCGTTGATAGTTGTTTTCTAGACATTATGAATCAAAATGGCTAGTTTCTATTTTTTATTATTATGCAAGTTTAGTGACGACACAACCCGGTTTTAACTTTTACAAATCAACTTTACTAGGATATTTTGAGCGAACTTGTTCAGAGATTTCGAATGGGGTACAGTCAACATAAGAAATAAGTATAATAATACCAGCCTATTATTGTCCCACTGTAAGGCAAAGGTCTCATCTTATACAGATAGAAGGCACGAGCATTGATCACCACGCTTGCTCAAGACGGGTTTGCGATTTCAGACTTATATTGACTATAAGTGCAGCACACTAAGAGGCATGTTGACTGTAAAAAACTAAAAACTATTTAGTCCGTCAGACAGATAATAAAAAAAAAATAGACCCTTATTTTTAGATAAAACGCATTAAAGTTGGGGAGTGGGGTGTATTGCCGTAATCTTTTGATTATGAAAAAAAAATATTGTTTCGAAATTCAAAAAGTGCACGCCTCATAACACATTCATAAACGAAAAAGAAATTCAAAACATAGTTTCTAACAAAAATTAACAATTTATCACTTTTCATGTAGTATGTTTCGACTGCTGTTTTACCCATCAATATGGGTAAATTTCTAACCTCGCAATTGTTACGTAATGTCAAAGACTATTTATTTAGATATTTACGTTGTGGGTTGCTAGGCAACACGTTAGGTCAAGGTTGGAAATATTTAGATAAAAATATTATATTTTAGTTAGTATTTTATTAATTATAATTAAACTACTTTGAATAAAAGAGCCATTTTCAATAGTGTTCCTTCTATGGCCGAAACCAATGTATTAAAAAAAATTGACTCAATTAATTGATTTTATCGCAAGCTACAATGTTTTTTTTTAAGATTCATAAATTGACGGACAGGAATTTTTTTTCAACTATTTTGATGTTTTTTTTCATTTCTGCTGCATTAAATCAATTGGTAAAAAGTACAGTATTAATCTCCATTTAATCATCTATACAATGGTATATAAATTAAGTAGGTTCTGTGTACTAGCAGGAGTGTAACAATAAAAACATTTGCAGAAATGGGGCAAAAAATATTTTTCGATCGTAGAGCACACTCTAATGCTTCGCATTATGAGTCGTGCAAAAAAATATTTTTCGATCGTAGAGCACACTCTAATGCTTCGCATTATGAGTCGTGCAAAAAAATATTTTTCGATCGTAGAGCACACTCTAATGCTTCGCATTATGAGTCGTGCAAAAAAATATTTTTCGATCGTAGAGCACACTCTAATGCTTCGCATTATGAGTCGTGCAAAAAAATATTTTTCGATCGTAGAGCACACTCTAATGCTTCGCATTATGAGTCGTGCAAAAAATACGTGTCCAATATTTTTTTAATAATCTACTTGACGGACAAAAAAAAAATGTTTAGTTAACATCCCTATTGCGTAACACACTTTCAATCACAATGCAAGGGAAGGAAATTCCTTATCAATTGCTTCCTAGGTTTGAAAAATTCGTCTGCTCAACAACGCAATGAACGTGGATGAACTGTCATAATGAAACATTGCGATCTATTGCCAATTTATGTGTTACGAAATTACCCTACAGATTTCCTCATCATCATCAGTTCAGCCGAAAGACGTCCACTGCTGGACATAGGCCTCCCCCAAGCACCACCACTTCGACCGTGTCTCTGCTTCTCGCATCCAGCGGATTCCTACGGCCTTCAAAGGTTTCCTCACAGCTAAATACAATTCATTTTATTAACGATTTCGTGTGGTTGCTGAGTAGTCGAATCATTGGCGTCGTCTGAGTTGTCTTGTTTTAAAGTTATTTTAATACGCACTCAATAATAAACGTTTCTTGCCTGATACCAATCTCTTTTGTTGACTTAAAACAATTTGTAATTCTTCATGTTAGGTACCTATCGCACGTATGATGCTATCGAACGTTTGCCATACAATTATCACTAGTTAACACCAAAGTTGATTGCACTTAGGTTTGCGTTTATTATAATTTTAACTCATATTTCCTTAATTAGCAATGTTAACATACTTCCTTTTAGCAAATATGAGGAAAGATCTTTTATCATTCGTTGTAAAATAATATCCACATTGTTTGTAATTTTTTGGGTAATTTGAATATTTTTATTTGGGCTTTGAGTGGTCTATGATGAAATGTTTTGTAATGAGAAAGCTCACTTATAAGCAGAGACCGAAAACCTTTATAAATTACGTTACAAGTATCGAAGAATTTTGGTCACTTCCACGACTAAGGTTACCTCTGGTTAATTCAAGAAGAAACATATTACTCTATTTAGGTTACCGTTTTAATACCGGTTACACAAACACAGGCGATGCGCGCCCTTTGACTAATGCCGACGCCGCGACGGTCCGTGTAAGATAGAGGTAGTTTTTATTTCGGTAACCGCTACTAGGAAGCTACTATTTTAGGAAGGTAACCTTTGAAGGAACCTTTGAAGTTAAGGGCGGGCGTTTTTGGGGGACTGTCTTATGTAATTTTGACGTTTGAAAAGTGCTGATTCTCAGCCTAGTTTGAATAAATGACTTTTGAAATTGAATTTTAAAAATACCTGTAAAAAATATTAATATTGTAACCGAAAAAATACCCATACCATACCGGTTTCGGTTTGCTTATAAGTTTGAAGTGTTTTTCTTTCTAAAAATACTACTTTGACCACATTTAGACACATATATATATGTTTTTTTTGGGTGGGAAATCATCAAATAACTTCTCCCGTTCTGGGCGGGACGGAAGGGCGTGTCAGACTCTTGCTGAATAAAACCCACCCGTGTTCCTTCAGTTGCCTGTACGTTGCCAGGTGCCACGGTCTCCTCTTAGGACGTTCCCGCAACCCCGGTAGGCATCGGCCCTAGGGTAACCCGTCATAGACACTTTTTCTTATGATTCGAAATTGTGGATGTCATTATGGATATTAATGAAGATCATTAACAAGGCTCTAGGTCCCCCATTTAAGGCTGCTCGAACTGGGGAGTAAACCCAGGTTTTGAATAAAAGTAGACTACGACTAAACAAGTCTTAGCCCAAAGCCCCCAAGTCTAGACAGGTATCTAATCCTATCAGCAAATAAGTTATTAGTGTAACATCCAAACTTGCAGAAGTTTTATTTGTATTCTAAACAATCTGAGTTCATAATACGATCATGTCTAAACATGGGGATCGAAGAGAATCTATGGACCCGTGAATCATTTTCATGACAGGTCAAAAACTATTATTACCCACTTTTTTTTGGACCAATAATAAACAAAATAATAGCTGCCATAAATCAACTCACCGGATTTGGTTTTTCACAACTGCGTGAAATCTTTTTTTTTGTCATATTTTGATGTTAAACCGCTTTGTTTAAGTAAGCATATAAATTGTCAATTTGTCATAACTGCCTAATTAGAATATCAAAAGTCCAGAGCTTCGAATTCTATTTACTTATTTAATTTTACATTTGTAGATATTTTTTTAAATTACTTTCCTCTATCCTCTTACGTAAGTATAGTGCACAAGGAACATCTTTTCTAGCAGAATCGTTTGCAAATTCAAGAAACGTTATTTAATCTAACATCAAATTGCCTCTCGGTCTTTCATAATTCTATGAATACATTTCCTGTTTGCATTAGAAAACATTACGCAATCTTAATTTAATCCAACTTTCTCTAAACCAAAATCTTTGTAGTGAAACTTTTAAACGAAATCGTGATTGTCTTAACCTATCCCACTGTAACAATGAGCGTACCTTTTTGAAAACTGGAGCACGGAAAAATAGAAACGCTATAACTTTTCTTCCGTGACAGACAACCTTCTCAAAAGATTGAAAACAACAAAAGAGTAAGTAAATAAAAAACGCGGCGTCACGGTGACCTTTCCACTTAAATTAACTTAACCCAGTAAGTTTACGGCGACTTCAAGTCTCGAGGATGAAATCAAGTTTTGATTTAGTAGGTAATTAGCGCTACGGCTATCCGTGCGAATAAAGTTAGAACGCAACTCGTAGCGACATCTAGCTTACAACACGAGCACTAAAATAGTACTATCTTGCGTGGATAGATGGCGCTGGCTGTAGGAAAATTGAATAGGGAGGTAAGACGTCAAAGTAAACAGATAAGAATTTGTTGTACAATGTTCTGTTTACAATAATATTGTAATGCATTACTTCACATTTAATTATAGCTATTATTTGTTGATTATATACTTTGAACGGAAGATTCTTTCCGTGCTATAAAATGGGTATAAGCGTTCCCTGGCAGGCAGTAATGAGTATCCCAGGGGAGGGACCTGGGTCACCCCCAACGTGGGGCATTATCTAATTTAAACAGCGTTTGTTTAGTTTTATCTAGTAGAACTATTTACACGGGACATGAACCCTTA
This sequence comes from Conistra vaccinii, assembly GCA_948150665.1. Taxonomy (NCBI): domain Eukaryota; kingdom Metazoa; phylum Arthropoda; class Insecta; order Lepidoptera; family Noctuidae; genus Conistra; species Conistra vaccinii. Next base: position 4,745,158 of record OX411328.1, read on the forward strand.
TTTGCTCATGCCCCTCTTATCTGACCCAGGGTTAGACCGGGTGACTTAATATTTCGTGTCATGTGCTTTAAAACAAGGCGAGTCACAAAAGTATGATGATTTATCGTAAGAATAAAATCTTTAGAAAAATAATATAATAATTAAAAACGTCCAAAATCGAGTCGCAATCTCATCTCAGCGCGAAGCATTATCAAAAAAACTAGTCAAAACTGAAAGAAAATTTGTGGTATTATTTACATAAATGATTTTTCGTTCGCATTCTAATCTTAGTCTCAATAGACTAAATACGAAACGAACAAACAATACGGGAATAGGGATGATGCCTGAGTCAAAAAAAAAGAAATTCTATTTAGTCTGTCAGTCAGATAATAAAAAAATATTCGACACGTATTTTATGCTTTATAAAAATTACTAAGATAAAACGCATTAAAGTTGGGGAGTGGGGGTCGCTACGTCACAAGTACGTATTACACATACATACTCGTGACGTCATGGCACATTTTAACTCAATGTATAGCCGTAATCTTTAGTCATAGTAAAAAAAGGAAAAATGTGTCCAATATTTTTTTATAATCTTCAAATCGGTCAAAAAATATATTTTTAGTCATCATCCCTAATTGTCCATAAGGATGCAAGAACGCAGTGGTTTGACCTTATATTTAGATTTATATAATTTAAGATCTAACAGTTTTCTCAACCTTACTCTATTCTACTGGTACTTTAATAAAAGCACTTACCTTGCAAATTGTCGAGCATATACGTCAACAGCTTCGCGGTCCCGTTGTTGTCGTTGTATATCGAGAGCATCTCCTTGCTGAGTGGGTTTCCTCCTAATCCCAGGAGTTGAAGGTGAAACAGCTTGCCAAGCTCGTATGGAAGCACTCGGAGGTAGTTGTTGTGCAGGTGCAGTTCTCTGGAACAAGAGGCGGTTGTTATTTGGGGACGATACATCTGATAAGTTACAGCTGTTATGTGGCTGTGCAGGATACAAGTCTTTTTCATTAACAACATTAAGAACGTTGTACAGAAAGTAGGCAACATCGCAAATAGCTGTCAAATAATTCGCTGTGTTGACTAATTTGGCAATACTTATTACTGTATGGAAATAAGAAATATGGCTAACTAGTGAACTAAAATATTGATTATGAAATGCAATAATTAATATCGTTACACGGAATATTTAATTTTAGATGTAAAAAAAAGTATTTGAAAATTTTCCAAATGCCCTTTTTACACCTAAAACGGTTACAGCATCAAGTTCAGTGTTATAATTGCAATTTATTATCAATATTCTAGTTCACTAGTTAAGTCATATTTCTTATTTACATACAGTAATAGTGCCAAATTAATCAAAACAGGTAAATATTTGACCGCTATTTGCGACGTTGCAAAGTTTTTGGATAATCGCTCATGGCGCAGACAAGGGAAAATGAGAAATTTACCAGGCTGGATAAACTGAAGTTATGTTTGATAGCTGCTAAGTGTCCATACCATACTCTTGGTAAACTAAATAATACTTTTTTATACCATATTCTAAAATATTCGGTAATATTAGGTTGCCTAGCAAAGTATCCCTTTTCGAATCCAAGACAAATGTTTAAAGACGAGTCTTCTGAACGCTTTTCACAAATCCGAAATCGAAAAATCTCGACTGTTCAATATGTCCAGTTTGATTTGCTGTGTAGCGTGTCTATGCGGCCTCGTTTAGCATAACTGGCTGTTGGTTTCATATACGAAGGTAAAAAAGGTAAAGGTAAGGTAAAGGTATAAAATCTAGTTCAGGTTAGTAAAGTCCATTAAATCGATTTGTGTCACATTTTAGAGCAATTTAAAACAAATAAGTGCAAGCTACCTTCACTCTTGTGGGCATTCCCATAACCCTAATTCAGGTCGATAGGCTGATGTACACAAGACACACACACATTGTGTGGCGAGCATATAACCTTACCAAAGTACAATGGGCAAAAGTGGTCTATGGACTTATAGAAATAGGGTTTTGATACAAAATGTATCGATCGTGAGCGACTCCTAATCCAACGTAACCGCGATAACCTTTTTGTGACGATTGATCTTACGGCCCTAAGGATTGGATCCGCTCCTGACTGATTGTAAGTATGGGACTATGTAGGGATGATGCAGGTGGTGTTCTATAGTTTCTACCCCCATTGGAAGACGGCGTGAGTTTATGTTATGTTAAAACAAACGTTCGAAAACTCCATTTCACCTAAACCTTCCATGACCTCAGGTTCAAACGGTGCTTGCTACATTGCTCCGGCAATTTTACGTCCATTTTACTACCCACTACGCATTAAGTATTTGGCTGGGTCTAAATTCTAGCAATTTAGCGTTAACATGTAACTTCCTGCCAATAAATTAATATAGGTCGTATTTAGTATTTACAAACATTATTATTGTTATTAAGATGATATTTGAACAACGCTTAATGGTCTCTAATTCTCTTAATTGTAGGTTTTAATATAATGTACCGTATTTTGCTATGGAGTTCCCTGGGGTAATATGCTTTAATGCTTCAACAGTTAAATTAAAATACCTTACGTTAATTTTAAGCGGTACTCAATATTGATTATCTATGTATTGAGTAGACTTAAGTTTTGTGAACCTAGTCATTAAGAAGATTGGTGCAATTAGGAAGCGGGGCGGTTCTTAGGACTATATTTCAAATCCAGGTTTTTTCATGATACATATCTCCTTACACTAGAAATATGGTGCCGGAGAAAAATGCTTGTGGTATCATGAACAGAATTCCGCACAAACGTCTCCATACTCCAAGAACTCGGCATCGAACAGCGTCTATCAGTACCTACTAGTACAGTCTCAAATCCTGAAGTTTTTTGGTCATGTTTCCAAGCGGAATAATGACTTCATAGAGCGTCTAGTGGTGCAGGGCAGAGTGGAAGCTAATAGGCCACGCGGAAGGTCACCGATGAGGTGGACCGATTAAATAAATCTGCGGTTGGAGACCCTGTTAACGAATGCGCCACTGTCATGTAACAGAAACAGATGGAGGGAGATCGTGAGGCGGGCAACGACTACACTTGCGATTGGACATAGTTCATTGTGACCACGACCGTTCTGTCAAGAGCGAAACGAAGATTTCCTAGAGGTCTAGAGAAGAGACAATAAACAGACAATCCTATAATTTACATTAGTTCATGCCCAGTTCAAGTTTTGAGCCCAAACACACCTATTTTACGTCTTATTCCTATAATTTACCAACCGTTATTAGTTGAAATTAAGAGTGTTGTATCTTTACCAATAATGAAACAAAGACGTCATAGCTTTGCATAGTAGACCCTCCCAAATGGAAGTAACTATGACAGGTAAAATTAGCTTACGAATCTATTTATGCCCAGTTTGACAATAAAAAATATTATCGTTGATATGGAGAACGAATCGTATATTTTTTTGATAACGTTTTTATAGGAACTGAGCATAAATCTTTAGGTCACTTCAACGTTGCCTTTTTGCCTTCATGTTACTCACAAAAAGAAAATCCTGATTATTATTTCGCATATTTCCCGGAATACTCTCCGGGTGAATTCTATATTTTGAAACAAACGTCATAAACACAATTAAACCGAGTCAGTTTCCGGACCGATAGCGATATTAATAACTACCATAAATATTAATTAACAACACATCGTAATAGGTTCATGCTTGGGTTCAATGACTTGTCAGGCGTTGATTATAGAAAATAATAGAAATAGTTTCAAGTACTACTACTAGTAGAGTATTTAAGATACAGTCAACCGCATATCAGTAACAAAATAACCCTTACTGCTACGGCATAAAGTTGCTGTCAGTGTCAAATTGTTACAATTGATGTGCGGTTCGCTGTAACTACATACAAATATTTAATTACTACTAATTAAGTCTTGAAATTCTTATGAAACAATGAAACGAAATTACTCATTACATTCACTTTGATTGGTGTGATTAGATTAGCCAAAGTATGTGAATGTGACTTATTCATAAATTGTTATAAAAAGCAATCATGAACATATCAGCGTCACATGCCTAAAAATAGCCCTAAAGACCACTAATATTAAAAGTTAGGAGGCAATTTTAAAATGCTATAACCTGACTAATGGTTGCCAAAACAGCAAGTTATAATATACTCCAACATTTAAATTACTAATCAAAATGTAAACAGGCCTTCACTCAGTGTTTACAAATATACGTCGATGGCAAAATACACGCGAGAGGTCAAAGACCTTGGATCTTTACATACGCGTTCTACTATACATACTAAAGTATACACACAACAAAGCTAAATGCTAATATACGTGTTTTTATACTCATAAATATTATTATCGTTACATATCACTGAATGTATAAATAAAAATCTTTAGAAAAAGGTATATTGTTATCAAATCAAGTCACTTTGCGCTATCAATTTGAACTCTTAACATGATAACGAATAGAAAGTTCCCTTAACTTTAATGAAAATTATCATTTACATAACATAATCTTTAGAAAAAGGTATATTGTTATTAAATCAAGTCACTTTGCGCTATCAATTTGAACTCTTAGATAACGAATAGAAAGTTCCCTTAACTTTAATGAAAATTATCATTTACATAACATCACGCACGTAATTTCCGAAGGATTAGACAGAGGTGTACCTATACAGGGTGCAATTGAATTCATGCGACACCTCTTAAAAGGTCTTTGTACTCAACATTATAAACAACTTTCACTATGGGACCAACCCTGAAACCGCGAAAATAAAAACAGCTGTTCCCTACATTTTGACGAGATATGGGAACATAAATGTATGTAAGGCCTACGTTAACAGGGGGCGAGCCTATTGCACGACTCGTAATGCGAAGCATTAGAGTGTGCTCTACGATCGAAAAATATTTTTTGCCCCATTTCTGCAACTGTTATTATTGTTACACTCCTGCTAGTACACAGAACATACTTAATTTATATATCATTGTATAGATGATTAAATGGAGATTAATACTGTACTTTTTACCAATTGATTTAATGCAAGAGAAATGAAAAAAACATCAAAATAGTAGAAAAAAATATCCTGTCCGTCAATTTATGAAGCTTGAAAACATTGTAGCTTGCGATAAAATCAATTAATTGAGTTTTTTTTTTTTATATACATTGGTTTCGGCCATAAAAGGAACCCTATTGAAAATGGCTCTTTTATTCGAAGTAATTTAATTATAATTAATAAAATACTAACTAAAATATAATATCTTTATCTAAATATTTCCAACCTTGACTTATCGTGTTGCCTAGCAACCCACAACGTAAATATCTAAATAATAGTCTTTGACATTACGTAAGGATTGCGAGGTTAGAAATTTACCCATATTGATGGGTAAAACAGCAGTCAAAACTTACTTCATGAAAAGTGATAAATTGTTAATTTTTGTTAGAAACTATGTTTTGAATTTCTTTTTCGTTTATGAATGTGTGTTATAAGGCGTGCACTTTTGGAATTTCCAAACTATTTTATCATTTACTTGCGTAAATACGTAGTCGGGTCATAAGTTCTGTCACATAGGTAAAATTTCGAATTTAGAATGCAAGCTGAGGAAAATATTATGGGCATTCGAAATTTGAATATTTAAAGAAAATAAAAACAACGGGTTTCTGGAATTTTGTTCATTTTCTAAAATGGAGTGGACGCGCAAAGAAGACAGAGTCGCAGTAATTGCATTGCATCGTTGCGGTCACGCGCCAACTGAGATTTTCAAACTGCTGAAAAATTTGAAAATTCCACTGAGATTTATTTATCGTACTATCAAAAGATTCAGGGAAGATTCAAGATTAGAAGATAAACAAAGGAGCGGTCGACCTCGTACTGTTCGGACTCCAGCAGTCATCAAAGCAGTGAAGGCGCGAATCCAACGAAATCCTGTCCGCAAGCAAAAAATGTTGGCTCTGCAGATGGGACTAAGCAGAACTACTGTTAAAAGGGTGTTAAATGAAGACCTAGGACTACGAGCTTATAGAAAAAAAACAGCACATCTTCTTAACGCACGGCTGAAGAAAATCAGACTCCAAAGAAGCCGGGTTTTGTTAAGGCGGTACGCGGGAAAAAAATACCGCGAAATACTTTTTTCGGACGAAAAAAATTTTAATGTTGAGGAGAGTTTCAACAAACAAAATGATAAAGTGTATGCACACTCTAGTGAAGAAGCGAACAGACGTGTGCCACGTGTTCAGCGTGGTCATCACCCTTCGGCAGTCATGGTTTGGCTTGGGGTGTCCTATTTGGGTCCAACGGAGGTGTTTTTTTGTGAAAAAGGAGTGAAAACCAGTGCCCTCGTATATCAAAACACAGTCCTAACAAACATTGTGGAACCTCTTTCACAAACAATGTTCAAAAACATGCACTGGGTATTCCAGCAGGATTCTGCGCCGGCTCATAAGGCGAAAAGTACCCAAAACTGGCTCACGACCCGTGGAATCGACTTTATCAGGCATGAGGATTGGCCCTCATCCAGTCCAGACTTGAATCCCTTGGATTACAAAATATGGCAGCACTTAGAGGAGAAGGTCTGCGCTAAACCCCATCGCAACTTGGAGTCACTTAAAGCATCCCTGATTAAAGCAGTCGCCGATATTGACATGAACGTCGTGCGTGCTTCGATTGATGACTGGCCTTGCAGATTGAAGGCGTGTATTGAAGCAAGAGGAGGACATTTCGAATAATTTTAATGTGGTTTAAATCTGTATTTTATACCCTTTCATTTGATATATAAATGGTTGTAGTGCGTAACTCATTGTGTCATTTATTTAACTTTCCATATGTGACAAAACTTATGACCAGACTACGTATATTTCATGTTTAGTAAGTGACATGATTATTTGTTTAAAATATACAGAAAATATAATCGTAGCCAGTTCTAAGTTGACTGCAAAGTATACTAATAAATCCGAATGTATGTTCGTTACTCAATAGTGTCTTTAACTGAGCAAGATATGGCCGTGACACGGAGGAAATTTACATTGTGGAATATGAAATAAGTTTATATAAGTACTTTATCCCCATCTGGTATGTAATTATATGATATGCCCAGGCAACCATTCCCACATAATACTCCATACCACAGATTAAGACATATACTTCACTTCTTTAAATAGCTAACGCTATATAAAAATATTACAGGCGTTTCGTGTGCGCTATAATATACCGTACGCGGGCGCCCGAGAGAACCGACTGGATGTTTGTTGCCCCAGGGAAACGCGAGCTGTAGGTACTTTAGTGGGCAACCTCGAACGAGTGAGGGAGGCCTGACCATACTAACACAATATAGATATAGAAATTACATCTTTAATTGTTTATGATTCGCGACCACTGTCTGCCAGAGCATTAGTATTAATTATAATCTAAAGGGTAGAGTGCCGGTGTCCTGAGTGCTGGCCCCAAGCCTAGTTTACTCACCATTCTCCCACAATATACTTACAGTATCCACTTGTTCCCTAGAAACCATGTATTTAATGTGTATTGTAAAGTTTATTCTTATTTGTTTAGAATAAGTTTTATAAATCTACGTGGTCTTTTTCAACGGCACTGAACTATTCTGGATAAAAGGACCAAGAATTGAATACACTCAGTCAACTTTCCTGTTTACCGCGATTTATTTCGCAATCGAAAGCAAATCCATAGTTGAATCATTCATTAAAAGTCGAAGTTTAGTCATAATAAAAAATGAGATAATAGGATAACATTCTTGCCCAACTTTGGCAATACTACAGTCATTATGTACAATTGTACATGCCTAACCGTATAAGAAAATAGCGCTATCGTCCATTTTTGGTACCCAACGATCAAAAATAATTATTTAAAGACCAAACTGGTATTAGAACCATCAATGTTGCACCGAATTAGCATAAAGGTCGACAGTTTGCAAGTTAATGAGTACACACGTCGAACGTTAGAGATATCAAACGAGGTCAGAATTGCTCACTGATCGGAATTAATTCGTGTTACATGCGGACAATCTCCTCTTTGTGACCCTGAAATACAATAACAATGGTTTAGAAACCATTACAGCGCCAAACGACCCTAATTTCTATCCTCTTTTTCCCGTGGACACCATGAGCTAGTAACGAACCCCCTAAGTTCATTCGATTTGCTTTTATATCTCATTCCAATTTACTTGATCGGTTTTTGTTTGTTAGGTCAGCCAACCACTACAGCTATAAATGAAATTTAATCAGGCTTGCAGATACTGGAAGGCAGGGGAACTTAACTACGAATCCCATACTGACCAGTATACAAATGGATACTCAACACGATCGAATGCCTTCAAAAGATCACAGAAGACGCCAAGAGGTTTGTTAGCTCCACCACACTTCGTAATATTAAGCAAGCAAAATAACATGATAGTTAAACCAACATACCTACTGTTAAAAGTTTGTTTGCTCTTGAATACGAGAAGAGAAACTCGTGATGTAATTGATGAAGAAACTGGTCATGTCGATTACAAGAGCGACCAATTTAAGTAGGTAAAGGAAAACTTTCCTCTTTCCGCCGAAGAAGTCTGAAAGGTCAAGTCCCTGATCAATAAATCGGTATAAGTTGTTGTAATCCTTAGACCAAAATACCACCAAACAATCACAAAAGATATTGATCCCAGAATTGAAGCAGAGTTAAATTTGGACAAGTCAACAATACGGCTAATAAGAAACGTTAAAATTAGATTTGAGTTAAAAGATCGGACGAAAATATCCACAATTTGCTGGATCAGAGCGAAGGAGACCAAAATCATTATTGACGGTAAACGAAAAGGGGCATACCAGGCTATCTTTAGATGTGACTGAGCAATGAATATCTTCGCATAGATCCGAAGGTCGCGGTACACAACATCGAATAAATGACTATCGTATTTACAAACACTTTCACGAAGACTTTTGAGTTACTTGCAAAGACAATCGTCCATGAACATTTTTTTCCCAAACGTAACGGATTCGTAGGACCTTGATCTTAATTTTAACATTTATTTGCAGACTATTACTTAAGTCGCTAAATCGTTGATACTGAATAAACTTGACATACATTATTCACATTTTTGTAGAAGTTTATTTTCACGACAACAATTTTATAAGAGGATGGAAGGTTTATAATATCCTTAAAACAAAGAAAAGATACGGTCTTAAAATATTTGGGACAATATCTTAATCCTGACCTTTGAATACGCTACGAGAGACCTAAATCTACTTATTTGTATACCCTCGGCCTCGTACCAACCGTAATAAAATTTATTTACAAAGCCCTTGGGTATTCAAACGGTACATGTCAATGGTCGTTCATTCCGTTCCAGATAAAGGTTTTATCTGGCAAAACAAACAAAATATCTCATTCTAAACGTAGGTTTTAGCAATCTTTTGTTGATAACAGTGAAGACTAAATCGGGAAACTTAATGTTTAGATAGAAAAGTAAACAATTAATAACTGTTTATCTGATTATCTGTTGTTTTTCTCATGATAAAACAATTCAATTCATTTTCGAGATACAAAATACTTTATCAGCAGTATTTTGCACACACTAGATTTTATAGCGTGCTAACAAAGATAGCTCTACACCGCTATCAAACTACTCCTCATTAAAAAATCATTGACCTACGGATATTGAAATAAAAAGTGCTCTGAGCCAAAGTTGTTGGTGATTTAAAAACGATAAGACAAACAAATCACAGCGGATACACCACTAACGTTCATTACAAGAACTTTTCCTTAGAAATCGTTTCTTGAACGAAAGAGAAAGTTGAATAAAAATGTCAATACTTTCATGTGGTTTCACCCTTATGCCCTTAGTAATAAGGTTGAAAAGTGGTTCACCGCCAGTGTCCACGATGTTACCTACTGTCTGAGTAAATTTTCTTGAAAGGTAGGAGAAACGCAAATCATTCGTGAACTGAACATCGAGTTTATGGTATTATCGTTAACTTATCTGTTAATGATACCATAAAAAGTGGAATGGATTAATATGGCATGTCAATAAGTAGAATACTATTCCATTATGACGTCCAATGACTGATTAGGACAGTACTTGAGAAATGTAAACAACTAAATATGTCCGCCAAACTGCAATTTTGTCGCACTTTGTTGTTGCGAGTCATGCAAACTGAACAATCTGACCAAATATTCACCTGAGCTGTATTAGGTCTCCAAGCTCAGCGGGCAGCGATCTCAGCTTGTTGTTAGAAATATCGAGGGTGTGCAAATTCGCCAGCTGGTTGATATCGGTCGGGATCCTCTGCAGCGAGTTGTCGTTGAGGTACAGCGCTGTCAGGTGCGTCAGTTGGAACAGTTGGGGCGCTAAGGCGCGCACACCTCCTGTTACCTGTAAATATTTAATTGATTATTAGTGTGAATCTATACATATTATAAATTAAATTCGCTTATCGTTTATGTCCTTGTGACCGCGTTGTTCTTCTAAGCTACGCAACGGATTTTGATGCAGTTTTTGCCATCATTTAGAGAATTTATTCCGGAACTTGCGAAGAAGGCGGGCCGCTAGTCTATGACAATGACATTATATACAGCCTAGGTTGTGAACACCTGACACGTCGAACTTCTCAGTGCAGGTAAGATGAGGTATGGAGGATTAAATATGCTTATTTGGATGGATTTATATTTGTTTAATTATGGTAAAAACATACGCTGCTTAGTACAATCAATCTGCCTAGCCTTTTCCCACCTAAGTATATTGGGGTCGGCTTCCAGTCTAACCGGATGCAGCAGAATACCAGTATTTTACATGGACTCATGGAGCGCTGCCTATTGGATTACCACCCACTAACTGGGTAACACGATACCCCTTAGTAAGACTGTTTGTAAGGCTTTCGGGCTTCTGAGGACCCGTAACGACTGTCAAAGATCTACGAATGACAGCCGGGACCAACGGCTTAACGTGCATTCCGAGGCATGTAATAGATCGATATGTAATAGATGGTCACCCATCCACGAACCGACCGCGGCAAGCGTAGCTTAACCTACGATCGAGCCGTGCAGCTGTTATCAGTTAGCGACGAGCCCTGCTTATTACAAACGAGTAAAAAACAATGTATGCAATCTTATGTGGATTTTGTTGCAATCACTCTCGCGCAATGTTTCGTGACAACAAGACAAGTTAAGGAAAAGTTTTATACGTGTTACGTAGGCGCATCTTGACACTATTACATACATAGAAGTACAAAATGACAGTTTCTGTATGTTTTATATTGTATGTACATGAGAGCAAACAATGTATTAACCTTTACAAAATGCTAAATTTAGCCTAAATGATAATTTAATCTTTTATTGAGGCCGGCAAGTGAACACAATTACCTTAAATACTTGGATAATTTAAATTAAATGCCTTCTTATTATCTGCTAGATCTAAAACTGTATTTAATTTTAAACACCTAAATATGTATAAAATTATTGAATAATTACTCCTTTGAATTAAATGAAACTGAAAATAAAATACGTGTTGGGTTAGTAACTTAAATAATCTGGGCAATCAAACCTTCACCGCAAGTTCATCCAAGGACAAAATAATTACGTGCAACTTGACCGACATCCTTCCTTTACTGATACTGACAACTCGGAATAAAATGAGGTTTTAAAACGAGAACGAGAACCTGACATAGTCGTTAGGTGAAAACGGGTTAAGCACTTGGCACAAGGGTACCAAAAAGGTTCTCTCAAGGGAGGTTCAACCACTACGAGCTTTAGTAAGGGCTATTATATAAAACATCCTGTAAACAAAAATATACGGAGAAGGGTTGTTTGTATCGTGTTCGCAAAAAAGTAAATTCATAATAAAGGGATATTTAAATGTCGTGAGAAAATTTTTGAGCATGAATATGGCGTATATGTAAGACTAGGGGAAGAGTCCTCCCCTAGTCTTATAGGTATTTCCGAAAGACCAAAGAAACGATGGATGGACTGAGTGAAAGATGATATGTCTAGATAGGAGGTGACTTCCGAGATGACGACTAATAGCGAAGTATGGAAGGAAAAGATACTGGTATGTTGCGGCTTCCCCAAATAAATTGGGATATGGGCAAGAGAATGATGTTTTGTCATTTAATAAACACCTCTTTGTCATAGGAGTCACAGACAGTCCGCTGTAGAGCCTGCATGAAGGTCGATGAGACAGCAGCTCATGTTCTGTTACTAAAAACTGCCCGGTGGTCGCCACATACAGGCCAAAGTACAGACGCCAGCACATCAACGTACTCAAATCTGTAAAATTTTCCCAATCAACATTGAACCTTATTCTTTAGCGATAAAGTTGGAAATCTATTAAAGAAATTTGACAGCTTGTAGTAACTTGATTTGATGTGCTTCTGTACTTCGGTAAGCCAGGTACCCTATGCGAGATTGCCAGTAACACCAAGGCGTTGCTGGCCTTCTTTGAGGAGCTGGGGTGGATCGAATAACCGATTTTCCCACCCCTACGCAAAATACGCGCTTTGACATGGAGTTGCGGGTACCAGCCCGTATTACCTTACCTATTATTAAGAGAATGATAAGTAGTATTTTCAGTTGCCAACAATACTGTCAGATGACTTTTAGAAAGTTTATGCGCTATCTTTTATGTTGATTAAGTACCGATTCATCATCAGCTGCATTCATATTACGTAACTGGGTACTATAAAATGTATGACATTATACTCGATATAGATTATATTGGAGGGCATTAAAAAAAGGGCGCAAATAGATGTCAAATATTTCCCTGTTTTGATTAATTTGGCTATCTAATGCCCATATAAACCTTCACTAAGTGACCCTTAATTGAATCCCTAAATAAAGGTGCACTGTTAAATTTTCAACTCTCAGCGCTCAGCCTAGCGTTGAAAATCCAACAGTTCACTTTTATTTAGGGATTCATATAAGTGTCACTTAGTGAAGGTGAAAACGGGCATAACTGTATAGAAATAAGAAATGTGGCTAACCAGCGAACTAGAATATTGATTATGAAATGCAAAAATTAATATGTTAACACCGAATATTTAGTTTTAGATGTAAATTAGTAGGTATTTAAAAACTTTCCAAATGCCTTTTTTACACCTAAAACAGTTACAACATCAAATTCTGTGTTATAATTGCAATTAATTATTAATATTTTAGTTCGCTAGTTAGCCACATTTCTTATTTCCATACAGTAATATTGCCAAATTAATCAAAACAGGTAAATATTTGACAGCTTTTTGCGACGTTGCAAACTTTTAGGATAAACGCAAGCAAGTGATGATACTTAAGCACGTCCTAACATTCTGGAGGGTCCCTCTATCAACCTTGCTGTCTAGCTTATTTATTAGGTACTACAACATCAGCTATTCTGGTATAAATAATCGTGCTGTCTCGAGAGAATAAGTGATCTAGTATGTCGCGTGAGTGCACAATTGAAATTGATATAAAAAAGCGAAAGTTGGCCTGTTTGGTACTCGATCAAGCCTAAATGACTATACAGATTTGGATACAGATGTAGTAGAGCCCTGCACTTGCTTGTAGTATACTTTTCATGCCAGTGGGATGAAAAAAATAATTATTGACGTATACTTAAACGCGCTATCGTCGAAAATTGAAGTTGGGTTTTCGACGACAGCGCGCATTTTTTTTAGGTATTCAGTATGTCGTCTAGTAAAAAATGGGCATTGGCGTAGATGCTGCGCATACGCAACGTAGTTTCTGTAGAACGTCAACGCGACGTTCCATTCAAGCGTCAACGCCTGCGCTACACATAAGCTCTGTGTGAATACGCTCTTTCAAAGACAATTAGGGCAGACAGTATTATTAATCAAGCCAGACAAAAGTTCGTAATACAATAATCAGCTCAAGCGTGGTCAAAGGCTCGCTCCGTCTGAGTCATAAAGCGTCTGCGCACCCACATGCTTTTCTTCATCAACGTGTAATTCTGAGGCCACACAAACGGTCACGTCAATAATACATTTTATCCGTGTATATATAAAACATTGATCAGGCAGGGGCCATAGTCCTTCCATAGTTCCAGGTCACCAGTCAACTTTAGCCGCCCAAACCCATAGTCCATTAAATTTGTTTCCATTTCCTGCAATAGTCCTACACCAACCGGGGGTTGTCCTTGGGTGCACTTGCATAGTGCATACAGGGATAATCGCCGGTTGGTGCCTCATTTCATTAAGCACGTCTAACGGGCCTCTGCGAGTTGGCTTTGGCCCCTCGTACGCCTTCCAAAGGTCCGGGACCCCAGGGTCCCGAGATATGTAGACATATATAAAAAAATAATAATAATAACCCCACCGCCGTATCTCTACGTTGACGTCGTGGTGGGGCTTGCGCGCTCCAAACTCTAGGTCTGTGCCGGTAGAGTTTACTTTGCCGGAACGGGTCTAGAATGAGGAGCCAGACCAAGAGAGATACAGAAAACCGCAGGGCAGCATGTGGCGAGCTGTTGGGCAGTAGCGACCCCACGGACCCTATCTCCCGGGAGAAATCTTGTTCCTCATCTCTGGCTTGCCTTTATTGGCCGGCTGGAGTGAATACTGACGAGGAACAGAGCTCCCACCTCATTCTTGCCTTAATTGGCCGGCTTGAGTGGAGATTCGCAAGAGCAAATGTGCTCGGAGGAAGGAAGTATTCCAGTAAGATGCTGGTAGGGATCTTGACCGTACTTCCGGGATTGTCCTGATAGCCGTGGAATACCGCTCCACTCCTCATAAGCACCTCAGGACATGTTGCCCCCTTGTCGCTACGACACTTTGTGCAAGCGACCGTTTTCGGGGGCCCATTATTGAGTGTGCAAGTCACCCCCTGCCATTGTATCCGTGTATATATAAAACATTGATTAGGCAGGGGCCATAGTCCTTCCATAGTTCCAGGTCACCAGCCAACTTTAGCCACCCAAACCCATAGTCGATTAAATTTGTTTCCATTTCCTGCAATAGTCCTACACCAACCGGGGGTTGTCCTTGGGTGCACTTGCATAGTGCATACAGGGATAATCGCCGGTTGGTGCCTCATTTCATTAAACACGTCTAACGGGCCTCTGCGAGTTGGCTTTGGCCCCTCGTACGCCTTCCAAAGGTCCGGGACCCCAGGGTCCCGAGATATGTAGACATATATAAATAAATAATAATAATAATACCATTTATTTCAGGCAACACAGGCCCATAGAAAAAATACCTTAACCTAAACATACATATTTTAATATAGACAAAAACTAGTGCCCACTAGTGCCTAGTGTCAATGCCCATGATCGCCATAAACAACGCAGTAATTATTCTAATAATTAAAGCGATAAATTGAGTGGCTACACTTGAACGGTCATCGTCAATGCTCATTTAATTTAAAAACTTTTTCTTTAACTCATCATTATTTTGATATTTTAGGCCTTTATATTATACCTCACATGGAATTGCACGGAGGCTCGATTTTGGAGTCTAGGAGTGTATGTTGGTATCGGCTTCCAGTCTAACCGGATGCAGCTGTTTATTAGTACCTTTTTTGAATCGTGCTTATAGCAGGAACTAATGCGGGTATTACACTACACTGAATCAGGGTCCCTAAACCCTTAATAAGAGAGGTGTAATAAGAGTAAGGGTCCCGAATTGGGTTTTGCTCCGTTAATGCTCCCTTAATTCAGGGCCCTGATTCAGTGTAGTGTAATACCATTCTTCTTCTTAGACTTTTTCCCAACTATCTTGGGGTCGGCTTCCAGTCAAACCGGATGCAGCTGAATACCAGTATTTTACATGGAGCGACTGCCTATCGACCTCCACAACCCAGTAACTGAGTAATACGAGACTCCTTGGTAAAACTCGATGTCATACTTTCGGACTTCTGACGACTCGTAACGACTGTCAAAGATCCACGAATGACAGCCGGGACCAACGGCTTAACGTGCTTTCCGAGGCACGGAGGAGTCTCGGTATGTAAAGATGGTCACCCAATGTCACCCATCCACTGACCAACCCCGGCAAGTGTAGCTTAACCTGATGGATCGACCCGTGTGGCTTGTTATTACTTAGCCACGAGCTCCTGAGTGTAGTCTAATACCCGTTTATGATAAAATAAAACAATTACCTCAAGCGTGGTCCAGCCACCGCGGCGGCCAGACGCCCGCTCCGCTTCCGACATGATGTGATAAGTGCGCCCGCTAGCGCTCTCATGCTTGTCTTTGTTGCGAGACATTCTGTCACCTGCAAGTGAATGAGGTTGTTATCATTGAGTATATAATGTTGGCAACAATCTATCTACTTACAATCAACAAAAGAGGTAAGTAACCAGGTCGGCAAATATAACTGAGGGGATGTCTTAAAATGTCATACATCAGCGGTGATACTTTAATTAATGTTCAGTATGGTCCTCGATAACGGGTTAATATTTTTATCCCAGAGCCAAGAGGACAACTCTTTTTCAAACCATGTTATTGGTATGCATAGCATTTAAATCTTAGACTGAGAGCAGGATATATTTTTAAAGATTAAGTATAAATAATGTTTGTCTCTGAAGTGCAGTTGTTTTTTTTTCTTAGCTAGTTAGTCATCTCTTTTGTTGACTGAACAATAAAATACATAATAAAGAGGTCATTGGATTTTTGTTTGGCACAGTTAAACCAGTTTCTCTCTTAAAATCTGTGAACAAATAACATACTAATAATACCTACTACTAGCATTACAATATAAATTATGATACTAATTACAGTACGTAATAATCTAAATTTGAGTTTTAATAAACACGGGGAAATAAATAATCCATTGAAGAAAGAAAGTAATATTTCATGTCATGTATTTTCCATAAGCCTCCTGCATACTTCTTGCATGTTAGAAATTAAAATTACTGGAATACATTATGTTTAGTAAACAATATGATTCTGTTCATACAATTTTTATGCTTCTTGCAAATGTGTTACACTGAGAAATACAACAAGAATCAAGTTGATTTTCAAATTATTTTAACAAAATATCCCTACTATCGTTCCAGACATTCATATTGTTACTAGCGGACTTGGCAGACGTTCCTGCCCGATCAGCGCCACCTACCGGGTCCAATTGTCTGTTCAAACCATCCAGGGACCCACTTAAATATACACACAAATTTTCAACCAAATCGGTCCAGCCATTTAGGAGTTAGGTGACAAACACACATACGGAAGAATTATTAAGATATCTTCATAGTGGTGACATTTTTTGTAAATCAAGGCATAGAAAGTGAAACTTTCCATCCATGAAAATAAAAATCTGTCCTAATTGGACGACCTGTGACTACAGTGACTCATTTTTAATACATTAACAAGTCAACATGTGTGTTTGTAGGACAATCCAAGATAATTAGCATAGAATAAAGCACCTAACTTCTTACCAGGATATTCAGCTGATAATTGGACTAAAAAAATATGCTTAAAAATAATGGAAAATCATTTAAATGTACGCTAATATAGAAACCCAGGCCACAAAATCATGAACAATGATTATTTTCATGTAACTAGGTCAATTTCTAATCCATTCAAGTTGGATCTAAAATTGCAGTTTTGAATAGAAAATGTTTTTGTTTCTTTTGTGTTAAACATGTTTGGTTAGTTTTTATTGCCCATAGAACTGATAATGAGAAATTGAGTTAAGAAAGAAAGGAAGAATAACGTTTATTCGGACACAGTCCGTGAAACACAAAATACAAATAACAAAATAAAAAAGGTAAAATAGCGCCTCACAACTGCAAAAAAGTTGATTACAGCATTAATGCCAGACACATGCTATCTGACGCTGGTTTTATAATGAAACTTTACAGAAGGGTGATGTTTAGATTTCTGTTATCACAATTTTTCCAAACATGCAGATGTCACCACATTATGTTGTGGCCCAGTCTGGGAGAGGCCTATAAACATTTGTTGCTTATATTGCAAGCACAAACTGATACTGGCTTTAATCAAGGGTACCAAATAAATGCTGGTATCCATACAATAAAATTTTATAATAGTTCAGGCTCTGTGGACTATCTAACAGGACTTTTGAGAATGAATAGAGTTTGGCATGGCTAGCATAGTACACTGTACACAGTCTCCTAATATTATCAATTGGATATTATAGGACCTTATTGGTATTGGGTTGATATTATTTCAATAGCTACAAATATATGACTTTCCAAACCCCTAAGACGACTCACCAACCAAAATTGTTCTACATATACAATCAGCTCATATAAATGTCTGGTTATAAGTATTGTGTTTCCAATTGATTTATCAATTTAACCCAATTTCTAATGATAGAAATTATCATCAGAATATTATACAACTTTTTGTATCCTCGACACTAGCATAACTTTACTATGAAGATACTATAAGTACATCCTAGTTACTTTTTAAGAATGTATATTATGAATAGCCACTACACAAAATTGTGTTTTCACACTACTTTATCAGGAAGAATTATATAGTGACCAGTGATTCCTACATGAAAATTACATGTCATGAAGAGAGCTATTTTACGTTTATATTACAACGAATATTACTCAACAAGGTTACAAAACTAAAACTGCAATGGTTTTTCTGAAACATTAACCAACACTTCTGTTAAAACAATCCATATTTCATACTTTATCTACGTAAACACTGATACGATTGTTTTCATACAATATGGACTCGAATCTATACGCTATAGGGGTACTTAGAGATAAAAATGTACCTTTATAACACCGCGAGGGGTCATTAGGTGTGATAGAACAACGTTTTTCGATAAATTATCTTCTTTCGAAAAATAAGGACAACACAAGTCCATAACCTCCGTAGTACGGCGGATAAACCTAAAGAATACAGTTATTACACATTCTTAATAGGCTCTTAACAACGAAACAAGGCCTATTTCCTGGAAAAAGTACTGATTTAATTCATTATTTCGACGATTACTGTGTAAATGCGTAGCATCTTTGTGTACAGCTGACATGAAAGAGATGAATCGACTCGAACCATAGTAGTCCCCAAGCGCCAATTCATTTTTCACACTTCCAACCACTTTACTTACAAAATTACTGAACAACCATTAAATACACACCTTCATCTACTCCTTAAAACCTTTTACTTCAATTAGGATTATAGTTACGGGAAATAATTCACTGTAAACAGACAATGGGACACTCTTGACAAACAACCACATCAAACGTCCATTTACCGACTGCAGCGACAATCGACATTAGCGGCGAATTCTAGAACTTTACTTTGTGTTGTGGCGACCATAGATAAAGTATTCTTTGTGGCGCACAGTTTGAAATATGCAATTTTTATTTGTTTGAAAAGGCGAACTATATTTTAAAGTAAACAATGGGTTTTTAGGGTTTCGTAGCCAAATGGCAAACAACGGAACCCTTATGGATTCGTCATGTCTGTCTGTCTGTCCGTCCGTATGTCACAGCCACTTTTTTCCGAAACCTGGCCACAGCCCTGCCGCTATCAGCGGTAGCGGTGAGCGGCGCGGCGAGCGGTAAAAACAAATACACAGAAATGTATGAAGCATACCACGACGCCCCGCTGGCAACGGCAACTTTTTAGTTCTCATACCGCGCCGCTCGCCGCGCCGCTTGTCGCGGCGCCCAAAGCTGTGGCCAGGCACTAAGAACTATTGTTGTAACTTGGTAAGTAGATGTATTCTGTCATTTCTGTGAACCGCATTATGATTTTTACACAAAAATCGAAAAAAAAACAATAAATTTTGGGGGTTCCCCATACTTAGCACTGAAACTTAATTTTTTTTTTTCATCAACCCCTACGTGTGGAGTATCTATGGATAGGTCTTCAAAAATGTGAGGTTTCTAATATCATTTTTTTCTAAACTGAATAGTTTGCACGAGAGACACTTCCAAAGTGGTAAAATGTGTGACCCCTGTAACTTCTAAAATAAGAAAATGATAAAACTAAAAAAATATAATAAAATTATGATTACATTACCATGTAAACTTCCACTCAAAATTGGTTTGAACGAGATCTAGTAAGTAGTTTTTTTTTAATACGTCATAAATCGTAAACCGCAATTTACTTACATAAAGAGAACTACAAGAACTTTTATATTATGTTACTTGCTGCTACGCAAAGATTGAGAGAATTTTTTTTGTCGAATTTATGAAGCAATGGCAGTCCATTGCTTCATAAATTCGACAAAAAAAATTGAGCAGATTTATTTTGTCGAACTTATGAAGCAATGGACTGGCAATCTTTTTCAATTGGTTTCAATTTAAAATTGATCGTGGTCGTGCATTGCGTAAATGGGGGACTGTACCATAATATGTAATACACGATCAATCAGAATCTGAATCGTTTTGAAACAGATTGCTAATCCATTGCTACGTACGTACTACTACGATACTACATTGTTCGAAAAAAAAACTACTTTACAACGCAAACAACGCAAATAATATTGTTGAACTGTCAAAATGAAACAGATGAATCGTAATTGTTTACTAGGGTTAGGGGTCATTCGGCCCACTATGGAACTGGGACCGCGGACCAGATAAGCGGGTGGCTTATTTAAATGCTTGTACCTGTACAAAATCTATTGTCATCATCATCATCATCAGCCTATTAATGTTCCCACTGCTGGGACACAGGCCTCCTCTCTGTGAGAGGGAGTGGGCTGTAATCTACCACGCGGGCCCAGTGCGGGTTGGTAGATGTCACATGTCTTCGATTTTTTGGTTCTAAGACATGCCGGTTTCCTCACGATGTTTTCTTTCACCGTTTTGAGAGCAGTGGTGATGAAATTATTTACACAAAGTAAAGCGCCTGCTGGGGTTCGAACCCACGACCTACAACTCGTAAGTCGGGGCCGTTACCACTGGGCCACCACTGCTCCAAATCTATTGTATACTTATATATAAACCATTTTAAGCCACCCTCGCTTGATTGAATCAAAACAGATGTGGGCCAAGTTAACCATTATCAATTTTTAAAAGGGGTAACTGGTCCGCGGTCCCAGTTCCATAGTGGGCCGAATGACCCCTAAACCGTTTACTAAAATGTGGTGCGTAAAGTAAAGTAGGTATATTACATGTATGCAACTTGCTTATTATGTAACGTAACACATTATAACATACACCTACTGAATTGTAAGCTGCCTATTGTTATACCCTGTTTCATTTTAAATTAAAATTAATGATTAAAATTTTAAATGAACTTTGTCCTTTAAACACGAAACAACAGCGATGTCAAATCAAATCGTAGTAACACGGAATTCACTTGGGAATACTGTTCAAATAACTCCTTGTTTTTATTAAATTTAGTGAAAATGGTTGAAGTTAGTAAGTTAATGGTACAAAATAGTGATATGTCTCGTTATGCGTGTCATCAACTTTTGCATCCGTGGACAAATAGCTGCAGAGATGCATTCTTCAGCATGCTATGGTACTGTGGGAGAGGATCCTTTATATTTTATACACCCTATCTAGGATTATTTACAGTGAGTACGTTTATAAATATAAATATACGTTTATAAAGTTTTTTTTTTTTTTTTCTTGCTTATCCTGCAATCAGTTTTCAAAACTATGAGCAGATGGGTTGTAGGATGATCTGGCAGGGAAGAGGTTATTCCTCATCAGTAGCAACTCTCTTATTAGTCAGGCAGCTGTCTACAATTTATCTAGTTGTAGAATGTTGCGTCTTTTAAGTCTGCTGACACAATCTGGTATTGTGAGTTGAGCAGTCAATTGGTTGGGGTGTCTTTCCAGTCTGGACTTGTATTTTTGTGAACATGAAGTAATTTCTTCCTTGACTGTTTTCATGTTCAGATGTTCGTGAACTTCAGCGTTCCTGATAAACCATGGTGCATTTGATATTTGTTTTAAGATGATGTTCTGAGTTCTCTGAATCATGTTTATGTTGGAGTTACATGCTGAGCCCCACAGTTGAATGCCGTAAGTCCAGATAGGTTTTAGTATGGTCTTGTAGATCAAGATCTTATTGTCTACGGACAGCTTGGAATTCCTACCCAGCACCCTAATTACGTAACGCAAACTCAATTTTAAATTGAAACCAATTGAAAAAGATTGCCAGTTCATTGCTTCATAAGTTCGACAAAAAAAGTTGAGCATATTTTTTCTGTCGAACTTACGAAGCAATGGACTGGCAATCTTTTTCAATTGGTTTCAATTTAAAATTGATCGTGCATTGCGTAATTGGGGGGCAGGAGCCAGTACATGCCTTTGTACCTAATGTCCAGCTCCTTTCGTTTAGTTTCTATATGTTTCCTCCATGTCAGTCGCTGGTCCAGATGCATACCAAGATATTTGACGCAGTCGCTTTGTGGGAGTTGATTCTGACCAAGTTTCACCGGTGGACATTGCTGGTGTCTAAGCATAAAGATGACCTGCACCCTAATTACGAAACGCAAACTCAATTTTAAATTGAAACCAATTGAAAAAGATTGTCAGTCCATTGCTTCATAAGTTCGACAAAAAGAATCTGCTTAAATTTTTTTGTCGAACTTATGAAGCAATGGACTGACAATCATTATGACAGCTGTTCCACCGTGTGCGGTACCATCAGGATGATTTGTGGTGTAGATGTTGTAGTTTTCTATTTTGATTTGGCTGTTAGATGTGAAATGTGTTTCGGATATAAGTAGGACATCCAGATCATGGAAGTTAATCAGGGTCTCGACTTCGCTTTCTGTTGGGATATAGTCCGTTGATGTTCCAGGTGGCTACTTTGATCGTATTGATCGTTTTGTCATTTTATTGACGAGTGTAGTTATGAGTCCTAAGAGGGTACTCATTTGTTGTAAGATAACGTCAATCTTTTGACTTTGTTTAAGGAACATCTCTTCCAGTTTGCTAGTGGTGTGTTGTGTGGTTTGTTCATATGTTGTTTGAGTTGTGCTCCTTTCATGCGGTATTGCCTTAACCATATCTGCGTATTGTTTACGTTCATTTCCGATTTCATTCTTTTTGACCTGTGAGTTGTGTTCTTCATTGTTATTGCTGATCTGTGTTTTGTGTTGTTTTGTTCCTAGTGAAGTTTGGCTTTCGAGTTTTTCTGGCCAGGATCTCTTTGTAGACCTCACATCCCTTGTAGTTTGCAGGATGTGGGCCTAAGCATAAGGCACACGTGGCTGGGGAATTACGATCAGTCTTAGGGCACTCCTTGGTGTTGTGTGATTCTGCACATTTAAGACAGCGGTAGGGTCTCATGCAGTAATTTTTTTAAATGTCCGTACTGCTGACATCTTTGGCATTGTACCGGGGCTGTCCTTTTCTTAGGATCTTCTATAGTAACCACCTGGTGATAAATAACTTTCACCTGTTTTGCTACTTTGTTGTTTGGTCCTGATTGCAAATTAACGAAGAAGGTGGATGTGGGTACTTTATCAGGCCCATATCTAGAGTTGATGATTTCGCCTAGTACTACATTTCCTGTGTTTTCGAATGCCTCCTTAATAGCTTGATGTGGGGTTGTGTGGTGTAGATTTTTGATAACCAGTCTAAGGTTTTTTCCGTCTTTTCGATTGAAAGTGTGACCTATTAAGTTTTGTTCTCTGATCACACTCATGAGTTGTTTATAGATGTGAATGTCTTCACTTGTAATTCTTAGCTGGTTTTTATTAATTATTTTGTAAGTGAACTTAGTATGCTCAGCGACTGTTTCTAGAAGCTCTGTGAGTTTATTGACGTCGTCGACCCCATAGAGCATTATAGGTGGTGGTTTGCTGATTTTCTTATCTTTTGTCCGAGTGCCTTCATGGGAATTTTTTTCCACAGGTAGACCTGAGTAACGGTTTGAGACTTTCACACACTCAGGTGATGGTGGACTGTTAAGTTTCCTTTTTTTGGTGTTCCTGGTGGTTGGGACTCTTTGCCAATCGGGAGGACAAGTGCTGTGTTGTTTTTCCAAATTACTTGAATTAAAATTTTCCATGCCTTGGCTAGTGCAGGCTGGATTCTCCACAGATCTTTGAGTACTGTTTCCTAGGGAGGAGCTCCTAGGACGCGGTATAAACAAGCTTGGGTGAAAAGCTTATTGAACGTACTTTTTGCTGCTTTCACAGGACGCGGTATAAACAAGCTTGGGTGAAAAGCTTGTTGAACGTACTTTTTGCTGCTTTCACACTCACACCACATTTCACACCCACAGGCCCGGGTGCCTGCGAGCGCCGATTGCCAGACATCGTATTCTCATCATTTTCCATATTCATAAAAAGGGGGGTGGGAAGGTACACACATGGCGCTTTCCCAAGGTGCCATGGCCACGTTTTTAGAGAAGATTTAATTTCTCTAGGCTTGGGGTAGCCATATCAGGTTAATTAACCGCCGCCTGTTGCTCGGCGTTGTTGCTCATTTAGCACCACCCGGGGATAGGAGAAGGTGGTAAATCCTACGGACGCAAGCAACAACATCCCCCAAATATATATATATAGTTTATAAAGAATAAAGCAGAAAACGTGTTGCTCCGTCCCCTAGTAAAATGGGACAAGGGCAGGAAGATGAGAATAAAGGTAAGGGGGGGGGGGGGGGGGCAGGAGGGGCAGAATCCGTAAAATATTCGAGTCTCCGACTTTTCCGCATAGGTCAACAAAGTAGGTGCCTATCTATTGCACGACTCGTAATGCGAAGCATTAGAGTGTGCTCTACGATCGAAAAAATTTTTTTGCCCCATTTCTGTAACTGTTTTTATTGTTACACTCCTGCTAGTACACAGAACTTAACTTATATACCATTGTATAGATGATTAAATGGAGATTAAATACTGTACTTTTTAACAATTGATTTAATGCAGCAGAAATGAAAAAAGCATAAAAATAGTTTAAAAAAAAATCCTGTCCGTCAATGATGAACGTTATGAACCCTGAAAACATTGTAGCTTGCGATAAAATCAATTAATTGAGTCAATTTTTTTTTATACATTCGTTTCAGCCGTAGAAGGAACCCTATTAAAAATGGCTCTTTTATTCAAAGTAGTTTAATTATAATTAATAAAATACTAACTAAAATATAATATCTTTAACTAAATATTTCCAACCTTTGACTTGATGTCCGTAAGTTGCCTAGCAACCGCCAAGTAAATATCTTTGTCAGTCGTTGACATTACGACTTCATGAAAAGTGATAAATTGTTCATTTTTAAACTAGGTACTTAAGTTTTGAATTTCTTTTTCGTTTATGAATGAGTGATAGTATGAGGCGTGCACTTTTGGATTTTCCAAACTATTTCCTATTTCTGTACCAAAAGAATGCTACGAGCTCTCTGCTCTCTCTTGCCTCTTACATTCTCAAAGCTTGCGTTGCTAGCTTTAGCCTTGGCGAGCAGAGTATAGAACCTTAGACTCGGCATTTGGCTCCCTGTGCCCCCCCCCCCCCCCGTAGGGATCATTGTGTTGAAAACGTTAGCACCATGGAGTAAGGTTTTCTTTTGACCATCTGAATACCTACAAATAGGAGGTAGGTACATTGTCGATTTACGCAAAAAATATTATAAAGAAAATTAAAATGAAAAATAAAAGTGGGATAACACTCAACACCAACTGCATAATGATAAAAATCTCAAATGGGGAATTTCCTTTGCGGGTTTGCAATGCAAAAAACACGGCTATCGTTTTTTAACCGACTTCCAAAAAGGAGGATGTTGGAGGATGTGGATGTTGTTGTGGCAAAAAACGAAAATTCAAAACTAAAGACACCGACTTCCGAAGTAAAAGTTATTTTTCACTTTGTACCTAGTTTTTTTTTTTGAAAGTCGATATAAATTTTTTGTTAAAAGGTGTCTGTCTATGGAAAAAATAAATAATGCTTGGGTTACACTGAGTACCTACCTACTGACCACATTAAAATTTTAAAATGGTGAAAATGTGGAAGATGCTCTGAATTACTCTTTTTTATTTGTTAAAAAAGAAGAGTTTAAAAATACTCAAGTAGGTTTTTTAAAAAGAAAAATGGAAATAATATTATTTTTAATTTTGTAAAAAAAATTGTGGTGCCAAAATTTAAAATACGTTGAAGGGATTTACTTGTTATTTGACTGTATGGTTGTAAGATTGTAGTCTTGTGATATCAAAATGGGAAAATGGGGAAAATCTATTACACAATACACAATACACGGACGATTGGGAAAAAAACCCATTTTTTTTAAATAAGTAGGGACCAAGTGGTTAATTTATAAAATTAAATAAATTAATCACTTTGTCCCTACTTATTTTTACAAAACTGGCATATTTTTCATTAAAATTAGCAACAGTATTATGACATTCTTCTTATTTCGCACATAAAGTGTGATAATATACTTTTATTTCGGGGAAATTTCACAAAAAATAAAAATTGGCTTAAGCCAAAAATTTTGGCTACTTCAAGCGCGCCACATCTGGCAATAACAAGAACAACAGTCATCAAGGCCGCTTTCCGAATTAGAACGTAATCGCTCACAGCACTGTAATCAATTATTGCCGTTCCGAATAAGATAATTATTACGATTATGACAGCTGAGGACTGTCACTAATACGGAATAACGGAACGCTCGTGAACGCGCTCACAGTGATCTCTCAAATGTCAAAACTTTCATAACATATTTCTTTGGGTATATACTACAAATTTCTTCTCATTCTTGGGTTAGGTGACGAACGCAAGCCAGAAGCACAATTTCGAAAATGCCACTTTAGTCTAAAGATATAATGTGACTCAAAACAAAAACAGCACAACTGTCAATTTTGACAGCGCTCACGCACGGTGATATCACAATATAAAGATGGACAGTAAGGAAACTAGGCCTATTTGTTGTTATAATTACCTACGCTCCGTTGGAGCGTTAGGGTTGTCACTCTTAACGTTTGTAAAATTGAAGTGTTTTGAGTTGACAGGTAGAAATCGTCACTAACGAAAAAAGTAGTTAATAGCATGAAAAACAGTTTCATATTAATGTGAAACCGCAGTTCTAGCCCGCGAAATTCAAATTTTCTTACGATTTTTACAATTTGCAGGTCAATCAGGTTATATCTTAATCAAAATATGATTCGCAACTGTAACAGATAATTTATTATGTGTTTACAGAATTATAATTATTGGAATCATTAATACTTACATCTCTCTAAATTAGATTTGTTCCTTAAAAACTTTTCCATAAGAAAATTGTTCACATGGAACAAATATAACTTAGAGAGATGTAATGATTATAATTCTGTAAATACATAATAGAATAGACCCCTTTTAATGTATTTTTGAAAACCCCAAAATACGCAAAACTATAGGCGCCGAGAAAAAAATCGCCGATTTTTTTTCTCAAAAAGTGTGTGTTTGCGCAGTGTAATATTTTGCAAAAGTGTTTTATATGACGATATCTATACACTATAAAATTGTGAAGCTTCGCACGCGCGGGTTATAATACGAAGTGGAGCCTCTATTTTGATACCACCAAAAAAAATATCATGAAAAAAAGTGAATGTTGTGATATATTGAGTTTGGTGTGTGTAATCGGTGGTAAGTGCATTATTTATTATTGAGAAATAGTGTTAGTAGACATAATATATAGATAATATTTGAACGAAAATACACCGTTCAAACATTTTTTTTGAATCAAATAATGTTACGTTTTGATACAACTACTTGTTCAATTGTCGTAATTTTTTGTGATTTTGAATTTTTGTATTTGTCTGTAAAACACGCTTTTCTATTGATAATGTAATTTGCAAAATTTCGTGTAAATTGATACAGTAGTTTTATCAGAAATAGACATGAAACAGGAACAAACGTTTTTCACCCCGTATCTGATAATAACATTTTGTTTATAAATACGATTCTCGTCCTACGAGCATTTTTTATACATAATATGATGCTCTGTTTATTCAAGAACACAACACAGTTTACCTAGTGCACCTAGCAATGTTCGAATTTCCAAGCATGTAGGTATCAGAAAAATATTTATGAGCATCATCACTTTTTGGACGAACAATAAATCATTCTTACCTTTCAAGATTAGCTGGGAGTTTAAAAAACGAAAGCTCTGGCTTTGAAGAAGCCGAATTTAAACAGCCGTATGACACACAATACATTCCTGGCATTTTTAAAAAGATCGCTGCGATCACTCGTCTCGACACGGCACACGCAACTGACAGAACTGCGACAATCGCTAAGGATCTCGTAAAAGAGTGCGTCTGTGTGAGTGAGCCGTTTTGATCGTTTTCTTAGTAGTTTCCCTACTGTCCATCTTTATATTGTGGTGATATCAGGAAAAGGCATGGTCGGCGTTATCACAAGATGGCGCATGTCATGACGTCATCGATGACGATTCATGGAACATCAATATTGCGCTCACGCTTATTCGGAACGGCTTTTAGGGTGCTCAAATCGATGACAGTCTAATTCGGAACGTACTGTGCAAGTTGACTGTCAGTTGAGTACTACTTAGTCTGTGGTCAGTTGTCAGTTGTCACTGTCAGTGAGTGTCAGAGACAACATTAATGTTGTTCTTGTTCAGCACAACACACGAATGAATATTATTTTGTCCATTTCATTTTCGTTCGTATTCGTATGAACTCCGTATATTACGTACCTATCGAAAATACCCGTTACTTTTTATGAGGTCGAACAGCAATATTTTTAAGTGAACCAACATCAGTAAAGCACATACGTCTTCCAAATATATTTCGTACAGTGTTTAATTGTGTAGAAATCTTAAAATGGTTGAAGCTAGTAAACTTTGGTTTGAAGCTGCGTGCAGTGATTGTAGATGCCATGAACTTATACACCCGTGGACGTACCGATGTTCTGATGCTACGAGGACCATGTTGATAGGGTGTATCAGGGGGAGTTACAAATTCTACGCTATGGTCTACGTTGTAAGTATTTGCGCACCTACATAATAATGTTTACATTACGTTGTTTCATACCTTTGGCCTAACATTGGTTTTAAAACGACCAATCATTATTTAACCCTTGAACTTTACCAAATTTGATAACCCATAAAGTGTTCTTACTCTTGTATGTGATACCAGACGCCGTCATTAAAAAGTATTGTTTATCTGTAGTAAACCAATTTTAAAATATTTTTCACCTATGATGGTAAGTGGTTGAGTTGAATATTCTCACTTAAAAGTAAAAGTGTACCTACTCTTGTATGTGATACCACACGAGGACATTAAGAAGTATTGTTTATCTCTAGTAAACCAATTTTAAAATATTTTTCACCTATGATGGTAAGTGGTTGAGTTGAATATTCTCACTTAAATGTAATCATCTGATATCTTAATTACTATTATCTTAATCTTATAGATGATTAAGGCTATGCAGATGCATAGCCTTAATCATCTGTTATCTATACACATTCAAATAAATAAATATGAAGTGTCTATTTGTAATATCAAAATCACAGCTTTTTACTAAATGTGAAAGTACTGTTGGTTCCGGCTAATCTCCAAAACAGCTGGACCGATTTTGATGAGACTTTCACTGGTAGATAGGTGATGTTATAAGGAGTAACTTAGGGTGCTTTTATTTTAGAAAAAGAATTAGGGCCCACCCTGGCGAAGCATCACCTAGTAGTTTAGTAAAATCCAACCAATGGAATTTTATATATCTAGCAGGAAAACAAAGTAAGTTTCTCTTTATAATGCTAGTAGGTATGTAAACTTCCAGATAGGATAATTCCTAATCTTTCTATATTAAACTGTTGCTTTCCTCTTCCTCCTCATAGCCTCATTAATAATACTGGTAAGTATTAACCTTTTATTTTCCGGAACGTAGATCCATGCAAGACACAAGAGGTTTTTAATTGCTTCTATTTTATATGAGATATGAGAGGTTAAAATACAGTAGGTAGTTAATTATAAAATACATTTATTTATGAGACTGTTTTATGTAAAATTAAGTACTTTAATAATATAGTAAATGTCTTATATCAGGCGGAAATCACACCTTCAACGGTTGGGTCATGCCGGTTTTGATGTACTCTTTCGGCGTACTCAAATGGACTCAGACCGAATTCGACGCCCTGGATAGGAAGGTCCGTACGCTGCTAACTGCATATCGAATGCATCACCCACGGTCATCGGTGATGAGACTGTATATCCTGCGAAAGTGTGGAGGTCGAGGCTTTTTAAACGCTAAGACCCTCCACAATCGCGAGATATGCAGTCTCAGGGAATATTTCCTAGAATCCGACGTGGGGATGCATCGAGATGTGGTCGCGGTGGACAAGGGTCTCACCCCGCTCTCCTTGGCTAAAGAGAACTCGCGCAAGCCTGTAGTGCTTGACACTAACGATCGCAAGGAGGTATGGCAGAGTAAGGAGCTTCACGGACGCTACTTCCGGGCCCTACATGGACCCGATGTAGATTTACTAGCGTCCGTAGCCTGGCTGCGTTTTGGTGACTTCTTTGGGGAAACCGAAGGTTTTGTCTGTACAATTATGGACGAAGTTTTGATGACGAACAATTACCGGAGATTCATTGTGAAGGATGGGACGGTTGACATCTGTCGGGCATACCACCGTCCGGGAGAATCAATCCGACACATTATCTCGGGGTGTTCTCGTCTAGGTAACGAAGAGTACTTGCATAGACATAACCTTGTAGCCAGGATTATCCATCAGCAACTTGCTCTGAAATACAACCTTGTAGAATCGGAAGTGCCGAACTACAGGTATGTGCCCGACCCAGTTCTCGAAAATGGAAATATCACATTGTACTGGGATCGATCTATCATCACTGACAGGACTATTGTTGCCAATAAGCCTGATTATAGTGGTGGTGGATCGAGGAGAGCGGCGTGCAATGATTATTGACATAACTGTCCCGCATGACGGGAACGTCGTGAAAGCTGAGAAAGATAAACAAATCAAGTATCTTGACTTGGCTCACGAGGTTGTCGAGGGATGTGAACTCAGCGATTATTGTGCCGATAGTCGTATCAGCCAATGGCTTAATTGCCAAGAGCCTTGACCAACACCTAAGGAGGCTCTCTTTGGGCAGCTGGATTAAGGGCTTGATTCAGAAAGCAGTACCTGGACACGGCTCGCATTGTCAGGAGGTTCCTTTCTCTGAAACCCTGACCGCCGGTAGCTTGGACCCTGTTCCCGAAACCGGTGAGCTACTGTTTTTAATATTTTTAAATGTTTTATAATTTTTATTTTAATATTTTAAAATGTAATTTATATGTTTAAAACTGAATAAAGGTAGTAAATGTTGATATTGTTGTCCCTCATGACGAGAACCTCGTGAAAGCTGAGATAGATAAAAAATATCAAGTATCTTGACTTAGCACACAGGTAGTCGACATGTTGGACATGGATTCTTCAATCATTGTACCGATAATCATAACAGTTAATGGCGGATATGTGGATATCCTTGACCAACACCTCAGGAGGGTCTCATTGCGGGGCGGGGTCAAGGACTTGATTCAGAATGCGGTACTCCTGGACACGACACGCATAGTGAGGTGAGAAGGTTCTTCTCTCTCTAGAGCCCTGACCACCGGCAGCTTGAACCCTGTTCTTGATGCCGCTGGGCTACCGCTAGCCGGAACCCACTATCAAGATCTGACCCTCATTTCTGTTCTGCCAACTTTACTTTTGTTACTGCCTTTCAAACTGAAGGCTGGATCTGCCTCTAATAACAACAAATATTAAGCACTCTGAACAAATAAGTGTAATATTAAAGGAACAAAGAAAAACGCAGTTTTCATCCGTTTAATTTAAGAAGTGATTAAGGTGCCCTATAGAAGTAAGTAGACTCTACCACTCTACCAAATTGTAAGGGATGGACAATTTGGTAGACTCTTCTTACTTCTACGCAAGAAATATAAATTCAGTTAGATTTAATTAAATTAAGATGGAACTAGGCGCGGGCTCGAACTCACTGGTGGGCATGGCCAAAAACCACGCTGTCTCACCTGGCATTGTGTCCGACAGAGATAGTATCAGTGATGAGCGGTTAGCAGCCCCGGATCTAGGGGGGGGGCAAACCGGGGCACGTGCCCCGGGCGCCAGCATTTTGGGGCGCCAAATTCAAGTGTGGCAGACACGTGCACCACCCAACGCACTGCAACTTTGCAATAAATGAGACGCGCAACATATAATCCTTCCCTGCGGGTGGTGCATTGAGGAAATCACTGATTAGCGTAGGTAGAGCGGGTTGTGAGCGCGCGCAGTTTTACCAAGAACTCGTACGTTGCGTATTCGGGTAGCCGGGCGTCCCTCGTCGACACCTGCATGTACAAAGGCGACACAACTTCCTTTAATTTTTAGCACAGTTTTAGCACCCCTGTTGGATTGGCGCATTTTCGATCGATTTTGAGTATTATGTTTATATGCAAAAAAATTCGAGCTCGCTATGCTCGCTCTTGCAGCCTAGTAAGTACTAGTAACTCCTAAAGCAAAAGAAAATCTAGCTTATCTCAGGCAGAGTGCTAAAATTTTCGCGCTCGCTTCGCTCGCTCTTGCATTCTAATTGAAAATTGAACCGTACATCAGGTTAATATGCCTCTAACAGGAAAATTGTAGGTCGTTCTAATATGTGTGTATCATAATCTCACTACTAATTTCAAACCCTATCCCAACCCATCCCCATCCACATCCCCATCCCTATTCTATCCAATCCTAGCCTAATTAAAATAAATGTCCGACAAGTACTAGTATATTTAAAAAAAAGCGGCTATATATATAAGAAACAAAAAAAAAATAGAGATCCTCGCGATTCGAAAACGATTCGGGGGGGGAGGGGGGCGGCAGGCAGGTGGTTTTGCCCCGCCTCGAAAAATTCTAGATCCGGGGCTGGCGGTTAGAAGCTGGTGTACATGGATAACGTTTAGTTCGCACGCACTCAAACACCGTTCCGAACTATTTTAGTGAAACGAGTGCTTAAAAATTACGAAAAGTCCTTTGGAAAATGGAGTTTTATAAAAAAAACCACTGCATAAATCAATTGCAAATAAAATTTATTGAAATCTTCGATAATTATTGTGCTGTTTCGGTCCGGATTTTGTTTTGGAGATTTCACACTTCTTTTATTATACTTATTTACGCCCAAAGTAGACAAACGGTGAAGGAAAACATCGTGAGGAAACCGGCATGTCTTAGAACCAAAAATTCGAAGACATGTGACATCTACCAACCCGCACTGGGCCCGCGTGGTAGATTACGGCCCACACTCTCACAGAGAGGAGGCCTGTGTCCCAGCAGTGGGAACATTAATAGGCTGATGATGATGACGCCCAAAGTTGCGTTAAAATTAGCAAGAAAAACGAATCTTTGTTGACTTTTTAATGGCTTTTTATTTTACTATTCTGTTTCCGTACAAAATTAATAATGAGCCCAAACGATATCATGTTAAACTTTGAATGTACCTACTACAATGTCAAACAGTGGAGTAAAACCGCCCCGAAATTTGTATGGAAAAAATATCAAATTGACCTTAAAATGACGTTCTTTATTAATATACAAGCTTGTTTCAGATACAAATATTAATGAGAGGGAAAAAGCTAGGGAAAAAGGAAATGCTAGAACAATTCAAGCTATATTTAAAATCAGGCATATTTGGTTTGACTGTGGGAAGTTCCTTTGTCACGTTAAACTGCATATTCAGGTATTATTATTTCATTTACGAAGTGTATAGAGTGCCGCCAGTTTCTTGTGGCACTCTAGTGTCACTGCCTCGGCCCGGCTAGGGTGCCGTGAGCGTTGCATTGTCACTGTCACTTGTTATTTAGGTTAGGTTAGGTTAGAACTGTGACCACACAACGCACGAGCCGAGCGAGCGTAGCGAGCGGTGCCGCGGTAGCGGCGAAGTGCCAGGGTCCGTTTAGGCACAAGAGAATGTAATGTTTTGGGAATGTGGTGTTTTACAGCAATCTAACCTCGACAATCAAACAAAATACCAAGTGACGTGACTTAGTGACAGTGACAATGACAATCCAATGCTTGCGGCACTTTAGCCGGGCCGAGGCGGTGTTACTAGGGTGCCTGTAGTGGCACTTTATCCGATAGGGATAGAGTGCCAATGGTGGCACTCTATACACTGCCTTTCATTTATTTATACATACAGTCTTATTACAGCTCCATGTTTGTTTTGTACCATTAAACCAAAAATAGTTTGCTTAACTACAAATCCTTACTAATATTAAAAATACGAAAGTGAGTTTTTTTGTTTTTGTTATGCTTTCACGCTAAAACGGCTGAACGGATTTGGATGAAATTTGGGACATGGGTAGACCATGACCTGGGTTAGGACGTAGGATGCTTTTTTTTCTGGTAGTATTTTTCCGTGAAATAATTTTCGATCTACACACGGGCGAAGCCGTGGGCATAATCTAGTCTTTCATAAAGCGTTCAGTTTAATGTACAAGAAATCAATTTTTCTAGACAATGATATGTTGACAGAGTACATTTTCAGAAATGCACTGTTACTGTATCTGGGCATAATAGAACATAGCACTAGAAAGAGATGTTACAATTTTATATGCATAAAGAACAATGGCCATTTTGGACTTGGATAAAACAGAATTTGGGACTGAGATGAGACTAGTTCAAGCATAATAGGAGAGTGGCCATTTTTGTCATACATGACAGCCTGTTGAAATGGAGAGTCAGAGACTGATGTAGGCATATTCTTGTTTCGTCCAGTTTGCAACGTTAGTAGGGGATTAAATATTTCTGATGTAATATAAATTTTGTTTTCAGGAAACTATTTTTCAATGAGTTTTCATATTATACAACAGTGCTGTTACCATGTACAGTCAGCGGATTAGCTGTATACTTCGAGCCCCCATACAGAAGAGTTATGGTTGTCAATCTATTTGTAAATCTGGTAAGTTTAATTATTTAATATTTTTGATGTGTAACATATTTCCTCTCGGTTTCCTGCAATCTGTGGGAGTGATTTCATGAAAAGGGACGGAAGTGTGTAACAGGAAGCCGGGGAAGTGCGCGCTTTTTGATTTGACCAATGAGCGCGCGCGGTGCTAGAGTTGGCCGTCAGAAACGATCTTGACGAGACTCCGCCCCTTTAATGTTGCTTATTACCAAGGTTTCAGATGTTACACATCACATGCGACTACTGAAAGACTCGCTCGTTTTACAAAGTTATTTTAAGAAAAATCGAAGACAAAAAATGAATAAAACTACAAAGTACAGTATTTAAATTGGCTTTACCTCATTGATTCATAAACCAAAATGTTTATATTTCTTATCAGATTTTTTAACTGCAATAGATAGTAGGTACTACAAACGGCTAACAGTTAGCAGAAATAGTTCAAGGTTATTAGATAAGCATTGAATAATTCTGTTTAAAGGGGAAACTAAAAATGTTACTCAACTCAAATACTTTCAGTATCACGGGTTTTATTAAAGTGAAGTCCAAAGTTTCAAATAACATTTAAGTTCATTATTATCGCAATAGTTTTTGAAGTTGAAGGTTTGTTTGTTTTAATTAAAATATGGTACTAATAATGTTAACGGTAAATGTTTACATTTTTAACATTTAAGCAAATTATGGTACTAATTATATTAATGTTTTATATCTTTTTTTCCTTAACTTGCTTGGCCGGCGTCCCTTTTTTTCAACTTCCAAAAAGTGCCAGCTGTGTATTTCTGCCAAACCTTTTCCCAATGTTGGGGTTGACTTCCAGTCTAACCGGATGTTAGACTGGAAGTCAACCCCAACATTGGGAAAAGGTTTGGCAGAAATACATAGCTGGCACAGTGCAGAGATGATGTATTATGGAATATTACTAAATCCATATCTTGTTAAAATTTCGATGTTTAGTTCAATACAAATAATAGATGTTCTGAGTAGTTACTGAATAACGTCATTGCCTACTTAAAAATGTGCGAGTTATCGATTGTACACAAGAGTATTCATATCTAGCACTCGAGAACAATCAAGCATTACACACATAACATAACTTACTTATTTTATTTACGAAGTGTATAGAGTGCCGCGAGTTTCTTGTGGCACTCTAGTGTCACTGCCTCGGCTCGGCTAGGGTGCCGTGAGCGTTGCATTGTCACTGTCACTTGTTATTTAGGTTAGGTTAGGTTAGAACTGTGACCACACAACGCACGAGCCGAGCGAGCGTAGCGAGCGGTGCCGCGGTAGCGGCCGGCGAAGTGCCAGGGTCCGTTTAGGCACAAGAGAATGTAATGTTTTGGGAATGTGGCGTTTTACAGCGATTTAACCTCGACAATCAAACAAAATACCAAGTGACGTGACTTAGTGACAGTGACAATGACAATCCAATGCTTGCGGCACTTTGGCCGGGCCGAGGCGGTGTTACTAGGGTGCCTGTAGTGGCACTTTATCCGATAGGGATAGAGTGCCACTGGTGGCACTCTATACACTGCCTTTTATTTATTAACTTCATTGAACACGGCTAAAAACAATTACAGTAATTAAAGAGAGGGCACAAACAAATAAAAAACCGGCCTAGTGCGAGTCGGACTCGCACACGAAGATTTCCGTCCCACCGTTAAATACTTAGCAAAAAACTATCCCCGACCTCCTTTATTTTATTTTGAGAACCCTAAAAATCATCATCATCATCATATCAGCCGAAAGACGTCCACTGCTGGACATAGGCCTCTATACACTGCCGTCATAGGCCGCGAGCGCATGATGCGACGTAGCTACACAGACACATTGGCGTCCTAGCTAGTACAAACAATCTGTCATTGAAACAAAATTAGGAATCAGTGGTATAACAAGTGACCATCTGCACGCATCGCGCAGAAATCTGTGCTGGCAGTACAAGGAGACACGGAGCAGGACAGACACAATCATGTCTGCGAGGCACGTGCCTACGCTGCAGTGTACAGTCAACAGCTAAAGTAGATGATCAAAATAAGAAATTTAATACTATGAACGGAGTTCGCGTCAGAACTGTGTGGCGTCGGAGTGATTCAAAAGTATGTGATTGTAAATTATACCAATCATTTACTACTAGTACAGCTGCCATATATTCGTGATCACTTTTGACTCCAAAAGTTATAAACTCAATTCGCATCAGAACTAAGAAGTGAAAAAAATATTCAAAACTAGTGAACAGTTAAAATCAAAAATTAAATGATAAAACTGAGGCCACGTAATCATGAGGCAAATAATTCATCCCTAATTATTTTTTAATTATCCCAGTAATTTAATTTGTTATGTTTTACGGAAAAACAGCTGAATTGGATAAAAAATTGCATATTTAATATATGCCTAATGCATTAAAAATCATATAATTGAAAAACTTTACAATTTTTTTTTATTTTTTTTGTAACTTCTGTAAAAAGTTTAAAAGTAGCTGATGTGATACAAAACCATAATTCAATCAATATTTATCTTTGCGTGTTTGTGAATTTATGTCAATATTCAAAAGTAGCTGATGCGATACAAAATCATAACTCAATGATTGCTTCTGCCCAGTCGGCTACAATATATTTGTAGCAACCTCAACCTCAAGTTTTGTTTCTTTTTGTTTTTTGATCTTTTTTACTTTGACGTCTGTCACAAACTGACAATCAAATATAGTAGTCGAGTTTATAACTTTTGGAGTCAAAACTGATCACGAATATATGGCAGCTGTACTAGTAGTAAATGTTTGGTATAATTTACAATCTCATACTTTTGAATCACTTCGACTCCACACAGTTCTGACGCGAACTCCGTTCATTAGTATTAAATTTCTGATTTTGATCATCTACTTTTGCTGTTGACTGTACATAGCTGTCAGTACGTTCATGCATTACAAAATCTGCTCTGGCCTGCGCTGCGTGGACCAGCGTCACCTACGTCTCAGTATACGCTTAGCCTCATTCTTTTCTATTTATTTCAAGTTCATTAAATAGTTCACGATTTTCTTTCTAGGTATTCGAGTACTGGGTACGGACTTTAGAAATGAAGGGCTGGCTTCGACGGTCTCCCGGCAAGGAGACCCTAACCTTCATGATAGGAAGCGCCATCTTCTTCTATCTTATGCGGTTAGACAGAGACAACGACAAACGGACGCCTCTGTTTTGGTATGTATGACTCAATCATCAATCTGCCTAGCCTTTACACAAAACTCAAACTCAAAGCATTTATTTCATTTAAACCATAATTATACAGACACTTTTGAATTGTCAA
The DNA here is from genome assembly GCA_948150665.1 of Conistra vaccinii. Taxonomy (NCBI): domain Eukaryota; kingdom Metazoa; phylum Arthropoda; class Insecta; order Lepidoptera; family Noctuidae; genus Conistra; species Conistra vaccinii. Next base: position 4,783,176 of record OX411328.1, read on the forward strand.
GGAGTCGGTCAGTTAGACATATGAAGCTAGTTGCCCATTCCAAAGCGTAGTAGGTACCTATGGAGAAGAAGGGGGAAGAAACTAAACGGACACTCTTTTAAATAAATATTGGTTACATCATCCATGTTGAAATTATACATGTGAGAACAATGTAAAAAGATGTGCACGTTAAAAGCGTCCATAAAAAAAAGAAAAAGAAAAATTAAAATTAGCCATGGCAGCTAAGAGATGACCAGTCCCAACCGACGGCGCCCATTCACGAACATGACGCATTTTTTGGTCAGCTTCCAGACTAACTGGATGCAGTTGAATACAAGTATTTTACATGGAGCGACTGACTGCTTACAATATGGCCAATGAGTCATGGCCGGTCTGAACATAGGCTCTCCGAACTTTCGCGCAATTTTTTTTAATGCACAGCCCGCCGTGCGTAGTTCAGACGGGCCATGGTTTATCGGCCGTATTGTACCAGAATTTCACAACCCAGTTACTGGGTAATGTAGCAGAAAATTATGATTTGCCACATCCAAGTCAAATGACGCCCGGAAGTCGAAACCTGGACCCTATGTTTTATTCTATGACCTCCGTCATAGAATATAACGAGGTATTCAGGTAACATGACAAGATATATTGCACTAATTATGTATAAAAAAGAAACAGAAAAACAAGCAATAATTATGAAAAGATTAAGTATAGGAAATGGACTTTATATTTCAAAACGTATGATTAATACATCAATTGTTCAGTGGTTTATCTTTCTCGGAAAAACGCTAGGCCCACCAGCATACGTGATTTAACTCGATTTTTTTAACGACTTTGATGAACGTTCGATAGCTATCGCTTCGTAAATTTCCGCGTTCAACACCGTAATTGATAATCGTAAACCTAAGTCGTTAGAGTACCTTTTTTTATTCCATGCGAAATGGTTTAGTTAGCAGCGTCTTGCTGGAGTATGTACGACTTAAGAGGGTTTACGTCGTACGGCATTTCATACAAACTTTCAAGCCCTTGTTTTTCGAAATGACTGAACCGATTTTAATGAAACTTCATACGCATATGCAGGATACAAAGGTCTTAGTTACGAATGTTTTCGAAAAATTGTGTTACAGCTAAATTGGACCGATTTTAAATTTTCCATAGAAACAGAGATTTCTAAAAGTTTTTAAATAAGACATTTCGAAAATGTTCTTAACTAAGTTTTTAGACCTTTGTATACTGCATTATGTGTATGAAGTTTCATTTAAATCGGTTCAGTCATTTCGAAAAACACGGGCTTGAAAGTTTGTGTGAAATGTCGTACGACGTAAACCCTCTTCATACAGGAATAAATTAGACCATTGGCTTTTTGTAATTGTTATTGCACCAGTCATGGTCACAGCTAATATCGAAATTAATTGATGCAATTGTCTGCCCCAAATAAATTAGCAATTCTCAGAATTGTTTTTAAAATCGTCCAATCACGACCAGCTTAAGAGCCGAGCAGAAAGAAAAATAGTCAGAAATAAGCAAAAACGAAGTAACGCGGCACTACAAGGCATTCCAAGTATGAAACCTATGCCAGAGGAGCCGAATAGGGTTGATGAGGGTTTCGTGACAGTGCAAAAGCGGAAGCGCCGATCGTGAACGAATAAGAACCGCTGCAGCAAAGCGCCTGAAGTGAGCTTGCGTGCTGCAAAGCCGAACACACCGGTGTACATCTCCCGTCTACACTACACCACTAAAACGGAGGCCATCTTGGAGTACGTGCGCCAGATGACGAGGTACACGCCGAGGGTGCAGTTACTGGAGTCGCACCGCAAAGTCAACTTCAAGTCGTTCGGGGTGCGAGCATCGGGTGCAAGTACCAAATTGTTATCTGTCCGTCGTCAAGGAAGAAGACTTGGCCGCAGGCCGTGGTGTTCCGGCGCTGCCGCGGACAAGAACCACATGACAGCACAAGGACAAGCTAGTGAATTGAAGTGCTACTAACATAGTTTTAAGCTATATTTATTAGCACAAGTTTTGTTTTATACTTTACTAGCGACCCGTTCCTGCTTCGCACGGTTTTAACGACTTGACAAAACATCTAATTTCTTAGTATATGTTGTGACATCCAATAAATAAGTTGCGTGCTATGGTGGGGGCTGCACGGTAGGGGGCTGCAAGTGCGGGGCTATGCACCGCATTTGCAGTCTACTTCGGACGCTCATGGCGATAGCATGTTTAGCGCAGTAATATTGGAAACAGTGTTTTATTGTACTACTAACCTAAACTAAGACACCACGTAATAATATGTAACTTTAATATTACCGTATTATTAACATATTATAAACCTTCCGGAATAATTTGTCTAAACGATGGTGAAAACCTCATCAAAATCTGTCGCGTGGTTAATAATTCCTCGCATTGAATAATTAATTAATTTCGCTTAAAGGTTCTTCACACCTCCACGGGTATCCAAAGAAGTTGGTAAGCCAGTATCAGGAATAGAGGGCAGAGGTCCTGCATGCCCACACAAAGGACCATGCATCAATTATATTTTAAAGGTATGGTAATAAAATATACAGGATTCCTATAAAAAAATTGACAAAAAAATTGGCAATGCATAAAGTAATATTTTTATGAACCAGATATTGGTATCAACAGCCATTATGTAAAGTGGTTATACATACAAAATGGCTGCTAAATTGCAATAAATGATAAATGATTTTATTTCTGTAAGTAGTTTTGGTACAAACACTTTTACACGTCAATCATATTTTAGTAACTAGATGAGTTTGGCGTTTTCTAGCTGACTACTCTGAGAAAAAAGGCCGAATCAAACTCAGAGGCCACAGTCTCTTTTAACGCAAATAACTGTTTAGAGGTATGAGAAACAGGGTGTATAGTTCACTCATCCTCTATTGAAAAGGAAGGATCCTGCGACCTGACGGGTGTGGTGTCTGGTAGGGAACTGCCCGATGTCTCGCGTAGTCGAGGAATCGGTTTTGGCCCCTTGCCCGAGGAATTTTTCTCTCGGCCCTCAGAATCGAAGGCCCGTCGCTGGCTTACCCTCCCCCTCCTAGAAGGGGGTGGGAGTGCTTTATTGCACACCTACTCGCTGAGGGGTTTACCGCCCCTCAGCGCTTTGGGGTGTGTTTTTGGGATGTATCTGTAGAAGCGCCCGGAGAGCGCTTTGGGGTGTGTTTTTGGGATGTATCTGTAGAAGCGCCCGGAGTGTTTCACGGCGCCCGTGTGACCAGGCCCCTGCCGGGTGAGATCCCTAGTTCCCTAGGGAAGGCCCAGCAAAGGCCGATCAAGCCACGATGGCGTCGGTTTGGGTTGGCGCTCCCCACAGTGGGATTCTTCCCCGCCCCCCGCAGCCCGATGATTGATGTCGGATAGTCTTAATTATGTCGTTCGCGCGGTAAACTCTAATAGCGCGATGCAGGATTTGTGTGACGTCAGATCTTTGATGCGTCGTTCGCATGTGGCGATGTAGATGCCGAAGTGGTAGGTAAACTAAATGACTGGAATAAAGCTGACTTGGTACTAATTATGAGTTATGACCTCCATTTCGACGAGAAGTAGAGATATTTGTAGTATCCTATTCTAATCAATTTTTTTGCTTAAATTCCAGGGCACAGCGCAACTATTCGGCGTAGGTTGTGCAATGACGATGTTACGGACGTTAATTCCTAAATTATTGACGCCTGGCAAAGCTTTCAAGTCCTTGAGGCTATCACACATGAAATTAGGACTGTTCTTCGGCGGATACATCGGTATTTATAGGGTAAGTTTTAAATTACAAGCCTTGACTATATCACAGATTAATGCTGATGGTTCTCTCCGCAAAAACATTTAAATAAAAAGCTACTCTTGCTACGACACAATAAAGTACAATTCAGGTCGCACAGCGTTAATTACCTACAGTTATATTCACCTAAAAGTTGCCTCTCTTTCTACCGCGTAACTCTTAGATCTTCTGACTACGTTACACTCACTGAATTGGCTCAACAAGTCGAGCCCGCCGCGTACTTGTAGCTTCATAGCTAAAATGCGGAGTTTGCCATATCTCTCTATTTACAACTGAATTTTAAACTGAGTGAAGGGATAACATAACTGACTAAATGTGGGTGTACTATAGGTTCACCTCTGCCTAATCCTTCGGGGAATACAAGCGTGATGTTATGTTATGAATAAACAACTATGTCTTACTGATCGCACAATTTAGTGCTGGATAAAACAAGAGTCTTCTACTCCTCGCGAAGGATCACGATTCTTATAAGAATAATTCCTGCTGTGGCACAATTCCTAAGGATTTATATAAAGTTGGAAAGAAAAATATTTTATTTGGGACACGCACAGGAAATACATACAGTAATAGTAAAACATAATAAATAAAAAAAACAAAAGGGAGCATTAAAAAAAGAACAAAAAATAACGACCTGTGCGAGGCCAAAAAGGCTCCTATCTCAGCATAATATGCTGCGATATTGACGCTGGTATTCTGTACAGGAATTTCCTAGTTTGGGGTACCTTATTGGACTTTCGACCTCACTACAAACCTTTTGTATCCAATCTTTGTATTTCGCGACAATCTAAGAAGCCCGTACCCTAATTACGTAATGCACGATCAATAACAAATTGAAATGAATTGAAACAGATTGCTAGTCCATTGCTACATAAGTTAGACAAAAAAAATTCTGCAGATTTTTTTTCGAACTTATGACGTTCCCTTGACGTTTCTCGTTATACATGCCGCGATAACTTTGTATGAACGTTTACGTAAGAAATCGAAAAATCAAATTCATAATCCTAATTAATCACTATTTTATCATACACTTTATCTGTATCATTCGTAAACACCAAGTTTCACTGTATACTTATTGTCAAAGTTTATATTTTTTGTGAATAAAAATTGTAATTATATTATGCTATTATAATTTTCGCCAGTTACAAATCCATCGTTACCAAGCCGAGTTTATTATCGCCATAAAAGTATTAATGTTTTTTTTACGATTTCAGCTTTAGGTAAGTCGGTCGGTAGTCACAGAGGTCAGAGGACTTTGACCTCTGTGAGAAAAACCCATGAGCCCTGGAATAAAGCTCAAAAAATAGATTAAGCTTGAATTTAAGATCTCTCAGCTAATTGTCATGTTTTCGAACCACCAAATCAATGTCGACGACAAAGTTCAAATTCCATTGCAACCAAAATTTCTTTAGGACCTTTCTATTACAAATGCTCATTCAAAAACTTTTTACAAAAAAGAACAACCGACATCCAAAAAAGACACTACAAAGTCAAAAATAACTTTAATTTCGGAAGTCGTCGCATTTGGTTTTTACTTTCGTTTTTTGCCACCGACTTCCGAAATTAAAGTTATTTTTGACTTTGTAGTGTCTTTTTTGGATGTCGGTTGTTCTTTTTTTTGTAAAAAGTTTTTATTTTGCACTTTTTAGTTGTGGTACCTATTCCATACAAATTCGAATACCACTAACCTGCTATGTAAATAACAGTGATTGGAAGTATCATTATATCATCCATATAAACTAAGTGGGTAAAATACGTATTATTGAAGCTAACTCAAAAACTATCCAAGTAAAGTTAATAAAATTTATATGGGACCACCTCGGGAGCATACCCTTTCAAACAAAATTTTCAAAATCGGTCCACAATTGTCGGAGATATCGCGTAACAAACATACAAAAAAAAAAAAACATACAGACGAATTGAGAACCTCCTCCTTTTGGAAGTCGGTTAAAAATCAACTTAGATATCATAAAGTTAAAGTAGATAGTTAAGTAAGCGGCGAAACATGTGAATTATCTGAGATTCTGAATTGATTATTAAAACTCTGAAATTCCTTAATTTACGAATTATTCCGTTTATTCATCCCAAAAAATTCACCCTAAGGTGGATACGCGGCAACGAATATCCGAGAATTCAATCTTAGCCTATACATTCCGTTTATCTAACTAGACCTAGGGTGGATTCTCGGACATGCGTTAACCCTAATTTACCCATTTATAGACTATTTTACATTTACATAATTTTTACTCATTCCAGTTAGTTGTCTGCATACTCTGTCGAGCGCACGGCAAGGACAGCGCAATGTACGCGTTACCAGCGGGCTTCCTCTCCGGGCTCGCGTTCAGAGCCGCACCGTCGCTACCCATCGCGTTGGCACCTCTTACTTCTGCGTTACAGGTAAAGTAGTCGCATATGATGTTGTAACAGCTGACATCTTGGCTGAGTTAAATATGATATAAACAATATTCATTATCATCCTGTTTACATTGTTTGCAAATATTCCAAAGTTTTAAGTTTTCACTTCTGTCGGCAGTTTTATTCGCGTTTTCACGGCAGATCCAAGCAGAGAGTTTAAAATCGACCAAAAATCGTCCAAAAGCCTTTGAAATAAAAGCTTCTCTCCTTTTCCAGATCCTAGGCTCATGGGGCTACCAGAAAGGCATGATCCCCGCCAACTGGCCGCTCGTCGAGATCCTGTACTGCCTCTGCCAAGGTCTCTTGTTCCACGCGCGAGTGATGCACGAAGACGTCTGTCCGAGATACATCATCAACTTGATGCATACCGTTACTAGTTCCAAGTAAGTTATAAACCTTATTTATTTTAAAGAATCCTTCCTGGTTGCTATCCTTCTCGGATAGCAACCATTTACCGTCTCTGTGGTCTAGTGGTTAAACCACCTGTCTCAGACCCAGAGGTCCCGGGTTCGATTCGTAGTGGGAGCAAAATCTTATGCTCTGTTTGGTTGGTGGTACTGGGTAGGGCTTGTTCTAATTCCGTCTGGCTAGCTAGCACCGTCTTATCTAAGGCTGTCGCCATAACAACAATGTTAACAGCATTGATGTGTTTCGGCAGTTAGAGGTAAGATAGCCAGTTCCTCTGTGGTTGAGGATTCCGGGTGAAGCTCGCTTCCACCTTCGGCCTGATCATCACTTACCATTAGGTGAGATGCAGGCCAAGAGCTGCCCCGTTGTGGGTAAAAAGAAATAGAATAGTTTGAAAATAATAACCATGTCGTATGCAGATTTGACGTAATTGAGTGAACACACGAGGAATTTAATTATTTATTAAAGGACACCACCAACATTTAGGAATGGTATTATAAATTATAGGTGTACATAACATTGAAAGAAAAAAGACATTGGACAGAAGCTGCTTGAACCGGGCAGAAAGAGCTTTATATTCAAGAAAAAAAAAACAAAAAAAACAAAGTCATTCACCTAGTTTCGGTTCGGATGACTCGGTATTCTGCGCTCTAGCTGATTTCGCGTTGATAAGTGTGGTCACTCCCTTATATGGATGCGGCAGCTGTCATTCGGGCTCGGTTTTAAATAAGTTCACATAACTATTGTTTCTATATCAACGATGATCTCAGAATTGCGTATTGTAATAGGAATGGTGACAAAAACTAAAGATACTTGTCCATCTGGTAGATTATTAAAATATATTGGATACATCCCCAAAAAATGGATATCTGGCGATGTCGCCCTAACTGCGAACATTAGAAAGATATATTAACACGTCATAATGTTTTTCTTTCAGAGCCGATGAAATCCAGTCAGCATTTATACAGAAAATGCTAAAGTTCGGTGCAATTTAGACTCATTTATTTCCGTATTATTTATGAAACTGTATTTTTATGAGGCGGGGAATACTTGACAAAAGTACTGAGTTATCCAAGCCAACAAATAATGTTTCTGTAAGGCTTGTTTTTGGTTTAAACGTTAATCGAATAATTTAAAAAAAAAAGTTGGATGGGAGCTGATTTCACCAATGAAACTGAACGCGATCAAGAGCTCAGTGTCCAAATTGTTATGGAATATTGTACACGGACTGCTCTTGAACGGAACTGAACGGAACGGAACGGCTCTCGGACGCGTTTAGATGTGCTGAACGCGTTCAATTTCATTGGTGAAATTCTTACTAAATCAATGAAGATTAAGTAAATGCTGAAGCTGCGTATTTTGTTTGTTTCGGAATTATTTGGTTTAAGTCCGAATTTTCAAACACAATTTAATATCAAGAAAGTTATTTAATAATTCAAGGGCTTACACCCGACTTCTGAATTGAGAGTTTGACTACATTACTTAAGGTGACTTCAATGTAGCCCTCGAAATTCACCTTTGATAATCTCGCTTTCATTAAGTATTCCTGCCCACATTATTTTATTTAGGTGCAAGTCTGTGATTTATGTTAAACGGATGTTTTGTGGTACAGGGTTTATTTTAAATGGGCATTTAAAGGGTTATTGTTTACTTTGGAAATATTCTAGTACATTAGATACAGTATTCGCAATAGTGCAAAATAAAGAGGTAATTAATGATTTAATTAACGCCCGTAGCACACCTCCGCTGCGAAACCGTAGCAGCGAAACCACATTAGTTAAATTCAACTGACTTGCGTCATACTCGAGTTACGCTACTCGAAATTCGAAAGTAGCGGTACATAACGCGAGCCACTTGAATTGAACTACTGCGGTTTCGCGTCGGAGGTATTCTATCGACGTTACACTTGCGAAATCGATATACGAGAATTTATTTTTAGGATCTCGCTCCGTAAACTTCAACTATGATGATACGATGAATCCGTGCGTCGCAGCCATTGTCTAAACAATAAGGTCGAAAAGTCACGCAAACGTCAACCCTCACACAAATTTTCACCAAGCTGAGAGCTGGCCGACTTGAGCGACAGTTTTTTGCTAGCAAAATCTGTTCGACATTTTTTTTTTGTTCATGGTCACAGCATGCACTGTTTTTAACATTATTAGTAAAGCAGTGTGCTGCGTCATATATGCATCATGATAATATAATCTAATATTTCATTTTGAAATGAAATTATGATATTCCTGAATATCGAATATTTCTAATGGCATCTCTAATATAATGCTGATCTTACCAGTTCCCTCTTTATTTTGTAGCATTTATAGTACCATAGTGTCGCTTCACAGCAAGATTGTGGCTTAGTGTGATAATAAATTATTTTGTAAGCTCTACTATACAATATACTGGGTCAAAATAAATTATGTAGTGAAACTTCGCAGACGTGATGGGAATCCTATTTAAACATGATAAAACAACAAAAACTGATTTTCTCAACTCATACTTCACGTAACGACTCTACCAGCGGTCGTTGATCCCAATAAAAATCATTATGCAATTTTTTTAAGTTTCAGTAAGTATGTTTAGATATCTAAATCCATCTCGTCTGTTGAGTTTCGCTACTTGATTTAATTTGACCCTTTATACAATTTCCCGGTCCGTCCGGGCTTAGGGGCCATCCCACAATCACGTGACGTTTTTTAGCAACTTTTTAACCCTCCCCCTGGTGATTTAAATGGTGAGGTTTTAGACTAACCCGGGGTGGGGGGGGGGGGGGGGTTAGTCTAAAATTGATAGATTTCTTTACCCGAAATCACGTGTACTTATTTGGTAAAAACTATCTCATAGGCGAGTCAACGTCACGCGCCTCATTTCGGGTTAGAAATCGTTCAACGAAAAAATAAATACTCGTGATATCTCACAACACCTCTCTCCCCCTTGTGATATTTCGTGATTTTTTCCGAACTCCTCCCCCCTTTCGAGTATCACGTGATTATTAATGGGCGATCCCTTTAGTTTCCGAGACTCGGTCGGACCTGCACCCCAACCGCGTAACACAATTGCAATCAAAATCCGAGGAATTTTGAAGAAAATTCACAATTCACATTACTAGTTATGTTTGAAAAATTCGTCTGCTCGTCAACGTAAAAAACACAATGAACGTAAATAAGGCCATTGTAAGTGTGTTACGCAATTAGGCTGCTGACTCAGATATGTGTGTGTCGAGACCTTAATGAACAAAAAGTAAGATATTAATATTTGCACGTAAGATCTTTAAGTAGAAGAGTTGACGTCACAAATATCACAAATCTTGCACATCAAGAAATAAGTAGTTAGAATACATCTGTTTACGGTAAAAAAGAATGACCCTGGCTCTCTATGAACTTCATGTATAGCCGCGGTAGACAAATATTTCAGGGCATTATCGATAAATAAATAATCAATATTCAAACTTATGAATTTATATATTTATGGTGGGTACACAATATGTAAAATGTACATGAAATGTAGAGGCGTGTATGCACGAACGAACAAAACATGGTGAACATTAGTGATGCAACGAATACGAATACGAATATTCGTATTCGCCGAATAGTAGACAATTACCGAATATTCATATTCGGCGAATACTAATACGAATATTTAAAAACTAATATTTTTGTACGCAACTCTAATTACTGCAGATTTGAAAAACGCGCGTAAAAATATAACGTATGCAGGGGCCCTTAACCGCAACGACGACGCGACGGGGGACTCCCCGGCCATAGTTTATACAGTTTCAGCGGCTCCGGGAGTTTCCCTATCATTACGATTACGAACCATTCATTCCATTTATTTCATTTGTCAGTCGTGAGCACAAGTCAAGCAAGAGAGTATTGTTTTATTTATTTTAATTATTAGAACAGTAAACATTCATCAAATAAATAAGTCTTTTATTACCATGGCGAGATATTCGTATTCGTATTCGTATTCGCCGAATAGTAGGTTTGATATTCGTATTCGTGTTCGTATTCGTAAAAGTAGTATTCGTTGCATCACTAGTGAACATCGAACACGGAACATTTGGATCGTATGACATGTGTCGACGTAAATTAGCAAAGCGAACACGAACACCATACGAACACAGTTCGACTTATGTTCGCGCTCAACCGCCTCGCTCTCTTTAGTAGCCATGGATTCGAAATTGTTTCATGTTCGTTAGTTGTACGCACATGCGCACAAAGTGTTCGATGTTCATGGTTTACCATGTTCCTGTTCGTTCGTGCGTACACGCCTTACACGTTGAAATAAACATGCTGTCAAAAATATATGCATCGCATATATATTTGGACGGCATGTTCGTTTCAACGTATGCTACATTTTATGTTACGTTTCAAATGTGTGTACCCACATTTATAGATGAAAACCGATCAATATTTACTTAGAATAGCATTACCAAGTGTATTTTAGTATTGACAGAAGTTAAAACAGTGTAGAAATCTGTCTGCTTAATCTGCCTAGCCTTTTCCCAACTATGTTGGGGTCGGCTTCCACTCTGACCGGATGCAGCTGAATACCAGTATTTTACATGGAGCGAAACAAGTTATATATCAATCGGTATTTACGCATTTAAACCTAAATTTCAAGTTCCAGGCGAAGCCACGATCAGAAGCTAATTTAAACCTTAAAGTATGTGCATTAAGACGTTAAGTCGCGTAGCTAGAATAGTGCTTATAAATCAGTGCCTGGGTGATAATAATAGTAATCACTAAGGAAATGTTACATTAACATCGAAAATTAGTGAACGTAAGGATATTTATTTACCTTTCATACTTGTGAAAATTATAATATTAAAATAAAAAATCCACAAAAAATTTTGAACGTTTCTGTTTCTCAAATCTTACAAAACGGCTAGACTTTGCATTGGATTAATTATATTAACGTGCATCCTAAAAGTTGGCAACGTCGTAAATAGCTGTCAAATATTTGCCTACTTTGATTAATAAGAAATGTGGCTAACTAGCGAACTAGAATATTGATTTCACATCATTATCACTTTCCGAATGCACGCTCTTAACTGTAACCCCGCGTCTAACCAAAAGCGACTGTCGCGCGAGTACGCGACCAACTCCATCGTATAAATATGACATACTCGCGCGATCAACCAAGTCGCGCATTATTCAGGTAAATGATCGCGTAATCGCATTTTCGGACAACACTTGCTATCGAATAGGACGCAGGGTACGAACAGTCGTGAAGAAATCTTGACGAATAATATAATGTACCCCCTGCTGGGACACAGGCCTCCTCTCTTCGAGAGGAAGTGAGTTGTAATCTACCACGCGGGTCCCTTGCGGGTTGGTAGATGTCACATGTCTTCGAATTTTTCGTTCTAGGACATGCCGGTTTCCTCACGATGTTTTCTTTCACCGTTTTGAGAGCAGTGGTGATTAAATTATTTACACTAAGTAAAGCGCCTGCCTGAGTTCGAACCCACGACCTATAGCTCGTAAGTCGGGGCCGTTACTACTGGGCCACCACTGCTCTCATGACGAATACCCACATTTTTTTTCTGCCAAATGTAACTTTCACAAGTGTGCAGAGGTATATTATTTTAGGCACAAATTATAATAGTTACCTTTAGAATTCTTTATAAACAATATAATATCACTTAGATAATTTTATTATTTATTATATTAGCTTTATAGAGCTTTATTCAATTATTTATAGATCCAATATTCTACCATTCTACCATAGTCGATAGTAATTCTTCTAAAATATGAAAACGTAGACGTTTTCTTATTTATGCAAGAGTTCTGAAATGAAATATGAAACCCTTTCATAATGTATGACAGAAGGGAGAGTACAGTCCTCTTCCAGTTATTTTACCTCTCACTGCAGCATCCCAACAGCAACCTTACCCTAACGAGAATAAAGATCATTGTGATTTGGACAAACTTCAGTGGCAACACAGAATAGTACAGAACGCGCACTCCACATTTTAGGTATGAAGCTACAAAGTACGCGGCGGGTTCGTCTTGTTGGGCCAATTCAGTGAGCGTAACGTAGTCAGAAGATATGAGAGTACAGAAAAAGAGGCAACTTCTAGGTGAATATAACCGTACGTAATTAGCGATGTGCTAATCGAATTGCACTTTATCGTGTCGTAGCAAAAGTCGCTTTTTGTTTAAATTATTTTGCGGAGTGAACCATCTGTACTAATCTGTGGTGGCAGCAACCCAATAGCACCCTCATTGCAAAGATAATAAAGATGAGTGCATTCACTTGCAGGAACCCAATAGCAACCTTATTTTAACTGTAATAAAGATCACTGTGATGTCAGCAAAACCTGAGGTATAATTAATGCGAGCGGGCTGTAGTGTTGCCCTCGACAATGTATATTTGTGTTATCCTTTGTAAAACTAAGTAGGGCCTCGGATCTTAATAAAATATCGTGATTTGGAATCGTCATTTCCCTTGTTTATTTTGATAAAGGAACAGTTGACAGCACTGATATTTTATGTGATATGATGCCATGCTTAGGAGGATCGTTGTCTAAAACCCAGTGCAGAGCAGCGTTTTTTTTTTTTGTCATTGAAGAATACACCTTATTGCTAGTGTTTTAAAGTGCCAACGAGCCAGTGTAAACGTCGGAAGAGCCGTGTCATATCAGCACCGATTTTCAGACGACTTTGCCAATGAGAATAAAGTGTATTTTTCAGTATCTCCGTGAAGCCTATGTAAGAAATATTCTCTTTGTTTTTTTAATCTGTGGTGGGTGATATTTGCTAATTCTACGTGATTTAGAGGATGATATTAAAGTATATTGATTTTCTAAGGAACTTATGTTTGATTTTTCGTTATAAACCTTATGAATAAAAAGTTATTAAAACCGAGCTACTTTCCTTTGTGCACTCATATTAATTAGAGCACAAACCATGTTGCATTTTTAGAATTATTTATAGTAAACATTCACTAAATTAATATATGATTAAAATGCTTTACCTTACTGTTATATTTTTGTAATAAATCATTTTTACATTACACAAATCGTATCATTTCAATAAAACACATTACGTGTATAGTTTACCTTTATAAATCATGATAATGATGTAAAATAAAATTAGCACTGTAAAAAATACATTAAATTGAAATACTAACCCAAATATTTAGGCAAATGGAAATTTATTAATTTTGATTGATCGTGAAAATCAATATTGAAATCAGCTTTGGTCGCTTCTGAGGGCTTAGTGTGAGTTTCATTTAACCTTCTCGATCAAACGCATCGAGCGCGTTCGGGGTTCCGATTGGCCCTTCACCGGTGAAGGCTGGCCGGCTGCTAAACGCGGTCGATGCGTTTGATCGAGATGGTAAAATGAAACTCACACTAAGCCCTCTGATCGCCAGCCCTAACATATAAGTTAAAATAAGTCGAGAATAAAGCTGTAGGTATAATATGAATCTTGTGGCGCGTGGCCAAAATTAGAACTAGGCATTAGTTCTCTTAGGTCATCTTGTTTTTCACTACATTTCACAAAACAGTATTTGCACAAACAAATGTTTACCAACAGCGCCTCCTTGTCAACGTCATTCGAGCACCAAAAGATCCGCAGCAGTGTAAGTACCATTTCAATACATATCGAAGTGAATTCAGTCAATTTCTTCGACTCTCGGGCCTCCGGGACTTTGAGCGCGTAAGTTGCTAGGCCCGCCCGAACCGCCCCCGACCCCGATACCGTGCAGCTTCATCATGGACGGCTGACAGACCGCTTGGGCGTTTTTCAATCGTTGCTGTAGCTCATCATTTGACGCGTCGTGATGACTCTCGAGCCATTGTAGTTGACTGTTGCATTCGGTACGGACTGCATTCTTTTCGTCGTCTGTCAGCCTAGTACCTGCGTTGTCTACGGCCTGTAAAAATATTTAATTTTATATAAAATGAAAAAAAAAAAAGATGAATGATGAAAATGAATGATGAATGAATGAAACATATTAAACATTTCATTCATTCATCATTATATATATCGTTATTGCTAAATTAATCAAAACAGCATTTGTAATAATATTTGGCAATTTAAGTAATTGCGACATTGCCCACTTTCAGAATTCACACTCATACCAGTGATCGGATATTCGGATGCATATTTGCCTAAAGTTGAGGTGTTGGCTATTATGGCAGGCTCTTTTGTATCCAAAGAAATCCCGGGATTCCGGGATCGGGAAGTTTGAGTTCTGATTATAGAATCGAATGTATGTATATTTACTTACGTGCAGGTGTTGGCTAGGTTAGGCCTATATGGAATGCTTTTTTGTATTGATCGCAAAAATCTCGCGATTCCGAAATCGATTTGTTTCGTACTTTTTGATTATTTAAATGTTAGCTAATGTTGTAAAGTAGTTTTCCAAATTGGCATAGCACATAGCCACAAACAATTCGGAGCCTTGAGTTTCGTTAAAAATGTTTACAGTAGGTATATAAATTTTTATGTTAACACCGCAAAAGTAAACTTCATAAGAGGGCTGATAAGTCGTTTCCATACCATGTATCTGATCGCGGAATTTAATCAAATCCGGGATTTATATAAAAGAAAAAATATATACTTATTGAACTCGTATCATCCTGCTGGCACTATATAGTGCCACTTTCCTTTACATTAATACTTAGACTACCTAGCCACTTCCATAATTTCTTAGCCAAAACGTAACTTTAGGTACCTAAATATGCATCCGAATATCCGATCACTCATAACATACCTACCTACATAATAAAAATAAAAATAAAAAAACAAGCCGCTGCTTTTGCCAAAAGACCCAAAAGCGTGGTTATTATTACAACAAGGCTGTCAATCCAAATGGTTCAACAGGAAACCACAAAAATGGTGAAACATTTTGATAAAATACTAGAGATAGTTTGTAAATAAGTACACACCGTCTTACATCCAAAACAATAACCCTCCAACTGGTTCTTAAATTCCACTCGTTTCTTCGACGCTTCATCTTCTGCTTTATAGCGTTCAGCGTCGTTTAACATCTTGTCTATTTCCTTCTGGGAGAGGTGACCCTTGTCGTTGGAAATTGTGATGTGTTCTGATCTGCCGGTGCTTTTGTCTTCAGCGCTGACATTCAAAATTCCGTTGGCGTCGATGTCGAATGTTACCTGAAAATTTTAGATAGGGGAGACCGGGGCTACAATTAACAGAGGTAAGTATTAACAAGTGATTTTCTCCAAAACTATAAACACTACACCTACAGCGCGTGCTTCAGTATGCCGACCAGATCACGCCGCATGGCTCGGGGTTAGTCAGCTGCGATCTGCGCATCATCCGAATGTGTTATATACCGGACGACATTTTCACGCACGTAACGAACTTTTTTAACTTTTAAATTTTTTGATTTATTCTCGAAAT
Source organism: Conistra vaccinii (assembly GCA_948150665.1). Taxonomy (NCBI): domain Eukaryota; kingdom Metazoa; phylum Arthropoda; class Insecta; order Lepidoptera; family Noctuidae; genus Conistra; species Conistra vaccinii. The sequence continues at coordinate 4,799,151 of OX411328.1, forward strand.
ATACGGTGTAACGATTATGTTTTTTGTTTTCGTAGAAGCATATTTCATACTTAAGAATGCTACATTGCTGTATTGGTGTAATTATTAACCAATATTTTATTATGTTATTTAATACTAAAAATGTACCTTTGGGGTTATAATTAACAAATCGGCGGGGTCAGTATTAACGTGTTAATACCTACCCCAGATGTGGTGATAGCACAAATATCTTATGGACCGGTAGCTGAATCATCAGACATGCAGAAAGATGCTAGTGATTTCTTGGCCCAAAACCATCAGACCTCTGCTAAAAGGTCTACCACGAGCTCAGTAAAAACGTATAAACGCGCTAAAAATGTAGTATCTATATGTATTTTACTGAGTGTACATAAATAATAAAATACATCAATCAATATTTTTGTATTTTTTAGGGCGTCAACTGTAATAAAGATACATCGTGCTGACTGGATTCAATATACCTATCTCTTGCAATGACTGGGCCTAAGCTAGGTGTATCAACGGCGACATCACATCATTCACTTGCCTGAATTGTATTTGATGTGTATTACGAGTTAAATTAATAAGAAAATGTGTTCCATACAATTCTGTAATAATTTCACTTTAAAATTGTGTCATACATATATTTGTTTTCTCCTATATCAGTTGGCATACCATAATGTTGCCCCTTCTGTTAATACTTACCTCAGAGCTGTTAATTCTAGCCCCGAAGATGAGGTAAGAATTAACAACTGACTTTTTGGAGAAAAAGTGTTCTATTTCAGACATCATTTCTTTTATGTTTGATTTATGTTAATAACATGATACCTAAATAATTAAAGCATCATTTAATAAAACAATCAAGTCTAAATGTTGAATCATTTCGAAGATACAACTTAAAGTATTTTTTTTGTTAATTGTGGCCCCGGTCTCCCCTACTTATATTTAAATAGGTAGATATCTACATAAACGGAAATGTTTAGCGGTTCTCTAATTTTTTGGGTTGTGACGAAGAAATGGAAGTTGGTCTTCAAATGAAAAGTGAGGTCCGATGCGTAGGTTCTGTAGCAGCATTGTTGTACCTAGTATTGTGAGTAGTCAGTGGTGCAGTGGCTCCATCTAAAACTTGAAATTGGCCGACTACGTAGTACTTCATGGAGCCTTATAGGTGCCGCTTTGCACGCAAAAATGTGTGTTAATTGTTTGTTACTCGGTAGGTGAGATTTGTGGGCCTAAAATTGTTTGATTGATTGAAAGAACAAACTAAAGTAAGAAAAAAATAAAAGGAAAATAGAAAAATTGATATTCGAACAATTATTACGATTGATAAGATTATGTCTGGACTTCAAGAGACTGCGACCTCTGAGTTTTCTTAGAGTAGGTGGTAGGTAGTTAGATAGGAAACACCGAACTCATTTAGCTTAATTTAATATTTTTTTAATAGGACGTGGAAAAGTGATTCCGGTATCCTATTTACAGAATAAACAATTTCATTTCATTGATATGGTTGGTAAAAATTTGGTTCTAATGGTGACTGATAAGTAGGTATCACAAAACAACTCACTTGGACTTGGGGGACTCCTCTAGGGGCTGGCGGAATCCCGGTTAAGTTGAAAGTGCCCAGCAAATTATTGTCTCTTGTCATTGCTCTTTCACCTTCGTATATCTGTATAAAATAAAAATAAAAATACCTAAGAAATAGTCGATTTTGCGCCCAGGAACTCTAGTCCAGTTGTGTTTTTGACACAATTCAAGCAGAAGTTAATTGAAGGCGAAGCAGTTATAGAAAACTGCGTATCTATAACCTTCACTGTGTCTTGCAGATTTTTTATCATTGGATGACTGTCCTTTCTGCCAGTTCCTACGGGGTCGTGAGTAGGTAGTCGTAACGACAAAATACAATGCTATGTAGGTATCAGAAAGCACACTGCCAAAATATCGCGGATGACAGTTTATTCTGCAGTGGTATTAGATATTTCACTAACCTGGATGGTGACAGCAGGTTGATTGTCTGAATAAGTCGTGAAGACCTGCTTCTGGGCTATTGGAATTCTGGAGTTTCTGTCTACTAAACGGGTCATCACTCCCCCAGCAGTCTCAATGCCAAGGGACAGTGGAGTTACATCAACTAACAAAACATCTGCGATGCGTTCGTCTTTAGAACCGCTGAGAATAGCTGCTTGCACCGCAGCACCATAAGCTACTGCCTCATCAGGATTAATAGACAAATTAAGAGATTTGCCACCGAAGAATTCCTGCAATGCATAAAGAAGAATCAATGAAATTTCAGCATGGGTTTATAAAAAAAAAAAAAAAACTATATGTTAGTAGGTACATAATACAATTCTAAGCTCTATGTTAGTCTGTTATAGTATAGTATAGTATAATGTTGTTTTAACTATTTAGCAAGAACCCCTCTACAGGTGAAGGCCTCTCTTAAGAAATCCAGTCGTCTCTAGACTGGGCTGTTTCAAACCACTTTATTCCAGCTATCTTTTTAATGTCGTCTGCCCATCTAGCGTAGGGTCTCCCCTTCTTGCGTGATCCTTGGGGGCCCAACCATGCCGTTACATTTTTCGTCCACCTTTGGTGTACAAATAATTAAAAATGTTATATTCGCTACCTGTAACATCCTTTGGATCTTCGGTATCCTAATAGAACCGCCAACCATCACAACATCATGTATTTCTCTTGTGTTTAAATTAGCGTCTTTTAACGCTTTTTCAACTGGGACTAGGGTTGACCGAAAAAGGTCCGAACATAATTCTTCGAAACGTGCTCTCGTGAGTTTCGAGTAAAAATCGACACCCTCGAACAATGCGTCTATTTCTATACTCGCTTCCGAGCTCGACGACAACGTTCTTTTCGCTCTTTCACAAGCCGTTCGAAGCCTTCTCATTGATTTTGGATTTCCCCTGAGATTTTTCTTAAACTTCCTTTCGAATTCTGCACTGAAGTGATTGACCATTCTGCTATCAAAGTCTTCTCCGCCCAAATGGGTATCGCCTGCTGTAGATTTAACTTCGAACAGCGATCCTTCAGCAATTTGTAGAACGGAAACATCGAATGTTCCGCCACCCAGATCAAAAATAAGCACGTTTTTTTCGCCAGTAAGATTTTTATCGAGACCGTAAGCAAGAGCAGCGGCCGTGGGTTCGTTAATGATTCTGAGGACGTTGAGCCCGGCTATCACTCCCGCGTCTTTTGTCGCCTGACGCTGGGAGTCGTTAAAATACGCTGGCACAGTTATAACAGCGTCTTTTACCGTCCCGCCTAGATATGTTTCGGCGACTTCCCGCATTTTACTAACAATCATAGACGAGATTTCTTCAGGAGAAAACTTTTTCTTCTCTTTTTTGTATTCAACGACGATTTTTGGCTTTCCACCTTCGGAGATAACTTGAAAGGGCCAATGTTTGATATCTTCTTGTAGTTTGGGGTCATCAAATTTTCTTCCAATCATACGCTTTGCATCAAACACTGTGTTAATAGGGTTAATCGCTACCTGGAGTTTAAAAATAAATAAACTTTCTAGCAAAAGACGTAGACATTAAATACATAACTGTGATATGTGAATTAGTCTATTCTATAATAAAACTATTCTCTCATTTACTTATAGGTATGCTTTGCGTAGGTACCTGATTTTTGGCAGAATCCCCGACCAGCCTTTCAGTATCAGTGAAAGCGACGTAAGAGGGCGTTATCCGGTTTCCCTGTTCATTCGCAATGATTTCCACTTTACCATTCTGAAACACCCCCACTACGGAGTACGTGGTCCCGAGGTCAATGCCAACTGCTGGCACCATCGTCAGGTACTGCGGATATCAATGATAATATACTATGTAAAAAGAGATAGATATGGGTGCACTTCGCAAGTGGCTCGATAAACCTTGATTATTTTTATTAATTAATTGCTCTCAAAACGGTGAAGGAAAACATCGTGAGGAAACCGGCATGTCTTAGAACCGCACTGGGCCCGCGTGGTAGATTACGGCCCACTCCCTCTCACAGAGGCCTGTGTCCTAGCAGTGGAAACATTAATAGGCTGATTATGTTATGTATATTTTTATTATACATTTAAAATAAATAGGTACTGTAAAAGATATTTAAGAAAATTGATGAAAATTTACCATTATACCTATCCGAAAATCTAAGCCCAAAAATAAAAAATAAATACAGAGAATGGTTCTTTACTCGTAGATTAGAGGAAAACCTAAGTCTATGGTCTTAAAATAACATGGTACCTAAATCTTTCAATATTGTGCGTACAAACTTATATTTTTGCAGTTGGGATGTTTGGGAGCCCATGTTTTTCAACTACGGAACCCTTCATTGTGCGTCACTTGGCAAGTTTATAATTGGCATATTTATGTGTATTCAGTCATTCAGGTGAAAACGTCTTTAAATCATGTCTCTATACATAGAACTTAGTCGAATTCTGAAGCTTCCTATTCTCAAAGCTACGTGCTGAGTTCTGAACTATTTGCTGAAAGCTGTTTATACAGAAAGTGGGCATTGTCGCAAATAGCTGTCAAATATTTAGGTACCTGTTTTGAGTAATTTGCCAGTTTTACGGTATGGAAATATGAAATGTGGCTAACTAGTAAACTAAAATATTGATTATGAAATGCAGTAATAATAAGAATAAATTAATGTAATAATAAGTTTATTCTGTTTATTATGTATGTATGTACCTATAATATATTTCGCTTGTTCGCTTTACGACAGATTCGCTTTATGACAGATTCGCTTCACGGCAGATTCGCTTTACGGCAGATTCGCTTTACGGCAGAAATTGTACAGTCGTGTAGAAATGGCCTCCACGTAGTTTTCCTTGATATAATAATTATGTTGTCAAGCATAGAAAACTCCTTTAGTTTTCCTGTCAGTATCATATTAATGGCCACTCATACGTTATTGTATCTTTATTATATGACATTGCCATAAGTAGGTACCAGTAGGTACTACGATTGATTTGTTGCTGATTTTTTCGGCAGTTCTATGTTCTATGTTTTGGGGTTTGGTTTCCGCACTTAGTCCATTGTGCGTGGGCCATGGCGGCTATTTTGTGGTTATTCCAACAAGCGCACCTTCCTCCAGAAGTTAATTATCTCTCCTGGTCTGTTCAGAACATCTGTGAAAGATCTGGGTGTCCTGAGGGTCTCTGTTCTAATCTGAGTGACGCCTGTACATTCAAAGAGCACGTTCGCGACGGTTTCTTCAGCCTCCATGCACGCCCAGAGGGCTGTCCGTTATGCACAAAGGGCTGTCCGTTATGCACAGAAGGCTGTCCGTTATGCCTATTGTGTAGAAGTCTTTCTTTAGCGAGCAGCGTTCCGTGGTGGTCCCCGTCACCAGGCGCAGGCTGTTCCTCTCCAGCACGCGTAGTATGACAACCATAGAAACGGATTTTCTACGGGTTTTGTTGACGGAAGAATAGACAAAATGACAGATTTATTTATCTCTGTTAACAATCCAAAGACGGCATAGCTTCCGTGGACTGCCTGCAGCCCGGTGTCGAGGTCCACCAGTTCACGGATTAAGTGTGGGTGAACTCCTGTAGCCCCCTGCGTATTTTGTTGAAGGGGATGGGTACGATAGGCTCGGTTCCACAGACTGCCGTGCTGGATCCTCGTCTAGCAAGTTCGTCAGCTGCGTCTTTACCTAGCGATCCGCTGTATCCTTTTATCCATTGCAGTGTCACTATGTTGTGGCTAGATACCGTTATTTGTTCTAGTGCGTTGTGACATTCTAGTGTTAGTTTCGTTTTAGGTAATATATTTTTTCCGTAAGGATTGGAGAACTGAGTCGCTGTCGGAGAGTATACCGATGTTTGCGTCCGTAGCCCTCCTGGCTTCTAGGGCGTGGACCGCTTGTATGATGACCGCACACTCCGCCTGATAGACGGTGTTGGCCGTTTGGCCTGAGTACACGAAATTTCAGTTCTGGAATGAGTAGAACGCTTATGCAGGCTGAATAGTAGATAAATACTAAAAATATTTTTATAGGATATATGGAGTTCACTGTACTTCTGCCGTTAAGCGAATCTGTCTTAAATCGAATCTGTCGTAATGCGAATCTGTCTTAAAGCGAATCTGTCCTAAAGCGAACAAGGGATATATTTATGTATTTATTCTTGTATTTTATAGTTATTTTCTTGTTATCAATCTCGTATGTTGCACCTGCCATGTTTTGTCTCTCCATCACCCTGGTAGAAAATGCCTCAAGGATTAAGTCCGCTTTTGAACGGTAGGTATATTTTTTACTTGTGCATAAAGTTTTAATAAATAAATAAATAAAATATCGTAACACCGCATATAAAAGTATCTGGAAACTTTCCAAATGCCTTTTTTACACCTAAAACGGTTACAACATCAAATTCAGTGATATAATTGCAATTCATTCTAGTGCGCTAGTTAGCCACATTTAATATTTTCATACAAGTACCTAATATTGCCAAAATTAATCAAAACAGCGAAATATTTGACACCTATTTGCGACGTTGCTCACTTTCGGAATAAACACTCTAAGCGTTTCTTGGGAAATGATAGCTTTTCCTATACTTAACAGAAGGTACTATAAGCACGGGTTTCCACCACACTGAACTAGTTTCGGGGTACCCGGGTACCTACGTTAAAGTTTACGAAGGATCTCGCGCGGATTGTCTGTTCAATCCTGTTTAGGCGAACTTTGTAATTGAAAGTCGAGGGACTGTAACGTCATTTGTTGAGGTAATAAACCTGACTTAACAAGATAACACGGAAACTAAAGCTCCTCATCCCTTTCTCGAAACTTAACTTGATAGCAAAGATTAGTAGGTCTTTGAGAACTTTCTAAAATGATACGTAACTAGGTACCACAATGAAATGCATCATAGATACAATTTTCATACCTATTTATGAGCAGAATTTAAACTTAGAGCCATCACTGTGTAAAATCACAAGAATCGTCTTGAAAATGTAGATAGGTACCTACCCAAAGATTGCTAAACAAATTGTTATCTCAGACCTCTTCAATACAAAACCAATAAAAGTGGCCAAATTGTAAATGTCATTAGGGGGAGACGAGCAATAAACTTTAGAGAAAGTTATCGTCGTTTCAAGAGCCCCAATGTTTCGCCTAATCAAACCAGTCAGTCCCAATTGTGAAATATAAAACGGTTTTCAATGTATTTTCGTTTAAAGGCCACAGAACGTTTCTTTTGGAAGACAATTTAAATTCAGTTTATGCTCAAGTTAGTCGATTGAAGCGGCAGAACGGATTTGAGAAGAGAATTTGGCGTAGGTACGTAGGTTTGGGGTGATCACAAAATGCTGCACGATTGATATAATCAAGGAACTCATCAGCATGAGTGAGTTCATTGATTTAAGCCAAATAGAGATCGATTTCTATTGACATATACAGGGTGGCAGGGACATCGATGCAAAAACTGAAACCATGGCATTCAGAGCATGATCTTTATCCCAGCAGAGGAACATTAATAGGCTGATTATGATTATAATATGATGTGGGTTCTTCACCCATATTTCACCTACTTACCATAAAAAAATAAAAATCTTATTCAAATAAATAAATGACCTACGTTTGCAGTTTAGATGTCCAATGAATAAAAGGAATTGTGAGGTCGATACTGTCTGATTGAATGTTTGATAGAGTATTTTATTGAGTCGTTAATAGTTAATTTATGTACCTATTTGTTTTAACTGAGTTACGGCCAGCAGAGTTACCAGGCAGTCATGATGGAGCAGACGGTACCTACTCGTTCGCGTTTTGCAGATTACAAATTGTTGATTGTAAGACCGTTCTTACCAGTGAGGATATAAAACTCTGACTTATGTAGATATTGGATCTTTAAATATGCCGACGACACCAATATCCCCATGTTGCCGTCGTTGGCATATTTAATGATTCAGCATTATACAAACGGCGTCATTGGTTTGCAAACGCTCGCAGTTATATGAAATGCCCAAGGCAAATTAATGATGCTTCTGATCGTATTAATTTCGCCAAGAGTCAATTGTTAAGGAACCATGAATAAAGGATAAACGAGGATCAGACCGATTATTATTGACGAGAATGACGTTTATTATTCCCCTTTATATTTTACGTTTTTTGCAAAAGAATATGTCTAGGTTCCTATAATTTTTTTTTATGTTACCTAAATACTTTTCGTGGTTTGTGTGGTAGACCTCTAATCACGGCGGTAAAAATGGGGCATTTTTGTAATTTTTGGGTCATATTTTCTTTACCTATAAGTTGCTGAAAAAAAGGAAATAACAGGGACGTGTCTAAAGCAGACCATGGTTTTATGAAAAAAAAAAAAAATTGCTCTAGAGGCATTATTATTCAGGAAGAAAAAAGGGGAATACATTTGTATGCAGTGGTGGCCCTGCAGTGGCATAGGCCCCGACTTACGAGTTGTAGGTCGTTGGTTCGAACCAAGCAGGCGCTTTACTTTGTGTAAATAATTTCATTACCACTGCTCTGAAAACGGGGAAGGAAAACATCGTGAGGAAACCAGCATGTCTTAGAACCAAAAAATCGAAGACGTGTGACATCTACCAACCTCCACTGGGCCCGCGTGGTAGATTATAGCCCACTCCCTCTCACAGAAAGGAGGCCTGTGTCCCAGCAATTGGAACATTAGGTAATAGGCTGATTATGACATTTGTATGGAGAATCGCAGGCCCTGTTCCCTCTGATTAGTTATCAAATCAACAAATTCAAAGAGATTCTACGAGGGTCCCAGCGGAGGCCCTTTTGAAGTGCTTGCATTTGCTTGCTTGCTACTTAAAACTATGTATAACTTACCTTAACTACTTGGTATCACGAGCATGATTCAATCCAATCACAACTACTGTTTTATTTACTTGATTTATAAATAACGAAGTATGAACACAAGATCTTTATCCAAGGACGGGATGACATATTTTTGGTTGTTATCAATTACGTACATTTTATTTTATTTTAATTTGCATTTTCTGAACTAAACGACACAGAGGATTTTGACATTACTGTTGAAGACGTTCAATTTGATGTCTACAAGATAGTCTGACGCTCATGACGTAAAGAATATGACCAGTAATATTTTCTGAAGAGTTTGTAGTAACTTTCTTAAGTTAGAGAGATCCAATGCTGATGAGCGTAACTTTGTAGGTATAACTGAGTATAGAAATAAAACACGAATTATCTAGTAATCATATTAATTTACTTATTAACAATAACGTATGCAAAAAATTAAAATCCATCTTTAAAAACTAACTGACGTAAATTATTTAGGTTAAGGCAATTATTTGGTTTAATGGTCTATGTATTCAAGTCATCCAACGAAACCATCCATCTTCAAATTGTCACTATATCGAACTACTACCACCACTACCACTATGTGAAGGCCGCTGCGATCATCAGAAAAGCTAGATGCGAGAAGCACAGGACTGGGCGATGTGTATGTCCAGCAATGGACGTTTTTTGGTTGAAATGGTGATAATGATCACATTCTCGATTCTAGACACATATCAACGTTTCTTCTTCTTCTTAACAAAGTCTGGTGGATGGAACCCCCTAGCAGCAAGCAGTTCCTGCACATTATGGCACCCGTAGTACACATTATCCATCGCCGCATCAGTAAGCATGTCCACGTTAGATTTACCTTTGTTCTTTCCTTTCTTCTTAGTTTTTTTCTCTTCTTTTTTACTATCACCATCGTCTTCTTCTTTCTTTGATTTGCCAGCCATTTTTTCAGTGTTTTTGTTTCAGTATTCAGGTTTGGTAACGTTAGCAACGGTAGGAGGCTATTGATTTAATAAAGGCTTTTCCGTTTGTACCGTAGTGTATACTGACTTGATAGCGGGAACTGTGGCAGTCATAGATGGGTAAACAATATTCCGTTTTTATCTATTTAAACTAATATTATAAAGAGAAAAGATTTGACTTTTTGTATGTTTGTTTGTAATGAATAAACTCAAAAACTATTGGACCGATTTTAAAAACTGTTCCCTCAGTAGAATGCTATATTATCACTGAGTAGGTAACATAGGCAATAATTTATAAAGATATCACGCGGGCGAAGCCGCTGGTGGAAGCTAGTCTATAATATACATAAAAACTGAATGTTGGATAGATTTTGTAGATTATATTATAATCTTAGGTAGGTATAAGTTGTAGTGTATTACGCTAGTAGGTTTTAAGTTGCCCAATACCCAAGCTTCGACACAAAATAAATAAGTAACAGTATTATATCTCGACAATGACTTTGAAATAATTACCTACGGCCGTTCGGTAGATAAACCTTCCGCGTCCGTGCGTAACTGCCGCGCACTTGATACCGCTGAGATTTCGAAGCGCGTCGTTTCGGTCGTTTTCTATGAAGATGGATTACTGTTACTTATTTATACTGTGGCTACAACATACAACAAAGTTTTTGACATAAGGTCTCGAAATGTAAATATCATGAAGGAAGAAATAAAAATAAAAAATTAAATGTATTTCAGAGTACCTTCTTTAAACATAGTATAACATTACCTACATCATAAATTAAAGTTTACAACTTAACAATTCAAGTATATACCGACAACACGGGCCACATCAAACTACAGAAATTCCGAAACTAATCTAGTTAACCCTGTTTGGGAACTACCGAGAATATTTGAGCATACCTAATCCTGTCCCCCTTTTAGAGGGGGAGGAGAGGTCCTCAACTCCTCATATCCTACTTTCTGAATGGTTATGGGACGACTCTTGGCTCGTTTCCAGCTAGTCTGTTCACCTCTGCACATCATAAGAAGGTTATATATTGCCATTCGGATGTCCTCGCAGCTAACGGGTTTATCTTTTGCATAACGATGCGAAAAATCGTGGAAAACTGTGTCACTTGCTTTCTTTTTGTTTTTTAGGAATGTGTTTTCTTTTCTTAATTAAGTGCGGATTTCACCAATGAAATTGAACGCGTTCAGCACATAAACGCGTTCAAGAGCTGTCAGTGTACAATATTCCATAACAATTTTGACACTGACAGCTCTTGAACGCGTTTTAGAAATGCTGATCGCGTTCAGATTCATTGGTGTAATTAGCCCTAAATTGTATAACGGGTATTTTTTTTTTGGTATTTTGTTCCTATCGGAGTTCCACATAGATGTTTAAAAAAATAGATCTAATGAATACCTATCTACCTACTAGGAATAGATATTATTTAAGCTTGTATACGTGCGATACCTACTTACGCTAAGATAATATCGTCGTATCCTACGAAGAGGGGCGTAACTGCATAATGGCTACTATTCAGGAGACAGTTTTTTGTGTTTAATTAAATTAAATATGAACAAACATGTATTGGTGGTTTCATATAATGTGTATTGGTATCTTATGGTTCGGCTAGCTTTATTAAAAAAAAAAAAACTTTATATTTCATACGCATTTTGTCCATTAAATCCTTATTCTTTGTTGTGTTAAGGTGAAGTAGGGTTGGACTTGAGAAATAAGTTACTTTATGCCTTTTATCTGCGGAAAGGTCGAGGCCACAATCGCAGAAGAAAGACACAAACGTAATTAGGGCTTCGTCTCTTCTATACATACGCAATTTAGCCATTCCACAGAACACGGCCACAATCACCATGAGGGTTTTTTTCTATGTACCCAATATTGAAAATTGAATAAGTAATTAAAAATGACTTAATAAAGTACAAACTCGTTATTTAGTTAAAAACCAGATTACGCTGGCCGCAGCTAACAATCTCCGCGTTTCGCCGACTAGTGGCCGAACGGCGCTAGCACGCTCTACCCGCTCCCGCGCACCCCCACTACTCGGAAAAGAGGGCGCAACGGCGATTGTGGCTTTATTCTTCGTTGAAAACGTAGTGCTTAAAATTGTGGCTTTTTAGAAAACCTAATTATTTGATAACCTGTACCGTTTTTAATTGTTTTGTTGAACTGGTTATATGTGGTAGGTATGATGAGCAGAATTGCATTATGCAATAAAAAAAGAAAGCCCCTATGTTCGTTAGGGCACTATTCGTAGGATACGACGATATGAAGGAATCAAAACAACACAGTAACAGAGCCATTAATTTAATACATTTGATAATAAATACAAATATTTACAATGCAAGTTTATCCTATAACATATTTCGGCAGTTATTTCTTTACTCTAGATAACATAATTTTGTAAATGCACAATGTAAAACAGCGGATACTTAAATAGTTATAATATTATTTTTCATTTAATATTATAAAGTGGTTCTTTTAGTATGTGTTCCACTTCAGCTCTATGTAGCACTGAAGCGCCTACTGCAGGCGTTGGAGCCTCTGCCCTGCCCGCGTATACCAACTGAAACAAAAGAAAACATTTTATTGTACTACTTAGCACTGATTTCATCAATGCAACTGAACGCGTTTAGCACACAGCTCTTGATCCCTGTTTAGATGTGCTGATAGCGTTCAGTTCAGTTTCATTGGTGAAATTCACCCTAAGGGAAAAATTCACGACACTGAACGCGTTTAGCACATCTAAACTGCGTTCAAGAGCTATCTGTGACAAAATTGCTATAGAATATTGACAGCTCTTGAACACATTTTAAAAGTACTGATTGCGTTCATTTTTATTCAATTATTGGTGAAATCAGCACTAAGAAACCTAGGATCCGATATGCGTCTAGACTTCTAGAACACTTCTTGATTTAGGCAGAGTCTGTCCAGCTAATCAACCTTGCAACTAGCACGAGTGAAGCTAATATTTTGCAACAAAGACACCTGGGGACAGTATAATATTATGACTAGTTCAGATTTTTAAACTGAAATATAATATTACCCTGATTGGTTTATCTATGTACCGAGGCATGAGTTTTATAGGCAGCATTAGTTCCGATTTCGACTACGCGGCTATGTTCAGATGGCAAATTTTCCGCGTTTAGACACAGATATTTACTTAACAACCAATCATATGCGCGCGCGTTGGGAAATAATACTGTATGGAAATAAGAAAAGGGGCTAACTAAATAATTAGAATATTAATAATGAATTGCAATAATTAATATCGTAACACTGAATAAGTATTTAGTTTTCGATGTGAAAAAAGTATTTGGAAACTTTTCAAATGCCTTTTTTACACCTAAAACGGGTACAACATAAAATTCAATGTTATAATTGCAATTTATTCATTACTAATATTCTAGTTAGTTAGTTAGCCACTTTTCTTATTTCCGTACAGTGTTATTTCCAAATTAATCAAAACAGGTAAATATTTAACAGCTATTTACGACGTTGTCAACTTTTAGAATACACGCTCTTAACCATGGTTCAACCTTACTACGCAAATGTATTAAACAAGGGTGGAAAATATATCACACATACAAAATCGGATCCAAATGTTCTGATCAGATAAAACTGTCTACGTTCATAAAAGTAAGTAAGTAAGTAAAGTAAAGTAATGTAATTTGCTGATACAAATCCGATATTTAGTTCTATCAGAAATCGTTTCAGGAATTTGTGCCGGAATATTTGATAAAGCGATTTTATACGACTGGTTTTAGGATCGTGACTTCTCCACAAATTGTGTAGCTTTAATAAGTACCTAGGTCATTATCATCATCTGCATAGCCTTTTCCCAACTATGTCGGGGTCGGCTTTGAATCTAACCGGATGCAGCTGAATACCAGTATTTTACATGGAGCGACTACCTATCTGACTTCCACAACCTAGTTCCTAGGTAACACGATACTCTTGGTAAGACTGTTTGTCAGAATTTTGGGCTTCTAACTACCCGTAACGTAACGACTGTCAAAGATCTAGAAATGACAGCCGGGACCACATGCTTTCCGAGGCACGGAGGGGTAGGTAAAGATGGTCACCTATCCACGGACCAACCGCGGCAAGCGTAGCTTAATAAGTGGATAAAATTAGTTTATTTTCTGTTTCTTCTTTAAAAGATCTTAATGAAAATACTTTCAAGCGAATAATTAATTTAGTATTAAAATTAAATCAACGTATAAACATCGCTCAATTCCCACTACACACAATATTTTGGCCTTTTAAATTCCCAATAGAATAAAACTGTTTTCCGATAAAAGAATACATATTTTACATTATTTTACTAGATAAAATTCCCCGAAGTATAGTTTCGAAAGTCATGTTACCTTTCTTCCTAGAAGGTTCTCGAATCGAGGCTTGACGAAACTCCAGGCGCCCATATTCCGATGTTCTTCTTGACTCCATATAAATTCTGGAAAGTTTCAAGTTTATTACTTATAACGCACAAGTGAACAAAACTCGTTACAAATTATGTGGGGCACATTAATATTCATGTTTATATCTGAAACTTTGGAACAAACATTCTCAGTTATATATAGGTTATATACCTACCATAACTAATATTGAAGTTATTCAGTTTTGTAAGCAATAACACCAACTCCAATATTCCTTTATTCTGTGCTCTAGATTTGTATCATTCAGAACAATATTTCTTATACGATACCTCTTCTATGATAATATAATACATAATTATTCTGGACTAGCTGCCCCCGGTTTCACCCGCATACATCTCGAGCCCGTGGGAATATCGGGATAAAAGATATCCTATATCCTTTTTCAGGTTATGGTCTACCCATGTGCCAAATTTCATTCAAATCCATTCGGCCGTTTTAGCGTGAAAGCGTAACAAACAAACGCGAGTGAGTTTTTAGTTTAGCCCTCAGGCGTTTTTTACTAAAACATAGCCGGGCATTGTTTTGTTTTTTGTTTAGTCCTCAGGCGTTTTGTACTAAAACATAGCCGGGCATTGTTTTGTTTTTAGTTTAGTCCTCAGGCGTTTTGTACTAAAACATAGCCGGGCATTGTTTTGTTTTTAGATTAGTCCTCAGGCGTTTTGTACTAAAACATAGCCGGGCATTGTTTTGTTTTTAGTTTAGCCCTCAGGCGTTTTGTACTAAAACATAGCCGGGCATTGTTTTGTTTTTAGTTTAGCCCTCAGGCGTTTTGTACTAAAACATAGCCGGGCATTGTTTTGTTTTTAGTTACTCCTCAGGCGTTTTGTACTAAAACATAGCCGGGCATTGTTTTGTTTTTAGTTTAGTCCTCAGGCGTTTTGTACTAAAACATAGCCGGGCATTGTTTTGTTTTTAGTTTAGCCCTCAGGCATTTTGTACTAAAACATAGCCGGGCATTGTTTTGTTTTTAGTTTAGCCCTCAGGCGTTTTGTACTAAAACATAGCCGGGCATTGTTTTGTTTTTAGTTACTCCTCAGGCGTTTTGTACTAAAACATAGCCGGGCATTGTTTTGTTTTTAGTTTAGTCCTCAGGCGTTTTGTACTAAAACATAGCCGGGCATTGTTTTGTTTTTAGTTTAGCTTTCAGGCATTTTGTACTAAAACATAGCCGGGCATTGTTTTGTTTTTAGTTTAGCCCTCAGGCGTTTTGTACTAAAACATAGCCGGGCATTGTTTTGTTTAATGAATTTCGTCGTAGTCTTGCGACAAGTTAGCAACTTCGTAATGTGATAAATGACGGCTTTACTCTATCAGATTCACAAAAGCCGCTGTGAAAATCACAAAGTAAGTGTACTGTAAACAGACTTTTATCACGACTGCGCGACGCGACTCGCGACTTTTTTTTTTTTTTGCACGTGTTTTTTGTGATGAATAAACCTATTTTTCTTTCTTTTCTTTCTTTCTTTCTTTCTTTATTGTTATCATCAAACATCACGCCTATAATCCCCGAAGGGTTAGGCAGAGGTGTACCTTAGTATACCCACACTTCGCTAGGTAACTTTAAGTCTCATGTAATAGGGGGTGAGCCCTATTGCCATCAACCGGGCACAAATTCAAACTCCGGGCTGTTACTGAGAAATTCCTGTTGGAAAAAGCCCAATAACAGTTTGTCCGACCTGGGAGGGAATCGAACCCAGGACCTCGTGCTCAGCATTAGCGCTTGCGACCACTACACCGAGGCAGTACTTTAGACTTTTATTGGTGATAAGAGGGTTTACGCTGAAAGTTGGCAACATCGCAAATAACTGTCAAATATTTACCTGTTTTGATTAATTTGGAAATATTACTGAATGGAAATAAGAAATGTGGTTAAGTACCTAGAATATCAATAATGAATTGCAATATTATAACACTGAATTTGATGTTGTTAGCGTTTTAGGTGTAAAAAAGGCATTTGGAAAGTTTCACAACACATTTTTTACATCTAAAACAAAATATTCGGTATTAAGATATTAATTATTGCATTATATAATCAATATTCTAGGTACTTAACAGCGAAATATTTGACATCTATTTCCGACGTTGCCAACTATCAGAATAAACACTCTTAAATCCAATCCACTCCTACCACGAAGGAACTTTAAAAGTAGAAGACAAGCTGCAACGGTAATATAGTTAGGCAATCAAATTCCATTGAAAATTCAGCAGGCAGTTTTAAGTGCAATCCACATAAACCTGCCATGTTGCACAAGCAACGTGAACTGAACGTGACACGGTCGTGACATCGAGCCGCCACGGACGTGACATCCAGCCGACATGGACGTGACATCTGCTCGCTGTTTGTACAGTACGTTTGCAGGAACTGTCTGCATGGACATAGTACCTATCAGAAATGGGTAGTGGTCGGCCGTTCTATCAACTATAGCTCGTTTGACTAGGGCCGTTACTTCTGCGATACTTACAGGTTCGATGGCGGAGCATTGGATGTGTTTCGACTAAATGATGATATTGGTACAGAGTTTCGAATTCCACTTGGAATAAATATAATTATTTTTATGTGCCTATTGCCTGCATTCTTAAACCTTGAAGGTTTAAGGCGACGATAACCGACTTTTAATGATTTTATATATGATTTGGAAAAAATATATGTTAAATTAGACCATTTTCTCATTAACTTAGTATATGAATATTTTAGATTATGTTTATATTAGATAGTGAAATGAATTTGTAAAATTATGTCTCACGCGGATAAAAAACTGAGAATCACGCAATATCATTCAAGCATATTTTTCTGAAAACTTCACCATTTTAAAGATAATTTAATTATTGATCTTCTAATATACGTGTATTATTAAAATACCTTTTGTTTTATGTATAACTAGCTGCACCCAGACATGCGTTGCAATGCCACTTTTCTAAATATATTTTTTTTACCCAAAAACCCTCGCTAAACGGCTTAAGTTTCATCAAAATCGGTCCAGCCCTTTCGGAGTCCATAGAGGACATACAGACAAACATTCATTTTTATATAGATAAATTAATAATGCGTCTAATTCGAGATAGCGCTCCTGGAAAGGCAGGTCCTATTACTGGCTGGACGAACGACCCGTTGCGTGAGCTCCGTTCAGAACACGCAAGCTAACCACTCATGGTCACTGGCATATATGTGCGTCTTAAGAATGCAGGCACATTTAAATAGTTCCGGCTTTAATAATTTTAAGATTCGTGTTTGTAAATGTCCGTCATGTAAAACGGGAGAAAAGTTTTCTTTTTCTTCCAGTCGTGTCAATTCCACCTGATTATGTCCCAAAACTAACGAACCGAACCCAAAAAATTTCGTCTAGTAGCTTGTTACACGGTTGGCAGTAGTTTGGTTAAGGTCCTTCATAATACAAAATGCTACTTCAATTTATCTTTAAAAAAAAAGACGTGTGGCACTCGGAGACTGCCGCGGTAAAGCTATTGCATAGCTGTTTTTATCAACTTATGCAATTATAATACAACCAATACCACCTAGAGGCGAGTTGCTGAGCTAAAGAGACAGGGGTGTTAGGTTATTTTCGTTACGGAATTTCTGGATTCGGTCTCCACGCTCAAGGCCCGCGATAGAAGCTATGCAATAGCTTAAAAACAGTTATAATTTAAACTTACTCCTAGCATTCTTGTATCTCGCAAGCTCCGTTTGCAATTCATGCAGAGGGAACGGCGCGAGAGCTTCAACCCTAACAATGGCGACGTCGTCTATCTTGGCTCGAACCCTCTCCTTGTGTAGCTCGTAGTAATGCTTGCCACTCACGAGTATCACTCGCTTGATCTTCAGTGGGTCGGCTAAACTGTCACCTGGAAGGAATTGGTCAGATGTAAAATTGTTTTTAAGAATGACGAGTGTGGGTCTGGGTTAATCAAAAAGAGGTCAGCAGTGAGTGTTTGCAGCTTTGGGAATTTGACCTGGCGGTTGTCTACGTGTTTTATGTATTTATTGTGTATTCCACAGATTACCTGTAGTATTGTCTCATTGTCTCTCATTCTCCCTTCATCATCATCATCATATCAGCCGAAAGACGTCCACTGCTGGACATAGGCCTCCCCCAAGCACCGCCATTTCGACTGATTCTGTGCTTGCCTTAATCTCGTCTTTTCTTATGAGTTGTATTGCTATATGTGGTTAGCTAGCGACCTCGATAATTGATCATATATTATTCTTTCCTAACTGTTGATTTATTTTTACTTCAATAGTCCTAGTTTATCATATTATGCAACTTCGAGTAATATTATCTATATGTAAGCGGGCATATCACGTCGCCCTTTATGCCTGGAGAAGAAGTGGCGCAACGAACTCCCGAGCAGCTGTGCTGCTGGGGAGTTTGTTGCGCCACTTCTTCCCAGCTGAAGCACTAGGAAGTGGTGAAGGGCGGGCGTTTTTGGGGGAACTTCTTATGTAATTTTTACGTTCGAAAAGTGCTGATTCTCAGCCTAGTTTGAGTATAATGAGTTTAAAATTCAAAAGACCGCCCATTGTGCCACCCTACGCAAAACTACATTTATGTGTATCTGTAATTTTTATGGTGAACATGATAATAAAGAGTATTTTTTCTGTAAAGTGTAGTTAGATCAATAATACCTATCGAGAACATTTGAAGGTTTTGGAAGCATCGATCCAGCCCGTATGAGAAATCAGAACACTACAATATTGATGTTTCGAGCAAAATGTTTTTTCCAAACTTTTCTAATGTTAAGTCTACAAGTTGCAATAAACATAAATATGTAGTTTCTGCCTCTTACTTATATTTATGTAAACTATATTACTATACTTATGTTTCTTATATTTATGCAAACATTTATAAATCAACTTGTTTGTTTGTTCGGTTGTAACATAATGAACTGCGTACGTTTAGCTAAAGGGTTATTTGCCGGATATTCGCTCAAATGGAAAAGAGGTACATTTTCCTCCTTTTCTCTGAGTTTTGTCGTGTTTGCTTTTTCTTGTGTTTCTTATGTATGAAGCTAATGCTTATTGATATACTCTAGTTGACTGTAGGCACATAAAAGAAAATATAGAATAATTTTCCCAACACTATCATAAAAAACTTTTGTACCGGGAGCCCTGGTGGAGGGCTCATTTTAAATTACTTTTCTTAACGAATATAGCATTATAAACCGTGAAAATAAAATCTGAATGTAGGTATATTTTAACAAAATTTATTAGTATATGCGTTGGTTTAAAAAAAAAATCTCTCGTTAGCGACTACACAATTTTACTTCGGTTTTGTTTTATAACACGGTTTTAAACCTCATGCCGTTGACCGGGATGGAAGTAATGCAAGCAACCTTTCAGGGGGGTTCGCTTCCAAATGAGGCATGGCGTATGAGTTCTATGAAAAGTGGGTGGATTCGAAAGTGTTAAATGTTTAACCCCAACAACTGAAAAGGTAGGTATATTACAATGCTTACCAATAACGTTCTTGAAATGTGTTCCTGGCGCCAACTCTGACATAGGGGACACAGCATCTCCTAACCGCAGTAGAACTTTAGGTGCTACTACTACCAAAGGCTTCCTGTAATTCCTGGCTACCTGAGAACGATAAAAAAACAATTTTTGAAGTCCACTGTAAATTTTTCATGGCATACGGTGATTTTAATAAAAATAAGGTCAGTCAATCTTCCTAGCCTTTTTCCCAACTATGTTGGGGTCGGCTTCCAGTCTAACCGGATGCAGCTGAATACCAGTATTTTACATGGAGCGACTGCCTATCTGACCTCCACAACCCAGTAACTGGGTAATACGATACCCCGTGGTATGACTGGTGTCAAACTTTCGGGCTTCTGACGACTCGTAACGACTGTCAAAGATCCACGAATGACAACCGGGACCAACAGCTTAACGTGCTTTCCGCGGCACGGAGGAGTCTTGGTATGTAAAGATGGTCACCCATCCACTGACCAACCCCGGCAAGCGTAGCTTAACCTGAAGGATCGACCCGTGCGGCTTGTTATTACTTAGCCACGACCTCCTCCGAATAAAACTAATAAAAAACGAATAAAAATAAGGTCAGTATGAGGCCTTTACAGGGCTTGAAGCCTTTTTTGAAATACATAAAACCGTTATAATGCCGTTCATCAATTAACCGGTTAATAACAAAAACGGTTTCAAGTAACCCTAAATAATTTTAGTTACCGGTAATTACTGACTACGGGAATTGTAAAACTCGCCCTATTCAGACGCACGCCCGCCGTCGCCGTTTGTAACATTAATTTGCGTACTTATTCGTGAGCTTATTGTTATTGTAGATGTAAGAGAGATGGCGTAGTAGATATAACTTGTTTAATACCGCCGAATCTCAAATTAACCGGTCAATTTCGCTCAGCAGAATCGGTTTTTTTATAAAAACGGTTTCTCCCATTAATCGGTTAAAATATCGGTATCCGAAACCTAAACCGCAATCGTTTCTGGTTCGAGGTCAATTACCAAAACCGGTTTGCAAATTAACCGGTTTCTGAGCTCTGGTTCTTAGTTCTCATCTAGTTAGTGAGGTAGAAAATCACTAACATAAATACTTAAATAATTCGTACAACACTATCGTGCGTGTAAGCATCACATGCTATCAACTATCAACAGCTATCTTAAGAATGTGTTCAACTACAGGGTGATTTCAGCAAATGAAGTAAAGTTAGATTCAATAAGACAGAGTTCTTCTTGTTTCGTTGTTGTTTCTAGTTTGATATTTTCAAAGACATGGCCGTAGGAAGTTTCTTCTTCAGCGAGTTTTGCTCTAATTGAATGCTGTTTTGGTTCTATTCAGTAGGTTTCTTATTAGATTTGTTGCGCCACTTCTTCTTCCCAGCTAAGGCACTAGGAAGTGGTAGGGGTTTTGGGGGACTGTCTTATGTAATTTTTACGTTCAAAAAGTGCTGAAGTCCCTAGTTTGAATAAATGACTTTTGAATTTTGTATTTAGTGAAATATTATACCTATTAAAATAACCCATTTTTTGCCTTCTATTTTCAAATTGGTTAATTTTCAGAACGTCCTTTCCTTCTTTAACTATAATCGATTAAAGAAAGAAATACCTACGTAACGAAATAGTCGAGATAAAATATTAACAGAGCCCATATGTACATAGGTGTATGAATATTGATTTAATACTCGAATAGGCACACACCAGCACTATGTAACACTGTACGGAATAAGGCTGCAGTCTAGACGAATTAATATGCTGATTTAATATGCGATTGTAATGAATACAAAACGTTTTGTAAGTCTTCATGTTAATCTTACAAGCATTAGATACGTGTTAATTAAATAACTTGCTGAATTCTTACTAAAATTACATACCAAAATTTTCGATGGCTTAAAAAAGAGTTTAAAGAAAGCCAGCTAGCTAGCAAGCTAGGATAAGGATAAGGAGAGCAAAGTAAATCACATCACGTACAAAATTCAATGATAATTTTAATTTTGTTCATCACGGCACTCGTTTCTACTTACTCTTGCTTTTGTTTAATGATCACAAAACTTCAATAGGTTTGTCCCATGGAGCAAATACCAAGGTTTGTCCGGTCAAAGAAATTGCTTGAAAGAAACCGCTTGACTGTCGCTAATGAGACACAATAAAATTTTAATTGTTATCCAAATGAATCAGTCTTTCGGACGGTTGAGCTCTTGTTTCAACATGACGATGATCATCATGTTGAAACACTTTTAAGCAATTTTTAATACAAACGAAATATATAAAACATAGTGAAGTGGATTGTAATAATAACTAAAAAAATACAAAAACGACCACGGCGCGGGTCATACAGCCCGTCGATGCTAATTACTAATTTAATTAAGGGAGATGATGATAACGTGGGAGAAAATTACCTAAATTCGATGCAAACTCACCTGCCTCCTCAACAAATGGAAGTATTGTGCCGGTGTCGTCGGGTTAGCCACATGCAGGCAGACATTCTCGGAGTCCGGTGCTGTCTCCTTGCTATCAGTGATCTGCAGGAATCTCTCCATCCTGCAGGAAGAGTGCTCGGACGCGGCGCCGTCGTATCCGTGAGGAAGCAGCATTACCAGGCCGTTGCTGCGAACCCATTTGGCTGAACAGAAAATTGAAATTAAGAAAGAGTAGGTAATATTTCGCGTCCTGGAGGTAATGTTATAAATCTGCAAAAACTTCAAAGTAGCTGATAAGGAAAAAAAACAACGGGTTGCACTCCAGGAGTGCCGGCAGAAGTGAAAACTTGAACATTAACGTTGTGCATTTTTGAATATTTTGGAATGGTTAGAGAATATTTTCGCACGAATTGATTTATTTATCAGTATAAAAGTAATATAATTTATGTGTTTAAATACAATATTCATTAGTAGTAGTAGTAGTTTATTTATTTATTTTCAAAATATAGTCTAACAAAAATAAACAATTTATTTAAACATTTTACATGCAGTATGTTTTAACTGCTTTTTTTACCCATCAATATGGGTAAACTTACCTCGCAATCTTTACGTAATGTCAAAGACTATTTATTTTGATATTTACTTTGTCGGTTGCTAGGCAACGGTTCTTACGGTCACGTCCTGACGCGAGTTTAACATTTTTTACCCATCCCAAAAAAAAGTGCACAGCGCCGCTAAAGAAGTCTTCACTTCAAAAATAATAATTCTAGGTTTGCTTTTATCAAAACTAGATCGTCTTTTCGGGACTCCAGCATGTTTACGATTGCTGGAAGTCGGCATTTTATTTTCGGCGGACGCAAGACGCAAATCGCAGGAGATACGGGCGCCGCCGCCGCCCGCGCCGTTCCAAATGTTCATTGTTATTGCGACCATTTTCTTCTAGCTTTGCGGATTTCAAATTCAAAAATCTGCAGCGTGTTTAGTTTAAAACCACTATACTATATACCTAATTACGTAATACACGATCAATCAGAATCTGAATCGCTTTGAAACATTTTGAAGGATATTGCTAATCCATTGCTTCAAAAGTTCGGAAATAAATTCTGCTCAGCCACTTAAATAACGCAATGAATGTTGTTGAACTGTCAAAATGAAACAGATTAATCGGAATCGTTTACGAAAATGTGTTGCGTGATTAGATCGGATGGAAGTTACTTGTAGCATTGTTTGTAGTTTCTTCACTAGCATTTTCCCACATAAAGTTATTGCGAAGAAATTGCGGGATCCGTAAATCAAAGCTATGAGAAATCTGTCTTAAACGTGTCCTTAGTTATAAGTGAAAATTGATTCAGACTAAATTGTTTGTCTCTCTGCATTAGCCAGATTGATTTAAAAACATTTATCGTTCAGATGCACGTCAATGCACTACGAAACGGTTCGTGATTTCTCACAGACTTTTAATCCATCATAGACGAGACGACAGCTGAAGAAAACATCAAATCGAAAATTGCAACTTTCTTTTATAACGTTAGAGTTATGAAAACGACCTGGCAATGAGGTTCTTGAACTGCAAGAATGCATTTTAAAAAGAGATTCTGATATTTTTGCTGTCTAATTTCACTGCAAAACTTTGAATTAAATTACGGAGACAGAAACCGCATTCTATAATTGAACTACTCCGGCAACGAATGCACACTGTTGTAAGTTTTAGAGCTAAAGGAAAATGTTTTTTTTTTATTCGGTTTAAATAGGTACAGACGCTTGCTTCAATTGGGCCGTGTAACTAAGTAATGAACCCCTTTTGTAAAGAAAAATAATTATTAATGATAAATGATAATTAATAAAAATAAAAAATCTAATTATGAATTAAGAATATTACTTACCTATATACAATAATAAAACTGAAAAAATACTTACATTCACCAGAAGCGATAAAGGCATCCACAATGATTTGTGCGCCATTATAGAAGTCTCCAAACTGGGCCTCCCAAAGGCATAGATTATCCGGAGAATCGCATGCCATCCCGTATTCAAATCCCAGCACTGCCTCTTCAGATAAAATCGAATTGGCCACCTGGAACGGGGATTGCTATGTAAACAAGGTATTGTCATGGGTCTTTTTACATTAACCGACGAGGATAGCTGAATACAAGGTGGAGACGACATTATGACAACAATAAATTAAACTGCGTATATCTAATGACGTTCTTGAAAATTCAATCAAATATATCCAATACTTAGCTAGTCAAAGATTGGAACTAGCTTCAACTTTCTGACTAACTGGCCGACTCTTTGCAAATTCAAAAGTGCATGTAAATGGTATAATTGAAATAAATGCTTTGAGTTTGAGTTTGGCAAAACCCATAGTCGGCCCATCACTACTATTTACTTTGTTGGAAAAAATCACTTTTTATTTTCGATGCTAGGATTTACTTGATGGTTCCAGAACACTCTTCTGTATTAGTATTGCCAGTGTTTTCTATCAGTATTTTATACGAAGTGTATAGAGTGCCGCGAGTATTCTGTGGCACTCTAGTGTCGCTGCCTCGCCCTCGGCCCGGCTAGGGTGCCGTGAGCGTTGCATTGTCACTTGTTATTTAGGTTAGGTTAGAACTGTGACCACACAACGCACGAGCCGAGCGAGCGAAGCGAGCGGTGCCGCGGTAGCGGCCGGCGAAGTGCCGGGTCCGTTTAGGCACAAGAGAATGTAGTGTTTTGGGAATGTGGTGTTTTACAGCGATCTAACCTCGACAATCAAACAAAATACCAAGTGACGTGACTTAGTGACAGTGACAATGACAATCCAATATAAATACTAGGGTGCCTGTAGTGGCACTTTATCCGATAAGGATAGAGTGCCACCGGTGGTACTCTATCCTGCCTATTTTATATATAGATATGAATCACATAACATCATGCCTGTTATCCCGAAGGTACTGACCTGAAGTAGGTACATCCACATTTCGCCAGTTATTTTTAAGTCCCATGTAGTAGGGGGCGAGCCAGTTGGCGTTAACTGGGCACAAATCCCGAATCCGGGCTACTACTGAGAAAATTCCTAATCTTAAAACACAGCAACAATTTTCCCGTCGTTGCAAGTCGCTTTTTATTTAAATGATTTTGCGGAGTGTCCCATCTGTATTAATCTTTGGTGGATGTCAAATATCTGTGAATATTTTCCTTCACAGTTTGAGAGTAATGGTAATCACAAAGTAAAGTGTATAGGTTCGAACCTACGACCTACAACTAGAAGATAGTCAGAAAATGTTAAATCATCTCAGAAAATTGGATATTTCTCTATAGGTTGGAGTCGTGGGGGATAATTTTTCCTGTAAAACATTATTAAAAAAAGGCTTTTATTTCGTGCAAGATATTTACAGAACAGAAGGATTGGTACTAGTTTGAATGTAGTTTATGTGATTAAAGTTTTTTTTTACTGTTTTTTTGTGTACTATTTCCACTTGTATGAACCCCTCCACAGGCAAAGGCCTTTTTTTTTTGGGTGGGGAATCATCAAATCGCACTGGGCGGAACGGAAGGGCTTGTCAGACTCTTACTGACTAAAACCCACCCGTGTTCCTGGGGCCACGGTCTCCCCTTAGGACTTTCCCGCAACCCCGGCAGGCATCAGCCCTGGCAGACCCTGTCATACAAGTGAAGGACTCCTCCAACGCAACGGAGATTGGTTAATCTTCTCTAGATTGGGCTTCTTTAACCCAGTTTGAACCTCCTATTTTCTTTAAGTCTTGTAGAACTTACATTACCTTGTACAAAATCTAGATACTGTTAAACTTATAATAAACTCACTTCTAGAAATCCCTTCTGTTTTTCATGTATATGGTTGAGAGGAATATGAATAGCTTCAGTCTGTTGGTCGACCAGCATTACGTGACGATGCGAGAAGGTGCCTCTGCCGACATCCTCGCCACTCAAGCGCACGTGACGGCCCTCCATTAGAAGGGAACCTGTTGAGAAACCGAGAATAAG
Organism: Conistra vaccinii; assembly: GCA_948150665.1. Taxonomy (NCBI): domain Eukaryota; kingdom Metazoa; phylum Arthropoda; class Insecta; order Lepidoptera; family Noctuidae; genus Conistra; species Conistra vaccinii. The sequence goes on from OX411328.1 coordinate 4,825,187, forward strand.
ACACAGGCAGTAACAGTACACCACTACAAGAATGGTCACCAATCTGTCGATGAAACTTGATGATACTGCTTTTATAATATACATATATTAAATGCAAAAGGGTAGAGACGTGAAATGAAACTTAAAGGTACAATTTCGTAGCCGCCTGCCGGTACACTATTGGTTTCTATGTATTTCAGTGGGTGATAGACATTCGAAAGTCCGCGGGTTTTAAGTTCGCTAACTTACTCGGCTCGCCGTTGGTGACACACGTGAAGCTTGCTCACACTGTATCGCGATGTTGTCGAATTTTCTGAATCCGAAACAAAATGGCGGCTCGCGACTCGCGGCGATGACGTACGAAACTACGAAACAAGGCGGGCTACGAGCAAAATTTCAAACCTGTTGGATCACCGACGACCTTACTCGGCGGTTTTAAAGTGCGCGTACTTAGTATGACACACGGGCGAGTAAGGTCCCCGAGCCATACGTGAAACCAGTAGTGTCGCGGCGACACGTCGCTTGCTGCTGCTGCCTGCAGTCGGCTACTGAAATGTACCTATAGGGGTCATGTACGGACCGCCATTAAAATAGTTGTGGTGTGACATTATGGGTAGGTACTAATTGGTGATTTTAATTTATTACTGGTTACTTTTGAGAAGCGTCGTGGACGATGGGCCTAAAACAAAAAACGAAAACTAACAACACCGCTTGTACTAGGTACTTGTACTAGTTACTTGTACTAGGTACCAACTTTTGCAAAAGTTTACAAATTGTGTGCAAATAAAATACAAATTCTTGTGCTCCTAAGAAAAAGTTATTGTTACGGTCTGGTGTCAGAGTATTAATGATGAATAGTTATAGACTAGAGAATTACGAAGCAAAGTATTGACTTTTAGTGAATAACAAAAGTTTGCGGCTACTTCAATGATTGTACGCAGTTATAAAACTAAATAATTGAAAAGCAGTTAGTAAACAAACAAAACTGTAATTAAAAACAAGCACGGGGAAATATAAACTAAGCTTTATTTGAAACGCTGCAAAGTTTCAATTAAATGGGTTGTTTTACTGTAATCTCCTGTGGTTTACATAGTAATTACTTAGTGTTTTAGTGAATTAGTGATGCCTTTGTTCTACAACACAACAAAAACAGAGGCTTGAGCGAGATGTTCTTTCAGCAATTTCACTTATGTTTAAGTATTTCAGTACTAGCTGCGCCCCGCGGTGTCACCCACATAAGTCTCGATCCCGTGGGAATATCGGGATAAAAAGTATCGTATGTCTTAATCCAGGTCATGGTCTGCCCCTGTGCCAAATTTCATCCAAATCTGTTCAGCCGTTTTAGCGTGAAAGTGTAACAAACAAAGAAATGAACTAACAAACTCACTTTCGCATTTACAATATTAGTCAGGATCATGGCTCGTTACATCTGAACTTTATATCATTAGCGACATCATCTTATATTTATATCAGTGCAGCGCTGGACATAGCCACATAGGCCTTTCCAATATCTGCATAGTCAAGTTGACAAACATAATCCTGGAGTCTTCGAAAAACTATAATTTTTTGGCTTATTTGGGACCTTATGTAGATACTACAGCTGTTGAACGTTGAACTAAGTTTTGAGTTGAGCTGCAATTAGGTACCTACTGACAAATGCGTATATCTACTGACTGTACAGTACAAAATAAAAAACACTGATTAAAGTGATTTTATTTTGACCTAAAATAATAAATGGCATTGGGTAACCAAAATTTTTAGTGTATTTTCGTTAGCTGATTTATTTTTCTTGTAAGTATCTAATGCGTTTTTCTTATTAATATTTTTACCATTGTTGCTCTTATTTTGATGGTCTGAAAGATTTCTAAAAGTCCATCTATTTTAATTGGACCTTTTAATATAACCAAATGGTTTTTTTATTTTATTTATACATCTCTCTCTTATTGTATGTCTAATTTTGGCTTTACATAACATAATCAGCCTATTAATGTTCCCATTGCTGGGACACAGGCCTCCTCTCTGTGAGAGGGGGGAGTGGGCTGTAATCTACCACGCTGGCCCAGTGCGGGTTGGTACTTTGGTAGATTTCACAATGTCCTCTAATTTTTGGTTCTAAGACAAGCCGGTTTCCTCACGATGTTTTCCTTATATGAAATTATTCACACAAAGTAAAGCGCCTGCTTGGGTTCGAACCCACGACCCATAACTCGTAAGTCGGGGCCGTTACCACTGGGCCACCATTGCACTTTTACATAATACTACATTATTTTAAGAAATTAATTAATTACTTGAATAATGCATGCGATTAGTAAATTATATTAAATTCATTATTTGGTACCAACTTAACAATTATTTTATAAATGACATTAGGTATACTACAAACTAGAACTCAAGTACACTATAAAAGCATTCCTCAATGAGAAGTTTTGTTAAATTACGCTTAAGTTTAAAAAATGTTATCTAATCTTACCGAAAGCTAACGCCTCGGCGGTCGCCCAATCGATATCCTTCCCTTCCGCCAGCTTCGTCAAGCGGTTCCTTACATGTGTCTTAGCCAGATGAGGGTGAACATTCTGTAAACAAAAAGGGAACGGTTATACTTGATTGATGTTTCCTTGATATTGTTGCAAGATATCTTTGGAAATCTCTATCTTTGTAATCTTTAAGGCCTCTGCCTCGAATTTTGCGGGCAGCGGGGCGGCGGCGGCGGCGGTGGCGGCGCGGGAGCGGCGCGGGCAACGCAGACCATTCTCGAAACCAGCGGGCAGATCGCGTGGCACTATAGCGGCGTAGTGTTGTGTTCATAGTTGTGTCGTCGAGATATTGGTTTTTATTCGCAAACGAAATGTCTGAACAACGGCGGCAACATCTTTTTGATTAAAATTTATTCCTAACGCTCGATTTATTGTGGCTAATAAATCGCACATCACTGCAATGCAGACGCGCGGGCGGTCACCGCTTGACTGGAGTCCACCGCTCGTTGCCCGCTCCCGCGCCGCTGCCGCGCCGCTGGTTTCAAGGGCCGGTCAATTTGATTTTACGCATTTTATCCTGCCGCTCCCGCGCCACCACCGCCGCCGCCGCCGCCCCGCTGCCCGCAAGATTCGAGGCAGAAGCCTAACCTAACTTTTTTTTTTTTTTTTTTTTTTTGGAATCTTTATCTTTGTTCTGTAAGGAATGTCGATTAACACTTCAGTTTTTAAAATCATAACAACAAAATGTTGACCACGTGAAACACTTACAGAAACCAAAGTATCTAAGTTACTGAATAATTTTGATTCAATATAGATATTATGAAAGTAAAAGTGTCAATCAATATTCGTATAATCAAATTCCGTTTTGAATTGAATTCGGTACGTTATAGTATAGAATATAAGGATATTTAAGGCATATTTGTATGAATATTGCAAATACGTTTCATGTCACCTTTCGTTTTGGAACTAACGATGTTTAGAAGTGCTACTTATCTACTTTAATCGTGCATCAACTTCATACGAGATACGAGCAACTACTGAACCGTTGTATGGTAAGTAATACAGGCAAAAATTAGGTCAAGAAATGAAATAATTCTGACAGAGACACTCCTAAAGACTGCTCATTGCTCAATGATATATTATGATATATTTATAATAAAATATTCGTAGTAACGAAGAATGTTTATCCGTTTGTCTGGATGTATGTTCCGGATCAGCGCAAAAACGGCTAAACGGATATTGATAAAATTTGGCACACAGATGGTTTATGATAGTAGCATAATCAGCGTATAATGTTCCCACTGCTAGGACACAGGCCTCCTCTCTGTGAGAGGGAGTGGGCTGTAATCCACCACGCGGGCCCAGTGCGGGTGATGTGATATGTCTTCGATTTTTTAGTTTTAACGGTTTCCTTCACCGTTTTGAGAGCAGTGGTGATGAAATAATTTACACAAAGTAAATTGCCTGCCTGGGTTCTAAACTCAACAGATCTACCGAATTATAACATAGGGACATAGGGTACTTTTTTAATCCCGCGTACGTTCTCGTGGTATATTTACCGAACTTTAACCGAAGCTAGTGAATTGATAAAACAAAGAAGAGTCACAGATCGATGTTTATTTCTTCGGTTAATCGTTCTTTTGGCCAAACAGTTGATCGGCCAAACAATCATTCGGGCAAACGTTCTTCGGACAAATTAACTTTCGTGTCGCAATCGTTTCTACATAGGTACGACGAAAAATTCAACGAATGTGCCTCGTTGTGTGATCGACGCATTTCAGTCGTCTGTAACTGAATCAACATTTATTTATTTATTTATTTAAATTACAATTATAACACCTTTACAGACTTATCCAAGATGATGTTATAAGTCACAATGTCTACACCAAATTACAATAAATTTAATAGAATGCCCTGCAAGCAGAATAAGAATTCTATAAGTACTAACTAATATAACAATTATTAATAAAAACATGACAACTTTTATATTATCAAACCTCTTTCAATTATTATTTGTGCCATTTGTATGAATTTCGGCAGGTTTTGCCCAAATATATCCTCCGATACCGTGACAATATTAATAATACGTGCGGCTCGTGACATTGGGGCAAACTTGAGTAGGTTAGTCCTAGCCGCTGGCACGTCTAACAGAGCGGGGCGGCGACGCGCACCTACGCACCCGTCAGGCGCGCGCAGCCGCAGCGCTGCCAGCACTTCCGGGTGGTGCAGCAACCCTAGTAGTATGCGAGCTATGTACTTGACCAGCGCCACGTCCCTTCTTACTGCCAGCCTGGTGTACCCGACCATGCCCAGGACGAACAGACTCGGGTACATCAGGGGATAAAAGGGATAAACCCCGTACTGTTGACGGTAAAGAAACCTAGCGAATTTGTTTTGGATTTTTTCCAACATGAGGCTGTATTTCCCTTCATGCGGGTTCCAAATGATTGCACTTGTTTCGAGATGACTCCTCACAAGTGCATTATACAGAACTCTAACAGCCGCGGTATCTGTAAAATCCTTACACTGTCTCAAGATGAAACCAAGATTTCTGAAAGCTCTGCCGCACATCTCAACTATGTGTTTGCGGAACGTCAGCTCAGACACCATCTGTACACCCAGGTCACGTACATGTGAAACGCGCGGTATGATTTCGCTGTCCATTTCGTACTGATGCTGTAATGGAGCACGCGCACGGCTGTAGCTCATCACACAACACTTTTCAATATTAAAATGCAGCTTGTTGGATTTACTCCATTGGACTACATTATTAATGTCAGACTGGAGCCGATTACAGTCTGCAGTATCCTCAATATTTAGGAAAAGTTTTAAGTCATCTGCAAACAGTAGACACTTCGCCTCTTTGACGACTGTTGGCAGATCATTAATGATTAAAATGAATTCCAAAGGTCCGATATTACTCCCTTGACTTACCCCCGAGAACGTGTAATAAGGTGCGGATTCATGTCCCGCAAACTCGACGTACTGTCGGCGCTCGCCAAGGTAACTAGCAAAAAATTTAAGCAAGTGCGGTGTGAATCCCATAGCAGAGAGTTTGCACAAAAGTACGTCGTTATCCACGGTGTCAAAAGCTTTCCGGAAGTCAAAATACGCCACATCCACCTGCCCCCCGGCGTCAATGACGGGCGATAGGTAGTTAACAAATGACAACAAGTTACCCCCCGTACTGCGACCCGGCCGAAAGCCGTGTTGAGCGTCAGACAGTTGTGAGCTCACTTGTGTATAAATACTTTTGTGCAACACAGATTCAAATACCTTAGCGAACGCCGACAGCACCGCCACCGGTCGGTATCCACTCACATCAGTGCCTGCACCCCCTTTAGGGACTGGGATAACTCTGCTGATCTTCCACTCGTTCGGGTAGTGACCCTCCCGCAAACACAAGCTGAAAACGTGCAACAAGGGCTCCTCAAAAACCATACGACAGTCTTTGACAATGTAAGGTGGTATGCCGTCAGGACCTACTGACCGTTTGGGCTTAAGATGCAGGAGCGCCGCGCGCAGGTCTCGCGCGCTGAGGCGGTCAACATGCACCCGCGCCGCCCCCGCCGTCTCGCCACCCGCGCGCTCCGCGGCTACCGGGTTCAGCGCCGGCCGCACCTCACTGTATACCGAGTGGAAATACGAGGCAAAACATTTCGCACCCTCCTCCTCCCTCAGCAATAAGCCGTCCTTTGTGACTTTCGGTTTATTGCGGCCAGATTGCTTACTCCTAACAAAGTTCCAGAACGATTTCGGATCCCCTTGTAGGTTCTTCTGAAGTCTGTTTTGATAGACTTCATAGGTTGAAGCTATCTTTAATTTGACCCGAGTTCGTAAACAAGAAAACGTTTCATAATCACTCAGGGATCCAGTTGTTTTAAATAATTTGTGATAACGCCACTTTTGTTTGATATCTCTTATTAAATCTGATGTGTACCATTCTGGATAACTAAACCTAGACCCATGCGTATTTACTTTAACATTTTTCTTAGGAACGTACTCGTCAAGGATCTCATTCACTATTTTATAAAAGTAATCTAAAGCCGCCTCGGAGTTCTGAATGTTATACAAGAATTCCCAATTAACTAGCCTAAAAGAATTATATAAACCTCGAAAATCAGCTTTATTAAAATTCCACCTGTGTCTATTGAGTGACGAACCACTTTCCTTCTGAGAAAGCCCACGGCTACCCTCTGGTTCCTTCTGAGAAAGCCCACGGCTACCCTCTGGTCCCCGAAGAGAAAGCCTAGCGGTAATTACCAACGGCGGATGTTGTGTATCAATAATAACTAAAGGTTCCTCCGAAAGTTGTACCCCTATGTCACTTAACTGGAACGTTGACAATACCAAATCTAAGGTACGATTGTTAATATTAACAACATTATTTACCTGCCGAAATCCACCGTAGGCAATGAAATATTCCAAATAACTTTGAATTTCCACCGTCGCAGACGGCATATTAAAATCCCCCATCACTAAAACTTTGTCATGTTTAACACAAACATTCTCTAATATATGAAATAAATGCATATACTCAGAAGCATCACATTTTGGCGGAATGTAAACAACACAACACAAGAACAAAAAATGATTTTTTCTGTGTACCGTCGCGCACACAATCTCAAATAAGGCCTTATCTACATTGTCAACCGAAATGCGATTTAAAACAAAACGCGGGGAAGCCGCCACAAATACTCCTCCTTGTTTTCGCCCGTCTGCTCGATCACATCGTATTATGTTGAATCCAGTTGGAATTAATTCTCCGTCGTGAATCCCTTCATTAAGACCTGACTCTGTAATTGCAAAGAGATCATACGTCGATGCCAATAAATTATTATGGAACGTATTTGTTTTCGTACGCAATCCTCGAACATTCTGATAATACACTTGAATGCACTTATTGCTGGCTTTGATTGCCTTTTGCTGGTTTGCGGGAGTTTCGAAACCACACCCATTGGCTGAATTGCGCATTTAATGGCCAACTATCCACGTTATTTAGTTTATCATAAAGGGATTCCGGAACTCCAATCATAAATGACGCGTAATCTCTTGCACTTTTCGGAACGATTTTTTCAACTTTAATATCTGCAGATCCACAGATTCCCTCCACATGTTCACCTTCTCCGTTGTGTCTGGATGTAGTGACCATACATGCAAAAACCTCTTCCTCTGAATTGCTTGAAGCGTAGCAATTTGAGTGTTTCCTCCTTTTTGTATGGCATTAGTAACCTTTTTTGTTCGTTTTTTATTATTAGCTACCACCTTCCATCCATCGGAAACAACGTTATCTTCCGATACTGTCTCAGCGGTTTCCGATAAACTCTCGCTGGTTTTCTGCAGTGTGGATGCAGCCTTATTCTTGGCTCGCTCGGTCGCTCGACGCGCCCGTTCCGTCACCTTTTCGTGCGGTTCTTTAGCAGCACTTCCAACGTTTATCTCACTCGCACGCTGCGTAGTAGGTATCCCGACTGGTTTTTTCATCTCGCTCTTCGAAGTATCCATCGAAACAACGTGAACTTCGATCTTCTCAATTTTAGTGGACAAATCTGCAAGTACCCTCGTCTGTTCCGAGATTGTGACAAAATAATTTTCTATTGTCCGCTGCTGATCTTCAATTTTCTTGTTTTGCGACTCAATCACTGCTGTTTGAGCCGCAATTTTTGTTGTCAACGCTACCACCCTCTTCATCAAATCGTTGAACGCTGATTCGACAGTAAATTTGGACATTTTAACTGTTAATAGAAATAAAATCACGGAGACGAAGTTCGCGTGTAAAATAACAGTTTTCATCCAAACCCAAACATAGATTGATATGCCGATTCGATAATGGAAATCAGGCAGCGCGAAGCGGATTGAAATCGGATTCGGTTAGGATTTGGTTTTAGAAATCCTTCGCACATTTGCTCTCTCGTAAGTGAAGTGTAGCTGCGCTTTCTCAGATTCAGATTCAGATTCAGATTCATTTATTTGCCAACAATGTAGGTACAGGTATAAGATGGTACATCACTAAGTGTTTCCGCTACATTCTACCTTACGGCATGCAAAGTCGTAAAAACTAAAAACAATACAATTTTCATAAAATCATGCAAACAACTATCGATACAATTTTCATCTAAATTAATAATTAAGTCATTCTGTTATAATATAAATTCTCGAATGTCATTTTCAATCTTCCTAGCCTTTTTCCCAACTATCTTGGGGTCGGCTTCCAGTCTTACCGGTTGCAGCTGAATACCAGTATTTTACATGGAGCGACTGCCTATCTGACCTCCACAACCCAGTTACTGGGTAATAAGATACCCCTTGGTAAGACTGGTGTCAGACTTTCGGGCTTCTGACGTCTCGTAACGACTGTCAAAGATCCACAAATGACAGCCGGGACCAACGGCTTAACGTGCTTTCCGAGGCACGGAGGAGTCTCGGTATGTGAAGATGGTCACCCATCCACTGACCAACCCTGGCAAGCGTAGCTTAACCTGATGGATCGATCCGTGCGGCTTGTTATTACTTAGCCACGAGCTCCTCCTTAGCCACGAGCTCCTCAATCTCGAGCTCTCGAATGTCATTTTATATTTTTAAATTGTTATATATTTTTATCATTTAAAAAGTCATTTATACAATAATAACATTTTTCTAATAATAATGCAGTCAGCTTAGATTTATATATTCGTATAGGATGTTCTTTAAAATTGTGAGGAATTTTATTGTATATTATAGGCCCCATTGACATAATATTTTTCCTGAGTAGTGCTGTTTTGTAATTGCTTATATGTAATAGATTTTTATATTGTATTCTCATGGGGCCTGAACGAGTCCTAACATCAGCTAGTGACGGAAATAAATTTAAATTTGTTTTAACAAAAATTGCCACTTCTAAAATATACAACGACGGGAAGGTCAGTATCTTCAGAGACTTAAACATAGGCTCACAAGAGTCTGTAGTTTTCAGATTCGACATAGATCTTATGCAACGTTTTTGGGCCTTAAAAATCTGTTCCCTGTCACTACAGTTGCCCCAAAAAATTACCCCGAACCTTAATGTTGGCGCAACAAGTCCGTGGTAAGCTGTCAGTAGTATATTATTGCTTACTTTATGCGATAGGTTATACAGCACATAAGCTGACTTGCTCAGTTTATTACAAACTTCCTCAGCATGAGGTTTCCAAGTGAGACGGCTGTCAACTAAGATACCAAGAAATTTTGCAACATCAGTTGATTCCACATTTTGTCCATTATAACTAACCACTACGTTAGGCGGGGATGTCCGTTGGTGAAAGTGCATTAGTTTTGTTTTTTTAAGATTAATAACTAGGTTATTAATGTCAAGCCAGTTAATAATATCTTTTAATGTTGAATTAATCTCTTCTTCATAATCTATTCTATCACTACATTTTATTATGACCGTACTATCATCCGCAAATAACACCATAGGATGTTGCGTATGCCGTGGTAAATCGTTGATATATAGCAGAAACAGTGGTGGCCCCAAAACGCTCCCCTGTGGTACACCACATTTGACTTCTCTACTGTCTGATGTATATTTAATCTCGTGTTTGGTCTTAAAACATTGTAACGTTGTGCAACTGAATAGTCGAGTGTTGCTATAATGATATTTAGTAAGTTACTAATCACAACACTAAAACACATGTCACAACACTATCTGTCTCAGTATAGCTCTTGGCTCTGTCATTTGACTTCCGTTTACTGTACTGGTGACAGCTAACCTCTAAGGTCAGCTATGAGCCCCGAATCTAGGGTGAGTTCCTCATTATCCTACTGTGTACCATTAACTATTGAGTGTGCCATCTGCTGTGATCCTTGTTATCTTTCTTTGTGCCATCTGCTATGATCACGTTGCCTGGTGTTTCATACTTAACCTAACTTACCATCTGCGAATGTGCCACGCTATCTCTGCACTATCTCTCTCTGCCTGTAAGCCGCTGCGATGTGTTAAGCTTCCGCCTACACCGCTTCCCATACCGTTCCTTGGTCGCTAAATGGGGTGAAGCTAACACATCGCATGCGGCCTGCCGCTACTCGCACTGCCTCTGACATGCGCTCTCTAACGCGCCTTCCAGGGCTCACCGTACGGGTTGAGGGCAGGACCCCTTACTAGTTCCTGCCGGCTACCTCAACCTAACGCGTAGCAGTACTGCACGCCTACCTACGGCCTACCGCCGAAAGCCTGTGCTAAGCAGGCCACGTCTCCACGTGCTACCGACGCTCACTACCTGGCGTCCTACGAGGGCCGTCCGCCCTACTACTGCGGAGCCTGTGCTGACAGGCCCCCACGTCTACCACGTGCTGCCAAGGACGGTACCCTTCCTATCTATCTATAAGTGCGAGAGCTCAGAAACAGCATACAGGACCTGATCCGCGACCTAGCCGTGTTCTATTTACCTTAATATATGTATTAACTTTTATAGCTGTTTCATTATCTTTTACCTAATCTACCTACCTATCTCTTGGCAGCCTGCGCAGCCTACCCTGTGCAGCCCTAGCTGCTACAGTGGCGCCCAACTCTAAAACTATCCTACCAAACCTAACACGCTGACCTGACTGAGCCCTCGCACTCACTATCCTCGCTACACATCGTAGCGGTATAGATTTAAGTCTTTTCTATCTATTGTATAACCTATTGTGTCTACTAATTATGTGTATCTACTACTTCTGTACATAATGGGAACTCACCTGATGTGTAACTCTTGTGTAACTTAATCTTGTTTCTAGATATTTCCGTGTACTGCTTTCGGCCACTAAGGTAAGAGGTTATAAGATCCAGGACATTTCCCCTTATGCCATAGGAGTAAAGTTTTTTTAAAAGGACGTCGTGATTTACGTAGTCGAACGCCTTAGTCATATCCGTAAATATTGCACATACAGGAACTTTTTTGTCAACATTTGTCATAATATTAGTTAAAAGATTGAATATTGCCATGTTAATATTTTTGTGTTTTCTGAATCCCATTTGTTCATTGCTCAGTATATTATATTTAGTCAGATATTTATCCAGTCCTTCGTATATAATCTTTTCAAATACCTTGGACAATATTGGAATCAATGCTACTGGCCTATAATTTGATATATCTTCTTTGTTATTCTTCTTATGTAGGGGTTTTATTACTACTGTTTTCAGGCCATTAGGGAATATACCAGACGCAATACTAACGTTCACAATGTGACTCAACGGACCAGCTATAACATCGCTGACAAATTTAACTACACTGGTAGTTATACCGTCGTAACCATGACTTTGTGTATTTTTAAGGCTCTTAATTACTCTCACTATGTCGGCTGGGACGATCGGTGGCATAAATATTGAATTCGAGTTGTTGTCTATGTCAATAGTCCTACCATATGTTTTACTAGTTACACTTTGTACTTGGTCAATAAAAAAGTCGTTAAATGATGTCGCTATTTCTTTAGGATTCTCAATTGTCACATTTTGGTCGATAATTTTTAAAATAGGTTCTTTTTTATTTTTATTATTATTATTGATTATTTGCCACGCAGCTTTAGATTTATTTTGGGCTTTATTGATAAAGTTATTATTTTGTGCCCTTTGTGTGAGTCTGATGACTTTTTTGAATCTTTGGGAATATGTCTTTAATATTTTTTTATTTTCGCCTGAGGGATTGAATCTGTATTTCCACAGTAAGCTTCTTTGCTTCCTACTACAGAGTTTAATGCCTTTCGAAATCCATTTAATTTTATCTTCTGATCGAATTTTAACCCATTTAGTCGGGAAACATTGGTCATAAAGGAGTTTAAAGATTTCCATAAACATGTCATATGAATAATTGGGGTTACTCTCACTGTATACATTTAAAAAAGATAAATTTTTCAAAAGATTATTAAATTTAAACAGATTTTCCTTTGAAAAATCCCTTTTCCGAACCCGCCAATACTTTAGTTTGCAAGTTCGACTAACTTGAATTTTGAGAATTTGAGCTGAGTGATCAGATATTGCAAAATCCATGACCTCACTAGTGCATTTTAGGTTTGGGTTAAGAGCAAAATTATCCAAACATGTAAGGCTTCTTGGTCTGGTCGGTTGCCTTATTTTCAACTTAAGGTTGTAATTTAGGAGCAAATATTCAAAGTCCAAAGTGCATCTATTACGTTTTAAAATGTCTATGTTAAAGTCTCCGCACAAAACAACCTTTACATTTGTTTTCTTGCCCAACTTTTTTAATAATGCATCCAAGGTATCGTAAAAAAGATTAATGTTAGACATGTAGGGTGGCCTATAAATACATACGATAATTAACTTATATTTGGTTAATTCTATTGCACAGCATTCTAAAACTCCTGTGATTGAAAAACACACTAGTTCCTTGAACGCAATATCAGTCCTGACCAAAATACACGAACCTCCTCGCCGTTGCTCCCGTCTAGAGTAACATGATGCCAGTTTAAAGTTTGGTATCTTTATAAATTTTTCTTGACTAGAAATGACAAAATGCTCTGTTAAGCATATTATTTCAATGTTGATTTGACTTTGTAATAATTCTTGAATATGTACTGTTAGTTGATCAGCTTTATTTAGAAAGCCAGCAATGTTTTGGTGCATAATATACATATAATTATAGAAGAAAAAACTCCGAGTCATTACTAATCAATTTTGCTTGATCCTGTTCCATACATTTATTTATGCCCGGTGTGGAACTAATCTCACTCGCTCTAGAACACTGTATTGAGTTTGCTCCTATAAACTTAATCATTTTGTGTATGTCATGAAATATAGATTGGAGTCCAGAGCTATTTACCTTTCCGGTACGTCTTTCAAACATTGAGTCGTCATATCTTAAATTTCTATTGCTGTCCAAGAAGTATGCGTGTTCGTGAGTGAGTATGTCTAGGTATAGGAGATTGTTGAAGGTTTCCACTCTTGAATTGAAGAGGTAGTTATTATTAAAGAACTTGTACGTTGGGGTGCAGATAATAACGTTTGTGTTGGTTATGTCTTGTAAAACTTGTCTAATTTGAAATACATTGTCTAAGTATCTGTTCGTAAACTTGAAGTCTTCTTCTCCCAGCAATATTATACAGTAATCTTTTAATGTGAAGTTTAAGAGTTTCATTTTTAATCCATTTAGTTGACAATGCATATTTCCGTGTGGTGTGATATAATGGCAAACTTCGGACTTAGCCAATGTGTTTTCTGCAATTTGTAGGATGTTTGTCTTATTGTCAGTACTTAAAATACAAATTTTATTGCGTTCCTCATCATAATTTTCTTGTAGCTGGGTACTTTGATTTGTTGGTGATTTCCCATTTGTTTTTGCAGTATTTTTGTTTTTTTGCTTTTCGGTTTGCGTCTGTTTGTTGTGTTTGTTATTTATTTGTGTAGATTTATTTCCAGAAGAATTTTTTATTGGGGTTGATGTTAGGCTACTCACTTGGAGTTTCGTATTTATAGCCTTTCGTTTATTACCTGGAGTGGCACACTTGGCTTCGCTTAGCTACGCTCAGTATCGCTCCGATTTTCTCAAAATAATCTGCTATAGCATATTATACCTTTTACCCACTGGATGTGGGTAAAAGGTATAATATACAACTTGACATTTGAGGTCGTATGAAACTTACCTTGGCCTTTTCAGTGGGTCGAACTTAGTTAATAACTTAGTTACATGCTTAGGAACTTTGATCAAAGATTTTCGGTTCACCAAGTTTCGTTAGATTACTGCGTATTCACAAATCTTGCCGAAGTGACATGATACATTTATTAGTTTTGCCTGGTTTTTTTTTTTTTTTTTTTTTTTTTTTGGGGTGGGAAATCATCCAATGACTTCTCCCGCTCTGGGCGGAGCGAAAGGGCGTGTCAGACTTTTACTGACTAAAACCCACCCGTGTTCCTTCCCTTACCTAGACCAGGGCCACGGTTTCCCCTTAGGACTTATCCGCAACCCCGGTGGTAGGCATCGGCCCTGATGGACCCCTTCAGCTTCGCTGACAACTCTTTGAGGCGCGCGTGGAACACTACGCGCCGTCGACCCGGGCTTGGTCCTGATCGGACGGAGAGCTACCCATCACTCTCCGTCCGCAAGCCCGCGCCTACGGTGGCCGGAAATCGGCGATCGATTCCCGACTGCCTGGTGAAGATGACAACAAAAATGACTAGATTTGACTTTGAGACATCTTCCCTAGGACAAACCTATCTTCTAGGGAAAACCTACAAGTCCGTGATAAGGCCTGTCGTACTGTATGGATCGGAATGTTGGGCGGGGTAGAAGACGGATGAAAAAATATTGTATGTAGCGGAGATGAGAATGTTGAGATGGATGTGTGGAGTGACGAAAATGGATAATGTAAGAAATTAGTATATAAAGGGAAGTTTAAAAGTGGCGCCAGTGACAGAAAAGATGAAAGGAAATCGTTTAGCCTAGTATGGGCATGTGATGAAGAGAGACGAAACGCATGCACTAAAAGAGTGATGAATATAAATGTTGATGAATGGAGTGGGAAAGGAAGACCAAAGAAAGATGGATGGATTGTGTGAGGAATGATATGAAAGAGAAGGGAGTGATTGATAGCATGACAGAAAATTTAAAGAATTAAGACAGTAAAGGATGCAGTAGCGAGGGAAGCGATGGAGATAGGTTAGGCTCTCTCAGAGAATGCTGAAGTTGTGGGTATTAATTAAATACAAAGTCAGAGTCCATAAAAAGTGCCCTTACTGCTTTTGAAGATTACAAAGTACCTACGACTATGCGAAATAGATCAATTATCTGTATATTTTAGTGCGGAGTTACCCTAGGGGGGTCGATCTTTGGATTGAGATTCTGGTTTCTCACATTTCGGGGTTTGAAACGCCCAAAACCCCCCCCTGCCTATGGCCCTGCTGTTATGTTATGCATTGACCTGAATGCCGATAAGACCTCTAGCAAACCCTAATCCACCAAGCGAGGCGATTAGTGCATTGTTCCTTCAAGATTGCTTAGGGATGTAACTTATAGAGTGTTACGTATGCGTAACTTGAACATTAATTACGACCTGTAACTTGGTAACGTTCACTCAAGCAGCAAAGCCCAGAGGACAGGCAAAGGAGAGGTGGTGTTGCTTTAAGAATTGGTCAACAGACATTATTAGAGCCAACCTTGCCAGTCTTTTTGTTGATTTGATTCGAAAACATTCCTATTTTATTTTCGTTTGTTCATACTAAAATTAAAAACGCGAAAGTAATTCTGTCTGAGTGTCTGTCGGTTTTTTTACTTGTTCACGCCTTGTCAGCTGTACGGATTTGAATGAAACTTGGTACACGAGTAGACCAGCACCCTAATTGTGTAACACACGATCAATCACAATCTGTTTCATTTTGACAGTTCAACAACATTTATTGCGTTATTTACGTTGTAGAGCAAACAAATTTTTCGAACACATGAAGCAATGGATTAGCCCTATCCTTCAAAATGATTCAGATTATGATTGATGGTGTATTACGCAATGAGGGTGCTGGAGCAGGGTTAGAATACAGGATACTTTATGGAATAATTTCCGCCATCCACGCGGTCGAAGCCGCAAGTAAAAAATCCAAGTCAACAAGTAAATAACAAACACGAAAGTATTCGCCAAAGACAAAACATGAGGACATGTTATAAGAACATGTTTCTATCAAAAATAAACACGACTTGGTTTGACCTCAATCAGCTGTAATCCTTGGCTTCGATCAGCGGTAAATAAGGAATCTATTGGAATCGTTGCGATTGAGTTTATATTCTCCGACGCTTTACATTGAAGGTCGATGGAACCTTCTGGTTATGCTGGCGAAGGAATTCTTGGTTGGTATAACTATTTGCGTTGACGGGAAGGACGAAAGTCTTTGTGTAAGTATATTTTTAAGCTATTGCATAGCTTCTATCGCGGGCCTTGAGCGTGGAGAGAAAGACTACCTCAGTAGAACTGCATACTAATTGCGTAATACACGATCAATCACAATCTTCATAAGTTTGAAAAAAATATACTGCTCAACAACGTAAATAACGCATAAATGTTGTCGATTTTTCAAAATTAAACAGATGTAAACGAAAATGTATTACACAATTAAGTAGCTGCAACTGAATTTGATACTTGATTGTCTTTAGTAGTCCATCTGCATCACTAAATTACGGTTGATAGAGTGAACGTAAGAGCAATAATAGTTTGGAAAATCCAAAAGTGCACGCCTCATACATGACACTCATTCATAAACGAAAAAGAAATTCATTCACAAAATATAGTTTCTAACAAAAATGAACAATTTATCACTTTTCATGAAGTCGTAATGTCAAAGACTGACAAAGATATTTACTTGGCGGTTGCTAGGCAACTTACTGACATCAAGTCAAAGGTTGGAAATATTTAGTTAAAGATATTATATTTTAGTTAGTATTTTATTAATTATAATTAAACTACTTTGAATAAAAGAGCCATTTTCAATAGGGGTCCACGGCTGAAACGAATGTATAAAAAAAAAATTGACTCAATTAATTGATTTTATCGCAAGCTACAATGTTTTCAGGGTTCATAAATTGACGGACAGGAATATTTTTTCAACTATTTTGATGCTTTTTCCATTTCTGCTGCATTAAATCAATTGTTAAAAAGTACAGTATTTATCTCCATTTAATCATCTATACAATCCATACTAATATTATAAATTCGAAAGTAACTCTGTCTGTCTGTCTGTCTGTCTGTCTGTCTGTCTGTCTGTCTGTCTGTCTGTATGTTACCTTTTCACGACTAAACCACTGAACGGATTTCGATGAAATTTGGCAAGGAGATAGATGGCATCCTAGAGAAGGACATAGGGTACTTTTTGTCTCAAAAATAACCCCCAAGGGGGTGATATAAGGGATGAAAGTTTGTATGGGAAACTCAATATTTCTAAGTTGGGGATATGGAAATTCAAATTTATGCTTTTGGTAAGAAATAAAGAATTACGCTTTTCAGCGTTTTTGTAAAATCATCCCCCAAAGGGGTAAAATAGGGGTTGATTTTAAAATTCACATGTATTATTGATTATTTTTGTTGTCTCTTATTTTTAAGAGATTTAAGGTGTGGTTCCAGTGAGTCGGAACCGGATGCGGCACAGTTCACGGTGAGTCGGAACTGTCTGCGGTGATTGTGGCGATTGTGGTGATTGTGGTTCCAGTGAGTCGGAACCGAGTGCCGCACAGTTCACAGTGAGTTGTAACTGTCTGCAGTGATTGCGGCGATTGTGGTGATTGTGTTGATTGTGGTGATTGCGGTGATTGAGCTGATTGAGGTGATTGCGGTGATTGAGCTGATTGTGGTGATTGTGGTGATTTCGGTGTTTTCGGTGATTGAGGTGATTGCGGTGATTTCGGTGATATCGGTGATTATTTTTGTTGTCTCTTATTTTTAAGAGATTTAAGGTGTGGTTCCAGTGAGTCGGAACCGGGTGCGGCACAGTTCACGGTGAGTCGGAACTGTCTGCGGTGATTGTGGCGATTGTGGTGATTGTGGTTCCAGTAATTCGGAACCGGGTGCCGCACAGTTCACAGTGAGTTGGAACTGTCTGCGGTGATTGCGGCGATTTTGGTGATTGTGGTGATTGCGGTGATTGAGCTGATTGAGGTGATTGCGGTGATTGAGGTTATTTCGGTGATTGCGGTGATTTCGGTGTTTTCGGTGATTGAGGTGATTGCGATGATTTCGGTGATTATTTTTGTTGTCTCTTATTTTTAAGAGATTTAAGGTGTGGTTCCAGTGAGTCGGAACCGGGTGCGGCACAGTTCACGGTGAGTCGGAACTGTCTGCGGTGATTGTGGCGATTGTGGTGATTCAATTCTTTTTTTTTTCAATTCTATTTATTCAGTAACAATATACATTGCGTTCGAAATAATCTAACATGAAACATAAATATACACAAATGTTACAAAATGACGATGATACAGATATTATTATAAAAAAAATCATGCAATTTAATTTAAATTACGAAATATTATTAAGGTTAAAAAAATAAAAAAATAAAAAATACCATGCCAACATAAATTATAAAAACCATATGTCAAATGTAAAATAAACGCAAACAATAATCAAAAAAATAATTATAACAATTATAACCCATAGACAAATAATCACACATGTCAGTTTTTTGAGGACTATAAATCATCTCATGAATAGAGGCATTTTTCCAACAGGAATGCCTTGAGCCTCGCCTTAAATGAGCCTGTGTACAGTAGGCTTTTTAACTCAACCGGTAATTTATTGAATATTTTAACTGCCTGATACTGAGGACTATGTTTAACTATTCCAAAAGCCGGGATGATTTTATTTCCAAAATCTTTTCTTCGCGTTTTTTCCCTTACTAGTCTGTCCTCGTCTGTCTCGTAGTCATTAATATACTTTTTGAAATTGTTTAGTAGCACTACTACATAAAGGCTAGGTACTGTGAGAATACCAAGTTCTTTAAAATATGGTCGACAGGTGTCTCGTTGACAAATGCGGACAATGGTTCTAATCGCTCTTTTTTGGAGAACGAAAGCCCTATGCCAGTTGTAATAATAGCTGTTTCCCCAAAACTGTATGCTATACCTCAACTTGGACTCAATCAGCGCATAGTATACCATTTTTAAATTTAATATGCTTACTTCATCCCTAAGAGTTCTTAAGGCATAGCAAGCAGATGATATGGATGAATCCAATGCTGCTAACTCTTTCTTCCAATTTAACAATTCATCAATATGTACTCCCAAAAACTTGACTTCCCGGACAAGCTCAATGCTAACATTATTTAATTTGATGTCCATATCATCTTTGTTACGCGCAGTAGTTTTAAATAACATAATGCTAGTTTTAGTCGTATTTATTTTCAGCATATTCGCATCAAACCAAGAATGTAAAGCCTTTAGAGCTGCATTCACCTTAACAGTAAGATCTTGAATGTCGTTAGCTGCCACGATGGCATTTGTGTCATCCGCAAAGACTACAAGTTGCATTTCCGGAAAAAGTTTATATATAAAATTGATTAGGTCATTAGTGAATATTATGTACAATAAAGGGCCTAAAATAGATCCTTGAGGCACACCGGTTGTAATGTTTAGCATAGATGACCTGTAGCTGTTTTTATACCCGTTTGGTTGTGTAGAATCAAGTTCGACAAACATTTTTCTATTTTTGAGATACGAAGAGAAGAGTTGTAAAGCTTTACCTCTTACGCCATAGTGCTCCAATTTTGTGATAAGTAGTGTATGGTCAATAGTGTCAAAAGCCGCGCTTAAATCCAAGTAAATACCAGCTACCCTCATTTTACAATTAATTTTTTTAACTACATCATTTATTAACGTATATATAGCATCTCCTGTACCAACATTCTTCTGGTATCCAAATTGTCTTAGATTAATTACTTTATTCAAATTAAGATGTCTACTTAAGCGGTCTTTTAAAACCTTTTCAAAAATTTTTGCCAAAGTGGGCAACAAAGAAATAGGCCTATAGTTTATCGGATCAGTTTTTGCGCCCTTTTTATGAATTGGGGCGATCTTAGCAATTTTTAGTTGTTCCGGAAAAATGCCTTCTACAATGCACTTATTATAGAAAGTCGAAAGCGGCTCAGATAAAATTGGTAAATTGTCTTTAATTACTGATATTGGAATTTCATCATAGCCACAAGACTTCTTATTCTGCATACTATTCACAATTTTTGAGATTTCATTCGGAGTAGTTAGCGAAATATCTAAATTGTTTTCCACTCTTTCCGTGCTTTGTTGTAGAAAAACGACAGCATCCTGACCACCATTACCAGGCATGATGAACTTGTGATCGAATTGCTTTACTAGAATGTCAGCTACTTCCTCTGGGTTATCTATTATTTGGTTTTTTATTTTAAAGCGAATTTCTGCCCGCATTGATTTAACCCTATTTGTACTCTTATTTATAACTTTCCAAATTTCCCTACTTGAATTTTTTGATTGTTTAATTTTTTCACTGACTGTAAGTTTTTTAGCATTCGAAATTACTCTTCTATAAATTCTAACATAATTATATTTGTAGTTAAGGACACTAGCGTGGAGTTTATTGCCACTAGAGCATAAGAGTCGTTTCATTTTACTCGATGTTTTCACACCTCTTGTGACCCACTTTAATTGGAAATTACGTCTTAATTTAATTATTTGTTTCCGTTTCCTAAAACTATGCTGAAATATCTTACCAAAAGTCTTCAAAAATGTGTTGATTCCCATAGCACTCCAGTTATGTTCAAGTATTCGTTGTCCAAAATTCACACTATTCTTATAATTAAATACTCTCTTAACCACAGTAATATGATTGTTATTATCAAAGTTATCAATAACATTTTCCAAAGCAAATTCACCCAATAGAGCCCCGTGTCCATCTGCCAAACCATTATGGTCCACAACACATCCATCTACACAGTCATCAGGCAAGTTAGTTAAGATGTTATCTATGCAGGAATAAGATTTATTGCGCATGAACGTATGAGAATTAATAAGATGTCTAAAGTTATAGCATGTCAAGAGGCTTATGAACTCAGTTCGTTTTTTACTCTCAGTAAGCAGGTCAATATTAAAATCTCCACAAATTACACACTTCCTATTAAATAAAAGCTCCAGCAGTTTTTCCAAGCTTTTCATAAAGTTATCAAAATTCTTATCATTTGGATTACGATAACAACAACACAGATAGAGACCTGTATTAATATCCTTTATACAACAAATTTCAAAGCTCTCTACCTTATACAGTTTATTTATTACATCCACAACTTCAACTTTCCTGTCTGTGTATGCTAAGATTAAGGTTCCCCCCCTTATCTTTTTGTTTCTAATATTGTAAGATACAAGATTATAATTTTGTGATTGTGCTACCAGTGAGTCGGAACCAGGTGCCGCATAGTTCACAGTGAGTTGGAACTGTCTGCGGTGATTGAGGTGATTTCGGTGATTCCCCAGTGAGTCGGGGTGATGAGTCTAAGGGTGTTGACCAGGAATGCGCGTTCGCTGCATGCTGGTGGTCAGGATTCCCGCTGAGCCGTGGGTGCTGGCTGGCTGTGTAACTCGCCTCACGAAAGCTTGCGGGATTGATGATGATGACGTCACGCTGAAGTAGTTGCACGAAGGCTGCGTTGACGTTCAGTCTCAGGGTCACCAATTTAGTGGTATGAGGAACAGGGTGTAAAGTTCACTCATCCACCATAGAAAAGGGAGGATCCTCCGACAAGACGGGTGTTATGTCGGGCGGGCAACTGCGCATAAGTTGATTTCGGATAGTCTTATCTATGTCGTTCGCGTGGTAAATTCTAACTGCGCGATGCAGGATTTGTGTGACATCATGTCTTTCATGCGTAGTTCGTATGTGGCGGTGTAACCGCTACAAACATTACCTCCTTACTAATAAACGTTGTATAGCGTCTGTATAGTTAAACATATAGTATAGTTACAAAGCTTTGTCTTCTTCTTTCGAATGTCAAATTACTGACGACTGAAAGAGATCATTTTTTCATTTTGAGGTACGCAACCCTAAAATGTGCCTGTTACTTTTTCATGCCGTAAGGGCTGAACGATTTAGTTGAAAGGCGTATGGTCTTTTAACTAAATCCGTATAGGCCATGATCTGGGTTAGGATAGAGGATAATCTGAATCCCGGTAGTACGGTCCTGTGGGATATTTCCCGACCTTTACGCGGGCGAAGCCGCGGGTAAAAGCTAGTGGTATATAAATTAAGAAGGTTCTGTGTACTAGCAGGAGTGTAACAATAAAAACAGTTACAAAAATGGAGCAAAAATTTTTTTTCGATCGTAGAGCACACTCTAATGCTTCGCATTATGAGTCGTGCAATATATACCTTTAAGTACCTACTTAGATGTAAAGCTAAACGGGTAATTAGTTGCCCCTCGTAATTTAACTTTTTGTTTCGAACACCCAGTTGCAAGAACCATTAACATCGAGTCTAATGTTGCTTTCTGCAACAAGTTAATGGAAGATTAGCATTTAATGACAGCTTCAAAGTTAAAGTTCGTTTCTGAAACTGGCGGTTTGTTCATCAAAGAACGGACTCTATGGGAATAATACTATTTTACCATGTCCAAATAGCCACTACTTACCAAATAAATAAAAAAATGGAACAGAATTTGTATGACATTATCTGCCAAGTAAGTTAATAGGAACTTGATCGTAGGTGGTAAAACAGGCCCTTAATAATTTAAATAAAGAAATAAGTAAGTAAATTACTAGATATAATAATGGATATACTCACAAAATCATCAGGAAGGCTGACGGAGGCTTGTCCAACAACCTTTAGTAGACCAGCGTCTACTCCGGTGTCCCATGTCTCCACGGCATTGGGTGCTGCTTGCATGCTTGACCATTGTTCTTGGTAGTACGTCACCTGCAAGATTATCATTATGGTTGTATTGTACTTATTGTATAACAGGCTGGTATCTACGTCTAAACGTCCAAGAGTGTATTTTACGTACGGTATTATCACCCCGCAGCACAAAGACAAAGATTAATGCCCCATTACGTAATGGATCATTAACGCTAATGATTTAATTAATTTCATCAAAGAACCGAGAGTGTAATGTTGCTTTCTGCAACAAGTTAAAACAAGTTAATGGAAGATTAGTATTTAATGACATTTCTGCAACTGGTTGTATGAAGACCAAGATATGAAAGGCATCCACTGCTGGATATAGGCCTCCCCCTAGCACAGCCTCTTGGACGGTTCAGTGTTTCTTGCATCCAGCGGATTCCTGCGACCTTCATCCAGATCATCGATCAATACGGTAGTTTAAAATACATTAATTTGATCGTGCTGTTCAGCAAAAGTGTCTGGCATGCCCTAATACTGCACGTAAAAAAAAACATGAATGCTACTAGCAGCGCTCCTTGATTTCACCCGCATAAATCTCGATCTCGAAGGAACATCGGGATAAAACGTATCATATGTCTTAGTCCAGGTTGTAAACAATCTGTGTTTGAAATTTCATCCGAATCCGTTCAATAGTTTTTGTGTGAAAGAGTAGCAAACATTTATCCATCCTCACAAATTTTCGCGGTCATAATATTAGTAGTATTGGTCACTCATATAGTAATTAACTAAGTCCTGATTGTCACAATTAAGTGGTTTTCTTGATTTCCTTCTAAGATAAGAAGTAGGCATTTTTTTAAAGCGTTGGAGAGATAAATAAGATATTTAGGTGACCTACATTAGAAAATCATATTACTACAGGGATGGCAAGTTCGTAACTTGAAATACAAAAGGGTCTAGAGATGGAGGGGCGCCAGATAAATCAATCAATTGAGGTCATTACAGAAAAACCCAATAAAAAACTCTGCTCGATATAAAATCGAATACACAATGTCATTTGGGTCTAACTTCTTTCAATCAATCTGCCTAGCCTTTTCCCAACTATGTTGGGGTCGGCTTCCAGCCTAACCGGATGCAGCTGAATACCAGTATTTTACATGGAGCGACTGCCTATCTGACCTCCACAACCCAGTAACTAGGAAATACGATAACCCCTTGCTTAGACTGGTTGTCAGATTCTCGGGCTTCTGACGACCCGTAACGACTGTCAAAGATCCACGAATGACAGTCGGGACTAAAACCGGACATTTTGCTACCGTCACATGGACGTAAGGTGAAAAATTTATTCACTGTTCGTTACTTTTCTGTCATACAATAGTTAGTTATTCATTCATTTAGTTAATTATTTCTCATGTACAGCCAAGTTTCAAACTTTACACGCCGGCTATAAATTGACGGTCAAACCACATATTTTGACTAAGGTGTAGACTTTGTGAAGTTAGTGCTTGAAGAGTTAGGGCGTATATACTTAGAAGCTTGTCTCTACATGAGATCTGATAACTTTTTGACAGTGCGAATCATAATTATGGTTTCGTCTTGGCAACATTTCACATGAAAATTTTTGATGGGATTACCCTTTCCCAAATATCTCTCCGCAGGAACCCAAACAATAAACTATATATATGGTTTTCATTATTGGAACAAATTAAAGATCACGATAGATTCAGGACGTTAACGGACTTTATTTTAGTTTTTGTAAATAAAGAGTGCTAGAAAATGTAGGTGGGTCAATGACCTTTATTGCCACGCTAAAGCGATGTGGGTATAGGCCTGTGTTTGTTAACGCTATCTTTGTCTCCAAAACAAAGTTTGGAAGTTAGACAAACGATTAATTAAAAGCGGAACAGAAACTACAATGAGGACACAAAGAGATAACGCAAAGTTGGCAACAATAAAGTTTAGATACAGGCGAACAAAAGACCCAGACAATAAATTAGCTACATAAACTTATCTGTGATTGGACAGGCACACATAACGTAAATTCTGAATTTAGGCCGCTTTAAGTACAGAGATGTTGAAAGGCATCAGATGGGCCCTAAACAATAGGGTCCGTGGCTTAGGCCCCCAGTGGTCGCTCTCGAGGCACCTGTGGCCGACTCCCCCGATTCGATTTATTATTTTTTGTTTTTTGTGCTTTTTCACATATAGAGGGCGGTAGTCTTGACTTAAAATTGAGTGAAGCATTTATAACAATATCTGTACATTAATAAATAAATGCTGAGACGGAGGTGACACAGCACAGTACAGTTTTGCAGAGTAGGGCAGGCGAGGCAGACAAAGGCCGCGAGCGCATGTTACGGCGCAGAGCCACATTCGCGTCCTAGCTAGAACAAACAATCTGTCATTGAAACAAACTAGTGACGACCTGCATGCGTTGCGCAGAAATCTGTGACGGCGTACACATGTCTGCGTGGCACGTGCCTGCGCCGCAGCGTACGCAGCTGTCAGTACGTTCATGCATTACAAAATCTGTTCTGCCATGCGTTGCGTGGACCTGCGTCACCTGCGTCTCAGCACACGCTTAGCCTCAGTCACCTTTATGTCTGTCTGTGTGACCGCATTGTTCTTCTAAACTACACAACGGATTTTAATCAGGTTTCCAATATCATTTAGAGAATTTATTCATCAATTTAATTTCCTTTCAGATATATTATTCACATCTTCCTTACTCAATAAGGAGTGAGCAGGACTTCAGGCGGAAATAACAAAGGTGTACCTAGTATCCTAAACGGAGTCGGGGTGAGTCGCTAGTGCAGCAAGCAGCTGTTATAATGCTGAAAGTTCCAAGATGAAACAACGAAGAATAGCCCCAACCGCGGTAATTAATTTACCTTGATAAAGTTGCTCATGTTAATCAAAAACCAAAGTTAATGCCTTTCTTCTAAACTTGAAGAGCCGCACATTTACATATTTCATGAGTTTAATCCCAAAGTAAATGAGAACAGTTTGTTTATGTTGTAGCTGAGAACATAAAATGTCGTAAGGTTACGTCACAATTTTGTAACAAGGCTTCTAGGTTTGAATTTTGGACTAAGATAAGATAATTGGTCGACTCTTCTCGTTTAGCCTATTTTTGGCCTAAGAATCAGCATCGCCATACAATACAACGTAGCAATGCTGCCAGACTTTTGTGCACTTTTCTTGTTGACAGCAATGTGGACAAATTTTTTGATGCACTATGTTCTTTCCCTTCCCTTTTATACAATGTGGAGACTACTATACAACAAAAAATTCAAATACTGGCACTACTAATGCATAAAAGTATTTTGGAACTGTCAAATAAATCCTAGCTTCGAAATAAACAAATTAAATGTAATGTATGCTGGATCCACCCTAAGCCTATAAATTCCGTTTATCCAACTATGCCTTGGGTGAATTCTCGGGCATACATTTCCGAATATACACCTTACAGTGGATTTTTGGGGTTTTTTTTTTGGGTGGGAAATCATCCAATGACTTCTCCCGCTCTGGGCGGAGCGGAAGGGCGTGTCAGACTCTTACTGACTAAAACCCACCCGTGTTCCTTCCCTGGCCTAGCCAGGGGCCACGGTTTCCCCTTAGGGCTATCCGCAACCCCGGTGGTAGGCATCGGCCCTAGCGGGCCCCTTCAGTTTCAATGACAACTCTTTGAGGCGCGCGTGGAACACGACGCGCCGTCGACCTGGGCTTGGTCCTTATCGGACGGCGACCTACCCATTTCTCTCCGTCCGCAAGCCCGCGCCTACGGTGGCCGGAAATCGGTTATCGATTCCCGACGCCCGGGGCGTCTCCTACGGCGGCGGCTAGGGGCTTGAGGGAGTGACCTTTGTCTCTGCCTCACGCTCCCCGCCTCCTCCTTCACGAGCATTACTGCTTCGCAGAAGGAGGTGACAGCCTGCCACGCCCTCTCGCTCCGTACCATGGCCTGGACCAGGGCCGGACGTGAGAGGTCACTGCCACCGATCGCCTGCTCGAGGACACGGCGGTGCTCCGCCCAAGCCGGGCAGACCACCGTATGCTCCACCGTGTCCTCCGGGCGATCTACACAGTGGTGACACCCGGGCGTTTCCTCCTGCCTAATCTGAAACAGAAACCTCCCGAAACTACCGTGTCCGGTGAGGACCTGCGTCAGGCGGTAGGTGAGGGCGGCGTGTCCGGATTTTTGGGGTGGATAAACGGAATAGCCCGAGCCGACTATGGATTTTGCCGAGCTATAATGACTAAACTATTAAATATGTTCAATTGAATTTTTGTATGCAGAATGGGAACGTCATTATGGACATTAAATTTTTTGTTGTATTGTCGTCTCCACCTTGTATACATATTATTATTATTATTTTGAGTCGGTTAGCGTATACAAGGTCCCATTAAAATAGATGGACAAATAATACAGCGTTCAGTACGTCTTACAAAGATATCCATGCAAAAAAAAAAAACACTGATTAAAGTGATTTTATTTTGACCTAAAAATAATATATGGCATTGGGTAACAAACACTTTTAGTGTATTTTCGTTAGCTGATTTATTTTTCTTGTAAGTTTCTAATGCGTATTACTTTTTTTTTTTTTCTAATTGTCCTTATTTTGGTGGTCTGAATGAGTTTGTCCATCAATTTTATTGGAACCTTATACACTAAGATAATAATGTGTATGTGTGTATGATTCTAGATGTTTGTAGGTACTTGAGATTTGTTTAATAAATGGATGGTTTTAACTTGACTGATATTCAATTTACCTCAGGTTTGTATGCTGGAACTGCTTCATACTGTTTCTGAAGATAATTGGTGTAAGTCGTTAGTACGTCCTTTACTTCGTCTTCATTTATGACTCCTTCGGACACCAGTTTTTCAGCATACAGGTCTGGTATAGATCTGGTAACAAGAAATATTTATCAGATAGGCTTTTCTTATTAATGTAACGTCGATATCTGGCGGAAATTGCTCGTTATCTGGCTACAAAATTGCCTGATCGGAAACAGGTGAAATATGTAGTTTTGACGTAGTTTTTAGAAATTTCAGATTAGATTTCATGTAATTTATTTCTGTATGAAGTCTGTCATACCTATGAAAGCAATTAACAATAATCAATTAAGTAAATAATTATAGAAGATTAGAGTCTGCGCTGATAATCTTGAAAAGAGCTAGTTTAGCCGCGGACCTACTGCAGGTACTCAAGAGGAACTCATAAGAGCAATGTATTATAATAATATTAATATGCAGTGATTCGCAAAAAGGCGTATCACTGATGCGTAGAACGCGGGTCAGTGACAATAGCATCCTGAAAACAGTGGTGGAGAGCGCTTACTACCCTTTTCTGAGTCACTATTTGGGGAGAATGGTCAGGTAGCATATTCCTTGCTCTATTGTTCTCTGCACATCCTGCCGCAGTCACCAGCTATTCTTATCCTTGTTTTGTGTACTACTAACGCTAGTGATAAGGTATTTTACTAACAAATTGGACCATATTATTTTTCGAACTGAATAAATAAATAACGAATCAAAAAATTTCTTCTCAATCAAATAAACCCTTAATACTAACCTCCTACTATGAATAGTTTTGTAAAGCAGAGGGTTCGTGAACGTAGGGTCATCGACCTCGTTGTGACCCCATCTTCTGAAGCAGTTGTAGTCGATGAACACGTCTTTACGGAACTTGCGCTGGTACTCGAAGGCAATGTTCGTTGCCTTGACAACCAACTGGAAGTAAAATAAAGGAAAACTTTGGTAGATGGCATTGGGGCCACAGTGACTTTATATGAATTTAAATCGT
Organism: Conistra vaccinii; assembly: GCA_948150665.1. Lineage (NCBI taxonomy): Eukaryota > Metazoa > Arthropoda > Insecta > Lepidoptera > Noctuidae > Conistra > Conistra vaccinii. Next base: position 4,853,718 of record OX411328.1, read on the forward strand.
TGCGGGTTATAATAAACTTATTTGCCGTAACCATGATGCAAAGAAAGAACAAAACACGAACATAACCATTTGGGGGAAAATATGCGTCACATCAACGCAAAACGGCCATCGCTCAGCATAATGGGACTCTATGCGAGACATGGCTCTGGTTTTCAGCGACAGCCGGCTCGAGTTCGAAGATATAAGAGAATAACAACAAACTGACGCCACTCAGAATTTTTTTTTTTTAATTTTTTTTTTTCATAAATAAATATTAATAAATTTTATTATTATTATGATTTTTTTTTAAATTTTTTTGTTAGGTAAAGAGACAAATTACGAAAATATACGCTACCTAAGCTGTTTCCCGAAAAGAATGAAACAAAATAAATTATTACACGCAGATGTTTAGTTTCCCTGTAATCAGATATGTAGCCCCTGGAGGAAAAAATAACCATTTTTAATGCTCTCAGAGCTAATATAAGTTTGTGAGCATCTTCGTCTGGAATATTTTTTGAGACAAATCGTTCTGATATTACTCCTATTGGCCATGACAGGTTTAATAACAGTCTGTTCAAAATAGGTTTTCAATTCTTATTCGGAGAAAATTACTTAATTTATTTTCATATTTTCGATATATTGATTTTTCTAATCTAGCGATTAGCTAGGAAGGTAAAATAGAATTGACTCGCAAGGTAGAAGGTAGAGTAAATACTATAGTGAACCATGACGATAAAAATCGATATGTAACAATTTTTTATTTAAAAGAGTGTCCGTGGAGTTTCTTGCCCGTTCTTCTCCATAGGTACCTACTACGTTTTGGAATGGGCAATTAGCTTCATATTTTTCTGACTGACTGACTCCTTGACAATTCAAAAGTGCCTGTATATGGTTTAATTGAAATAAATGCTTTGAGTTTGAGTTTGATAGTATTTTTTTTTAGCATTACTGTACTTTACAAATAGGACGTTCTGCTAATGGGAGAAACTGCTCGTAGGACGAGTTGCTAATAGGATATTTTGCTAAAGTGTCGTTTTGATTATAGGTCGTTTTGCTTTTAGGATTTTGCCATTTGCTTTTAGGACTTTGTGAAGAGCGGGCGTTTTTGGGGGACTGTCATATGTAATTTTGACGTTAGAAAAGCCTAGTTTGAATAAATGACTTTTAAATTTTGTTTTTTTTGGAACGAAGTTCTTTTTCGCGCGTTGCGAAAGGGGGCTAGACGGAAGAAATTAAGACCAAAACTTGTAACGACACTTTTTGTTTTATAATTCAAAGCCATCTAGTATAGAAAGATTTTTAGCCTTGTTAAAAATTATACTAGATGGCTCTTTATTAATATATAATATGCAGCTAAAAGCACTTCGTTCCCACCGGGTGTCCCACGACACCTCCCGACTTTTTTTTTTTGGTGGGGAATTGACGTACAGTCTACAGTCTATTCTAATTGTTGTTTTTTCCACTTAAACGAATATCAAATTTTATGTTCCTGTAAATTAGGCTGATTTTAGAATGACTAATACTATTGATAAATTCATAAACATGTTTGTATTTATAGCGGAAACGGAACTTTATGGGTGGGTATTAAAGATGTTTTTCCTAAAACAAATTTTATGGCGAACGCAGTATAGGTACTTTCTAAGTAGGTGTATTGGGGTATCACTTTATTAGACTACCCGCCTCCAAAAATTAAGTACGGTCTAATTAAGTTGAGTAGGGTAATAATTATAATAAGTAATAAACATTTTAATAAAGGGAAGTGTTTTCCCCGTTTAAATAATTAAATCCCACGTGAGCCTGTGTGAGGCAAATATTATTGCTAAATTATTTCGTAGAACAATGGATGAAAGTTGAATAGAGTGCTCGACGAATGGAAATGTCTGGAAATAAACGTCATCTTAATAAGTCCTGCGTGTGACAGGTTTATAAGAGTTGCTAGTGCCGAAACACAAATAAAACCTAAATCAATGGTTTTGTGTGAAACATTGTACGCGGGTTAATATAGAACACAAAGGTGTTTTCAAAAAAAGTTCAACTTTAATAAACATATTTTTATTTACTGACAGACAACTGTCAGTGGGTCTACTAGAAACGCGTTAAATAGAGGATGAATATTTGAATGGAAGTTCGTTATTTTAGCCGATAGGAATTTCCATCCGGCAAACGGATGGAAAGTCGATGCGGATGCGCGGATGGTTTTTTTCTTCCTAAAAATCTTTATACAAAAAAAAAACAACCGACTTCTAAAAGAACACAACAAAGAGAAAAGTCGGTGTCTGGTTTAGAATTTTCGTTTTTTGCCACCGAGTTCCGAAATAAAAGTATTTTTTCTCTTTGTAGTGTTTTTTTTTGAACTGGGTTGTTTTTTTTATAGTAAAAAGTTTTTATTACTCACTTTTTAGTTGGGGTACTTAGATACCCCATATAAATTCGGATACCAATACTTGCAACGTAAATAACAGTGACAGGAACTTATTATACTTATTATCTACATATACATACTAAGTAGGAAAAATACGATATATTGAAGCTAACTAAAAAACTACCCAAGCAAAGTTAATAAAACTTATATGAAACCACTGCGCAAACTTCTTCTACAAAGTGAAAAAAGAATTTTCAAAATTGGTTCACAATATTATCGAAAATATCGACGAAAAAACTAAACAAAAAAAACTAAGTCGAGCAAAGAACCTCATTCTTTTTGGAATTTGATTAAAAGGTTTATGTGCTATATTAAGGCTGCCAGTCCACTGGAGCGGAGAGGAGAGGAGAGGAGCGAAGATGTGTCAATATTAATTAACCAATAGAATCGCACCTCTGGAGCGGAGTTTAGATTATATTGGTTAAAATTGGCACATCTCCGCTCCTCTCCTCTCCGCTTCAGTGGACAGGCAGCCTAAAGCCCGGGTTCTGTTGTTATGTATTTAGGAACTGATATACTATTTCAAGATGAGGGCCCACTTACCTCAGGATGATCTCCGTTTACATGGATGACTGGTACCGATATAGCTTTCGCTAAGTCAGTTACATACCGACAAGAACGGCCACGATGAGCAGGCAGTGTGAAACCCACCTGAAATTAATATGTTATTTTTTTTTATAATATGTTGTTTCTGTTAACATAACATCACGCCTTGTTTCCCCGAAGGGTTGGGCAGAGGTGTACCTGTAGTACCGAGAGTGTGTACCGAGTGTGTACCGAGAGCAGTGGTGGCCCAGTGGTAAGGGCCCCCGACTTACGAGTTGTAGGTCGTGGGTTCGAACCCAGCCAGGCGCTTTACTTTGTGTAAATAATTTCATCACCACTGCTCTCAAAACGGTGAAGGAAAACATCGTGAGGAAACCGGCATGTTTTAGAACCAAAAATTCGAAGACATGTGACATCCACCAACCCGCACTGGGCCCGCGTGGTGGATTACGGCCCACTTCCTCTCACAGAGAGGAGGCCTGTGTCCCAGCAGTGGGAACATTAATAGGCTGATGATGATGATGATGATGATGTACCTGTAGTAGGAACACTCACATTTCGTCAGTTATATTTTAGTCCCATGTACCTAATAGGGGGCGAGCCTATTGCCATCAACCGGGCACAAATCCAGACTCCGGGCTGTAACTGAGAAATTCCACTTTGCCCGACCCGGGAGTCGAACCCAGAACCTCATGCTCAGAAGTAGCGCCTGCGACCACTACTACTTGCAGTATACTTCTGTACTTACTTGTGTACTTTACTTGTATACTTTTAACCGGTTTCTATTAATAATCATGCTAGAGCTTATTTAGGACTTATTTCGCAATAGGCAGACAACTTATATCTGAAGATTAAGTATGATAGTTCAACGTTTTTTCTCATAACGCAATATTCATTCCTCCTATAAAAGTTATCTGACTATTGAAAAATCAACCTTGATTTTATTTATTGTTTAGCGCTGTCGTAATTTAATTGTGAATCATAAAAAAATAAAAAGAGTTTAACAGGTATTTACATGGCTACATTTAATTTCTAACATTAACGACACGAAAAAAAGGCTCTAACATTGTTATTAAAACACAAGCTTGCGGGTGACAAATGGAAAAACCATGTATTTACTATATTATGATCAAACACGTTTATGTACGTAATCTATACACGCACAAGTGTTTATAGGATTTATTTTCCCTTTACTTAGGCACAGTATAAAAAGTAACAGTACTATAGCTAGGCAGTGACCTTGAAACAATTACCTACGGCCGCTCGGTAGATAAACTTTCCGCGTCGTAACTGCCTCGCACTCAATACAGTTTGCGTACTGATATACACTGAAATTTCGAAGCCCGTCGTTTCGGCGATTTTCTATGAAGATATACTGATGCTAATTTATACTGTGACTTAGGTCTATTTTTCTTGTAAGTATTGAAAAAATGTGTGAACGAAGAAGATGAATCATTTTCTAGTTTGACCCCGGGTTTCAGAAAGCTTGCACATTGAAATCATCGTATTAAACAATGCCACAATTGCACGTTACGCCGTTGGTCCAGGCTGTCATTCTTTGATCTTTGACAGCAGTTAAGGGTCGTCAGAAGCCCGAAAGTCTGACAACCAATCTTACCAAAGGGTGTCGTGTTATCCAGGAACTGGGTTGTGGAGGTCAGATAGGCAGTCGCCTATGTAAAATACTGGTATTCAGATTCATTCGGTTAGACTTTCCAGTCTAACCGAATGAAGCTGTTTATCATAGTTTTTTGCTGACCCTATCATAGTTGGGAAAAGGTAAGGCAGATTGATTGATCAAAATTATACAAAGTTAAATACTTTTCTTAGCTTAATCAGCCTATAATATTCCCACTGCTGGGACACAGGCCTCTTCTCGGTAAGATTGAGTGGGCCGTAATCCACTACGCGGGCCCAGTGCGGGTTGGTAGATGTCACATATATCTTCGAATTTCGTTTCTAGGACATGCCGGTTTCCGCACGATGTATTCCTTCACCATTTTGAAACCAGATGGTGAATGATTTTATAAGCTGTTGTTATTTCGTTCAATCACAAACTAGGATTTAATAACAGTAATAATTTTTACTTTGTGAGAGCAGCTTTAACAGATTGGCTATTTGATCAGGCTCTTAGTAAGCGGGGTCGGTCTAGAGAAAATAATTTCTTTGGGTCGCAAATCGAATCGCTGCTGCAGATCGAAAATTATATTGAATGCAATCCTATTTCTCAAAACCTCATAAAGTGCCTTTAGTGGATTTCAGTGCTTTTAAAAAATCTATAAAACATTGCTAGAACCCTTGGCAGATGAACCCTTGCATGCTGCAAATGCTCAATACTAATTCCATCGTGGCCAGGGGACTTACCCCTCGTCATAATTATGTGTTCTATATAACGGTCGGTATAGTCCGTGGAATTTACGCCGAATTTTAGGCCAAGTTTGCATGAATTAAAAACAGCGATTTTTTTCATTTAACGTGTAGGGTATGGACAAGGAAGTATGTTAAAATGTATCCCGCGAAAAGTTTACGTTTGGTTGTAGCGTTACCAAAATGTACATCCACCCTAAACAAACGTCACGGACGGCCGCAATACTGCTAAGGGTGTGATGATACATGAAAATATATGATAAGTTAAACGAGCCTACTAAGACCTACAAGCCTAACAGTCCCTACAACTCTAAGCCCTATAAGCCCTACAGCCCTAACCTATCATATACCTAGTATGTGATAAATAAATATATAAATAAGTTCAGGATGTCTGCACCATGCGACCTAAGGTTACAGACGGATAGTAGGCAAGATGCCAGGTTCGGGAAGGCAAGGTACACTCACTGCCAGTCCCGCAGACTCACGAGAGATGGCTAAAGGTGTCTTGGCCACAGTGAGGGATAATGAGACAAGAATATAAAATTCAAATCATTATTTTTTACATTTTTTAGGTGGAGCTCGTGGCTAACTAGTAACAGCCGCACGGGTCGATCCGTCAGGTTAAGCTACGCTTGCTGGGGTTGGTCCGTGGATGGGTGACCATCTTTACATACCGAGACTCCTCTGTGTCTCGAAAAGCACGTTAAGCCCCCGGCTGTCATTCGTGGATCTTTGACAGTCGTTATGGGTCGTCAGAAGCCCGAGAGTATGACACCCAGTCTTAGCAAGGGGTATCGTATTACCCAGTTGCTGGGTTGTAGAGGTCAGATAGGCAGTCGCTCCATGTAAAATACTGGTATTCAGCTGCACCCGGTTAGACTGGAAGCCCATCCCAACATAGTAGGGAAAAGGCTAGGCAAATTGGACTGTATTTTTGAAGTGAAGTTCTTTAGCGGCACGGCGTTGTGCACTTTCTTTGGGATGGGTAAAAAATATTAAACTCGCGTCAGGTCGTAAGATCCGTTGCCTAGCAACCGACAAAGTAAATATCAATATAAATATTCTTTGACATTACGTAAAGATTGCGAGGTAAGAAATTTTACTCATATTGATGGGTAAAAAAAAGCCGTCAAAACATACTTTATGAAAAGTATTTAAAGAAAAGAAAGAAAGAAAGAAAAATGATTTATTCTGCACAAAGTAAACGCACATTACAAAAAAATATAACATTTAGAACTACTTGACAGATTAGTCAAAAGCCTCGTATTCATCACAGTAAAATTACAAATAAATTAAAAGTATAACAAATTTTGTCTATTGCTCGATGAGGTAAAGGCCAGAGACAATACGAATTTACATTGCGTAATTATGTTGCGACACTTGCAAATGAAAACAAACAAACAATCAAAACAACAAAGTGCCGCTTGCGCAATGGAAAAATACAATTTTTGCAACGAGTATACAACAATATCATGAGCAATTAAGCTGTGCGTCGTTTCTGTGCAAGAATAGGTCAATGCTCAGCTAAATGCCGTGACTTCGGACGAACCTATTGTCAACAGCGCTGATTTTCAGCAAAAACCTCACGAATGACGAAATGACGTCCCCCCGTGCAATAATAATCAAGGTAAGCGAAAATTCTTACGAAAATGAGTGTGAATATATCTGAACATAGTAAGTATGTACATTAAAATAATAGGTAAAAAAGAAATAAAAATATAATTATGTGCATCTGTATATAAGCGTAACATAACAATAATAAAAATACTTAAACTGAGATATACTAGCTACAATGAAAAAAAATAAAAAATAAAATGTTAATTAATTATTGTGGTATGTTTTCCTGAATCTTTAGCAGGTAATCATATTTTCACTTTGCACCATGGGAATTGCGATGGTATGGCGGCCATTTGCAAAAGCCATGGTGTTGGCGAACGACAACCATGCTTGCTTTTTTTGTCAAATCGGTAAACGAGTAAACTCTTATTACAATTTATAGGTATACGCGGTAGATATTATAAATATTATTAATTATCTTTGTTCTTTTATTATTTTAGATGACATGCATTGATGTACAAAGGAGCAAGATCCACCGACATACCTTCGGAATGCAAAACCTAACCGCTTTCGAAGCCTTCCGATCTGAATCGTAAGTATATGTGTATAGTATTCCATTTCTACACCAAATGGAACATAATCCCAACCTAACAGTGATAAAAATTGGTACCTAAACCTTCCGAACTTTATTGAATTATGAATATTATATACTATAAGTATATTATTATTGTCCCATATAGATAATGCAGCTGCAGAAGGACACACAGCTAACACGCCACAGATAACTGGGGACCACCAATCCCCTGTGACAATTACACAGACCGGACTTAAACAGGGAGGAATCAAAGTAGAGGCCACTCACACTGTTGGAAATCCATATCCATTGCCCGTAGGCCGTGACCCTCGAGGTAAGTACAAAAAGAGCAGCTATTTTTGCTAGTTTTAGTTTTATAATCATGTGGATTTCTGTATCTTCATATAATATTTCTTTAGGATATTCAAAAAATGCTTTTTTGTTCTCAGGACTCTTATTGGTGGAGGAATGTTATTCCAACAGTGTGTGGCGGCGTATTTGAAGCTCCCCCTGAATGCTGCGGTTCTATGCTGTGACATACAAAGAGGATTGGTAGAAAAGCGTGGTTCGTATTTGCTCTGTCTCCAACTTAATTTCTCATAAAGATAGTGTGGTTTCTGTGTAGTTACTACTCCAAAAAGTAAACTAGCCATATGTAACTTTCTCCTAGCAGCCATTTTCAAAATATTATTGTCATTTATAAAAGGAGTGACATGACTTCTACGAGGTATCTTTACACAGAACCGTGTACATGCATTTTGTATGCGTTGTATCAGCTTCTCTGTTCTAGCTAACAGGCATGGACCATACACGGTGTCACAGTAATTCAGTCTTGATAAAATTAGACTATCCACCAATTGTTTACGTAGGTCAACACTCAGGTAGTCTCTTATTGAATATAAGAGTTTCAATCTATAAAAGCAATTTCTCATGGAGTTACTGATGTGTTTCTCAAATCGAAGCTGAGGATCCATGGTTAACCCTAGGTTGCAAGCTATCTCTACCCTATCAATCTTTTCCCCCCTAATGACAACTTCTGGCTTGGCTGACAGTATTGCGCTGATCATTTTCCTACTTCCCAAAACCATAAATTTAGATTTCAGTGGGTTTAATACCAGTGAGTTATTGTCTGACCATGCCATCACTCTTTCTAGATCATCATTAATTTTTTCCAGTGCCTCTACTGTATCAGCTGGTTTAAAACTTATATATAATTGGATATCATCCGCGTACATGTGATACCTGCAATGCTGAAATGACGTAACAATGTCTGCGCTGTAAAGTATATACAAAGGAGGCCCCAAAATTGATCCCTGAGGCACACCACGTGGCACCTGACGAGGGGGGGATGACATCTTTGATCCATCCTCCTTCTGGACTTCAACGAGCTGTGACCTATTTTGCAAGTAGCTAGCGAACCACTGTATTGTTTCCGTTGAAAAACCATAATAGGCCAACTTGGAAAGTAATAGAGTGGTATTTATAGCATCGAAGGCCCGTGAAAAGTCCAGCAGTGCAAGGATTGTTCCCTCCCCCCTGTCCCGCGCCTCTAGGATATTCCCCACCACGTCAGAAAGAGCTGTGGCTGTCCCACGGCCTTTCCTAAAACCAGACTGAAGGTCGGGTAGCATATTGTTTGTCTCTAAATATTTCATCATTTGGTTATAAATAACCCTCTCCAAGACTTTCGACAAACAAGGCAAAATGCTAACAGGACGCAGATCCTTAAAAGTAGTAGGGTTGCCGATTTTGGGTAAGGGACGCACAATAGCGCACTTCCACAAGTCAGGAAAAGTGTGGGTATCTATCGACTTATTTACGATTATAGTAATAGCCTGAAGGGTGGTTGGTAACGTTAGCGTTACCATATCCAGACTGACTCCATCAATACCTTTAGCGTTTGTCCCCAAGCTCTTAATAATTTTCGAAATTTCTTCCTCATTCACATTTTGCAACTCAAATTGAGTTTCACCAAATCTATTCGTGTCAAAAAATGATAGCTGTGATGCAGGAAGAATACACTGCCCTGGTACATTTAGAAATGCCTTGTTTATCTCGTCTGGGTCATTAAATTGTCCGGGAAGCGAACCTTCACTATGTTCCGAGAAAACATCTGATTTAAGATTTTTCCAAAGGTTTTTGGGGTTTTTTATTTGACTATTAATGTGCCTGTCAAAGTATACCTTCCTTTCCTGCATTAGAGCTGTATCACATTGTTTTTTTAAATCCAAATAGTATTTCTTTGTAGTGTCTAACTTGTTCTTATGATAACTATTTTTTGCCTCGTCTCGCAGCTTGAACATTAATTTAATATTATACGTTATCCAAGGCGTGGGTCGGTCCCTAAATATCTTACTCTTTATGGGGGCATGTAAGTCAAATAATTGGGTAATAAGGACATTAAAATATTCAATCATGCTATTAACATTGGGCAGTGAACCAATTTCAAACCATGGCATCAATTTCAGATCCACTTCAAAGTAATCGACCAATATATCCCTTAGAGGCCGATATACAACTAGCCTAGGTTTGCTTTTTATCTTCTTTATTACAGTATCACACACTATGAACGAATGATGACCAAGTTCACTGACATGACTGACCAGTACATTACGAACCCCCACATCGGTACAGATTACGTCTATAAGAGTACTGCTATCCCCTACAAAATGAGTTGGTGACTGCACTACCTGATTCAGATTGGTATAGTTAAGGAATTCCATTATATCTTTAGTTTTTGTATTATTTGTATCCAATAAATTAACGTTGAAATCTCCCAGTAACACTAAATGATCGTAAGGTGCCAATGCGCTAATACTGTCAGTTACTCCATCCAGAAATTTTGACAAATCAAACCAGGGCGGCCTGTACGCAGTGCCAATCAACAACTTTTTACCATTCACAGTTAGATTTAACCACATCTGCTCAACATCAGACTGCTCGGAGTGTGGCCGTACGCGCGCCCTTATTCCCGTTTTAATGTAAAACGCTACACCTCCGCCTCGTCCCCCGCGAATAGTCATAGGGCGCGGCACGTGCTTCAACCTATATCCCGGAACCTTAGGCGCGCGTCCCTCCTCCCCAGGTCTCAGCCATGTTTCGTTGATTGCCATGATATCTACCGAGTGTTGTGACATGGCAATTAGAAATTCGTCCTGGTTAGTTGCCAGAGAGCCTGCATTGAATAAACCAAACTTTAATAATTTTGACTTAGTCATTTTATGTAAATAGTAATGGCTGTATAATTGTATAATATTTGATAATATTTATATTTGATAATAATTTATAATATTCTATATTTGCTGATATTTTATAATGTTGCATATTTGATAATATTTTATTCATATATTTACTATAGTTTTGCTTAATTCTTTTGTGTAAGTAATTTTTGTACATATGTTTTAATTCTGGTAGTGAATAAATAAGTGTGCTACAATCATTATGAACTGAAGATAATATAATAAATCTGTTGTTTGTAAATAATGTTGTTAGTGTGTAAATGATAATAAGTGTAAATATGTATAATATATCTATGTTCCTTGTATTATTGCAGTACTCACTCTCATATTCCCACCTCCCCAGCTTACAACAGATACGACACACAGACACCTTGTATGATAACCGATTATAATTAAAATAACTATTAACTAGAGAATAAAAATAAAAACGTGCAGCCTCGAACAAGGGCTTATTTATTACTGTCTGTAAATGGTCCAATAAGCTGTTGTATATCCTCCTCAGATGAAATCCGGTGAGTGGCCTCTCCAGGCTTTTGCCGGACCAATATGCGACCGCGCTTCGTCCAAACGAATCGCCATCCATGCATCCCTGCAGCGGCCCTTGTTTGACGAAACAACTGCTGATTTAGCCTAGTCAGCCTCTCATTAATATAGAAGCGCACAGGTTTGCCAGAGACTCCGAGATTTTCGGTGGTAGCGTCACGTCGCACGCGGGCTCCGTTCAACACGGCGTCACGCTGGTCACGCCGAGCGAGTCGCACCATAATAGCGCGCGGGCGGGGCTCTGTTGAAGCTGCAGGGCTTGTTGCCTTTATATGCCTACCGCCGACTCGCTCTGCGCTAACGATGTCGCGGTCCTCCAAAGCGACTCCTAACTTTGTGGCAATTAGCTGGAACAGGTGCGTTGGGTTTTCCGCTGGCGACTCAGGTACGTTTGCTATTACCAGGTCATTTGCCATCAGCTCCTGGTCCCTGTCATTGAGGTCCCTCTTGAGTTGCTGGACCACACTCTCCACCGCACTTAAATTTGCTGAAGGAGCACATCCGGCTTCGTGACGGTTCTCAAGCGCCTCCAATCTGGACTCAATTCCATCCATACGGATGTGACACGAGTCGCTAGACGCCTTCAAATCCGCGACGTCTTTGCGAAGCCCTACGACCTCAAACCGCAAAGTGCGTAGCTCCTCCACTACCAATTTTAAAACAGAGCCTACGTCCGGTGGGAACTCCGAGATCGCCTTCAAAGCTGTGTTGTCAGTGTCCACAGCCTCAGCTTCGGTCGAGGGAGGCGTGAACACCCGCATGAGCGCCTCCACCACCATAGGCGACTCCGGTGCAGCGATTGACGGGGGCGTCAACGGTGCAGCAGTTAATAGCACCTGCTTCTCACTCCGAACTTCTGCCATACAGCCACGCACCGGCGTTTCGGCCTTATTGTCCCGACGCACATTTCTATTGCATTCCGGGCACTGCCAGGCAGAGACCAAGGGGCCCCTCGAAGGTAGGCCGACACACACTCGGTGATAAGCGGCGCTGCATTTCGTGCACCTAGCGGTGTCAATCGCTGACACAAATTTGCCGCATCCACCGCACTTCACCGTCATTCTTGTAGCAGGACTTTATGAACCAGAGTATTTATAAATAATAAAGACTTGTGTACCGACGCAAACTTATTTTCAAAAAATTGAGGGTATTAAAATAAGTTTTGGAGATTTTGATTTTTATCTATCCAATATTATGCGCTTTAGGAGCACTCGGGAAACCTCACTACACGGTATATTTTGTATTTTAATTGCTATGCACTTAATTAAAAACTTTTTAGACACTGTATCCTGGTTATTTTATTTTGTTTTCGTAAAACAACTCGACAACGATCCGACCAGTACGAACGTCAATCCGTCACTCCCCTAAATGAATTGTTTGTTTTTGTTAGACTTTATTTTGAAAATAAATAAATATACTACTACTACTAATGAATATTGTATTTAACCACATAAATTATAGTGCTTTTATACTGATAAATAAAGCAATTCGTGCGAAATTATTCCCTAACCATTCCAAAATATTCAAAAATGCACAACGTTAATGTTCAAGTTTTCACTTCTGCCGGCACTCCAGGAGTGCAACCCGTTGTTTTTTTTTGATATTTTGTATGCTGTCGCTAACATCTCGACTCCACCTATGCTACTATTATTAAAACTATTATTATGGCTTTTGGTGAAATAAGGAATTTATTTATTTATTTATTTAAAAGAATCTCTTTATGTTTCGTTACAAGTTGTTTTTTGCATTATTAACTAAGTAAGAAGACGTCTCCCATTGAAAGTATCTGATCTAATCTGTGGCTTCTAATTCACTTAATTTTCCTTTTTCCGATACAGTAATGTGAACATCAAAGTCATTAGCTTTAGTGATTTAGGAGCTTTGTTCAGAAGGCCCAAAAATACGGACTCATAAAAAGTTAGAGACGAGTTTTCAATTATCTTGATTATTAACATCATCCCTTATACCGCGTCCTAACCGAAAGCGAACGTCGCGCGAGTACGCGCGGTCGACGCGATCGTTGTTGAATTTTTATAAATTCGACCCTCTGGTCCATCAACCTACCACTTCCCTTACAAAATACAAGCATGGGACCAACTTCGAATGGAACTAAACGCAAATGGGACTAAGTGCGAATGGGACGAAGAGCTAATGTGACCGACTGCGAACGCGGGACGAAGTGCGAATGGGTCGAAGTGCGTATAACCTGAATAATGACGTACCATCGGAGAAGTTCATATCTATACACCGTAAGGACTATTTCTGCTTGCAGCACTTGGCCGCTATAGAACCGGGGCGGTAACAGATGTGGTCATCATGTTTACGGGATTTTGTTTTCAAACTGTTTCGATATGAAGTTCTTCGGTAGTACCTATCTACAACCGCGACTTGATTGATCGCGTGAGTACATCATATTCATTAATAAAATGGGCGCGACGATCACATACTCGCGCGACCATCACTTTCAGTTAGTACGCAGCGTTATCCTCATAAAAAATTCTTAAATAAGTTTTACCAGTTTTGAGTTTATTGGTACTTACTTGATTATTCACGACAACGTGTAAAGATCCACCAACATTAAAATGTGGTGCTTGTGACAACATCAACGTCTCCTGGTTCACTCCTTGGCCAGTGAAGGCGGCGTCACCATGGATCTATGAACAATAAAATTAGAATCCAATGAATAACTAATAGTCCTAATAGAACCTTATTGGGTTGCATATGGGCTGAAAAAAATGTAAAATACTGCATGCTGTGGGGGAAAGAAAGACAACAAAGCAATAACTCCTACGATCCTGGCTGTGAATCCGGTAATCTCTTACAAATTAAAAGCTTCCGCAGACAGGAGCGACGCGACCGGCGCGACACATACGCGGCGGTACATATGGACGCATAAAATAAAACACACTTGAATGAAAATAAAACTTCAATACCTACTCGACCCAAATGTATGGAACAGCTTTTTCCGTGATTACGATGTTGGTCCCATGGAGATATTTGTTCAGTTTGATGGTCTGTGTCACATCCTTAAATATGACCATATATTTTTTATACATCCTGTATAAGCTTGTAATAAAACTGTGATAAGTACCTACTTAATGTATTTAACAAAAGGTCAAAGTTATTCTAAATTGTGTTCATGGAGCTAAAAAACTTGTTTGTTCTTTTGGAATGTATAAGCGTAAAATTCCGTGGAAGCTTTATCAAGATTTACATAAAAATGTGTTAATATTTTTTCGTACTTAAATTAAATAAAGTTACCTGAACGTTAAGAACTTTGTCTCCCATCCTCGATGATCCGTCCTCGGAATAGTCTCCTTCTTTCAAATGTAACTGCCTGGATCTTGCTTTACCCATTGATACTGGATTTGCTGCCTGAAAATAACCATGAATAACTATGTAATTTTATATGACAACCTTTTATTAGTACTTTTCCCGTTTTCACCTTCACTAAGTGCACTGTTGGATTTTCAACGCTAGGCTCAGTGCTGAGAGTTGAAATTCCAACAGTGCACTTTTGTTTAGGGTGTCATTTAAGTGTCACTTAGTGAAGGTCAAAACGGGCAGGACTCCTTTTGAAATAAGATTAGACATAAAAAAAAACCTTTTTTACAGTTTTTTCAACAAATTCTGACTTCTATACCCTAGGCATAAGGATGACATTACAAACCAAAAAGTGGTTACAATACCAACTACGAGTATTTACTGCAGTTGACATTTGTTATGGCACTGTAGCGGTGACACCGCCACATACGAACTACGCAACAAAGACATGACGTCACACAATTACTGCATCGCGCAGTTAGAGTTTACCGAGCGAAAAACATAGATAAGACTATCCGAAATCAACTAATGGGCAGTTGCCCGCCAGACATAACAACCCGTCTGGTTGGAGGATCCTCCCTTTTCTATGGTGGATGAGTGAACTTTACACCCTGTTCCTCATACCTCTAAAGCACCTACGCAATAGAAGTCAAAATCGGTTGAACGGACTGTAAAAAAGGTTTAGTAAAATGTCTAATCTTATCTCTCTTTAAATGGAGTATAAGTATTTTCAAGGCTTACTGCCAGAGTCTGTACACGAGTAATCTATGGGTCATTACACCAAAAGATCGCTGGACGTCATGCATGTCCAGTATAAAATTTTTTTTAGCATGTTGTTGAGACTTCCTCGATCGCTACTGCAGCGCGACGGAAATGTTTCCGTACGCTCGTACCGTCGGGTTTCACGCGATTGTGCGCAAGAAAACAGCTTCACTACTGAGGAGAGTGAGAGACAGTCGCAACAGCATCCTGAGAACTGTAGCGGAGAGCTTCAGCTCTCCAATTGTAAAGGAGTTTGTGCGGAGATTTATTGGTACTACAAACACCAGTTTATAAGTTGTTTTAATATTATGTTACTAAAACTCTATGGATTCTTTGTTCCGAAATAAAAATCAATATTATTATTATTATAATCAAGCTTCGTGCAGACTAGCGCGACGCGACACCGGTCATTGTTATACCGTTAAGTTTCTGAGAAATTGAATTGTTCGTGTTGCGTCGTGCCGTTGCGTCGCGCTGTTCTGTACGAGCCTTCATACGGGTTGGGTCGTAGAAAAGGGACATATTGCAAAGTTTATAATCATTTACAAAAATAGATACTTATGCAAAATATCAATTCATTATCATTTCAAAGAATTGGATAATTCTGAATCAAGTTTTCGTTCTTCGAGATTTATGAGGCAATAAAAAGCAAGTTTAAAAACTAAAACCCGACTTCTGAAAAATCACGCTCTAAAAAGTATGAAACAAGAAAATATTTCGGACAGAAATCAAGGCATAGGTACAAAAATGGCCAAAGTAAAGCCGTAGTCGCATGCCATTATAATTTTGTAGCCGACAGGCATGCGACTACGGCTTTACTTTGACCATTTTTGTACCTGTCTTGATTTCTGTCCGAAATATTTTCTTGTTTCATACTTTTTAGAGCGTGATTTTTCAGAAGTCGGGTTTTAGTTTTTAAACTTGCTTTTTATTTCATTTGTTTTGGGGTTATAATTTCGTATTATGTCTTCCATTGACTTGAATGTGCCCTGACAGCTGAGAGTAGGTATGTCATGCTCACTCAGATGTCTCGCTGATGGTGGCGTGTGTGTTGGATCATTTAGCTCCCTTCAAAATGGTTGAGCTGAATGGTGCTAATACATGCGTCATGTTCGTGAACGGGCGCCGTCAGTTGGGACTGGTCATCTCTTAGCTGCCGTGACTTATTTTAATCTTTGAATTGTTTCTTTTTATTACGGACGCTTTTAACGTGCGCATCTTTTTACATTGTTCTCACATGTATAATTTAAACATGAATGATGTAAACAATTATTTATTTTAAAGAGTGTCCGTGGAGTTTCTGGCCCGTTCTTCTCCATAGGTACCTACTACGCTTTGGAATGGGCAACTAGCTTCATATTTCTGACTGACCCACTCCTTGACAATTCAAAACTGCCTGTATATGGTTTAATTGAAATAAATGCTTGGAGTTTGAGTTTGAGTTATAAAGTATTTGCAGAGCCGCTACATTTATTTTTTTGTATAGGTTTAATTGTATAATAGGTATTAATTTTACAGTTGCGCCGTACGTAGCACAGTCTCACTTTTGCATGTTTTTAACAATTTAAACATATTTATTTACTTTGAGAATATGAAATATATACATATTTGTAATGTGCTCGTCAAGCCCTTTCATTTGATACCAAACATGGTATGATTATATAAAAAAAAAAATTTCGTTCGTCATTTTATGTCCTCTAGAGGGCGCAATATTGAATTTAATGTAACGTGTTATAGCCTATAACCAGCGGACGATCAGAACGCTTCCAACGATACCTCATTTGTCAAATTATGATCAGTGGTTTAGAAGTTATGAGGTTACAGATGAACATACATACATACATACATACATACATACCTACATACATACATACATACATACATACATACATACATACATACATACATACATACATACATACATACATACCGGTCAAAATCATAACCCTCCTTTTTGCTTCGCCGAAGTCGGGTAAAAAGCAGTCCCTATCTTGTCGTGCTTTTTGCCTCATAGATCTCGAAGAACGTTGTCAGATCAATTAAATACCTAAGTATTTAATTGATAAATAAAACACCACCCTACCCGGGCAGGGTAATTAATTAAATGAATGATGGGGGTCTTAAACAAGCAATTAATCCGTACATTGTCTCTTGTAACCCATCAACGTCTGCTAGGGGTATAATTAGCCTTGCAGATTAGACGGGAAATTGAAAGGACATTGACCTACGTCACTACGCAGCCGTACACCGTTTATTAGACAAGACGTGTAAATTATGCGTAAATAAATTAGATTACCTCTAAATGCGATGGATTGTTCAATAAAGAGAATCTAACAGATTTATCGTTCACGTGAATATCCACCGAAGCACCTGAAATAAAATAAAATGTTTAAAACCACAATGAAACATAGCGACTTACTTTTAAATGTCGTATCTGTATAAATAATTAAATAGTTTCTTGGTGGCAGAAGTTTTCAGAGTTAAAATTTCTTTTACAGTAAATTCAATTCAATTCAAAATATTTTATTTCACATAAACCTACAAGGGCACAGCAGGGCACTTATGAAACGTCAGAAGCTGGGTGCACGGTTCCAATTGGTTGTTTCCTATGAAGAAGAGCCGGCAAGAAACTCCACGGTTACTGTTTTAAATTAGCTTTTACAATATGTTTAAATAACAGTGTTAATAGGTATGGGAGGACAGTGTAGACCTTTCTAGAAGTACCAGGTAGTTAACAAAATAGAAAATGGTCAACAAATCTACAGTCCACTAAGCATACAGCGTTCTCACATGTGAATATAGAAAAGCATCTAAGTATATAAAAGATAAATAAATTATTAATAAATAAAAACATATTTTAGACGAAATAACATGATTGTCATTAGCAAATGCAAATGATTAAATCTTAAACTTAATACTTACTAAGATGCGTAGAAATATCACAGGCTGAGTTCGCTTCAATGGGAAACTCTGGTTGGCCACTGAACTTGTGGAAGATCTTCACTGGCGGGCATTGAAGAACGCCAGTTAAAGCATTTAGCTTGCCCCTGTGAGCCATTGCTAGGATTACTTGTTCTACTCCTTCTGTAATTATAATAAAATAAAATCTTTGCTTTATGAAATAAGTACAGACACAGTTCACATATAACAAACAGACACACAGACAGTTCATAGAGTCATACAAAACGTATAGTGAATTCAATAAATGCTACGAAATCTCGTAGCAGCTATAGTTCGTTAAAAGCGCTACTAAAGTACGCGCTTTACTACGCTACGAGCATTGCTAAGCTACGAGGGTTGCTACGCTACGAGCATTGCTACGCCATGGACTACGCGCTACGAATGCAGCTACGGGATGTGAGATTTCTGGATGAAATTATGAGCTAAAGTATAAGGTTATTAGTAACTGTATGAACATAGAATATGTACTTATATTTTTTTTAAATCTATATTATTAACTGGGTTTTAGGTTTTCTATAAATACTGCCTGTACTTAGTGCATAATATAATTTTAAGTCAAATAACCACAAAACTTAAAAGTTTTCTAAAACACAGCCGCAAGTAACGAACCAATAAATTAATAATTATCGTACTTCGTTAATAATTTGTTGATTTTCGTCTCACTTAATTAAATTTCATGAATGGAAAATCAAATTAATTCTCGATTTACCTCCAATAAATTACAAATGCTCTGGAGCGAGTTGAGTGAAAAAGGGAGATGGAGTCTTTGCCCTGCAGTGGGACAATACAGGCTGATTATTATTATTTTAAATTATAAATAATTCAAAGACAAGATTTATGGTTTTATATTGTAGGGGGGATAAACTTGTGAATTCGGATCACCGCACGCCGTAGTGCTCTACTAAAGAATATATAATAAAAGCTGCATGTTTATGTGTGTCCAGGTATACAATAGAATATCAAATGAATTGAAAACATTAAATACAAAATTGTTCAAAATTAAATTATACAAATGGCTATTTATCTGCCAATAGTTTTTACAGTGTTAGGGAGTTCCTGGAACATAAAATCGAATGATGACAGACTGTTTCGTTATGCATGTTGCACGCTTATATCTGTTTCGTTATGCATGTTGCACGCTTATATCAAAACATGTTTGTTCACATTATTAACATTATCATCTTTTGTATCATGTTTTTAGCAAATAAATGTTATTTCTATTTCCTTAAATGGCGCTAATAATAGTTTAATTTTTTTGTGTCAGATCTTGCATTTCTAGGGTTTAAAATAAGAGAGATCTTGTTTTTACCCAAGATATGCATAATGTGACTGTGAATGTGATTGTGCACTTCTATTCTAGGCTATATTACCTTAACTATCCTACGACATGTCAAAACACACTTCTAAACATCTTACCAGCAGTAGTCAATCTGAACAGACTGGAGAAGAATGTGAGAAGAGATTCGGCTCCTTCTCCGCAGTACCTCTTCACTGTGGGGTACTTTATGCCCAGGAACTTGTCCCACGCCTGGGACTGGAGAAGCTCCTTTACAATCTCTAGTCGACGAGTATTGTCGACGGAGTCTTTACCAGTCTCTATGCGTTGAGCAAACCATTCTCTTTCTGCTTCTGTCTGGAAAATGAAACATAACATGAGATGAAAACATGATGATTTCTTTATGTCTAATTATATGTGTGCTTTTTAGTCTGTGCTAAATAAATACATTTTCTTTCTTTCTTTCTTTAGATCATAACATCTGATAACTCTACTACCCACTTAAATAGTCTTGGGGGTAGGGTTGTTGTGGTAAATAAACTAAAATAATCACGTTGCAAGTTTTCGTAAGTTAGAATTAAAGTCGATGTATTGATTAAATACATATTTTATAGGACCATCGACTTTGCAAAGAGAATTTTCACTAAAGGCTGAGCATCGAATCTATGTTGCATGGAGTGAAGTGGTCAAAGAAACCTTGAGGTGAACTAAAAAACCTGATATCGTGAAGTTTTCATAGAAATTGTTCCCCCAGAGGCGTATCGCACCGTAGCGTCGCACTTGTCTGCGGGAGTCTTAAAGCTCATAGTAAATTCACCCTGTATACACAGACTGGAATTATAGTTTGACCGATACAGCCGTACGGCGCGGCGGCGCCTTAGGAATGCGCGGCTTACGCTGCGAGCGTTGACGAATGACCCGCAGCACGTTGCCGTGAGCGTTGACGAATGAACGGCCTGCACTGCCTCGCCGTCTCTCCGTGCACATACCTTTTTTTTGGTTGGGAAATCATCCAATGACTTCTCCCGCTCTGGGCGGAGCGGAAGGGCGTATCAGACTCTTACTGACTAAAACCCACCCGTGTTCCATTCCTTGCCTTGCCAGGGGCCACGGTTTCCCCTTGGGACTACCCGCAACCCCGGCAGGCATCGGCCCTAGCGGACCCCGTTAGTTTTGCTGACATCTCTTTGAGGCGCGCGTGGAACACGACGCGCCGTCGACCCGGGCCTGGTCCTTATCGGACGGCGAGCTGCCCGTTGCTCTCCGTCCGCAGGCCCACGTCCGTGCACATACCTAAGGTGTGGTCCAGCGGTATCCGTCTTACTATAATAAAAGCGTCGACGACATATTCGCACTTACCTCTAAATAGCTGAACTCATAAGAGATAGGTCCACAATATATACCCTCCAATGTTTCCACAAGATTCTTCACAGATTTTTTGCCATCATAGCCGTACAACAATCCTAGGTCCACATGGTCTTCAGATCGAAGCCCGTATCTTGATATACTAAGCTCTTTGACACTTCTGAAATTATACGAATAACTTAGTGAATAAAATTTAATGATGGCGATTAAGTATATCCGATGGGTATTATGGAAAGTAAGAAAGCAAATTTATTTGATTAACTGCCGAGATTGAAATAGGAAATTGTTAGGGTATTATTTCTGATTAATTATAGGGCATGTTTTTATATTACACTAGCTTTTGACGAGGCTTCACCCGCGTGGATGTCGCAAATATTATCCCACGGGAACGACCGGGATAAAACCTATATAATAAACCCTAAACCAGGTAATGGGCTAACAGTGTGCCAAATTTCATTGGACAAAGATACTTTTGCATATTTAATATAAATCTAGTATGGATTGGATTGCCTACACTATTCACGAGTGAACATGTTGCATTACTAATAATCTGATTACGTATAATAAACTAGTTTCCAGTCTAGTTTCAAACTCGTACGGAGCTCATAAGGGGAGGCGAGGTCGCAAGTCTTCGCCAAATATGTAGAGTAGCATAATCAACCTATAATGTTCCCACTGCTGGGACACATGCCTCCTCTCTGTGAGAGGGAGTGGGCCATAATCCACCACGCGAGCCCAGTGGTTTTAGGACGTGACAGTTTCCTTACGATGTTTTCCTTCACCGTTTTGATGAAATTAATTACATCAAGTAAAGTGCCTGCTTGGGTTCGAACTCACGATCAACAATTCGTAAGTTGGGGCCGTTATTGGTTTCATGTTGGCAATCCGTAAAGGAGATGTAGGATCATTTGCAACCAAATGACTCTTCATGGCTTCACAATGTAAACCATTTTCGAGTAATTTTATATTTTAAAATGGATGAAATAAAAAATGTCAAATGACTCGAAAATTGTTGATATTTGCATAGGAGTCAAAACGGGTCATTTGGTCGTAAATAACCTCTCCTACTATAACCAATAGCCCTATAAATCGCCATCAACAATTATTCGTATAACGTGGTGATCAATGAATATTACATTTACATTATACCATTGGGCCACCATCTAAAGTAAAAACCGTAAAACACAAATATTTATTTACAAACCTGTCTTCATTTCTATAGTCAACATTGTCTATAGTAGCTCTGAGATGGCCGTGTGTTCGATAAGCTTCCACCAACCGCTGCGCCCGGCAGTTCTCGTTTCTTGTCGCTAGTACTGCTTCGGGAACATCTGAATGGTAAAAAAATCGAAGTGTATAGAGTGCCGCGAGTTTCTTGTGGCACTCTAGTGTCACTGCCTCGGCCCGGCTAGGGTGCCGTGAGCGTTGCATTGTCACTGTCACTTGTTATTTAGGTTAGGTTAGAACTGTGACCACACAACGCACGAGCCGAGCGAGCGTAGCGAGCGGTGCCGCGGTAGCGGCCGGCGAAGTGCCAGGGTCCGTTTAGGCACAAGAGCATGAAATATTTTGAGAATGTGGTGTTTTACAGCGATCTAACCTCGACAATCAAACAAAATACCAAGTGACGTGACTTAGTGACAGTGACAATGACAATCCAATGCTTGTGGCAGCCGGGCCGAGGCGGTGTTACTAGGGTGCCTGTAGTGGCACTTTATCCGATAGGGATAGAGTGCCAATGGTGGCACTCTATACACTGCCAAAAAAAATTGAGGTATGATGGGTTGATCACCTCTCTGATTGGATAAATTTCTTATAAACCGCTTATCACCATTCTTTTGCTCATTTTAAGGGTTGCGTACCAGAAAGGTACCAAACAGAACCCTATTACTAAGCCTTGGCTGTTCATACGTCCGTCTGTCTGCCAGCTGTCTGTGAAATCTTCTAAATACCTGACAGATGAATGTGTTACTAATTCCATTTTAAGAATTTAAACTTAAAAGGGTTTGTTTACACTTTCATCAGATACTTTCGGATCAAACTATAGCTAGCAGTCCCAAGTGGTCATAGACTCTCTACGCAACTGTAGGTAAAATTGATGAGATTTAATCAATCTTCCCAGCCTTTTCCCTACTATATTGAGCGACTAGTAACTGGGTAAGACTGGTTGTCAGACTTTCGGGCTTCTGACGACCCGTAACGACTGTCAAAGATCCACGAATGAACGCCGGGACCAACGGCTTAACGTGCTTCCAGAGGCACAGAGGAGTCTCGGTATGTAGAGAAGGTCACCTCCACAGACCAACCCCGGCAAGCGTTGCTTAACCTGATGGATTGACCCATGCGGCTGTTATTACTAATCCACGAGCTCCAGTAAAATTGATGAGATTAGCAACTGTTTGTCTGAGATTACGAATTCAAGTACCTAATGTTAATTATTTTTAAATTCTCTAGTTGTAGTTCTTTCCCTACTTATAGTTAAACATACATACATAAACTTACGCCTTCATCCCATGGGGGTAGGCAGAAACTACAGAACGCAACCTGCTACGATCCTAACAAACTCCTTTTGCTTCATTTACGTTCATACATCTGGTCATACACATACGCCGGTTGCGAGTAGGTATTACTAGTACGCACTAAGCACCTGACCTTTCTGAATAGCGATGTGACGAGTCGGATTTTTTTGGACTCGAGTTACTCGAGTTGAACTCGCTACTGACTCGAGTCGCAACTCGAGTTGACTCGACTCGGTGCCTGTAGCGAGCGTATCGTAGGCTCAACTCGGCGCAAGCACGCACGCACTACGCAGGTAGAGATGTGCGAGTCGACTCGAGTTATCCACTCAGCTCGGATTGGCAAGGGGTAAAGTAATGATGTAATGTATTGTATTGTAACCTAGAGCTCGAGTCAGTCGATTCGCAATTCGAGTTGACTTGTTGTCTTTCTTTCTTTGTTTGAGTTTGTAGTCGCGCTACAAGACTACAACAAAAAATCAATGCAGAATAGGATCAGGTGTACTGGTGTATTTATCATGTTATGAAAGAAATATAGCAGGTATTTGCAATTATTTAAATAAAATGTCAAAATAAACCTCGCAATTCCGATCGTGACCGAGCCCGAACGAGTAACGGAACTCGACGCAACGCGACGAGTCGACTCGACAACGTGAGCGAATCAGCGAGCAGCTCTACCATGAGTTGCCATCGAAAATTTACTCGCTAGCGTTAAACTCGCTAGCGTATTAACGTTAATCAAATACATTTCGATAATGTCAAAACTTGCTAGCGTCCCCGTAAATGATTTATATGAAAAGATATTGTACAGCGCCCCTAGCGGTCACAGAAAGAATTAAAATTTGTTCCAAGAGCACTATAGTTTTCGATAGGTAAGAAACCTAACGTAATCTATTCGATAGTCGCTAACGTTTTTCAGCTGTCACCATATAAAACGGCACCATGAGTCACTAAATCGACAGACGCTATCGAAAAATACGCTTGCGATAGTAGTTACGTTGCTCACTACCATTTTGACGTGTGAAACATGTTTACATTCAAATTATATACGTTTTTAGGTCTATTAAAGGCAAAATAATGTCTGGAAGAGATTATTTAGCATGGAATATGTTAGTGGCCCCAAAATTTGGAGGCCAACGACTGGAAAAACGTAAATTTCAAGAAACTATCTTATTTAGTTCTCTTACAAAATATTCTATTTGCCGGCGATGCCGACGGGACCGATTTGTTCTAAAAGTTTTAACTACATAAGTTAATTAATTGTATAGTGTTTTATACGAATAATCTACAAAGATTGTAAGAAATTCTAATAAGAAATAAATAAATGCACAATTCCAAGAATTCGGCTTGCACCACAATATCCTAACGGATTTACTTACTATAAAAGGCATAGGTACCATTTTGTGGGCAATTCAGTCGCAGTTCAGCCCTAGATAATACACTTAAATACGGAGCTCAGCCACCAAAGAAGAAACATACCAAGAAAAGCCGAATTCTCCGGAATCATTCAAGATAGTAAATCAGTGTTTTATTTCGCTGCCTCAAGATAGTCCTCATCGTGGTCACTGTGGGTTATGGTACCCAACCTAGGTACGTATTCAGGGGTCCGTGGTGGTTGTGCAGCCAGCGGATTCACCTAGGGTCAGTTGTCAGGGAGCGCGCATCAAATATCAGTGGGAGATCGTCCCAGGTTGCCTGCGGTACTGTAGGTACCTCTGCCGTCCGCAACACTATTATTGTAAACATAGTTCATTTTAAATTTAAATAAATAACGCCGCGAATCACACATTGTCAACAAAATTACAAATTGAATAGAGGTAAATAATTATTACCTATAAGGAATAAAAATTCAACAACCCCTAAATACCATAAAAAGGTGCACTAACTGCCAACCTTTCTATTTAGTCGGATTGTTTCATGATACTTTATTGACTGTCATAACATTGTTACCATAGCGATACCTTATGTGTAGTGATGGGCAATTCTCGAGAATATTCTCCTTGCGAGAACTTTGCTGTTAAATTCTCGAGAACATTCTTTTGGTAGGGAACTTATGAGAATTTAAAAATTGGATGACTATTGAATCGGTATTTTTTTTAGACTAATAGTTTTTAGTGCATTTGAACGTTTTACGAAGTTTGAGTTTAAAATAAACTACACCTCAACTTAAATTCTCAGTAAATTCTCCTGAGCCAGAACATTCCCGAGAATATTTTCGAGAAAATTCTCATAAATTCTCTTAAATTTCCTAAGGTAGTAATGTTAAAGTATGATTTCTGTATTAAAACGAACTTTATGGTTTTAAAATAATCAGCATTAATAAAATGAATAAGAAAACAACATTATAAGAAAGGTTTATGGTGCAAATAATTAAAAACAAAATAACAATCAAAAATAATTTTGACGCAACTAAAATCGAATTTGATAATCGCGACTCCATGTGGTACTTGTTTGCCCTACCTTGGGAATTTTTTTTAGAGCCGGAGGCGCGCAGGGGGCAGCGTCGACGTGTTTTGATATGGAATTTTTCACTTTTTGTATGGAAAATATAAAAAAATATTACCTACTGTATGTTGAGTTTTGGGGGTTTTTTCCGATGTGTTTTATATGAAATTTTTCACTTTTTGTATGGAAAATATGAAAAATATCAAGGAAAATTTTAAAAATGATTACCTGCATGTTGAGTTTAAGGGTTTATGGGTTTTAAAAATCACACCAACACCTCGACTTCGGATGCAAAAACAGTACTGTCTTTTTTTTCTTTTCTTTTGCTAATATTTCGAAAAAAGTGTGCCCTATCGCAGAATAATGAAAATTTCGACCCCATTTATGAAACTCATAAACCCTTAAAACTCATCATGTAAGCAAACATTTTTCATATTTTCCATACAAAAAGTGAAAACTTACGTATAAAACACGTCGAGAGTGCCCCCCAGCACCCTTCCAACTTCACGACAACAAAAAAACCACGGGGTAGGACAAATAAGTACCACGTGGAGTCGCTCTTGGTGCCGATTTTCTTGTCACAAATGCCTCTAAACTAGACTAAAAATCACCAAAATTTAGTTTAGTCCTGTCAAACGAAGATTTCCCATTCTGAAATAGACTAAAGTGACACAAGTGTGTCATAGTGTTTAGTGATAGTTTAGTTCGGTGTACAAGAGAATCGGCGCCATTTCCAGTCCGAAACATAATACAGTAACGTTTTTTCGAGTAAAGTATAAATAACAACAATAGAAGTTTACTTTAGACCTTGAAATCGAAACTTATTGTATTAAAATTTAGCAATTTTACTTCCATTTTTAAATTCTCGTATATTCTCCGTCGAAAAGAATATTCGAGAATATTGCAGAACATTCTCGATCCGAGAATATTCTCCGTGTGAGAATATTCTCCCGACACATCACTACTTATGTGACGTTTTGATCATATGAGCCGTTCCCTCTTCTTATTACTGAGAAAGATAGAAACAAAACATAAGAATGAAGTTAGCTAGACGACCAGTGTGGAAGATTTCTACCATTTTGGCAGATTTCGCTCCAAAATGTTGTCTGTGGCAGATCCTGCTGACGATTTACAAAAGTGGCAGATTTTGGCAGATTTAAAAGACTTCAAGGAAATTCACATAACCTTATTAGAATTTTCCTTTTTTTATTATTATTAGGTATAATAATGCATAAGAAAATTGTTAAATATTTTTGTTGATTAATGATATTTCATTGAATTTGTGTCTATTTTTTCCGTTTCCATGAAGGCATATTTTTGGCATTTTTGGCGCCAAGTGTGGCAGATTTTGGCAGTTTTTTTGCCCAGTCTGTGGCAGATTCGCCATTTATGAAATGGTCACACTGTAGGTGACACGATCTATCGAGCTTACCTTAGCGCCTGCATGAGACTCCGTAAAACTCATGGTGCGAGCATTATCGAAATCAGTTTGATCTACGTCAACACTTCCAACTCCACCCGCTTTTCATAGAGCTTACGTCATGCCGCCATACATATTGGAAGTAAACCCTCCGGGAGGGTCACCGGCATTTCGTTTGCGCTAAAGTTAACCATCGCTGACGGTCTACGGCATTAGGTTTAAAACCGTATTATAAACCACTGTAAAACGAAGTTAATTTGTGTGAATATTTGTAACAGTGAGCAATTTTTTTATTGATACGAGTAATTAAATTATAAATTATAATATCAGATTTTACTATCACAGTTTATAATGCCAGCTGTATTCGCTAAGAAAAAACAACATTTAAAATGAGCCCACCGCGAGGGCTCCCGGTATTCCATATGCGACTAGGTGAACCGTCCAGGAGGGCTCCCGGCACTGAACGGGTTAATACGCTAGCGCTAGCGAGTAAATTTCGATGGCAACTCATGGTAGAGGTACAAGCCGACCCGAGTGACCGAGTCGAGACGCGCGGTTGCGCGCGACCGTTCGATCGACCGAGTTGACTCGAGTTGGTTAAAACTGAACCCGAGTTGACTCGTTTACGATTTGACTCGAGTTACTCGAGTCAAATAACTCGACTCGCACATCGCTATTTCTGAAGAACATCCCAAAATCAACAAAAAAAAACTGTTACTATTATTGTTTGGCATTGGTGTTGCACACACGGCTACATATCAAGCTATACATTTCCAGTATAAGAGCTGATGCATTGTATATAATATGATTTCCGTACATTGAGAGGTCAGGTTATACTGGAAATATATAACTTGATATTATGTAGCTTTGTGTACACGTAGATTTGGAAGACGGAGGTCTTCTGGTACAGGTATCTCCATACTTAAAAGAAGGTCTCTACAACTTATTTGTTAAAACCTGTTGATTATGATATAAACATATCATTATTAACTGTGTTTACTATTATTAACTTAAGGGCTCACTATTCGATCATTTGCAATTTATAGCGCTAAGTACGGACGAATTAATATCTACAAATCTTGTACAAAAATGATAACAGACTGAGTCGATACTTTATCAGTAGGTAAATAATCAATAACACACTGGGAGGTCAAGATTACTAGGTTAGGAACAAAACTGGCGAATATCTGTGAACATGATTGCTGTGAAAGTCACACAAATTCAAATTCTTGAAGTGTTGTCGCTATGCACGATATTCCCCCTATGCACGTCCGTTTACGTACCAGCATCATTCACTTTCATCGGTCGATGACCAAACACTCCCACTCCTGAATGGTAATTCACACGATCGAATTGGAACTCCTTCCACCTCATCAGCTGTCTCGCTCCAACTTTAAAACTCAACATTGTCACTGCACTTAATTTAACACTAAAATACCATATTTATTTGTACTTTCAAGTTTACACGAACGACGTTCGATTTTTAAATGTGACCCGAGTCAAGGTCGGCTTATTTCGGGCATTATGCGCAAGAGTGGACGGAGCCGCGACTCGACGCTCACTGGCTACAGAGAGCGACAGTAATGATAATGTCGCTGTTTACATACTGTTTAATATTTGACGTAATAATGCGATTCTGTTTGATAACTACGATAATAAGGTTTGTAGATGAAATAATAATAATGTTTTGTCATTTAAGACTTTGAGTCGATAAGAAATAATAGAAACACATGTTACATACACTCATTACATAAAAATAGAAATAACGAATGCTCGGTTCTTATAAGATAAACTAATCGTTTTACTTACCAATGGTAACTATTTTATTGCCAAACAGGGCATAATGACGACATTATCGTACTGTCGCCCTAGCATTTGTCGCATTTTTGTTTGTCGCAACTATGATACGGAGTCATAGATTCATAAGCTAATTTTACCTGTGATAGTTACTTCCATATGGGAGGGTCTACTATGCATAGCTATGAGGTCTGCTTCATTATTGGTAAAGATACAAGAGTCTTAATTGTAAGAGTTTAACCAATAATGGTCCGTAATTTATAGGAATCAGCTATAAGAAAATACTTAGATTCCAATAATCGGACTCTAGTCTAAATAACTAAGAAAATATTTGGTTAAACTTTGCATGATAAAAAAATGGAAAGGCATACTCTACTATTCCTCCAGCCATGAGTTTTGTGAAATGCAACCAAGTGACTAGGTGACCACGTCAGGAGAAAAGACAGCAGTTCAGGGTGCTAATATATTGGGTGACTAGTAATTAGTGACCGATACTTTAACAAGTGACTTTACTCATCATTATGAACAACTTTTACTATGGGACCGAAATCGCGAAAAAAATATCAGCTGTTCCATACATTTATGTTCGCAATACTCGTCAAAATGTATGGAACAGCAGATGGTTTTTACCCATAGTAAAAGTTGTTCATAATGATGAGTAAAGTCACGTGTTTAAGTATCGGTCACTAATTACCTGTCACCCTATATATTTACCAATCGTCTACTATACTTGCACCGAAATTTCGTGAAACACGATCAATCGTAATCTGAATCATTTTGAAGAATATAGCTAATCCATTGCTTCATATGTTCGAAAAATTTGTTTGTTCAAGAACGTAAATAACGCAATGAATGTTGTAGAACTGTCAAAAGGTCATCAAAGCAACTTGGATTTGGGTCTTAGGAAGGTTCACATTTTATTTACAAGATGTTATGAACAATTTCTTTATCAATCTCTTAAGAATCCCGCATGGCACGGTACAGTAGTTCAAAACAAATAAGTGATAATAAAAATAATGTTCCATTGTGATAACACTGATAGGCAATGTTTATCTTATCACGACAGCATGGCAACTGTTGTGTGAATTGTTTATTTTGAATGAAAAGTAATACTCCAATCTTATATTTGTCCTATTTACCCGACTGCGGCAAAGCCAAAAAAGGAGGGTTATTATAAAGTTTATTAGGTCTACACTACGAAACTAACTGAACAGACAGCTGTGCTGCTGGGGAGTTTGTTGCGCCACTTCTTCTCTCCAGCAAAAGCACTAGGAAGTGGTGAAGGGCGGGCGTTTTTGGGGGACTGTCTTATGTAATTTTGACGTTCGAAAAGTGCTGATTCTCAGCCTAATTTGAATAAATGACTTTTGAATTTTTGAATTTTTTTTTTTTTTTTAATAATACTTTTATTATTCGTAGGGTCTACACCTGATTCATAAGAAGATTCTTATCTAGCTGTTGCCCGTGTTTTCATTCGCGTCAAACTAGCAAGCAATTTATGTGTCAAAATGTGAATAACATCGCCAATAGCACACCTCCGCTGCGAAACCGTAGCAGCGAAACCGCAGTAGTTCCAGTCAACTGGCTCGCGTCATGTTTCGCTACGGGACATTCGAGTAGCGAAACATGACGCGAGCCAGTTGAATAAAACTACTGCGGTTTTGCTGCTACGGTTTCGCGGCGGAGGTGTGTTACTGGGGTCAAATCCTTGAATAAAAAACTACACCATTGACCAGTGGTAGAAGAAGAAGAAGAAAAATAAAATTTTATAAATCCAAAAGTGCATCTATAGAAACCTGTTAACAATAAATAAGGAAAATAAATATTCAAATAAATAATGGAAAAAGTAGTATAATCTCACACTCTGAAGGGTCGTGTGAGGTGTACCATTGCCTTCATAGTGCAAAGGGTGTGAAAGATTTTACCAGGAAACATCGCTTTATCAAGCCTTCGGGACCCAATGGGTTGTGGGAGTAGTAGGGTGGCGCTGGGGTTTGGGAAGACCACGAGACACTCCCAAGGTCACATGTCTCCGAATTTTCGGTTCTAGGACACGCCGGTTTCCTCACAATGTCTTCCTTAACTGTTTAAGGACATATTCCGCTGCTCGTGAATGCAACGTTTGAAACTGCTCATGAATGCAACGTTTGAAATGTTATGTTATGATTCTTAAATATTTTTCATGAAGTTTAATTTATAATTTTTTCTTGCAAAATTACATCAATAGGTAGGTATAAAAACCCATTGGTAGAGAGATAAGTCACAGATACATAGGTATCACTGTGCAAACTGGTACCTTGGTACATAAACGAAATAATATCGTCGGTCTTTTTCAACAAAATGTCATCTATTTGCATGCAGAGATTGAAGAAAAATAATATTAAGTATGTCTACTTATCTTTGTGAAGATACATACAACTTGGATTTACCCTTGAGTGGATCTTCAGCCTGACATGAAAACTTTGAAAATAAACCACCAAAAATAAAACTCCAAATTTTTTTTTCATTATAATTTATAGCACCGTCAGGGTCAAGGTTAAGGTCAAAAAGAGTTTATATAGATATTTTAAAGTTCTTTTTCCATTGGTTGAAGTAACAGAAGTAACTATGGGATTATAATTAAAGCGCCTACATGTTTACTAACAGCAAAAAAATGTGTTTACTGTTCATTTGCTAAGCTTCGTGGTTTTGACAAATAAGTATTCATTGATCACCACGATATGAATAATTGTTGATGGCAATCTACAGGGTTATTGGTTATAATTATGTCAGCCATCTAGGGATGTGGGAGAGATCATTTACAACCAAATGACCCCTTTTGACTCATATGCAAATGTCAACAATTTTCAAGTTATTTGACATTTTTATTTTATTCATTTTAAGGTATAAAACTCGAAAATGGTTTACTTTGGCATAGGGGTCATTTGGTTGTAAATGACCTCCACTACATCCCCGATCGGATTGCCGACATATAACCAATAACCCTATACATTACTTTATCTTGCATGTTGTTAATATATAAATATTTGTGCAACCAAACAAAATCCCATTATGTGACCTGCGTGCATCCCTGTTAATTGAATTTCAGTGTACCGTACACAATCTGGTAATCAGTGCGGATGGTATAAAGCTATTAGCATAAATGTTATTATACTGACTATTAACATAAAGTTGGGCAATCCGAACGTTGTTCGTCAAACACAATCGTTAAACAGTGATTTACAATTCAGTTGTTTATTAGGGCAGTCGCGTGATCCGTTTACTTACAATAAAATTATGTTAAATCTATTAATTTTATAAAATAACTAGCTTCTGCCTGCGACTTTGACCTCGTGAAATTTCTTGTCCCCCCGATCAACCCGTCGCATCGCATCGCATCGCTTGCCCGAGCTATGATTTCGTTTTCGCGTGACTTTTGACTTTTTTCTTTCTAATCGGCTCCTAAGGGTGCTAGCCTGATATCAAACTGAATACCGTTTTTTATAGCCCAATTCTTGAGGAATACCTCAAGAATTCGGCTATAAAAAAAATCTAACCCGACTGGTAGTTCCAAAGCTTATCGCGTTCAAACAAGCAAACAACAAACTCTTCAATTATATTATATTTATATTAGTATAGATAAAGATAGATACGCATTTAATTGAAATTACTCTACTAGTCTCCGACAAAATCATAATCAAGACTCAGTTAAGTATTTAATTTAGGCTGAGAATCAGGAATCGGAGGCTTTTGTACGTCAGAATTACAATAAGACAGAACCGCAAAACGCTCGTTCGTCACCATTTTCTAGTGATAGGCAGAGTGGCGCAACAAAATTCCCATCAGTCGAAAATACCTTCGCACCTCTAAGGCTCGGCGCAAACGGGCCACCAACCACAGCCACTTAACACACTATTTCATATATTTTGTAAAGACGCGCCGCACACGTGTAGCCGTGAGCATCAAGATGCCGGGACCAAGTCCCCAATTTAAAATGCATCACATTCAAGAGTTAGTACTACATATATGTACTAATTGTACCCTAAACAAGACATTTGTACCTCTAAAGTCCACTCAAACTATATGAAAAAGCGCCGTCGCTGGCCACCTGTGGCTGTGGTCGGTGGCCCGTTTGCGCCGAGCCTTAGATTCATATGGGCTCTAATTGGGTTCGATTCTAGTTGAAAATACCAGGAAATAAGGGAAATATCGATAAAATGTGTGATACCAAAACCAAAGTCACGAATGTTAATTAACAATGCTAATTCCGTTTTCATAGTCGAGTTCGTTTCAGTCAAAACCAAAGAGAAATAAATCACTTAACGTTGATCTTGTAAAGGATGGCTTTGTACGCAAGTGTAATAAATTAAATGAAACCTATACAGCGTAATATCAACTTTGTTATATTTGCTTTAAAGTCTAAAATTAAGCCGAGTCATCTAGCTCGAATATCGGAGCACTATGTTAACAGGGCTGAAAGACAAATTAAAGTACTTAAGTGATAAATGCAGCTTGCAATGGCTCGGCTATGTATTTACTCCAGATCCTACACCTTTATTTAAAAGGTAAGTAGGTGCTTAGAAAATGTGTTAATGTTTTTACATGTAATTCAGTTCTTACAGTTATTTTCCCCAAGAAGCAACCTTATTGCAATCAGAATAAAGATCACTGTGATTTTGACACTGATGCAAAATCAGAGGTAAGATAACTGTGAAAGGATTGTAGTGTTGTTGTATACAACCTAAGTCTAATGATGAAATGTCAAATGTTTTGCTGTTTTGATTAATTTGGCAATATTACTGTATGGAATTATGAAATGTCGCTAACTAGCGAACTAAAATATGGATTACGAAATTCAGTAATTTATTAATATCATAACAACGAATGTTATTTAATTTTAGATGTAAAAAAAGTATTTGGAAACTTTCCAAATGCCTTTTTTACACCTAAAACGGTTACAACATCAAATTCAGTATTATAATTGCAATTCATTATTAATATTCTAGTTCGCTAGTTAGTTATATATCACATTTCCATACAGTAATATTGCCAAATTAATCAAAACAGCAAAATATTTGCGACGTTGCCAACTTTCAGTTTAAACGCTCTTAAGAAGATGTAGGAGAGGTCATTTACAAACAAATGACCCCTTTTGATTCATATGCAAATGTCAAAAATTTTCGAGTCTATTGACATTTTATATTTTACATTTTAAAATAATTCCAGATTATTCTGGCTAGCAACTATAACGGCTTGCTGCGCTAGCTCATATGTAGTATTACGAGGCGCCTTAGCGTTGTATACCTCTGATGCTGTGTCATACTCCGTGGAAACTGATTACTTGGAGTGGGACACCCCGTTTCCAGCACTGACGATATGTGAGGAAGCAAACCCAACGTACATTAAGAAGTACCTTGTCCAGTAAGTGATGGTCTATTTCAAATTCATCTCTCATGTGGGCACTTACAGTTAGCCTCAAAAACATATTATATATCGACAAGAATTCAGTTGAATGACTACATTTTTTGTTCTCATAATGCTGCATCAATGTGTAGCTACAATCAATTACCGAATGTTTAATAATTATGTTTTGTGGCTTGTATACAATTAGAAAAATTCTTGTCGATGCGATGTATATGTCGCAGTCAGATGGTTGAAACCGTGATATAGTTATATAACTATTTCACTTGGAATATAACTATATGCCGTAATATGGTTATATGAAAGCGGTTCATAAATGTCGGAGTGCACTAATTTTGTTTCAGCGATCAATTTCGACGCAGCTCGCTGGCCGCTACTGCGGTATCGCTCGCTACGCTCGCTCGGCTCGCACCTAGTTGGTCACAGTTCTAACCTAACATAACCTATATTAGTAGGAGTGCTCTATTATTTTTATTACTAAATCGTGCTAGTATCGTAGGTATATTCCTAGTAAGATTTTTTGATTTATGAACCGTTTTCATATAACTATATTACAGTAAATAGCTATATCCCTAGATATCCCTAGGGATATAACTATATCACGACTTCACCCATCTTACTGCGACATATACATATGTTTCAGGCTGACTGCACCAAGTATACGAGAAATTATAGTGATTGAAAATATTAGGCAGTCAGATAAGTGGTAGCAGGGCTAACTGCCCAAAGTATCAGGACGAACGAGTATTGAGTAGGCCAGTGTTTCCCAAAAATTGTTCTGCCATGGCCCGGTAATTTTCACATTGCCCCTTCGTGACCCACTTAATACTTTTAAACCCAAGCTGGTTCCATTTGGTAAAATAATACATGAATTAAAAGTCAAAATGTTTTATTAATAGAATAGAATAGAATAGAATAGAATAATCTTTATTGTCTCCAGTATTACAGCTAGTAGAAGTAGTACATACACATATCTATAATACCGGAAGCAAAAGGTTTAAGCGTCAGCATTATGCTTAGGTCCCCTAGTGGGTTGCTAAGCGCTGGTTTTCAGCTTAAACCCTTGACTCCTGTTTACAAAAAAAAAGAGGTGCGATTAGCAACAACGGATTAAAGAAAAAAGAATATACAAGTAAAAAAAATGATAATTATAAATTATGATGATCACACACTATCAAAATTGAAAGAGGAAAAAAAAAATTTTTTATTTTTAGTAGTTTGTGGACACGACTGGCTATTTTATTATTTATAAAAATAAAAAAACGGAACCAAATAAAATAGATATATAGGGCCACCCACTGAGCAACGTTGGGCATGTTTTATAGTAGTTTCGTGTAATTTTTTTGGTAATTAAAGACAAATATTTTACTTTTTTGTTTGAAAGTGTTTATGCTTCTAATGTTTCGAAAAGGGGGTGGTATATTGTTCCAGATCTTAGATGCTGCATACTTGAAACTGCCCTTATACCCTTTGTTTCTGTGTCTCGGTATCATAAGCGTTCCATTCACCTTTGATCTGGTATACAAGCTGTGTGCGTCCTTACACCAAGATAATTTATTGTACAGGTATGAAGGACTTTTACCTGTAAGAATCCTCTTTGTGAAACATAGCAAATGCAGATTACGTCGCGATTCCATGTTCAGTTGTCCCTTCTCAGTTATAATAGGTGAGATGTGCCATCTTCTTGGAACTTTATAACAGAAGCGGATGCATGCGTTCTGGACTCTCTGTATGCATTGTTTGGTCTTTTGAAAGAGTCTGAGTATGAGTAATACTACATACTTTGGTATCGCCTATTTATTCGCAAAATTTTAGTGCGAAGTATAATGGCACTGCTGCTTATTTTTCACTAAAGAATCCAATGTCGTGACTCGTGACCCGGTATTTTATTTTGATGGCCCGGTACCGGGTGGCGACCCGGAAAGTGGGAAACGCTGGAGTAGGCTATCTTTTTTATTTTGTTTCGATACGAGAAGAGAAGACTGTTCACACTAATCCAAGTCACTTTTAAAGTTAGTTAGTTATTAAAGTTATTGTGAGGATGGTATATTATTTAGCCCGTCTCTTTTCAGACACAATCTACCGCCAAGTTTAATCGCGTTTAGTCAAGAAGTTAGTTTTCGGAACGTGAAGTTCTGTAGATCCTGTGTCTCCTGTGAGAAGGGCAAGACCTGTTTGCAGAATTTTCTGGAGCTCGTCAATGGAATTAGGAAGAAGTGCCCTGATCTGCTGACTGAATGCTGGTGGGCGGGCAAGCCCTTCCCGTGCTGTGAAAGGTCAGAACTTTATCATCGTCATCAGCTTCCACAGCACCTTTCATTTTTATATTTACAGTAGGTTCTCAAATGGCGAACCATTCTTCTCTGTTTTGCACCAATCTTGTCCAGCTGTTTTCAACAAAGTCTTTTCGTAAAAAAAGAAAGAAGAATTGTTAATTCTGCACAAATAAGTAAAACGCACATCTAATATTAATAAATATAAATATTGCCGCATATATGAAACATCATTACTTGAGAACGGCTGGACCAATTTGGCTGTTTTTATTTTTGTTGTGTTTATTTTTACGTGAAAAAGCATAAATGAATAGTTACATCACCGTGTGCAAGGCCCATACATTTTTTTTGCAAAAAAAATATATAATTTGTCAGTTTGCCTTCCAGATTGTATTCTATGTTAAATATATAAATGTATGCATTTTTTTTTATTAGAAGCCATTTCAAGCATAAAACCGACACTTTAAAATTTAAGCTTAAATGTCTTCGAGACTTCGTTCTGCTCTGCGCCGTCAGCCATAATTATTTTGCTGCGCGTAATTTTAAATCTGTGATCTTTTATAGTACCTATTCATTTAAACTATGTGATGTCCAGGCATATTTTAATCTAAATCAAATGGCCAATTTTAATCATATATTTTATTACTGGTCAAAATAGCTTCGGAAATAAAAATTAAAATTAATGAAAGGCTGAAAGATAAAAATTGTTACTGTGGGTAATTTAGAAGACGTAGTAGACATATGCTATCGCGGACTTTTCTGTTGATTTTGTTAAGATATACAATCCAGTAAAACATAAATGTTATCCATCTGTTACGGTTTAGTCAGCGAACGCCAGTAAGCGCTCAAGAAAGTGCCTTTTTTATGACTTGACAAAACGTCAAGTTAATCAAATTTTAGCCAGAATCAAATTTTATTCAAGTATTTTGATTGGTCTGAGAATATCCCGTAGTCCGAAGAGTTACTGAGAAAATAATTGGCTCTCGTAATAAATTTAGCTTCATTCCCAGTCTGAATAAATTCAAGTCAGAAACGAGCAGTGTCCTTGCTACTATCACAAAAGTTCAGCGCTGTTCACATTGGTAGATCAGGCGACTAAAAGATTATAAAAAAATCTTTCGATAAAACAATTTTACAAAATAAATTAACATAATCAGCCTATAATGTTCCCGCTGCTGGAACACAGGCCCCTATCTTCAAGAGGGATTGGGCTCTAATCTACCACGCGTCTTCGAATTTTTGGTTCTTCCTCACGATGTTTTCCTTCACTGTTTTAAGAGTACCGGTAATGAAATTATTTGCATAAAGTAAAGCGCCTGCCTGGGTTCGAACCCACAACCTACACTCGTAAGTCGGGGCCGTTACTACTGGGCCACCACTGCTCCAAAATTGTTACGTTAAATTAAATATTCAAGTTAGTGGATATTTCAGTGCTGTAATCGCTAATAGTAGATAACTACATATTTTTGGTGCTCGTCGATAAAAGCGAAGTTGAATCATAAGAGGTATCGTAAAAAAAACCTGAGCCTAACTAAATTACATCCACTAATATTATTTGATGATCTTGTAAACCAGGTTTTACTTTTTTAACTGCACTTATTTCAACCAATGTAAACTGAGCTTTAAGATGTCCTAGATTCAGTCTCCACGCTACAAAATTAAACGCTACACTTTACAAGTGAAAATGGTAACATTAAAACCATCTTGATCGAGTTTCACGCCAAATTAAATTCTGAGATGTATTCAGAAGCTGAACGAAGCTGCTGTTTTAATTATAAATACTTCCTATTTATTAACTTACCCATATTTAAAGAACGGTTAAAATAGATCTAAACAGGAATGCGTATAATGACTACAGTACGACACAACTTAGATGTAGCATTTTAAAATTTGCATTCAATTATTTCAATTTTAAGAATGTATTTGGTTATATGACTGTACAAGTTATTGCGTTTGCGTAAAGATCATTTTCACCTAAAACAGTAATAAAGATCGAAGTGTATAGAGTGCCGCGAGTTTCTTGTGGCACTCTAGTGTCACTGCCTCGGCCCGGCTAGGGTGCTGTGAGCGTTGCATTGTCACTGTCACTTGTTATTTAGGTTAGGTAAGGTTAGAACTGTGACCACACAACGCACGAGCCGAGCGAGCGTAGCGAGCGGTGCCGCGGTAGCGGCCGGCGAAGTGCCAGGGTCCGTTTAGACACAAGAGAATGTAATGTTTTGGGAATGTGGTGTTTTACAGCGATCTAACCTCGATAATCAAACAAAATACCAAGTGACGTGACTTAGTGACAGTGAAAATGACAATCCAATGCTTGCGGCACTTTGGCCGGGACGAGGCGGTGTTACTAGGGTGCCTGTAGTGGCACTTTATCCGATAGGGATAGAGTGCCAATGGTGGCACTCTATACACTGCCAATAAAGATTGGTGATTTTGAAATCACACTTAGTTCGAATAGTGATCGGTTTTACGAATTTTGCGGATGCTACATCTAAGTTGTGTCGTACTGTACCTGTTTTAGCATGAATTGGATTCCAATCTTCACTATTAGAGCGAAGTACTTGAATTTACATGTGCCATTATTCAAAAAACAAAAAACCCGACTGCAAAAACATGTAACTGAAAAGAGAAAAACAAGCATTAAGCGCAGGCCACACCGCCAGCTAACGGGCGGGCGGGCAGGGCGGGCGAACATCGTTTCACCTCTTTACATACTTCGGTTCACACCGCGAGCTACCGACTAAGTATGTAAAGAGGTGAAACAATGTTCGCCCGCCCCGCCCGCCCGCCCGTTAGCTGGCGGTGTGGCCTGCGCTTTATAATCTATAGAATTTTGGTATCGCAGGCGGGGACAAACAAAAGTTACACCATATTTCCGGTTATAATTGTTATAATTATTATTGTCCCCGCCTGCGATACCAAAATTCTATAGATTATAATGCTTGTTTTTCTCTTTTCAGTTACGTGTTTTTGCAGTCGGGTTTTTTGTTTTTTGAATAATTTTCTTTATTTCAAGTTTTTAGTTTTATTAATATATCTTAATTTGGAATTGACTCATTAGCAGCTTTTATTTGATACCAATATTGTTGTAATTTATTTTAAAAAAACCTTCCCCTCCCTTTTTTTTTGTATTTGCAGATGCAATACATAAATATTATATAGCCTATGTCACTTCTACGATTAAGACGAATCTAACGACATCTCATTTGTTAAAATCCATCAAGCCGTTTAGGCTACAGAGCGTGCCAAAGAAATAGACATACATACATACATACATACATACTCTCGAAAAACATTACCCTCCTTCTGGGGCAGTCGGGTAATAAACCTTTTTGTTTTCTAATTAATGCTTGTCAGAATACTCGGAAAACATGACACAAAGAAAAAACACAAACACAAAAAAGAACAAGTAGGTACTCTGATCTCTGATCGGATATTAATTAATGCTTTTAAGCCCGGGTCTGTTCTATCAATCGGGCGGGCGTCAAGTTTGACCTGTCTCCCCCCTCTTTTTTTAACTTTGTGTTTTCATGCTATCAAAATATATACCTAAATAATTCACATGATAATTTTACTTTGACAGCTCCAAGTCCGTTCTCAAATGAAAGTCGTTAATGAATACAGACCCTAAACCGCGTCAGTATTGCCAACATTACTTGAGCTTAATTAAAGACAACAACGGTATTGCCACTTTATTGCCTATTTCGGTCTCAGACGTTTATTGCTAGGCCCCAAAGCGGGACTTACTTTAGTTTTAGTGATTAAATGGGTCGCTAATAAATCAGTGTGGTTTTTATTAAATCTTGTTATTTTGAAAGCGCAATTCAATGTGACTATCTCTTTAGTCTATTGGTCGCGAGTGCTGCTGCCGAGCATGAGGTTCCGGGTTCAAAACCCGGGTCGGATAAAATGTTATTGGGTTTTCTATCTGGAGTTTCTCAGTAGCAGCCCGCGGGGTCTCTGGATTTGCGCCCGTTTGATGACAATAGGCTCTCCCCCTATTACATGGGACTTGAACATAACTGGCGAAATGTGTGTACTATAGGTACACTTCTGCCTAACCCTTCGGGGAGTACAGGCGTGATGTTAGTTGTATGTGTAATTCAAAGTGTATTTAGGTACCATTTCGTATACAACCGCAGGAGGTTTCTACGAATTTCTATGAAATACCTTTCGTAGCTAGCGACACGTCGTTGGCAGCTACGGGCGAGCGACAGGCGACACGTCTAGCGACTGCAGACCAGTCGTGCCGCCAACACTCGAGCGATAACACGTTATTCAATCTTCTAACTACCGACTGGAATACGGGCTGCTGCCGCTTGCGGTCGGGTTCGGAATCTTGACTGCAGTTTATAGACACCGCGACGAGTCAACGCGACATGATACCGCGAGTCTGCAACACGTCGCCTGCAGGTGCCGCCTGCGGTCGAGTAGGGAATGGTATTCTTATAGTCAAACTTGTTGTTGGTCTTCTGATTTTGAAAGCTCATCTGGTGCAAAATAGGAAAGATCGCATTTGCTTCGTGATACAGGGTAATCCTAGTACGAGTACCGAAGCACTCCGTTGACATAAGGAGATTTATTGTACCCATTCTTTCAGTAATAAAGACTTTTTAGTTTTACTTTGTAGTATGATAATTGGAACTCTCTTATTCATATTTTTGCAGGTTCCGCCCAATTGCTACAGAGTTCGGGACATGTTTCTCGTTCAATTCTCGCTGGACCGATGACAAGACCAGTATCAGTGTCAATAGAAAGACTGGCCTTCCAAGCTTGGTGTTTTCTGCAACTCAGTCTGTCACTGTAAGTATCTTCTGCCTAGGCTTTTAAAAAGACTAACGGTGAAGTTTCTTGCCCATTCTTCTCCATATGATACTACCTTTTGGAAGGGGCAACTAGAATCAACAAATATATTTTCTGTAAATATTGACGTTCAAAAGTGCTTTTTATGTGCCTATTTGAAAGAAATAATTAGGGTGATCGTACGGGCAGTGGACTAGCTGGGATAAAATTATCAGGATCTCCTAATAAATATTGATTTGTTAATGTTATAATTATAGTTCATGAAAATGATAAATTCAAAATTATATCTTAAAAATTAAAAAAAGGATGAAAAGGAATTTTATTTAAACTTCTATTTAAACCTAATGGATTATGTTTCATATAATATTATACTGCGGTTTCGTTACAGATATGGATTCATTCCCCCGATGATGTTATAACAATAGCCTCAGAAAACATGCTTGGTTCCTGTGGGACTCTACATCGCATCACTGACTTTGAAGTTACGTTGAAGGTAATAAAATAGAGGAGCTCGTGGCTAAGTAACAACAAGCCGCACGGGTCGATCCTTCAGGTTAAGCTACGCTTGCCGGGGTGGGTCAGTGAATGGGTGACCATCTTTACATACCGAGACTCCTCCGTGCCTCGGAAAGCACGTTAAGCCGTTGGTCCCGGCTGTCATTCGTGGATCTTTGACAGTCGTTATGAGTCGTCTGAAGCCCGAAAGTCTGACACCAGGACTCGTACCAAGTGTTATCGTATTACCCAGTTACTGAGTTGTGGAGGTCAGATAGGCAGTCGCTCCATGTAAAATACTGGTATTCAGCTGCATCCGGTAAGACTGGAAACCGACCCCAAGATTGTTGGGAAAAGGTTAGGAAGATTGTTGAAGGTAATAAAATAACTAAGCATCAAGACATGCCTTGTTACTTCTTGGATACCTGAGTGAAGAAAATACCAATCTTTGGATTGTAAATGAAGTAAAAACAGCATTAATCTGTGGCGGCATCTACATTGCACATGCGAACTACGCGTCAAAGACCTGACGTCACACAAAATCCTGACGTCACAAATATCCTGCATCACGCATTTAGAGTTTACCGCGCAAACGACATAATATATACGACTATCCGACATCAAACCTTGGGCAGTTGCCCGCCAGACACGACACCCGTCTGGTCGGAGGATCTTCCCATTACTATAGAAGATGAGTGAACTTTACACCCTGTTCGTCATACCTCTAAAAATCTCTCAGATTCTGTGGCCGAAGCTCAAACGTTAAGCTCTGCTTTTGAGCATTTCCAACGGGGTTAAAAGTGGTCGATATCTGAGGGGAACATCAACGGTTTGACTCATCATCATCAGAGGATTAACCCCAATCTCGGGGACGGCTTCAAGTCTAACCAG
The DNA here is from genome assembly GCA_948150665.1 of Conistra vaccinii. Lineage (NCBI taxonomy): Eukaryota > Metazoa > Arthropoda > Insecta > Lepidoptera > Noctuidae > Conistra > Conistra vaccinii. The sequence continues at coordinate 4,896,673 of OX411328.1, forward strand.
ATGCCGCTGAAGACCAGTATTTTACATGGAGTGACTGCCTATGTCTCCATAACCCATGTTTGACTAAGCCTCTTTTACTTCAACAGGCTGAACAGACAATAAGCGACGTATCTGTGCAACTCCTCTCACCGGACAGTCGAGACTGCCTGTTCAACCACGAGCAACCAGAGTTTGCGCACCTCTGGCCATTCCCTCGATACTCCTACAGCGCCTGCGTCTTGTACAGCAGAGCTTTCGTGCAGGCAGAGGTGTGCAACTGTACGCATCATTTTATGCCGCAACTCGGTATGTTAATATATTTTAGGATAGAAGAAGCATTAAAAGTCAATCATGAAGTAAGCCCAGGTACGTACGGGCACTTTTTTACGCTGCGATGTTTTCCGCGCACTGCATTTTCAACGAGCTGCTTAGCGCGTAGAGTTGAAAATCCAACAGTGTGTTTTCTTGACGCGCTAGGATGCTCTGTTGGATTCCGAATGCTCGGCTCAATACCTAGAGTTGGAAATCGAATGTGCGAAAAAAATCATTGCGTAAAAAAAGCGCCAGTGCGTACCTGGCTTTTATTAATATCTGAAGAATAATTATGGCTGCATGACATAATTATTTTCCATACAATATCAGCTGTCAAAACGATTTTTTCAAAGTTATCTGAAGTTCGAGAAGTCTGGTAGCGCTTAAAAGGATTGTTAAAAATCGCACTGGTTTCGTTTTCAGGTAATATACCAATGTGTGACTTTGATGGTTTACTTTGCCTTCATAAAGCAAAGAGAGGTGAGTCATAAATATGCTGCTTATTAAATCAATCTTCCTAGCCTTTTCCCAACTATCATGGGGTCGGCTTCCAGTCTAACCGGATGCAGCTGAATACCAGTATCTTACATGGAGCGACTGCCTATCTGACCTCCACAACCCCCCCAGTAACTGGGTAATACGATACCCCTTGGTAAGACTGGTGTCAGACTTTCGGGCTTCTGACGAGTCGTAACGACTGTCAAAGATCCACGAATGACAGCCGGGACCAACGGCTTAACGTGCTTTCCGAGGCACGGAGGAGTCTCGGTATGTAAAGATGGTCACCCATCCACTGACCAAACCCGGCAAGCGTAGCTTAACCTGGTGGATAGACCCGTGCGGCTTGTTATTACTTAGTCACGAGCTCCTCTATGCTGCTTATTAAATGCATACTGAATAACCCATGACCAACAAACGCACCTTCCTTCTGCCTTGTACCCGCCTTTTAAGGCGACGACAAGCTTAATGATTAATGGCAGTGTATAGAGTGCCACCATTGGCACTCTATCCCTATCGGATAAAGTGCCACTACAGGCACCCTAGTAACACCGCCCTCGGCCCGGCTCAAGTGCCGCAAGCATTGGTTTGTCATTGTCACTGTCACTAAGTCATGTCACTTGGTATTTTGTTTGATTGTCGAGGTTAGATCGCTGTAAAACACCACATTCCCAAAACATTACATTCTCTTGTGCCTAAACGGACCCTGGCACTTCGCCGGCCGCTACCGCGGCACCGCTCGCTACGCTCGCTCGGCTCGTGCGTTGTGTGGTCATAGTTCTAACCTAACCTAACCTAAATAACAAGTGACAGTGACAATGCAACGCTCACGGCACCCTAGCCGGGCCGAGGCAGTGACACTAGAGTGCCACAAGAAACTCGCGGCACTCTATACACTTCGATGATTAATTAATGATTTAATGATTTTATACCGGAAATTACGTCTAAACGAGTGGTGTTAATGATTTGGAAAAAATATATGTTAAATCAAAGCATTTTCTTAATAATTTAATCTACGAATATTTTAGATTATGTTTACATAGTGAAATTAATTTGTAAAGTTGTGTCTAACGCGGATAAAAAACTAATAATTACTCAAAAGCTGTCAAGCGTATTATTCTGAAACCTTCACCATTTTAAGGATAATTAAAATATTAATCTTTTAGTCTAAGAGTTTTATTAAAATACCTTCTGTTTTTTGTATAATAAATTAATAATGCGTCAAATTGGTGACAGCGCTTCTTTATGCGCGAGTTCTATTACTGGCTGGATGTACGACGCGTTGCGTGAGCTCAGTACAGAACACGCAAGCTAACCACTCAAGGTCACTGGCATGTATCTGTCTCTTAACAGTCTTCTTCTTTCCGTGTGGTTAGTAGTCACTAACCACACGGAAAGAAGACTCTGACACCAGGTTAGTCAACCTGGTGTCAGAGTTCTAAAGCCGCCCATGGACCTCTGACATGGCTTCACATGGCGTCGAGAAATATCTCTCAAGCATGCCGGTTTCCTCACGATGTTTTCCTTCACCGTTTTTGAAGCAAGTGATAATACGCACATGAACGCGAAAAGTCAGAGGTGCGTGCCTTGGATTCGAACTCGAGACCTACGACTTGACAGCACACCACTAGGCTATCACTGCACTTTTAACAGTATTTTGCATGAGAGTTTTTCCCAGTGGTCAGATGTACCTACCTATTAGCTGGGAGGGCGACGATATATCTAACAAGAAAATAGTTTTTTGCGATTTCTGACTTTTCTAGTACTCAAATCTCAGTTGGGTTCATAGAGTTTTTTGATCGTTATAAGAAACAGAATCGATTGGCATCAAAAAAAGTTTTTGTGAAAACTGCCCATTTTCTTGCTGTCTGTATTTTTTTTTTAACGTCTGTTATTTTCAATTCAGTTTGATGTGAACCAAAAAATATAACAAAAGCTTCTTTGAACCAAAAGTGAAACTGGTGTGAACTTAGGCTTATAATGTTATAATGGAACATAGTTTTTGTTTAAGTCCAGTGTTCTCCATAGCCCAGTTGGTAGTTGGACGATGGAAACATGTAACTTTCCCCATAGACCAATTGGTCAAATTTCAATTGGTCCATGGAGCACCGACGGTTATTTCAAATCAAAATGTTTCAAAAGTTAAGGACAATCTCTTAAAACCGTTTTCCTTTAGATACACCGGTTAAGGTAGGGTTGCGAACCGTCCTGTTTTCCCAGGGACATGTCCTGCTTTTTGGGATGTGCTGGGGTGTCCTGGATTTTTTTTTTTTTTTTTTTTTTTTTTTTTTGGGTGGGAAATCATCCAATGACTTCTCCCGCTCTGGGCGGAGCGGAAGGGCGTGTCAGACTTTTACTGACTAAAACCCACCCGTGTTCCTTCCCTTACCTAGACCAGGGCCACGGTTTCCCCTTAGGACTTATCCGCAACCCCGGTGGTAGGCATCGGCCCTGACGGACCCCTTCAGCTTCGCTGACAACTCTTTGAGGCGCGCGTGGAACACTACGCGCCGTCGACCCGGGCTTGGTCCTGATCGGACGGAGAGCTACCCATCACTCTCCGTCCGCAAGCCCGCGCCTACGGTGGCCGGAAATCGGCGATCGATTCCCGACGCCCGGGGCGTCTACTACCGCGGCGGCTAGGGGCTCGAGGGAGCGACCTTAGTCTCTGCCTCTCGCGCCCCGCCTCCTCCTTTACGAGCATTACTGCTTCGCAGAAGGAGGTGACAGCCTGCCATGCCCTCTCACTCCGCACCATGGCCTGGACCAGGGCCGGACGTGAGAGGTCACTGCCGCCGATCGCCTGCACGAGGACACGGCGGTGCTCCACCCAAGCCGGGCAGACCTCCACCGTATGCTCCACCGTGTCCTCCGGGCGATCCACGCAGTGGTGACACCCGGGCGTTTCCTCCTGCCTGATCTGAAACAGGAACCTCCCGAAACTACCGTGTCCGGTGAGGACCTGCGTCAGGCGGTAGGTGAGGGCGCCGTGGCGCCTCTCTTGTCCTGGATAGGTTTTAAGTAATTTCCTGGATTTTTAAAGCATCAGCAGTGTTGGTATTAACTACACTGCTCTTATGCTGCGTCCTGTTTTTAATCCGAAATGTCCTGGTATTGCCACCTTCTAACCCTGGTTTTCAAAATTTGCAGATGGCAACCCTAGGTTAAGGTAGCTAACTGTCCTTACCACTACCAAAAATAACGCGTCCGAGTTATCCACATTAGGGAAAATTACAAGGGTTAACCTATTTGCAGTGCAATGGCAAGGCCTCGGTCTGGGTGAACCGCCTACATGATCACGGTTTTCCCTACGCCGCCCACCGGATACGCATTATTTGACAAAAGACTGCTGCAGTCTGCCCACCGGCCGAGGGGAAACCGTGCGAAGGTCTTTCAACGGTGGGGAATAGCAACAACGCGGTTCAGGAAACAGGGCACATGGTACACAGTACAATGCCATATATCGAGTTTTAGTGTAACTGGACAAGAAATAACAACTTGAAGAATTCTCAGAATACGAAAATGTATATGGCGTAGTCACAAAATCACATAATATACAGACCTTTTTTTCGCAAGATACATCCAATCATTTCATTCCCTAATGCGAGTAATTCTAAGATACTGAAGTTCCTTTTTGTAGAACGTCATCTAAGTAGTTTTAAGTAAACTGTCTTCTTTCAGATGATTTGAGCACCGACCACTACCACTGTCCGATGGCTTGTGAAGAAGTAGTTTACGAAGACATCCATTTTGCTTGTCCGTAAGTAAAAATTGAATAGAGAACAAATAAAATTTAACTAAAAACCTTTTTAAAATAAATAAATAAATAAAATAAAATAAAATAAAAAATAAAAATAAAAATAAAAATAAAAAATAAAAATAAAATTTAAAAACAATATTTTAATTAACTAAAAAGTGACAAATAAAACTTACTTACTAAATATTAACTACAACTTATACTAAACTTAAAGGGCCAGTACATTTTGTTTTTTAACTTTTTGGTGAAGGATTTTGATTGTGTCGGGGGTTTTTAAAATTTTAAATTTTTATTTGACAATAATATGGTTAATTTTTCATTTCCAATTTAATCAGTTATTGAAACAGTAATTGTTGGAGAACGTGGTACGATATAAAATTTAAGACTTCTAAATTCTGATGAAAGTTTTGCTAGTTCAATTTAGTGAGTGATTAGTGATTACGTTAAAATTTAATGGATTTATTTATACTTTCATCAGATACCTACTGTGGAGACTGACCATACTTACTTTTTCGTGTACTCGTAGTCGCCAATCAAGCAATTTGCCCGAGGAACTTTTACGTCGAGGCACTCGTGGTAGCATGCGCCTGGGCCGCCATCCTACCCTGCGAGTACGTCGTCAAGCAATCAGAGAATTGCTTGGACTTGTCGGTAAGTGGAACTTGATATAAATAGCAGATATCTTAATTTTATATTGTTTTGTTTTTATTGTTTTTGATTTTGATTTTGATTTATTTATTTAAATGCCTTAAAACTACCTTACTTTATGTCTCAATGTGTCTTAGTTTAGTTTGTGATCTCCTGTGCTTGTCTCAATAAATACTTTTTCTTTCTTTTTCTTTCTTTCTTTCTACATATCTTCACTAAAGTAGAAACATGTAAACTGTACTCCATTTGAAATAAGATTAGACATTTAACTAAACCTTTTTTACAGTTCGTCCAACAGATTTTGACTTCTATTGCGTTGGTGACATGACAAATGGTAGCTGCAGTAAACAGTTGGTTTTGTAACCACTGTTTTGCTTTTAATGGCATCCTTATGGTATAGAAGTCTAAATCGGTTGAATGGACTGTAAAAAAGGTTTGTATAAATGTCTAATCTTATTTCAAATAGAGTATAGAAACCTGTTAGATAAAGTCAATGGTCAGTCAAAGTTAATCCTGCATTTGAATATAGCATAAGGCATAGATGAGCTCGTGGCAAAATAATAACAAGCCGCACGGATCGATCCATCAGGTTAAGCTACGCTTGCCGGGGTCGGTCAGTGGATGAGTGACCATTTTCACATACCGAGACTCCTCCGTGCCTCGGAAAGCACGTTAAGCCGTTGGTCCCCGCTGTCATTCGTGGATCTTTGACAGTCGTTACAAGTCGTCAGAAGCCCGAAAGTCTGACACCAGTTTTACCAAGGGGTATCGTATTACCCAGTTACTGGGTTGTGGAGGTTTGATAGGCAGTCGCTCCATGTAAAATACTGATATTCAGCTGCATCCGGCTAGACTGGAAGCCGGCCCCAAGATAGTTGGGAAAAGGCCAGGAAGATTGAAGCATAAAGTCATATAGTAAGGCATAGGGTATTTTTAAGGCATATATAATTTACAAACTAATAACCTGTTCAAAAAATGGTCTTTGGCTCATTGTGTCCACACCCTGGTACACGAGTCACGACTAACTAAGATGGGTTTGTTTGATTTGACGATTGGACTGATAGGTGAAAGGGGCTAGACAGAACTGGGGGCCTACCATCACCTCTTATAGCAGTATTATTTTAATCTTACTTGAGTGGGGGAAGTGATGGAGCTATACGTCCTGTAGAGCTTCATCTCTTTCCCATACTGAAGTAATATTAAAATAATACTGCTCTATGAGCTAGTGGTAGGCCCTCAGTAGGCATAACTTCGAGCTTTCTTGTTTCAGTGGATGTCGGTGGTGTCATAGGGGTGTTCTTTGGCGCATCCCTCCTCAGTTTCATAGAGATCGTTTATATACTGTTTATACGGAGATATACATAACATATATTTACAAATATTGAGGTGAGTTAGTTGTTACTTGGTGAGGTAACTACTTGGCCCAGTGCAAGTCCTCTTCATCGTCATTTTCCTTCCCTCCTCCTATCTTATATAGATAGGAAGCGAAATTCCACTCTCTTCTCTCAGTCGCCTTTCAATAACTTTCTCCCAAATCTTCATACTATTTGACATTAGCTTTATTGTTTTTTTTATATCTTTTACTTGTACTTAGAACAATATGTTTTGTTGTGTGCCTTTGTCTGTGTTTGTGCTAAATAAATTTAATTTCTTTCTTCTATTCCTCTATGGTTGTTGCAATCCAGCACATCTCCTTTGTTTTTAAAGATATTCCATTCACGGCACGTGGCATGTGGCACGTGGCATGGCATGGCACGTGGTTAGCTTTATTCGTCGTCAGGTATGGTTATACCTGACGACGAATAAAGCTAACCACGTGCCATTGGCGGATAGAGGGGGGGGGGGGGGGGAGCATGGCCCCATGACCCCCAAAAGACCGAGGAATTCCATACTTTCGACTCAACTTTTCGATTCAATTCAGGTGCACTTTTATACAGCTCATACAGCAGCAGCAGCATACTCATAGGTAGATATATCAGGAAACGGAAACGGGACCTTGAAATGAACATAAATCCTTAAAAATGCAAATGTGCACAAGGCGTTTTAAATTAATTTTGTAAAAATTCAAGCGAATAAAAACTTTATTTTTGTTTACTTGTGATTTTAACCCTAGCTCTGAACATTGTCAGAATGGCCCCCCCAAAATGAAATCCTGGATCCGCCCCTGCCACGTCCATCCATCTACCAGTAAAAACTGGTAGACCATCCGGGCCTATCGCTTTACCATTCTTTATCTCATTTACAGCTATTCTTACTTCATCCATACTAATCATTCTCACTAACCCCTCATTTATTGGTTTATTCGCAAACACCCCACTCCAATTTCTAGATATGCTCTCTGAAGTGGATTCTCACTCGAGGGAGAGGAAGGTCAAAGAAGAGATGGATAATTGTGTTAGGAATGATACATACATACATAAACTCACGCTTTCTTCCCATGGGGGTAGACATAAACTACAGAACGCCACTTGCTACGATCCTTACATACTCCTTTTGCCTCGTCTACGTTCATACATCTGGTCATACACGCTCACCGGTTGCGAGTACTACGCACCTGTCCTTTCTGAAGAACATCACCAATAAGGTCAGTATTTATGTCCTCTTAGGGCGTCCCCTCCCGGCGTTTCCAGTCACATCTGCCTTGTAAATACATTTTGTTAGCCGCCTTTCATTCATCCTCTCAACATGAGCAAACCATCTCAGCATACCTTTTTCAATTTTTGTCACTACATCGTCTTTTAACTCACACCGTTGTCTTATCACATCATTCCTCAGCCTATCATTCATAGTCAGACCACACATGCTTCGCAAAGATCGAATTTCCACAGCTTTTATTCTACTTTCATGCTTCTTCTGCCAGATCCAGCATTCACTTCCATACATAAGCGTAGGCACCAGCACACCATTGTGAACAGCCAGTCGTGCCTTTTTGGACATCAGCTGGTTGGTCACAACCGCATGTATAGCAACATTCACTTCATTTCCCGAATTTACTCTCCTTTCCACATCTTCATCAATCTTCCCATTACTTGTAAACAGACTCCCCAAGTATACAAACTCACTTACTTGCTCCAAACTATTATTATTTATTTTCACATCACAAACCGATACATCCTCGACTCTTTCAAACACCATGACCTTCGTCTTATTCACATTTATATTCATCCCTTTTTTTTCATATGCTTCAGTTAGGAATAATATGATAGAGAAAAGAGTGAATGATAGCAGAACGGTTCACAGGGGAGAGGGGAAGTAGAAAGAAAACGTGTTGGGCTGACCCCGAGTAACATAGGACAAGGGCAGGAAGTTGATGTCTTGAAAACGATTGTTTAATGTGAATCTGCGTAGGGAAGCAAATCAGACCCAAACAGATATAAAACTAGATTTTGTTCCGAACTGATTGGTTCAACACTTTTTGCTTGTTTTGTTTTCCAAGATATTTAGATATATAATCATTTCTTAAATTATCTGTGTGTTTGAAACTTGGCATAAAAGAACATTTGAAATCAGAAAGTTGAAATAGGAAAAATTTAAATAATGACAAGATGAAATTTTTAAAACAGTGTTGTTCAAAATTGGTTTTTAATTTTTATCCAATTCTCACAAATAGTCAGATGCAATGGCTGTTAAATTATTAGTTGCTTTATGTTTAGTGCAAGTTGCAATTATAAATGTTATAGATGCTCAATATCTTAATTATGACCCTAGAGTCGAGAATCTAATAAGGAACCTAACTAGGGGTCTGCCATGTACGTATTTGTTCACGTATTTGAGGACCACGATTTCACTTGAATCGTTGACACCAAAGACATTAAATTATTTGTATCAAGACACAGAATTTTGATTAATCCTGTCTTAGTGTCCCCTTAAAAAACATGTATCTTCCATACCAAACATTGTTTCTGATTCGCTCCTAACAGATTTTATTTCAATACACTCGTGTAGACTCGAATAGACCCTATTTCATGGAACTTGCAACAGTTTTTGTATCATGCAATCATTCAAAATAGAGCAGTGCTAACGGCCCCCCGACTTACGAGTTGTAGGTCGTGGTTTCGAACCCAGCCACGCGCTTTACTTTGTGTAAATAATTTCATCACCACTGCTCTCAAAACGGTGAAGGAAAACATCGAGAGGAAACCGGCCTGTTCTGGAACCAAACATTTTAAGACATGTGATATCTACCAACCCGCGCTGGGCCGGGCTGTGGTGGATTACGGTCCGCGCGGTGGATTTCGGCCCAAACCCTCTCACAGAGAGGAGGCCTGTGTTCCAGCAGTGGGAACATTATAGGCTGATTATGTTAAGCATTCAAAATAGTTGGCTTTGACTATAGATAGCATACCTATTTGCTATGGAAGGTGGCTAGTTTTCAAAACTGTTGGCATAATTTAGAACACTGTCGATAGTCGTATTTCTCTGGTTGATAGGTATAAATTTAAAAATAATTTTCACCTTCATTTAACAATGGTGAAGTGAAATTTCGGGTTACAACTTTATTCTGTTCAGCCGAGGCTTCCCACCCCAACGAACAGGGTTATAAAAAAACATTGTAAGAACACGTTATAAATTAATTAAATCAAACTATTACTCAACAGCTGACGCGTTCAACTGTGGCGAGACTATATGCGAAGGCCCCTGTCCGGGCGCACGGCCACCCTTGCGCTGCCCTCCAAATATCCCGCCATGCCACTTCGGATGCGCCTGCCACACCGATTGTGAACGGAGGATGGTTACCTGCTTCCAGATCAGCGACTGCTTTCAGGTTGGACGGTTATTCACTGCCCGCAGAAGAGCCAAAATGTCCTAGTACGGCTTTTTTAAGATTCTTAAAATTATTTTTGTGTCTTCTACTTCATCATCCTTATTATCAATAGATTCGGCTATCAGAACGCACATTTGATTTGTCTAAACTAATGTCATAAAGAAGTAAAATTTGATTGTATGTTTGTTTGTTTGTATGTAGGGGGTAATCTCCAGAACTGCAAGTCGGATTTGAAAAATTATATTTGCATTGGATAGCCTAATTTTTGAGGAAAGTATAGGCTCGCGAACGAAGTAGCGGGCAGAAGCTAGTTGCATATAAAACTGAATTGTGATATGGTGTTCTGACTATTCTTACCAAAATGAACATTTATTTATTGTTATTCCTCCATTACAGAGATAAGCATAAGCTGGCTATACCTTCAACTGTCATTAACGAGACACAATAGAATTTTAATTGTTATGGCCTTCTAAAGGCCAATCGACAGATGATCGGAATATAATTAATACGCCTAAAGCTTTTTACACTAAAACTTCATTGTTTATGATGCAGTACTCACATGCTGCTGTGTCCGTCATCGTTCACTGTTCGAATTTATCCAGTTTTGGGAAAGCTTCTTCATGAAGATATGTGGATATGTCTCATGCTAGTTTCAACAAGACTTTGTCCATTATCAATTGTTAGTTTTTCAGTTTGTTCAACTGTTCTGGGATTTTCGTCATGATGCTTCTTCGGTCAGTCTTTGATTTGGTTGTGCATAACCAGCGTCAGATTTACGAAAACATTTACGGCCTGGTTGTTTGGGCGACTAACATGTGCATTTGTCGCATGCTTTAGTCTGAGGTATCCGTGGCAAGCCATTTGCGGTACATACCTAATGTAGTGTTCTAAGAAATTAGTATTTTAGCCCTTATTGTGAGGCTCGCCTAGAAGGTGAAATTAAATAACTGTTTAGCCTTCGAACTTAATTCTATTCAAGAGCCTTGGCGCTCAAGACTTGTAGTTACCCATAAACCAGTGTTTTCAAAGTGTTGAGACTTTAAAATATTTTCATCCCCAAGTCCTACAGAAAACAGAGCTCTCCTTTGATTGTGTGGATTTTGGTTAAGCAAAATTGGGCAATTTAAGTTTTTTGGATTTTGGTTTGGGTCTTCAAAATGTGTCTGAGTTTTAAATAAGGCTTGAGTCTTAAAATGATCTTTAACTTCAACCTTTACCGTCAGTCCAGATCAAACAAAAAATGGCTCTGGTGTTTTAAATTTAGGGCGATAAGGCTCGAGATTTTTAGACTCTACCTGCAGTTGTTGTATGTAAGGTTAAGTCTTAAAAAATGGTCTGAGTTTTAAATAAGGCTTGAGTCTTAACTTCGACCTTTACCGTCAGTCCAGCTCAAAAAACAACTCTGGTGTTTTAAATTTAGGGCGAAAAGGCTCGAGATTTTTACACACTACCCGGGGTTGTTGTATGCGGCTTTCAAGAAATGCACGACACAAGATTACAAGTTCAAAGTCATTTATTCAAACTAGGCTGAGAATCAGTACTTTTCGAAAAACTACATAAGACAGTCCCCCAAAACGCCCGCCCTTCACCACGTCCTAGTGCTTTAGCTGGAAGTGGCGCAACAAACTCCCCAGCAGCACAGCTGTCTGTTCAGTTAGTTACTCTAACTGTTCACCCACCCGTGTTAAACCCACCCGTGTTCCTGCACTTGCCTGTACGTTGCCAGAGGCCACGGGAGACCGTGGCCCCTTAGGACTTTCCCGCAAACCCGGCAGGCATCGGCCCTAGCGGACCCCGTCAGTTTTGCTGACATCTCTTTGAGGTGCGCGTGGAACACAACGCGCTATCAACCCGGGCCTGGTCCTTATCGGACGGCGAGCTACCCATTGCTCTCCGTCCGCAAGCCCGCGCCTACGGTGGCCGGAAATCGGCTACCGATTCCCGACGCTGTCTATTGTAGTTATGCCCCCTGAGAGTAGTTTATACCCAAGTTTGCAACCCTGAAAACCTTGTGCCTTGTGTGTTTTCTCTAGGACCATTAGTTCAGCCGGTACGTGCCTTGGCAAATGACCTTAAATAGATAATTTTTCACTTTTTGGAAAAAAAATACTTATCTTTGATGAGCTGTATCTTCACAACCAACAGACTTACGAATGCTTTGGTTGGGCTCAGATTGTATGAAACTTGCTTCACAAAAATATACAACAAAGATATCTAAGAACGCGTCCATATAAGGTACATTTTTCAAAAAAGCTGAAACAAATGCCAGTATTTTGAAGTTTTGCAGATTTTGCACCATGGGAGTAGCACAAGGTTTTCAGGGTTGCAAACTTTGGTATGAAATACTGTCTACTACTAACAACATACAAAAAAATCGTAGTAACATGCGCGTTCGCGACGTTTGCATGTTTTTGTGTCGATATTGACTGGGCTTATTAAGCTGTTTTGTGAGTTGTTTTCATCATAAATTATTGTTTTGTGATTATTTTTTCAGTTTTGTATTTTTTGTTGTTTTGTTTCTTCGTCAGAGTTAATTTTATAATAAAATGCTTGAATAATTGGATTTATTAGTTTTATTCACATTTAGATAAGTCGATATCCCTACTTGCAATGATAGCCCGAGTTGCTACTTAATATAGCCACACAGATACACTAAAATAACATAAATTACACTGAGAATAGTATTTTTACTTTAGTAACAGAGTTAGTTCAGATAAAAATCTCTATTTATAAATTTTTCTCATACATGGGCGGAAATACAATGCAAAAGCTCATTATTAATAATAATTACATTATATTATTAACGTAAACGTAACATAGCATCGCGCTTATATCCCCCGAAGAGATAGGCAGGGTTGTACACCCACATTTAAGCTCAAAGCGGGTGCGTGTCGGGCGCGGGTCGGGACAGGAGTACGGCGGGCTTGTATAATTCCTTGTATGATATGGATACACGAAAAGCGCGCGCGGCTCCCGCTCCCGACCCGCTCCGCGCGCGACCTGCGCACGTTTTCGTGTGCTGACATTTTTAAAATACAAGGAATTACAATATATACAAGCCTGCCGTACCGACCCGCGCCCGACATGCACCCGCTTTGTGTGTGTTTAGAGCTGTTATTGTTTAAAAGATGATAACTAGTTTGAAGCGAAATCATTTCACTTTTAAAAACATTTTGAAATTAAAAGCAATAATTTTTTCAGCGCACGCTCTGTCTCATTATCAACACTTGAGAGAATACTCAGACGAATTATGCCAAGACTCCACTGACACACAAAGATGTTAAAACATAGATTTATTTTATCAACCAACCGCCCGGGGCTTCCCTTTCCCTGTATTCCTTGTTCTTGAGTCCATTATTTCGAAAACTAAGAAAGGACTAGCCCGGAAGTGCGCCTAACTTGTGAAGGCGTCCTTTGCAACTTATCTCGTCCAGACTAACTTTAACATCTCGTAAAACTTCACCGTAAAGGTGTCCAAACATGGAGCAGCAAGAATGCGACGAATGCAGAAGCGTTCGCGCGCGGCAGCCGCGCACCATTACCGCGTTATGTTTGGACACACCTTAAGAGTTTTCAGTTGAACTTCATGGAGTACTGGAAATTCGGTGTGTACTGCCATGAAACACATGGCAGTAAGTGGCAAAGGGTTCTGAAGTAATAAATGCAAGCGTTATTTAAGTTCACAAAAACAAGGGGCCAAGTCTTATACATATTTATAAAACGTTGCAAAGGTCTCTTCATGTCGAGTTTTTGACAGATTTGACATGGGCATATCTTTTGAAGGTATTTTAACAGCGGCTGATCATTGACAAATTAGCAACTCACGTAAATGTTTATGGCAGTGTATAGAGTGCCACTAGCGGCACTCTATAAAGTGAAAGACTTATAAAGTGCCGATACCGGCACTTTATAAACACTGCCTAGGCACGATTAAAGTGCCGTAAGCATTTCATTGTCTTTTTCACTGTCACTAAGTCACGTCACTTGGTATTTTGTTTGATTGTTGAGGTTAGATCGCTGTACAACACCACATTCCGAAAACATTACATTCTCTTGTGCCTAAACGGACCCTGGTACTCGCCGGCTGCTGCCGCGGCACCGCTCGCTGCGCTCGCTCGGCTCGTGCGTTGTGTGGTCACAGTTCTAACCTAACCTACCTTATTTTAATTTGCTAAGCCAAGGGATTATGGCACTTAAGTTTAGCCGGTTACAGATGAAAGAAACTAACCTCAACAATCAAACAAAATAACAAGTGACAGTGACAATGCAATGCTTACGGCACTTTAGCCGGGCTGAGGCAGCGCCACTAGTATGTCACAAATATTCTTGCGGCACTCTATACACTTCCGATGTTTATTGAATACCATTCATCATTCTCCTGCTCTTATCCAAAGCAGGATAAGAGCAGGAGATCTTATCCAAATTTATTTAGGGTCGGCGCAACGTGCATGACTTTTTCTTCCCTATTCCTCTTTTAGTCGTCATCTCGGTAGACACTGCCATTCGATCCATATAATCTTTCACACTGTCCATTGATCGTTTCTTTGGTCTTCTCTTACCCATCCATATTCAGACAATTTTCCTCATCCTTCCGCATAAAATACCCTCACTGTAATGTTGTGCATGTGGAGATATATGTCATGGTATCATGACATATTTCCATGAGCAGTGGTGGTATCGGCCCCGACTTACGTGTTGTAGGTCGTGGTTTCGAACCCAAGCAGGCGCTTTACTTTGTGTAAATAATTTCATCACCACTGCTCTCAAAACGGTGAAGGAAAACATCGTGAGGAAACCGGTATGTCTTAGAAACAAAAATTCGAAGACATGTGACATCTACCAACCCGCACTGGACCCGCGTGGTGGATTATGGCTTTAAATGTCCTAAAGACTGATTTACCAAACAAATGTTGCAATGGAAATTGCTGTGCCTAATACTCTAATGTTTGAATTTTATCTTTTGTAATGAGTAGGTATTGGGGTGCTAAATTCCATGTTTGGTATAAGAATATTCTCTTTCTTTTCAATTCTACTTTTCTCATTACCGCACGGAAATTAAACTCACTTACTTACTGCCTAAAGTTAATTCATATCATAATAGTCTTAAATGTTTTTGTGTAATCTGTATGATCTTCGGAATAGGGGCTCCCTGTAGAACTGTTATTAATTTGGTACATAGCTGCATCTAGAACGCTACATGCGAATTACGCATAAAAGACCAGCTATCTAATTACGCAACACCTTTTCATAAACGATTCCGACTAATCTGTTTCATTTTGACAGTTCAACAATATTCATTTGAGCAGATTTTCTTTTCGAACTTATGAAGCAATGGATTAGCAATCTGTTTCAAAACGATTCAAATTCTGATTGATCGTGTATTACGTAATTAGGGTACTGACGTCACACAAATCTGCATCGCGCAAGAAGGTTTACCGCGCGATGCATATTATATAACTTTCCGACATCAATCGTCGGGCAGTTGCCCACCAGACACGACACACGACTAGTCGGAAAATCCTCTCTTTTTTATAGAGGATGAGTGAACTTTACACCCTGTTCCTCAAACCTCTAAAGTATCATTATTTCAATGCGATGAAACGTATTATCAACGCTTTATCACTTGCTTAGACTTTTCCTCAGTTTCAAGTCAGCCTAGGTCCAATTTTAGAGCTTAGGGGAAAGTCCAGTAGCTTTATGCTGCTGTGAGATGTGAGTGCAACCGCGGCCCGAAAGAGCGTTCGCGGGTAGTATCACGCGATTAGCGACCATACAGTCTTAGAGATAAGGTCCATTTTTATTTACCCATGACGCCTCATTTGGCATATCTAAGTTGCCGACTTTACTTTGTCTCTTCACAAACGTAAGTTTTAACGCGGATTATTCTTTTTTTAAATCTAATTTTGTTCAGAATGTGTCTCCTTGTCAGGCAGAAAGACAGAGATTCCACTACCTTTACATGCATTGCGAAGCGTGGGAACGGAAAAGCGACCACAAAAGAATACAGGACGTATTCCACATTGGGCACCCGCTTAAGGCTGCCTATCCACTGGAGCGGAGAGGAGAAAAGAGGAGCGGAAATGTGTCAATATTAACCAATAGAATCTTGACTCCGCCCCTGAGTTTAGATTTAATTGGTTAATAATGACACATCCCCGCTCCTTTCCTCTCCTCTCCGCTTCAGTGGACAGGCAGCCTAAATGGCACCTGAGGTATTCCACATACGGCACCTATCGATATTTTTCGCAGGTGCCATTTGTGGAATAATTTGTTATTAAAATTTTATTCCACACATATTAATTTTATTCCATTAATAACAGGTTTTTTGAATAAATGAGCGTGTAAAAACGTTTTGTTCTCCTAATCATGATCTCTGTTTCTATATAAATGAGTCTCTTTTTAACTTTTTTGCCTTTTCAACAAAAAATATAATTATTTATACTATATTTTCGGTATTGGAATTGTTCTCAGACCATAACAATAAAATCAACCCTGTTCCCGATACCGGTGAGCTACTATTTGTTATATTTTTAAATGTTTTTATAATTTTTATTTTTATATTTAAAAATGTAATTTATATGTTTAAAACTGAATAAAGGAAATCAATAAAAAAAAATGTACAGTTTTTACTTCGCTACGATTTTATTAGATGTGTAGATATACATTTGTAGGACACCAAAGTGGGAATTATATAAGAATAACAAAAAATAGGCTCATTAATTTTATTAGCTGATCTGCCTCATGTACTGGTGCGTTTCTTTGTCCCAGACAATTACTGCCGGGGCAGAAGGCACAGGCTGTTTGCCGTGCCTCCATGTCGTACTGTTGCACGTGCTAAGTCGCCAATTCCTCGCACTCTGGCCGCGCTTAATGATCTCTTGGATTCTAACCCAACAGACGACCTGTTTGCGGATGGATGGACGAAGATTTTATTGGTACTTATGTCAGAAGTACTGTGAGAGGAATTTGTGAAAGTGTTGTAACCTTCTTTTATTTATGTTTTCATGTTGTTATTTTGTATGTTTTCATGTTGTTATTTTGTATATTTTAATGTGTTTTTCTTTTTTTTTAATAATTTTAGCTACTGTAATTGGCTGTAACACATTAATATTTTTAGGAAATTAAAATGTCAAGTATATGGGGTTCGAATAAATACATGCCCAACAATTTATCATTAAACATTCTGAGAAATTAAAGCAGGTTCTCAATTCTACTGTTTGAATTCGCTCAATAACACTGACACAACACGCTTTCAACCAGCTCATACATAATATTTGAAACTTAGGTAAGTAGGTTTACCTACGGCTGTCTACGACTGATCCGTACATTTCCGTGAATTTCCGTGCGTATGACTATGAATCCTTTGAAATTCAAATTCTCTCTACTCGCAGGCGTGACGCCCGATTTTACGCGATTACGCGGATACGAGTGACAACGCTTTTCATGCGAGCACTATTGGGATTTTATTTTCTAGACAGATTTTTTTTTTTTTTGGGTGGGAAATCATCAAATGACTTCTGCCGCTCTGGGCGGAGCGGAAGGGCGTGTCAGACTCTTACTGACTAAAACCCGCCCGTGTTCCTTCCCTAGCCTAGACGGGGGCCACGGTTTCCCCTTAGGACTTCTTCGCAACCCCGGTTTCTAGACTGATGGATTCCGTGATTGAATCCCTGGTTTTAAAAAATGCGTTTATTTTTTAACGCTATAAAAAGACATTGGATGCTACATATTGTGTTGAAATACTTGGTATGGTCTAGGTACTAAATTATAATTTCTTACAATAATATCGGCCGTTGATATACACAACCCTTTTTAACCGACTTCCAAAAAAGAGGAGGTTCTAGGTTCGTCTGTAACTTTTTTTAATGTGTGTGAAATGTGTGTGAAGTGGTATTCGAATTTGTGTATGGTAGGTACCACAACTAAAAAGTGAAAAATAAAAACTTACAGATTTATAATCATTAGAATCTGCAATACAACTCCTAAAGTTAGCATAATCCTCAAACGTCAAGATTTCGTGAAACTAGATGAAATAGAATCTTAGAGAGTTGTATTGATGATTTTTATGATTGTAAATCTGTAAAGCCATATTTGTTACGGTCACAAATCATATTATAATCAAGATACAAACTGACACTGACCTGCAAATTGCAAAAACGTAAGAAAATTTGAATTTTGCGGGTTACCTCGGCGCTTATTATGATAAGCTCAGCACCCCTCTGTAGGTATACGGTTCATCATTTTAGGAATATGAGATGAAACCGTCGATTCGCCGAGTTGAGTAAAACGTTTACGATGAATACAAATGGTATACTCCACAAACCCATTTAAATAAAAAGCAGCCAAGTGCGAGTTGGACTCGTACATGAAGGGTTCCGTAGCAGCAAGTAACATACATAATATAAAAGTTCTTGTAGTTCGTTAAAGATAAATTACGGTTTACGATTTATGACGTATTAAAAAAAAACTACTTACTAGATCTCGTTCAAATTAATTTTCGGTAGAAGTTTACATGGTAATGTACATCATATATTTTATTTAGTTTTATCATTCTCTTATTTTAGAAGTTACAGGGAGCATTTTACCACTTTGGAAGTGTCTCACGCGCAAACTATTCAGTTTAGAAAAAAAAAATATTAGAAACCTCAATATCATTTTTCAAGACATATCCATAGATACCACACGTATGGGTATGATGAAAAAAAAAAATTTGTTTCAATTCTAAGTATGGGGAACCCCCAAAATTTCTTGTTTTTTTCCTATTTTGGTGTGAAAATCTTAATGCGGTTCACAGAATACATCTACTTACCAAGTTTCAACAGTATAGTTCTTATAGTTTCGGAAAAAAGTGCCTGTGACATACGGACGGACAGACAGACATGACGAATCCATAAGGGTTCCGTTTTTTGCATTTGGCTACGGAACCCTAAAAAGCGACTCTTGCTACGACACAATAAAGTGCAATTCAGGTCGCACAGCGCTAATTACTTACAGTAATATTACCTAGAAGTTGCCTCTCTTTCTATCGTGTAACTCTTGTACCTTCTGACTACGTTACAATCAATGAATTGGCCCGACAAGACGACCCCGCCGCGTAGTTGTAACTTCATACCTAAAATGCGGAGTTAACTCTCTGTATTCATCTGTGGTTACATACAATTTTGTTTTAAAATCGTAATAATATTGACGTATCCAAGTATCTTCTAGTGTTCGAGTTAGTTGAGCCTCAGTGAGCGTCTTCAGATAAGTGAAAGCAGAAAGTATGAACTTCCTTATAACTATGTAGATTCTTAGAACTCTGGTATGCCTTTGAAAACGGAGGTCTATCGCGTTTTCCGATTTCGTGAGCTACTTCCCCTGCGGGAATATTTATCTCGTTAATACCTACCTATTATATTTGAGCTTAAATTATTAGATTCCCAGCTTAAATGATTAGATGGCTCAGTGGTAACGGCCCCGACTTACGAGTTGTAGGTCGTGGGTTCGAACCCTAGCAGGCGCTTTACTTTGTGTAAATAATTTCATCAACACTGCTCTCAGAATGGTGAAGGAAAACATCGTGGGGAAACCGGTATGTCCTAGAACCAAAAATTCGAAGACATGTGAGTGACATCTACCAACCCGCACTGGGCCCGCGTGGTAGATTACGGCCCACTCCCTCTGACAGAGAGGAGGCCTGTGTCCCAGCAGTGGGAACATTAACAGGCTGATTATGGTTATGGTGGTGTTTGATAAAACGGATTCCAAATCAGATTTGTCACACCATTACAACAAACAACAACAACAAACAACAAACCAATGTCCCTAGCCTTTTCCCAACTATGTTAGGGTTGGCTTCCAGTCTAACCGGATGCAGCTGAATACCAGTATTTCTTTTTCCTGCTTCGACCATCTTTTGCTCTCTAGAAATAAATTGGTTTACAGAACCGAATATAAAAGGTTGTGGTTGGGCTGGGTCAGGTTAAAGAAAAGTGCTTCCTTTGAGGGTCAAATTTTATATTTCCCCCACATTTAACAACAATACGTGCCCAATTCGGGGTATTTAAGTATATTATCCTCAGAGTAATAACTAAAGCATATTACTCTGAGATATTATCTATGTCGGGGACTCTTGGCAAGTCCCTGTCATCCCTGTCAGGCTGCCACGTAGTGACAGCAAACAAAGGAGTTCGTATACCGCTTTTATCAGTTTTTTATTTAATCGAATTTTCTGCAAGTAGGAACGAGTGGTTTCACTGCGCTATAAAAATAACTAAGTAACTAAGTTAGGTAGTTATTAAGATCCGTTTCAGAATATGCCGTTTTTCTCCGTACGTTAAAAGCGAGAAAGCGCGACACGGAATAAAATATAAATAGATTCTTTGAATTTTATTTAATCACCATGGCTTAAAATAGCTGTAATGCAATTCCTTGCTAACCGACGTCCAAAAAGGACTTCTTATGCCAGTTTCTACCATGAAAAAAGATTATACAGTCCTTTGTCTAGAACCTGCGTCATTGATCTATGGTTCGTCCTACTTTTTTTATTTATTTTTTTTGGGTGGGAAATCATCCAATGACTTCTCCCGCTCTGGGCGGAGCGGAAGGGCGTGTCAGACTTTTACTGACTAAAACCCACCCGTGTTCCTTCCCTTGCCATACCAGGGGCCACGGTTTCCCCTTGGGACTACCCGCAACCCCGGCAGGCATCGGCCCTAGCGGACCCCGTCAGTTTTGCTGACATCACTTTGAGGCGCGCGTGGAACACGACGCGCCGTCGACCCGGGCCTGGTCCTTATCGGACGGCGAGCTGCCCTCTGCTCTGTCCGCAGGCCCGCGCCTACGGTGGCCGGAAATCGGCTATCAATTCCCGACGCCCGGGACGTCTCCTACGGCGGCGGCGGCTAGGGCTGGTAGGGCGCGGCCTTTGCCACTCCCTCACGCGCTCCTCCTTCGCGAGCATTACTGCTTCGCAGAAAAGGTGACGGCTTGCCATGCCCTCTCGCTCCGCACCATGGCCTAGACCAGGGCCGGACGCGAGAGGTCACTGTCGACGATCGCCTCCACGAGGACACGGCGGTGGTCCACCCAAGCCGGGCAAACCTCCACCGTATGCTCCACCGTGTTCTCCGGACGATCCACACAATGGTGACACCCGGACGTTTCCTCCCGCCTTATGCGAAACAGGTCCCTCCCGAAACAACCGTGTCCGGTGAGGATCTGCGTCAGGCGGAAGGTGAGGACGCCGTGGCGCCTCTCTAGCCACTCCTCAAAGAGGGGACTTATCGTCGTAATTGTGGCGTGCCCAAATCTGGGTTGCGACAATCGCAGACTCCAAGCCGCCATGAGATCCCGCCGGAACTCTGTCCGCTGTACCGTGATTTCTCGCGGCAGCGGAGTTACACCCCGGCGCTTCATCTCCTCGCGCCACTCCCAAATGTGGGCGAGGACCTTCGCCTCCAGATCCCATGGCGGCGTTCCGGCAAGGAGGCTCGCCGCCTCGCCGGAGACCGTACGGTATCCCCGGACCATCCGGATAGCCATGACCCTTTGGGCTGCATGCAACCGGGCTGGCCGCAACCTTAAGGTTCGCGCCCACACCGGTGCCCCGTAAAGGGCCATGGACCGCACGACACCGCGTAGAGCCTCCGGCAGGAGGCGTTTGGACCCCCTAGATTGGGCAGAAGCCGCTTCAAGGCAGCGTACTATTACTACTAAGTACTTATCTACTTAAGTACTCCAGACCGAATTTCGGCCATGGCGAACAATCTCAACGGAAAATAGCCTTCTGCGCGGGAGATATTATAGTGCACAAGTGTGTGCGCAGACACAGGTGCACTCTCTCTTGCCCAAGCGTTTATTCTGAAAGTGGGCAACGTCGCACACAGATGTAAAAAAATCCTGTTTTGATTAATTTGGCAATATTACTGTATGGAAATAAGAAATGAACTAGCGAACTAGAATATTGATTATGAAATGCAATAATTAATATCTTAACACCGAATATTTAGTAAAAAGGGTACAACATCAAATTCAGTGTTATAATTGCAATTATGATTAATTTTCTAGTTCGCTAGTTAGCTATTTTTCATATTTCCATACAGTAATATTGCAAAAAATCAAAACAGGTAAATATGTGACAGCTATTTGCGATGTTGCCAACTTTTAGGATGAACGCTCTTAAGTACCTACGTACCAGCTACATTTATTTAAAATCAGGCCTTTCAGTACAATTTCGTCTTCAAAACCGATTTACCTACCTACTTACCGATTATTATTATTTTCTGCCTAGCTATGGTTACTTTTCACGATTTTACGGCGCCCTGCGGTACCTAAATATAAGTATATTTTTTACGGCATTTTTATGTCCTGTTTCTATGTGATGGATTGCCATTAATATAAAAAGCGGTCAAGCGTAATGGTTCTTGTATTTAAATAAAAAAATTCGGTAATCGGTATCGGTATCGGTTATCGGTATCGGTATCGGTACCGGTATCGGGTCGGTCTGTAATCGGTATCGATATTTGATCCGATCTAGCCCGTCCCTTGCTGCCCTCCCTAGTGACGCCCTAAGCCGAAGTCCTTACGATCCGTTCTCGTTTAGTCGTTTAGTTTATGCTCTGGCTGGAGCCCTTAATTTATAAAGGCATCCACGGTATAACCCGGTTAAAAGCAGCCGAAAATCTCCTAGGTTGACCAGCGAGATTTTATTAATAAAAAAATTAAAAAAAAATCTTTTACTTCTTCAGCCAACTTTTGTCAATGAAATGAAACGAAATGAAATTGTTTATTCTGTAAATATTGGTATTGGACTGTGATATTGGAATCACTTTTATAGCCAACTCCCACGGTGCGCCATATCGCGGACGCACGCGCACGACGCACCGTGGGAAACCTAGCGTGCGTGGTAGCGCAGACGCGCATTGAACGCGTGCGTGGCGGTGCGTCCTCGTGCGGGCTGGTGCGCGTGCGCGATATGGCGCAACGTGGAAGTTGGCTATTACACGTCATCTTAAAAAAATATGTTAAAAAATTATCTAGATGAGTTCGGCGTTTCCTATCTGACTACTCTGAGAAGATGCACAGATGTATCGTTTGTAAGGCCTGAAACACATGAGTGCTTTTTAAAAGAATGCTTACAGCTTTTTGTTGTAATTATTGCCATTGTATTAATGCGCTTTTATGTTGCTCTCATATTATTAACGAGCGTTAGTAAAACGTTCGTGTGTAAACACTACCGTTGTTTAGATATCATGTTTCAAGTATAAAATACTTGTAAGTTTCTGTTTAACGTTTTTTTATAAAAAAATATTGTAGTGTTTGTCGATTGATGGAATCGTTCCACAAAAACGTTTTTGTTTCGGTTATTATCGTTCATCTGTAATCAAATCATTAACTTTTCAACACTGAACATTGTTAGGTAAATCAATCCGCCAGCACTTTGTTTGATTTGTCCATCATATAATTAATCAATCAATTACGAACTGAAGCCGTGTAGTTGATGATTAATGATCAACTGCGAATATTTGATTGCGAACGAATTGTTAACCTATTTTTAATCCAAACATGAATTAGCATTGCCGTGCAACGTGGCAATGCTGCCAGTCTTTTCCGGCACGTTTACTGCACTTTTGGACACGATTCCGGATGACAGCGATGCGGACGAATACTTCGATGCCTATTTTTATCTTTGTATTTATTTTTTTGTTTGTTATTAATTTAATTAAGTGTTACATTGTACTATATTGTATAAAAAGATTTAAGTAATGTAAAGATAAAAACCGAAATTCAATAAAGAAAATCATGCAATAGGAATGATGACAAAAAAAAATTTTTGTGTGTAGATTATGAAAAAATAACGTATACGTATTTTTTCTTTTCTTACGTTATCAAAAGATTACGGCAGTACATTGAGTTAAAATGTGCCATGACGTCACGAGTATGTAGATTTTATACGTACTTGTGACGTAGCGACCCCCACTCCCCAACTTTAATGCGTTTTATCTAAGTCATTTTTTATTGACATGATAAAGAAAAAAATACGTGTGTAATATTTTATTATTATCTCACTGACGGACTAAATAGAATTTCTTTTTTTGACCCAGGCATGATGCGTATTTGAATGTCTTTAATTTCCTACTCTGGGTAATACCTTTTGGTAAAATACATTTATATGATATCAGGACTATAATTTCAGGACAACACCTAGCAATAAAAGAAAAGAAAGAAAAATGGTTTATACAATAATTATTATAAAGATATTTACATTCACACCATATTTAGCGATATGGAGCAACTTAGTGTCCGCCCGAAATTTCGGTTTCGGTTTCATCATGCATATTCATATTATAATCATTTTGATGCCACCATCGACCACAGTGAACGTACCGTTTCCTCGATGGTGGCATCGAAAAGATTCAGTCAGACAGAAGCCATTGTGGCGGGATACTTCAGCTATTTTTTCAACCACTTTGGTAAAGACGTAGCTAGATTTTCAAAAAAGATGCAGCCATGAGGAACACGAAATGGTAATAATAAACCGGAAAAAAGAAAAACACTTTTTGGAAAAAAATGCCCTTCTTTGACTGGCTGCATCTTCGCAACCAATAGGCCTAGAATGCTTAGGTTAGGTTCAGATAAAGGAAAATTTTGCTTGCTTTACAAAAATAGAAAACAAAGATATCTAAAAACACGTCCTTCAGATAAGTGTACATAAAAAACAACGGGTTGCACTCCGGGAGTGCCGGCAGAAGTGAACACATTAACGTTGTGCATTTTTGAATATTTTGGAATGGTTAGGGAATAATTTCGCACGAATTGCTTTATATATCAGTATAAAAGTAGGTACTATAATTTAAGTGGTTAAATACAATATTCATTTGTAGTAGTAGTATATTTTTGACTGCTTTTTTTTACCCATCAATATGGGTGAACTTTCTTACCTCGCAATCTTTACGTAATGTCAAAGACTATTTATTTTGATATTTACTTTGTCGGTTGCTAGGCAACGGATCTTAAGGTCACGTACTGACGCGAGTTTTAAAAAAAAGTGCACAACGCTGCTAAAGAAGTTTTAACTTCAAAAAAAAAACTGAAACAAGTGCCTGAAATTAGCCTTTAGTAGTACCTAGTAGTCTTTCGAGCACAATCGGAGTAGCACAAGGTTTTCAGGGTTGCAAACTGACAACATATAAAAAAATCGTAATTACATGCGCGTACGATGTTCGATGTTGTTATTGACTAGAGCTAATTACGTTGTTTGAAGCTGTTTTTTTTTTTGAGTCGAGTGTCGCTCGGTCCATTTACATCTTCGCGCGTCGCATCGTTGGGTACCTCCATCTAATTAGAGGATTTCCGTTTTGAACTACAATATTACATAGGTCTAAAGAATTTTATAAAAACATTTACGTTTCATGAAGTAATGCATGATCAATGTATGTCTGGCTGCTACTGAACATTTACTAAAACAGTCCGTGATCTCAGCACACAACTATTTTCATAACTCACAAAGCATATTTCTTTCGCAGAAATGCGAATACAGTAGCAATTTCATATGTAAACGTTGAAACACTTCTCACGAATTCTATTTGAGAAACATTCTATCCTAAACCATTGAGATGAAAATGCAATTTCCATTTAGTTTTTATATTTATTTGCTCACATGTTGTTATTACTGAAAACTCATGCTTCTGGGATTACATACACAGGGCCAAGTTAAATTAGCTAGCAAAACTTTTGCTAGATAGAATACCTAACTACTGTTATTGTGTTATCGCTAATAGCGATACAATACCCTTGAGTATAGCGTTGATATTATTTATTTTTAACCGACTTCCAAAAAGGAGGAGGTTATATGTTCGTTGCGTATGTTTTGCTTGGATAGTTTTTGAGTTAGCTTCAAGAATACATATTTTTCCCACTTAGTTTATATGGATGATATGATGATAACATGATAACTTCCTGTCACTGTTATTTGCATATCAGGTAGTGGTATTCGAATTTGTGTGGGGTAGGTACCACTACCAAAAAGTTAAAAATAAAAACATTTTACAAAAAAGAAAACAACTAACTTCCAAAAAGAACACTACAAAGTGAAAAATTACTTTCATTTCGGAAGTCGGTGTCTTTGGTTTAGAATTTTCGAAAGTTATTTTTCACTTTGTAGTGTTTTTTTTCGAAGTCGGTTGCTTTTTTTTATTATTTACGTAGGTACACAAAGTACAATAATAATAGTTAATATCGGTTTAAATCAGTTTTTTTTTTGCGTATACTTCACAGACGTGGTCGGTATCGATACCATAAGGCTGCTTGTGAGCCAGCGGAGCGAAGCGATGGAATAATGCGGAGCGGGGTTGCGAACTGTGTACGTCCATTGATGCGGAGCGAGGTAGTGCGGGGCGGAGTTCAGATTGTGCGGAACTAGGCCGAGTTCACGAGACGAGTAATTAGAGGGGCGGGCGGGCGGCGGCAATACCCCGCGGTCGGTTGTTTTCCACTTCCCCGCTCCGTTTTCCCACTCTGCTTCCCCGCTCCGCTTCCTCGCTCCGCTTCCCAGTTTTGTATTAATGTTTAAACTAGTTTGCAAAACTCTGTCCAAATGTCTCTGTGCAATTCTGTTGGTAAAAATTGGCACAGCTCCACTCCGCTCCGCTCCTGTTGACAGTCAGAAACAAAAGGAAACAGATTTTCTCAACTCATACTACACACTCGTACACACAGTAAAATAAATATAATAGAACTTCTTTGCAGGAATTGCAGGAAACGATACAAGTAGAAAAATTTATAGTTTCAATATAACTTTCTTAGTGGTTGACCTGCCGGATAATTTACAATATGTATCGGTAGTTTGGTATGGAATTAACAAACTATTTCGCTTTTGAAAATTGGTTTTCTACTTGACCTACTTTTCGATTAAAAAACTAGGCATTCAAAGTTTTTTGGTGTAATCGATATAGCTACTTACGGGTAACGTGTATAATGGTTTTTTTTAATAACATAACATCATGCCTTGTTTACCCGAAGGGTTGAGCAGAGGTGTACCTGTAGCAGGTACACCCATATTTCGCCAGTTTTTTTTATGCCACACAGTATGCTCTTTCAACCTGCGTTAGCCATATTTGATATACAACGTTATTTTCTATTCATTACAAACCTCTTAAGGGTAAAAAAATCAGCTGTTCCCTACATTTTGACGAGATATGCGAACATAAATGTATGGAACAGCTGATTTTTTTTTCGCGATTTCAGCTTTTTACCCATAGCAAAAGTTGTTCATAATGATGAGTACAATGACCCCTTAAGAGGTTTGCCATACAGTAATATTGCCAAATTAATCATGCGAAATATTTGATAACTATTTGCGACGTAGCCCACTCTCAGAAAGCACACTCTTGACGAATGGGCTATAATGCTCTCAATTATTCAAATTGCACAGCTTCAGAAGCATTAGCACCTCTGCATAATTATAAACATATATACATTATTCCCACCAATTTTCAAGTACTGCACTTCAGTTCACTTAGATAAGGCTGTGGTGAGATGTTAAGTGAACATCGCGAGCTATTTGTCTACGACCGACCGTGTCCTCTAGCCCTTTACCTACCCCTGTATTAATTTAAAGAGTACGTTAAGTATAATTTTAAGCTCTGTCATAATAGTTTAAACACCACATCATAATAATTAATTAAAAAACCAGTCCTACTAACGGGGTATCGTACCTACGGTTACTGGGTTATGGAGGTCAGATAGGCAGTCACTCCATGTAAAATACTTTCATAATAATTCAGCTGCATTCGGTTAGACTGGAAGCCGACCCCAAAAGAGTTGGGAAAAGGCTAGGCAGATGATGATGAATTAATTCAAAAACTTCATTCGTAGTTGAAAAGATGGAAAAGTATATTTAAAAAAAAAAACCGGTCAAGTGCGAGTTGAACTCGCGTGGACAGGGTTCCGTACGATGAATATGTTATATATACAGGGTTATTTGTAAAACACCAGCAACCTCTTAAGGGGTCATTGTACTCATCATTATGAACAACTTTCACTATGGGACCAAAGTTAAAATCGCGAAAAAAAAAATCTGCTGTTCCCTACATTTCCTATGTTCTCATATCTTGTCAAAATGTGTGGAACAGCTGATTTTTATTTTGCGATTTCAGGTTTGGTCTCATAGTGAAAGTTGTTCATAATGATCTGCACACGAGTTCAACTCGCACTCGACCGGTTTTTTTTTAAACTAAGTAAGTACTATTTTATTTTGTACTTTTAAGTCTAGTAGGAATATTCATTTAATTAAAAAAAAAACAACGATGTTTTGACTTGCCCGGTTTACTATAAGGAGCCACTAAAGAAATCAGCTATCCACATCCTAGCTCCATCATCAGACCCACGACACCAAGTGCAATATATTGGACTCATCAAACCGAATTATATGACTTAAAACTCGAAGAGTTTACTAATAGCCACTTAAGAGTTCTAACTATCCACCTCCTAGCTCCATCATCAGACCCTCGAAACCAAGTGCAATATATTGGACTCTTCAAACCGAATCATACGAGCCCAAATTCCAGGGGTTTACTAGTAACCATTGAAGAGTTCCACTATCCACTTCCTGGCTCAATCATCAGGCCCTCGAGACCAAGTGCAATATATTGGACTCGACAAACCAAATCATATGAGGTCAAACTTGAAAGGTTAACTAGTAGCCACTGAAGAGTTCCACTATCCACCTGCTGGCTCCATCATCAAACCCTTGAAACGAAATTGCAATATATTTGACTCGTCAAACCAAATCATATGAACCCAAACTCGAGGGGTTTACTAGAAGCCGCTGAAGAGTTCCGCTATCCACCTTCTGGCTTCATAACCAGATCAGCTCCAAGAGATACTAAATTACATATTGTATTGTCATCGAACCTCGATAAATCTAAAAAGTTTGAATGAAACGTTTACCTAGGACAAACTGTCCAGTGAGGTAGGTTCAATTTCGAGAATGGGGTCAATCGTGGAATCCGGCTCCACTGGGCAGTGTTCGGGAAGCTACGCAATATCTTCTCGTCTCACATACCGCAGTCGGGACCAGTGTGTGCGTGACCTATGGAGCTGAAACACGACGTAATAGCTCGCAATGGGCCTCATTAGAAGGCTGAAAGTCGCCCAAAGGGTAATGGTGCTGTGCTTAGAGTTTCCATGACGACGTGATCTAATCAGAAATTAAGAGATCGGCAGGAGAACCAAGGTAGCCGACATAACCCGAAGAATTGCCAAACTTATATGGCAGTGGGCAGGGCACATTGCTCGCAGAACAGATGGCCGATAGGCCTGGGGCCGAAATGTTCTGGAGTGGCAACCGCGTACCGGAAGAGGAAGAGGAACTGATAACTGGAAATCTCTGTTTCTATGAAAATCGGTCTAATTTGGCTGTAACACTATTTTTCAAAAATGTTCGTAACAAAATTTTTAGACCTTTGTATCTTTGAAATAAAATAATTAAATGTCGAATGAATCATCCCTCTGACGCACTATTTTTCTCATTGGAAACAGGCTACATGGTTCCCACAATGGCGCACGAGCTAAAACTGCCATCGGATTACGTCCTGTTTTAGGCTGAAAAATCCAGTTGTCTCCAACTGGCGGCAATTGGTTAAAATCTCCTACAGAAATAATAGATTTACCAGCAAATGGGATGTCTGTATGGAAAATTTTCTGTAATCTGCGATAAATATGATTGAGTGTCCTACTTCCCAACATAGATATTTTATCTAAAATGATTAATTGAACTTTACATAGCTCACTGGCTAATGTGTTAGCAGTGCATAACGACAATGTACTAGCGCACCGTGAAATCGGCAAACAGAATGCATCGCGGAAGGTACGAGAAGTGAAGGATGCCTCGCCTAAGTACACGTTGGGCGAGCTCGTTGAACGTGTACTGGGGCCTTAGTCGAACTAGCAGTAGCAATAAATTATCCCAAGAACTAACTTAACATTGTAGTTGCGAAACATATTTTCCCATACATTCCAACCGCAAATACAATATTGAGAGATTTACCATGTTATTTTAAGACCATAGACTTCTTATAGGTTTTCCTTTAATCTATGAGTAAAGAACTATTCTCTGTATTTTTTTCATAATTTTAGGCTCAGTAGTTTCGGAGATAAGGGGGGGGAATGGTCAATTTTCATCTATTTTCGTAAATATCCCTTAAAATATATATTAAATAATTATAAAAAAATTATATTTGAGATCCTTGTAACAATTCCTTTCATTTGATATGTCACACGGTACAATTTGCGAAACTTTTTTTTTAATTTCCTTCTTTGCCCCACAAAAGTGTACCCCATATTCGAAATTATTTTATTTTCGTTACACGTCCGTGTTTGGGTCACAGAAATACATATGTGTACCAAATTTCAAGTTAATCAGTCCATTAGATTCGGAGCAAATTGGCTGTGACAGACGGACAGACAGACACACGAGTGATCCTATAAGGGTTCCGTTTTTACCTTTTGAGGTACGGAACCCTAAAAAAATACATTAGACGATGTATATATATTTAGTAACTTAATCCGCTTAACTGTTCTTAAAGAGTAAGAGAACCCTGTAAGAAATCGATACGTGTTTCGCCTCTCAACGAGGCATCCTCAGGATGACGATTGACTGTGGCGAACTCGGACACGAAGTGTTGGTTCTCATACAAAGTAGCCAAAAGCCTCGTATTCAAGCAATAGAAGTTTGACAATTTCATCTATTGCTTGATGTCAGGAAAGATAAGATAACAATAACATATATCTATAAGATATTTTTCTATGTTTCCTAGTTCTTTCTTCTATTATTCTACCATGTTATGACATAATAGGTATAGTCAGCATGACTTCCATCCAAGGTTTTCAATATAAATGTAGATTTTGGAGGGCACCAGTTTATTGAATAACTCACAGTTTCCTTGTACTGATAAAAATAAAGAATTTTCACGAATTATTACTCGAAGTCGGAAAGGTTTTCGCTGTCCACTCTGGTTTTATTCTCTTACGGGACAATAACGAGATTTTATATTGTTACACGCGCTCAGGACTGTCCCGCCGTTTCGCCAGTGAAATAGAGGTTACTTTGTAAAAAAGTTACTTACATTTCTTTTAAATAGGTTTGATATTTTTTTGTACTTACTTTTTGAGTCGTTAAACTTAAGAAATCAACAAGTTCTTAAGTACCTTACAGATGCAATTTTATAACCTTTGCAATTAGGTTCTTCCAAGTAAATG
Organism: Conistra vaccinii; assembly: GCA_948150665.1. NCBI lineage: Eukaryota > Metazoa > Arthropoda > Insecta > Lepidoptera > Noctuidae > Conistra > Conistra vaccinii. The sequence continues at coordinate 4,927,872 of OX411328.1, forward strand.
AATTGTTTTAAAACAGGCACGGCAATTATTTTTTTTGTTTTAACTGTATTTTTGGCTTTTTTTTTGTAAATTAAGATGAATAATCAATAAAAAACGTTAAACGGAAAATTCAAAATGATGTAAGTAACATCCCCATCATAAACCATAATTTATTGCAAAAGATTGAAAAAAAAAGATTATGAAGCATAAGATTAATGTATAGGACAACTGCCAAGGACGACACTGACCATAATGTCTATAAAGATATCACTTACACTATCTTTTAAGAGCACATAAAATGGCCCTTAGAAACTACCATAAATCATTTACGGGTTGACAAATTTGGTCGTTGCCAAGTTCGCAAGTCTGCCCAAGTTTGGCTTAACTTAGTTTTAGTTAGTTGTACTCTTGTAGGCTATATTTACATGTATTTATGGCAACTGTGACTTTGACTTTGATCGTACTACCTTCGTCCCTTGATGCTGGAATAAGGCAAACGACGTTCAGTATCTAGAACTCATTTTAATTTGAATACATAACTTTATACAGTGCGTTCACTATAACTTATCCCGTGACGCGATTGGTTACTGAATTTTTCAATTAAATTAAATTAAATAAACATTTATTTCAAATATTCATCCATATTTTCAACTACACACACTAGGACCGGGAGGAACTGTCCACTGCTCACCATTGCGGTATGAAAACGTATCCAGGGACGCAGCAGTGGAGACTCCCACCTGTCCGCGAACACGCTTATTATACTGTTGCTCTTGGACCTAACACGCCTCAGCAGGGACGCAGACTGTTTCCTTTTAAGAGCATGAAACCCATCAGTGTGCGTTTCTGCGAACATAGTCGAAGCACTGCAGAATCGTGGTAGCCCCAGCTTTTGCAGCCATGTGATTGGTAGTACTGTTCTGTCAGTCGCCATTTTGAACTCTATTATTATTGAATTATTGAATGAATGAATGAATGAATGCATGAATGAATGAATGAATGAATGATGAATGAATGAATGATTATTTATTTGTTAAAAACACAGGTACATACATTTGGTCTTCAGTAAAAAAATCAGTTGGCTCGGATCTCTATGTTTTGCCAGTGGCGTACAAATATAGTTACAGCAGATAGAAACTAGAGTCCTCGCCACCACTAAAGTCTGATAGACGCTTGGCTAATGTCTATGACATTGCATCAAATTGCATTTTTTTTTATAGTTTCACTATTGTCCGCTGGACTTCAGAGGTGACGCGGACTCTAAGACTGCAAAATTCAGTGCTACTAATAATGAAGTGCAATTTGTAACATTGAATTTGATGTTGTATCCGTTTTAAATGTAAAAAAAGCATTTGGGAAATTTCTAAATAGTTTTATTACATCTAAAATTAAATATTCGGTGTTACGATATTAATTATTACTTATTGCATTTCATAATCAATATATTCTAGTTCGCTAGTTTGCCACATTACTAATTTCAATACAGTATTATTTCCAAATTAATCAAAATATGTAAATATTTGACAACTATGACGTTGCCAACTTTTAGGATGCACGCCGGGGCACTGAGGAGGTAATCGTGCGGGCGAATTCAATACTAACAACCCACGACCCTTCAACCCGAAAAATCTAAATATAGGTAGGCTGTTATTCAATAAAAAAATACTTCAACGCAACGATCCTTAAAATTGTAATTAAGAAAGGGTTTCTTAATTAGGTACAATTTTCTCCTAAGTGGAAAACAGGCATCATCACAATTTTCAGGCGGATCGTATTACCAACACTCGAACCGCTTTCCAGTTTATAATCTCCAAAATAATGAGTCTCAAGTGACCTCGTATTATCTCGTTAATACGATTTGTTTCATATCTTTTAGAAATCTCTTAAAAGTTATTGTTAATTGTAGCAGAAAATCTGTTGAAGAAAAAACGGAAATATGTAAATTATTTTGAGTTCATCGTCTCAATTTTTTCTTTAATCGTATACTTATTACTTTTAATAAGTATTTAATTAAAGTAAATAATACTATTTAATTGTAGGTACTTATCACATATTTTAATAATATTATCTTCCATCTATTATAGCCCAGTCAAAATCGACACAAAAAAGGCAAACGTCGCAAACGCGCATGTAACTACAATTTTTTTTTTACGTTGTTAGGTCCCCTGAGAGTAGTAAAAACCCAAGTTTGCAATCCTGGAAACCTTGTGCTACTCCTATGGTGCTCGAAAAACTGAGAAATTCTGGCACATGTTCCAGTTTTTTTCAAAAATATGAACCAAAGATACCTAAGGTACATCCTTAAGGACGCGATTTTAGGTATCTTTGGTTCATATTTTTGTGAAGCAAGCTAAATACCTAAACAAAGATATCTAAAAACGCGTCTTTAAGATACATTTTCAAAAAAACTGAATCAAGTAGGTAGGTACCAGAATTTCGCAATTTTCGAACACCATGGGAGTAGCACAATGTTTTCAGGGTTGCAAACTTGGGTATAAACTAGTCTCAGGGGACACAACAACATATAAAAAAATCGTAGTTACATGCGCCTGTGCGACGTTTGATGTTGTTATTGACTGGGCTACGATGTTCTCCACTTAAATTATATTTCTACGCCACAAAGGCCAAAGATGGCTGATCTACTAACCTTAAAGAATCTTGTATCTCGTAAGAAAGCTTTAATATAGGTAGGTTAAAAAAAATCTTGCTCTACTTACATTATTTATGTTAAAACTTTTACACTTTACAAACAACAAGAAAAAAAAGTACTCATGAAGATCATCTTCAAGAAACTTTCAGCGGTTTCTAACAGACATTACTACTGAAATAATAACCTAGAACGAGTCCTCGTTATTTCTCATTATATTGTTGAGTTATTTCATCTCTCTTGAGAAGCATGTACATTGTTAGTTGTGACAAATAGCTACAAGTGTTGTAGGTACTCATAAAAACTTTTCAATAGAAAAATCCAGAATTTTTTTTCTTGAGAACCGAGTTTTCTTAAATTAAAATTAATATTTCAAATTATTTATTAATATTCATAATGGTTGTACAAGAACAGATTGGACAGTGACCCCCAAACTAGGCATTTGCCTGTATCTTGGGGGTCGGACTTGCGACATTTTTCAGAGCTTAAGTACACAGTGATTATTGCATAACCAGTAAACATAAACTAAAATAAAACTAAACAATCAATTAAACATCAGCGTGAGATCAATCGGAGCCAGATAAAATAATCAGTATGAGATCAATAAAATAGTAATAACATTGAAACAAAATATAAATTATAAATTAACAAAAATCTAATCAATTAAAATTAAATCAATCAAAATTAGTAGATAATATGTAGAGTGTGTGAGTATGTGTTAGACAGTGTGTGTTTGGGTTTGTGTGTGTGTGATGTGAACGTGAGCTTAGGAGTAGACACACTTAATCTGCATGATGTTGCTTATAATTTATTTATGTATAAATAATGTTTTCTGTTTCATCGTAGGAGAGTGTAAAAAGCCATTTCTTTATTACCTTTTTGCAAAGGGACATTTTGAGGTCTTTTATGTTGCAGCACTTTAAGACTTTGTTGTAAATGCGCGGAAATAAGTAGTCCGAGGAACGTCTTGCCATAAGAGATTTTACTTGGGGAATGGGAATCCTGATTGTGCGCTTTGACATTATTTCTTGATAATCTGTCCTGAATTTAAATTTTCTATGCATGTGAAATGTTGCGTTGAGGATAAAAAGCTGTCGGACACGGAGTACCGGAAAGTCACTGTAGAGTTTGTTGGTTGGATACAAAAATGGCTTCCTAAGCATTACTTTAATGACAGCTCTTTGTGCTCTTTCGACTTCAATAATTGCTGTTTTACCAGCGCCACCCCAGACAGAGATTCCATATTGGAGGACAGACTGGCAAAGACCAAGATAAACAGTGCGGAGTATGGGGGTAGGTGTACAGTCGCGTAGTTTTTTCATTATATAAATCAGTTTTCTTACTCGGCCAGAAAGTGCGTGTATATGATGTTTAAAAGATAAGTTCTCGTCTAAGGTAACTCCTAAATATCTCATGGAGTGGACACGGTCGATTACGGCACATGAACAGTTTGCGGATTGGGGGTTAAGGCTATCGCAGCAAGTATGAAATGTGAGACTAAAGTGTTGGGGGGGTCTGGATGCCTTGGATTTGAAGAATGTTATAAACTTTGTTTTTTTAACGTTTAAGGTCAGCAGGTTTTTATCTAGAGTCTTAGCCACTATCCGCAGTCCCTCCTCCGCATACCTGTAGACCTGGTCCCAAGACTCGCCATGAAATATGATCGCCGTGTCATCTGCGTATGCTATTAATTCAGCATTGGTGAGAGAAAGGTTTAAGATATCGTTTATGTAGAGTAAGAAAAGTGTCGGACCGAGTGAGCTGCCCTGCGGGATTCCAAAGCCGATGGAGAGGAGACTGCTAGAAAGATCGCCAAGCTTGACAAATTGCCTTCTATTAGACAGGTAGCTTCTAAACCAATCTAGGGGAGTGCCACGTATGCCTGCGGCTTCCAGTTTCTTTAGAAGGAGTTCTATCGAAATCGTGTCGAAGGCTTTCGCCAAATCTAAGAAGACCCCCATGGGGTGTTCGCCTTTATCAACAGTTGATGATACAGAGTTAGTCAATAGCCTGGCTGCGTCTTCGGTTGACCGACCCCTCCTAAAGCCAAACTGCTTGTCGGAAATTAAGTTGTGTTTTTCCAGGAAATTTGTTAGTCTTTTGTTTACAATTTTTTCAAGTAGCTTTGATAATATGGGCAGTAGGGCGATCGGTCGATAATTATCGGGAATGTCTGTTGCTCCACTTTTATAAATTGGGCTGACTGCTGCGACTTTCCATCGATCCGGAAAAGTTCCAGTTCTTAACAAGAGTTATTTACAAAGTTTGTTTATTTGTGAATCCTAAGGCTGCCTGTCCATTGGAGCGGAGAGGAGAGGAGCGGACATGTGCCAATATTAACCAATAGAATCTAAACTCCGCTCCAGAGGTACGATTCTATTGGTTAATATTGTCACATATCCGCTCCGCTCCTCTCCTCTCCGCTCCAGTGGACAGGCAGCCTAATCCCAATTTAATATTATAAATGCAGAAGTGAGTTTGTTTGTTTGTTTGTTACACTTTCACGCTAAAACGGCTGAACGGATTTGGGTGAAATTTGGCGATTGGGATACCAAGACCTGAGTTAGGACAAAGGATACTCTTTTTCCCGATATTCTTACGTACGGGATCGAGACAGGTTGCCTGTCCACTGGAGAGGAGAGGAGAGTAGCGGAGATGTGTCAATATTAACCAATAAAAAAAATATTATTATAAATATTGTTAATACATAAGTAATAGGTATGTGCGTAAGGTGGTGAATTGTTAAGTAAAAGAGCGCCTCTCGCCATCAAACGTAAAAGTTTGGCGAGTTTAGAATTAAGTAACACCTCTGTATTATAATATCATTAAATAAATTAAATAAATAAAAAAATAGAATCGCAACTCTGGAGCGGAGTTTACATTCGGTTAATATTGGCATATCCCCGCTCCTCTCCTCTCCTCTCCGCTCCAGTGGACAGGCAGCCTTATGCGGGTGCAACCGCGTGGTGGAGATTTATATTTCTGTGCTATGTTTGGGATACCATCAGGGGGTGTGGGATCTCCTCAGCCTATAGCAGTACACGCTGGCATGTCCAGCAGTAGACTGCTGCAGGCTTGTCCAATCACACGCTGTCTATCCTCGTCGACCTTTCTCCAGGTGCTACCAGCCCCCTGCAAAGACATCTATTGCCAATTATAATGAATTACGATCTTGCTTTTATCATTTTAATTTTTAACCGACTTCAAAAAAAGGAGGAGGTTCTCAATTCGTCGGAATGTTTTTTAACTTTATATTGTTTATTAACTTTTATTTTTAGTTTATTTAAATTTAATAATATTATTATTAACACTGAGAACAGTGGTGGCCCAGTGGTAACATAGTGGTTATAGGTCATGAGTTCGAACCCAAGCAGGCGCTTTACTTTGTGTAAATAATTTCATCACCACTGCTTTCAAAACGGTGAAGGAAAACATCGTGAGGAAACCGGCACGTCATAGAACCAAAAATTCGAAGACATGTGACATCTACCAACCCGCACTGGGCCCGCGCGGTAGATTACGGCCCACTCCCTCTCCCAGAGAGGAGGCCTGTCTCCCAGCAGTGGGGTTAATAGGCTGATTATGTATATGTTATGTATTATCAACACTAACATTAACATTATCTCAAATTCTCAATAGCTATAATTATTAATACGTAATTTATAAATTCACATAAAATAAGAATTGTTATGTTTCTAAATGTTATTTTTGAATTTTAATTTTAACTTATTTTGCTGTGCCTTAGCAGCGTCCATAGCTGTACTTTAGCTTTAAGTTTTATGTAACATATTTTAAACACATTATGGTATGCAAATAAATGGAATGAAATGAACTACTATCCACTTATAGCTCATTTTCTAACGATTGTGTCAATCAAATGGTAAAGTCAGATACCTACTTAACTTTATAGAATTTTATATCGAGACAGTACACTCAGTATTTTACTCAAACAACATATAGTACAATCTATTTATTTGAGTAAAACCAAATGCGTGTTTACGTCACGTTTTCTGAAATTTTCAGGCCAAAATCACGTATCCACAAAAATATTTTCACATATTTCATACAATATTCTGTGTATTTTTTCTCTCTACATTGACACGTAGCAGTTTCATCTCAGTCATATTTCATGTTGTTTTTATAAAATGCCTGCTACATGGCGGAACCAGGGCCATAACGACGCTGAAACATGCTCCGAATTATTAATTAAAATATGAATGTGTTTTGATTCATTCATATTTTTAAAAGGAATTTTATTGCTTGTTTTACGTTGTAAATTACAACATCTCAGCCACTTTAAGACTTTGTCCTCAAGTGCTTTGAGTCCGCTCTTCATAATGCAAGACGATGTAACGAGATGACGAAGACAAGAGTCCGTCTAATGAGACCAAAATGCCTTTAACCTAGAAAACTTATACACACTTCTCCAGACTTCAGTCAAGTTAGTAACTATGATACTTCTCCAGACTTCAGTCAAGATAGTAACTATGATACTTCTCCAGACTTCAGTCAAGTTAGTAACTATGATAGTAATGCGTATTTCATTTGTACCTACTAACCTGAAGCAGGCCACGCACGCTACACTCTGTCCTACAGAACTACCCGTGCAGTTACACATGTTCAAACCAGAGCCTGTATTTAAATATACCTGTATCGGTAAGTTAGTGGTTCTAAGCAGGCGATCGGATCAAAATCAAAAATCATATGTACACCGTACATACGTCTCATAGGTGTATGTGTTACTGTAAAAGCCCGAACTGCGGTAAATCTTAGAATTTACCGGTAAATCCTAAGATTTACCAAGTTTCACCGGTAAAAGTCCGAATTGTTCTATAATAATCTTTAGCATTCAGTCGGTAAATTCTAGGTTTTACCGCAGACACCGGTAAATGACCGAAATCAAAGATTGAAATATATAGTAGAAAAAGGAGTGCGTCTTCGAGAAGTTGTCAGAAAATTCTCTCCGGAGGGCAAGGATTCAAAAAGTGCAGCTGCCTTAAAAAATGCTCGACAAAGAAGTGCGCTTGCAAGTCATCAGGATTACTTTGTATTTCTAAATGCCATAATATTTCACCATGATGCAACAAGTAAAATCCTTTTTCACTTCTCTTGATCAAAAAATCCGTCATTGTAGGGTGGGTACCAGAGCGAAGATAAAATAACATTTCATCCTCTAGGGGCTAAAGTAATTTTTTTTTAAATTTTTGTCTGTTTCCAACGAGCCTACCACCCAAAGACGAAAAAGTCTTTGTTCTTAGGTAGGATAGGTAGGATAGGTAGGATAGGTAGGATAGGTAGGATAGGTAGGATAGGTAGGATAGGTAGGATAGGTAGGATAGGTAGGATAGGTAGGATAGGTAGGATAGGTAGGATAGGTAGGATAGGTAGGATAGGTAGGATAGGTAGGATAGGTAGGATAGGTAGGATAGGTAGGATAGGTAGGATAGGTAGGATAGGTAGGATAGGTAGGATAGGTAGGATAGGTAGGATAGGTAGGATAGGTAGGATAGGTAGGATAGGTAGGATAGGTAGGATAGGTAGGATAGGTAGGATAGGTAGGATAGGTAGGATAGGTAGGATAGGTAGGATAGGTAGGATAGGTAGGATAGGTAGGATAGGTAGGATAGGTAGGATAGGTAGGATAGGTAGGATAGGTAGGATAGGTAGGATAGGTAGGATAGGTAGGATAGGTAGGATAGGTAGGATAGGTAGGATAGGTAGGATAGGTAGGATAGGTAGGATAGGTAGGATAGGTAGGATAGGTAGGATAGGTAGGATAGGTAGGATAGGTAGGATAGGTAGGATAGGTAGGATAGGTAGGATAGGTAGGATAGGTAGGATAGGTAAGATATATTTCTGATTTTTCTCCAATTATTATAAATTGCATTGGTGACCTTAATATAATTTACAACAGTGAAAATGTCATCATCTAGTGAGAATGGAGACCCTAATTTGCAGATGGAAGAGAAAGGAAAATAAATAATTTTTAATAAATAATTATTATTTTATTTACTATTTTATTTTCTCGCAATCGTAGTGAAAAGTAGAGTGTAACACACGGCGCTAAAAACCCATTATACCTCGGTTTCTGTTTACTCCCTCGCTAAAGCTCGGGAGTAAAACTACCTCGTTATAATGGGTCATTTTAGCTCCTTGTATAACAATCTACTATTTTTTAACCCATACTAATAAGAATGTTAACTGCTAAAGATCCGCGACGCCAGCGCCGCGCGCGTGCGATAATCGCAGCGGGGGCCCGCTGACCACCCACGGCGCAGCGGAGATAAGAGCTCGCTAACATAAACAAATACTGAGATCTTTTTGTTACGTAAATAGTCTTATCGTTAATGGTTTTGGGTTCCTGATTAGACAAAGGATTTGTTATAATACTTAGAATCTTTGTAAGCGAACGCTAGTATTGATAAATAAACATTCTTATCAGATTCTTATAAGAAATTTCTTTGTTCATTGTTTTCATGATTTATAATAAAACTACTGGTTCGATTCACATAAAATTTCGCAGGATACATTATGAATACATATACTATCGGTCAAAACCATTATTTACGAACAAACACAATAAATAAAAACACCAATAATTAAAAAAGTTCAATAACAGGTATCCGTATCATTACGTAACATTACTTAGTTGATAAAAAATATTGAACTCTTATTTTTTTCTGAAAAATTGCATTTTTATTATGCAATAACTATTAAATAATATAAAATAAATGACTTACCAGCGATTACATGCACAAAACACACACAAAACTCAAAATTTCACATCAACACGTTTTTTCACTACCGAGTTTGTTTACATTTTTTGATGGGTCCGTAATAGTTAAGCTTACTCGTACCTAGCCAAAGTAGGTGTAAGTGAAAAGTATTTTTTTTGCATTTTATTTTTTTTACTCATCAAGTAATGATTATCAAAAGACTGTTTAGCTTACTTAGCAAAAGTGGTTGATAGATTAGTGAGAAGTAATTTTTATTTGTGTTAATTTTACTGCATTTTATTTTTCTAAAGCTTGTTAAACATGTTTTAAGACATGACTCAGCAATAATAATTATAGTAATTTTGAATAAATAGTTCCTGATTATTAACTGCATTGTTTTACTTTGAAAACTAGCATTTACCGGTATCTGTGGTAAAAGCTAAGATTTACCGACTGAAGCCGGTAAAAGTTAGAAATTGATGATTATTATAGAAGAATTCAAACTTTTACCGGTGAGACTAGGTAAATCTTATGGCACCTGCACACAGTGCCGGCGGCATGGCCGCCGGCTTTTGCCGCGCGGCACGTGCCTCCGACTTTTGCGCCTTCATTTTCTTTGCGTTACTTTCTGCGGCTTTGTGCGGCATGGCCGGCCTTACCGCCGTGTGTAGCAGTCATTAGGGTTTACCGGTAACTCCTAAGATTTACCGCAGTTCGGGCTTTTACAGTAACATATGCTTTAATTGACTCAGGCGTGACTTTGCGGAAATTCATTATAAAACACAATAGACGATGTATATTTAGTAACCTAATTCGCTTAACTGATCTTAAAGAGTCACAAAGAACCCTGTAACAAATTGACACGTGTTTCACCTCTCAACGAGTCATCCTCAGGATCACGATTGACTTGTTGCGAACCCGGACACGTCGTGTTGCCACGCCAAGCGCCGAACGCAGAGTAAATACGTCGTCTATTGTTTTTTTAGGTGTATACCTACTGAAAGTCTAACGAGCAACTTGAGCTTGTCCGAAATAATAGTCTACTTCAGTAGGTTCTACTAACAACAGTCGAACTAAGATCTAAAGGAATAATTGAGTTAGTGTCAGAAATAAGACCCTTTTATGGTAAGTACAAACACCTAAAAGCAGGCACGTATACAGAGGGGGGGATAGTTGGGATTTATCCCCCCCCGAAATCTGACTGAAAAAAAAAAACGTTTTAAGCCATCTGTTTATTTATTCGCTTGCGTGTTCTTTCAATAAGTAGGTAAAATAAAAATAGATAGATCTTGATCTGATTATGTAAGCGACGTTACTAGTAGTGCCATCTAACCTATTTAGAGAGAAACCGAGAACGAAAACAGTAATGAACGACATCTATCGTCGAGTAGAAAAACTAATAGTTGAAAGATCGTCGCGTTGAGTAGCGAAATATCGAGAAGCTTCCATAACTTTCTGCTACCAGGTAGTAGATGGCGCAATATTCCACAGTGTTCCAGAATACGAAAATGTAGTATAAATACGGCGGGGGCGGGAGTCCGGGAACCTGCATGTCAGTTTATTTCGAGAGCGATTCAAGTGAGAATCGAGAGCGACAAGCGAGAAGAAAAGTGAAATACCTCTGCAATAGTGACAGTATAGTGCAATAGACCAGTTTATTTTGATATTGGTTTCAGTTTCATAGAGAGTAGAGTAAATTCCTTCCGACTTGGTTCACCTGATACTTTGCCCGTGCCGTGAAATAAAGGAAAAAAACTTCAAAACCACTGTTTTCATTGGATTCGCCAAATCGCCAGTCCGTTACGTACGTGAGATAGTGTTGGACAATTTTGGACCTGCAGACGTCATAATTTGTTGGACCGTTCGCCCTATCCATCACAGATTACTTAAATAAAGTAAAGTAATGTGTGAAATGTGAGTGCTTCTTGATTTGTGCTTGTTTGAACGTATATAAATTGCTGCTGCTAAAATGAAGAGAATTGACAACTTTTTCAAGCCAGTGGCAAAAAAAATTGTTACTACTAGCGAGGAAAAAACTACTCCAAGCATGGCTTCTGCTGTTGATAGTAGACAACTAGAAACAACTTCGTCAAAATTTACAGAAAAAAATGTGATTTCAGCCGAACTGGCTGGAAGATGTAGAGATGAAGGAGAATGTTCAACTTCAAAAACGTGCAGTTTAGATACAATGATTATAAGTGAAACTTTTCCTGATATCGGCGTGGTTTCTAATGCCATATATAACACACAGTATCCTCCTCTTGTACTCACAGATGAACAGAAAAAAAATATTATTACACAGCCGTTTGTCCCAGATGCGTCATTTTCGTTTCCGGCTAGTAGCTTTGGAAAGAGGAAACTTAGATTTCGAAGAGAATGGATGGGATCATGGGAATGGTTAACATATTCGCCGAGGAGGAATGGTGTGTTCTGCAAATATTGCGTTGTCTTTTCATCAGGCACCGCTGGAAAAGGTTCCCACCAAACACTTGGAAGTTTTGTCAGCAAACCATTTGATAATTGGAAAGATGCAACAGAGAGATTTCGCGAACATTCTGCTGCTAAATATCACCAGTTTTCTAAGTTATGCGCAGAAAATTTCTTACGCGTAATGGATTCAGCAGCTATAGACGTTGCATCGCTGCTTAATGATCAAAGGCTCAAAGAAAAGGAAAGAAATAGAACAGCACTAAAACCTATAATCGCAACTATCATCTTCTGTGGAGAGCAAGAGTTGCCGCTTCGTGGAGACAAAGACAGTGGACCATTGACTTTAGAAAAGCCACTTAGTAAAGATGGAAAATTCAGGGCTCTGCTACGATACCGAGCAAGCTATGATAATATCCTGAAAGATCATATCATTACAACCCCTAAAAATGCAACGTATTTTAGCCCTATTATTCAAAATGAAATAATAGATACTTGCGGAAAGATAATTCAGAAAAAAGTTGTGACACAAATAAATAGTTCAGAGTGTTTCGCGATTCTTGGCGATGAAACTTTAGATGTGAGTGGAACTGAGCAATTGTCTTTATGTGCGAGATACGTTTATAAAGGTATTTTGAGGGAGGACTTTCTCAGTTTCATTGAAATACACGACCTAAGTGCCGAAAATATAAGTGCAGAAATTTTAAACAAATGTCATGAGATTGGTTTGAATCTCGATAAACTAGTTGGTCAGGGGTATGACGGAGCTGCTACCATGGGAGGACACATCAGTGGTGTGCAGACGAGAATCAGAAAAGAATTTCCTAAGGCCACATACGTACATTGCTCAGCACATCGTCTGAACCTAGTTCTTTCAAAAGCTCTTTCAGTTCCCGAGGTGAGAAATTCAATAGGCGTTGTGAAGGAAGTCTGCAATTTACTTCGCAACAATGCAATGGCCGGGAAACAGTTCAAGGAAAATGTGGAAAAGCTCACACCAGAAAGTAAGAAAAAAAGACTGGTCGGCATGTGTGACACTAGATTTATAGAACGTCACGACTCTATAAATGTATTTGGTGAGTTACTCGAACCTATTGTCATTACATTAAGAGAACTATCCTACACAAACAGAACTGTCGCCCAAACTGCCTCTACACTCATAGCTGCGATGGAAAAGAGTAGTTTCTTGATTTCTCTAAAAACTTGTGAAAGATTTTTCAGTTATACTCTCCCACTGTCAGCATATTTGCAGAACCCTACACACGACCTGGCCTCTGCTATGAAATTTTCCGATGACATTATCGGAAAACTAAAAGAGATACGTGACGATGTTAACCCGGTATTCTCAGAAATATATAACGCATGCTGCAAAATAGCGGAAGATGTCTTGCAAATAGAAATTCAGCGTCCTCAAGTTACTGCCCACCAAACTGCACGAAGCAACCCTCCCAGCGATACTGCTGAAGAATACTTCAGAAGAACTATTTTTATACCGTGCTTGGACGATTTGATATCTGGCATGAATGATAGATTTGCAAATCAAAGAGAGCTGCTTTCTTCTTTAGAAATTATTCTTCCGAAAAATGTGGACGAGAGGAAAATAAGTGAATTAGAAAATATGAAAATTTATTGGGAAGAAAGTGTTGGAGAATCACTAATAAAAGCAGAGTACAGTATGTGGTGTGCCAAGTGGAAAAACACAGATAAGAAACCAGTCGAAATTATGGAAATTTTAGACACGTGTAACAAAGTTTTCTTTCCTACCATTAACAGGCTAATACATATTCTGGCCACCCTTCCGGTTTCAACGGCATCTGTGGAGCGGTCATTTTCATGCCTAAAGAGAATAAAATCCTTCCTAAGGAATAGAATGGCGGGCGAGAGGCTTACTGGTCTCGCTCTATTGTCTATTCATTCCGCTTTGGCGCCAGATCCTGATATGGTACTAGACGTAATGGCTGCCAGCGGAAACAGAAAAATACTTATATAATTATAGTATAGTACAGTGAAAATTATAGTACAGTGATTACAGCGATTTTCACACAGTTCACATGGTTGTTTCAATGTTTGTCCCCCCCCCGAACCAAAAGTCTGGATACGTGCCTGCCTAAAAGTACCTTTCTATTCTACGCAGTAAAAGCGAAGGGTCAATTCAGCACGCATAGGTATATTGATTCTAGATGTGGTCATCAGGGGTCTGCCTTACGACCCTAACCTATAAATACTCTTGAGTTTCTCATTACTTACGTGGGTAAATCACTGGGGGTTCATTAGGTATGTTTTAGTATCTACTTGAATGTCCACCGCAAAGAGCAGGTATTCATTAGTAGGAACAAAAATACCTCAGTTTAGGCCAAGGAAACCTTATTCTGGCCGTGCCGATATAAATTAATATTAATAAAATAACAAAAATTAGCGAGCCCACGGTCGTCAACCGCGTCCCGACAGAGGTGATCTTGGTGGTTTACAACCGTGTAGGTTATGGTTTACAACCAAACGTTGAAACAACTTTGCCGGTCGCCAATCAAGGTCATCTCTGTCGGGGACGCGGTTGGCAACTATGTAGCAGGCCCTTTACAGTAGTCGCATAATTATGATGTGTAACATCTGACATGGTAATAAGCAACATCAAAGGGGGGGAACTTCGTCAAGGTTGTTTCTGACAGCCAACTCTAGCACCGCGCGCGCTCATTGGTCAAATCAAATAGCGCGCGCTTCCCCGGCTTCCTGTTACACACTTCCGTCCCTTTTCACGAAATAACTCTCACAGTTACAGGAAAACGCGAAGAAAGATATTGCACATCAGAAAACCTTTTTTAGTTGTAATTATCTATCCTACACAAATTCATACAAGTATTTGCTAAAAAAGGATCACGTGAAGCGGCCTAAGTAATCACTGAGAAATCGGTGTAAATATCATCATGTGACTAAGCTTTACCCGGTCGGCTTCCAGTCTAAACGCATGCAGCAGCTGAATACATTTTACATGGAGCGACAGCCTATCTGACCTCCACAACCCAGCGACTGGGTAATACGATACCTCGTTAACTTTGTAGCTGCCTCGTTGGTCTCGTGGTTGCAAGTGCGACTGCTGTGCGTGGGGTCCTGTGTTCGATTCCCGGGTCGGGCAAAGTGTTATTTGGTTTTTCCATTAGGTATTTCTTAATATCACCCCGGAGTTTGGAAGTTGGCAGTGTGATAACCCACCCTCGTGCTTCGGAAAGCACGTTAGGCCGTTGATCCTGCGCCTGATCTCTCTGGTCGTGTTGGATTGCCGTCCCATTGGACTAGGAGAGTCAGGGAAGAGAGAGTGCACCTGTGTCTGCGCGCATACTTGTGCACTAGAATATCTCCCGTGCAGAAGTAGTCTCCGTTGAGATTGGCCGCCATGGCCGAAATGCGGTCTGAAGGACTATATTTGTTTGCAAAAGTCTTGACACTGTTTGTAATCTAACTGTGAACGAAGAATCGGATTAGATTTTGTTTTCCATTTTGACTCGACATGTAATGTTTGAAGTAGTTTAGACAGCATCACATAATGTTATTCTACTGGTAGAAACAGTTTTTTGAGGTGTCAATTTCTCCCTTCCTTGAACCTATAGGTACCCCATTTTTGTAAATTATTTAAATAAGTACACAAATACAAAACGACTCTTTTTCATAAAAGTGATTGAAATCTCCATGACAATCCTCACCCGAACAAAAGCATCACAGACAAACACAATCTCTGTTCAAATCAAAACATTGCACAAACAGTTGCCATAGCCTACCATTGATCAGTAGACTAACCCATTTCCCTTTGAACAGTCACTTCAACAATAATGTAGCACGCGGCGATAAGCACCCTGTAACACTGTTTTGCTCTTACTCTGTGATGTAGAGAAAAATAAGGTCGGATATTTTTATCTGAGTTGGAAGACTGTAGTGGTTTTATACTGTTGTTTTTTTAGATATCTAAGAATTTTATTATGTGATCCTGAATTAATGTATCATTAGACCATAATTTTGATATTCTTCTCTTGTAACGGCACGAGTAGGTAGAGACGTGCCGTAGGTAGGTTGCGAGTAGGTAGGTTTGAACCTAGCAGAGTAATTTATTTCATCACCACTGCTTGCAAAATGGTGAACAAAAACATCGTGGGGAAACCAGCATGTCCTAGAATAAAAAATCCGAAGACATATCCGAAGATATGTCCCAACATGGTTTACTAATGTTTGCCATAATTTAAAATGCCATAATTTTATATGCCATTTTTATTTGCCATAATTTCATTAGAAATAACGCTTCAGTTGCCATAATCGTGAAATGACCTATAATCATTTTCACTAATTTCATTGGTCATAATCGATCAAATGTCATAATAATTTTAATCCATAATTCATTAGCTATATTTTTCTTTTTCAATAATGTCGTTTTCCATAACATTTATTAATATTCATTTGCCCATACTAGCACAACAATGCTAGTTCAGTATGTACCATGCTTGCTTTGCAAAAGAGGAAATCTAGCATTCGGCGGCCGCTGCCGCGGCACGCTCGCTACGCTCGCTCGCCTTCGCGCGTTGTTTGGTCACAGTTCTAACCTAACCTAACCTACCCGTTTCGAATTTGACAAACTGTTTATTGTCTGAACAAGAAAACCTAACCTAACCTATCCTATTTTGCAAATGTACGTATGTATGTATTTAATGAACATTCGGAATAATACATATCATATAATACAATACTGAGGACATCTGTCTGTAACGTTTCTAAATTATGTTTGTCAAGTGTCGATTATGTAACGTGTTACTTATAGAAACTAATGATTATGACACATGTTATTATGGAAACTAATATTATGGCAAATAAAAGTTATGACAAATAAGTTGATATGGCAAGCGTTATTAGTATAAATGATAATAGTGCAAGTAAATATTATGAGTGGGGACAATTATGGAAAACAATAATAGGACAAATAATATTATGGAAAACAATATAATACAATCCCAACATACATCAACCCTTACTAGGCCCGCGCAGTGGATTATGTAATATCGTGCCTTTACATACGCAGTCGTATGACGTGGGAACGTCATACGACTGAGTATGTAAAGGCACGATATTTTAACTATAAAATGTTATAAATGCTAAAGTGAGTTTGTTTATGTTTGTTACGCTTATACGCTAAAACGGCTAAACGGATTTGGATGAAATTTGGCACTTGGGTAGACCATGATCTGGAGAAGCACATAGGATACCTTCTATCCTGATATTTCCATGGGATCAAGATTTATGCGGGTGAAACCGTGCTAGTAATTTATTTATTTATTGACAAGACACTTCAACGACTTACTCACTAAAACATACATAAACATAAATCTCTTAAAGTTTTAGGTATTGTGAATTCGTCACTTACAGAAGTGCACAGCACTAGCATAGAGAGTAATACATACATCTCATGCAGATTTCGGCTACGGTGAAGGATTTTGTTTCCGACAACTATAATAAATAAAATAGGTTACGAACGTTTGCTCTGGGGGCCTACCACAACCACTAAAAGCAGTATTATTTTAGTATTACTACAGTGGGGGAAAGAGATGGTGCTATACGTCCTGTAGAGCTTCATCTCTTTCCCACACTAAAGTAACATTCAAATAATACTGCTTTTAGAGGTGGTGGTAGGCCCCCTGATGTGGCTAATGTAACCTATCTGGACTGTCAAGCCACGTGCACAGTGCAGACACTTTAGAATGCCATCGTGGTAAAGACACGTGTATGACCAGATGCTAATCCTTTGCTTTATATAATGTTTGAAAAATTTGTCTGCTCAACAACAACGTAAATAACGCAATGAATGTTGTTGAACTGTAAAAATGAAACAGATTGTGATTGATCGTACGTGACGCAATTATGGGTGCAGATGTAAGATGAATGTAAACGAAGCAAAAGGAATATGCCCAAATTCTGGGCAGAGTCTATTTAAATTGCCATCGACGCCGACGTGAAGAAGAAGCGGCGTAGCAGGTGGCGTTCTATAGTTTCTGCCTACCCCGATGGGTGGATCGTGTGGTTAACTTAGTGACTAACCTGGTGTCAGAGTTTAAAAGCCGCCCATGGGCCTCTCACTTGGCTTCAGATGCCGTCGAGAAATCTCTCAGGCATGCCGGTTTCCTCACGATGCTTTCCTTTATCATTTTTGATAATTACACAATACGCACATGAATCCGAAAAGTCAGAGGTGCGTGACTTGGGTTCGAATTCGAGAACTATGACTTGGCAGTCTGACGGTCACACCACTAAGCTAGCACTGCTAATTATGTATATTATACTATAAAACCATTAAGGTATTATTGTACTATATGAAACAAGCAATATTTGTTAATATATTTATCTTGTAAGATATCACGTTCTTCAAAACGGCTCTAACGATTTCAATGAAAGTTGCAATATAGGGGTTTACGGGGACGAAAAATTTATATAGCTTAGTCTCATATCTGGGAAAATTCGTTTTCTCCGTATTTTCACCTGAGCTCGGTCGCCCAAAGTTTAGAACAAGATGGCTACCTCAGAATAATGTCATGGCAGCATGGAATTAGTAAGTACCCACTATCATGGCAGCATGGAATTAGTAAGTACCCACTATCATGGCAGCATGGAATTAGTAAGTACCCACTATCATGGCAGCATGGAATTAGTAAGTACCCACTATCATGGCAGCATGGAATTAGTAAGTACCCACTATCATGGCAGCATGGAATTAGTAAGTACCCACTATCATGGCAGCATGGAATTAGTAAGTACTCACTATCATGGCAGCATGGAATTAGTAAGTACCCACTATCATGGCAGCATGGAATTAGTAAGTACCCACTATCATGGCAGCATGGAATTAGTAAGTACCCACTATCATGGCAGCATGGAATTAGTAAGGACTCACTATCATGGCAGCATGGAATTAGTAAGTACCCACTATCATGGCAGCATGGAATTAGTAAGTACCCACTATCATGGCAGCATGGAATTAGTAAGTACCCACTATCATGGCAGCATGGAATTAGTAAGTACCCACTATCATGGCAGCATGGAATTAGTAAGTACCCACTATCATGGCAGCATGGAATTAGTAAGTACCGACTATCATGGCAGCATGGAATTAGTAAGTACCTTAGAATAATAACGCATAGAAACCAAGTACGAGTGCAAAAAGTGAGGCAACTAAAACTTAGCCATAGTGGCTAACTTCTCTCGGCGAGCCGTCAGTACTCAAGGTCACGTTCCGTCGAACACAGCTCGCGAATAAATAATTTAAAATAATTGAAAATGACAGTTTGTAGCGTGAAGAGATGTCATAGCACTAGGAAAACAAGTCAAAATGTGATCAAATTACATTTCATAAGTAAATACTTACATTTTATACATTCTCTTTACGTAAATCGATCATCAAACAAAAATTCTAATAACCTACTTTATCACAATACAGTGTTGCTATTTGTGAGGAAAAAAATACCCACATTGCTTTCAATTTTGTTCTTATTTAGGTTTAGCAAAAAAAAAATGTTTTTGATGTAGGTACCTTACTACCTACCTTATGGAATACGATAAAACATTTTGCCAGTTTCGAGAAACTAACTTGTCATTAGGTATTTTATATTAGTCTTTGTAAATAGGTGGCGATTGTGGGTGCGTCAATTTAAACTATTTACAGCCTCTAAATTTTGATCGTTATCGACACTGCTACTTAGTGTTTTTAAACTTTTTATTTTTTTGTAATTTTCTCAGTCATCCTCCTATTTAAATATAAATAAGTATTTGGAAACTTACAACACTTACTATTATTTGATATCATATCCGATTTTTTACATGTCAGCAATTAATACATGTTAATATTAAAAACCCATCACACATTCTAAACGCATTGAACTAATCATTTTCTTCATGCGATTAACGGTTCATTTATTTCCTTTTATTTTAAACTAGCTTTTACCCGAGGCTTGTTACGCGTAATTTTCAAACTGTGGTATCTCTTAAACTATTAATTTAAATGATGTGATGTGAAGGCATATTTTAATCGAAATTGAATGCCCAATTAAAATAACATATTTTATTGGATAAGGATTAACATGATACCGGTCAAAATAGCTTCGGAAATAACAATGAAAATATTATAAAATTTTAAGGGATAAAATGGTTACTGTGGGTCATCCTTAGAAGATAGATATATGCCATCGCGGACTTTTTTGTTGATGTTTTTAAGGTATACAATACTCTAGTCTAGAACATAAATTTGATTTATCTCTCACGGCTTACGCGGCGCACGCCAGTAAAGCTCCCTGTCGACATGATTTTTTCCGACATCTTCTATAATAATTGTTATATTTCAGCTGATTTACACAAAACCTTAATGAATTATATACTAAAACCTTCCGCATGATCACTCCGTCCAATGGTGAAAACCGTTTGAAAATCTGTTCAGTAGTTTTTGAGTTTATCGCGTTCAGACAGACAGACGCGGCGGGGGACTTTGCTTTATAATGTGTAAGGATAAATCGAATTTTACCTTCCGGAAAAATAATGAAGTTCCAGTTCCTGATAATATAAAATACTTGTCTTGGTTTGGTCCTTTTCCCATATTTTTGTGGGTAAAGGCCTGGTAATGGTATCACTGAAAGCTATATTTGTGTGCGTTTGCGGAACGTAGACACATTCGGCTCACGCACACAAACAAAATGAACTGGACACACGATATCGCTCGTGTTTTGTACTAGACGCGGCTTCTATGCGTTATTATTCTAAGGTAAGTACCGACTATCATGGCAGCATGGAATTAGTAAGTACTCGCTATCATGGCAGCATGGAATTAGTAAGTACCGACTATCATGGCAGCATAGAATTATTATGAACTTTTCTAAAGGTTCTATTAAATGAGCATTCTCAATTTTCTCGAGAGCAGAACTAAAGTGAAAGTAGAGCAATAAAGTAAAGTGGAAGAAGGCATGAGTAAATACACGATATACCTAACTCATGTTGTGGTGGAAACGGGGCTGACTGTACATTGGTAACGAACGTCACTCGTTGAATGATCGATGTACTTCCATCAATCTTGCAATGACACAAGCCACAGGCCAACTAAAGAAAATTAGTACATCAGACGCCAGCACATCAAGTCTACAATCTGTCAAATTTCTTTAATAGGTTTTCAACTTTATCGCTAAAGAATAAGGTTCAATGTTGATTGGGAAAATTTGACAGATTGGAGTAGGTTGATGTGCTGGCGTCTGTACATGCCACAGGTTTTTCACACTTCGGAAATCACGCTAAGCCGTTGGTCCCGGCTGTCTTTCTTTGATCTTTGACGGTCGTTACGTGTCGTCAAAATCCTGAAAGTTTGACAACCAGTCTTACCAAGGGATATCGTGTTACCCAGTTACTTGGTTGTGGAGGTCAGATAGGCAGTCACTCCATGTAAAATACTGGTATTCAGCTGCATCCGGTGAGACTGGAAGCCGACCCGAGTTGACTACAACGCCGACAAAGTCGCGGGAAGAAGCTAGTTGTTTGCATTTTTTTTCCAAAACAGTGAATTTTAATAATGAAGTATAACAGGAAAGTTATCCAGTCATTAACTTCCCTTTGAGAATTTTTTTCTCGGAAGTATACACGATGTTCAAACATGCGGATACTTCTTCTTTGGACAGAGAAGGGTCAGATTATGTAGGTACTCTTGTTCAATATACGTGTGATTAATGTATCCGAGTATCCCAAAAAAAACCTTTTTGATGCGAGAGCGCACTTGAATAGGAATAACACAAGTAGCAGCCGACCCAAACCGATATTAATGTTCGAAGAAATCTTTTAATACTTTGTGGAAATTGGAATGTAGTAAGCCTATATACTACATTCCCCAAAATATGAAAGAGAATAAAGGTATGATAAAAAAAATTAACAAAAAAATAAAAACCGACTTCTAAAAAAAAATACTACAAAGTGCGGTGGCAAAAAACGGAAACTTAAAACTAAAGACCAACTTCCAAAATTAAAGTTATTTTTCACTTTGTAGTATTTTTTTTTTAGAAGTCGGTTTTTATTTTTTTGTTAAAATTTGTTATTTTTTATTTTTTTGTTGTGGTACCTACCCCACACAAATTAGAATACCACTACCTGCTATGCAAATAACAGTGACAGGAAATTATACTATCATCATATCATCCATAAAAGCCAAGTACAAAAAATATGTATTATTGAAGCTAACTCAAAAACTATCCAAGCAAAGTTAATAAAAAAAATATGGGACCACCTCGGGAGCAATTAACGGAGAAATCGGTGAACATACATAAAAAAAATAAAAAAAACATACATAAAATCGAACATAGAACCTTCTCCTTTTTGGAAGTCGGTAAAAAATTTGTTTTAAGTTAAGTAATGGAAGTTGATGTTAACTTACCTGTAGGTGAACTTTCTATCATAATTATAATCATCATCATCATCAGCCTATTAATGTTCCCACTGCTGGGACACAGGCCTCCTCTCTGTTAGAGGGAGTGGGCTGTAAATGCTGTAATCTACCACTCGGGCCCAGTGCGGGTTGGTAGATGTCACATGTCTTCGAACTTTTTGGTTCTAAGACATGCCGGTTTCCTCACGATGTTTTCTTTCACCATTTTGAGAGCAGTGGTGATGAAATTATTTACACAAAGTAAAGCGCCTGCTTGGGTTCGAATCCACGACCTACAACTCGTTAGTCGGGGCCGTTACCACTGAGCCACCTGCTCTCATAATTATAAGCTATGAGATAATTATAAGAGATTAGCATAAATCACACACAGCATTAATCGTACACTAATTTTAGTTCCACTTGCCAGTAGCGACATACTAATTTCGAGGATGAGACTCGAGTACACTTCAACACATGAAATATTTCTTATAGGTAGAGCTGATGAAAATAAGCAGGATGCTACTGCTGATTATGAGATCTCGGTTTCTATTCCTAGGTCGGGAAAAGTGCTAGTGGAAATTAACATCTGGAATTTCTCAGCAGTAGCTCTTAATCTGGATTTGTGCCTGGCTTATGGCAATTGGCGCGCTCCCTGTTACATGAAAATTTAACATTGGCGAAATGCAAGTGTACTGTAGATGCATCTCTGACTAACCCTTCGAGGAAACCAGGCCTGATTTGGGCTTCTGACTACTCGTAACGACTATCAAAGATCTATGAATGATAGCCGGGCCCAACTGCTTAACATTCTTTCCGAGCCACGGAAGGGTCCTCATATGGATGGTCACTCATGATGATGGAGAAGCATAGTCTAGCCTTCGATCTTCACGAGCCGTAGTGTATCGGCTGTGACTTACGAGTTGTAGGTCGTAGGTTCGAACCTTTACAGGCGCTTTCCTTTTCGTTAATTATTCATTCATCACCACTGCTCTCAAAACGGTGAAGGAAAACATCGTAAGGAAACCGGCATGTCCTAGAACCAAAAATTCGTAGACATGTGACATCTTTCGACCCGCACTGGGCCCGCGTGCCACTCCCTCTCACAGGAAGGAAGCCTGAGTCCCAGCAGTGGGAACATTATAGGCTGATTATGCTTCACGAGCCAAAGCAGGGGAAAATATGATCAAAATAATCAAAATTTTCTTAAGGTTAATGTAATACATTATTTTAATAAACGTATAAAGCCTTCATGATGAGATAAACTTCGCTACTAAGCTTATCTACCTATGTAAGTTAATATTAAACATGCTGGCTTTGTTTTAGACTCATATCGCCCTTTTAAAAGGTGACTAGGTATACATCAAAGGATTCAAAAGGCTTTTACGTTAAGTCTTCAAAATTACTAAAATACCAACGTCTCGTTTTGAGTACCTAAGTACGGATTTTGTGTGAGTTTATATATTTTATTTACTAGCTTCTGCCCGCGACTTTGTCCGTGTGAAGTTTCTTGTTCCCCTGAACCACCCCGTTACATCGCATCGCCCGCCCGCGCCTTTACTTTTAGCTTAGCGTCCTTTCTGACTCTTTTTTCTTTTTGCTCGGCTCCTAAGAGTCGTAGCGTGAAGTTAAATAGCCTATAACCTTCCTTAAGAATTAGGCTATTACAAGTACGAAAACAATTTTTCAAATCCGACTGGTAGTTCTCGAGATTAGCGCGATCAAAGGAGTGTTTTTTATATGTCAATAGTTGTACACACTATAAATTTCCAGTATTAGCTGACCTCTCATTTCTCGGAACTATACAATCAGCTTATACTGGGAATGTAGGTATAGCTTGATAATATGTAGCCGTGTTTTCAAATAGGCTGGGTTCAAACTCAAGGCTCACTATTCCAAAAAAAGCTGAGAGGTGTCAAGGGACACCCGGATGGAACGAAGTTATGGAATGAAGCTCACAAAGGCATGCCACTAATTAGTACCTGTGGTCGCTCACAGATGGCGTTATAATATAAAATAAAAAGTGTCGTTACAACTTTTGGTCCCAATTTTTTCCGTCTAGCCCCCTTTCGCAACGCGCGAAAGGGAACTTCGTTCCAATATAACCGAGCTAGTTTTTTTACCCAACTACAGTAATAAGACGGTAATGTGTTTTATACTTTCAAGCATCTGCTCACGGCACATAAGTACCTACATTTTTTAACTCATACTGAAATACTTACCATTATATTCGTTACATTTAACTCATACTGAAATACTTACCATTATATTTGACGGCGGGAGCGTGGGCGTAGCGATAACGGGGTCATCATCTTCGTTTCTTGGTACGGGTTCCATGAGGTAGGTGGGTACTCGGGCAAACCAGTAAAACGTAGAAATACAATCACTGTCACGTTTATTCGGCAATTTACAATAGTTGTCGTTATTAGTAGCAAAGAAGAAAGGCTTGTACGGTGAACGTGACAGTTTCGATCTTATTATCTGCACTATGATTTGGCGTCAGCTACAGCCATCCGAATCTCGTATATTCAAATTTCGATCGACTCTGTCCACGTTTGTGGCGGGAAAATTATAGCGCCACCTAACGGCGTTCACTGTACTAACCGATCTGCCAATAAGAATTAAGTTACAGTTTGACCAATATTATGAAATTAACGGGTAGTAATTTTGGTAAAGTTGTCGTCTTGGAATTGCTTGCGACGACACGGCCAAACTGATGAATCACACGTCCTCGTGTGTATCTGTAACAAAATTCTCATTTGTAGCAAAACTCTTGCTCGGCTTAACCTGACTACAAGGTTGACTTGAAGGTTAACATAATACAAGTTCGAAAGATACCTCATAAGTAAACATAATCAGAATAAACTTTAAGTATTGTACCTACAGTGAGCAATTACAGAAACACACAACACTAATATGACCCGGCTGCTCGGCAGCGTAGTCTCATTGAGACCCAAATAAAACAGTAGTCTTTCAGACCCAGACAATAGTCTTATAGACCCGAACAGCAGTCTCACAGAGACCCATTAGTAGTCTTTATAGACCCGAACAGTAGTCTCACAGAGACTCATTAGTAGTCCTATTGAGACCCAAAAATAATCTTACAGACTCAGCCACCATACATCCAGCCGTGCATTGCACCCTGAACGACTCATAGAATCGCAGTTACAACTACGACTAGACTGTACAGTTTGATTAAGGGTAGGTATTTACTTAGTCATTTTAGTGTGCGTATATTCAAACAATGGCGGAAGTGCTTTCACTATTATTATCTGCACTAGATTCTATGTCAACAATTAGTTCAGATGGAACTTCACATTGAGGCATATTTCTAAGGCGATCGTGGGCATACTTATAGGTTCTGTTACTGGTCAATGATTTCAATGCGTAACGATCGCCTTCAAGTACATCAGTTATTTGAAATGGACCTTTATATTTCGGATCTAACTTTGTTTGATTTCGCTCTTCGTTTTGAATAAGAACCAGGTCACCGACATTAAATTTGACTAATTTAGCCTTATTACTGTCAAAACGAGACTTTTCGTAATTAGAGCTTCGTTCGATATTATGGGCTGCGTGCTCTCTCGTCTCAGAAATATCTATCTCAACTTCAGTATCGTTAACAGTCAAAAGATTCAGTGGTCTAGCTACGCGACCAATCATAAGTTCGAGGGGACTCGCCTTTGTCACTCTATTTACAGTGCAATTTAACGCCAGTTGTACCTCGTCAAGGGCGTCTTGCCACGATCTTTGCGATGTTTCTACTGCAGTAAGCATGCTTTTTAGTGTACTCATCACGCGTTCTATCTGACCGTTAGCTCGGCTGGAACCTGTCGCGATTAGATGAAGGTGAATGTTATGCGAACTACAGTATTCTTTGAATTCTTTACTAGCAAAGCAACGACCCTGGTCTGCTATTACGCGTGAGGGTGCACCAAAGAGAGCTACACTAGATTTGAGCGCCTTTACGACACTAGTGGTGTCGATACGAAGCGTGTGATAAAGAAGCACAAACTTTGTGAATGCGTCTATCAACACTATCACGTATTCTTTTTGATCGTTTTTACCGCTTAATTTACCGGTAATATCGGCATGCACTGTATGCCAGGGGACAGTAATTTTGGGGATAGGATGAAGCTCTGCTTGGATACGTCCGGAATGAGACTTTGAAACTTTGCACGTGATGCAATTATCTACGAATTTACGTACGTACTTAGCCATACCGTCAAACCAGTAATGTTCATATACCTTCTCTAATGTTTTATCCGCGCCTAGATGCATTATCGATTCGTGTACGTGATTTATAACGGACCATCGAAACGCACGCGGTACTATCGGCAGACAACGCGTGCGATTATTTCTTTGCACTTTACGATGCAATACACCCGATCGCAGCTCATATGTCTTGGCAATGTCGGCAGGGAGTTGATTTTCTTTGAGCTTTATGACAATAGCTTGAATTTCGTCATCTCGCAACTGTTCAGCCAATAGCCAATTTTCTGACAGAGTTGTAAGGTCAATTCGTTTTTGTTCTACCCTCTCGACCGTTGAGATATTATTAGGTAATGCGGGTAGTTCGGGCAAAGGGTTGCGAGATAAGAAATCAACATGGCTCATACGTTTACCCTCCCTGTAGACAATCTCAAAATCATATGCCTGTAGGAAAGCCCAATAACGATGGACTCGCGGGGAAAGATCAACCTTGTTGTGAGATGCTTTTAGGGAATTACAATCAGTAACAACTACAAAGTGACGTCCCTGAAGGTAATGATGGAAACGTTTTACAGCCTTCACCACCGCCAGAGTTTCCAACTCATATGAGTGGTATCTCGACTCGGCGTCTATGGTTCTTCGACTGTAGTACTCGACAACGCGCAATTGACCATCTACTTGTTGAAATAAAATACTACCATAACCGACAGCACTCGCGTCAGTGTGTAATTCAACCGGGAGGTCTGGGTCAAAAATCGTAAGTACCGGTTTGTCGGTTAAAATAGAAATAATTTTCTGTCTGACCTCTTCATGCTCAGGTTTCCAGTTGAATTGGGTACTGGTGTTCAAATGAAACAATGGGAGCATAATAAGTGAGAAACTCTTTACGAATTTTCGAAAATAGGAAGCCAGGCCTATAAATTGCCTCAATTGAGAACTATTTTCGGGAGGAGGGAGCTTACTAAGCGCCTCTACTTTACGAGGGTTTGGTCGGATCTGCCCTGAAGAAATATCATAGCCCAAAAACTCGACTCTTTGTTTGAGGAAAGAACACTTCGAGAGGTTTAGTGAAAAACCAGCATCGGTCAAGGCAGTTAACACCTCACGTAGCCTAGTAAGTCCTTCTTCTACGTTGGTTGATGGGATTAAAATGTCATCTAAATAGAGAATCGCGTATGAAAAAGGTAAAGGCCCCAGAGCGTTGGATACTGCTCGCTGAAAAACACTGGGCGCATTGCGTAAACCGAAGGGCATGGCTAGATATTCGAACTGCCCGTCCGGTGTCACAAATGCCGTGCGCTCAATGCTTTCAGGGTCTAGGATACAAATCTGATTAAACCCACTTGCACAATCTAGGCAAGTAAAATAGTTGGCGCCATTCAGTCTAGCTATTTGATCGTCTATACGCGGGAGTGGAAATCTATCTGGCACTGTATTCGAATTTAACTCTCGATAATCTATTACCATACGCTGTGAACCATCACGCTTTTCCACAAGTAGAATCGGGCTAGCAAACGGGGAACTACTTGGTCGGATTATGTTTGCATTCAACAACTCGTTTATTTTGTTACGCACTATCTCTCGTTCGCGGGGACTGAGTCGGTAAGGGCGGCGATAAACAGTACGGGTTGGATCTTTTAAACGAATTTTCATTTCACCTGTAGTAACCCGAGTTAACGGTAAACCATCAATAAACGCAAACGAAAATTCACTCAACACACGCTCAAGACTATCTCTAAAGGCAGGCGGAACGTCGGTATTAATTGCACTTAAATTAAGTTCTGTCACCGCGGCAAAACAAGAAACCGGTTTTGTTATCACTAGACACCCTCTCGATAGGGTAACACACAAATCACAATTTAAAATATCAGAGCCTATAATTATGTTATGTGGCATAAATTCATCTGGAACTATAAGAAATGTCAAATATAAACAATGTCCGGCAATAGCTACCTCACATAAAATTTGTTCCGTACAGTAAACATGAGCGTTACCAACGCCTGTCAATCGTATGTTAGCAACGGAACGCTTTCCTAAGAATTTATTCGCGATACTTTGTTTTACGAGAGAACACTCAGCACCACTATCAAAATAAAAAATGTACGACTCACCGGATTGTGTTAGCTCTCCACGTACACCTTGGACTTGGCAGTAGTTGACTCTTCGTTCCAGGGCGGTGCCGCTGTTGCTGCTGGTGTTGTTACCGGCTGCTGCGTTGCTCGTCTTCGGACAGCGAGGTGCGACGTGGCCATGTTCTCCACAGCGGTAGCAGGTGACATTCTTCTTAGGCTCCGATGACGTAGGCGTAGTGGTAGAAGTGGTCCTTTGTGTAGCAAGCACCTGATTGCTTTTACGTAAACGACAGTCGATTGCTTTGTGTCCAATCTTATGACAATAATTACATTGGAACGGCGTGTTGTTTGTCTTTATTCGTTTAGCGTCCGAAGTGGTGTTTTCGACGTATCGATCATGTTTTCTCTTCAAAGAAAATGCGTTTAATTCTTGGATCAACTTAGTTCTCGTTTTAATTTCCGTTGTAAAAGCTAGTCGGTTGATTCGACTATCCATTTTTGCTAAGTGAGCAAGTACATACGATACAGCTATCTCCTCACAGCTCATATCCTTCCATTTAGCTAGGAGTGACGTCATCATTCGGCTCGCGTATGCAGCTAAATTTTCACCCTCTTTTTGTTGGCTATTGTTGGCGTTAATTATAGTAGCTGCACAGGTTTCCGCACAATCATATCGTGCTAGGAACAGGTTCTTGAAGTGGCTCCACGTCATACCAGTATGAGATACTTGAGAAAGCCATGTCGATGCACTTCCTTTCAGAGATTTGCTAAGGGCAATAATTAGCGCGCCTCCTTCCATGGGATGTTCTGTGAGGCAAATGTCCACCGTCGAGCTCCAAGAAAGTGGATCGACGTCTGGTAGGTCCGGGTTGAACTCTGGCAGCTTGATTGAATCTGGCGTCCTCGTTGATCCTCGCATGGCTTCAATCATGCGCATGGTAATCTGGTTTTGCTGCTCGAGGAGCTGGCGCCAATAGATATCCATGGTAGGCGCCCGAGCTGATCCCACGTCTGATGACGGCGGGAGCGTGGGCGTAGCGATAACGGGGTCATCATCTTCGTTTCTTGGTACGGGTTCCATGAGGTAGGTGGGTACTCGGGCAAACCAGTAAAACGTAGAAATACAATCACTGTCACGTTTATTCGGCAATTTACAATAGTTGTCGTTATTAGTAGCAAAGAAGAAAGGCTTGTACGGTGAACGTGACAGTTTCGATCTTATTATCTGCACTATGATCTGGCGTCAGCTACAGCCATCCGAATCTCGTATATTCAAATTTCGATCGACTCTGTCCACGTTTGTGGCGGGAAAATTATAGCGCCACCTAACGGCGTTCACTGTACTAACCGATATGCCAATAAGAATTAAGTTACAGTTTGACCAATATTATGAAATTAACGGGTAGTAATTTTGGTAAAGTTGTCGTCTTGGAATTGCTTGCGACGACATATTCGTTACATAAAAGGGGCTGAGAAACGTTGTTTGTCTTAAAACCCTTCTTGATCCTCTCAGAAGGGATTGCTTTCACGAAACCGCTATTTACATATTCTCCACAAATAAGAACCTCATCTATAAAGATTTATGTCCGGAATAAAAATAATACGAGTATGATGACGATATTTTTATAGTTGACCCTTTTCTGTGTGTCTCTGTACGAAAAGAGACATTTCCTTACTAATATTGGTTGTTGATACAATGTTTGTTTTTGATTTTTGCCAACCGTATACAGGGTGTCCCTGAAGACCTGTACCAGCGAACGTCTGTGATCAGGGGACACTAATACCCATCGATTGAACCCCCGTTATATATATTTTTTCAAGTTGAAGTTAAGTAAAAATTTGTATCAAACATAAACTTTAATCTTGTGAACAAATTCTGAGTTACAGTGGTTAGAATTTGGGTTTTTGTTTTATAACAGGTGAACACATGTTCTAGCCATAATACTGACAAAAAAAATCAAAGAAACACCACCCGGAAAAGTTAGAATCAAAACCGCCAACAATATGTAAAAAATCTGAAAATATTACAAAAAAAATCATTTCTCGAAAACTACAAAATATCGCGGAACATACATGGGGGTTCAATCGATGGGTATTATATGTCCTCTGATCTCAGACCTCTGGTACAGGTTTCCAGGGACACCCTGTATAGATACGGTTGGCAAAATTCAAACAGAAACAAAGAAAACTCTACGAGCATATAGATGCTCGTAGAGTTTTCTTTTCAAATTGTAGCAATTCTTCCGTGCTTAACATAATATTATGGTTGCCAGACCTGGTATTTTGAAAGAAAGAAAACGAAAACATACTAGCCATTTTCCTAAGCATTTGTCATTTACTTAGAAAAATGGAACGAAGCATGCTGGGGATAAAATAGAAAGAAAGAATTTATAATAAAACGATAATGCTGGGGCCACATTGTCGCGTTATCGCGAACTATATATACTTCGCGTGCTCTCTGTTGCTCAGCGAGACGTCGAACGGTGTGTGAGAGAGATTGTGCAAAGTTTAGTTCGTCTTATCGCTAGAATGTGGCCCCAGCATTAGACAAAAGACGAAATTAATTGACGTCATCAAAAGAATCAGGGGGCCTATCACCACCTATAAAGCAGTATTATTTTAATCTTACTTCAGTGGGGGAAAGAGATGGAGCTATACGTCTTGTAAAGTTTCATAAATTTCCCAGACTGAAGTAATATTAAAATAATACTGCTATAAGAGCTGGTGGTAGGCCCCCTGGTTACTACAGTGGACTGGCCATGACTGCAGTTTGGAAACCAGTCGATCGAATCTAATAAGTTGGTATAAGTGCGCGCGGAACTAGTTAGCCGCGCCTTAGGTATATATATATTAGTCCTTCCCTGTATATATATTTTAGAAACATGTAAATTTGTCCGAAAACATCAAGGATTTTATTCAAAACGTGAAGACATTCAGACACGCTATCTACTCAGACACGGATCTAGGCTAAACTTACCAAGTTCTCGATTAAAAATGCACTCCACTAGTCCCTACGTAATGTCAATCAAAGTCTATAACAAATTACCCGCATCAATTAAAAAAGAAGAAAAAATTAACATATTTTTAAAAAAGCTTAGACAATTTTTGATAAAAAAGAGCTACTACTCGGTAAACGAATACCTAAGTGATAGACTGATAAAGTCATAACTTAAGTACCTGACACTTTAAATTTTATCTAGTTTATTAATTTTAATTTATTTATTTATTATTATTACATTTCTCAATAGATACTCTTTTATATTTTGAATTAAAGCTATTTAGTTAATTAAATCTCGTAAAATACCTACACCATTATTATTAGAAAATGGTAGTCGGCTAAGAAATGCTATCTATTTAACAAATGCTTCCTCTCTCCTAACTTACTTATTTTGCTGTGCCCGACAGGGTCCACATTATGATCTTATTATAAGTTTTACCATCTAAGAATACCTACATGTGGAATGCAATAAAGTATTGAGTATTGAGTATTGAGTATAGGTGGTGCTGGTGACTCATCTCGCTATTGCAATCTCATGTGCGTTTTGTCTAAACTAGCCGGAACTTTCAACGCGTGTTGCCATCGCGAAGTACGGCGCCGGAATAGATTAAGTAAGATAAGGCGCTCAATCTATTTCTATAATAATCTATTACCTAAGGCGCGGCCACTAGTTCCGCGCGCACTATAGTAAAGTATTTTTATCTCGCAGTGACGCTCGCTTTACTTGTGGTTACCAAGAGTAAAAACACGCTGTGAATATGTGTGAGTAAGCGCAGGAGCTCCCGGTACCGTGCGAGACAATGGCGAAATTGGAAGTGTGTATTTGTGTGTGCATGTGTGTGTTATGTGCTGACGCTACTTGACTTCACGCACACATTCACAGCGTGTTTTTTCACTTGGCTACCACAAGTACAGCGCGCGTCGTTTCGATATAATAATACTGTATTATTGCTGCAAACTGCTTTTTTTCTGGTGAAGATGGTAATAAGAAAAAACTCATCTGTATTACTTACTGTTTTATTAATATTTAGGCTTATTTTTTAATAATATTTACATTTACGTACACTTATAGCATTTATAATACAAGTTTTATTTAAAATCCGTTACTAAAAATAAGTAAAATGTAGAAAAAATAATTATATAAGTACATAAATAGCTTCAAGCTTAACATTTAATATTTACATAAGTAAATTGTAAAATAATTATATTTCGGTACTCGTTTTTAATTTACATATAAAATAAGTATAAGGCTGTGGGTCCACTGTGAAGTGACGGCGATATTATGGTCGACATAATCGCCATTTCGTAATAGTAAGCAACAACTACAGAACGCCACCTGCTACGATCCTTAATTATAAATCCACAGGGTAAAACTTCAATCAATCTGCCTAACCTTGTCCCAACCATGTTAGGGTCGGCTTCCAGTCTAACTGGATGCAGCTGAATATCAGTATTTTACATGGAGCGACTGGCTATCTGACCTCCACAACCCATTAACTGTGTAATACGATAAACCCTTGGTAATGTTGGTTGTCACGGGTTTCCGACTGTCAAAGATCCACAAATAACTGCCGGCACCAACGGCTTAACGTGCTTTCCGAGGCACGGAGGAGTCTCGGTATGTAAAGATGGTCACCCATCCACGGACAAACCACTGTGACTGTTATTACTTAGCCACGAGCTCCTCCCACGAGTGTTAGGCTGCCTGTCCACTGGAGCGGAGAGGAGAGGAGAGGAGCGGAGTTGTGCCAATATTAACCAATAGAATCTAAACTCCGCTCGAGAGGTGCGATTCTATTGGTTAATATTGGCACATCTCGAATCCGCTCCTCTCCTCTCTTCTCCGCTCCAGTGGACAGGCAGCCTTAATCACTTACTAAACGAAAACAATATAACGCAACATTGAAAATAAATTGAAGCAATTAAATACAGATTTCTGTGCTCATAAAAAAGTCTGAGAAAGCTTATTTAAAAGTTTCCACAAGAAAAATCCACATGTGTGCACTTTCTAACAGCCAAGTATCGTTAGATACGGTTAGCAAATAAAGTTCAGTGCTAACACAATATTGCTCTTTAGAAGTTGTATAAAGTGCAGAGCAACACACTTTACCGCTTAAAATTGTGCAGAAAATTGATATTATTAGAAGATTTTTCTTTTTCTTTTGCCACCAGAAAAAATAATATAAATGCTGGATTGACTGAAAGCCAGTTCGAACATACATAGTTGGAAAAAGATGCCTTTCAGATGTATATATCAAGTAGAAAATAATTATTTCATGAAGTTTTAAATAATTAAAAAAAAAAAATAACTAGAATTCCCAATTTCTGCGTTGAATTCCAATTAGACCCATGAATTTTAAAGAGCCTTATTCAACGGCATATATTTGCATACATATTGCAATACAATAATCATTTATCAAGAAATAGGTGTTATCAACAAGTTACTTAAGTTAATAGGACGGCAGCTATAGAATTGCATTTAATTAAAATAGAGGTGCGCCCGCACCTTCCCTGCGATGTCCAAGTTATTTGCGAAATAGCTCGTACACACAAAGTAGTTAGCACTTAAGTAAATTAAAATAGCCTTGCGTAAAAAGCTATTGCTATAGACTAAATTGAAACATAAATGTCACATAAAAATAGTAATTCCCTTAACATAGAAATGTTAGACAATGATTTGCATAAACAAGTCACGTAAATTACATCAAACAATTAATATAAAAGTGGTGATAACAGGACGGCCTTGTGAAGGGGAATTGAAGATCAAAAAGGTCAGGGCAAAAGTATTATATGATATAAAAATAGACGAAATAATAAAAATGTCTATCACTATTCCAGTCTAGAACGTTAAGCATCCCTCCGGCAAAGAGATCAATGGAATACATTAGAGACATCTATAAGAGATTCTTTCACTACCCAAAACTGCCTATAAATCTGTTCTATACAATTCTCGTAATACACCGTAAGTTATGTGGAATGAATTTTCTGAACATAAAGTCTGGTATTGAGAGCGAAATGTAAGCCGATGAAAGCTTCAATTAACATTGTTGATTTTAATGCTAACGAAGAGAAGTAATAATTATTACCACTGTGAAGACTTCCAATTTTGAATTGGGAAATTCGAAATCATAGGTGAATTTTCTTGCAGTGATTTTCCAAGCATTACGAGAGAAATTATTAACAATAATATTATTAAGTTTTTTATATCTTTTTTTAAGAAATATTTAAAAATGTAATTTATATGTATTAAAATGAAATAAAAGAGATATTATTAATATTTTAATAATATTATTATCAATTTATTAGCAGTAATTTGGATTATTTTCGAAAGTGAGGCAAATTAATGTTACAAGAATGCAAAGTAAAAAGGTTTTTTAAATACAAAAAATCTACTAAAGAATCCCCAAAACTGAAAACATAACTTTTACAAAGACCTTGGAATTATTTTTTATTTTTTACCGGACAATAAGACTGGGTATTGTGAAAACGCTTTGCATAAAAAAGCTTAAAGAAAGTAAAAGGGTAAATCCAATTAAAAACTTCCGTCCAATTGAGGAAATATTTCCAAAATTGAGGATCGAAGAGAATCAAGAATTTTTCAATTAGAAAAATACTTTCAATAACTTGATAGACAGTAAGATGAAACTTTAGGTCGCAGACACACAGCTAGGTGCTTCACTAACACCGACATGCCGAGATCTATAAACCTTACTCAGCACATACTTTGTCTAAGCGTTTTTCCTATCACTGTCGCACAACTGTCAAACTACAAGTTCAAGACAGAGACGAAAACATGTGTAAGCCAAGTGAGTTTTATAGATCTCGGTCTTTAGTGCTACGCTGCGTGACATATTCCTAGCGAACCAACGCATAGTTTTACCGTTGCAATGGTCACACTGACGCTTGGTGCCACACTGCATGACTATAGTCTATCCCAAAGGTATCTGATAAAAGAGTAAACAAACTTTCTTCAGCACGCTTATTGCTTCAATCACAATCTGTTTCCTTTTGACAGTTCAACAACATTTAGCGTAATTTACGTTGTTGAACAGACAAATTCAAACATAATTATGAAGCAATGGAATTAGCAATATCCTTCAAAATTATTCAGATTGTGATTGATCGTGTGTTACGCTATAAGGGTGCATATTAAATTCTAACGCAATCACACTCTAAAGTCTAAAGGGAATCAGTCACTACCAGTTTTTCCAACAATTATCATTTGAATATTTTTATTAATTGAAAAATCATCGACAAAAATTGAGGTAGTAAAATTAAACTCTGTTGTCAAATGAAAAACCATCTTATTTAAAATGAGAGTAGGTATGGGTTTAAGTATTCCAAATAATCAAATTAAACCATACAATTTGTAAGTGGCATTACAAACTGGCATCCACAGATGCGTTTTCTGATTCGTTTGTTTACATTTTTATTATACTTTTGAACAGACTGTGATTTGTCACTTGTCCGAGCTACGCTACTCACCAAGAGTGGCACAAACGAAGCTCCTAGCGGTGTGGCTTCGGCCTTATTAAAATGCCAATGACGAACAAAACTTTCACAAAAAAACAAATGAAGCTCCAAAAAACTGCATGACTTATGGCTGATTTCGCAATGAAACTGAACGCGATCAGCATTTCTAAAACGCGTGCAAGAGTTGTCAGTGTCAAAATTGTTATGGAATATTGTACAGTTGTACACTGACAGCTCTTGAACGCGTTTAGATGTTCTGAACGCGTTAAATTTCATTGGTGAAATCCACACTTAGAATAGAATCTACGTAATTATAGTAAGTATGAAAGTCACTCAGTATTTTCAAAGTCTATAGAAACAAGAGTCACTCAGAACGTGAGTCCATTCGTTCAAGCGGCGTCACTACATCAGGTGGGGGGTTCGAGGGGCGGGGGCTCCTTCTCTTTGCCCAGGGGACTTCCACCTGAATCTGCTGCGTCGCTATTACCGCTGTTGATTGCTACTGACGTCAGAGGGACCTGTAAGTTAATTAATTGATTAGCTTTTAGCAATTTATTTGATTGGCACTCAAGAGAGTTCTAAATTGAGAACGCATTGGTTTTTCTTTTATGTACAGATGAAAAAATAGACTCAAAGTTAAATAATTTATTTCAATTAGGCACAGAAAAGGTATATGACCTAAAAAGAAGAATCCTGCAGGCCGATATTTAAAAAGCTTTAAAGCTTTTTAAATATCGGCATACAGTTTTAGTCAGGTCTTAAAGTACTCGTACGCTTATGCATAAAGTTTGAATAAATAAAATAGTATACAATATTAATAAGGATATTTGCAGGCAGTGTTAGTCAGCTTACTTGACAATTTGGCAGTGTATACTGGTTCGTTTATATCTCTAAGGAGCCCTAAGTTCCCAGTACATTGGACTTTTGTATTAAAGCTGCTATCCTGAATTTGAATGTAATAGACTCCAGAGTATTGTTATTTGCAGTTGTTTCGTATACTTACCATTTATTTTTAAGACATATGTTTATAAAAATAGTCGTCTTTTTGTACGTCTGTAACATTTGGTCCTTAGGGAATGTTTAGGATTTTGCAATTCTCTGCTCATACGTATTCATAAAATATTCTATGAAGTTTGGGAAAAAAAGATTCTCTATATTTTATAGTCTAGAGATTTTGGTTTAATAAAAAAATATTTTCAATAAAATTACTTGTAACATGACTTTATAAAGGATTTTTAATTCCGTCTTGTATATAATTGTTTTGGGGCCGGTAACTAAAATTCCACGTCCAAGCGCGTATTTTGCGTACCTACGTTTTAATTCTGTAACATAAATGACAAATCAAAACTATTGCACCTAGAACAGCAATCACTCGAATTCTATAGCTTCATCTAAATATAAAAGCCATGCAAATATCCAATCTCAGTTCCTCTACGCTGTGATTTGCATAGCTTTGTTCGGTGGTGATACCCTTACTACGAAAAATATACTGTGTTCCACAATAAAGCAATAGGAATGCTTTTTTACTCCCGATTCATGGAACTTAAGTGGATCATCTGCGTTCTATGCGCGCCTAGTACATTCAGAGGAATTACTCTGGTTCTCCGAGAAGTATTGATATTTAATTACCTACCCAGAAAACCAAATGATAGAGTTTGCAGTAACTAACTCTTAAAAAGCCCTAGAATTTATTGAAACTCTGACCCAATTAATAATTATTATTACTGAATAGTTTAGTATCTACTTAACTATTTAGTAAAGCTACGTGCACACAGCGGTTTTTTTCCCGTATACCGAATACGGGATTTTATCGAATAGACCGGTGGCAGTAGGAAATAAAATATTACATTGTTCATCATCATCATCATCAGCCTATTAATGTTCCCACTGCTGGGACACAGGCCTCCTCTCTGTGAGAGGAAGTGAGCCGTAATCTACCACGCCAGTGGCCCAGTGCGGGTTGGTAGATGTCACATGTCTTCGAATTTTTTGGTTCAAAGACATGCCGGTTTCCTCACGATGTTTTCCTTCACCGTTTTGAGAGCAGTGGTGATGAAATTATTTACACAAAGTAAAGCGCATGCCTGGGTTCGAACCCACGACCTACAACTCGTAAGTCGGGGCCGTTACCACTGGGCCACCACTGCTTACATTGTTCGCACGGAGTTAATGCGGCAAAATAGGTATTGTGTTCGAGAAATATTTATACCGTATACCACCGAGGAGGCCGCGTCTCGTAACGATTTTATCGAATACGAATCGCAGTGGCGCTTATGTTCACGTTGCTAGTAACGCTCACACGAACTAACTTTTCTCTCGTATTCGAGACTCGCGTGCGAGTAAACTTTTAGGGGTATGAGGAACAGGGTGTAAAGTTCACTCATCCCCCATAGAAAAGGGAGGATCCTCCAACCAGACGGTTGTTATGTCTGGCGGGCAACTGCCCGTATGTTGATTTCGGATAGTCTTATCTATGTTTTTCGCTTGGTAAACTCTAACTGCGAGATGCAGGAATTGTGTGACGTCATGTCTTTTTGCTTCGTTGTTTTATATGTGGCGGTCTAACCGCTACATCACTCCCCTCCGGAGACCGAAGGTCGATAG
The DNA here is from genome assembly GCA_948150665.1 of Conistra vaccinii. Taxonomy (NCBI): domain Eukaryota; kingdom Metazoa; phylum Arthropoda; class Insecta; order Lepidoptera; family Noctuidae; genus Conistra; species Conistra vaccinii. The sequence continues at coordinate 4,966,411 of OX411328.1, forward strand.
TGGGCTGAGTCTTGGATCTTGCGATGCTTCACAGTGCCAGCTGTGGTTCCAGTGAGTCGGAACCGGGTGCCGCTCAGTTCACAGTGGGTCGGAACTGTCTGCAGTGATTGCGGCGATGGTGATTGTGGTTCCAGTGAGTCGGAACCGGGTGCCGCACAGTTCACGGTGGGTCGGAACTGTTTGCGGTGATTGCGGCGATTGTGGTGATTGAGGTGATTGCGGTGATTGAGGTGATTGCGGTGATTCCCCAGTGAGTCGGGGTGATGTGGCTGAGGGTGATGACCAGGAATGCGCGTTCGCTGCATGCTGGTGGTCAGGATACCCGTTGAAGCCGTGGGTGCTGGCTGGCTGTGTGACTCGCCTCACGAAAGCTTGCGGGAGTGATGATGATGACGTCACGCTGAAGTTGTTGCACGAAGGCTGCGTTGACGTTCATACTCGGGGTCACCAGTTTAGGGGTATGAGCACAGATATAGATAGACATAGATAACGCAAGTATCACGATCTGTATGAAAACCAAGCGTGCCATTTTTTTACTACCTACTATGACGTCACAAGCATTATTTAGTGATGGGAAAATAAAATCCACCGCACGCGGCAGCGTCTTTGAATCGATTTTATTATCTTTGAAATCGATACGTCGATCGAGCGTACTGCTGGCTGGGTGAGCGCTGGCGCTAGGCCCCCCCCCACCTAGCGCCAGCGCTCACCCGTACGCTAACTAAAAGTCTTCGCATTGAGAGGTTGTGTGCTCGTGCGCGTTCCGTCGACGTTCACACGTCGTTTTTGGATACCTTTTCCAAAATTTCAAGTAAGTTTACCATTATAAATACGTGAATATTCGATTGAAATACCTTATATTCAATTTAGTTCTAATGTTTACAAAAGCAACGAGATTCTACCCTTTTTCATCTCAATTTTGAATAAAGATCGCCTTTTTATTATACCATTTCTCTATTTATTGAGTAATCGTGTACAGTAAAGAATTATTGAGAATCGCTTAAATAGATTAATTAATCGATTTTGTGACATAGTAATGATATAGACAGAAGAATGAGATAGACAGAGGAATGAGATATACAGAGGAATGAGATAGACAGAGGAATGAGATAAACAGAGGAAAATAAAAATTTCTGATCTGCTTAGTAGGCAGTTAGGGATTTATAATTTCTTCAAATTGTCAGTATTTCCCTACTTATTCCTTGTAATTGTTGTAGATTATCTTTCAGAAACAAAAAAAAAACCAGAGAAGAAATTTTAGAAGGTAAACGAAAACCCAGTAAAATATGATATAATAAAATTAAAATGGATGCAAAATTACTTGAGCTACAACAGCAAAAAGATAAAGAAAGTTATGATCTTTAGTACATCAATAGTCGGATATGCTGCTTTTTTCCTTCAACAAAGCATGCTTCCTCAAAATGTATTTAACAAATAGTGCTATGCTTTGTTGGGAACCAATCTTTATTTCCCGTCGCCTCAATCCATTTTTCTTTTAAATTGGGTTCATGTAGGAAACTAAAAAAATCACTAAACGTTACGATAATTTATTAAAATTGTCTACATAATTACTACCTATAAAATACAAAATCATTCCTCTGTTTCCGAAATCGATTCTTGAGAATCGATTTGTGTTGCATACGATGAACAGCACTAATCGCTAAAATTGACAGAAAAATGATAAAAGCTCCTGTACTACGAAACCGATGCGATATAAGATAGTATCACTTGCTTCGATATTCATCACTTGTTAAAACAAAACGTCGCATCAACCGCTTCAAGTAAAAGCCGCAATGTAATACGAATATTCAGTTTACGTTTGATGACCTATGTTTTTCTCAAATTTGGTATTACAGAGAGTATTAGATTAAAAATAATTGATTTTAATATTAAATACGCATACTATTAATCACAAAATGACTTATCGATGGAAGGAATAGTTTCCTTTATTTTTTCTCCTCACATTTGTAAAGTTTTTACAATGTATAACTGAGCAATTAACCATTTTAAATAATTTTACTGACGTCCGTCTAGCGTGGCACAACGATGCAGACTGAGCGCGAAAGTGGCAGCTTACGATTATTGTACGTAAGCTGGGCACGCGAAGTAGTTGCTCTTGCGTTATCTATGTCTATCTATATCTGTGGGTATGAGGAACAGGGTGTAAAGTTCACTCATCCACCATAGAAAAGGGAGGATCCTCCAACCAGACGGGTTGTTATGTCTGGCGGGCAACTGCCCATATGTTGATTTCGGATAGTCTTATCTATGTTTTTCGCTTGGTAAACTCTAACTGCGAGATGCAGGAATTGTGTGACGTCATGTCTTTTTGCTTCGTTGTTTTATATGTGGCGGTCTAACCGCTACAAACTAAACAAACTGCTTTTAACGTAACGTTACAACCGAATAGAAATGGTCGTGATAAAATCGAATCGTATAGTCACCGTGTGAACGTGGCCTAACACTATTAATTGAATTCAGTCATATCATTGAGGCTAGGTAACCTAGCCTAAATAACGAAATTATTGAATTTCTTATTTAAATGGCTCTTGTTTTATACAGGGTGTCAGGGACATCGACGCGATGCCTGTTACCATGGATTCAGTACATGATTCTGAACCCCTTTGCGTTGAAATTTTTCGTCGGGGTTCAGAATCATGTACTGTCGAATTCATGGTAACAGGCTTCGCGTCGATGTCCCTGACACCCTGTATATTAGGTTATAGGAAAATGTATGCAAGGTATCAGAAGACATGAAATAAGGATTTTCTGTAAATAAAAACTCAATTATAACTTTCTAATTAAGGATGAAATATCTGCTCATTCCAGTTCAAAGGTCTATAATCCAATACTGTCCTGTGTATACCTGTTTTTCTTCGGGGAACGTAATGTGAACTTACTGCTATGTCATATTCCTTTCATAATAATTGTTCGGTTTTGGACCAACCTTTTTAAGAAAATATTTGCTGGCGGCTTGTGAACCTTAGAATGTTGAAAGTAGAGTATTTGTGGGTGGAAATCGTCCTTTCCTACTATCTCCAAGAAGGCAATTGAACACCACCTACCTTGTCTCAAATCACGGATCAGCAAGGGAGCTTCAGCGTGCACAGCACTTCACAGATAGGCAGTTCAGATGTAAGTACTCTGTGTTCAAAAGTCTTGAAGATCGCACACCACACGGTAGTGAGTCCACAAACACTATAGATGCTAAAACGTTTAGCTTGGAACACGATCACAACAGGAGAGGAAGAAACGTTCATCCAGCTCAGGGCGTCAAATCGTACTCGCCGTCACGGATGTATATCACCGCGACGTAGGTAGTGAGCAGGTTTAGTGATGATTTACCAACTACCCTCAATTCGATAATAAGGATCGAACATACCCCCCACCGAAATCAATATGATTGATTTCCTTAAATGAATGATGAGTGTGGAATATGTTACACAAATAAAAGTTACTTAAACATAAATAAACTTATAATTCTACATGTAGAGAGTATTCTAAATGTAAAGTGTATACTGTATCTACAGAGAAAACAATAAGGAAAACTTAAATAAACTATTTATAATAAGATAATTGTGAAGGTAATTAATTTGCATAGGGTAATGGACAAACTTTGTTTGTAGGTCTTTGGATTAGTCCATTTCTAGTTCGTAGAGTCAAAACGCGATTTACTTTGTCGACACCACTATGCACCTTCTCAACCCGGGCTAAATTCCATTGGAGGGGCTTAGTCAAATGAGACTTCATCAAAACTAAATCTCCGACTTTTAAGTTAGGCGGAGTTGAAAACCACTTCGCTCTCTGCTGAAGAGTGTGAAGGTAGTCATCTGACCAACGCCTCCAAAAGGACTGTGAAGCCTTCTGAACGAATTGCCAACGTGACAATCTATTTTGAGGAATGTCCTCAAAGTCGTATTCCGGTACAGCTAATAAACTCTGACCTATGAGAAAATGACCTGCGGTCAATACTTCGAACTCGTTTGGGTTGTCCGATAAAGAACACAAAGGCCGTGAATTTAAAACGGCTTCAATCCTACAGAAAATTGTACTTAATTCCTCAAAAGTGAGTGATCTGTCACCTACTGCACGATAGAGGTGATGTTTAGCAGATTTTATTCCTGCTTCCCAGAGCCCACCCATGCTCGCAGCGTTAGGAGGGTTGTTACGCCATTCTATGTGACGTGACGTTAATCCGTTAGAAATTTTATCAGCACTAGTTTTACTATTCCAGAAGTTCGCAACTTCTTTTAAATGTTTAGCTGCTGCAATAAAATTGGTGCCGCAATCAGAATATAAACAACTGCAAAGTCCGCGGCGAGCTACAAAGCGGTCGAATGCCGCCAAAAAACAATCACAACTCAAATCTGTAAGAACCTCTAAGTGTACAGCCTTCGTTGAAAAGCACACGAACAAGCATAAATATGACTTGTGGACCTTTGCATTGCGTCTCAAACTCTCTTTCACAAAGAAGGGGCCACCCAAGTCACAACCAACGTGGTCGAAGACTTTACCAGGCTTTAGTCTAGGTGCAGGCAACTGACCCATTGCAGGCTGAATTGAGCTAGGTCGGCATCGAAAACAATTCTTGCATTTCGATAGAACGGATCTAATCATTCTACGTGCACTAATCACCCAGTAATTTTTACATAATATGCCTTGTAAGGTACGAGGCCCAACATGCAAATATAACTTGTGGTAATACTCAATAATTAAATTAGTCGTGTGACATTTAGGCAAGAGCACAGGGTGCTTAGTGTTATAAGGTAGATCGGAATGCACGAGTCTACCCCCCACCCTGAGGAAATTTTGAGAATCTACAAAGGGTGAAAGTTTACGAAGGGAAGCAATGTTTTTATTTTTATCTTCTAATAACGATTCGATTTCAGTATGAAAATGATTTAATTGTATCACTCGTATTATGGTATCACGAGCTTTCTTTAGCTCTGAAGCACTGAGAGGCCCATATGCCCTTAAAGGTGCCTCAGACTTGAGATTATTCATATACCTCTGCCACCAAGCCATAAGACGTTGCAATTTATTAAAAGATGAAAATTTATTAAATGTATCTTCTAAATTATTTTTGAATGATGCATTTTGATAGTCACACGTTGTTAAAGCGAACGTATCACAATTAGTTTTACTATCAAGAATGGTGAAACCTTCCTTTACATAAAATGGTTTTATTGGCCATTGTTGTTGGTTTTCATAAAGCCATGTTGGACCGTGAACCCAATCCGTAGCATTTTTTACGAAACGAGCTGGCATCGCTCCGCGCGAGCAAACATCAGCAGCGTTATTTTCGCTGTTCACGTGAAACCAACAATTTGGTGGCACCACGGCGATCACTTGACTAACACGGTTAGCCACAAACGTTTTTAATTTATAAGGTGGCGTTTGCAGCCATGCTAAAACGTTGTTCGAATCACCTAACGCAATAATAGAAACCTTGAAATCGTTTAAGTTTTGTACGACAAAACTAACTAGTTTTGATAATAGAACCGCAGCTTCAAGCTCAAGCCTCGGTATTGACATGATTGGATTTAGTGGTGCGACCTTAGATTTACTCATCAGCAACCTAACTTTCACGTGACCATCATTATCTTCACTACGCAAGTAGATGCAAGCTGCATAGCCACGCGATGACGCATCGCAGAATCCTATTAGCTGCACTTGATTGAAGTGAGATATTAAAACATGACGCTCAATTCGCAATTTACTTAGAACTGGCAATTCGGAAATGAACTTATTCCACTGGGAGGTCAGTTCAGTTGGCAACTGATCATCCCAGCCAAGGCCGAGTTTCCAAAGATCTTGCATTATGCACTTTGCGACAAAAGTACATGGTGCGATAAAACCTACTGGGTCAAAGATGCTCGCGAGTAGTTTTAAAACGGAACGCTTAGTTTGTTTTGAGTCAGTTAAATTATAATTAAAAGAGAATGAGTCACACGAGGGTAACCATGTCAATCCCAAAACCTTGAGAGATGACGATAACGTATCGTCCTGAAAGTTGATGGTAGAAACCTGGTCTGATTGCATTCTTGTTAGCAACTCAGGACAGTTACTAGCCCACTTTCTTAAATCAAATCCACCACTTTTAAGTAAAGAAATTAAATCGTCTTGCAACGTGCAAGCTTCTTCCAGGGTTTGGCAAGACCACAGGACATCATCGACGTAAAAGCCTTTGGTTAGTACGTATGCTGCCTTGAATCTTGGCTCCGCATGACCAGGCGGCGTGCTTTGAGCTAGCTCGTCCGAGGCTAACTGGTGTAATGTACGTACCGCAACAAAAGGTGCACTACGAAGACCGTAAGTATTTCGAGTTAACTCAAAAACACATACCGGGTCCATAGGATTATCACGCCAGAGAATATGCTGGTACTTCCTATCAGCAGGATCTATCAGTACTGCTCGGTACATTTTTGACACGTCGGCAGTGAAACAGACATCGTAAAGTCTAAAATTAAATATTATGTTTAATATATCTTGATGTAGCTTTCTACCTGTCAAAAGTGTATCATTTAGCGAAATACCAGAGCTTGTTTTGGCGGATCCATCAAAAACTACACGCAAGGGCGTCGTAGTACTAGACGGACGCAACACACAATGGTGTGGGATAAAATAACCCGAAGGTTTAGTACCAGTGTATGGTACCATGTGTCCAAGCGACTCGTACTCTTTCATAAAATCGACGTAGGCCTTACGAAGGTCTGGAGACCGAGCCAGACGACGCTCAACCTGAATAAGTCGTTTGAGAGCAGTATTATATGAATCACCGAGCGCCTCAGGCTCAGGGTTCAATAAAATTGGGGAAACATATCTACCGATTTCATCACGATAATGTTTTTCCATGTATATTTTTTCCGCTAATTCCTCTAACGGATTAATAGGAACTTCACACGGTAAAGATTCCACTTCCCAAAAACGTTTGAGAGTTTCATTTAAATTATTTTCTTCGATAGTATACGATACTAACGATGTTGTAGACGCTACAACATTGCAATTGCTAGAGGATTGCATCTCTAGTCTTCCCGTTACGACATAACCAAATACGCTGCTTAACGCGACTGGTACATCGGGGTTTATAATCATCTTTTTTCCGTCGTATATGTACGGGAAAATATCACCGGCCAAAATAATATCAATTGGCGACTTTCTATAAAACCACGGATCGGCTAAGTCTAAATCTTTAAATTCATGAACTACACTTTGAGGTATTTTAACGGTAGGCATGTCCGAAGTCAGATGAGGTAAAATTACTGCATTTAAATTAAAACAAGAAGTCCCACAACGTGGCTTTAAAGTTAACGATACCATGCCATTATTCTTGACTAGTTCGCCACCGAGGCCTAAAATATTATAAGGACACTTGTTAGCAGATAATCCTAAACGTTGAAAGCAATTTTGTGTAACAAAGTTCGATTGCGCACCTGAATCTATTAAAACACGAACAGTTTGGTAGTTGTTAAATGAATCCAACACATGTACAATAGCTGTTCCCAATATGACTGCATAGTTAAGTGTGGATGCTAAGTGATTATTAGAATCATTGATAACAGCGGACGCTTGCATTTCAGTTGATGACACCGGCGCGGGCGCCTGTCCGATTGCGGTGGGAACAGAATAACAAACCGGTTTAGGTCCACTATCGCTCGTTTCGCGATGCAATAGAACATGATGCGGCTCCTTACAAACATAACATCTAAATTCACTTTTGCAGTCTTTCATTGTATGATTCAGTTTTAAGCAATTGTGGCATAACTTTAACTCATTAGCACGGCTAATGCGTTGTGTATTAGTCAGATCACGAAACTTATTACACCTAAAAATCATGTGATTTTCTCCACAATGTAAACATGACAACTTTGAGCTAGTTATGGAACCACAGCCCTTACAGATTTTGCGTATATAAGCACTTTTGCTCAGCACGATCTGTGTGGTCGCTGAGCTTGCATATTTGACAGATAATGATTGTTTAGTTTAAGTTTTAGTTAGTTAGACTCACTTCGTGACTTACATCCGAATCTGTAGCACGTCTCAATATAGAGTAATTAATTAATTCATTTTTTTATTTTTAAAAAAGTCCTTTAAGGCGCTCCCAATCCTGACTGGCGCAGCCGGTAGGATCACTGAGGAAGCTGTCCCGCGTTAAGTGATTTTTCGCGATAAGACTTTTCCCGATTTTCACAACGGTACGCGTGGTGCGGCGAGGTGATCCAACGAACCAAACAAATATCGTCGGTGACGAGGAGTGCTGGGAGGCGAGCTGATGATGGGCGTGGCAGGCTGGTGAGTACGACTTTTCACCTCCTTTATATCCGTGTCCATATCCTTTCGTTAAACTTGGAATTGGAAGTTTTCCATTTTGACTGTTGATGGTTTTCTTAAATAATTAAGTAGTAAGTGTAAAGTAAGAATACTTAACATATAACTGTTTTGTATCATAAGTTTTTATCCCACTTTAAACATTATTACTATAAAAATATTGAGTTCAGAAACACTTAATAACTAGTAGTAATTATTGTAATAAGTTGTATTGGTAGAGCTCATAGAGTTAGTTATTACATAAGTACCAGAATGTCGGAAATAAAACTTATTCCAAATGAATTATACAAAATTCTACCCAGTTTTGATGGTAATAAACGCCATTTGAATTTATTCTTACGCAAATGCGAGTATATTATTGATAAGCTTAAGTCATCGGAATTGCAACAGGAATATTTAATGCATGCTGTGACTAGCCGCTTAACGGGTGAAGCAGCCGCGCTTATCAGCGAGCGTGCAGACATAATATCGTGGGCGGAATTCAAGGAATTGTTAGAGTTACACTTTGGCGATCCGCGAAGTGAAGAATGCTTGGCTATTGAATTAGAATGTTTAAAGATTAAAAATAATGAGAGTCACAGTGATTTTTGTGCACGAATTCAAACAGTAAAATCAGTTTTGTTGTCGAAGGTTAACCAAATTAGTGATCAAAATTTACGAGTAAGTAAGACTACTATTTATAACAACTTAGCCCTGCAGGTATTTTTATATAACTTAACGGAAAACATGGTACGCATTGTGCGTCTGAAAAATCCACGCACATTGGAAGAGGCCTTATCTGTAGTTTTAGAAGAAGTTAACTTCTATGATCAGTATCAGATGCGCGGTAAAATGTTAAATTCAAACCATAATACTAAACCGCAGCCCAGCGGCACAATTGCACCACAACCAATATTTAAATTTGGTTTACCCCCACAACCACTAGGTTTCAGACCGATGCCAATGATGCAACAAAATCAGCCATTTAAATATAATATTGGTGCAACACCTAAATTTAATTTCGGTATTCCACCTAATAGGCCAATTAGCATGCCAGGGCACAACCAAGGTCAATTCGGTATGAGTAAGCAAAATTTGGTGCCACCGCAGTTTGGATACCGACCTAATTTTGGTTATAGACCCCCTTTTTATCAACAAAGGATGCCAATGCTTCCGCATCAGTTTGGTAGCAATAACCGTTTTCCGATTCCTCAACAAAACACACAAAACAAACCTCAACCAGACATTACCGATGCTACTATGAGAACTGCTCCGCAAAGAGCACCTCAGCATGGTTTCCCTGTAAACGAATTAGAACTCTACCCATCTTATGATGACTATTTTACTTACCCTGCGGAATACGAATATTGTTATGATTTATCCGAATATTTCCCTAGTGAAGAAAATGAGTTTCCAGTAGACTCAGTATCTGAAAACCCTACTCAAGTTATGGATAGAAACGAACAGATTAAAAATAAAGATAATACTACTGAACCAGAAAACGTCAAAAATTTTTACATGCGAGCCTCCAGCACACACCTGAAAGAATAATATTAAATCATAATACTGTAAAATTAAAATTACCACATATTTACATACCGGAAATAGACGGAAAATTCATGATCGACACTGGTAGTACTCGTTCATTTATACACCCTAGAATAGCGACTACCTATTTTCCTAACGACATATCATACGAACCATTTGAAGTAGTAAGTACGCACGCCTCGAGCAAACATAATCAGGTATTGAAAATTCCTTTGTTTCCTGTATTTCAGAGTAAAGATCACCATAAGTTCTACGTATACAATGTCGATTCATTATACGACGGGCTGATAGGAAATGATCTTTTAAAACAGTTAGAAGCCGTAATAGATTTAAAGAAACATGTACTACTAACGAAGTCAGCTAAAATACCTATATGCATAGATACGGATATTAATGTTATACATGTTGTATTACTTCCACCGAGATCAGAAACTAGAGCAAAATTACCAACCAATTTATTAAATGGGGTAGGAATATTAAATTACACAGAATTCGGTGAAGGAGTACGAATGCCTACTGCTCTTGTGAAATGTGTAAATGGTTTTGCAACAACCATCATACAAAACACTCTTGATAAACAAATAGAATTATGTGTCATCAAACCGTTCATAGTATCTAATTTCGAGGAAAACAAATGCCATGTAAATTCCATAGATGACAAAAATATTGAGACTGACCAATTATTACTTGACAATCTAACTAAATTACGACTAGACCATATGAATGATGAAGAACAAGCATCCATACGACAATTATGTGAAGAATATAAGGATATATTCTATTGTGAGCAAATACCTTTAAGCTTCACTAATCAGGTAAAACATTGCATTAGGACAAAAAATGAAGATCCGATTTATACCAAAGCATATAGACAAGCCCCTGCTCAAGCAGCAGAAATTAATAAACAAGTTGAAAAACTTTTGAAAGATAACGTGATCCAAGAATCCTTTTCCCCTTGGAGCTCACCAGTCCATCTCGTCCCCAAAAAACCAGATGCTTCTGGTGAAGTCAAATACAGAATGGTAATCGACTATAGGAGACTTAACGACATTACAGTTGACGACAAATACCCCCTTCCTAACATTACTGACCTTTTTGACAAACTGGGCAAAAGCATCTATTTTACAACCCTCGATTTAGCGAGTGGGTACCACCAAATTGAATTGAATAACGACGATATACCAAAAATTGCATTTAGCACACAAAACGGACATTATGAGTTCTTGAGAATGCCGTTTGGACTTAAAACAGCTCCGGCAACCTTTCAACGAGCCATGGACAACATTATGAGAGGTCTCCAAGGAATACATTGCCTCATTTATTTAGATGACGTCATCATCTACTCTTCTAGCCTTCAAGACCACCTACAGAAACTTAGAGCCGTCTTTGAAAGACTACGACAGACTAACTTAAAAATACAACTAGACAAATCTGAATTTTTACGAAAGGAAGTTTTATACCTAGGTCATACGATAACAAGAGACGGACTAAAACCAAACAATGATAAAATTGTAGCTGTTATAAATTATCCTCTTCCTAGAACAACAACAGAAATAAAAAGTTTCCTTGGGCTGGTCGGATACTATAGAAAATTCATTAAAGATTTCGCTAAAATCACCCATCCCTTAACGTCTTGCCTTAAGAAACGAAACAAAATTATCATAGACCAAAACTACATAGATGCCTTTGAAAAATGCAAAGAAGTACTGACTAATACTCCTCTGCTACAATACCCTGACTCGACTAAACCCTACATTTTGACAACTGACGCCTCTAACGTGGCACTCGGTGCTGTCCTATCTCAAGGACCTATCGGAGCAGACAGACCAGTCGCATATGCTAGTCGAACCCTTAGCGACACTGAAATGCGTTATAGCACAATAGAACGAGAGCTCTTAGCTATTATTTGGGCCGTGAAACACTTTAGACCCTACTTGTACGGACATAAATTCCAAATTATTACAGATCACAGACCTCTTGCTTGGCTTTATTCCCTGAAAGAACCCAATAGTAAATTGACTCGTTGGCGCCTCCGCCTTCAAGAATATGACTTCACAATTATTTATAAAAATGGCAAACAAAATAGTAATGCAGATGCATTGTCACGCATAAAACTTAACGCTATAGATTCCGAAGATGACACATCAATGAATGTTAATGTAGATGAATCTGAAATACAAAAAGTAATAAAACAATTAAAGGAACTTGAAAAGTTTACAACTAAAGCTGAAATAGAAAATGAATCAGAAATAGTAACCATTTCAGATTCTGACTCTGACGTGACTACACCTGCAGACCTTTTTCAAGATAACTTCCCTATTCGTTCCATAACCAGTAGCAGTAAAACAGATACAGTAGCCTCCAACATAGAACCAGAATCATTAGGGATCCCAATCTTAAGAGAAGCAATCGACACCAAACCGAACCAAATATTAGTGTTTACCTGGTTTCAAAATAAAATACAAGTTCAAAATTTATCTAGAAAGAATCAAAAAGTTTTAGAAGTATTTCTTCCATTAGATAATGAAGAATTAATTAAACAATTTTTAAAAGAATATGTCATACCCAAGCGTAAATATTTTATTTACTTTGAGAATGACATACATAGACGGCTATTTACTAAAGTTATTATAGAAATTTTTAAGAAAGATTCAGTAGAGTTCTTTGAGTGTACAGATAGAGTCATATATATAGAAGATGAAAAAGAACAAAAGTCTGTTATACTAAAACATCACGAAGGAAAAACGTGCCATAGGGGAATTAAAGAAACTGTGGTTAGAATTCGCAGAAACTATTATTGGGAAAACATGCAAGATACGGTAGCAGCAATTATAAATATGTGTGAGCCTTGCAAACTAATGAAATATGATAGAAAGCCCATAAAACCAATGTTACAATTAACACAAACACAGGATGCCCCTTTCCAAGAAATATTCATTGACTTATTTAATATAGAAAGTAAATATTACCTAACACTGGTAGATGCATTCAGCAAATTAGGACAGGCTATTGAAATTTCAAGTAGGCAAACGACAGAAGTAGCACGAGCCTTATTAAAGTATTTTTCAATATACGGTGTTCCCAGGAAAATATCCTGTGACCCTGGCACTGAATTTAACAATGAACTTATGCGCGAACTTTTGTCTATGTATAAAATTGAAATTCACATAACAACGCCAAACAATCCTAACTCCACTGGTATCGTAGAGCGATTTCACTCCACCATAATAGAGATATATAGGCTTGCAAAATATGAACGTAAATGTACGGACGCCGCTTCCGTCATGACCTATTCCATAATGGCATACAATCATACAATACACTCCACTACTGGATTAACCCCTTTTGAAGTAGCATTTGGACACACCGACTCCAATAAAATATTTGATGTAGACTTAGAAAGGGCATATACACAGCAGTTAGTTAAAGATCATGCAAAACGAACAAAATATCTGTATAAGTACCTAGCCGAAAAGATTCTTAACACTAAACAAAAAGCCAGAGAGAAGAAAGGTGGTGAAATTGAGTTAAGCTTACAAGAGGAAGATAATATATTTGTAAAGGACATTAACATTAGGAAAAGTAAAGATAAACCTAGATATCATAAAGCAAAAGTAACAGGAAAAACAAATAGGAACGTAGTACCAGTACAGATAGGTAAAAGACAAACTAAAGTGCCTCTAAAGAACGTTAAACGTCCTTCACAGGTTGTGGCTGATCATCGTGATCTTGAAACTGACGGTCAAGACCCAAGGCCTTCAACTTCAAGAGATTAAAAATAACCCAGGCATATTACCTGTTAAACAAGGACAGGCGGTTATAGAGAAAGATAAGTGGACCATAGTTAAGATATTAGATTTTAAGGAGATAGATTATGATTTAGCGTTAAATATTAATAGATATAAAGAATTTAGTAATATAGTCGACATTCATAAGCCCTACGCAGATGAGTTCCAAAATATGAAATTACAGGTAGAATACTTACGCAATTCGACAGTCAGAAAATTCAGGCAGCTTATTCCATCAAAACGTTTCAAACGCGGCCTCATTAATCCTCTTGGCTCAATGATTAAAATACTTACCGGTAATCTAGACCACGAAGACGCGATTAAGTACGATGCTCAAATTTCACAGCTAAAAATTGGTGAAACACACGTAAATAAGAAAATAACCATAATTTCAGAAATGCTTGACTCTATTATTAACAAATCTGCATCTGTACAGGACAATATTCTAATTATGGATGAACGCATGAAACGCATAGAAAGAATAGTAAAAAATATTGGTACTAAAGAAAATAACTCTATTTACTCTGTATATGTCTTAAGTATGTTTGATATGTTTATAAGTAATTTTAGGTCAATTTATATTGTTTTAAATGAGATTGAAACTGCATTATCATTTACAAAAGTGTCTGTTGTACATCAAGCCCTTGTTGAGCCATCTGAACTCTTAGCACTGTTAAGCAATATTTCTGAAACTGAAAGCCTAATATACCCTGTTACAGAGAAAACGTTATTAATGTTAGAAAGAACAATGTCTACTAAAGCTTATGTAAAAGAAAACCAAATAACATTCATTATGGAAATCCCATTAATAGATAAAAATAATTATAATTATTTCAAAATATATTCACTACCAATTTTCAATGGAAACGTAACTACCACCATTATCCCTAAATATCCGTTCCTTATGGTGAAAGGTCCTACATACTTACCGCTAGCCAACCCATGTGAAGAGATGGCAGCTAACCAGTTCCTGTGCAAGGAAAACGATGTTGTATTGTATCCTGAAAGTACGTGTATAGAACAATTAATGAATTTTGCTTCAAACCTCAGTTTATGTAAACCCCTTGCAGTTAACCTGGAAAATCTAAAAGTACAGCCTATTGACTTCTTCAACTGGATTATTTACACAAGGAATGAGATAATGCTTACCGAAACATGTGCCGGTGATGTTATCAGGAAACCGATCAAGGGCACATATTTATTGGAAGTTGACGAAAACTGCAGTGTCTATCTGAAAGACATTAAATTACACAAAATGCAACATTATTCAGGGAAAATACAATATCGAGTAACTCCAATCGCGGTTCTACCCAAATTAAAGGAAACATCTATTAATTGGAACAAAACAGTTAATCTAAACAACTTGGACTTTGACGATTTAAAACACCTATCCTACACATTAAAAAGTGAAATAGTGGAAAGTGATAGTGCAGTGAAAACAAATAGTGTTAGTTTAGCAACTGTATTACTCTATGTAATTTTAGTTATAGTATGTCTTAGTATAGTACTTTGGAGGAAATTGTCCTGTATGCGGAATCATCGGAATCCAAATATTACCGATAATTTCGCACTTGGTGAGGGAGGAGTTATGGAACCACAGCCCTTACAGATTTTGCGTATATAAGCACTTTTGCTCAGCACGATCTGTGTGGTCGCTGAGCTTGCATATTTGACAGATAATGATTGTTTAGTTTAAGTTTTAGTTAGTTAGACTCACTTCGTGACTTACATCCGAATCTGTAGCACGTCTCAATATAGAGTAATTAATTAATTCATTTTTTTATTTTTAAAAAAGTCCTTTAAGGCGCTCCCAATCCTGACTAGCTTGAAGTTACATGCGAATAATTATTTTTATTCTGCCTACTAGGCGGTAGTTGTTTACGCTGATTCGTTTGCTGTGCACTTGAACCCGATGAATAAGATGCAGAATGACTTAAAACTTTTATATGATTTTGGACAAAACTAATTACATCTGAAAAATTTGGAATAGTTTTCTGATTTACATTTTGTTCAAAGATTTTACGTGTATGGGGATCTAAAGCCCTCAAAGCAATATGACAAATTATATAACTATTCAAATTCTCAATATTCAATGCTTCTATAGCTTTGTATGAATGGTCAAAGGTTTCAATAAATGAGTTCAAATGATCAGCCGATTCTTTTTGCAGCGGCGAAAAGGTTAACATTTTATCTAAGTACCTACCAACTAACATTCTGCTATCTTGATATTTATCAAGAAGACTTTGCCAAACGAGTTCGTAGTTATTCGCAGAAATAGGCACACTCTTTACAATATTTAATGCAGAATCTTTTGTGCATGACAATAAATAGTGAAATTTATCTATTTTTGGAATACTTGTCTGATTATGAACCAAAGAACAGAATGTCTCGAAAAATGTATTAAAATTTTCAATGTTTCCATCGAATGTGAAAAGTTCTAACTTAGGAAGTCTTGGTCTAGACTCCACAAAGCGCGAAGTATCTTCAACCTTATTACTATAGCCATTAGGTTCACATTTCGATGCACATAACTTAACACGGAAATACAAATCATCAAAACTTTTCAATTCATGATTACGAAGGGATGACTTAGGGTCATATTCAAGTTCCTTTTCAAGGATTTCAATGATTAGACTTTCAAAAGAAGTACGTAAATTATCAATATCAGCCACGTGCATCAAAAATAATTCTTTCGATGCGGGATCTGAAATATCTAATGACAAATCATAGGCATTTTGCATTCGCTCAAACATTCGTTGTTTTTTATGAATAAGCACTGTTAATTCATTACTTTGGTACGCTTCAGCCCCTTCTTTCGTTTCTTTACTTTTGATGACTGGAGGCGCCATTTTGTTATCTACGACGCAGATATGGCGTGGTCAAAGCAAAATGAACGAATATGGAATACGCGAATGTTTTGCAAATTAATTACTACAAATATTATGTAGGATTAATAAATATATAATGTGTATAATGTGTAAAGATGAAACTATAGGTGATAGAATGAATATGACACTGATACGTGTCTGTAATTATTTACGCTAACTACGAGTTAGGTAGAAAATTATCTAGCACGGCTAGAATCGAACTACGAGTTCGAGGGTTCATAAACCATCCGAGCTCGAAGGACCACTTTGGTTGTTCGGTTTTGGACCAACCTTTTTAAGAAAATATTTGCTGGCGGCTTGTGAACCTTAGAATGTTGAAAGTAGAGTATTTGTGGGTGGAAATCGTCCTTTCCTACTATCTCCAAGAAGGCAATTGAACACCACCTACCTTGTCTCAAATCACGGATCAGCAAGGGAGCTTCAGCGTGCACAGCACTTCACAGATAGGCAGTTCAGATGTAAGTACTCTGTGTTCAAAAGTCTTGAAGATCGCACACCACACGGTAGTGAGTCCACAAACACTATAGATGCTAAAACGTTTAGCTTGGAACACGATCACAACAGGAGAGGAAGAAACGTTCATCCAGCTCAGGGCGTCAAATCGTACTCGCCGTCACGGATGTATATCACCGCGACGTAGGTAGTGAGCAGGTTTAGTGATGATTTACCAACTACCCTCAATTCGATAATAAGGATCGAACAAATTTTAATATGAAACATTTTCGGCTGAATTCGTTTTATCGCTAGAAGGCAAAATTTCGCTTATCCTGTTTGCTTCCGTCGACTTTGATAAATTAGCTGAGCAAAGACATTTTTTGATAAAAATGCTCAGAGGAATACCTACCTACTCTTCTTATTACTTTTGGTAATATTTATATCAAAGCCGGTACTTTTTACTTCTTTTTGAATAGGTACTTTTTAAAGCTAATGCTGAAGTAAGTTCGAAAACTTATGAAAGAAGTGTTTGGCTTGCATATCTCCGAATGGAGCTTATTTACTAAATTTTTTCTCATTATTGACTGTAGCTCTACTTGACTGTTCTTGAAATTGGGCTATATAACCCGATTTTTTTAATGCTGGGGCTACAATGTCGCGTTATCGCGAACTGTAACTTCGCCCGCTCTCTGTTTCTCAGCGAGACGTCGAATGGTGCGCAAGAGAGAGCACGCGAAGTTTAGTTCGCGATAACGCGACAATGTAGCCCCAGTATAACTGTGCGCCTGTTAACGTCAAAATATTACAGTGTATGTATATACCTACCTACAATACCAACTTAACGAATAAAGCTTTGGGCAGACCAGCGCGACTTGTCGCGCGACGCGACACCGGTTATTGTTATACCGTGAAGTTTTCTTAGAAATTGTATTGTTCGTGTCGCGTCGCTGGTCTGCAAAAGCCTTTACATGACAGAACTTTGGAGACGATACAACTTGACACGAGTTGTGTAGACCGTACTACAGTCCGACCGTTAAGAAAATGTGTTCCTGACACCTGGCAATAGGACAATTTCTACTTACAACAAGGATCAAATTTGCAAAACATATATTCGTTGGTATGAAACTGACAGGTGTCAAGAACGCATTCTCACGATGGTACTATAAGAGGCGCCGGCGGAGTGCTAAGGAGGTAAGCAACACAAGAATTAGATGATACGTGGAAATGGAACGGTCATGTCATAATTATCGGGAGCGAAAAAGACACAATCATAAAAATGTTGCTACACAGCACGCTTCGGTTGACATTGGCGCAATACTGAGTTCAGGTTTGCTAACTAGCCCAGCTTTAACGTGTCACTTGCGGAGCGTGCTAAATCTATCCACCTTTTAATTTTTTTTATTCTTACCTCTTTTTACTAGTTATGGCTGGCGTTACATTGTCGCGTTATCGCGAACTAAACTTCACGCGCTCTCTCTCGCACACCGCTCGACCCGGCGCGCGGCGACGTCTTGCTGAGCAACAGAGAGCGCGCGAAGAAAAGTTCGCGATAACGCGACATTGTAGCCCCAGCATTATAATATCATCATACATACCATAGAAACAGCAGTACAAATATGCGTGTCTGACTGCCTTGGAGGTGGCGAGAGGGACGCATCGAATCGCAAATCCAGCTGGAACATATAGACTGCTGCAGCCAGAGTCGAGATGGAGACGGTCAGCTGAGCACTAGCCACGCCTATGCAAGTGGTGCTGCCGCATCTGAAAAGAATAGTTTTCTAGAATATTCTGGGCATGTTTTCCGAGTTCTGGTCGTCGACAAGGCCAGAGAGGCAATTGTTAAGTCAAAAAAAAAAAAAATATTTATTTATTTATTTAACCATTTATGTACACACATTTAACAACAGACAAGAAGAAAAGAACAGAAAAATACGTACAAAGGTGATGCTTATTTCTAAAGAAATCTCTTCCAGCATACCTGCGATAGGACAGGGGATACAAAGAGATGTAGACACCGTGTGTAAGAGTAGAGAGAAAGTAAAATACATAAAATTAAAACAATTCATTACTTAATAAAATAAAACACATAATATGAGATAATACTTACTTACATACTTACATACATAAATACATACATACATACTTACATACATACTTACATACATACTTACATACTTACATACATACTACTAAAATAAATATCACTAAGATGATGTTAATTGAAATGTAACAAAAAAAAGAAAAATACAAAATAAATACCTACGCAACTATGACATAGTGGAAAGATAGTGTTCCTTCACTCTTCTTTTAAATACTGCGACAGTTTGGCAGTCCCTGATGTCGGGCGGAAGTGAATTCCACAACCGCACCGCGTGCACAGTGAAGGAGTAGGAGTAGAAGTCAGTGGAGTGGGGAGGGGACTTAAGGAGGTTTCTTAGATGCGACCTGCAAGGTACATCAGAAGGACGGGCGTAGGAAAAGCGCTCCCGCAGATAGGATGGAGTTTTAGGATTGTGAAGTAGGTTAAATAGCAGACACAAAATGCGAGAGTTCCTGCGAAGTCGAATAGGGAGCCACTTGAGTATCTTGCGAAAGTTAGAAACGTGATCATACTTTTTAAGGTTAAAAACAAAACGAATACAAATATTTTGTAAACGCTCAAGTTTATTTAAAAGCTCCTCGGTAGCATCCAAATAACAGGCATCGGCGTAATCTATAATGGGCTGAATGAGAGTTTGAGCCAGGGAGATTTTGGTGTTCAAGGGCAAGAAGGTCTGGAGGCATTTCAACGAATGGAACGTGAAGTGCACTTTGCGACTGACCAGTATTATATACCAGATTTTGGCATTGATTATCGCAGTGACAGGGTTGCAACTTTAAATTAAACGTTCTTTAAGTACTGGGAATTTGTTTTCAAAGTTATAGAAAGGTTCTCGTATTTTATTATTATTTTCTTCCTCGTATATTATTTTCTTCGTTAAAACATAGAGAATATCAAAATATTCTGCTGAAAAGCTAAGCATTTATTTGAATTTAACTAATTAAGCACTTTTAAATTGTCAAGGAGTCGGTTGGTCAGAAAGATGAAGTCCATTCCAAAGCGTAGTAGGTTCCTATGGAGACGAATGAACAAGAAACTCTATGGACATGGTCTTTTAAATCAAAAATATTGTTACATTTTAATTTATTATTATTAACTTTACTATGTTGTAATGTTACAAACGTTTCAAACACAGACGAGTCACTAGATTTAATAAAGGTAGCGACAGTTTTATCTTGTCCTCGTTAAATAAAAAACTTTATTTGAATTCTAACAAAAATGAGACTGAAATTATTTGGTTCGTAGAATTTTTATTAAACTGGTGCTGGTTATTCAAATTCAAGTCACAGGCACAGAGGTAGCAGATGTGCCACGGTTTGATAACGACTTTATAATTCCTAAATATTATTTGTAGAATAAGGGATCTCGCACACTAGACGGCCACGACCACAACTTTTGGTCGCACCAACCAGGTAAACTATAGAAACCGATACGAATCGCGCACTTGGTCGCAACGGAAAACTAGCCGGTTTCTAAAGTTTACCTGGGGGTCTACTACCACCTCTAAAGCAGTTTTATTTTAATATTACTTTAAGTGTGGGAAAGAGATGAAGCTCTACAGGACGTATAGCTCCATCTCTCTCCCCCACTGAAGTAACATTAAAATTATACTGATTTAAAGGTGGTGGTAGGCCCCCTGGTTGGTGCGACCAAAAGTTGTGGTCGTGGCCGTCAAGTGCGCGAGATCCCTTAGTCTAACTGTTGTTCTTGTATAATTACATATTTTATTTAGGTTACTGTTTAACCAAAAGGTGCCTACAGGAATCAACGTTTTCTTCAATTTGTTTTATTTAAATAATTATTTCATCACGGTTGTAATTTTACGTATCCACTGTTATTATTAGTGTAGAACTTTAGTTGGTATATTGACGTGTGCTAGCTGATTTATGACAAATAATTTAATTAAATCTTTTATATTTGCATAATATTGTAAATAAAATTTTTCCTATTGAACAGACAGCAGTGCTGCTGGGGAGTTTGTTGCGCCACTTCTTATTCCGAGCTAAAGTACTGGTGAAGGGGACTTCGTTTTGGGGGACTGACTTATGTAATTTTGACGTTCGAAAAGTGTTGATTCTCAGTCTTGTTTGAATCATTTAGTTTTGATTTTTATTTTAGAAATGAATAACATAACATAACATCACGCCTTGTCTCCTCGAAGGGTTGGGCAGAGATGTATCTGTCGCAGGTATACCTACATTTCGCCAGTTATTTTTAAGTCCCATGTAATAGGGGCGAGCCTATTGCCATCAACCGGGCATAAAATTCCAGACTCCGGACTGCTACTGAGAAATTTCAGAAAGAAAAACCGAATAACAATTTGCCCAACCCGGGAATCGAACCCAGGACCTCATGCTAAGCAGTAGCGCTTGCGACCACTAGACCAACGCGGCAGTTACAAAAAAAGAGAATGAAATTAATGGTAGAAATGAATAATTCACATGAAAATATCTCGATACTATAAACTTGCTTGTTTAGTTTTATAAAATGGACTGTTTAGCGTTTCTAAAAGCTTTCGAAAGCGATTTGCATTAATATTGTTGGCAACGGTCTCGGTGAGAATTTTTAGAATTTTAGAGATAAAAAAAGAACGTCAGAATGTGCGTGATAACTGGATTAAAATGATGGAGGCACAATAGGCGGCCGCTATTTTGCAAAAATATGCATTGTTAACTGTCCTTTGAGCCACGAAAAAGTTGGACAAAAGGATCAACAGACTATGTCGGTTTTTCTGAATCAATCTTGCGTGTAGATACTGAATATAACGTAGTATTATCACATTTCGTAGTAAACGTGTTCCTTTTGATATCCCATAACTCTAGGGCAGGAATGGCGAACCTCTCTATATCTACGTGCCATTTTTTCCAAATAAATATTGAATGTTGCCATGACGTGCCATCAAACAATCTTGACTTAGGGACTCCTGGAAAAAAAAAATACAATGTGGAGACTACCATACAACAAAAAATTAAAATACTGGCACTATAAGAGTATTTTGGAACTGACAAATGAATCCTAGCTTCGAAAAAAAAAAACGAGTTTTTCAAACAAATTAAATGTAATGTAAGCCGGATCCACCCTAAGCCTATAAATTCCGTTTATCCAACTAGGCCTTGAGTAAATTCTCGGGCATACATTTCAGAATATCCACCTTAGGGTGGATTTTTGAGGTGGATAAACGAAATAGCCCTACCCGGCTATGGATTTTGCCGAGCTATAATGACTTAACTATTGAATATATTCAATTGAATTTTTGTATACAGAATGGGAACGTCATTATGGACACGCCGTTTAATTTTTTGTTGTATTGTCGTCTCCACCTTGTATAAGTACTTTTACAATAATACCTTAATTATTATACAGTAATGTTAATTTCAACAGTTTTATATTTATTTAAATTCAAGAACAAAATATTAGTCTGACTTCTGCTGTTGCTTAGGTTTCTGTAAGGATGCCGTGCCCAAATTATTTTGTTACGTGCCACCAATGGCACGCGTGCCATTGGTTCGCCACCCCTGCTCTAGGGTATTAATGAGACCATGTCAAAGAATCAACTGGCATATAAATTATTTCTCATTTTTTTTTTTTAAGATTACATAACATTAGACTCTCGATGTGTGTATCTATCTAAGTTTCACTGATATGTACGAGTAAATCGTTTTCATTCAAACCAATCATTCATATTTAAAGCTAAGAAAATGCGTCGTTGTCATATTTTTTATTTTTATGAACAAAAATACTCTGAAATAAATGTTTTTTTTTTATATTTTTCACATAAATAAACTTTGTCAAATTATTTTGAGACAAAAATGAATTTTTATTTTTTTCTGTATAATTTATAAACCAGTACCTAAATTCTTCGACATAGTCTCATTAATACCCTAGATTTATGGGATATCAAAGGAGCACCTTGTATAGTCTGCTTATAGAAAGCAACAGAAACATTTGTTTCCTAGTTCAATTTGGTGAAAAAAATATATAGAAAAGAAAGGACCACTTTTATTCGGTTGAAATTCACTTTAGAAAATAAATTAAAACAGATTCCCTAAAAATAAATATTTAAATTCGTAATGAGATTTGTGGCTTGTTATATTTTTGTATATGTAACCTTATAGACATAATTAGAACTAAGTGGGTTGAAAGACCACAACACAACCTACATTATATTTCTGGACGTTTAATAATGTCAAGTTCGTGGCGAGTTTCAAAAGCTTGAAAATACGAATTTTTAAACTAAATTCACTCAGCCGTTGTTTGGGAAATTCTATTTTACAAACACAGGATGGGACCTATTTAGGCTTTGTGACCAAGTTGGAACATTGTTTGACAGTGTCAGATTATACAGGGTGTTACAAGACCCTTCACGAAGCCTTCATCTACGCATTCTGTACATCAAACTAAGTAACTTTGTGCAAAAATAATTGCTGGGACACGACTTTAATTTTTGTTGTGTAAATTCACTGTTTACGATTGTGCGCAACGTAAGGCACGCAAACGTTGTGCAAAGTTCTTATCGTAAAAAAACGTCAAAAAGAGCTGAAACTTTGACCTTCAATATCTCCGTAACCAGAAGTTTCCCAGGAATGGGCAAGTACAAAAAAAGAAGATCATAATAACGGAAAGAACAGTGACTTTCGGCAACGCCAAAGGTATTTTTAAACCCGTTATTTAATCACATGATTACTACAAACGAATATGTAGTTATTTTGCTGTTCAATTTATCGCGAGGAATGATTACGAACAACGACTTCGGTATTCAGTTTCCATCTTTTATCTTAATATAAATCCGTGGTCACATCCAATCTGACATTCCGATGATTGCGATTACGTCAGGACAAAAATCGCTTGCAACTAGGGCATGCGATTTTACATTTTACTATTCGGATATTTCGGATACTGCCAGACAACTATTCGAATATATTCGGATAATATGGATATTTTGGATACCACTGTAAAAGAGGTAAATCAAACTTATATTTTTTTTTTTTACTGTGATTCAATTTATTTACATGATTAAAACCTAACAGACTTATATAAATAATAATAATATGTACAAGTATAGGTATAAAAGAGGGAGGGCGGGAACAATCATAGGGCATCAAAAAATTCGTCCGCATCGCTCTCAACAGGAAAAGTGCCCAAAAGGCTGGCAGCATTGCCACGTTGTATGGCAATGCTTATTCTTTGGCCGAAGAATAGGCCAGCCCTCTGGTCACGTGAAGAGTCGACCAACCGTTTTGTGATGTCTTGAAAAACCAAGTGGGCACTCGGACCCCATGGACCTAGTGTTTCAACCCCAAACGGCTCAAACATATAATTCCCAATAAGATTGGAATATTTGCGCCGTTTGAGGTTTTCCGCACCTGCAGCAGCAGCCCCAGCACAGCTCGCCGTGCTAGGAAGATGGGATGGCGCAAGGGTGTCGACACACGTTGCATCCCACACCAAAGGCCTACCTAACTTATATTAGTTTACAATCGACATTTTTATTACAAAACTCTCCAACAATCGTATGCTAAAGTATTTCAGTTCGTACTAAAAGCAAAATCTGTTCGATCTGTCATTGACAGATACGAGAAAAGCTATCATCCACGGGTTATCTACCAATGGTATAATAGATCGTGAGCTGGTCAAATGCTATCTTTGTTAAGATGGCTAGAACAATTTGAAAGCACATTAGATGAAGGCTGGAAGTCTTACAAAGTAGTGCTTGGTAATAAATTAGACAAAATCACACCACTGACATTGCCTGATGTCAAAGTATCTGATGTATAAGTTGGATCAGCACAAACTAGTAGCCGCGAATGACATGTACTTTCATCGATTCACTGAATATGAACTATCTTCTGTGCGTTTCGGGTCTTTCAGTTCTCGTTATCGCGATTGTGCAGTCCTATCTTCCGTTGGACATATGTGAAACTTTGGGTATTCCTAAAGAGGACTTTCCGGATTGGGTTTTACGGTCCAGGCAGAAAACGAACTAATGCAAATCATGAATGACGAGAATCATGATGAGGCCTCTACTCCACATTCCTACTTCCCATATTAATCGGATTTTGGGTTGGTTACCAAAACAGCTTATTCAAGTGTAGCAAATCCTAACCTTTTCTTTATGTTGCATTTAGCAGGAACTCTATTTTGGTTCTGTGCGATCTCGTCAAGCAAGACAATATCGAGATGGATGAGATGAATCTCGAGACCAACACTACTGATCAAAATCATCATTCCTGCCAATGCCTTTAAAGTAAATGTCATGCTTGTCAAAGCATTCACTGTTGATGGTCAACCAGAGTCCTTCCGATCTCTTTGCTTATTTTTCTCTGTTAAAGTAAATGATATTTCAGTTTCTGCTGCTTGTAATCACTGAATGCTACGGCATCACCATCGCTGTCATCAACTGAAGTCGAGCTCTGTGCAAAAGCACTTTTAAATTTTCTCTATGATGAATCTACATAGTAATTGTGTCATTAGATGGATTTTTGAAGATATAGCATGAATTGTCACGATTGTGAATACCTATTTTATTAAAACACAACGTTAAATGTTATATTATCAAAAGGAAAATGGAATAAAAGTAACTATCCGTATTATCCGTTTTATCCGGATAGTACAACAAATTATATTCGAATAATATTTTCGACGGATATCCGGATAATTCGGATATCCGGATATCCGAATAGCATGCCCTAGTCTCGGTATGTAAAGATGGTCACCCATCCACAGACCAACCCCGGCAGGCGTAGCTTAACCTGATGGATCGACCCGTGCGGCTGTTATTCCTTACCCACGAGCTCCTCAATATAATAAAATATACAATCGACACAAAATAAGCAGAAGAAGAATGTGTTATGGGCAGCTTTGGGTACTGACCACTGTTGAAGGTGTAAAAAACAGAGAATTAGAATTATTATTCGTAGAATACAGAAGAAAAATTCTAAGTTCTCAACCCAAGGCTCAGGGCGATTCAGGGTGAAATTTGCCCTTAATAACTAAGTAAATAGTACGGAGGCCCAAAAGCTCTCCATGAAGCATCTCAGTTAAATGCTCTGGCAGACAATCAATCGCTGAACCCTCGGCTGTAGTATATTGATGTGGGAGAAAATAGTGGTTGATGTTAGACCGCCACATACGAACTACGCAGCAAAGACATGGCGTCCCACAAATCTTGCATCGCGCAGTTAGAGTTTACCGCGCGAACGACATAGGTACATAAAACTATCCGAAATCAACTTACGGGCAGTTTCCCGCCAGACATAACACCCGTCTGGCCGAAGGATCCTCCTTTTTCTATAGAGTATGAGTGAACTTTACAACCTGTTCCTCACACCGCTAAATTAGTAATGTGATGGTCACCTACAGGGCACTAGTTAGCAATGTACTGTGTGCTGTTGATGTTTGTGTAACATTTAAAAAGACGTGCCGTCGACGACAGAAGAAAAATAATTTGTTATTACCTTTGGCTTACTAGGATTTGAGTACAAACACTGTTAATGGTGCAGAAAAATAATTGAACCTCAGAACCTGCATATAGAAGAACTTTTTCATGTTCCATAGCTTTCTAGCTAGTCTTTAGTTTAATTACAAATTCCTTGGCTTAAAACTTTAAGCAGCTATAAGCATATACAACGAGGTAAAAAGCCTAAAAAAAAATGCATACATTTGTGTTAACATAAATCGACGAAATGTACGGCTGATTTTATCCGCGATTTTAGGTTTAGTCCTAAAGTCCACACCACCACTGAAGTGCGGAAAAAATTGTGAACTACAGTTTTTTTAATGCAATTTGATTCAATGACACAGACACTAGCGCCACGTCAAAAGGACTTCAGTTGAGGCGCGGACTCTGTAGTAAAAGTTTTATGTCAATGACTCCAAGGTTCAGAGTACCTAAACAAAAACAAAAATTGTATTATAATTATAATAATCTTGGTCTCTCCATAGTAATTATTGATTAAACAAAAGGAAGCTCTCCGATACAACATGATCACAATTTAGACAATGCAGACCTTAACAATAGAGCGGGAAGCAAGAATAATGAACTAAGTAAGGAAAACAATACACCTACTGGAAAACCTACTCAACTCTCAACCAAGTTGGAAGAGAAATTAACAATTAAAGTAAAAAAAATGTAAATAAAAATAATCTAAAACCCGACTGTGTAAAAAGTGAATTAAAAAAAAGATTGAAGCAAAATGACGCTATTTCTGTCTTGCAGTTGGAGGCGTCTTCTTAAATTAGTACCCAATGACATTCACGCAATAAAGACGAATCTAACGACATATTATTAATCAAAATCGGTTCAGCCGTTTATTAGTTACGAGGGGACATAGGGGCGCACATAATTATACATACAGGTTAAATACATAGCCCTCTGTTTTGGCTTCGCCGCAGTCGGTGCCGCAGTTAACTTGTTAAGTATCAATATTTATTCAAAACGGTTAGAGAAATATAAGTAATTGGAAAAATATAATTAAGTAATTAAAGTTTAAATAATTAACGACTATAAGCAACAGGAAATATCTATATGAGAGCAAAAAAAATGGGATTGGGCTATGTCGTAGACACAGTCACCCGACTGTGTCTACGACATAGCCCAATCCCATTTTTCCACCATATGTTTTTTGAATTGCCTCCCACTATGAAAGCAAATCTAAAGAAGTATTCACATTAAAAAAAAATATGTTTTATTTAATGCTTCGTTTTCTCCTATTTATTTAGTTCCACGTTATGCTTTGTCTAGGAAAGGAATTCAATTTGCACTTGCACGTTGTATTGAGTATTTCTCTTTTATTTTTCCTAGAATACTGCTTCGACGAGATTTTCTTTGTCTTCACTTTCTTAGAATGTTTCCTGAGAATTTCTCGATCTATCATGAATTCATGATATTAAACTACCGAGATAAAACTAACAAACTTTAACGTTAAACCTATTATTCGTTTTGGAAGAAGACTTAGTACAAGATGTACGAATAGCCAGAATAGCCACTACATACCGAATAAATAAAAAAAAGATGCGGGGCAGTCTTTGGAGACTGCGGATGGAAGTGAAAACTAAGTAACTCTATCTAACGAAAATGTCAGGATTTAATGTGGTTTGTTGTCAGTACAAGAACGAAAGCTGTAGCGCCATTAAAACAATTCCAAAAAAATAAAACAGAGTGCGCTGTCAACAAATTCTACTCTCCCTCCGTCTTAAAAATTTCGATCAGGTCACGTGTTCTGACGCCTGACGCCTGACGCGAGTTTAACATTTTTAACCCATCCAAAAAAAAGTGCACAACGCCGCTAAAGAAGTTTTCACTTCAAAAATGGAACAGAATTTGTATGAAATTATCTGTCAAGTAAGTTAATAGGAACTTAATCGTAGGTGGTGAATCAGGCCCTTAGTCATATGCAACTACGACTACTCGGCTTCGTTCATACTCACTCATCCCCAATTCGAACTCCTCCGTATTTTTATATGCCTATCAACTGCAAGGGTACAGTTTGTCAGAAAAGTGCTATGATGTAGAAAATAAATACTTTTCACGGATTAATTTACTATGGCTCTTAACTACAATTATACAAACAATGTTTCAGTGTTCTATCTGACAGATTA
Source organism: Conistra vaccinii (assembly GCA_948150665.1). Taxonomy (NCBI): domain Eukaryota; kingdom Metazoa; phylum Arthropoda; class Insecta; order Lepidoptera; family Noctuidae; genus Conistra; species Conistra vaccinii. Next base: position 4,995,075 of record OX411328.1, read on the forward strand.
CAGACAGTCAGTTTGTTTTTATCTTGTGACGTAACATGTCCCACGGAGACGGTTTCACGCAGTACTTTAGTTATTTGAATTTATTTTTTGATTTTAATAAGAAATACTGAAAATTATGAAGATTAAAACAAAAATTTTCTCTATTAGGTATAATTTTAACTTCTGCCCGAGACTTAGTTCATGTGGAAGTCGTAAGTTAAATAATATTATTATAGATACTAAAATAACAGGCACATTATTATAAAACTCCGGCTGCCCCTCACCCCCCGCGTCGTATTAAATACACAAAAAAACAAACTCTTCAGCTTTATTATTTTAGTATAGATAGGACTACACCATTTGAGATGGTTTTCTAAAAACATTCAAATACACCCAAATATTGTTCCGAACTATGCATGCGCTGGAAGTTTCGGGTCAGTGACAGCTCGGTCCGAGTCAACTAGGCCCGAATAATAATACCTGATATTTCACTCCCGATTACGGTGATTTATATGTAGGTACTGTAAGGCAGAAAACGTAAGCAATAAATAAAAACCGATATTTTAAAATAAATGATTTCGTTTTTTTTTTCCCGAAAGTTTTGGTTTTTTATCTACATACAAATCAGGAAAACATAATTATCTACAACGCCTATTTCAATTATGATACCTACAACATAAGTAGCCTAAGTGAAGTTTCGAGGCCGACGTAAATGATTAAGAAAGCCATTAATTCCACGACAAGATACATCGCTCTTGAACAACTTTTGGAGACTTGTCAAAGACACGTCAAACAGAAAGCGGTGAACTGCTGAGCTGGGTCGGAAATATTCTATCGAGATAACATTGCCTTGAGGCGCTAGCTCGTCTAGAAAACTCGAATGATAGACACTATAAAAATATCACGTACTTACTGACCTTTGACCTTCAGTCTGTAGGATTGACTATTGGATCGTATACTTCAATTAGGTTTATGTACTCCACGTATCAGAAAAATACCCTAAGAATTTTGCTACACTCCGTAATTAACCATTCCGATAAAAGTGATTCCCAAAGTGGTCCAGGTGGACCCCCAGGGGTCCACGGGAGACGCCGCGGAGCGTGGCGTGAAAATAAAATGGGGGTTCACAAGTTGTAACTGGGGGTCCACGAAAATTTTTAATAAAAAAAAGCTTTACCTATCAATGTAGGAAGATAACAAATTACTTACACAAAAAATTAAGGGAGCATAAAAAATCCATTCGGTGATTTTTGACAAGCTGTTATGTGAAAAACGGTCATATTGAAACTTAAAAAAAAGCATTTTGATGCTTTAAAATTCTAATTTTCAGATTGGTGGCAAACTTTTTTTAGGAGCTTTGGTTTACATGCAGTCCTAACAGATAGCGCGAAAAAATTATATTACTTTCCATTGTTATTTTCACATTTTTTGACGGGTTTTAGGCATATGGTAAAATGTAGCAGCCGGAGTCCACCGAAACCAGGAAAATTACGAAAGTCATCTACGAGAAAAAATGGTTGGGGAACCTCTGCGATAAATCAAAGAAATAATGGAATTCATAAACTTAAACAAGATGTGTATTTAACTAGCACTATTGAGCAAGACATTTCCTAAAAACAACCTTCTTTTTAGCGTTTCGTACCCGAAAGGTGCCAAACGGATCCCTATTACTAAAACCTTCCGCTGTCCGTCCGTCTGTCTGTCAGCGGGCTGTATCTCATGAACCGTGATAGGTAGAAGGTTGAAATCTTCACACATCGTGTATTTTTTATTGCCGCTATAACAACAATAATAAAAATAAAATAAATTTTAAAATTGAAGGGACCATTATGGGGAATTGGGGACCATACAAGAAAACGTGTTTTTATTGGCATTTTTTGCTAAATATTGTACGGTGGTACGGAATCTTTTGTGTACGAGTCCGGCTCGCACTTGACCGGTTTTTTCATTATATGTTGCGGTCACGTACGACGAAAATACACGTTTCGTCAAAATCCCGGGGTTTATCACGTGACACGCCCCATTATGTCACTTTAGACATTTTTCGAATTTTTCAGTGTTACCTATCATTTTTTGACAATTTTACTTCTAATCGACGATAATATACCTCAGGCCATAGAGAGAAACAACCCCCAGACCAAACGGAATATCGCTCCAGCCCCACCGTGTCCACCGGGCTACGCCGTGACGCGCGTATACCGGTGGACATGCTCGGGCTTGAAGGTCTTAGTTTTCTATCCACATGGATATAGTCGGGTTTTAGAGGAACATGAATGTAGCATTTACTCACCCAATATTCATCAGCGACCTGACACAAAAGGCCAGCATCGCCACGTGGGCTCCTATAGCTGCCGTCCACAGCATTGTCAGAGGCACTGCAGCACAGGGCGAAGGCCCGAGGGCTCTCCATGGAGCACCCCAGTTCCTGGTCGCTCTGGACCTGGCAGACACCCAGCCACCGAAGCCTCGGCTGTAGTATATTGATATGGCTGGAATGGAGATTGATGTTAGTAATGTGGCCATTGCGTTTAAGTAATACACGGTGATTTTTAATTCACTGTTAACCTTCTAATAATTGTAATTAAACAACTGTCACTCATCTGCCTAGCCTTTTCCCAACTACGTTGGGGTCGGCTTCCAATCTAACCGGATGCAGCTGAATACCAGTATTTTACATGGAGCGACTGCCTATCTGACCTCTACAACCCAGTAACTGGATAATATGATAGGCCCTTGGTAAGACTGGTGTCGCAGACTTTCGTGCTTCTGACGACTCGTAACGACTGTCAAAGATCCATGAATGAAAGCTGGGACCATAATATCTAAGGCTGAGACCAACGGCTTAACGTGCTTTCCGAGGCACGGAGGGGTCTCGGTATGTAAAGATGGTCACCCATCCACTGACCAACCCCGGCAAGCGTAGCTTAACTTGATGGATCGACCCGTGCGGCTGTTATTACTTAGCCACGAGCTCCTTAAAATAATAAGATATAAAATCGACACTAAATAAGCAGTAGAAGAATGTGTTATGGGCAGCTTTGGTACTGACCACTGTTGAAGGTGTAAAAAACAGATAATTAGAATACAGAAGAAAAATTCGAAGTTCTCAACCCAAGGCCCAGGGCGATTCCGGGTGAAATTTGCCCTAAATAACTAAGTAACTAGTACGAAGGTCCGAAAGCTCTCCATGGAGCATCTCAGTTAAATGCTCTGGCAGACAATCAATCGCTGAACCCTCGGCTGTAGTATATTGATGTGGGAGAAAATAGTGGTTGATGTTAGACCGCCACATACGAACTACGCAGCAAAGACATGGCGTCACACAAATCCTGCATCGCGCAGTTAGAGTTTACCGCGCGAACGACATAGGTACATAAAACTATCCGAAATCAACTTACGGGCAGTTTCCCGCCAGACATAACACCCGTTTGGCCGGAGGATCCTCCTTTTTCTATAAAGTATGAGTGAACTTTACAACCTGTTCCTCACACCGCTAAATTAGTAATGTGATGGTCACCTATAGGGCACTAGTTAGCAATGTACTGTGTGCTGTTGATGTTTGTGTAACATTTAAAAAGACGTGCCGTCGACGACAGAAGAAAAATAATTTGTTATTACCTTTGGCTTACTAGGATTTGGGTACAAACACTGTTAAAGGTGCAGAAAAATAATTGAACCTCAGAACCTGCATATAGAAGAACTTTTTCATGTTCCATAGCTTAAAAACTAATTAGTGAGTACCTAGTCTTTAGTTTAATTACAAATTCCTTGGCTTAAAACTTTAAGCAGCTATAAGCATAAGCAACGAGGTAAAAAGCCTAAAAAAAAATGCATACATTTGTGTTAACATAAATCGACGAAATGTACTGATTTTATCCGCGATTTTAGGTTTAGTCCTAGAGTCCACACCACCACTGAAGTGCGGAAAAAAATGTGAACTACAGTTTTTTTAATGCAATTTGATTCAATGACATAGACACTAGCGCCACGATTTGTGTGATTTTATTTATTTGAAATGAATTAAGTAAGTCTTTCTAATGATTTTATTATATTTTTAATGACAATGCTACTACTCATATTTTAAATTGTTGTGCCCGACAGGGTCCATGTGAACTTTACCATTACTTATAAGACTTTGTAAACACATGTGATATGCAATAAAGATTTGAATTTGAATCATTCAAAGGGACATTTTGGGAAAGGGACATTTTGGGAAAGGGACTTTTTGGGAAAGGGACATTTTGGGAAAAGGACGTTTCGAGAAAGGGACATTCTGGGAAAGGGACATATTGAAACCAAGGGACATTTTGGGAAAGGGACATTCTGAGCCTGAACGGTCAAAAGGACTTCAGTTGAGGCGCGGACTCTGTAGTAAAAGTTGTATGTCAATGACTCCAAGGTTCAGAGTAACTAAACAAAAACAAAAATTGTATTATAATTATAATAATCTTGGTCTCTCCAAAGTAATTATTGATTAAACAAAAGGAAGCTCTCCGATACAACATGATCACAATTTAGACAATGCAGACATTAACAATAGAGCAGGAAGCAAGAATATTGAACTAAGGAAAACAATACTCCTACTGGAAAAGCTACTCAACTCTCAACCAAGTTGGAAGAGAAATTAACAATTAAAGCAAAAAAAAAAAGTAAATTAAAATCAAAAACCCGACTGCGTAAAAAGAATTAAAAAAAAATTGAAGCAAAACTACACTATTTCTGTGTCCAATCCCACTTAATATCAACTATAAAAATTTTATGCAATCGAATGCATCTTCTTAAATTAATATACCCAGCACCCTAATTACGAAACGCAAACTCAATTTTAAATTGAAACCAATTGAAAAAGATTGCCAGTCCATTGCTTCATAAGTTCGACAAAAAAAATTAAGCAGATTCTTTTTGTCGAACTTATGAAGCAATGGACTGACAATCTTTTTCAATTGGTTTCAATTTAAAATTGAGTTTGCGTTTCGTAATTAGGGTGCAGGGACATTCACGCAAGAAAGACGAATCTAACGACATATTATTCGTCAAAATCGGTTCAGTCGTTACGAGGGAACATAGGGACGCATATATACATACTGGTTACATACATAGCCCTCCTGTTATGGCTTCGCCGTAGTCGGTGCCGCAGTTAACTTGTTAAGTATCAATATTTATTCAAAACGGTTAGAAATATAAGTAATTGGAAAAATATAATTAATTAAAGTTTAAATAATTAACGACGATAAGCAACAGGAAATATCTATATGAGAGCAAAAAAAAATGGGGTTGGACTGTGTCGTAGACAAGACACAGTCGTGTGTTTTACGTGAAAACGTGTACGTTACGAGTAATATTTTCTTTCGAGACGAATTCTTTGATCCTATAGCTATCGAGTGGTGTAATTAAATTTTGGATGTAGATGATAGATATGGTAGCTGTAGCATCAAACCGTATCCCTCGATTTTGTTACCATCAGTTTTTTTAATTGCCTCCCACTATGAAAGCAAATCTAAAGAAGTATTCACATTTAAAAAAAATATGTTTTATTTAATGCTTCGTTTTCTCCTATTTATTTAGTTCCACGTTATGCTTTGTCTAGGAAAGGAATTCAATTTGCACTTGCACGTTGTATTGAGTATTTCTCTTTTATTTTTCCTAGAATACTGCTTCGACGAGATTTTCTTTGTCTTCACTTTCTTAGAATGTTTCCTGAGAATTTCTCGATCTATCATGAATTCATGATATTAAACTACCGAGATAAAACTAACAAACTTTAACGTTAAACCTATTATTCGTTTTGGAAGAAGACTTAGTACAAGATGTACGAATAGCCAGAATAGCCACTACATACCGAATAAATAAAAAAAACATGCGGGGCAGTCTTTGGAGACTGCTGATGGAAGTGAAAACTAAGTAATTTTTTTTTTCGCGATTTCAGCTGTTGTCCCATAGTGAAAGTTGTTCATAATGATGAGTACAATGACCCCTTAAGAGGTTTAGTATAAACAAAAAATAACGTTCTATAAATGATCAGCCACCAACTGAACTTAACTTTTAAAACCGATGCAAAATTATGGCTGGCTATTAATTTTAACTTCCATACCTAAAATTGCCAACAACCCAGCTTCAATGCTTCAACCCGAGATTTGCTAATTGCTTATAATAAATAACATCTGCTATATTTTGAATATAAAATAATGGCTTAATTAAAGCTAGATGCCTTTTTTATGTGTTTTAACTGTATGAGTTTTTATATAATTTTTCCGTTATTATTACAACGAGACTTGCACAACACACAAAAATGAGCTAGCACTAGCACTGAGTGGAGTAGGAAGACAACAGCACACGAGGGAGATGTGACATCCCCAGTCTCAGCGACAGATTCGCATAGAGGGATGAGAGCTACGCCTCACAAATGGAAACTCATAATATAACTCATAATAATATATTTTCATATATACAGGGTTCTGGCGGATTCGCTCTCGGTGGAGTGGAAGGGCGTGTCTGACTCTTACTGACTAAAACCCACCAGTGTCCCTTCCCTTGCCTGTTCGTTGCCAGGGGCCACGGTCTCCCTTTAGGACTTTTCGCAACCCCGGCACGCATCGGCCCTAGCGGACCCCGTCATCTTTGCTGACATCTCTTTGAAGCGCGCGTGGAACACGACGCCCCGTTGACCCAGGCCTGGTCGTTATCGGACGGCGAGCTACCCATTGCTCTCCGTCCGCAAAAACGCGCCTACAGTGGCCGGAAATCGGGTACCAATTCCCGACGCCCGGGGCGTCTCCTACGACGGCGGCTAGGGGCGTGAGGGCGCAACATTTGTCTCTATTTCACGTGCTCCGCCTCCTCCTTCGCGAGCATTACTGCTTCGCAGAAGGATGTGATGGCTTGCAATGCCCTCTCGCTCCGTACCATGGCCTGAACCAGGGCCGGACGTGAAAGGTCACTGCCGCCGATCGCCTCCACGAGGACACGGCGGTGCTCCGCCCAAGCCGGGCAGACCTCCACCGTATGCTCCACCGTGTCCTCCGGGAAGGGTAGGGCTCTGAGCATGTGCGAGTAAAAGCGAGGGTAAAGTACCCGAAGCCGAGACTTACTTATTCTTCCCGTTAATATGAGTATTTGTTTGTATTGGAACATGCCTGAACCTTCTGGTTACGGAGATATTAAAAGTTAAAGTTATAACTTTTTTGTCGTTTTTTTACGAAAACAAGTTTTAAATGTTATAAATTTTTTTTATTTTTATTTTTAGCCTGTGTTGTCCCACTGCAGGGCAAAGGCCTCCCTTTCTTCTTTCCACTCCTCTCTGTTTTGGGCCAGTGTGGACCAGTCCTGTCTGTAGGCGTCAAGCTCGTCTCGCCATCTTCTTCTGGGTCTGCCTCGATGTCGACGGACGTTTTCTGGGACCCACATGGTGGTAGATTTGGCCCATGATTCATTTGACATACGGCAGACGTGTCCGGCCCAGTCCCACTTAAGCTTGATCGCCTTTTGGGTGACGTCGGCGATTTGTGTTTTGGAGCGTAACACTGTGTTCTTAACACGGTCCGTTAATCTGACTCCAAGAATGCTGCGCTCCATAGCTCGCTGGCAAACCTCAAGCTTGGACCTCTGTTGAACCGTCAAAGACCAGGTTTGAGCGCCGTATGTAAGGATAGGGAGAATGCACATGTCCATTAATTTACGTTTATGGCAAATTGGTAGGTCTCCTTTCATAAGGTTTTTCATCGACCAATAGCTCTTCCAGGCGTTGTCGGTGCGTCTAGCAACTTCTTTTTCTTGTCTCGCCTGGAATGAGACTATTTGGCCGAGATAGATGTATTCTGGAACATATGCAACCTCCACACCATCTACATACAGTTTACGTTGGACGCTGTTTGTCATGAGTTTGGTCTTTGACATGTTCATACGAAGTCCAATCTCGAGGCTCGCCTTATTAAGGTCACTTAGCATATCGCTTAAATCAGCTGCCGAAGATGAAAATAGAACGATATCGTCGGCGAAACGCAGGTTTGTCAACCTTTTTTCGCCGACGACTATGCCTTTATTTACCCAGGTGTCAGAAAGACTTTTAAAAACCTCTTCAAGGGTGGCAGTGAACAGTTTAGGGGACAGCGGGTCTCCTTGCTTGACACCTCTTTCAATAGAGAAGGATGGTCCTGTGGTGTCAATTTTTAAAGCTGCAGTACTATTGCGGTATATGTTTTTCAGAAGATTTACGTAGGAGGTTTCTATATTTTGATTCAGGAGTGCCTTAAATAACGAATCATGGTGAATGCTGTCAAACGCTTTGGTGTATTCGACGAATGCTAGATATAGAGGGATTTTGAATTCTGTGCACTTCTCTATTATTTGGTTGAGGGATTGTAGATGGTCAGTAGTGGAAAGACCTCGTCGGAATCCTGCTTGTTCAGGTGGCTGTTGGGAGTCAAGTTTATAAATTAACTTGAAATAATATTTTCGCAGAAAGATGCTTCATTTGAGGTACAAAACGCGTATCTTTGGTTTTTTACACCCTGTACCGTGATCCCGACTCATGATAGAAAAAGGAACTCCCTGGAGTTTTAGTTTTTAGGAATCCGACCTAACCAGGATAATCTCTGGAGGATTTCCTCACTAGATAAATGGTTCTATTTTTAACGGCCTTCAAAAAAAGGAGGTTCTCAGTTCTTCGAAATCTTTTTTTTAATGTATGTTCCTCATGATAGAAAAAGGAACTCCCTGGAGTTTTAGTTTTTATTAGGAATCCGACCTAACCAGGATAATCTCTGGAGGATTTCCTCACTAGATAAATGGTTCTATTTTTAACGGCCTTCAAAAAAAGGAGGTTCTCAGTTCTTCGAAATCTTTTTTTTAATGTATGTTCCTCGATTACTCGATTGATTTGGCAAATAATTTTTTTGTTTGAAAGATTCTTTCTAGGTGTTCCCATAAATTTTTTTTTAACATAACTTGGAAAGTTTTTAAGTTAGCTTCAATAATAGGTACGTACTTTTCCCACTTAGCCTATATGGATGATGTTAGAATATCTTCCTGTCACAGAATTTACATAGCATGCACTGTTATTAGAAATTGTGTGGGTTTTTTTTTGGAAGACGTTTGTTTAGTTTTTTTAATAGTTTTTATTTTATAGAAATCAATCAAATAGAAGTTTCCTATTTTAATGATGTTTCGTAACTAAAAGCTTATTGAAATAATGTAAGTATTTACTTATAATCATAATCATCATCATAATCAGCCTATTAATGATTCCACTGCTGGGACACAGGCTTCCTCTCTGTGAAAGGCTGTAATCCACCACGCCGGCCCAATGCGGGTTGGTAGATGAAATGAAATGAAATTGTTTATTCTTTAAATAGGATATTGGAATGACTAGATGAGTTCGATGTTTCATAACTGACTACTCTGAGAAGAAAGGCCGAAGATGTCATATGTCTTCGAATTTTGGTTCTAAGACATGCCGGTTTCCTCACGATGTTTTCCTTCACCGTTTTGAGAGAAAACGGTGAAGTATTTACTTATTTTAAGATAAAACAGCTCATAAAATAAACTCCTCATGTCATTAACATAATGATCCAGAAAAGTTGTCACATAAAATAACGACCCAAAACGGCTGGTTTATTTTACGCCACATTACGTTGTTTAGACGCCATTTTGCTCGGAGTAATGATGTGTTGTGTACTTAATGTTGGTGCTGCTTTGAACTTTAACATAAGTGCCCTGAAGCAGTGTCAGTAAACTTTTCTTGGTTCTTGGTAAAAAAAAAGAAACTATTTAGTCCGTCAGTCAGAAACAAAACAATATTCGACACGTATTTTTTGCTTTATCATATATGACTGAGATGGAGTGGGGGTCGCTACGTCACAAGTACGTATAAAATCTACATACTCGTGACGTCATGGCAATCTATCGCCGTAATCTTTTGTTAACGTAAAAAAAGAAAAAATATGTGTCCAATATTTTTTAATTATCTACAAGACGGACAAAAAAATTATTTTAGTTATCATCCCTATTATATTATTAGTTAGGATAATACATATCGCAAATTATGATGTACCTAACCAGAAAAAACCGGTCGCGTGCGAGTTGAACTCGCGTGGACAGGGTTCCGTACGATGAATAATTATGTTGTATATACTATATAATTATAACATATTCATCGTACGGAACCCTCTCCACGCGAGTTCAACTCGCACGCGACCGGTATTTTTTTTAACTAACTAAGTAAGTAATATTTTATTTTGTACTTTTAAGTCTAGTAGGTATATTCATTTAATTTTAAAAAAAACAACGAAGTTTTGACTTGCCCGGTTTACTATAAAGAGCCACTAAAGAAATCAACTATCCACCTCCTAGCTCCATCATCAGACCCACGACACCAAGTGCAATATATTGGACTCATCGAACCAAATTATATGACTTAAAACTCGAAGAGTTTACTAATAGCCACTTAAGAGTTCTAACTATCCACCTCCTAGCTCCATCATCAGACCTACGACACCAAGTGCAATATATTGGACTCATCAAACCGAATTATATGACTTAAAACTCGAAGAGTTTACTAATAGCCACTTAAGAGTTCTAACTATCCGCCTCTTGGCTCCATCATCGGGCACTCGACACCAAGTGTACTATATTGGACTCTTCAAACCGAATCATACGAGCCCAAATTCCAGGGGTTTACTAATACCACTAAAGAGTTCCACTATACACCTCCTGGCTCCATCACCAGACCCTCGACACCAAGTGCAATATATTGGACTCGTCAAACCGAATCATATGAGCTCAAACTGGAGGGATTTACTAGTAACCATTGAAAAGTTCCACTATCCAGTTCCTGGCTCAATCATCAGGCCCTCGAGACTAAGTGCAATATATTGGACTCGACAAACCAAATCATATGAGGTCAAACTTGAAAGGTTAACTAGTAGCCACTGAAGAGTTCCATGATCCACCTGCTGGCTCCATCATTAGACCCTCGAAACCAAATTGCAATATATTTGACTCATCAAACCAAATCATACGAACCCGAACTCGAGGGGATTACTAGAAGCCGCTGAAGAGTTCCACTATCCACCTTCTGGCTTCATAATCAGATCAGCTCCAAGAGATACTAAATTATTGTATTGTCATCGAACCTCGATAAATCTATAAAGTTTGAATGAACCGTTTACCTAGGACAAACTGTCCAGTGAGGTATGTTCAATTTCGAGAATGGAGTCAATCGTGGAATCCGGCTCCACTGGGCAGTGTTCGGGAAGCTACGCAATATCTTCTCGTGATCTCGTCTCACATACCGCAGTCGGGACCAGTGCGTGTTGCCAGTGATGACCTATGGAGCTGAAACACGACGTAATAGCTTGCAATGGGCCTCATTAGAAGGCTGAAAGTCGCCCAAAGGGCAATGGTGCTGTGCTTAGAGTTTCCATGACGACGTGATCTAATCAGAAATTAAGAGATCGGCAGGAGAACCAAGGTAGCCGACATAACTCGAAGAATTGCCAAACTTATATGGCAGTGGGCAGGGCACATTGCTCGCAGAACAGATGGCCGATAGGCCTGGGGCCGAAACGTTCTGGAGTGGCAACCGCGTACCGGAAGAGGAAGAGGAACTGATAACTGGAAATCTCTGTTTCTATGAAAATCGGTCTAATTTGGCTGTAACACTATTTTTCAAAAATGTTCTTAACAAAAATTTTTGACCTTTGTATCTTTGAAATAAAGGAAATAAAATAATTAAATGTCGAATGAATCATCCCTCTGACGCACTATTATGCTCATTGGAAACAGGCTACATGGTTCCCACAATGGTGCACGAGCTAAAACTGCAATCGGATTATGTCCTGTTTTAGGCTGAAAAATCCAGTTGTCTCCAACTGGCGGCAATAGGTTAAAATCTCCTACAGAAATAATAGATTTACCAGCAAATGGGATGTCTGTATGGAAAATTTGCTGTAATCTGCGATAAATATGATTGAATGTCCTACTTCCCAACATAGATATTTCGTCTAAAATGATTAATTGAACTTTACATAGCTCACTGGGTAATGTGTTAGCAGTGCCTACCGACAATGCGGCATAGTACTAGCGCACCGTGAAATCGGCAAGCAGAATGCATCGCGGAAGGTACGAGAAGTGAAGGATGCCTCGCCTAAGTACACGTTGGGCGAGCTCGTTGAACGTGTACTGGGGCCTTAGTCGAACTAGCAGTAGCAATAAATTATCCCAAGAACTAACTTAACATTGTAGTTGCAAAACATATTTTCCCATACATTCCAACCGCAAATACAATATTGTGAGATTTTCCATGTTATTTTAAGACCATAGACTTCTTATTGGTTTTCCTGTAATCTATGAGTAAAGAACTATTCTGTGTATTTTTTTCATAATTTTAGGCTCAGTAGTTTCGGAGATAAGGGGGGGGGAATGGTCAATTTTCATCTCTTTTCGTAAATATCTCTAAAAACATATATTAAATAATTATAAAAAAAATATATTTGAGATCCTTGTAACAATTCCTTTCATTTGATATGTCATACGGTACAATTAGCAAAACTTTTTTTTAAATTTTCTTCTTTGCCCCACAAAAGTGAACCCCATATTCAAAATTATTTTATTTTCGTTACACGTCCGTGTTTGGGTCACAGAAATACATATGTGTACCAAATTTCAAGTTAATCGGTCCATTAGATTCGGAGCAAATTGGCTGTGACAGACGGACAGACAAACACACGAGTGATCCTATAAGGGTTCCGTTTTTACCTTTTGAGGTACGGAACCCTAAAAAGAAAGTAGTTGCATTATGAAATGTGTTGCATAATTATGTGTAACATCTGACATCTCACCATAAGCAACATTAAATGGGTGGGACCTCGTCAAGGTCGTTTCTGACGGGCAAGTCTAACGCCGCGAGCGCTCATTGGTCAAATCAAGTAGCGCACGCTTCCCCGGCTTCCTGTTACACACTTCCGTCGCTTTTCACGAAATCACTCACTGGAGGTGAGCGAGAGAAAAGATGTTATATCAAAAACTTTTACCTGCAGCCAACACAGTGATAGCACCAGCAGGTACTCCTAGACCTAGCGCTGGCTTCTGTCTCTCTTCCAACCAGCCAACTGCTCCCAGCACTAACCCACCGATACCGCAGACAATCTGTAACAAGAATATCTATGAGAAGATTTTAAGAAATTCTACGAAATGTATCTATCTGGAGTAGTGGTGGCCCAGTAGAAACGGCCGCGACTTACGACTCGGTCAGTCGTAGGTTCGAAGTCGGGCACTTCACTGTGTGTAAATTATTTCATCACCACTGTTTTCACAACGGTGAAGGAAAACACTGTGAGGGTTTCCTCAGTGTTTTCCTTCACCGTTTTGAAAGCAGTGCAGTACAACGGTTTCGGCATGTCCAAAAAATTCGAAGACATTTGAGATCCACCAACCCGCTGGGCCCTCCCATAGAGAGGAGGCCTGTGTTCCAGCAGTGCGAACATTATAGGTTGATTATGTTATATTATTTGTACACAACTGAATTCTGCATCCAATCATTATGAAATACGCGTAACTAATAACAGGTATACCTAAATACAGTTTGGTACCTACTAGGGTTCCCACCTCTCTCTGAACTCCGGGAGTCTTCCGAGTTTCAGCAATGAAAATTTAAATCTCCCGACTCCTGGAAGTATTTCAATTTAAAATTCATGCGCGCTGGCGGAATAATTAACTGGCGAAAATCATACGCGCTACTCACCAATGCAGTCGCGAACTCGCGAAACTCGAAACTACGTTTAGTTCATACCTGTATCAAACACCGCCTGCGAGCGTTTTAGTATAGTCGATATATGCTATGCATGGACAAAAGAAAGAAACTACTTAAATGAAGAACATGTCTAGGCAGAAATACATCAACACATTTTTCAATTTTGTTAATAGTTTTGATTTGTTAGTCAAAGACCAGATTTTTTGAAGTCTGTACGTTCAAATAGAAAATACTTGAAGTATAAAATAAAATAATAAAACAAAATAAATATAATATACGAGTATAATCGCTGGTTTTTTTAAGTGAAAGCTTCTTTAACGGTGTTGTACACTTTTTTTGGGATGGGTAAAAAATGTTAAACTCGCGTCAGGACACGTGACCTGATCGAAACTTCGTAAGACGGAGGGAGAGTAGTGCACACTGTTTTATTTTTTTTGAATTTTTCGGCTCCGGTCAAACCCGACTATATCCATATTGACAGAAAACTAACGGCCCCTTCAAGCCCGACCGTATCCACCGGGATACGGCCTCACGGCTTAATGGAGCTAAAATTTTCGTTTTTGTACTGACAGCAAGCCACATAAATTCCTGACATTTTCGTTAGATGGCGTTTTGTTCAAGTTTTCACTTCTGCCGGCACTCCCGGAGTGCAACCCATTGTTTTTTTTTCCACCGGATTTTGACTAACTAGAGGTGGCAACCCTAATACCTACGGAAAAAGCGTCAAAGGAGTCTTCATGGCGGACTGGCTAGCACAAAAGAGAACGTTACTGCTGTCTGTGCTTATTAGGATTATATTTTATACAAAGGAAATTCAGCGAACGGACGACACGTGACAGTGCCTGTTGCTAGAGTAAAAGATGCGACGATCAACTTTGACCGGGCTTATAATATTATTCACAACTAGAAAAGCATAAAAGTATGCAGAAATTCCACAAACATTCCATAAAAGGCTACACTCTTGTTTTCGAGAAGAGGAATTCGAAACTAAATTAAAAGATAGGACTAATTATATGAAGAAACGGTCATGTTTCCCTGTCTCCATCGTGCATCGGCGAGCATGCAATTATTAAAGAATTTAAGCACAAAATTTTGCATAGCAGTGCTCTAGATTGTAAGTGTATTCCATTGATTCTCTTGTTACAAAACACCGATATTTATTTACTATTATATAAAAGCAATACATACATAAATCTTCCGGAGTTAATTCTCTAAATGGTGTTGAATACTGCTTCAAAATTAGTTTCGTAGTTTAGAAGAACGACGCGGTCACAGAGACAGACAGTAAAAGCGACTTCAATTTATAATAATTATTATGTAGTTAAAGTAAATCTAAATAACTGCATTCGATTCGTTTTCAATCTTCGTAAGTATGATCATGTGTCTGCGCATCGAGTGCTTTTAAAATGGTTACCCATACGTCAGCGCAGAGAGTTGAGGGCTCTGTCTATGTTGTTTTCAATACTTGATAAACCCACTTCTCCTTCTTACCTGACTTCCAATGTTCAATACCTATGCTCTGCCCATAGTAAAAATCTATGGTCTACCAACAATCGTCTTCTACGATGTCCTTCTCACCGCTCCGGTTTTATTCACTCTTCGTTCTTTGTCCAGGCGGTATTTCTTTGGAATACGCTCCCTCTGAACATTAGGATGGCAACCAGTCGGTTATCATTCAAAGTGAAGGCACGTGAACATATTCGTAAAAAGTTGGCAGAATCTTTTCACCGCTGATTTGCTGGATTTGTTTTCTCCTCTACCTATAATCTGATATGTTTGTATACTGTGACTTGTCCGGGTAGTTTGGAGGCCTGGAGACCTGTAACACAGGTATTCCTAGTACAGGCTCCAGTCTCCACAACATCAATGTATTTTTGTATACACATTTATGTATTGTACTGATTGTTATTTGTGGTGGAGAAAATAAACGTTTTTATTATTATTATTATTTATATATATATGTCTACATATCTCGGGACCCTGGGGTCCCGGACCTTTGGAAGGCGTACGAGGGGCCAAAGCCAACTCGCAGAGGCCCGTTAGACGTGCTTAATGAAATGAAGCACCAACCGGCGATTATCCCTGTATGCACTATGCAAGTGCACCCAAGGACAACCCCCGGTTGGTGTAGGACTATTGCAGGCAATGGAAACAAATTTAATGGACTATGGGTTTGGGTGGCTAAAGTTGACTGGTGACCTGGAACTATGGAAGGACTATGGCCCCTGCCTGATCAATGTTTTATATATACACGGATAAAATGGCAGGGGGTGACTTGCACACTCAATAATGGGCCCCCGAAAACGGTCGCTTGCACAAAGTGTCGTAGCGACAAGGGGGCAACATGTCCTGAGGTGCTTATGAGGAGTGGAGCGGTATTCCACGGCTATCAGGACAATCCCGGAAGTACGGTCAAGATCCCTACCAGCATCTTACTGGAATACTTCCTTCCTCCGAGCACATTTGCTCTTGCGAATCTCCACTCAAGCCGGCCAATTAAGGCAAGAATGAGGTGGGAGCTCTGTTCCTCGTCAGTGTTCACTCCAGCCGGCCAATAAAGGCAAGCCAGAGATGAGGAACAAGATTTCTCCCGGGAGATAGGGTCCGTGGGGTCGCTACTGCCCAACAGCTCGCCACATGCTGCCCTGCGGTTTTCTGTATCTCTCTTGGTCTGGCTCCTCATTCTAGAGTTGTTCCGGCAAAGTAAACTCTACCGGCACAGACCTAGAGTTTGGAGCGCGCAAGCCCCACCACGACGTCAACGTAGAGATACGGCGGTGGGGTTATTATTATTATTATTACCTATCGTTATTTCTCCTGACAAAGTTTATTCGGTTTATATGTATGTATCTATGTATTAGTATGTATTGATTTTCAATTTATCTATCCCTTATATTGCACCTGCCATGTTTTGTCTCTGCATCACCCTAAGGTTGACTGGTAGAAAATGCCCCAGGCATTAAGTCCGCCTTTGTACAGTATTTTTTTACTTGTGCATAAAGTTTTAATAAATAAATAAATAAAGTAGATATAGATTTTCATAAAACAATAGGTATTATATTGAGTTCATAAAAAAAATTGATTGGACTGCGGAGTTAAGCGAAAAAATAAATCTGCCGTTCCCTAGTTCGCATATCTCGTCAAAATGTAGGGAACAGCTGATTTTTTTTGCGATTTCAGCTTAGGTCTCATAGTGAAAGTTGTTCATAATGATGAGTACAATGACCCCTTAAGAGGTTTAGTATAAACAAAAAATAACGTTGCGTACCTGACAGAAAATAAACCTGGCACATGATGAAATTTCAAATACTGTATAATCCAGTACAAAAGCAATAAATTTTCCAACGACACGGATTAAATCACAGCAGCTTTGAACGTTATACGCGGTTGAAAAGCTCTCATGTTCCCAGAGATACAATCATGACGTTTTGATAGAAATGTTCGACCCAATTACTTTCTGCCACACTAGCCCCTAGTCGTGGTTAAAGTTTTAATACTAGTTTGTAGTTTGGTGAAGCGAGTATATTTTTTAAAGGCACTCGTATCGAGCAATGGAACGTATCCTTGGAGTTAAACTTACTGATCGTATTAGGAACTTGATATTACGTTCCAAAACTCTAATTGCTAATTTAAGTCACAGGGCTGCCACCTTAAATGGAACTGGGCTAGTCACATCTAGTGAATGCCGGAGGAGCAATGGGCTAAAATAACAAGACAGTGGATCCCAAACAGGAGCAAACGGCAACACGGCAGGCCCAGGAGGACATGGCAAGACGAACTCGACTTTTTTCATAAGGATTGGGAACAAACAGCTGTAGAATAGGGATAAGCGGAACGAGGGAAGGGAGGCGTTTGTCCTGCAGTGGGACACCATTGGTTGATAATAATTATAAACTTGTATGATACCACAAAGCTCAATTTTTTGTCCTTTTAAATTATGATTGACCTTCAGCTGTCATTAACGAGACACAATAGAATTTTAATTGTTATGCTCACCTGATGTCCGCTGTAACGGTCAAGCGGTGCACCAATGCCATGCCATTGAACATGATGCCATTTGCCAGGTGACGATTTTTATTCCATGAAAAATTTAGGGAAAAATGGATGTTTTTTTTGAAGATTAAAGCCTATTTCTCCTGCCCTTATCCCAGTTTATTTGTGCATGTCCCTTTCTTCCATACTTCTCTGTTAGTCGTCATCTCGGTAGTCACCCCCTTTCTAGCCGTATAGTCTTTCACACAGTCGATCTATCGTTTCTTTGGTCTTCCCCTACTCTTATAGCCATCGACATTCATACTCAAAACTTTCTTTACGATATTTTCCTCATTCCTCCATCACATGACAACCGATTTCCGCACAACTTTTCGGTCACCGGTGCCACTTTCAGACTTCCTCTTATGTACTCATTTCTTATTCTATCCATTCGTGTAACACCACACATCCCACTTAGCATTCTCAATCTCGTTCTCAGTTTTGAATATGAAATAAGAATAATGAAAGAAAGTTTATTTCTTCAAATATTTCGGTTTTCGTTCCTTACATAAATAATCAATTATCTCACTACCTTTGAAACAAGGTGATCTTCTGCATTATTAATTTATAACAGTATAATCCTTTTATCCAAACCGCAGGGCTGTAACATGAAATCAATTCACAATCAGTAGGTAGACTGCACGTAAGTTATTCACAAATTACTGGGTACCGCCCCTGTAACTTACATTACGTGTCGGGAGTACCTACCCACGAAATTAGTATGTAAATGACGTCACGAAGACAGGATAATGTTTAGCTTATCTTCCTCAGTAAGTTAATGCCTAGCTTAACCCTGTATGTGCAGAAAAACTTGACACAAGTAATAATTTATGCGAAAATGTAATTTGTTAGTTTGTGTGGGTTTGCGGACTAGCTTATCAAGCATTTATTACTTGCAGACTCAAAGCTTTTCATGCCAAGCTTTGAGCCTGCAAGTAAAAGGAGTGATTAGTCTTAAAAGTCTTATTCTTTTTTCTTTTTGGTGTCAGAGTTTTTATGTCGCCCATGGGCTTCACATGCCGTCGAGAAATATTTCTCAGGCATGCCGGTTTCTTCACAATGTTTTCCTTCACCGTTTTTGAAGAAAGTGATAATTGTACGATATGCACATGAATCCGAAAAGTCAGAGGTGCGTGCCTTGGGTTCGAACTCAACACCTATGAGCTGGTAGTCTGACGGTCACACCACTAGGATATCAGAGGCTATCAGAGGCTATCAGAGGCTATCAGAGGCTATCAGTGCTTTATATCGCAAATGATAGAGACAACAAACCAACTTGACTGTCATGTTCAGTGCTACTAATTTATCACGTGTATGTACCAGTAATATTTCATCCTCATACAACACTTTCAGTAATGAAACTCGTTTATCAAGAGTCACGATTTGTTCATTTGTAGCGCTACGACGCGATTTTGTAAAAAGCTTCTTTTCTACTAAAACGGGAAGACACATACATACATAAACTCATGCCTTTTTGCCATGGGGGTAGGCAGAAACTACAGAACGCCACCTGCTACGATCCTTACATACTCCTTTTGCCTCATTTGCGTTCATACATCTGATCATACACGCTCTCCGGTTGCGAGTACTACGCACCTGTCCTTTCTGAAGAACATCACCAATAAGGTCAGTATATGTCCTCCTAGGGCGTCCTGTCGGCGTTTCCAGTTACATCTGCCTTGTAAATATATTTTGTTAGTCGCCTTTCATTCATCCTCTCAACATGACCAAACCATCTCGGAATACCCTTTTCAATTTTCAGTAATTTATTTTATTTTATTTATCTATCTCAGGTCCTTCATGTTTTGATTTCCTTAGAGACCAATGGTTTAAATGGTTTGTATTTTACCTTTTAAAAGGTCAAAAAAAATTACCCTTTCAAGGTTATTAAATTTGGCATTCGCAAGACGTGTTTTCAATAAAGATTTTCTTCTGTTGTGTTGCTTGAAATCTAAACAATTAAAATTAAAATATGATACAAGAAAAATGATTTAATTAATTTTATTTTATGATGTCTTCATTAGCAAAAATTAATTTTCTGCCTTTGTACAAGCGCAATAAACTAAAAAAAACTTGCTGTTTCAAGAAATCAATCTAAATTCCTGGAAAAGGCCTTATTTCTTGAGTAGGAAGAGAAACTGATGTATATCTTAGATGTCATTACATAGGACTGGTCAGTATCAAACAAGGGTCCGGACAGTTACAAATTGATGGTGCCAGAATGCGGGGATAAAAGACGGTAACATTTTGTATAACATATTTTGTACCAAGACAGTTTTCGTATTCTTTAACAATTTATTGTTCTAACATGTCTCGAATTTTAAGATAACGCAACTCTGGCCCCCAAGATACAGGCGCTAACTAGTTTGGGGACCACTGGTTCAGTTCAAATAATATGTAGAATATTCTAGTTAGAGTCATCATCATCATCTGCCTAGCCTTTTCCCAACTATAGTCAAAGTCAAAGCATTTATTTCAAATAGGCCTTTGATGGCACTTTTGAACGTCAACATTTACAAATTATAGTTATTATATATTATTGATTTTACCGCCCCTTCCAAAATGTAGTTTTCGTATGGAGAAGAATGGGCAAGAAACTCCACCGTTACTCTTTTAAAATGTTTTACAATATTTTGTATAAGTACATTATTTATATAATTATAATATGTGAAGACGATGCACCTAGAATAAAATTACTGTATACAGTAAAAATAATTTAAATTGGAGCAAACGACAGATAAATTAATTATGTGGTAGATACATGGTGTTCACATATTCACAAACATTGTAAAAATAGACGAATCTACTAAAAATTTACAATTAATAAGTCAGTGTGTGAGGAACTAATCACAGGATGTAAAATCAATGTCATATAATGAAAAATAAATACAATTAAGTAAGCAACCAGTTTGATTTTGTTTAGACTCTAAATTGTCCTATGGAGCAGGACCAGCATGTTTCCAAGCATTCTTATCTTGGATATAATCCTCTAATCTGTAATATGCTTGTTTACAAAGTGTACTTTTTACATGAGTTTTAAATTTTCTTTCATTTAATTGTAATATATCACAAGGTATTTTGTTGTAACATTTAACACAGTACCCCATAAAAGATGTATGTACTTTAGATAATCTGAAAAATGGTTGATCTAGTTTATCTTTATTTCTAGTATTAAAATTATGTCTATCACTTATTT
Organism: Conistra vaccinii; assembly: GCA_948150665.1. Lineage (NCBI taxonomy): Eukaryota > Metazoa > Arthropoda > Insecta > Lepidoptera > Noctuidae > Conistra > Conistra vaccinii. The sequence goes on from OX411328.1 coordinate 5,016,029, forward strand.
TATTAAAAAGATGTAGATTTTTCCTTACATACATAATATTTTCATAAATGAATTGGCAAGGAACGGTCATAATATTAATCCTTTTAAATAGTTCCCTGAGAGATTCGCGACGACGGAGATCATAAATGGCTCTGACAGCTCTCTTTTGCAAAAATATGTAATATGTTGCAATAGTATGTTGGGGTCAGCTTCCAGTCTAACCGGATGCAGCTAAATACCAGTATTTTACATGGAGTGACTGCCTATCTGACCTCCACCACCCAGTTGGGTAATACGATATCCCTTGGTACGAGTATGACTGGTTGTCAGACTTTCGGGCTTCTGACGACTCGTAACAACTGTCAAAGATCCACGAATGACAATGACTGTACCCCATACTAACAGATGTTGTAAAATGTGCTATAAGGTTTTATAAATAAAAAATAAAAACTTAGGTGTCATAACGAAATAAACGATACATATATTTTATAGTTTAAACTGGATTATAATACAAAATACACTCCAGGGACCAACTTATATGGCTTGGCAACTTATAGTTTCAGCAGTAAACTCCAATAACCACCGAAATATTGAAAATATCGTGAGGAAACCGGCATGCTTGAGAGATATTTCTCGACGGCATGTGAAGCCAAATCAGAGGACCATGGGCAGCAAGTGCTCGATCACGTTGAACTCGCGGGCGCGGTGGCGGGCGCGGTCACGAAATATCAAACACTGTGAAACGCAGGTGCGGTGAAAGACGCCGCGCTCGCGCCCGCACCCGCCACCGCGCCCGCGAGTTCAACGTGATCGAGCACTAAAAGTTTGATAGTGATAACCGTACGAAAAAAAAGAAGATCAAAATACTTTCCAACATAAAACCTATTAAAGGGCCACGGTCATCACGAGGAGCTCGTGGCTAAGTAATAACAAGCCGCACGGGTCGATCCATCAGGTTAAGCTACGCTTGCCGGGGTTGGTCAGTGGATGGGTGACCATCTTCACATACCGAGACTCCTCCGTGCCTCGGAAAGCACGTTAAGCCGTTGGTCGTGACTGTCATTTGTGGATCTTTGACAGAGCCCGAAAGTCTGACACCAGTCTTACCAAGGCGTATCGTATTACCCAGTTACTGGGTTGTGGAGGTCAGATAGGCAGTCGCTCCATGTAAAATATTGGTATTCAGCTGCAACCGGTAAGACTGGAAGCCGACCCCAAGATAGTTGGGAAAAAGGCTAGGAAGATTGATTGGTCATCATGCGGGCCCAGTGCGGGTTGGTAGATGTCACATGTCTTTGAATTCTTGGTTCTAGGACATACCGGTTTCCTTACGACGTTTTCCTTCACCGTTTTGAGAGCAGTGGTAATAAAATAATTTACACAAAGTTAAGCGCCTGTTAGGGTTTGAACCTACGATCTACAACTCGTAAGTCACGGCCATTACCACTGGGCTACAATTGCTCCAACCATCCTTCAATTCATCAAATCAAAAAGGACCGCTAACAATTTCATTTTGTTAGAAATAGAGACGAGATTGTTGAAGGGGTTCAGTATCCACTAAAATGTCAACAAGAGTCTATATCTAAGCCTGCGTCGTCTGTCTGTCTATCACATTCACACGGTTGTATGTATTTTTAGAACGAGTTATAGATAAATATAAGAATAGGTCTTGCGTAGGTATATGGCCGTTTGTATGCACAAACTGCAAGCAAAATATTCTCATGTTTTTTATTGTTTACCTTTAAAACGGTATTATACCTACTTTAATCGTCAGTTTTTCGTAGGTAGGTAGGTAGTGCATACTTATAAAAACAACAACAATTTTTTTTTTTGTATTTCTATTTCACGCGGAAGAAGTCGCGGGCAGATGCTAGTAATATTACACAACCACGCCTATAATCCATAAAAGTATTTATAAAGGTAGAACTCTATGCTATATTTTTCATTATGATTAATTTCTTCATTAATATTCTATGACTTCACATTTCCTTTTACATTCAGTTAAAAAGTCCAAAAAAAAAACACCGTGCAGTCTTTGGAGACTGCCGATATAAGTGAAAACTAAGTAACTTTTTGATACAACGTAACGTCTAACAACGCAACATCTAACGAAAATGTCAGGAATTTATGTGGCTTGCTGTCAGTACAAGAACGAAAGCTGTAGCTGAATCAAAAAATTCCAAAAAAATAAAACAGAGTGCGCTGTCAACAACATTATTTTCTGCTCTCCCTCTGTCTTACGAATTTTCGAACAGGTCACGTGTCCTGATGCGATATTTAACATTTTTTCCATCCCAAAAAAAAGTGCACAACGCCACTAAAAAGTTGTAGTCATAGGAGCGAAGTCGCGGCCACAGCTAGTTTTTCATACAGAACTTCCATAGCATTCAATAACAACATAACTCTCATAACACTATAATTATATCAGCTCCTAGCCTTAATGATTGATAACCTAATCCATTAATGCTCCAGGGCCAGTGCAATTAAACCAGCTATGTTTAGCTGGCCCCCGTTGCAGTTAATCACGTTACGCGCTCTGATTGAGCTAATTTTAGGGGCTGTTTGTAAATTGCTGGCTGATCTGATTTTGAAGTAAAACGTGGAAATCGTGGCCAGTTTCACGACTCTTAATGCTTTGTGGTACACAAAGCTGTCATTTTCAGTGCTAATAATGGCCGTAGTAATGCCCAGTCTGAATGAAGAATTAAACAATAAATTCCAAGTCCAGGTAGGTATTTCGTAGTAACTGAGTCTGGATTTTGTGCCCGGTAAATGGCAATAGGTTCGGTTAAAAACATAACTGGTGAAATATGGATGTACTAAAGATACACCACTGCTTAACCCTTCGGGGAAACATGTTATATATGTCGGAAAAAGGTCATCGCTCATTATAGCAGCACGGCTTCGTCACGGCAAATACCTTGTTATTCAACTTAGGATTCTAAGTCAAATCCATTAAAATCAATTTTACGATGACTATACAGAAAAGTAGACGGCTCGCAGGCAGTGAGCGGCCCACGAGCCGTCACACGTCGGGCTGACAGCGCGCTTCAAGCGAGGAGCCCGCTCGCCGGCGCCTCACCGTCCGCGGGGTGACGCCTCGCCGTAAGCGCGGTGACACCTCGCCGGCCGAACGGTGACGCCTTGCTTGTGAATAAACAATAAACTGTTACGTCCGCGTCGCCGGTCGCGTGCCGGCAGCGAGCGGTCGCCTTGCTGACGGCGCGTTGGCGACTAGCCATCGCTTTGCTTCCGGCGCGTTAGCGACTAGCAGTTGACGACTAGATTTTTCGAGGCGGTGCCGGGGCGCTACCGTGCTGGAGTGGTGCTGTTATAATGAGGATGACCTTAATCGGGACGCCAGTGCCACCTAGCGACGTACGACAGAGTCTACAACGTAACGCTCGGACTGACCGGAGCTAAGGAGAGTTCATCGGTGGCGGTCAAGCGGTGAACACGTTTAGAAACTGTCGGGCATTCCGAATAGTTGTGTCCTGTACCTACAGTGTATGAATTGCTAGTGTGATTAATTTGATTGTAAATTATAATTTGCTTTGAACTGCCAACGGTTTTTCTATTGTGGAATAACCAACACTATCCATAGTACGCCCACAGTAGTTAAAATATCGCTGATAATAATGAAAGAGACACGTAGGGTACGTGTCTCTTCTATTCTAAATCAAGGGATGCTTTTTACCTGTAAAACTCTTACTCTAAGAGCTATAGCAAAGGGGTAGAGCTGGACTCCATTGCCGGGCTGATCCACCTCATCTCCTCGCGACACGCCGCTGACGGCGCTGCAAACTGACTGCTTTCGCGACCACATAGCCGCCTTTGCGTGGAGAACTGTGGGCGAAGAAATTTAGATTATTTCAAGTGCTGCCTTTTCTGTTTAAATGCACCATGAAACAGACATTACAGTCAGGAAAATTAACTGTTAAGCAAATTGACATCCTATGTCAATTACCCGTTATAAAGCCATTTCATACAACTGTCAAATGACAGTTGTGATAATTTAAGTCGATTTTTAATTTGCTTAACATTAATTTTCCTGATTTTACAATTATGAGCATTAGGCTGCCTGTCCACTGGAGCGGAGAGGAGAAAAGAGGAGCGGAGATGTGCCAATATTAACCAATGGAATTGCATAAAATCTCCGCTCCGCGTCAGTGGACAGGGATTTGCGAACTAGTTTAAAAATTCATACAAAACCAGGAAGCGGAGCGGGGAAGCGGAGTTGGGAAGCGGAGCGGGGAAGTGGAAAAAACCGGTCGCGACGTATTGTAGCGGCTCAATTCGTCCGCAGCACGTCCGCAACTCCGCTCTTCTACCTCGCTCCGCTACCTAGCTCCGCACAGTCCGTAACTCCGCTCCGCATCAAAGGACAAACACTGTCCGCAACTCGGCTCCACTCCGCTGCCAAACTCCGCTCCGCTGCCTCGACACTAGAGTATTGATTGAAATTGTATGTTTTTACGAAAAAAAAACCAAGTACCAACTTACAAACCCATACTATTTTGTTCTTCGACCGAGCTCTGCTCGGGTGAAAATACGGAGAAAACGAGTTTTCCCTGATATAAGACCTAGCTAGATCAATTTTTCACCCCCGTTAACCCCTATAATGCAACTTTAATCGAAATCGTTACAGCCGTTTTCGAGAACATGTTTACAAATAAATAGATAAACAAATATTGCCGAATAGTATCGTTTAATAGTATCATCATCATCATCATCAGCCTATTAATGTTCCCACTGCTGGGAAGGCCTCCTCTCTGTGAAAGTGAGTGGGCCGTAATCCACCACGCGGGCCCAGTGCGGGTTGGTGGATGTCACAATGTCTTCGAATTTTTGGTTCTAAGACATGCTGGTTTCCTCACGATGTTTTCCTTCACCGTTTTGAGAGCAATGGTGATGAAATTATTTACACAAAGTAAAGCGCCTGCTTGGGTTCGAACCCACGACTCACAACTCGTAAGTCGGGGCCGTTACCACTGGGCCACCACTGCTTTAATAGTATAGGATGCATAAATCGATCTTAGGCATGTGTAAATATAATAGATACTATGTAAATTATGTAATGCAAGTCAACCTATAAATCCCACCATAGGCCTACTCAAAAAATAACGCATGAAAAGAAATAAAGTATGATGTAATTTTTATCAGAAGCTTATCAGCTTTCAGCAACAAAACATGCATAATAACATTCAACCTTATCATCACACGAGGGTATATCTATAGGAGATTACATAATACTTATGTATGTAATTTCGCACATTACTAAAGCCATATGTTCGCGTGGGTGTTTAATCTGACTTATCCCTGAAAGCTTCATAAATATTCGATGAATCTATAATGTTGTATTTTTTCCGTATTCCTTCGCATTTGGGGTTGTTTTAAGACGCAGATACATGCCAGTGACCTTAGTGGTTAGCTTGCTTGTTCTGTACTGAGCTCACGCAACGCGTCGTACGTCCAGCCAGTAATAGGACTTGCTCATCAAGGAGCGCTGTCCCCAATTTGACGCATTATTAACTTAGACAAGGTATTTTAATAAAACACGTATAGGTACTAGAAGATTAATATTTGAATTATAGATTTCAGAAAAATACGCTTGATAGCTTTTACGTACGTAATTCTCATTTTTTTATCAGCGTTAGACACAACTTTACAAATAAATTTCACTATGTAATGTAAACATAATCTAAAATATTGGTATATTAAATTATTTAAAAAATGCTCTAATTTAACATATATATTTTCCAAATCATTAACACTACTCGTTTAGACGTAATTTTCGGTATAAAATCATTAAAAGTAGCTTATCGTTGCCTAAATGTCATGTAGATGTTGCGCCAGCGTAAGATGTCTACGCTTCGCTAGCGTAGCACTTCTACGTTGTTTTTTTGTGCTGCGTAGCATGTCTACGCGGGCTAGCGCAACGTGTCTGTCAATGTGAGTGTATTACCACAGATGAATTCATACAAATGGTACACTCCGCAAAATCATTTAGATCAATACCGACTTTGCTACGACACAATAAATTGCAATTCATGTCGCTCAGCGCTAATTACCTACAGTTATATTTACCTAGAAGTTGCCTCTCTTTCTATCGCGTAACTGTAATATCTTCTAACTACGTTACACTCAGTGAGTTGGCCCGACAAGACGGGTCCGCCACGTACTTGTTTGTTTATTTATTTGATTGATTATTTATTTATTTATTTATTTATTTATTTATTTACTTATTTATTTAATTATTTATTTATTTATTTATTTATTTATTTATTTATTTATTTATTTATTTATTTATTTATTTATTTATTTATTTATTTATTTATTTATTTATTTATTTATTTAGTTATTTATTACAGCATGGAAGTAAGTAAGTCTACTTACTTACTTGTGACTTCATACCTAAAATGCGTGAACCATCGCGGCTTTAGCGTCGCGTTAACGCGGCGTATTCGTTGGAACGGCTATGTTAGATGTGAAGGGGGTCTTACAAATAATATTTATTTTACCTTTTTCCACGTATTCAACCTTAAGAATTGTTTAACCCCTACATAAAATATTTAAATCCCTTATTATCATAATTCCCTCTAAGTATTCGTATCTATTCTTTTAAAAACTTCAATAATTTAAATAATCTCAGTAAAGGCTCGTGCAAACCAGCGCGACGCGACTCGAACAATACAATTTCTAAGAAAACTTCACGGTATAACAATAACCGGTGTCGCGTCGCTTGTCGCATTGCGCTTGTCTGCACGAGCCTTAAATGTAGCGTAATTATTTAAATAACGGTTGATTTGAGATGCGGAGGGAGGCCAGACGTTACCTGCTATACAATATACATTATTCAGCTACACCTGATACAAGTTGAAGAAAAAATTATGTATACAGATGGCCTAATAAAGGCTCGCGCACATTAGGGCGAGCCGCAGCGCATCGCTAATATTTAATTATCTGTTAACTTGACTTTTTTTTTTGGGTCGGTAATCGTCAATAACTGTTCCCGCTCTAGGCGGAGCGGGGGGCGTGTCAGACTATTACTGACTAAAACCTACCTGTCTTCCTTCATTTGCCTGTATGTTGCCAGGGGCCACGGTAACCCTTTAGGACTTTCCCGCAACCCCGGCAGGCTTTGACTTTCCCTACTGACACGTGAAAAGCGAACAATCAGACACGGTTGAACTTGCACACGTGAGCAATGGTGTAAATTTGTGTAAATAATTTCACCACCACTGCTGACAAAACGGTGAAGAAAAACATCGTGAGAAACCGGCATTTCTTAGAACCAAAAATTCGTAGACATGTGACATCTACCAACCCGCACTGGGCTCGCGTGATGGATTACTCCCCATCATAGAGAGGAGGCCTGTGTCCCAACAGAACAGTATAGTCTGATTATATATGGTTGAATTTCACTCCTCTTCGATAGAAGCAAACAAACTCCTCTGATCAACGATGCAATAATTGCTTGTCAGCCTACAGTCTTCTCTTCTCCCAGCGGGCGATAGATTAGCTACCGACTCCACCGAACACATCTCAATTAGCTTTGTTTTGACAAGTAATATTGTATATTTACTTGACCCAGTTCTCGCAACAAGACAAGCCAGACATACTTGACATTTCAACAAGGTTTAACCAACCTTAATGTAAACTTAAACAGAGAACAATTTAAACTCAGTTGACATAAACTTTGTAGGTATTTAATGTTACATGGTCTGTTCTAATAGTATCTGATGAAAATGTAAACACACAGAAAAACCTTACAGGCAAAAATTTTGCCCAATCTGGAAATCAACGCCGTGAATTTATGATCGCAGTAACCGCATTTGTGACCACCGCCATCGAAGCAGTCACTGAACGAGGCACTTAATATTCTCTCTCATAAAAATGTCAACAGTCCCTTTTACGGGTTCTCGGTTTCTCAAATTTTGTACCCGACATTACACAGGTACAGGTCTCTTGCGTAAAATAAACGATAACAAACCAATTAAATTGAATTTTGTGAGCATCCCTAAAAGTCCTGGAAGTATTCGTTGGACAAACAAAGGGTCGCTTGACAAAATGTTAATGGGTTCAGCATAAGTATTCCCAAATTCTAAAAGCCTTTTTGCGGCAAGTGTACATGATGTGCTGCCTGTCTGCTTTCTTTGAAAGTGTTTACATTCAAGAAGTTTCTAATATTTTAATTAAACTGATCTAAATTTCACTGAAGTGAAAAGTTAACATCTTATAACTATTTTCAATATAAGTTAAGTTGTATAAGTCTGTCCATGGTAGATCAAAGGAGCAAGAAAAGTAGAAGCTTAATTTATTAAAGTCCGTAGCTAGTTGCACTGGTTTTTAACTTTTATACACGAGATAGACTACTCTAAGACACTTACTCTACTGCCAGTTTTCAGTAACACTAGGCGATGTATTCGTAGTTGGATTTTCAACGTTCGGCTTAGCACCGAAAGTTGAAAATCTTTAGGTATTCATTAAGGTGTCGCCTGGGCTTGCTAAGAACGGACTTATGTGACATAAGTACCGATGATGAGCTACGATGAGATGGCTATCATAAAATAATGACATGGCAGCATAGAATTACTATCATGGCAGCATGGAATTCGTAAGTACCCACTGTCATGGCAGTATGGAATTAGTATGTACTGTAATGGTAGCATGGAATTGGTATATCCTTTATGTACAATTAAATGAGCATTCTCTATTTTCACCTGAGCGGAGCTTGGTCGCCCAGGTACTGAATGAATAAATAACATATCCTAAAGTTACAAAACTTCAATTGACTTATAAGGGACTTCCATTGAGAGAATTACTTGGCGTCTCCTCTGGTCCTCATCTATTTAAAACTTTTTATTTCCCAGTAAGGCCTGTTTATCTTGTCGTGTTATTTTTCTTTCTTTGAACGCTGCCGTTGTATTATTTTTATGCAAATTCCCGTTCAAGTTCAAGTTAAAATTGGCATGGAAAGAATTTTTTTGGGACCTTTAAAACTTTTTTGAAGGCGTAATTTGCGTCTGTGAATTAATGAACCTTTAATTTTGAAGGTTTTAGCTGTTTCAGGTACTCTGTCCCACTGCCGACTAGAAAGCGGCTATATTTCATTTGAAATGCGATTAGATATTTAAAAAAAAGATTTTTTACAGTCTGTTGAACCAATTTTGACTTCAAAAAATGGTTACAATACCAACTGTTTACTGCAGCTGCCATTTGTCATGCCACCAAACCAATAGAGGTCAAATTCGGTTGAACGTACAGTAAAAAGGTTTATTGAAATGTCTAATCTTATTTCAAATGGAGTATATAGCTAGCAACGATTTTCTCTCTCAAGAAACATATATACAATAGACTGTAGGTCCCGTGTAGGTAAAAGAGATACATATATTAATAGTTGATCGCTGATTGTTGACACCGCAAGTACTTGTTTGTCGCAGCGACAAGAGCAATCAAAGAGAGTGATCACTCAGCAACGCTCTCTTGGTATGCAGAACACTCGCTGAGGTTCTAGAGCTTGGTATATTCACATACCAGCTAGTTATAGCTCGTCACTGTCGCACAATCGCTGCTCCTTGCTCGCCAACTCGTTTTTAGTTGCTAGCTCCTTTTCATCAATTACCGACGGTGGAACAGTACCCTAATTGCGTAATACACGATCAATCAGAATCTGAATCGTTTTAAAACAGATTGCTTCATAAGTTCGAAAAAAATCTGCTCAACAACGTAACTAAAGTAATTAATGTATTGAACTGTCAAATTGAAACAGATTAGTCGTAATCGCTTACGAAATTATGTTACGTAATAAGATAGCTGGTCCCTCAGGGTATTAATAAACCAGTCTTATTATAGATCTTGTATTGATTAAATGTCTTCTCAGATACTGATGCTATAATAATAATATTTTCAAAAAGACATGTTAATCGATGTGTTTTCAGAATTTCCTGAAGAGTGATACACAGGTAAATAAACTTCTGCAAATTAAGTTCATTATTATTCTTGGAATCCAAATAACGGTGTATTTATTTATAATGACGACGAACACTATGAAGATAGCAATTCCTGTTTCCAGAGATTGCCATCTTTTCCATTTATAGAGAGTTTAATGAATTGAGAATTTACTTTGAATTGAGGTACCTACCTTACCTTATGCTAATCATAATAAATGAAAGATTAATTACATTCTTACATTGTTATAGCGCTGCAAAACGATTAATCAATTAATTTAATATCACAAATATATCTCTAGTATTGTTCAGCGTAGAATGTGGAAACTGGTTATATGTAATTTAGAGCTACAATATTGTTAGCTTTAGGTGAGTATTCAAAACTTTATTACATCCAAAATTAATTCTACTTCCACCTAGTTAATAACTGTAGAAATAGGTACCTAGATCTAATAAAATAGTTCCACCCGCAAGCTCGACTGTTTGCTCCGGCAAAACGAGCTCCAATCTCGAAATTAGTAGAGTAATTAATTAGCGTGGCTTAAATACCGTTAAAGTTCATGATGGTACAGTAGGATGCACACCGCCGTCGGAGCTAACACTGTGAGCTTGAGCTGGCATGGCGTACTTGCCGTAGTACTGAGTTTCAACAGAATATGAGGCCAGCTTACATATAAGTACTCGTTTTGTTACCACTGACGAGGACTACCGTACCTACTCCCTCATTTATATCTGTCACCGTAAGGTTGTGAGAACTGTTAGTAGATATATCGTATATAATCTATAGGTATTATTTCCGTTAGATTATATAACGTCCAAAAATTTTGAACTAGGTTAGATGAGAACCAATCGCGCGAGCCGAGCGAGCGTACCGAGCGGTGCAGCGATAGCAGCTAGGCAGTTTATTAAATTTTTATATTAGTGCAAGGAGTGTTATAGATAGAACTATCGCAAAACATTGCCTAGATAAATGGTTTGTTGTTTCGACAGTTTTTATTCTAACGTAAATAATACCGATAGATTATAAACTAACAAAGTTCATAATTATATGGTAACATATCCTGCTGTTCCACACAATAGTATATATTCTGTGGAAGAACTTATGTGTTTAGTTATTGAGTAACCCTTCTGAGTACGGATAGTAAACATATTGTGGAAAAAAAATAAGAGGTAAGGTACCGAAAAAGTTTTAAATGAGTCCCAAAAAAGTAAAGGGACTTACTTGTTTGTTTTCAGTCTTGTTCTTGTTACTTTTTTGTACGTTTTCATAAGACCGAGATAGATATTTTACTGATCTACATAATTATGTGTTTCAAGAATCTTTTAACAGTCAGTTCAAAAGTGATACACAGTTGCATTGGGAAATCCTAAATCAAAAGCAGAAGGATAAGCTTCTTAGATCACGCAATTATTTTAGGCAGTGTATAGAGTGCCACCATTGGCACTCTATCCCTATCGGATAAAGTGCCACTACAGGCACCCTAGTAACACCGCCTCGGCCCGGCTCAAGTGCCGCAAGCATTGGATTGTCATTGTCACTGTCACTAAGTCACGTCACTTGGTATTTTGTTTGATTGTCGAGGTTAGATCGCTGTAAAACACCACATTCCCAAAACATTACATTCTCTTGTGCCTAAACGGACCCTGGCACTTCGCCGGCCGCTACCGCGGCACCGCTCGCTACGCTCGCTCGGCTCGTGCGTTGTGTGGTCACAGTTCTAACCTAACCTAACCTAAATATCAAGTGACAGTGACAATGCAACGCTCACGGCACCCTAGCCGGGCCGAGGCAGTGACACTAGAGTGCCACAAGAAACTCGCGGCACTCTATACACTTCGATTATTTTATTAATTGCTAATACAGTCAGGGTAATTGTTTGATAGGCAAATTGAACGATTTTATATACAACTGTCAAAGAATATTATAGTTGTGATTTGAATATACAGATAATAAAAGCAGTCATCCACACTCTTCTACTCTTCTACTTTCACTTCTCCTCTTTGTTTTCTCTTCTACTCATGTTGTTAAAATCAATTTTTTCTACTTCCCTATCGCATGTATGCTGGAAGACATTTTTTTTTAATGAAGCATTATCTGTGTACGTATTTTGCTGTTCCTTTCATCTTGTCTGTTTATAACGTGTGTGCATATATGGTTAAATAAATAAAATTTATAACTGTGTAAATAAACAAGACAAAAAAAAAGTTCATGTTCAATTTGCCAACAAAATCATTTTCCTTACTTAACATACTTTCAACTTAGTTCAAATGCTTCTTAGAACTAATTCACCGTTCACGCCAATAGTGCAACGGCGGTATAAAATCAATCGAGTTATAAAAACCGATCAAGACCAGTTTTTCTTTAGATTCGGTAAATCCATACGACATGTTTACATTTTAAATCAAAATTCCTCTCTCCTCTATACATCACAAAAATAATCTTTGCAGCATAGAAACAGTAATAACTACAGATTTACAACGATACGAATAACAAACCTTTCAATCTTATGAAGCCAAACACGTATTCAATCAATTGTTGGGTTATTTCCAATTCCGCTGGCGCTTACTTCGAGTTGTGGGAAGATATTTATGATATTGAATTATAGACTATAGTGTAATTGGTCGAAAATAGTTCGCTACGGAATATTGTGGTATAAACTCAAGTAGATTCAAATTCAAAAGTCATTTATTCAAACTAGGCTGAGAATCAGCACTTTTCGAACGTCAAAATTACATAAGTGTGGTACCTGTAACGAAGCGTAGTGGGGATCGGACGTAAGTGACTATAGACCGGTGGCGGTCCTGTCAGCACCGGGCAAGGTTTTTGAGTCAATTATACATAAGAGCGTATTCGATCAAGTGTCCAACTTTTTGTCTGACATTTAGCACGAATTTCGGCCAGAGCGCGGAACAACCAGTAATTTATTAAACTTTATGGGCGTTTGTGCACTACACGGAACTTTACGGTCCGGCAGACCAAACTAGTATAAACAGTTTGTGAGGTTTCATTTTATGTTGGATTTGTACTGGCAACATCAAAAGATTCGATATGTCAAAATGGCGGAACAACGGCCTTCTAGGTCGAGCGCTCGTAATGACAACGTGCTGTGTCAGTTTTAAAATATAGATTGGCATAGAATGGTTGGAGATGTACTACAAATTAAGGTAACTTATTAGTTCTATTGTAATTATTCGATTTATTAAATAAATAGTGATATTATGTCGAGGATAGGAGATGTGATGTTATGGTGTAGATAATGAATTTGATGTTGGCATAGAAATAAATGAATGACAAAATGACTTGGTGTTTCATATTATTTTCCTTATCCCTGAAATATTGTAAATATGTAGTTTTATTAGACAGTTTTAGACTATGATATTGGGGTAACGAATTCAGGATTCATTTGGGGATTAGAATCTATTTTGAGGTATTACCTAGTTGTTTTAGAGCCAGGGTAGTATTCCTAACAATTTGTATAGGACCGTAAAAAATCGGACTGCCGGACGGTAAAATTCCGTGTAGTGCAGAAACGCCCTAAGTCTGTCGTGAGTTCGTAACCCCGCAGGTAGATGCGGGACTACAAGTAGATGATGCCTACTTTATTTATTTAATACTTAAAGCACAGAAATGTACAGAGGCGGACTTAATGCCATAGGCATTTTCTACCAGTCAACCTTTGGGTGATACAGAGACAAACAGTGGTAGTTGCAATGGCGAAAAATTGAGGAATAAAAATAATTTTATAAAATTTCATTCAAATACAAAGATACACATATTATTATACCTATTAAAAATTATAAATATATAAGCTTAATCATATATACGCAAATAATCACAAATAATATATATTTATGAATACTTGAATATACTAAACTACTACTACTACTACTTTGATTTTAAGAAAGCTTTCGATTCGGTGGATAACGACATTTTATTATAGAAGCTGGCGGTGGTTGGATGTACTCGTACTACTTCGGTTCTTTGCTGGCTAGTTGATTATGCGGGATTTAAATCTGAGCCTTATTTTACTAGATCGGGAGTTAGTCAAGGAAGTAATTTGGGTCCATTACAATTTGTTACCTATTATGATAAATTACCTGACGTTGTCAGGGATGCCACCTGTTTGTTATTCGCAGATACATTCGGTCCATTAACATAACATCACGCCTGTATTCCCCGAAGGGTTAGGCAGAGGTGTACCTTTAGTACACCCACAGTTTATTTTCCCCTGTAAAACCCCCCCCCCCCCGCCCCTGTCGGCCCCTGTGTGGGGCCGAGCCTATTGCCATCAACCTGGCACAAATCTAGACTCCGGGCTGCAACTGAGAAAGGGGTTTGAAGATTTTGGCCCTAAAATCAGCCACCATTTTGTTTTTTTTTCAAATTCCAGGTGTCCAATAAATGTCATATATTTGGATAGGGGATACTTATACAAACATAAAAGTTCATATAACATAACATCATAAAGCGTCACGTTTCTGAGATATTCAAAGATAAAAATAACAATTATTATAATGAATTAATTTATTTATGTTGTAGTTACTTCATGTTGATTAAGTTATTTACACATTAATTAATTGACTACACCTAGTGGATAAAAAATAAGATTTTTTAATCATTTTCGGTATAAATAATATCATTCAAGAAGGCAGCGGGAGGCTGAATAGGATTTTCTTGGGTGTCGCGCCCATGCCATGCACCATATAAGACATATACCATATAACACACGTCCTCATTCGGCGGAGGGTATACATATATTATTGTCTCTTTCGCTCTTAACTAAAATATTACCTAAACATGATGCAATTATGTTTTCATAGGTCAATATACTTACCTGAAGGGAAAAAAAACAAAAAAATCCTTGTTTCAGGGTTCAGTTTTCGACTTATATTTCGGTGAATAACTCCGAAACCTGACGCTTTAGGATATCATGTCATATGACATTTTTTGTTTGTATAAGTGTCTTCTATCTAAATATATAACTTTCGATTTTCACCGCGATTCTAAAAAAAAATCAAAATGGCGGCATCATGTTAGGGCCACCCTCCATACAAAAATCTTCTAACCCCTTTCCAGATGGGAAAACCCAATAAAACTTTGCCCGATCCTGGAATCGAACTAAGGATCTCATGCACAGCAGTAGCGCTTGCGACCAGGAGACCAACGAGGCAGTTCTCCCGCTCCACTATTTGGTAAAGGTTTTGGCTCACTGACTCGAACGACAAACCGATTTCATTGGAAATTGAATTTCTAGGAATCAATTTCATATTTTACATAACATAATTGGATGCTCACTGGAATGTGACATGTTATGGGGGCATAATAAATTGCAAACACTAAGTAACTATGAAATATGATTAGACATTTAAATAAACCTTTTTTACAGTCCGTTCAACCAATTTTGACTTCTATTGCGTTGGTGGCATGACAAATGGCAGCTGCAGTAAACAGTTGATACGAGTATAGTACCTAACCACTTTTTTGCTTATAATGTCATCCTTATGCCTCGGTATAGAAGTCAAAATCTAATCTTATTTCAAATGGAGTATAATTTGTTTGTTTTCCTTGTTTTTGTTTAGTGTTACAACAAGCTGACTAACATAGTCGTAAGTTTTACTAACAATATTTTTGAGTCTTGGTTACTCGAATAAAGAAAAATTCTATTCTATAATAGTTAAATCATTAATCTTCTACAGGTTGTTATTGTAATGACTGAAGACCCCAATAACGTAACGCACTTTCATTAATAGTCCGAAGGATTTTGAAAAAAAAATATTCTAATGCATTGCTTCATTATGTTTGCAAAATTCGTCTGTTCGACAACGTTGATAAAACAATGAACGTTGTCGAATTGTCAAAATGAAAGGTATTGCAATTGTTCGTATTATATGAAATTCAATTACCTACACCTCTGAAATATACACCGGTACATTTGATCGTTTTAATCCTCTTAAGGGGTTATTGTACACATCATTATGAACAACTTTCACTATGGGACCGAAGCTGAAATCAAATGCTCAATCAAGCAAAAAAAAAAACAAAATGCTCTTGCCTACATTTTTATTGTTCGCTTATCTCGTCAAAATGTATGGAACAGCTGATTTTTTCCGATATAGGCGACAGCTGACTTTTTACGATTTCAGGATTTCAGGGTTCACACACATAACATTATCATCACGCCTTTAATCCGCGAAGGGTTGGGCAGAGTCCCCAGAAGTGTACCCTATTACACACCCACATTTCGCCAGTTATGTCTAAATCCTCCTTGTATTTAAAATGTCTTTGAGAAACTCTCAATATAATTTGAAAGTGATAGTAAAATAGTAATATGGGTCTGTTTATTTTTGACTGTAAATTGAACTAATTAACTAGAAAATGAACAGTGAATATTTGTACAACTGTGTGGCTTCGAGTTTAATCCATTTGGACTCAAATTAATAGACGTGTATTATTAGATGGTATTGATAACTGAAATCGGTTGATGATCAATATTATCAATCCATTAGTTTTCAGTCAGTGTTTGGTTTATCATAATCTACATAATACCTCTTATTTTATGAATGTTTTTTGGCTCATTCTATATAATCCAGCATTATAACAATTTTCCATAATTAATAAAATAGAGCTTTTCAAAAGTAAAAACTAAGTAGATTTTTATACGATACTACAAAAAGTATCATCTTTCAGTAACACATGAATTCTATAATCTATAAATTCGTAAAATTCTGCGGAAACAAAATGGATAACCATTTTATTTTCATTATGTACACACAAATAAATAAAATGAATAAACATCACTCCTGAAACTTTTATGAATAAAATATTCACAAAATGTGAGCGATCGCCGCTTAAAATTTTAACAAAAGGCAGCTCTACACATTGTCCAGTATATTCGTATATTTCATAAATACCGACATGACATTGTATTGTCAGGTTGTATAAAAAATTGATGTGAAAACGACAGTTAGTCAGCATTATGTATGTGTTCATATATTTCTACCTTTACTTAGTTTTTGTGAAGTAAGGGAAATTAATTGCTAAGCAAAGTGACATAGTTGTTAAGGGTCCCCGAAACGATAAATTGCAATTGTAGTAATATTGTCAATCGCTTCAATTGCATTTAGTAGACGATCAATTTGCGCATCATCATCATCATTTCAGCCAAAAGACGTCCACTGCTGAACATAGGCCTGCCCCCCCAAGCACCGCCACTTCGACCGATTCTGTGCTTCCCGCATCCAGTGGATTCCTGCGGCAATTTGTATCAATCACGTATTGCAATTGTTCGTTTTGGCCTTTTGGGGACCCTTTATACGAGTTTTCATAACAAAGTTGTATAGGTACTGCAAATTATTAGGGGTAAGTAATATATGGTATAATTACAAAATGACTAATATTTACAAGATATAACAACTGAATCTATAATTTTATAATAAACGATTGATATAATTTTAAAATAACTAATTTTTATAATCATAACATACATTTAATATAAAATGGTTTGATATACCATTCAAAAGACATAAAACATATTTAGTCTAATATGTAATTTCTATCACAGTTAGTAACCTGAGTAGATATACCTAACTATTACCACCTGCCAAGATGGTCACTCGCTACGCTCGCTCGCCTTCACGCGTTAATGGTCACTGTTCTAACCTAACCCAAATGGTTCACCAACAATAGAGGGGATCTGGCACTCGGCGGCCGCTACCGCGGCACGCTCCCTGCGGTCGCTCGCCTTCGCGCGTTAATGGTCACTGTTCTAACCTAACCTAACCCAAATGGTTCAATAACAAGAGAAGGGATCTGGCACTCGGCGGCCGCTACTGCGGCACGCTCCCTACGGTCGCTCGCCTTCGCGCGTTAATTGTCACCGTTCTAACCTAACCTAACCCAAATGGTTCACCATTAAGAAAGGGGATCTGGCACTCGGCGGCCGCTGCCACGGCACGCTCCCTACGGTCGCTCGCCTTCACGCGTTAATGGTCACTGTTCTAACCTAACCTAACCCCAATTGGTTCACCATTAATAGAAGGGAATCTGGCACTCAGCGGCCGCTGCCGCGGCACGCTCCCTGCGGTCGCTCGCCTTCGCGCGTTAATGGTCACTGTTCTAACCTAACCTAACCCAAATGGTTCAATAACAAGAGAAGGGATCTGGCACTCGGCGGCCGCTACCGCGGCACGCTCCCTACGGTCGCTCGCCTTCGCGCGTTAATTGTCACCGTTCTAACCTAACCTAACCCAAATGGTTCACCATTAAGAAAGGGGATCTGGCACTCGGCGGCCGCTGCCACGGCACGCTCCCTACGGTTGCTCGCCTTCACGCGTTAATAGTCACTGTTCTAACCTAACTTAACCCCAATTGGTTCACCATTAATAGAAGGGAATCTGGCACTCGGCGGCCGCTACCGCGGCACGCTCCCTGCGGTCGCTCGCATTCGCGCGTTAATGTTCACTGTTCTAACCTAACCTAACCCAAATGGTTCAATAACAAGAGAAGGGATCTGGCACTCGGCGGCCGCTACCGCGGCACGCTCCCTACGGTCGCTCGCCTTCGCGCGTTAATTGTCACCGTTCTAACCTAACCTAACCCAAATGGTTCACCATTAAGAAAGGGGATCTGGCACTCGGCGGCCGCTGCCATGGCACGCTCCCTACGGTCGCTCGCCTTCACGCGTTAATGGTCACTGTTCTAACCTAACCTAACCCCAATTGGTTCACCATTAATAGAAGGGAATCTGGCACTCGGCGGCCGCTGCCGCGGCACGCTCCATACGGTCGCTCGCCTTCGCGCGTTAATGGTCACTGTTCTAACCTAACCTAACCCAAATGATTCACCAACAATAGAGGGGATCTGACGCTAGGCGGCCGCTCACGCCTTAGCCTTCTTACCTAACCTATCCGACTCGGATTGCTTTGAATCGGGGTGTTAACCATAATGATGGTATCAATATATATTTTAAACGATAGACCTAATGATTTTCGATTAAATAAACGTAATATCCAATAACATTTATATGAAATAAGTTTTAGAGTATATAAATGTTATATGTAAAGAAATTATATCAACAGTTGGTTTATCTCACGTTTATTATATCTTGTGAACGTTATTGAAATGAAAATATACCAAATAAGTTTATATGATATGAGACGCACCCAATTATTAGTATTAATATTATTTCTTAATTTTTTTAGTAACGTCCTGGAGTTTGGAAGTTGGCGTTGTGAAACCGTGCCTCGGAAAAACGGAGAAAACTATTGGCACATTACAAATCTATGCATGCATACAGTCGCAGACATTTATAAGAGTCTAGCGCACTATGTACCTACTTCGTCCATTATGGTTTGTTTTGACTGTTCAGCAGTACCTACGACTATAATTTACGTTGTTTTAATTATTTTTGGGATAAAAAATTACTCAAATAAAAAATGACATAAACGATTCTGAACAAATTCCTTTCATAATGTGCATTAATTCATAGTTACACATTGTATACCTTCATTAATTGCAGTACACATTCTTCTTAATAAACAACAAAGAAGACACGGTACCTACGTTGTCGCCATTTATTACAATTATATTTTTCTCGCTTCTCCTATGCTCGTTTTTCACGCGAACTAATTTCTTCCTACCCTTAATGGTCTCCGTTAACGAGATTAGTGTCTTTGTCGTCCATAACTGTTGGGTTTTAGATCTGAGCTGTTCTTATTATACCCCTTTTTCCAAGCTTTTATTTAACTTTGACAAGCTTTTATTTAACTTGCCTTGTGGTTAGAATGTATTGGTCAAATCTTGCAAGCTGAATTAAAACCACTTCTTCTTATCCTACGGAGTTGATTTTACATGTTTATTCTGTTTCGAAAACAATGCATTTTTATGATGTTATGCCAAAAATTGGCTTTATAAAAAGGTTTATTAAATACTTAAATTTTATTATTTATTGAAAAGGTGTAAAAACACAGCAAATAAATATTTAGAGAAATTGTAATTGTCGAACTGTGGAAGAAATTTTGAATCTCAGACAAAGCAGCTCAAAAGCAATTATCACAGAGAAGGTAACATTGAAATTGATAGTTAAATTGAAATACCCAATTAGCATCATTATGAACAACTATGCGACCAAAAATGAATTCGCGAAAGAAAAAATGCTGTTCAAACATTTATGAACGCAAGTCGACAAATTCGACAATAGATTTTTTACTGCTCACCGCCGCCAACCCTGCGCTTTTATTAGGCAAAATACATTTAGGTGTCGCATAGTGTTAGTGAAAACGAGCACAAATACATCTAACTGAAGGATCAGATTTAGAACAAGAGAAGGCACTAACAAACAAAGCAAATCAGATAGATAAATCACTCAGAATCCTTCAGAATAAAGAAGATAGATAGGTACTCGTGCACTACATTATTTACCACCTACGTAGCTATGGTTGATCCCTCTAACGATGCTGAAAATAGTTCATCGTAGAACGAACTTACCATATTTCAGTTGTTAAATTAGGCCAGATAATCTCTATCCAAATGTATCATTGAATATTTGAAATATTTTGGTTTTGTTTTGTAGTAGCAAGATAGTGACTTTTCGGAAATCCAGTAAAATAAGACAATAGGTGACGTATATTTAGAGGTTACTAAATATACGTGGCCTATTGTATCCGCTTAACTGTTCTAAAAGAGTCATAATCGACACGTGTTTCCCCTTTCAACGAGGTATCCTCAGGATGACGATTGACTTGTTGCGAACGAGGACACGACGTGTTGCCACGTCAACGGCCGAACCCAGAGAACCCCTGTCTGCGTCCTCAATGCCTCGTGGAGAGGTGAAACACATGTCGATTTCTTACATGGTAGTATATCACTCTTTATAACCAGTAACGCGGAGTTACTAAATATACTACAGCATCTATTGTATTATGTAGTAGCAAAACACAAATCGCCGACGTCACCCAGAAAGTTGTCAAGCTTAAGTGGGACCGGGCCGGACACGTTTTCCGCATATCTATGAGTCATGGGCCAAATCTACCACCATTGGGTCGCAAAAAACGTCCGTCGACATCGAGGCAGACCCAGGAGAAGATAGCCAGACGAGCTTGATCGACACCAGGTCAAGACAGGGAGGAGAAAGGGAGGCCTTTGCCCTGTAGGACAACACAGGCTAAAAATAGAAATCCTTACTAATATTCTAAGCGCGAAAGTGAGTTTGTTTGTTTATATTTGTTTGTTTGTTACGCTTTCACGTTAAAACGGATGAATGGCTTTGGATCAAATTTGGCACAAGGGTAGACCATGACCTGGGTAAGGACATTAACGGCATAACTATATAAATGTCTATTAATTGCTCCCAAATTACGATGATTATTTTATTTTATTTTGCATACTTCCTTGACATAATCCTTTTATTATTTGACATTATATACCTTCAATATATAGATTAATCTTTTTTAAATTGTATTTTGTTACAGCTGTAGCTACAATCATGCATTTGGTTTAAATAGATTTTTATTATTTTATTTATCTTTTATATGGGTAGATTCTTTTTTTCTACATTTTGTGAATGTGAGAACCTTGTGTCGTGATTTCTTTAATTTAATTTGAAAAAACTATGTATGATTTTAATATCGATTTATAATATCCACTGTGGCAACACTGTCAAAGCACAAATGATTAATATTGTAAGAAACTTTTAAATGTATTTCCATTATGGCAACTGAATGTATTATTTTACTTTAACAACACTTAGAAATAACGGTTATGATATTATCGTTATTTCTGGGTGGGGTCGAAAGTCGTTTTAAATGGTAAAATGTAATGGATAGTCAGTCTTCGTTTGATTGTGAAGTAGTACAGTTGTGTGCATTAAAAGTATTAGCAAGAAAAGAGCGTTTTCTTAACAAGTCAGAAGTGGGATGAACCACGAGCTAGCTGTTGGTGAAATCGTAAGTAGTTTTATGAATTCTATATACATTATTCGTTCTTTTTATCCCAGTTATGTTCAGTGAGCATTAAGTATGGTTATTATGTAGTCTCATGATTCGGTAGCAATCATTGTGGCGTATTTCCCAGATGGTTAATATTTAAATCATAGTTAAAAGTAATTGGGCCGATGCACGTGCTACCTTTGGTCGAGGCAACTCCTCGATAAGGTTATCGTTGCGTTGGACTAATTTAAAATAATATAATGAGTAAATGGTTGGGCTGATGCACGTGCTACCTTTGGTCGAGGCAACTCCTCGATAGGGTTATCGTTGCGTTGGACTAATTATAAACAATAAGTAAAATAGTTGGACCAGTGCACGTGGTACTCTTGGTCGAGGCAACTCCTCGATAGATCTATCATTGCATTGGACAGCTTGGAAAATAAATAAATTAAAAATTGTACGAGTGAATGTTGGGAATTTCGCCACAGGATTTCACTTTCAATAGTATTTTAACTCTGTCTGCTCCGTTCACTGAATTTTCTGAGCAGCTTTATAGTTTGTTGATGCTACGGTGGTATGGTAGTTTGGTTATGTTTTGTTTGCTGGTTTGTTTAAGCAGCAGCTTAGATTTTGTTGATTGCGGTTATGACTAATGACTGCATGAGATATTGTATTATAAAATGTAATATACTGTAGTCTCCTATGCGGCGTGCACTCGGGTTCAGCCATGTAGGTGAGCTGTTCAGAGATGTACGAGTATAGTGTAGATAGACTCCTATGCGGCGTGCACTCGGGTTCAGCCATGTAGGTGAGCTGTTCAGAGATGTACGAGTATAGTGTAGTCCCATGCGGCATGCACTCGGGTTCAGCCATGTAGGTGAGCTGTTCAGAGATGTACGAGTATGGTGTAGACTCCTTGCGGGGTGCACTCGGGTTCAGCCATGTAGGTGAGCTGTTCAAAAATGTTCGAGTATAGTGTAGACTGCTATGCGGCGTGCACTCGGGTTCAGCCATGTAGGTGAGCTGTTCAGAGATGTACGAGTATAGCGTAGACCCATGCGGCGTGCACTCGGGTTCAGCCATGTAGGTGAGCTGTTCAGAGATGTACGAGTATGGTGTAGACTCCTTGCGGGGTGCACTCGGGTTCAGCCATGTAGGTGAGCTGTTCAAAAATGTTCGAGTATAGTGTAGATCCCTATACGGCGTGCACTGTGGTTTAGCCATGTGGGCGACCTATGATGTACGAGTATAGTGTAGATACACCCTGTAAAGTTTAAGAGTTCTTTACGGCTTACACTCTAGTTTAGCCATGTAGGTGAGCTTTATGGAGATGTATGCGTACAGATTATTACAGCCATGTAGGCGAGCTGTACTTCAGTTTAAAAATAAAGATGAACGAGTATAACTTCTAGTTCCTTACGGCTTACACTCTAGTTCAGCCATATAGGTGAGCTTTAGAGATGTATGCGTATAGTTTATTACAGTCATGTAGGCGAGCTGTAGTTCAGAATTTAAAAATAAAGATGTACGAGTATAACTTATAGTTATTTACGGCTTGCACTCATTATTACAGCCATGTAGGCGAGCTGTACTTCAGTTTAAAAATAAAGATGTACGAGTATAACTTCTAGTTCCTTACGGCTTACACTCTAGTTCAGCCATATAGGTGAGCTTTAGAGATGTATGCGTATAGTTTATTACAGTCATGTAGGCGAGCTGTAGTTCAGAATTTAAAAATAAAGATGTACGAGTATAACTTATAGTTATTTACGGCTTGCACTCATTATTACAGCCATGTAGGCGAGCTGTACTTCAGTTTAAAAATAAAGATGTACGAGTATAACTTCTACACACATCAAAAGTGTCTAGGGATCAACATATATTTTTGCAATAACTTTTCTCCTGATTGATATTAATTAAAATTTTCTTTAAGGATTCATCAAATAAAGTGTTTTCGTTTGTCACAGTAACGATAAACCAAGTCGCCTTTGCATTAATAAAGAAATTTGCCATTTTCCTAATAAAGGGATTTTTGACATTTGAACCACTAACATTAAAGTTCGAAAAAAAGACTGAAATAACAGTTTTCTTTAAAATTTTATTGGGTAACTTAAACAATTAATAATCCGTGTTTCTACCGCGAACACTAACAACACAAGAACATCGGTTTGGCATACTCAAAATGAGTTCATCCAAATCACGCTGTGGAATGGCCGCCCATGTTCGTTGCAACAACAAAAAAAGGTCTTCTTGCGACTGGATACCCTCCATATTCGGCAGAGCTCTTCTCTGTAGCATATCCCATGCATGCTCAATCGGGTTCAAGTCTGGCGACTGAGCAGGCCAGGGCAGGACATTGATGTTAGCTGCGGCGAGAGTCTGTCTTACAACTCTTGCGGTGTGCGGTCGTGCATTATCATGCATTAACTGAAATAAGGGACCGATTTGCACTTGTAGAGGAACGATGACGTCTGATACAATCGTCTCAGCATAAATTTGAGCGTTGAGGTTGCCTCTGATCCAAATCAACTCAG
Organism: Conistra vaccinii; assembly: GCA_948150665.1. Lineage (NCBI taxonomy): Eukaryota > Metazoa > Arthropoda > Insecta > Lepidoptera > Noctuidae > Conistra > Conistra vaccinii. The sequence continues at coordinate 5,040,417 of OX411328.1, forward strand.
TTCTTCCGCCGATCCAAATACCCGCCCATACCATGATGGTTCCACCACTATAAGGATGGACTTCCTGGCAGGATTTTAATCGCTGTTGGCGTCCAGGGGTTCTCCAGTGTCGTATACGTCTTGTATCCGGTCTCATACCAAAACGAGACTCATCAGAAAAGCACACGAAACGCCATTGTTCTTCTGCCCAATTTCTGTGTTCAAGAGCCCATTGATATCGAATCCTACGATTGTGCATTGCTATAGGTGGTACCCGTAGCGGTCTTCGGGAATGAAGGTTCACTTCATGCAAGCGGTTTCTGACTGTTTGGTCGCTAATTAAGTTCCCTGAAGAGTGATGAAGCCTCACGGCTAACATCATGGCGGTTATTGTTGGAGCTCTTCGAGCTAAGATTTGAATGTATCGGTCTTGTCTCCGTGTGGTGCAGCGATACCGTCCTCCATGGCGCTCAGCCACGGTACCAGTGCTTCGGTAACGTGTCCAAAGTCGACTGATAACACTCTGACTTGTATTCAGAGCTAAAGCCACAGTACGTTGCCGGGAACCAGCTTCTATCATTCCCACGGCTCTGAGCATTTCTTCCCTGCTTAAATGACGTCGCTGCTCCATAATAACGTTGGTTTTAATCAGTAGTAGGGAAACAGTAGCACTAATAATGTCTTCAATGCGTTGTATGTTTTTATAGGGAAAATATTGACAGCTGATTTTCATCTTTTACTCGAATTTGATTCACAGTTCCTGATTCAAATTATGAAATGCACCAAAAAGGATCCATATAAATTTATAAAATCATAAATTTATTACAAAGCCACATCTCAATCTCAAGAAATCCGCATAAAAATGCTTGATCCCTAGACACTTTTGATGTGTGTAGTTCCTTACGGCTTACACTCTAGTTCAGCCATATAGGTGAGCTTTAGAGATGTATGCGTATAGTTTATTACAGTCATGTAGGCGAGCTGTAGTTCAGAGTTTAAAAATAAAGATGTACGAGTATAACTTATAGTTCTTTACGGCTTGCACTCTAGTTTAGCCATGTAGGTGAGCTTTATGGAGATGTACGCGTATAGTTTATTGCAGCCATGTAGGTGAGCTGAAGTGCAAAGCCTTGTTATCTTAAGCAGCCATGTAGGTGAGCTGTAGTTCAGAGTTTAACGTAGGCGCTTGTGTAATTTTGTGCAACCATATAGGTGAGCTATAGTTCAGAGTTTAACGTACCTACGTTAAACTCAGTTACAATAAGCACCTGCTTATTTAATCTTATGCAGCCATGTAGGTGAGCTGTAGTTCAAAGTTTAACGAAGGCACTTATGTTATTCTATGCAGCCATGTGTGCTGTTAGTAAGTCATGTAGGTGTGAAAATGATGGCCGAAAGGCAGTAGATTGTATAAATTATGGAATGCTAGAAAGCAAAAGAACTGTCTTGAAGAAAGAACAATGGCAGCTTGTTACACACATTGTATTATTTGAAATTAGATCACTGCGTCTTTAAATGAAAAATATCCTATTTAGCTCTGCGTCATTTTCTGAACTAGTTTGTGCAATATTTTTATTAGAGAAAGCAGAGATTAATATTTAGTAACGCAAGCGGTCAAGAGTTGTAAACTGTCAATGGTTGACAATGTCCAACCAAGCTACATATTTTTTTAGGACTGTAATCCTATTTCAAAATTATTATTACATTTTTGACACTTTTCCTAGTTTTTGCAATATTCTTAGGTAAGGAAGAACACACAGAGACCTAGATAGTCAATTCTTTCGAATAAGTGTCACTTTTCAGATGTTTCAAATAAGATTTCGCCATTGTTTTGTATTAAGATCTGCCAAACATAAACGGTTCTGGAAGTTCTATTACCAAACCGAAATTTCAGAGTTGATATTGAAACTGAATCAGTGATTAATGGGACAGAATTTTATTGAACTACTGTTATGAAGGATAATGAATTTTCTATACCCTTCAAATAAAGTGACCGATATATATTTAATATCAATTGGAACTTTACGTCTATAATTATGTTGAGGTAGAGTCTACCATAGGAGCATTACTCGGGCAATATTATCTCGACTTGAAGTACACGAATTAATCCAAATCAAGAATATCGTTTACATCAAGGCTTTTATAAAATAATTAATACTCAATTATTCTAAGACTCAATACTTTAATTGCATTCCACAATGTGTACTTAGGTGGTAAGTTAAAATTATATGTGATCATTATGGACCCTGTCGGGCACAGCAAAATAGTCTTAGTCTTATCATCAATCTTCCGAACTAAATCTAATATTATTATATTAGGTTATTTTTTATTCCTTTTATTTTACACAAATCATAGAAATATAAAAGAAATATAAACTTATATCTATGACAAACCTTTAAACGAATTCAAAATCAATATTGGTTTCCTAAAGGACGTTATGTAAAAATATGAATATATCTAATAATTATGTGACATCTTGTAGAGATGGTGCATATTTCAAAGATAATGCGCCAACAACGCGTAATGGGCTATTTATTGCATCATGTGTCCATGCCATATACTTAGACCATTTACTTTTCCAATTATAATAATTTATCCATAGTCAAATCAAATCGAGTCAAAAAGATTTATTTGCTAGAATATGGTACAATAGATGTTACAGTAATTTTATCCTGCCATGATATGGCGTGCAAATACATTAATACTGTCGGAATTTGGTAAATGGATAGATATTATAACAGACATGCAGTATACATTTCTCTTAAATAATTTTATTGGTGGGAACTGGAGTGTCTTTATGGCATATCCGGCTATTTACCTTGTCACCAATAAATACTATCTAATAAATTTTACGTAAAACTGATTTATTGATGCATTTACAAAATATCTCATTGGTAGACCAACTCAAAAGTGTCGAAAATTTACAAGCACCGACTAGAATCATTTTAATTTCAGATCATGGCATAGTTTTCCCTTCGAAACAGCTTAAAGGACTTTGTGCTAGGGAAGTTAAAAATTTACTAAACGCTTAATCGCTTACTTGTCCTGGAGGAAATTGCCAAGCCTATAGGTTCAACCAAACGATTCTGACGACCTTGTCTACTCAAAAGTTTGAGTTTGCGTTCGTTCGCATCTTGAACCAGCAACTGGTTAAAGTGCGATGGGTCATCATCATCAACGCCATTATCGCGACAATAAATAAATAATAAAGTGCATCAGAATTGTTTATTCGACATTAGGTTCAAAGGGTCGTCTGAAAACAATTTCCAGAATAATGAGCCTAATCTGTAGGTAGAAGATTTAGTCCCACCCATTCCTTCAAATATTGACGAAATATAAGAATTAAAGCCTGTAATTAAATCTTGTTTAATGCTAATTATATTTGAATCATTTTGCAATTCGGTTAAATATACAAAAACCAAAGACGTATAAAAGATTATTTATTTCAACAAAGATGGAATAAAGTAATATGCCAGACTTAAATTAAATAAATAGGTGTTTCATTCATTTCATTTCTTGACACCGTGGATCAACATCAAATCGTTAGGAATTCAAAAATCCTCTGGTTCATTATTGATTTGTCAGACTTTTAATAAATCGTTAATTTATTTATAATATAAAATGGTTGTTAAAATTAGTTTCAACCCCGTCGGTTTCGTGTCGCGAGTGCGGTTGCTGAGCGTGGGGTCCTGGGTTCGATTCCCAGGTTGGGCAGGGTGTTCTTTGATTTTTCCACTAGGAATTACATAGTAGCAGCCTGGCGATTGGACGTTGGACACCCCGTGCCTCGCAAAGCACGTGAAGCTGGTGGTCCTGCGCCTGATCTCTACCCGGTCGTGTTGGGTTGCTGTCCCGTCGGACTGTAGGAGAGCAGGAGAGCAGAGTGCATCTGTTTACGCACACACACTTATGCACTATGCCTCCTGCTTGCTTGGCTGGTCACTGTTGAGATTGGCCGCCCCGTGGCTGGTCTCTGGTGAGATTGGCCGCCTCGTGGCCGGGAGGATTCGTTCAAGAGGATTTATACAAGTGAAGTGAAGTGATGTGATGTGATGTGAAGTGCATACTCGTTTCTCTTTTATCAGGTATAGATAGGTTAGGCATAGGTACTGCCTGTCACAAATGTCTATTGTATAGTATATTATATTGTATTTATTTATTTCTGAGTACATGGTACATTAAGGTCTCACATTAAAATACTGTTTCACATATACTACCATTGCTGGTGTAGAATTGGAAGGAACAAAGAATAAATCATAATGTCAAAATAAAAATTACAATGTCCAAGAATTCATAATGTCAAAGTACTAATGTCATTATTAAGGTTTTAATTACATTATCAAAAGCTATGTTTTGAAAATTTATTGAAGGAATATTAATTGGTAACATTCTCAGGGCAGGTATTCTGTACATAATTATCTTGATTCTATATTTTTTGTATAGTTACTTATATTGTTATTTGATGTATTGCCTCAGTGTCGTGATTATTGCGTGCTTCGGAGTTAGCACGCCGTCGGATGGCCGAGTGTCGTGATTTCTTTAATTTAATTTGAAAAAACTATGTATGATTTTAATATCGATTTATAATATCCACTGTGGCAACACTGTCAAAGCACAAATGATTAATATTGTAAGAAACTTTTAAATGTATTTCCATTATGGCAACTGAATGTATTATTTTACTTTAACAACACTTAGAAATAACGGTTATGATATTATCGTTATTTCTGGGTGGGGTCGAAAGTCGTTTTAAATGGTAAAATGTAATGGATAGTCAGTCTTCGTTTGATTGTGAAGTAGTACAGTTGTGTGCATTAAAAGTATTAGCAAGAAAAGAGCGTTTTCTTAACACTTGTAGGCTTAACAGACTGTATATCTGTGGTCCATTTTCTATTTTGCTAAGTATCTGGTACTTTTTGATAGGCCTACACTGTCCTCTCATACCTATTATCACTGTAATTTAAAAAAATCCTTTGTAAAAACCAATTTATTTTTAAAAGAGTAACCGTGGAGTTTCTTTCCGGCTCTTCTCCATAGGAAACGACCATTTGGAACCGTGCACCTAGCTTCTGACGTTTCATAAGTGCCCTGGTTGGTTTATGTGAAATAAAATATTTTGAATTTGAATTTGATACTTTTTATCCCGATATTTCTCCGAGGAGCTCGTGGCTAAGTAATAACAAGCCGCACGGGTCGATCCTTCAGGTTAAGCTACGCTTGCCGGGGTTGGTCAGTGGATGGGTGACCATCTTTACATACCGAGACTCCTCCGTGCCTCGGAAAGCACGTTAAGTCATTGGTCCCGGCTGTCATTCGTATATCTTTGACAGTCGTTACGAGTCGTCAGAAGCCTGAAAGTCTGACACCAGTCTTACCAAGGGGTATCGTATTACCCAGTTACTGGGTCGTGGAGGTCAGATAGGCAGTCGCTCCATGTAAAATACTGGTATACAGCTGCATCCAGTTAGACTGGAAGCCGACCCCAAGATAGTTGGGAAAAAGGCTAGGAAGATTGATTGATTGATATTTCTCCAAGATCTAGACTTATGCAGGTGAAACCGAGGGACGCAGGCGCAGTTAGTAATAGTAAAGTATGTAAGTAAGTGTTTCTGTTACAAATAAACCTGTTTTTCTTTCTTTATTTGTTTCTGGAATGGTAGTCTGGTGGTCTGGAGTAATGAGGACTTACCATCAACTGGGGATTCGACTATATTTGGCATATAGTAGCAAAAAAAAGTCTCACCAAAACAGTCTTACGAAAATGTTTGAAGGAACTAGATTTTCTTACTGACTGTACCTACGTTTTTATAGCTACTAGATTTATAGACCACCTGTGAAACCGAGTTTTCAAATAGGGGTTGTAAAATAAAGCGGTTTTAGTTTTCTACGCTATAAAATTGCAACAGCATGTTTTATATTTTAGGCATGCTAGAATGCCATTGCTTTTTTTTTTGGCAGGATCCTGAAAACACTGGTTCACAATTGTAAACACGATCATGAAAACACTGGTTCACAGTCATGACACCGGGCAAACAAACCCTATTTTAAGCTTGTAAAAACTTTACTGAATCCATGGTAACAGGGGGCCAAGTCTACTTATTTACAAACGTCATAATGGTGTCACGATGGTGAGTTTTTGACAGATTTGCCATACAAAATCTGTCAAAAACTCACCATCGTGACACCATTATGACGTTTGTAAATTAGTAGACTTGGCCCCCAGGTTGTGCGTTGATGTCCCTGCCACCTGTATAGTTTCAAAAGCCATCAAGGATTGGTTACTTGTCGTATTACACTCAGACCAATAAAAAAGTATAGACGGAACATTGCGCTCAAAAAAGTGAGGCACGTAATATAAAGACGATCCGGCCATATGAAGACGGCCGCTCGGTAGTCTGCCGCGAGTGACTGAAAGCGCGTGACGTGCTTTTGGTTAAATAATAATTGCGAATTATGCCATCCTGTGTTGCTGCAACTGCTGCAAAAACAACTCATGCTTTCAAAAAAAGTCTCCTGGGATTACTTTTCATAACTAAGTAACCGATTTTATGCATATTTTAAACATAATCGCAAAATATTTGACATAATTTGTCGGAACACGAAATCTAGACGGCATTGTGTCAGTGTTGCAAGTTAAGAACATTATCATTTCCCCAAAAGTAAGGGAAGTTGTGATTGTTGTAACGTGTGCGACGTTACAACTAAGTGCGTTTTTATTAATGTTATTATATTATTCATTTCGTAAATAATTATAAAATATATTCAAATAATAGTTATGTTTGATATAATATTGTTTAGGTTCCCAGCTGATATAACGTGGAAAAAAGTAGATTAAAGCTGTACGGGACAACAGAAATGATGCCGACTGGCTCCTTCCAAAATTTAGCGTTGTTTGTCCTTTACATTTTGAAGAAATTGATATACATATACAACACTAAAAGGTGGTTACAAAAAACGTAAGAAAATATGTATTTCGCGGGCTACCCTGACGCTTTCACCTTTATACTTGAAATTTGGCACGAATACTTATTTATCGAAATAAATGATAAAGACCGTAAACATAAATTTTCAAAAACTACTTTTCAAAGGGGCCTCCCCCATTGAAAGGAATTTTCGAAAATGTGTGTAAATTTTTTTAGAGGAAAGTACGAAATTCACGCGGCTGAAGTCGCGGGCAAATTGCTAGTTCTAATGTAAGTTTTGTGTGTTTTGTGAAATTAGTAATTATTTTATTATCCTTTCTATGACAATAAATTACTCTTATTAAAATATTAATTACGTTTCATTTTATACAACCAAGACAAATAAAACACAATACTACCTAATAACAAAACTTTTCACCAAAGTATCTCTCACACTGGGGAGTCTCAGCACAATTACGCTTGCAACATTTTTCTCTAGCACACATGCGCAAATCTACGATATCTTACACCGAGTTACGCACACATAGCCGAAACTAGTCCTCACTTTTTTCGTCGCGAATGTTTACGACGGCTCCGTCTATACTTTTTTATTGGTCTGAGGTATTACATTGTATCTAATCACTATTGCACGACTCTTAATGCAAAGCATTAGAGTGTGCTCTACGATCGAAAAAGATTTTTTGCCCCATTTCTGCAACTGTTTTTATTGTTACACTCCTGCTAGTACACAGAACCTACTTAATTTATATACCATTGTATAGATGATTAAATGGAGATTAATACTGTACTTTTTACCAATTGATATAATGCAGCAGAAATGAAAAAAAACATCAAAATAGTTGAAAAAAAAATCCTGTCCTGTCCATTTATGAAACTTGAAAACATTGTAGCTTGCGATAAAATCAATTAAGTAATTGAGTAAATTTTTTTTAATACATTCTTTTCGGCCATAGAAGGAACCTTATTGAAAATGGCTCTTTTATTCAAAGTAGTTTAATTAAAATTAATAAAATACTAACTAAAATATAATATCTTTATCTAAATATTTCCAACCTTGACTTAACGTGTTGCCTAGCAACCCACAACGAAACGATACGAACGATTTATTTATCTAAATAAATAGTCTTTGACATAACGTAAGGATTGCGAGGTTAGAAATTTACCCATATTGATGGGTAAAACAGCAGTCAAAACATACTTCATGAAAAGTGATAAATTGTTAATTTTTGTTAGAAACTATGTTTTGAATTTCTTTTTCGTTTATGAATGTGTGTTATGAGGCGTGCACTTTTGGAATTTCCAAACTATTTTTTTTATTTACTCTAAGGGCATAGAAATCAAAACTAAAAATAAGGGGGAAAAGTAGAATAATCCGAAATGAAAAGGGGCATTTCTGAATTTTAATTACACTAGAGTTCAGTTTTCCCCCCTGAGGAAGATTCTCTCAGGGGGGAATAGTGGAATAAGCCATTTAAATCTATTATAACGTATCTTAGTGTCTTTGGCGATGCGAAAGAATAACAGTTTGCAAACTTATTAGGAGGATATGGAGGATTTTCTAATAATTATTTCAACAGTTTCTTTTTATTTATTTTTATTCAAAACAAAAAACAGTTTACATTAACTTTAATAAACATACCACACAAACCATCCATTAAAAAAAACCATAAAATAGCGAGAAGCAAAATATCGTAACACTTCTGACAAATTGATGTCCTAAATAACGTCGAATTAAACTAAACTGTACCATATTCAGTAGGTACCAATAGTTTATTTACCAACCCAAAACTAAGTTAGTTAATAGAAACAAACAAGACCCTATTTAATGCTGATGCCGATGTACATATAACGGTGCTGAAGTTGGCTTTTGAAATCAAACAGTTTTCACCGAAAATTCATTACGTCTTATTCCAAAATTCTAAAGGCATGCAACTATATTTTCTGATGAGTTTAGTTGAGTGTTTGCAAAACTAAACAACCGAACTTTAGTTTGATAAACAACGGTTCAACGAGGTCATCAACATTTTATTAGGTGTTGAGATTTCAATTTCAACCACCTAAGAGTGGCACATGCTGTATAAAATACTAGGTTGCGCTAGCTGCTTCGCCCGCGTACTATCTTTATAAATGATTGTAAGTAACTAATGTTACTCATTATACGTAGGTAGGTTAGGTAGGTGTAGGTAGGTAGGTATGTAGTTAGGGTAGGTAGGTAGATAGGTAGGTACGCCGTAGATAAGTACTTAATGCTACCCGTGCGAAGACGGGGCGGACAGCTAGTGTAAAATACAATAAAATTCATAACAATAATTAAAACTCCTATTTACTTACTCGTTAGACTACCTCGTCGGTCTAGTGGTCGCAAGCGCTACTGCTGAGTATGAGGTCCTGGGGTTGATTCCCGGGTTGGGCAAAGTGTTATTGAGTTTATCTATCTGGAATTTCTCAGTAGCAACCCGTAGTCTGGATTTGTTGATGGTTGATGGCAATAGGCTCGCCCTCACATAACTGGCGAAATGTGGGTGTACAGCTGCTACAGGTACACCTCTGCCCAACCCTTCGCGTAAACAAGGCGTGATGTATGTTATGTTATAATTAAAACTCAACTCATTAAAATTTAATAAAAATAAGTAAAAAGTAAAACTGCTACATAATAATATAGTGACCGTGTCATATAATATCATCTCTTCACCACTATGTAGATCTAGATAAGATAACGTCAAGCCGCCAGTGGTGGAGGGATGGTCAAAAAGATAACAGACAAAAGAAAAACACAACGTTTATGACGAAAATTACGGTATTCAGGTCTATAACGTAACAAAGTGAACATAAGAAATATAGAGCAAGGATATTATTCTATTTGTCTCGATCGCAAAGTAGGGGAAGACAAAAGAAACGATGGACTGTGAAAGATGATATGGCTAGAAAGGGGGTGACTGCTAAAATGTCAACTAATAGGGAAGTATGGAAGAAAAGACATGTTGCGCATATCCCAAATAAATTGGGATAAGGGCAGGAGAATGGTGAAGATCTTGATCGCAAAGTAAGTAACGTAATTAAATTGATCGTTGCCAAGTGATTATAATATTCTTCGCTTATGGAAACAGTTGAGCGTTACCACAGTATAATAAAGTAACAGTATTCTGTCTCATCAGTGACCTTGAAATAATTAGCCACTCGGTGGATAAACCTTTCCCGTCCGTACGTAACTGCAGCGCACTGAATACTGTTGCGCACTGATACTCGAGATTTCGGCCGTTTTCTATGAAGATATAATACTGTTACTTATATGCAATGTGGAGCTCGTCTCTAAGTAATAACAGCCGCACGGGTCGATCCATCAGGTTAAGATTCGCTTGCCAGGGTTGGTCTGTGGATGGGTGATCATCATAACCAAGACTCCTCATTGTCTCGGAAGGCACGTTAAGCCGTTAGTCTCGGCTGCCATTCGTGGCTATTTGACAGTCGTTACGGGTCGTCTCAGAAGCCCGAAAGTCTGACAATCAGTCTTACCAAGGGGTATCGTATTACCCAGTTACTGGGTTGTGGTCGACAGATAGGCCAGTCGCTCCATGTAAAATATGGTATTTAGCTGCGTCCGGTTGGACTGGAAGCCGATCCTAACATAATTGGGAAAGGCTAGGCAGATTGATTGACCTATTTATACTGTGGCGTGACCGAGTCGAATTCTCACAAAGTCTACCTTCACAACTACCCGAAGAAAATCGTATAATCCGTCGCAAATTGAAAAGAGAGAAACTGTCCTCAATTAAGTTTCTAAAGTGGCTAAATGGAAAAGTCAAGTAAAGTCGGTTTGCAAAGCTAGTTAAGAGGGCTGAGTCAATAAGAAACCCATTTCCCCTAATACCGAGACGTCGGGAGCAATGTATTGGAAAAGTTCGATTGAGATGCCTCGTGTACCTTTAGAGCAAACTTTGTAAACTAAGCGGTTTAGTGCTGCGGGAATTTGAACTGTTTTTGTTTAAAAATAGAAGATATTTTTGATATTGCGTCATTGGCCTTCAGATTCAGATTCATTTATTGTAAAACATAGGTACCTAGTTCTTATTACGTAATACGTTGAGGGCGCTATGTTCTGCCTCTAGGGCGTACAAAAGTAGAGATGCATGCAATATAATTGAAACAAGAAATATTTCAACGTCAATAATTAAATTATCTTTAAAATGGTGAAGGTTTCAGAATCTTCTATTATGTTAAGTACTTGGTACTTGTTGAAAGACCTACACAGACTGTCCTCGCATACCTAATAACACGGTTTTTTTTTTAAATTTAATATTGTAAAACCCAATTATTTTTAAAAGAGTAACCGTGGAGTTTCTTGCCGGCTCTTCTCCATGGGAAACGACCAATTGGAACCGTGCGTAGCTTCTGACGTTTCATAAGTGCCCATGTAGGTTTATGTGAAATAAAATATTTTGAATTAGAATTAGAATTTAGAAAAATACGCTTGATAGTTTTTGCGTGATTCTCAGTTTTTTATCCGCGTTAGACATAACTTTACAAATTAATTTCACTGAGAAACATAAACATATAAAATATTCATACGAGAAGTTATTAAGAAAATGCTCTTAACTAACATATATTTTTTCACTACTCGTTTAGATGTGATCTTCAGTATAAAGTAATTAAAAGTCGATTATCGTCTTAATGGTCTTGTTCTATTTACACTACATTTTTATTGCTAAGTTGGACTTGAAATGAAAATATAAATAATTACCATATCTTTCAAATCTTACAGATTACAGTACCCTAATTGCGTAATACACGATCAATCAGAATCTGAATCGTTTTGAAACAGATTGCTAATCATACTTGTGGCGTACCACAAGTATAAAAAAATCTACATACTCGCGACGACATGGCACATTTTAACTTATTGTATCGCTGTAATCTTTTGTTAACGTAAAAAGTAAAAAATATTTATCCAATATATGAGGAGAGCAGTGGTGGCCCAGTGGTAACGGCCCCGACTTACGAGTTGTAGGTCGTGGGTTCGAACCCAAGCAGGCGCTTTACTTTGTGTAAATAATTTCGTCACCACTGCTCTCAAAACGGTGAAGGAAAACATCGTGAGGAAACCGGCATGTCTTAGAACCAAAAAAATCGAAGACATGTGACATCTACCAACCCGCACTGGGCCCGCGTGGTGGATTACAGCCCACTCCCTCTCACAGAGAGGAGGCCTGTGTCCCAGCAGTGGGAACATTAATAGGCTGATGATGAGTATCAATCACGTAAACATTGCCAACTTGACCGTTTCGGGGTCCCTTAAGTTCGAATCGTTCATTTTCAAGACTTCCTTGTCATACGCGACCCACGGAACTAGGTTAATCCCTATTTCCGAAACTGAATTTCATTCGCACGGCTCGACTTAAGTGCTCTTTTTTCGAATTGAATTGGACTCTATTTGTGGGTATCTTTTTATAGTATCAATTTAGTTACCCGCTCTAACTTTGCACTGATTAAATGTGAATATAATCTGCACTGAAAACTTTCTAAAAAAATTCTAATTGATGAAACCGCATCAAAATTCAACAAGTAGGTACATACTTAAGAAGAAGCGATCACATGCCTTAGAACTAAAAATTCGAAGACATGTGACTTCTACCAGCCCGCACTGGGCCCGCTTGGTTGATGACAGCCCACGCCCTCTCAAAGAGAGGAGGTCCTGTGTCCCAGCAGTGGGAATGTGTCCCAGCAGAGGAAACATTAATAGGCTGATTATGTAGGTTATACGAGTATCTATGAGGGATCACAGATACAAAATTATATGACTTTGTTTTGTACCGTTTAGAAATATTCCGACAATTAAATTAACTTTGTTACTACAACGGGTATAAACATTTTAACTTGAATGTAGTAAGGAACAATACATCGTGGAGTTGTCTGCACTTGCCAACCTGCTCCTCTCTGTTTAAAAAGGGCCTGCAGAGGAAATACTTTTCACTACGCTTGCCCACAGCGCGAGCGTTTTGCCAATTTTAAACACATATAGGTAAGTAAGCCCTCGAGCCCGCTTCGCTCTTGGTCAGTGATGCTGAAGAATCTTTAAAAAAACTAAACCCGGAGTGTAACTAAAGGTTGCACTCCGGGAGTGCCGGCAGAAGTGAAAACTTAAACATTAACGTTGTGCATTTTTGAATAATTTGGAATGGTTAGGGAATAATTTCGCACGAATTGCTTTATTTATCAGTATAAAAGTACTATAATTTATGTGGTTAAATACAATATTCATTAGTAGTAGTAGTATATTTATTTATTTTCAAAATAGAGTCAACAAAAATAAACAATTCATTTAAATACTTTTCATGAAGTAGGTTTTGACTGCTTTTTTTTACCCATCAATATTGGAAAAATTTCTTACCTCGCAATCTTTTCGTAATGTTAAAGACTATTTATTTTGATATTTACTTTGTCGGTTGCTAGGCAACGGATCTTACGCTCACTTCCTGACGCGAGTTTACCCGTCCCAAAAGAAGTTTTCACTGCAAATACATTTTTATTTGCTAGGATCGAACCCTCATTCTCTTATTTAACTTCAGTTGCAAATCCCTTATCTTCGGGCTATCATAACAAGCTAGGTAATTTTACTTTAAATCCATTTTCACAAATCGGGATTATAAATAATCTTCATTTTAATATGCCTTTTGTTCTCATTCGTTCTGAGCCCATTGTTTAAAGATGTTAATAATTTCATAAATCCCTGTATGTAATACTGACATAAGCCCTTCGTGCCTTATCTAAAATCCAACATATCGATCGATAAAGGCAGATTTACGGCGTTAGTGATACATATTTAATCATGTATGTAACGAATAGGTTTTCAGAATAAGACAATCCAGTTGGTATTTGAGCATTGTATTTTATGGAAAGGACCCCGCACAAAATGTTTGGAAAAAGCCGTTCGGCCAATTTGGCTGAAATTTTGGTACAATATAGCCTGTAATATGCTGAGTAAAAGTCTATATTGGCGCAAAAAAAAATAATGGCCAGTTTTAGAGATATAGCCATTTTTATGTTGAAGTCAGGAAGATGATTTTTATGGTATAGTTGCTGCTAAAGAATAAACAAAAAACAATCACATCAATCACAAGATGTTCCAATTCATATTAACTCTTTGTCTGTATACTCTGAAGGGGTAGGCAGAGGTGTAATACACACATTTCGCATAGTAGACAAGTCGTTCGGCCGTGCAAAGTTTCAACTTTAGGAAAATAATTACAGTCTGTAACATTTTACTGAAAGTTTATTTGAACACCAGGTTAAATAATGACCAGTTTTCTGTAAAACTGTTTATTACATATAATTTAAAACAATTGTATCTTTATTTAATTAATGTACATTTTGAACATCGCTGCAATTTTATTATACTCGTATGTATAGATGTTGCAGTTACATAGATGATCTCCTTTTATAAATAACATACTGCCCAGTTATACAATCATGTTTTTTTCTTTTTAAATAATTATTACGTGAAAGAAACTTGAATGACGTGTTGACATATGTATGGGTATCGATGCACTACAGCGCGTTCATTATAACTTGTCCCTTGACGCGATTGGTAGGACTGAATTTTGTAGTCATAGTTTCAATACTAATAGAACTCAAAATGCCGACTGACAGAACAGTAGTACCAATTACTGATATCGGTGAAGGTAAAACATCGTGAGGAAACCGGTAGGGTTATTACGTATCTTGCAGAAGCAATGCGATAGCGATCATTTGTTTCATTTTGACAGTTCAACAACATTCAAAGCGATAATTACGTTGCAGAGCAGAATTGAATTTCGAACTTATGAAGCAATGGATTAGTAATCTGTTTCAAAACGAATTGATTGTGTATTACGTAATTAGGGTACTGGACTTATAGCTTTAAAAGTCTGAAATCGCCAACCCGTCTTGAGCAAGCGTGGTGATCAATGCTCGTGCCTTCTCTGTATGAGAAGAGACCATTGGTCTGGGACAATAATAGGCTGGTATTATTAATATTATTATTTAGGGTCTTTTACATTTCTCGGTACCCTGTGGTCCCGGACCTTTGGAAGGTATAGGAGGGACTATTATCCCTGTATGTATGTACTATGCAAGTGCACCCAAGGACAACCCCAGGTTGATACGGGACTATTGCACGATACAAAGATTACTGGTGACCTGGAACTATGGAAGGACTATGGCCCCTGCCTGATCAATGTTTTATAAGTAGGTACACGGATAAAATGCCTGGGGGGGGGAGCCCCCGAAAACTATCGCTAACACATACTTAATGACGTAGCGACAAGGGGGCAACATATCCTGAGGTGCTTGAGGAGTGGAGAGGTATTCCACGGCTTTCAGAACAAACCCAGAGCCTAGAAGATGGTCAAGATCCCTACGAGCACTTACTGGAATACTTCGTTCCTCCGAGCACGTTTGCTCTTGCGAATCTCCACTCAAGCCAAGAATGAGGCAAAAATTATTAAGGCAAGAATGAGGTGGAAGCTGTGTTCCTCATCAGTGTTCACTCCAGCCGGTCAATAAAGGCAAGCCAGAGATGAGGAATAAGATTTCTCCCAGGAGATAGGGTTCGTGGGGTCGCAACTGCCCAACAGCTCGCCACATGCTGCCCTGCTGGCTTCTGTATCTTTCTTGGTCTGGCTCCTCATTTTAGACCCGCTCCGGCAAAGTAAACTGTACCGGCACAGACCTAGACTTTGAAGCGCGCCCCACCACGACGTCAACGCAACGGAGAGATACGACGGTGGGGATATTATTATATTATTATTATTTTAGTTTTAAATCAGACTAGCAACCCGCCCCTGCTTCGTTCAGGTGCAATATGCTGATGTGGCAACATGTCAAAACATCGAGATACCTGTGCTCTGTGCTATAACGGGTGTGAAAAGAAAGACGCTAAACGAAGCCGACAGTCAATTGTACTCCCCACACTTGTGAACATTTTTTTGTTCTAGACCGTACCTACCTGGGAACCTTCTGGTTACGGAGATATTGAAGGCCAAAGGTGAAAAACCAAGTTTTCAATGTTCTAACTTATACTTCGTGGCGTTACCCAATAGCATAATGTTATGCGTACGTTACATTGCCTGCTGCGTAAACAGCTATGTTTCACACCAAAAGTCGTTTTCCAGTAATAATTTTTGCTTAATGTTACTTAGTTTGATGTACAGAATGTATACGTAGATAACGGCTATGTGATGGGTCATTTTACACCTAAGTTAGATATTAATGTATTATAGGTAACCTACCTAGGAACACATACAACTCCCTCATAAATATATTGATATTCTATAAAATGAGGGTGAAATCCATTGTGGCCACAGTTACAACAGACAGACATGAAAAGCGACTTTGTTTTTTTATATTGTATATTTATTGTAAAATCTCCAAATAAAAATACTCCATGGAAATAAAAAAGTCTTTCAATACAAGATCCCAAAGTTTCAGTAAAATCGGCCGAACGACTTGTCTACTATGCGAAATGTGTGTATTACACCTCTACCTACCCCTTCAGAGTATATATGAATTGGAACAAAGAGTTTATATGAATTGGAACATGTTGTGAATGATGTGATGGCTTTTTGTTTATTCTTTAGCAGCAACTATAACATAAAAATCATATTCCTGACTTCAACATAAAAATGGCTATAACTCTAAAACTGGCCATTATTTTTTTTTGCGCCCATATAGACTTTTACTCAGCACATTACAGGCTATATTGTACCAAAATTTCAGCCAAATTAGCCGAACGGCTTTTTCCAAACATTTTGTGCGGGGTCCTTTGTGGCGATGGAAAGAGAACGTATCGTTGAGGTATTATTGAAATTAAAACCTTAAAAAAAATCGAACAGTCTTTGAGGACTGCCGATAGAAGTGAAAACTAACTAACTTTTTTATTCTCGCGTTGATGTCTTTCGTTAAGTAATTTTTTGATTCTCGCGTCGATGTCTTTCGACGAGGTCGCGAGTTCCATGATTGGCTCCACTGCACATTTTAATAACCCACGCGTGCGAAGCTTCACAGTTTTCTAGCGTACCTATGGATGTCTGTAAAATTCTATCGTAAAATTTCACACTGCGCCTAGATAGTGAGAAAGAAAATCATTAAGTTTAAAAAAATACAACTTATTAGCGTACTTAATAAAATTGTCATTGTTGACTACGCCGTATTGCTTGGAAACAAATTTGGACCCCCTGCGTGGTCTTCCCCAACCTTAATAGTCCCACACTCCTAGAAATCCCGAAAGAAATTTTGGCGATTTTTGTCTAGGCACCTATATTTTTCAAATATACACTAAACTGGGTAACTGCTACTATAAAAAAGTGACGTGTTACAAAGTGCAGTGGTTCTAAAAATTTATTATTTAAGATCTACATTATTTTGTTATGTGTCATTGTTTCTATAATCAGCAGGTAGGTAATACACCATATAGGACTACTAGGATACAATAATAATATGTTCCAAATAGTGTTACTAAATTGTTTCAGTAACAAAAAAAAAGTTTATAAACTAATATGAACTCATAATTATATTAAAATTTTTACCAGGCATTGAACTAGATTACATCCAAATAAATCACATCACACTAACTTATAACACTTTCATTCAAAAACACAAGAAACTATTACAAAACATTTTCCGTAGATGAAAAACTTCAATGTCACGAGAGTTCGGATCGAGACGAGGAGAGAGCGTCCTCTCCCGTCGATGTTCGGAGGGCTACTGAGTCACTACTGAAGAGTGAAAAATGTAGGAAGGTACTCCGTACTTGCAAGGATGTGAACTGAAATATTGTTCGCAGCGGGAACGATATGGAAGTGATAATGTCGATTTATGGATATGTTATTATGTTAGATGTAATGGAAAATTGACGGGATGCGAATGGATATGTTACTCATGTAGTTAAGGATGACTATAAATAAAATATTTTTGTTTGTTTTGTTTTTGTTATACCACAACGTAGGTATTATTTACTGCTTCTTCTTCGTTGTGTCGATGGCATGACAGTGTATTTAATTTGACCCAAACATTGCCACTTCCATAGCATCATCGGTGGCAACGCAGAGATCGCTATGGCTTCATTTTTTGGGGCACAGAGGCCAGAATAGGAGGTGGTATGATAAGTTTGCACCACAGCTCACAAACTGATGCCATACCGTTGTTAGCCCTCTTTGAAAGGTTGTAGTTGCATCTTCCCACCTACTATAGTACCTAGTCTCTCAACATGAGATTCGAAATGAATGGTCATAGGAAATGAGAAGCAGTTTTGATTAAAGAATTTGACCGAAGGGTATGTGGTCGCATTTAGTCATTCACATGCAATGTTTAAAAATTTTAATACCTGAAATAATTTTCCGCGACAATTTTCAGAAGTTTTTTTTATAAAAAAACTTATTTAGTACATTTTGTTATATTCGGATAGCTCATGAGTCGTAAGCATGACCTAAAGAGGTGATTTATAGAATATGAAATAAAAAATAAAATAAAAAAAGGTTTAAGCAATTTATTTAACAAGATAACATAAAGTGACTAACTCAGGGGTTCCCAAAGTGTGCGCCATGGCGCCCTGGTACGCCATAGAGGTAAAGAGGTGCGGTGGGACACGATCCTGTTTACCGTTCTCCGGAAGCAAAACTTAGGTATTCGCGAGTACAAAATAAAAGCTCGTAGAATTCTCATTCCCTTTGCAACATCTTATTTATATAAATGTGAAGCCGGATTTGCAGCTGTGGCTGAAGTATAAAGGGCAAATATCGCTCAAAGATAAGCAAGAAATGAGAGCGCGGTGTCAAGTCGGACATCACCAAGTTCGCGCCTCACATTGACTAAGTTGCCATTGTATTTAATTTCCTATTTTTCTTAAATAATAAAATGTACTATATTTACTATATTTAAATAAAAAGTCAGCTTCATATCATGGATGTTTTATTTTTAGGCCTATCTAATCTACCCTATTTCGACTAGAAACGCCGCGAACTGTAAAAGTTTGGGAACCCCTGGACTAACTGAAGTAAACAAGCATTCATTACCTTTGAATTTTAGGAACTTAGTAAGGAAAAGTGTGTAAAATTTTCCTCCTCACCTAAGTTCTATTGACCTAGAAATGAGAAAAAAAAAACCTTACATTACGTCGTTTATCTGTCTATGCATATAAAGTTAACTGAGAGAAAAGGGTCTCCTCAGTATTTGGGTCACTTAACCCTCACTACTTAGAGAACACTTTGCTGAAATCTTTTTACTTACTTTGCAAGGGAATTCAGGACAGAAAGATGGGATATAACATCATATGAACGCTACAAATATATTTGTAGTTGTAGCGCTACATCTACATTTGGATGGGTCGTTAACGTACAGTTAGGGAAATTGATTGTGAAGCAAATTGACTCCCTACGTCAACTTGCCATGTTATCTAGCCATTTGATACAACTGTCGAAGAATGACAGTTGTGATTCGAATAAATGGACAATTTAATGTTGGTAGTCAATTTGCATAACATGTGTCGTAAAAAAAAACAATTTGTTTTACTTTATAAGGTTAGGAGTTTATAAAAATAACAAAACTAGAATGCTCCGTAATAGTTATTTACACTTTTACAGAACGTGTTTCATTGCACGACTCATAATGCGAAACATTAGAGAGTGCTCTGCGATCGAAAAATTTGTTTCGCCTTACATTTATTATTCGTAGTTTTGCCTCCTTTCTGAAACTATTTTAATTGTTACACTCCTGCTAGTAAACAGAACCTACTTACTTTATATACCATTGTATAAATAATTTAAAGGAGATTAATACTGTACTTTTCAAAAAATTATTGAATGCAGTAGAAACGAAAAAGATACCAGAATAATTAAAAAAAAAACCCGTCAATCAATGTATGAAACCTGAAAACATTGTAGCTTGCGATACAATCAATTAATTTCAATTACTTTGGCCAAGCCATGCAAAATGACAGGTTAGTAAACTAAGTTAAGCAATTAGGTGTTCTAGTTTCGTTGTAAAGTATTGTGTAACAAAGGCATTTCTCAGCTCCAAAGCCGTTTCTGGGTACAGACATTTTTAGAGCAGAGAAATGTCTGAAAAAATCAAATAAATGTCAATAATATGGGTGATACTATATTTAAGCTTGTCGTAAATATTTTCGGTTCCAAATATCTGGAATTAAGTTGTAAAGCTCCAATTTGCCTCACAAAAACTTTTTAAAAGCACACTGATCGGAAAGGCGGAACTTATTTGAATAGGCAATAACGTCTGAACGTTGGAGTTCAATTCGCCTTGGAAATGAAACGAGACATAAGGAAAATACATACATAAATTCACGCCGTCTTCCCATGGGGGTAGGCAGAA
This sequence comes from Conistra vaccinii, assembly GCA_948150665.1. Taxonomy (NCBI): domain Eukaryota; kingdom Metazoa; phylum Arthropoda; class Insecta; order Lepidoptera; family Noctuidae; genus Conistra; species Conistra vaccinii. Next base: position 5,060,678 of record OX411328.1, read on the forward strand.
ACAAAAGAACGCCACCTGCTACGATTCTTATACCATATATAATATACGACTCTCTTAAATGGGATAAACGAGTTATTATAAAAAATTATGTTTAAAAAACTGTAAACCGGCTACGGGAAAATAAAAGTGATCTAAAAAGTACGAAACAAGAAAATATTTCAGACAGAAATCAAGACATAGGTACAAAAATGGTCAGGGTAAAGCCGTGGTCGCATGTGGGCCAGGACCACCTACAAAATTATAATGGCATGAAATAATAAAATAAGTAATACAATCAACAAAAAGAACCTATGCACTAAAAACTCATGTTTTGAGAAATGAAATCAATTGAATTTTGGATATTTGATTTTAATTATGCTTTCGTTGTATTGTTAACTAGATGCGCCCCCCGATTTCACCCGTATAAGTCTCGATCCTGTGGGAATATCGTGATAAAAAGTATCCTATGTTGTAACCTAGGTCATGGTCTACCCATGTGTCAAATTTCATCCAAATCCGTTCAGCCGTTTAAGAGTGAAAGTGTAACAAACAAACAAACTGACAAACAAACTGACTATCCCATTGGATTGTATTGTCAGTTCGACAACATAACATAGCATCACGCCTTTATTCGGGATCAAGGGTTTGGCAGAGGTGTACCTATACTAGGTTAACCCACATTTCGCTAGGTATGTTTAAGTCCCTTATAGTAGGAGGTCTGCCTATTGCTATATGCAAGCCGTCACCTCCTTCTGCGAAGCAGTAATGCTCGCGAAGGAGGAGGCGGAGCGCGTGAGGGAGAGATAAATGTTGCGCCCTCACACACCTAGACGCCACCGTAGGAGACGCCCCGGGCGTCGGGAATTGGTAGCCGATTTCCGGCCGCCGCCGGCGCGGGCTTGCGAAAGGAGAGCAATGGGTAGCTTGCCGTCCGATAAGGACCAGGCCCGTGTCGACGGCGCATCTTGTTCCACGCGCGCCTCAAAGAGATGTCAGCAAAATTTACGGGGTCCGCTAGGGCCGATGCCTGCCGGGAAGTTCTAAGGGGAGACCGTGGCCCCTGGCAACGGACAGGCAAGGGAAGGAACACGGGTGGGTTTTAGTCAGTAAGAGTCTGACACGCCCTTCCGCTAAGCTAAGCTTCCGAGAAGTCATTTGATAATTTAGCACCCAAATTTAAAAAAAAGCCTATTGCTAGTCTATTTCAGCAGTGATCTCCACTTTGACAGTTCAAAAAATAAATAATCATTCAATACAATAAATTGCCTAAGGTTTGGATTTTTTTGCTCAAATCCAAAATCCGAAGGATAGAAAACTCGGGGTCGGCCAATTGGAAATCTGAAAACGTATCTTAACGATAACCGTGAACATTTTACGCTTCCAATATTTTTTAAACTCAAACTGAATTACAAGTAGGTGCTTTACTTTGAAACAATTTTCTTACGTAAGAAAATATTCTTTGAAACATCGAAAACGAGTATTATAATTATCAGAATACCATATAACAGCATAATCCCAAGATCTTCCGAATAAATATTTGTTTAACTCCTAACCGGACTAACATCCTGGTACCTCGCTCCGGGTTATATACAGGATGACCCAAAATGTACACGGATAAAAGCGTTAACATCCGGATACTCGGAGTGTGCCACATCCGGGTCAGTTTGTTTAGCTACCCGTATAAATGGGTGGAATACGGATGGACATACGAAAAAATGGGCAGTTCGATTTACCAAATATTAGAGGGAACGTTCTGAAATTTTAAATACAATGTAATATTGTTTAGTGTTGATTGTATCATAGCATATGTAGTGCTAAAAGCCAAAACCTTTGAATGCGATATTCATGAAAAAGGGACTGGATGGTTAGAAACTCCACATGAATATTATCAAAACTACTTATCGAGTTCCTGCACGAAACAAATATTTCTATTACCTACAAGTAGTAGTACCGGTTCTGGCTGTTTGTGTATGTGAGTTTAAATGTTTGTAAACCCACAATACAGGAGAAATTCCTAGTGTGGGAAGACGTTTAAAAAAAAAAACAAATGTAAGATCGACATAACGCTAGCTAGGGACCTATGTAATTCAGGTGAGCTTGAATGACCATATCTACTAATATTATAAGGAGACTAGCGGACCTGGCAGCCGTTGTCCTACCCGAACAGCGCCACCTACCGGGTCCAATTGTATTTTCTAACCATCCAAGGACCCACTTAAATATACATACAAAATTTCATTCAAATCGGTCCAGCCGTTTAGGAGGGGTGAGGTGACAAACATACGTAGGGAAGAATTATTAGTAATATAAATATAGTTTGGGCTGACTATACCTACAGTATGCAGTGTGTGAGGACTGGTGGCCCAGTGGTAACTGTCCCAGTCCGGCTTTTTACTTTGTGTAAATTACTTCATTACCACTGCTCTCAAAACGGTGAAGGAAAACATCGTGAGGAAACCGGTATGTCCTATTCATAAAAAATTCGAAGACATGTGACATTCACTAACCCGCACTTAGCCCGCGTGGTGGATTACGGCCCACTCCCTCTCACTTAGAGGAGGCCTGTGTCCCAGTAGTGGAAACGTTATAGACTGATATTTATGTATACCTAATGTTAATGCTTCTGAAATTACTTCGTAACTGGCAAAAAATAAAACCGTATAATAATCGTAACTAAATGACGGTCAATCTCCCTAGCCATTTCCCAACTCAATTGGGTCGGCTTCCAGTCTAACTGGATGCAGCTGAATACCAGTATTTTACATGGAGCGACTGCCTATCTGACCTCCACAAACCAGTAACTCTGAGTAATACGATACCCTTTGGTAAGACTGGTTTTAGACTTTCGTGCTTCTGACGACCCTTAACGACTGTCAAATATCTACGAGGGACAGCCGGGACCAATGGCTTAACGTGTTTCCCGAGGAGAAGTCTCAGTATGTAAAGATGGTCACCCATCTACGGACCAACCCCGGCAAGCGTTGCTTAACCTGATGTATCGACCCCTGCGGTTGTACTCGGCCACGAGCTCCTCTCGTAATGATGTAAGTTAATTCCTATTTCATCACAAACATTTTATCTCAAAACTAGTGAGGTTTGTCAGCGAGTAATAAAAAGAAATGCTTTTCTTTTTCGCTGTTACCTTATTTAATTTTACGTCCTTTCACCATAAAGTCATATCCTAGTAATAAAAGAGTAAAGCCTACGTTATACCGTTTAAGTACCGAGTTCGAACAGGAGGGCATTCAAAGAGGAAATTGGAGGAGGTCAATTGCTATGGAACGGGAGGGAAATAAATGTAGAGCAATAAAATCGAATGACTGAATTTATTAGTAAAGCTTTTATTTACAACATACTATACACACGAAGCGTAACATAATGGTTTTACAAGATATAAAAATGACAAAAAAATTTAAGAACTTGCTGCGTCACTCGGTTTCATCTGCATAAGTCTTGATCCCGTAAGAATATCGGGATAAAAAAAGCAATATGAAGGGACACACGGATGGAACGAAGTTATGGAATGAACCTCGCAAAGGCATGCCACTAATTAGTACCTGTGGTTGCTCACAGATGGCGTTATAATAAAAAAAAAACCTCACATAGGCATGCCACTAATTAGTACCTGTGGTCGCTCACCGATGGCGTTATAATAAAAAATAAAAAGTATGGTTACAACTTTTGGTCCCAATCTTTTCCGTCTAGCCCCCTTTCGCAACGCGCGAAATGGAACTTCGTTCCAAAAGTATCCTATGTTCTAATCCAAGTCATCGTCTACCCATGTGGCAAATTTAATCTAAATCCGTTCAGCCGTTTTAACGTGAGAGCGTACCTAACAAACGAACAAACAAACATACAAAAAATCAAATCTATTCTCTTTGTAATATTATAGTTCAGAAATATAAATAGGAACATATAAAGGACAGTTGTAAAAACTTAGAAGAAAAGTTATCGTTCTGTTATTAATCTGAGCTGAGGTTCTTACGTTGAGAATTTAGGTAAGCCAGAAGGCTATCGTGTCTTTTGCATCGGAAACCAAATGAGATGAGACTGACAGCCGCATTCACAGACTTTCATGAATAGGTAATTTTGACTATTACCTTAGGTATGAAAAACATGTTGGAAGCCTTGGAACACTGTAAAAGACTCGTTTCATTGGGCACAACGAGGACGCTCACTTTACAGCTTCTCCTAAACATCTATCTGTATATCTATGCGTTTACTTTACTTTAAGATGCGAAGAAAAATCTGAGACCACTTTATTATACACGGGTCAAATGCAAGTGCTGAAAATAATAAAACTATACACAAAACATGACTGAAAACTATGATATTTTTATTATTGAAGGCATTCTTACAGCTGCTGAAGCGCTTTACTTACAAATGAAACTTGTAACTGAAAGAATCTGCAGCTGCAGTCCTTTTTCGGACAAAGTTTAATTCTCGCTGGATTTTACTCAATCAAATAGCTGTGTTTTTAAAACTTTAAATTATTTTCTTATTTTTAAATTATAAACAAGCACAGCACAAGCGCAGCAAGTTAGTAAGCAGATTATGATTTATAGCATAATCAGCCTATAATGTTCCCACCGCTGGGACACAGGCCTCCTCACTTTGAGATGGAGCGGGCTGTAATCTACCACGCGGGCCCAGTGCAGGTTGGTAGATATGTCACATGGCTTCGAATTTTTGGTTCTAGGACATGTCGGTTTCCACACGATCGTTGAGCGGAGCGGCGAACTCGATCGTATGTCAGGGCCCTTACCACTGGGCTGCCAATGATTATGATATACCTACTGAGAATAAAATAATTCAAGGTTTGAAAGAAAAGATTTATTATAATCTATCATCTATATAAATAAAAATTAAATGCTGTTCGGTAGTAAGCGCATCACTTGAGAGTGGCTAGACCAATTTTACTTATTTTGTTTTAAAATGCTCGTAATAGTTTTTATGGAAAGAATACTAAGTACATTTTTTTGAAGTGAAAGCTTCTTTAGCGGCGTTGTGCACTTTTTTAGGGATGGGTAAAAAAATAATGGTAAAAAACTAGCGTCAGGACACGTGAACTGATCGAAACTTCTTAAGACGGAGGGACTTCGACCCTTTTCCGTTGCCTAGCAAACGACAAAGTAAATATCAGTAAATATCAAAATAAATAGTCTTTGACATTACGTAAAGATTGCGTGGTAAGAAATTTTACCCATATTCATGGGTAAAAAAAAGCAGTCAAAACATACTTCATGAAAAGTGTTTAAATAAATTGTTTTTCTTTGTTAGACTATATTTTGTAAATAAATAAATATACTACTACTAATGAATATTGCATTTAACCACATAAATGATTGTACTTTTACTGATAAATAAAGCAATTCGTGCGAAATTATTGTGTCCCTTCGTCCAGCATACTCACCATGGAATCCTGATATTTCATGAATGTCAAAAAACTGTTCTGAAATAGTGCTAAATAGTGCCCAAAGGAAAAAAATAGTGCTCTTGTACTTGCGAAGTTATAGCCATAGTTCGATGAGTATGCTGGACGAAGGTTTCGCCCAGCATACTCACCTCCGTCCGGAGAATCTGTATACGCTTCAAACATAATTCATACTTCAAAAAATAGTTCCCAAATAGTGCCAAACGGTGCCCAAAAAGAAAAAACAGTGCTCGAATAACTTCGGAGTTATAGGCTTCGTTCAGTGAGTATGCTGGGCGTAGGTTCTACGCCCAGCATACTCACCTCAGTGCGCGAATATCGAACGAGCTATAGGTACAATTTACGTCTCAAAAAATTGTGCTTGAAATAGTGCCCAATATCAGTCCAATTTTTGCTTGACTTTTGACTTAGAAAACCATTAAATTTTAATGTAAACTTCTACATACTAACGTAAAATGGGGTACAGTCGTCGACACATGTTTTTGGACAAAAATATTAAACTTTCTAATTGTAGACTTCATGTTATTGGAAATAATTATGGTATTTTCTCACATGTCAAAAACTTTCGATTAAATGCATTATTATATATTTTATAAATAATAATAAATGAATGAAACTTTAAGCGTAAATGAAGTCTATTACTTCATTGCATTGTGTGTTTGTCTGAATAAAAACAGTCATTTGCAGCCAATAAAATTAATATCTTGAAAAATTGTAAAAAGGAAATTATACAGTTTCTTTTTGTATATATGTTGCAGGCAAAACTTATAACCAGTCAAAACTAGTACTGTGACATAGTTATACAAATTTTTAAAACTCTTTCCAATAGTTTCATCAATGAAAGGTTTAGCAATAAAAAACATTTTTAATTACTTACGTTATTTATTACTATTTAAAGGGCCAAAGTAATCAGAATTCTAGTTAACTAGTTCACAGCTAAACATATTCATAAACATATTCATTTGCGTCGCGGGCGCCGCGCGTCGTAAGCCCCATACCTATTGACCGTACGTGCATCCATTACTGCCACACTATATTGAACTTTATCACATGAGGAATACAGGTCAATTCCGTAAACGTTGTGGTACCGTCCTTGATCCGGAAAATGATTATTTTGAATAATTTTGTCAGTTGTAATGTAAGCATTAATAACAGCAACTTTATTTTTCATGCATGATTTACTTCATTTGATATCTTAATCCTTCAAGCGCCGTGATCTAGACAAAATATATAAAATCATTGTTCCTAGCTACCGGGGTCCCATGCGACGCGCGAAGGCTTAATCATATTATTATAAAGTATTATTAAAATAATGTGTAATTAATAATATTGCGATTCTAAAGTAAATACTCCCTTACATAGACAATTAATAATTTACACAAGACAAAAATTGTTAGAAAGAAAGTTAATAATATTGTATTCGACTGTACTCAATGTAATGTATGTAGAAGTTTACAATCAAATTTAATGGTTTTCTAGGTCAAAAGTCAAGCAAAAATTGGACTGATATTGGGCACTATTTCAAGCACAATTTTTTGAGACGTAAATTGTACCTATAGCTCGTTCGATATTCGCGCACTGAGGTGAGTATGCTGGGCGTAGAACCTACGCCCAGCATACTCACTGAACGAAGCCTATAACTCCGAAGTTATTCGAGCACTGTTTTTTCTTTTTGGGCACCGTTTGGCACTATTTGGGAACTATTTTTTGAAGTATGAATTATGTTTGAAGCGTATACAGATTCTCCGGACGGAGGTGAGTATGCTGGGCGAAACCTTCGTCCAGCATACTCATCGAACTATGGCTATAACTTCGCAAGTACAAGAGCACTATTTTTTTCCTTTGGGCACTATTTAGCACTATTTCAGAACAGTTTTTTGACATTCATGAAATATCAGGATTCCATGGTGAGTATGCTGGACGAAGGGACACAAATTATTCCCTAACCATTCCAAAATATTCAAAAATGCACAATGTTAATGTTCAAGTTTTCATTTCTGCCGGCACTCCCGGAGTGCAACGCGTTGTCTTTTTTTTTAAATTGGATTGGGAACCGTCTTTTCGGTCAGAATTCAGATATTACATATTATAACATAAAATTCAGCTCGAAATATTCAGCTCAAAATATTCAGCACTTTCGAATTAATAGTGTTACCTACTGAATTTATTTTCTCAACAAATTCACCAAGGGATGTTCGTGATATCACTGAAATCATCGGAGAAAATCCAGTGGTATTTAAAGCAAAAACCTTGGCTGTAGGTACCACAATGTGTTCAATGTAATCCAAAGCATTCAACAGTATCGGCGACCATTCATGTGTCCTAGAGATTGGATCAAATATGGGACGGCTTTCAACGGATTCCCTAATGCATCATTTCCCTCGAGACCGTTGACAACTGATTTGATATCTTTCCGTTTCCGTAAACCGACCCTATCCCGTTTTATTGCCGTTTTCAACCGTTTACTTGAAAGGGGATTCGGACAGGACCTAATTCTCGGTCCAGTTGTTCTGAAAAACTACGTTGCCACAATTTGCAACTGCGAACTATTTTTAGAATACTAGATGACGTTTTTCTTGTTGGGATTTTGAGAAATACTTAAGTATCTAAAGATGTTTCATACATTACATGGTATTTTCTGGTCTATTAAAGATCTATGTTAATAATAATAATATAATCTAGAAGGCAGTCATCCTAGATATGACTCGCATTGTGAGGAGGTTCTTGTTCTAACCAGCCCTAACCAATGGGAGCTTGGACCCTGCTCCCGACACCGGCGGACCTTTATATATTTCTATATTTTTTGTATATTTTTTTAAGAAAAATTTAAAAATGTAATCAGTTATGATAGAAAATTAATAAACGACATAATAATACCAGTATATTATTGTCCCACTGCAGAGCAAGGAAAATGAATTCTGTTGGAGCAATAGAATGATTTTCTAAACTTTTTGACTAAGGCCCGTCGTCCAAGTTACTACACTTACTACTCAAAATTACTGAAACGTAACGTGTTGCAAACTCAAATCACTAATGAGCAACTAGAATTTGAGCAAGAGCTCCAAAAGCACTACTATTTCAATGGAGCTCCGTACACGACGCAACTTACTAACGCGTTATTAATTAGTAGGTGGTAATAGGGGCTGGTATCCGCAAGCGCAACTCCACGTCAAAGCGCGTATTTTGCGTACGGGTGGGAAAATCGGTTATTCGATCCACCCCAGCTCCTCAAAGAAGACCAGCAACGCCTTGGTGTTACTGACAATCTCAAGTACCTGGCTTACCGAAGTAGGTACTTTGCCCTGTATGTGGCGACCACCGGGGAATTTAACGGCACATGAGCTGCCTGTCTCGTCGTCCTCCATGCAGGCTGCACAGCGGACTGCCTGTGACTCCTATGATAAACAGGTGTTTATTAAATGACCTATGGCCAGTTACAGCTGCTGTAACTGTACGCAGCTACGGAGAATACGTTTTCGTGAGGCGGCCATCGATTGTAAGGAGTGCCTCCTTGGCCTGCCTGCACTCACCGTGGTCCAACTATAGTTTGTGATGTTGGTCCCTGGTTCGTTTCCTTATCAGTATTAATTAGTAGATAGATTAATTGCATTTTAATTAAGGCACTACATCGGCAAGTCGCTCCACACAATTTTACGCAATAAGTTGTAGGTATCACAAACATTTGTGAATGTCATTGCAAAATAACAAACAATGTACATATAAAGCAAAGCTGAAAATGTTAATCGCGGCGTAACTTTACCTAACCACATAACGTGACCCTTCATAACAATTAACTTCGCACATAAATAAAGGTCAACGTAAACTGGGCGATAAAGTTTATAGCATAGCCGACGTCCTTCTATTCCAAGCATGTCGTTTTAAAATCTAACCAGATGTCGCAGACTGGGCAATTAGTATTTAAAACAATGGTCATTTTGAATTCAAATCTGAACTTTTGCTACCGTCAACTGCCCTAACTTCGCCTGGCGTCGTGTTTGCCTAAAATAAAAAAGATGTAATAAAGCTCTCTATATGAAAACTCTCTATTGCTATACAAGTAAAATGAAAAATATATTACAGCTTTTTCATTAGGTATAGCCAAATATAAGAACGGACGCCAGGCGAAGTTAGGGCAGTTGACCGTTAGGTACTCAAAAAACTCTTTCTGTGTTTTAGGTTTTGATACTGTTACTGTTAGCCTTCATTTTACTGATGGGCAAAAGCCTCTTCTCATTACTTCCAGCTCTTGCGATCCAGGGCCTTATATAATATAGACCAGAGGTTGTTTGTTATGCCGCGAGGCTAAACTTATGTCGTAAAAAAAAAACTGGAATTTTTAGTTCTATAATGAAAACGATTGTTACACGGTTTTAGGCGTTTCCAGAAATGTAGAGTATCTACATTTTGTAGGCAAAGAAGACTTCGAAAATCTAGATAAAGGATCAAGAAAATACCTATAATATTTTTCAAATTTTCCAGGAACAGTTTCAGTATCGTCAAAAATTTAACAGACGTCTATAAATCCTACTGTGTAGGAGCAGATATACTTCCTGTCACTTATCCCTAAAGATTCATTAGAAAACCAGCATCAGACAGCATGTCTGGCATTAATAAATAAATAAATAGAATAAAAATACTTTATTGCAGACCTTTCCGTCCATATGTTTATAGTAATACACTACTTGTAAGCCTATGTTAGTAACAAATGTAATACAAAATTTGAATTGATAAATCTGTTGCACTCATCAGACGCACCGGATGTATTTGTATATGTACCCAATGCGCCATAATGGCGCAACACGGCTTATCACTATGCTGAAATGAACCTTTTTGGCGCAGCCGTGAGGCACACACTATTGTTGTTTAGACATTATTTCCACTTTTATTTTGTTATTGCACGACTCGTAATGCGAAGCATTAGAGTGTGCTCTACGATCGAAAAATATTTTTTTCCCCATTTCTGCAACTGTTTTTATTGTTACACTCCTGCTAGTACACAGAATCTACTTAATTTATATACCATTGTATAGATGATTAAATGGAGATTAATACTGTACTTTTTACCAATTGATTTAATGCAGCAGAAATGAAAAAAAAACATCAAAATAGTTGAAAAAAAAATCCTGTCCGTCAATTTATAAAACTTGAAAACATAGCCTGCGATAAAATCAATTAATTGAGTCAATATTTTTTTAAATTGGTTTTGGCCATAGAAGGAACCCTATTGAAAATGGCTCTTTTATTCAAAGTAGTTTAATTATATACGTAATTAATAAAATACTAACTAAAATTATCTTTAACTAAATATTTCCAACCTTGACTTAACGTGTTGCCTAGCAACCCACAACGTAAATATCTAAATAAATAGTCTTTGACATTAGGTAAGGATTGCGAGGTTAGAAATTTACCCATATTGATGGGTAAAACAGCAGTCAAAACATAGGTACTTCATGAAAAGTGATAAATTGTTAATTTTTGTTAGAATCTATATTTTGAATTTCTTTTTCGTTTACGAGAGAATGTGTGATATGAGGCGTGCACTTTTGGAATTTCAAAACTATTTATATTTTGTGTATAAAATAAAGATTAAGTATTCTTTCTTTCGTTATATAGGGTGGCCAATTAGAAAGTATACATCTTTTTTACGACAAAATTTGGCGTCAAATCAGAATGGGGGCTATTCTGATTTGACGCCAAATTTTGCCGTTGTTTGGTGTCTATTATTTAGGTAGTTAAAATGCGACAAATTCGTGATGCACAGTCTATAAGACCATGACCATTGCAATACTTTCAGTAATTTTATCCTGAAGTTCTTAAACGAATTTAAAAACGACCCAATTTTTAAGAGTCAGGTTACCATTTTGATCACTGAGGATTTCGAGACACGTCCTGACTTTTTTCTGAGGGGTTATCTAAATGTTTATATCGGTGATTGTGTCTAAAGGGACTTGTCGTGGTCAAGACTGCATACGAAAAGCAGAATATTTGTGACTTTGTTAGTGGGAGACCTAAAAAAGTATGCGAAAAAATGAAAAACACGATGAAAAGCGATCGCATTTTAAATAATCAAACAGGAGCAAATTATGCAGATCTCATTCACCGTATAAAATGGCCAAGCCTGAATAAAATACTTATAATAAAAAAGTATCTTAATTGAAAGTTCTATATTTCCTAATTGGCCAGTGGCCACCTATTTATAACTTTTTCAAAAAGCTTGTCTAGAGGAATCGAACCACAAAACGTAAGAAGAATCTTGAACCTTATATTTTATGTATCAAGCTTCACCTCTTAATCGCAAAACGAGTTCAAGGCCCAAGAATAGTTAAAATGCGTCACAGCTATGTTTGTACGTACAGAACCCACCAAGGTAAGCTAACACGCCCGAGTATGTGTACTAAGCTGCATAAATATGCTATGCTATGTTTATATGCATGCTTTAGGTGTGCTATGTCTTTGGTATTGCACACGGACCACTCGCGAACGCCTTCTAGTGGACAAGGAAAGCTACTTTTTATATAATTGCTTTTTTTCATTTTGCCTTTATTTTAAAAGTGTTTATCCTAAAAGTTGGCACCGTCGCAAATAGCTGTCAAATATTTACCTGTTTTGATCAATTTGGCAATATATAGAAATAGTACCTATGGAAATATGAAATGTGGTTAACTAATGAACTAAAATATTGATTATGAAATGCATTATATTAATATCGTAACACCGAATATTGACCTAGTTTCAGATATAAATAAGTATTTGGGAAACTCTTTCCAAATGCCTTTTTGACACCTAAAGCGTTTACAACATCAAATTATGTTTTTATTCATTATTAATATTCTAGTTCGCTACTTAGCCACATTTATTTATTTATTAAAACTTTATGCACAAGTAAATATACCGTACAAAGGCGGACTTAATGCCTGAGGCATTTTCTACCAGTCAACCTTAGGGTGATGCAGTGTGTTAAAACGGCATCACCTGAACGAGGCTGCGCTGACCATAAGTGGCGGGCTCGAGTGGTCCGTATACGGCTGTTTTATTGCATTCTACGAGTATATTGATGTTTCTAACTCAAACACTTAGCGTTATTGTGTAGGTGCAGTTATGGCTTATTAAATCCTGCTACACGGTATTACGTGTAACTGGTTTTAGTTTGTATCCATCGGACACTAGGTCAGTGTCAGATATACAATTAAATAAATGACTGGGTTTGGGGGAGGCCTATGTCCAGCAGTGGACGTCTTTCGGCTGATATGATGATGATGATGATGAAATGACTGGGTCACAGTAGAGAATACTGACATCATTGAGCATCTAGACAAAATCAAACTGGTTGCTAATTAAATTGTATTTATTTTTTATTATACAAGGTGGAGACGACAATACAACAAAAAATTAAACGGCGTGTCCATAATGACGTTTACATTCTATTGAATATATTCATTAGTTTAGTCATTATAGCTCGGCAAAATCCATAGTCGGCTCGGGCTATTCCATTTATCCACCCCAGAAATCCACCCTAAAGTGGATATTCTAAAATGTAAGCCCGAGAATTCACCCAAGGCCTAGTTGGATAGACGGAAATTATAGGCTTAGGATCATCGGCATACATTACATTAAAGGATGATCGGCAAAAATGTATGGAAGCTGGTCCAAACACCAATAACAACCACACATATGTCATTAGATAGGTATTTTAATACAGAACAATAATTAGTATTGCGGCTCAATTCAAATCGCTGTGTGAAAAAAGTTGTGGCGATGTTTCACAGGCCTGACGGACGGTAGTTAACGGAACACTTGAATATTATATAGGTACTGTTTCTTATACAGTCAGTAACTTTGACTCCTAATTCGTCCCATTGCTGACCACAAGTGCGGATTTTTGAGCCCACACTTGATGTAGTAGCTGTTCAAGAGATCCATTATTTAGCGTCCAGGTCAGTCTTCAGGTCCTCGTCATCGGGTAAAATGAACAGGACTTGTTGAGACAAATCTAATGAGCCCACACTCAATGGGTTTACTAGTAGCTGTTCAAGAGTTCCATTATCTAGTGTCCGGGTCCATCATCAAATAAGCTCAAGGGTACCATATTATTGTATTATCATCGCCTGGCATACATTTGAAAATATTCAAACTAGACTACCAGAAGTGATTAATTTTCAAGTGTTCCGTTATCTACCGTCCAGGTCAGGCCTGCGAAACATCGCCATAACTTTTTTCACACAGCGATTTGAAATGAGCCGCCATAGTAGTTATTGCTTTATATTAAAATGCCTATCTAATGACATATGTGTGGTTGTTATTGGTCGTGGGGACCATTTTGTCCGGTCCTCCTTTGTTTGAAAAACTCATTTTGCACGACTCGTAATGCGAAGCATTAGAGTGTGTTCTACGATCGAAAAATTATTTTTGCCCCATTTCTGTAACTGTTTTTATTGTTACACTCCTGCTAGTACACAGAACCTACATAATTTATATACCATTGTATAGATGATTAAATGGAGATTAATACCTACTGTACTTTTTAACAATTGATATAATGCAGCAGAAATGGAAAAAGCATAAAAATAGTTGAAAAAAAATTCCTGTCCGTCAATTTATGAACCCTGAAAACATTGTAGCTTGCGATAAAATCAATTAATTGAGTCAATTTTTTTTTTATACATTCGTTTCAGCCGTAGAAGGAACCCTATTGAAAATGGCTCTTTTATTCAAAGTAGTTTAATTATAATTAATAAAATACTAACTAAAATATAATATCTTTAACTAAATATTTCCAACCTTTGATTTGATGTTGCCTAGCAACCGCCAAGTAAATATCTTTGTCAGTCGTTGACATTACGACTTCATGAAAAGTGATAAATTGTTCATTTTTAAACTATGTTTTCTTTTTCGTATATGAATGAGTGATAAGTATGAGGCGTGCACTTTTGGATTTTCCAAACTATTTTTTATTTCGAAGCTAGGATTTATTTGACGGTGCCAAAATATTCTTAAGCATTAGTACCTAGTGCCAGTATCTAAATTTTTTGTTGTATGGTAGTCTCCACATTGTATGACATTGATTTTACATCCTATGATTACTTCCTCACACACTTTCATTGTAAGTTTTTAGGAAAATCGTCTATTCTTACAATGTTTGTAAATATGTGAGCGCCATGTATCTATCACATAATTTTAATTTATATTTCGTTTGCTCCACTTTAAATTCTTTTTACTATGTATAGTAATTTTATGCTAGGTGTATCGTCTTCACATATAATTATATAACTAATGTACTTAAACAAAATATTTTAAAACATTTTAAAAGAGTAAGGCTGCCTGTCCATTGGAGCGGAGAGGAGAGGAGAGGAGCGGAGATGTGCCATTATTAACCGATCAAATCTAAACTCAGGGGCGGAGTCAAGATTCTATTGGTTAATATTGGCACATCTCTGCTCCTCTTTTCTCCTCTCCGCTCCAGTGGACAGGCAGCCTAACGGTGGAGTTTCTTGCCCATTCTTCACCATACGAAAACTACCTTTTGAAGAAGGGGCGACTAGAATCAATACAATTTTTTTGTAAATTTTGATGTTCAAAAGTGCCTTACAAGAGCCTATTTAAAGTAAATGATTTGACTTTGACTTTGACATAATTCTGCCAAAAAGAACTAACACTCTCGCATTTTCCGAAGTACCTTATTGTCAGGATTTTTGCAAAGTTATCGCTGATTAGTTTTACATCTATTCATCTTATAATTCTAAGCATAAGTTTAGGATGTATATTGGACAGACGTTGCATTTTTTTTTTAATCCACAACGGGGAAGCTCTTTGCATGTATCGCACTTGATTGGTAATAATCAGGCCCAAGGTACCGAAACACAACAATGCTGTTAACATTGTTATTATGGCGACAGACTTAGATAAGATGGTGGTAGCTAGCCAGGCGCGCTTAGAAGAAGCCCTATCACAACCAAACCAAGAGGAAAATTTTGAATCCGACCTCTGGGTCTGAATAGGTGGTCTAACGGCTAGACCACAAAGGTGGATAAATTACATTTAGAATATTAGATTAGTTTGACGAATTAACTGAATTAATGAAAGATTGCGGGTTGGGTCATTTTGGCAAAACCAAGTGCAATTAAGCTGGACTTAACGTGTTCGTGGACATAGAAAACGAAATAGTACTGCTACTAATTTGAATGGGAGCGAAACTTACGCTCAGAACAGAACGCGTTCAGAGTTCAAAATCGAGGTACTCCTCTACATTTCAGGAATATGATCGTTCAGTCCAGTCAAGTTTATACTGAGTACAATTATTCTGATCTTTGCACACGTTCAAAGTAGCTCCATAAACCACAGCTTATAGTTGTGTGATACTACTCTACGTATATAATTATATATTTGTACCTACAACATATTAATTCGCTTTCTTAGTCTCGGGTGTGCGATATTTATGTTCAGTTCAGACTTCAAGGGTTAATTCTCTTTGAATAAACCCTTGAAGTCCATGAAGAACGATAATAATTGGCTCTTGTGGCTTTCTTGCAAACATTACCACAAGCCTGTGATATTCCAAAAACGTTCATTTCGAGTGTCGAAAACACTTGACAGTTCAATTCCCTAATGTAATTTGGGTGCGTTTAATGTTCCTTTTGCTATCGAGAACAATTTGTGGTAATTATAATTTCTTTTAAGAATTAGCTGAAAGAGCCTTTTCAGAATTTCGATTACCAGTCATTATATTAATTGCAGTTCTATACGAATTCTTAGTAACAGACGGAATGAAAGAAAGAGCTTTTATAGAGAATAACGAGTTTTCTTTCTCCCTAAAATTTAATCAAATTTTTTTATGTGAAAACGTGATTTTTTTTAGTTATTCATGATAACATAACATCGCGCATGTTTGCCCCGAAGGGTAAGGCAGAGGCATGAACCTATAGTACACCCACATCGGAAATAAATTGTCGGTAACTGACACAAATAAGGGAACAACACTGCCTCTGCCACGGCTGTAACAAAGGATTTGGGCGAGAGCATAATATTAGAGAGTTTTAGGCTGCCTGTCCACTGAAGCGGAGAGGAGAGGAGAGGAGCGGAGACGTGCCAAAATTAACCAATGGAATTGCATAAAATCTCCGCTCCGCTTCAGTGGACAGGGATTTGCGAACTAGTTTAAAAATTCATACAAAACCGGGAAGCGGAGCGGGGAAGCGGAGCGGAGAAGCCGAGTAGGGAAGCGGAGCAGGGAAGCGGAGCGGAGAAGCGGAGCAGGGAAACGGAGATGGGATGTGGAAAAAAACCAGCCGCGGATAATTGCAGCCGCGGGGCCAGGGGGAGGGGGAGTAGTGTGCCACCGATTTTTTGCCAGTGCGTGCCCCGGGCGGGAGATCGTATTAATTATATATGTGGCCTCTTTGTTTCGATTTACGGGAGACCGGGTACAAAACTAATACTTTGACATTGGTTTCTAGTTAGTTATCATATATTTTTGATTATATGAATATAGCCACATATAAACTTCGATTATGTTCTACTTTGTATCTAAATTGACCTCATTATTTGCTCATTATATGAAATGCAATACCAATAGACAGATCTCTTGCAAAAGCCTTTGAGTCGTTGTTTCGCTCTATCGCGTCCTTTATACGGTCTGTATTATAGTAGCGAAGGTCTCTTTTCAAGAACTTAGAGATCCGTCTATTGAGCCACTGGTATTTGAGCGCATCGTCTGAAAGCTGCAAAATCATCTCGCGCCTCTCCTCCATGAGCTGTAAAGTAGCATCAGAGAGCTTCTTGTTTCGATTTGTACTTCAAGACCCGTCGGTCTCTGACCGTATCGGACAGTTTTCATTATAATCGTCCACGAAACTCCTTAGGCACTCGAAACGATTCGAGCTTAAGGTGGAACTAGTCGCGGGCTCGAACTCAATGGTGGGAATGGCCAAAAACCACGCTGTCTCACCTGGCATCGTTTCCGACAGAGATAGTATCAGTGATGAGCAGTTAGAAGCTGGTCTACATGGACAACGTATAGTTCGCACGCACAGAAACACCGTATCGAACAATTTTAGTAAAAAGAGCGCGTAAAAAATTACGAAAAGTCCTGGAAAATGGGGTTTTATGAAAATCTTGTCCCGCCGCGGCGGGGCACGCGGCGGGACCCGCGGCGTCGTACGCCCCACGCCCCGCGTCTTCATAAACAACATCGTAAATTGCCATAATTATGTTTGCGTTTGCACGTGTGATGACGCGGGCCGGTGCATACGCCACCTGTCTGTAAGCTCAAAAAACGTCAGACGCACCGCAAAACGCCACGCCCTCGCTCTCCGTAAACGAGCACTTCCTTATAGATTTTTAAATAGCAAGTTCGATTTTGCGTGCCCCACTGCCGCTGCCGCTGTAGCTGCGTTTTTACCGTGAACGGAGAATTGCAAGAATAGCTAGCCGCAGCGCTGCGTGCGCCCGCGCCGCCGCGTTTAGCGTCGCGTGGGACGCGGCGATGCCATCCGCGGGCTCCGCTTGCATTTCAAGCATACGCGTGTAATAACGCTTCTCCGTAAACGCTCTCATACAACACCCATACATGTTTGAATTTAGTGCGGCCCGCGCCGCCCAACGCTACGCGCAACGCCCCGCATCTTCGCAAACGGGCACTAAGAACACTGTGTGTGCAGGGTGGGCGTTTTTGGGTTTTTGTCTTATGTAATTTAAACGTTCGAAAAATGCTGATTCTCAGGCTGAGAATCAGCATTTTTCGAAAGTTTGAATAAATGAGTTTTGAATTTTTTATTGAATTGAATTGTGTAAACAATCTAATCAAGAAATACTATGCAAATGGACACATTGATATCGTTATTTTATTTGAATACCTACTACGTAACCTCTAAATGTCAAAAACGTACTTTTGGTTCGTAAATTCATGTGGCGTCTTCTAGCACCAACTCACGGTGCAGAAGGTGCGCGGCGATTAAATGCAAGCGGGTGAAGCGTCGCCGGTTATCTCCTGGCGGTAGAGGGGCAGCGCCGGCGGCGCGGGCGGCGCGGCTTTTCGACGATTTGATAAACTGCAGAGCGTTTGTTACTTCCGACCCGCCGTTACTTCTACTTGTGTACCCGGTCTCCCCTACATTTATTTTTTTATTCTTTATGTCATGTTATCCTTTTTGTCACTGTCATATGTCACTGACAGTGACAGGCAGCCTTATCTGCCCGCTCAAAGTACTCCGCACAGTCCGCAACTCCGCTCCGCTATCTGGCTCCGCTACCTTGCTCCGCACAGTCCGTAACTCCGCTCCGCTAACTCGCTCCGCATCAATGGACAGACACTGTCCTTAACTCCGCTCCTCTCCGCTGCCTCGCCCCGCTCCGCAGCCTCGCTCCGCTTCAATGGACAGGCAGCCTTAGCGGAGATCTCGGAACAAAATTTTGCATTACATTTTGTTTTGTATAATTTTTGTTAAATATATTTTGCCTTGTTTTAATATCTTTTTCGTGCTTTTTGATTTTTATTGTACTAAGCTAGATCTTATATGTGAACGATGTGGTCTCTTAAAATTGGAAGCGCACACTTTTATTTGTCCCTGTTCCTGTAAACACGCATTTAACCTATCGGAGAAACCAGTACATTCGGCCTTGACCACCAGAAGTGGTTATCATATTAGTGGTACAGCAGCTTCAATATCATCAGGATTGTGCCGGAATATAATAACAGTTCGTCGTGGACGTTGTACGACAGCGGCACCCTTAACATCATTTCTGCCATTACAAAACAGCCGCCACGCAACCAACGACGCGTTGCATCGACGTGGCTTCTGACCGTTCACTATAACTTGTCCCTTGCCATCATGTTGACACCATTGCTTATCAAGCTTATTTTCAATACTCATAGAGTTCAAAATGGCAATGGCATTAGGCAGCACCTACCTAGCGCATTCCTGTTCGCGGCGGTGCTATCTAATTGGTTTGTTGGTAAACTTTAACAGTGGAGCCAACATAACGGCAAAGGAACTATTTGATGAAACTGAGGATGAAACGCACTTTAGTGACAGGTTTGTGTCTATCTCTTTACCTACGGATACGACGCGGCGACGACGGTCTGCTAGTGACTGTCTTCAGCTAGTGTCACTCTTATCCGACCTCTTTGGTGGTTCAGCCTAGTAAATCCGTTACAAAACTAAACGGCGGCGCTAGATTGAAAGTGGAGATAAAATATACTTTTTAATTATTATTTTTTGTCCGTGTTCGTGAAAAAATCCACGAAAAAGCAGGACAGTCTTCGCAATAAAAACTTTCGAGATATAGCACCACACTTTTCACAACAAACTTTTCTCGTAGACATTGCCAATTAATGAGTTTATCAACTTAGCTATTGCTCCAAAGCCGGTCGGGAACAGCTATTGAAACCTACGACAAAGTTTTTATTGCCCCAGTCTGAAAAGAAATCCCGACCAACGTGTTTCATTGCCTACGATAATGATGTCAATTAGGAAAGAATGGACGTTGATGGCGTAATATACGTTGGTTCCTTTCGTTTGAAAGGACACTGTTGGTGTGTCAACCTGTAGATAAAGGTTACGAGCGTTGCCCGCGGCTTCACGTATCTATGTAATCTATTGGCATTCGGTATAAGTTAATAGGAACGCGAAGTCAAGTTGTGCTGTGTTGTTGCTAGAACGTGCACGACCTGTTTTAGCCATCACTTCGAGTCGTGCGAATCTACATTTGCACGACTAAGAGGTGCGGGTGAGCTGAGATCCGAGGTGAGGTTCTAGAGTTCACCTCTAGATCGCCTCACAGGCAATTTCAATAAGATTTTCTCTAATTTGGATCTAATCGCTTTATAAGTTAGAAAATTTAAAAACATATTGCTTTATATTCGTAATAGCCTCTAGAACATCAGTTTTACATTTGTCAAAGGCTTATGGGCTACACATCACTTTTTTAGGGTTTCGTAGTCGTCAACAAGGAACAAAGTTTCGCCATGTCCGTCTGTCTGTCCGCGGCTTAGCTCAGAGAATCTTATGTAGTACTAGAAAGCTGTAATTTTGCATGAATATTAATTACGCCGACGAAGTAGTTAAATAAAATCAACAAATTCTTTTTTTTATATACGAGTATGTACCTTTACTCTATGGGATACGTCCCCTACATGTTAAGTAGGGATGGTTTTTTCTCTCGTTTATCCCATGGCGTGGTTCGCTCAAAAATATTGTAAGTGTGAGAAAACCATTTTTGGATTCAGGGATTCGTTTGCGAAATCATCATCATCAGCCTATTGATGTTCCCACTGCTGGGACACAGGCCTCCTCTCGGTGAGAGGGTGTGGGCCGTAATCCATCACGCGGGCCCAGTGCGGGTTGGTAGATGTCAGATGTCTTCGAATTATTGGTTCTAAGACATGCCGGTTTCCTCACGATGTTTTCCTTCACCGTTTTTGCGAAATATTAAGCTATAATTTAAGTGTAAATTTTTGTTAGAGTCAAGTGTTTTGGATAAATGAAAAAAAATCACGGCAGTATATACGTAAAATAAATAAATAAAATAAAAATTGTTTATTGGTAAAAACAAGTATGGGTATCAACAAAATTTTTGATTGGATCCTCCTTTTAGGCAGATAGTGCCTGTATTAGGAGAGTCCGCTCTTCCATAGCAAGACGTGTTTTATAAAAAGCCAAACGTATAATTTTTATGCTAAATAAAACTACATAAATTAACATTAATTTAAATTAATTGTCTGTATGAGTGGGTGTAAGTATGTGTGTGAGTGAGTGATATGTGAGTGAAAGTTTAGCCTGAAGGTGTAACTGAGAGTACATGAGTGTGAGGGTGTGTATGTGTCAAGGTTTCAGAAGTGTTTCGGTATCATCGTAGGTTAGCGTTTGTATCCATTCCATTATTATTTTTTTACTGTCATAGTAGTTTTTGGGATAAATGTAGATGTATTTATTAATTTTATTATATAGCGCAGCAGATCGTTTACTAAATTGCATACTGGCAAACAAAGTCCTTGTCCTAGGGATATTTAATATCATATGTTTCCTTCTTTTTGTCAGTATGCCAGCATCATAGGAAAGAGACTTATGTTTTTTCAGTATGACTTTTACAATGTAAAGTTTTCTGACTGAGAGCAACTTACTAAGTCGATATAGGTCTTCAGTAGGATATCTCTTTTTTTTTAAAGTACATGCACTTAATAAGAGCGCGTTGGGCCCTTTCCACCGCTAGAAATTTTGTTTTGGCTGCACCACCCCAGACAGGTATGCAATAGGAAAGTACTGACTGGACTAGCGCAACATAAATCATCTTAAGGAAATCTTTTTGATGGCCTGACTGATTAGCGGCAGTCTTGGGAACGACGTATCTAAGAGTCCTGAACATCCAGCTTAATTTCCTGACTCTATTAGCAACCTGCTCAATGTGTGGGTACCATGATAGTCTCTGGTCCACTATAACACCTAGGTACTTAATATGACGTACTTTGTTAATTGTTGAGCAGCCACAACTATTACAATTATAGCTATTGCAAGTATGTATTTTAACATTAAAATCTTCCTCTGGTTGTGTACGTTGGCAGACACTAAAGCAAATGTAATTTGTTTTTGTGATGTTTAATGTTAGCAAATTAACTGTCAACCACTTGGCGATTTTAGCCAAGCCTGTCTCAGCACTAAGTTTAACATTCTGCCATGTATCACCAGTGAAGACTACAGCAGTATCATCCGCGTAAGAGAAGACTTGTGCGTTTGCAACATTTATGTTACAAAGTTCATTGACGTAAATAAGAAACAATGTAGGTCCCAATACGCTTCCTTGAGGGATGATGTGTTTGCGCCGTATGATGTGTTTGCGTCTTCACTAGTATACTGGCCCACTCTAACCCTCTGCTTCCTGTTTTCGAGATAATCCTTGAAAAGGCTAAGAGACACTCCGCGAACCCCGATAGATTCCAGCTTTCTTACAAGGATTGGGACAGAGACGGTGTCGAAGGCTTTTTTTAAATCTAAGAATGCAGTTATACATTTTTGACCTTTATCAAGCTGTTCAGTTATATGAGTACTTAGTGCAGTAACTGCATCTTCGGTGGAAATCCCTCGACGAAAGCCAAATTGTGACTCAGATAGTATGTTGAAATCTTTTAGGTATGTTAAAAGCCTTATATTGATAAGTTTTTCTATTATTTTTGATATAGAGGGTAATACAGATATGGGCCTGAAATTAGATATATCGTCTCTGTCCCCACCCTTGTACACTGGTGTTATAATAGCCAGCTTTAAGGAAGTCGGGAAGATGCCCCCACCAAAGCAAAGATTAGAAAGATGTGTAATTATAGGAACAACCTCTTTTCTTATATATTTGAGAAATGCAGTAGAAACATTGTCCCAACCAGACGCACTGTCTGATTTGAGACTCATAAGGACATGATTCACTTCATCATCGTCAGTGTCTAACATTACGAAGGAGTTGGATTGAGTTCGTTGTGAACAGAGGTCATTTTCATCGTGGATTGAAGTTGGCTGTATTTTTTGAGCAAGGCTCTTACCAATGTTCGCGAAATATTCGTTAATATAGTTAACTGATTCTAAAGGAGTCGATTTTATATCAAGTAGGTCTGTATTGCAATTGTTAGGTTTATTTGAGAAAGTTATAGTTTTAATGTTCTTCCAAAGTAATTTATTGTTAGCAACTGATTTAGTAATTAATTCTCTTTCATATGTTCGTTTTAATTTTTTAATAAGATTATTACAATGATTTCTATATCTAATATATGTTATTTTTAATATGTCGTTGTATGGATCTTTTTTATTATCCTTCTGTAGCTTATTACGATTTTTAATACAACGTAAAATTCCTGGGGTTATCCATGGTTTTATAATGCGCTTACTGTTTACGTATATCACGAATCACGAAATTAAAAGGAAAACTATCACAGCTAGGCTCTAAACGTTAACGAGTAATAATCGACGAACTTACATTTGCGGTTGCAGAAACATTCTCAACTACAATGTTAAGTTCGTTCTTGGGATAAATTCATCCTAACTACGGAACCCTTCATTGTGCGTGGTCCAATACACTACTTTTGAAGGCAGCTCAGAAGGTATGTCTTTTATTCTTTGCAATTTTATTGTGTGAAAATTGCCAAAGTTTTTGCCTAGTTTGTTTCTTAAAAGGTTATTGTCCCTCATCAATGAAAACTTGATATCGGTTCTAAATAACCTTGTTACAAACTCCCATAATAATATCTGATACTGATATCCTATGTTCCGAAGGTCCCTTTCTCCAATAAATCAGAAATATTTGAGAAAGGGACCTTTGGAAAGAGGATCCAATTGGACCGGTTCATTTTACAATAATCTGGCGATAATAATTTTATTTTGGCCATGTTAGTTTCATGGGGCTCTTCGCTACATGGTAACAGCCACACGGGATGATTGAAGTGGTAAGATACGCTAGCCGTCGGTTCGTGGATCCGTTACCTACATATTGAGACCCCTCCGTGGCTGGGAAAGCATGTTAAGTGCTCGTTTACGGAGACGCGGGGCGTTGCGCGTCGCGTGTGGCGTGGCGACTAGTGGCGTGTCGGACGTTTTTTCAGTTTAAAGACATGGACAGGTGGCGCGTGCATCGGCCCGCGTCATCACACGCGCAAACACAAACATATGGGTCATTGTCAAGCTTAGGGTTTTTTTTTGCGAAAAAAAGAAACACGTGATTTATAAAAATCAAAGGTATATTATGACTCTTACTTAACGTTACAACAAAAGTGAGTATCAGTCTGAGATCAATAATACGAAAAAGGCGATTTATAAGGAAATAACAATATTTCGGTTCCACCGAAAAGACTAGTATGTCCACCGAGTGGACTAAAATGTAAATTATTGAAAAAAAACAAAACAAAAAAGTGATTAATATCTTGAACAAACATAACGTTAATGCTATCTTCACATAATCACAAACAAATCAGTCACTTAAAAGCATTCAAAAAGTAAATAAAAAAATGTTTTGTGTCTGTCTACCGAAAAGACAATTCATTTCGGTGGTCAAAATATGTCTTCGTCGTCAAAAGACCAGAAGCGTTCAATCCGTTCAGCCAGAGAAAGGTGAATTAGTGAATTCTCTGGTTTTGCCGTTGACGTATCTGAGCTGTCAGAATATACGTCCGAAAATTGTATGCGCTTATGGACATTACCTCCAATCACCAGTGATGGACTGCGCTCGTCAATTTTCAATGGTTGCTGCATCGAGCCACTCGCAATTGGCCTGGACCGTCGGCTACTGGACTGTGCAAAGGAGTCAAGGTTGGATTCCGTGAATTCATCCGTTCCGCGGGAGCTGGTGTGTCATTCCGAGTAGGACTTTGCAGAGGAGTCGTCAGGAACTCAGGACTGGACTTTATAGATTTGGAACATTATTTTGGAGAAGTCTGGGACATAGTGCTATGTCAAGTTTTTTGTCTAAACCGTTATGTATACAAGTATTTTCTGAACTAGGTACATTTCATACAACACAACCTACAAAACTCAAGCATCATTTCTTCAGCTTTCTTCCGATAGTAATATTCTCTGTCCTTTCTTCAGTTTTCTTCCAAGGCTTCTGGATAAGTTTTTCACGCGCCTTCCTCATACTCAATGTTTTTTGCTTACGGCTTCGTTTTTTTTTTCAAAAGCATAACAAGCAATGCACACAAATGAAAAGAAAGTAAAGCTGTGCAAGGTAGAGCAGGAGATTTTGTTAGTAAAAAATTATGCATAGGGGAAAAAACCGTGCTTATGAAAAAATATTATTTCCCATGCCCTTAGAAATACATTACAGGTACCAATCATTGTTAACTTAGAGTATATAGCAATGGATAACTACATTAACTACAAGTCGACATGGCGTAGAAAGGTGTGAGGGAAGTGGTGGTTTAAATCATATTTACTCATAAAAATAAAGCGAAAATGAAACAAAAATAGGTCATTAGTCCTTAACTGATAAAAACACCAGTAATCAGAAGCAGTTTTATAAGTTATAATAACTAAATAACCCACCAATAACCACTCGGTGGACATCTGTCATTTCGGTGGACAAAAGTTCCACCAAAAAGATGTCCACCGAATGGACATTTTTCGCAAAATCATTCACACCTTGCGCCGTTAATAGGTTATGTCAAAAGCAAAGGTATATTCATAAAGTTTCATTGTTTAACTAGTTGTTAAGAATGTTTGATGAATTTATAGTGATTTATTTACCAAACTACAGCAGTAACCGGAAAGACAACTCAACTTTGACATCACTAAATATTTTTCTTAGCGGAACAACAACGTTTTCTGCGTACGAGTCACGGCAAAATGATCTCTAATAGGGATAGTACGATATTGGCTGCGTTCAATTTTACTTTCCGTTCCATCATTTGACATTTACTTCATTTTAGACAGTATCGAAAGTAATGTCCACCGGAAAGACAAAAAATGTTGTGACAAGATTAAATTATGCAAAAAGTGTGTTTTATTTCTATCATTTTTTTAAATATTTTTAACGTTAAATGGAAAACATACGTAGATTAGGAAAATATATAATTTTTGTAAAATAATAAAAAGCACGTATTTATTATAAGCTACATTCTATTGAAAGGTAGAATGCGAACAGTCCACCGAAGTGGACAATTCGGTTAAATGGTGGTGGTAAATAGTAAAAAATAAATAAATTTATACATATCTGTTACAGTATGGTCTAGTACGTTTCGTTTACTTTACTATTATGATGAAAAATTAAGACGCAGTTATTAAAAGTGTCATAAATAATACGTATGAACAGTTTTTTTTAGGGTTATGACAATGACCCATATGGCAATATATGATGTTGTTTACTTCATAAATTGTGTGTCCGTAAACGAGCACTAAGCCATTGTACCCGTCTGTCATACCTACATGTTTGACAGTCGTTACGGGTAGTCAGAACTCTGAGAGTCAGAAGCCCAAAAGTCTGACAACTAGTCTTACCAAGGGGTATCGTGTTACCCAGTAGGTAAGGCTGCCTGTCCACTGGAGCGGAGCGGAGAAAAGAGGAGCGGAGATGTGCCAATATTAACCAATAGAATCTTGACTCGACTTGACTCCGCCCCTGAGTTTAGATTTGATTGGTTAATAATGGCACATCTCCGCTCCGCTCCCCTCCTCTCCGCTCCAGTGGACAGGCAGCCTTATTGGGCTGTGGAGGTCATATAGGCAGTCGCTCCATGTAAAATACTGGTATTCAGCTGCATCCGGTTAGTCTGGAAACGGGCCACAATATAATATTGTTGGGAAAATGCTAGGCAGATTGATTGTTAGTCTCGTGGTTCTAAGCGCGACTACAGAGCGTGGCGTACTGGGTGCAATTCCATGTTCAGGTTTTTCCATCTGGAATCCCGCGGGCACAAATTGACACAGTGAATGAAAGCTGTCAATGCGTGAGTCCGCAAATATCGGAGGGCACTACAGAAGCGTAGCAACATTCCTTGAATGCGTTATTGAATTGAATACGCAGAGCATTGTAAGCATTTTGGGTATATGTGAACCACAGGGCTCCTGAGTACAGCGATGAGCAGTATACCTTAAAAAAGTTATAAAAAAAATAAAAAAAACCCGACTGCAAAAAATACATTCAGAGACAAACCAATAACTGAAATATGGTGTAACTTATTTGTCCATCTGTGATACCAAAATTCTATTGATCGATTCGAGTTCGAGTCGATTGTTTTCTTAAATAACATTTTACCATATTCTTTTTGTTTTTAACATGACGTGTAAAAGTGATTTCGGATTACTATTTACAGAATAAACCATTTCATTTCATAATCAGATTTTGGACACCACGTAGTGTAATAGCACTTGACAATAATATATCCAATGAGTCCAAACACGATGGTGCTGTCTTGTTTGATTAAGGAGTTCCTGTGCCCGTTTTCCAGCTCCATCAGCAGACTTTGGACACCACCTAGTGTAATTATATACTTACATACATAATCAACCTATTAATGTGGCCTCCTCTCTGTGAGAGGGAGTGGCCGTAATCTACCACGCGGGTCCAGTGCGGGTTGGTAGATGTCACATGTCTTCGAATTTTTGGTTCTAAGACATGCCGGTTTCCTCACGATGTTTTGCTTAACCGTTTTGAGAGCAGTGGTGATGAAATTATTTACACAAAGTAAAGCGCCTGCTTGGGTTCGAACCCACGACTCGTAAGTCGGGGCAAATACCACTGGGCCACCACTACTCTCTAGTGTAATAGCACTTGTTAATATACAGGATGAAATTGAAAACATGCGACAACTCTTAAGGGGTCATTTTACTCATCATTATGAACAACTTTCACTATGGGACCAACCCTGAAATCGCGAAAAAAAAAACAGCTGTTCCCTACATTTTGACGAGCTATGCAAACATAAATGTAGGGAACAGCTGTTTTTTTTTTCGCGATTTCAGGGTTGGTCCCATAGTGAAAGTTGTTCATAATGATGAGTAAAATGACCCCTTAAGAGTTGTCGCATGTTTTCAATTTCATCCTGTATATCCAAACACGTTGGTGCTATCTTGTTTGGTTGAGGAGTTCCCATGGTTGCCTTCCGGCTCCGTCATTAGACCCTGGACACCTCACCTAGTTGAGTTCAAACACGATGGTGCTACCTATTTTGTTTTATTGAGGAGTTCCTATGGCCACCTTTCGGTTCCATCATCAGGTCCTGGACAAAACCTAGTGTAATAGTACATGCTAATTTAATTCATAACCAATAAGTACAAACACAATTGTGCTATCTCGTTTAATTGAGGAGTTCCGATGGCCAGTTTCCCACTCCATTATTAGTCTCTGGCCACTATCTTGGGCTATATATAGTTCTTGATAAGACAAAACCAACGAATTTAAACTCAACAACAACGTTATCTTATTTAGTTGAGGAGTTCTTATGGCCATCTTCGGGCTCCATCATCAAACCAGCTCTATGATATCATGTTTTTAAAATGTCCCTGTAGTTAATGTATGGCAAGTTTCAGCTCAATCGGATGCCAGAAAGTGATTGAAAAACTGGAAACATACGAACTATTATAAGCAAGCTAATAAAAACCTTGTCAAAATACGAAAAACAGGTGACACGGGAGTCCTTATCAAACTTTTTGTTCATAGATACACTTACCATAACCACAGTGAATATGGCAATTTAAATTGACAGTGAAATTCAGTTTTGACAACTTTCACGCGTAATAATAATATTTTATTATAGGCTAAGTTATGTAACACATATTACCTCTGGTGAAATGGCATCAGAGCTTAATGATGACACAGTACACAGGGTCCCCAAGACGTTGCCCCCGTTGGCCCCGCAACGCCCTGCGCCTTCGACATCCGCCCAATTAGAACCTCTTGAACAAACACGTATGCAGAGTTTCTGTAAATTTATATACGACAAGGAGAAAGGAGAATTCTTTTATAGAACCTGTAAAAGTTGGGGACTGATACTCACGTATTCATGTATATATTTTATATTTCTTTGCACTTTTTTTCTCATACTTCTCTACATATCTTTGATTATACTTAAAAAGACGGTTGACTTTCATAATGTAGATTATAATGATATTCAATCGCTTACGTATCCAAAACATGGTATAGGACTAACAGCAACACCGACATCTGAAACCAATGTCCCATTGATTTGGTACAAGAATGGAGCAAAGGATGACTACGACAAATATATTCACGCAATTGACAAGTTCCTATCGAGTAACAGGCGGAAAAGAGAAGTTAGTAGTTTAGGACCATGTGGACAGTCTCCTTATGGTTATGGCGAAAACCCTTGTGTAATTGTAAGAATTAATAAGCGTTTCAACTGGGCTGGCAAACCCCTGCATTTCAACTCTACGATTGCGAAGTCAGCGCCGGCAGAAGTTCAGACTTGGATGAGAGCAGACAGGACGAAACTGTGGCTGCAGTGTAGCGGATACCACTCATATGATAAGGAACACATTGGCAGAATAAAGTATTACCCCGATCCTCCAGGATTTGACGCAAGTATGTTTCCGATTGATGCCTCCATGAAGTCTCCTTTGGTGGCAATACAAATATCCGAGTTTACCATAGGTATGTCGTTAGCTATCGAATGTAAACTGTGGTATGACACTGGCCCATCGACGATCGACTTTATGCTCTACGTCGCCCCTGGAGAGAAGATAGCTGTATAATAGTATTAATGCATAATTTGTACAGGTACCTGTAATATTAAAATGTATTGTTTATAAAGCGGTTACTTTATATTTACAACTGTAGCAGCTACCCGTGGCTTTCTTTTTATTTCATTTCAT
Organism: Conistra vaccinii; assembly: GCA_948150665.1. Taxonomy (NCBI): domain Eukaryota; kingdom Metazoa; phylum Arthropoda; class Insecta; order Lepidoptera; family Noctuidae; genus Conistra; species Conistra vaccinii. Next base: position 5,090,381 of record OX411328.1, read on the forward strand.
TCTTTTTCTTTTAGCTGTCAATAGTCTGCTAGGAATTGTCTTAATTAATTAATACGTTATCCGCTTGACCCTTACAGTGGACATCATTTATAACAATTAAAATTCTATTGTGTCTCGTTAATGACAGCTGAAGGTTTAAGAGGGTGCATCCTAAAAGTTGGCAACGTCGTAAATAGCTGTCAAATATTTACATGTTTCGATTAATTTGGAAATAATACTGTATGGAAATAAGAAATGTGGCTAACCAATTGACTAGAATATTAATAATGAATTGCAATTATAGCATTGAATTTGATGTTGTACCCGTTTTAGGTGAAAAAAAGGCATTGGAAAATTTCCAAATACTTTTTTTACATCTAAAACTAACTATTCGGTGTTACGATATTAATTATTGCATTTCATAATCAATATTCTAGTTCGCTAGTTAGCCAGATTTTTTAATTCCATACAGATATATTATCAAATTAATCAAAACAGCGAAATATTTGACATCTATTTGCGACGTTGCCAACTTTCAGAATAACTGTTGTAGCTGTTGTAGTCTACTAAAGGCACATCATGCTCCTTGTGGTCTTAGTAACCAAGTTGGGGTGGATATTTTTAGAAATTGCATATTGTTTATAGTGGATAGGTACCTTTCAGATGCAACATAATACTTCTTTCGTTATCATGAGTCATATTGGGAGTATTGAGATATCCATCTATCATTTCATAGAAGACAAATTTTGGTCTCAGTATACTAGGTGGAGACGACAATACAACAAAAAATTTAACGGCGCGTCCCTAATGACGATCCCATTCTGTATACAAAAATTTAATTGGATATATTCAATAGTTTAGTCAATATAGCTCGGCAAAACCCATAGTCGGCTCGGCTTATTTCGTTTATCCACCACAAAAATCCACACTAAGCTGGATATTCTGAAAAGTATGCCCGAGAATCCACCTTAGGCCTAGTTGGATAAACGGAATTTATTGGCTTAGGGTGGATCCGGCATAGATTACATTACATTTAGTTTATTTGAAAAACCCATTTTTTTATTTCGAAGCTAGGATTTTTTTGACAGTTCCAAAATACTCTTATGCATTAGTAGTACCAGTATTTTCATTTATTGTTGTAATGTAGTCTCCACATTGTATAATATACATGACGAAGAGTGGTGGCCCAGTGGTAACGGTCGTGACATACGAGCTGTAGATCGTAGGTTTGAACCCAGACAGGTGCTTTACTTTGTGTAAATTATTTCATCACCACTGCTCTCAAAACGGTTGTTATGGGTTTAAGGTGCAGTTTTGCTTGTGGGAATTCTGAGTAATAAAAATACGTGCTTGCACTATGCTGATTTATTTGCGACTGTTTTGGTGACAATTTCCTATTGATATTATGGACACACACACATGCATAGGTACTTGCTCCACTCTTTCACACAAACATTGATCTTACTCGACATACCGCCCACCAAAGGGTCTATGGCCCTTTTACAATGTCTCATAAACTTAATTCAATTAACTACAATGGAAATGATAATCTAACACATACGATAAGTACCTACTTAGTTAAGTTAAATCAGTTAAGTAATCTTACATTTTGATATTAAAACAAATAACATGCACATTCAAGTATCAATCAATATCTATTGGTAAATAACATAACTTATTAAATGACCTTCGCACTACACTATCACCACTTTTCACAGAATACACACGCGTTACACCGTCAGTACCTGGGTGCTTGTCAACAATGCGTCCCATCATCCATTTACCCGGAGGTAAATTATCTGATTTGATTAGGACAATGTGTCCTAGGTCAAACTCCTTGACTTTGTGGTGCCATTTTGAACGTTCTTGCATTCTTGACAGGTATTCTTGTTGCCATCTGTGCCAGAAGTCAGTCAATAACCTTTGTTGATGCTGCCATCTCGATAAATGGCTCATTGGGATATCTCGGAGGTCTGGTGTCGGCACAGTGATGGGTGTTTCACCAATAAGGAAATGACCGGGGGTCAGTGGTTGCAGGTGATCGTTGTCCGTGTCATCCAATATGGTTAGAGGCCGTGAGTTGAGGCAAGCCTCAACTTGACATAACAAGGTGCTCAATTCTTCGTAGGTCATATGTCTAGTCATGATCCGCTTTAAGTGATGTTTCATCGCTTTCACCCCAGCTTCCCAGAGTCCGCCCATGTGTGGGCTGTAGGCTGGGATGAAATGCCACTTTGTTCCCTCGATTGCTAACTTCTCGGCGATTGGACCATCGAATTGTAATTTAGCCTCAGTCCAATCTGCTACCAGTTGCCTGTTTGCACCAACGAAGTTGCGTCCTTGGTCGCTCCATATCTGAGCGCATCTTCCTCGCCTTGCTACAAATCTTCGGAAGGCTGCGATGAAGGCATCTGACGTGAGATCTCCTACCAATTCCAGGTGAATCGCCTTTGTCGACATACAGACCAAGACAGCGATGTATGCTTTGTGCGTTTTAGCTCCCCTGCCTCTAGAAATCAAGACCTGATACGGGCCTGCGAAGTCAATGCCCGTGTTCCAGAAAGGTTTTGCAGGTGTCACTCGAACTCGAGGTAGGTCTCCCATTTGCTGTGGCCTTGCCGTAGCGTTTAATTTAGCACAAATGAGACATTTTTTGATTTTAGATTTAACTAATGTCCTTGCTTTCAGGATCCAGTATCTAGTTCGTAGGAAACAAAGCATTGCTTGAACTCCGCCATGCAGCGTTTGCCGGTGAGCATCGGTAACGAGGAGAGTGGTAAGGTTGTTGTCACGATCAAGGATAATCGGATGTTTGCTATCTTCATTTAGGTCAGAGTGACGCAGTCTTCCGCCCACCTTGAGGAGTCCATTCTCGTCCAGGTAAGGTTTTAAATTGTTAATTTTACTCTTTCTTTTAATTGGTAAGTTTGATTTCAGGTGGTGAATTTCTTCTTCGAAGCTATCCCTTTGTGCTATTCTCAAGCAAGTTTTTAATGCATCATCTAGTTCCTCCGTGTTCATAGGTAAGTCTTTATTTTCTATTTTTCTTCCCCTTAAAAATCGTTTGCAGTACACTATTACTTTAAGAAGTTCTTGTAAAGTATCACAATTTTCAAATTTTGCAGATATACTTTTTTCATTGTCAATTATTGTTAGGCTAACTTGTATTGTTTCTTTTCTTTCCAGGTCCGTCATCATCATGTTTGGTCTGCTGTATTGGATTTCTCCTTCTGTCAGCCACTTTGGACCCTTCCACCACAGTTCATCGTCCTTTAGGTCTAATAAGGAATTTCCCCGCGAAGCGGTGTCAGCTGGATTTTCTTGTGATTTGACATGATACCAATTATGATTGCCAATGTGGTCCAGTATTTCAACTACCCTATTTCTAACGTACGTGTTCCATCTTGCAGGATCACCGAAAAGCCAGGAAAGTACAATAGTAGAATCGGTCCATGCGAATATCTGACAGGTTGGTATATTCATTGCTTCCTTTATCTGCTTCAAGAGTCCAGCCAGCAGCACAGCTCCACTGAGTTCGAGACGAGGTAAGGATTGGGGCTTAGTAGGGGCTACCTTCGTTTTAGCGGCAATGATGGAGGTCTTTACGTCACCCTTGGATGTTCGTATTCTTAGAAAAGCTACTGCAGCGTAAGCTTTCGCTGATGCGTCACAGAAGCCGTGGATACTGATGTTATTCATAGTATTTTCAGTAGTATGAAGCCATCTGTCTATCTCAATATCAGGTAAGTATAGATTAATTGATTCTCGTAGGTTATTCCACTCTGCGGCAATGTTTTCGTCTACTTCTTCATCCCATGTTACTCCTTGCAGCCATAATCGTTGAATGAGAAGTTTTGCTGGCAAAATAGAAGGTGCCAGCCAGCCTAGTGGATCAAATAATCTCTGTAGGTCGGCCAGAATTGTTCTCTTCGTAGTGAGCCTTGACGTAGCAGGTAAGTTTGGGCTGTATTGAAATCGATCATTGCCCATGTTCCAGTGTAATCCTAAGGCTCGTGTAATTCCGTCTAATGTAATATCTAATTTTACGAGAGAGCTTCTTTCAGCTTCTTCAAATTCTTTAAGAAAGTCAGCATCGTTAGAACACCACTTTCTCAGTTTGAACCCGCCCTTCTGAAGTATGGCATCTATTTCTTTGGCCACTTTTAATGCGTCTGCTACACAGTCTTTACCTGACATCATGTCATCCATGAAGTAGTCGCGTCTTATTATTTCCGCCGCTTCAGGATAGTTTCGTCCTTCATCTTTGGCTACTTGATGCAAGGTCCTTACTGCCAAGTAAGGTGCAGAAGCAGTTCCGAACGTGACTCTGGTAAGACGGTAGTCTTGGACAGGTTCTTGATTATCGTTTCTCCATAAAATTCGTTGCAGATCTCGGTCTTCCTCTTTAACGATGATTTGTAGATACATTTTTTGGATATCAGCCACGAAGCAAACCTTCTTCATCCGCCATCGCATGATTAGACTTCTCATGTCGTCTTGTAACTGTGGGCCTACCATCAGTTCATCATTGAGTGATACATTGTTGTTTCCCTTTTGAGAAGCGTTAAAAACAGTTCTCAAATTGGATGTCTCTTTGTCTTCCTTTATTACCGCGTGGTGCGGTAGGTACACAGAGGGATTGGAAATTTCTTGTTTCGGTACTTCTTCCATGTAATTTAATTCGTAATCTTTCATGACTGTAGCATAGTCGCTTTTAAGTTTTAGGTTATTCTTGAATCTTTGTTCTAATTGATATAATCTCTTGAATGCTATTGTTCTCGTATCTCCATGGGTTGATAATAGCATATTAGATTTCTTTGGCAAGGTAACAATATACCGTCCATCCTTGTTTCTTGTGGTCGTGGTCTCATAGATTTTCTCGCACTTTCGTTCCTCAGCTGTGGGTTTTTGTTTGTCATATGGGTCTTGTTCCCACATTCGTTTCAGCAGCTCATTCAGATCAAGATTGAGGTGCATGACGATAATTTCATCTCCAGGTAGTTTGTGTTCCACGTTCCCAAATAGAATCCAACCCAGGGTGGTATTTTGTGCACATGGTGTTCCTGGGGGACCCTTGATAACTTCACCTTTCATGATTTGGGCACACACGTCGACACCCAGTAATAAATCTACTCGTCCTGATTTATTGAAGCTTGGATCCGCCAGAGCGAGTCCTTTCAGATGCGGCCAGGTGTCGGTGGAGATGGTTTGTGACGGTAATTTGGTAGTGAGTTGCGTAGTCATGATGTAAGTTTTGACCTTAAGGTTGAAACCAGCGTCGTGTCTGGATAGTAGTTCGAATTCTGCAGCATGTTTAACGTTTGTTTTGGTTGAGCCGACTCCAGTGATGGTGCCATTGACAGGCGTTCTCCTCAATCGTAATATCTGGGCCGCTCTTTCACTCATGAACGTTGCTTGAGAGCCGTGGTCAATCAAAGCACGGAGTACTGTCACTTGTCCCGAGTCATGGTTTTTTACTGGTACAAGGGCTGTAGCCAGTAATGCAGTGGACAAATTAGCAGCGACATGCGTTGATAGTGTAACGTTGGTTTCGGGTGATTTTGCAGAATCTTGTTTAGTTTCAACTTCATCTTGTTTCTTGTTGTCTGGTTGATTTGGTGACGTCATCGGCGTGGATTGATGCGTGAGCGTGTGATGACGTTTGTGACATTTTCGGCAGGACATCTTCAGGCGACATCTATAAGCGGAGTGTCCTGGGGCCAGACAATTATAGCATAGATTGTTTTGTTTCAGGTACTCACACCTCTCTGCTGCATTCAGTTTTATAAATTCCTCACAGTGACATAATGTGTGGTCCTTTTTGCACAAAGCGCAGCTTCTTGGTTTTGAAGAGGTGGTATCTAATGTGGACACGTGTACAGCGTATTCTTTTCCCTTAGGTGTAGGCTTTTCTCTGCTTGCAGGCGTGATAAGTTCGAGCGTGCGGAACTTTGATTGTAGGAACTTGTGTAGTGCATCCCATTTAGGTAACTCGTCGGCATTGTCATCGTAAGCAACTTCTTCCCATTCACGATGCGTGTCTGGGTCCAATTTTTGGACGATTAAAAATACAATGAGTGTGTGGGTAAGTGTATCCCATGAGCTGGTTGAAAGATTCAGGTTTGTCAGTGCGTTCAGACATTCAGTAGTTGTATCCAATATTGATTTAATGTTATTTGCAGTTTGCGTAGATATCTTCTTTTGTGCAAACAATCTTTTCAATATTGAGTTGACAATAATGCGCTTGTTACCGAAACGCGCCTTCAACATACTAAACGCGCCGTCATAGTTAACCTCTGTAACTTGCACATGCTTCACCAGCGACAGGGCTTCTCCCGTAAGGCTGCTTTTTAAATAGTGCATCTTTTGTACCTTACTCAATGTTAGATTGTTGTGCACTAATGACATATAAAGATCTTGATAAGCAGGCCACTCATCATAAATACCTGAGAAGATGGGAAGTTGAATCCTTGGTAACTTCACTTGTACTTCCATAGAACCACTAATGTCATGGTCAGTTTGCATAGGAACGGACTTGTTGTATGAACACAATAAATCATTAAGATCGGCTATTAAACAAGTATACAAATCTTCCTGAACAAAGCATTCTTCATTAACGAAATACGGAATGTCTTGTCGATTCGCTTTTGGAACACATTTCACCAGTTCTATATATGCACTTTTATATGTAGACCAAGATGCTTCAATGTTTTTAATACGTGCTTCTATGTATCCTTTTGTTAAACGTTGTTTCGGACATTTCTTAAGGTTTGATTGAGTTTTTCCTAACAACATAGCCGTATCTTCTAACACATTTAATAATTGTTCCTTTGTATTTGCCATATTTGTTGTAATAAACCTTCAATTCGTTGTAAAACGCAATGTTTCTTCGTATCTTCGTAGTTATAATATCTTGTTTTGATCACATTCACTATTCACTAATGAGGTTTAAAATGTACTTATATTTTTTGTGGCAAATTCTTTCTATTGTTCGTCGCTCGCCGCTCGACCCATCCTTTTGTATTGAGCTCCGTGAATGAACGTCGTAAGTCGAACAGATTTCCGGCTCGATGTCGACCAAAATGTTATAATAATAAATAAATAATAAAATTCATTTATTTGCAAACCAGTGTTACTACATTACATGAAAGCTTTGCCTCCCGAACTAGGTAGTAAACCTGTATCTCGGGAGACAGGGACAGGTTATGGGTTTAAGGTGCAGTTTTGCTTGTGGGAATTCTGAGTAATAAAAATACGTGCTTGCACTATGCTGATTTATTTGCGACTGTTTTGGTGACAATTTCCTATTGATATTATGGACACACACACATGCATAGGTACTTGCTCCACTCTTTCACACAAACATTGATCTTACTCGACAACGGTGAAGGAAAACATCGTGAAGAAACCGGCATGTCTTAGAACCAAAAAGTTCGAAGACATGTGACATCTACTCGTACCAACCCGTACTGGGCCTGCGCGGATTACGGCCCACTTCCTCGAGGAGGCCTGTGTGCCAGCAGTAGGAACATTATTGGCTGATTATGTTATAATATAAAATAAAAATAAAAAAGCCAAAATATTTTTATTTTTAAGTGAGGTCATCTGTGGTGAGGTGAATGCCTCCTCCAGAGAATACCAGCTTTATCTGTCTTTCGTTACGTCCATCCAACGTAATCCAGCTATACGCACGATCTCGTCCTCCCAGCGAGTGTGTGGTCTTCTTCGTGAATGTGTGGTCTTCCTCCTGAGTGCGTGGTCTTCCTCGTGAGTGTGTGGTCTTCTTCGTGAGTGTGTGGTCCGTGTACGTTTGCCTACGTTTTTGTTTCGGTCACAGTATCTACATACACCAAATTAACTACAGTGTCGTAGAATCAAAATGCATTTAATATGAACGTGACGTAAACAATATATTATCTGGGTCTCTGGAACATCGATTCAATAATATCTGGAATATTCAGAGATCTACTTATAACGGTTTTACGGAGCCTTATTTGTATGGCAGTATTTGTTTTTGTAGGTGTATCAGAGGGGTCTCCCTTGTTTCATCTAAAAGAAATTGACAAATTATCACTTCCCAAACAATATTCTGCATAATTTCATTTGCCAAATTATTACTTAGCAAATAAACTCTTCACAAATAATTGTAACGCAAACCTAATGTTTGGCAAGTGAACGTTTAAACAATAACTTGCTTACCAACTAGTACTTTTACCAATTTTAATTTAGTCAAATATTTCAGTTGGTATAACATATTTTACGCAAAATAAAATAAGCCAAATACTTAATTTCGCTAGTTTTCAATTTACGAAATAAATTCGATACGAAGTGGGTGTAGTAGGGTGAGGAAACACCATGGGATACCTTAAGGGCATTGTCCTTGACCTTGATGTTATTGACCTAGATGTCAAGGTCAAAATTCTGAAAGTCAAGATCCGCGATTCTCAGGAGCAGTAACAGGTCAATATCATGATTTGCTTGCTTCAAGCATGCAGCATGCAGCATGCAAGCAGGCATGCAGCGTGCAAGCAGGCATGCAGGCATGCAGCATGCAAGCAGGCAAGCAGCATGCAAATAAACATGCAAGCAGGCATGCAGGCATGCAGCATGCAAGCAGGCAAGCAGCATGCAAATAAACATGCAAGCAGGCATGCAACATGCAAGCAGGCATGCAACATGCAGCAAGCATTGTTTCTGTCACGGCTCCGGCGCTGCGGGGTTTGGGCGGCTCCACGCGAGCTTATCGTCGCAGATGGTTTTAACGCTCACCACCGCAGCTTCGGCTTGCTGACCGGCTTCGCCGGCCAGCCTCAGCCGCGGCGGCGGGCCTTCAAACCACCTGCTCCTCAGCTCGCGGGCCGCCTCGCCCCTCCGCGCCTACGCGGGTTTAAATTACACTCTAGGGGTGGGGCAGACAAGACTACGTGGAGTCGGTTTTACAGCGATTCGTTTCTGTGTATTTGTTTTACGACAAACAGTTGGTCGGAGACAAAAATTACCAAGACGCTTTTAGCCTTACATAAACTTACAAAGAAGTACGCAAATAACATCGCATATAAATGATTATATTAAAATAAAAGCGCATTTTTTAATTATATAATTACCAAAAAATCTTAATTTTGTCTTTATATTTTTTGTCAAAACAAATCAATTGACTAAATGTTTATTGTCTAAAGATAGTTTGCTGTAATAAATCATTTGATTAAAGACCAAATGCCTTAATGACATTATCTTTGGTAATAGTCTGCCAAGTAAAAATTTGACCAAATGAAAATGTGCGTACTAAAATCATTCCAAATATTGCATTGGTATAAAAAAAGGTTGCTAAAATTTGTTTGGATAATGAAAATTTGTCAAAATCCTTTAGGCAAAACGGGGGGATCCCGTATCAGAGACTTCAAGTGCTGAGCATGAGGTCCTGGGCTCGATTCCCGGGTAGGGCAAAGTGTTATTAGGTTTTTCTATCTGCAATTTCTCATTTTGCATGGAGATCAGCTGTGCTCAGTCTATCTATCTGTCTGCCTTTTCCTAACTACTTACATATGATGGGGTCGGCTTCCAGTCTAACCAGATGCAGCTGAATACCAGTATTTAACATGGAGCGACTGCCTTTCTGACCTCCATGTGCTGTGCTCACTACATGAAATAGAGAGCAGACAAGCGGAGCGGGGAAACGGAGCGGGGAAGCGGACCGGGGAAGCGGACCGGGGAAGCGTAGCGGGGAAGCGGAAAAAACCGGTTGCAAGTTATTGCAGCCGGCTCAAATTACTCGTCGCGTGAACTCAGCCTAGCTCCGTACAGTCCACAACTCCGCTCCGCTACCTCGCTCCACACAGTCCGTAACACCGCTCCGCATCAATGGACAGACCCTGTCCGCAACTCCGCTCCACTCCATCGCCTCGCTCCGCTCCGCTGTTTTGCTCCGCTTTAATGGACAGGCCGGTTAACTGCCTTGGATCAGACTGCGTTGCTTAATCTGTTTTTCCAAGGTCACCTAAACTACCCTAACCCATTTATCATGAAAAATAAACAAAGAATATTGCACTCAAATAAAAAATAACATCTTCATTTCCACAGCAGGATAATATTATATCCTCAATATTATTATAAGAAATGACACGATTATTTGGTCCGTTATGCCTTCCATGCTTCATCTAATTTCGTTCGCTGTAGGGGGCACGATTCAATTACTACCATTGTAGTAGATTACCACAAATGGACTGTTATCTAGGGCGCGACCTTTCTATTTTGACCTTTGGTATAAGAGGATAATCTTGCGAAAAGCCACAGGGAACGACATCAGAGTGGTAAACTTAATGTTATCATGACTTGGTGGCTAAGCAGCAAGCTTTTTGAACATGAGGATTTGGGTTGGAAATCAGACAAATTACTTTTTAGGGTTCTGTAGGTACCCGAAGGGTGCCCAACAGAACTCTTTACTCCGCGGTCCGTCCGTCCGTCTGTCTGTCAGCGGGCTGTATCTCATGAACATAGGTAGGCAGTTGCCTAAGCAGTTGAAATTTTCACAGATCGTATATTTCGATTGATTTGATTTTTTTAGATTGTGTTTGTGTGTGTGAATCGCTCCTGCCAGCTTTCCACATCTGTGTTGAGCGTGTAGCAGGGATTCGAAAAGTGTGTAGGTTAAGTTTACTAACATAGTTGTTAAGAAAGTTTACTAACATATTGAGTCTTGTGATTTGTTAATTCAATATAAATAAATAAATACATTTCTGTTGCCTCTAGAACAAAATAATAGAAATAAAGGGGGTTCTCATACAAGAAACTTGTTTTTTTCGGCGTTTTCTACTAAATAATGTACGGTGGTACGAAACCCTTCGTTTTCGAGTCTGACTCGCACGGTTTTGTGAGTACAGAGAAGTCATGAGTGTATTCCAGAAATTATTTGTATTTAATAATAATTCATGTACAACGCTACAAGGTTCTTTTGGCGTGCGGTTAAAGTCGGAACTAACGACGCTATCTTGTTTTTTCAATACATTTCACAAAACGATTGTACAAAATGTACATTTGTGACATCCACAGTAAAAATCTACGGTCACCAAATAATCCCGTTCTTCAATGTCCCACTCACCGCACAGACTTCATTCACTCTTCCTTCTTCGTTCAGTCTATCTCTCTGTGGAATGCGCTCCCCCTGGAAATCAGGATGGCAACCAACCGATTATACTTTATAGTAAAAGTTCGCGAGCACATTCGTAAGCAGCTGGCAGTATCATCACAACGTTAAAGTTTCCCATTGTTTGTCTTATTTATTTTAGTATGTGCTGTTTCATAGAAAAGTGCAATACCTAAGGTCAAAATGTATGGAACAGCTGTTTTTTCTTTTTAAATAACCGACAGAAATTTTCAACGCAGGGGGGTTCAGAATCATGTACTGAATCCATGGTAACAGGCTTCGTGTCGATGTCCCTGCCACCCTGTATAATTAGGCATATAAAAATATTTATAGTTTGTAATAGGTATATTATACGTATCTTTATATTTAGGTACTTAAATTTTTTTTTATTCCTCAATTTTTCGTAGTTTATCTACCATAACACTGTTCGTCTCTGCGTCACCCAAAGGTTGACTGGTAGAAAATGTAATTAAGTTCGCTTCTATACATTTCTGTGCTTGAAGTATTAAATAAATAAAAATATTTACCAACAGCGCCTCCTGTCGATGTCATTCGAGCGCCTAAAGATCAATCTAGCACTTATTTTATCTTGGATATCATTCACTGACATACTTATGAAAAACATTGTGGTCTTGAATAAAACCGGCTTAGAGCGAGTCGGACTTTGTAAGATACAAACAGGAGTAGTTCGCAACAGGTCAATCGTCATCCTGAGGATGCCTCGTTGAGAGGCGAAACACGTGTCGATTTCTTACAGGGTTCTCTAACTCTTTAAGAACAGTTAAGCGGATTAAGTTACTAAATATACATCGTCTATTGTATTTTATAATGGATTTCCGCAAAGTCACGCCTAAGTCAATTAACTATCTTGGACTTTGTAAGAATTTCGTACCGCTAAAACTATATAATTAAGTAAATAAACACTGTAAAATGTAGGTTCTTTTTATTATTTGCTATGATGGAGGCTATTAGTAATAATTAGTTAGCCGTATACTGGCAACATATTTCAGCGGGCGATTTATTAGGTACGCTTAAAAGGTACAGTCAGCCTTAAAAAATAATAGAGTTATTGCTACACAACGAACAACGAAGTTGAGTCTAAGCAAATATTACATTGAGCCGTTTTTAAAACCGGACAAAAGATAATTAAGTAATTTATTTTAATGGTCGACAATGTAAGTTCCAAAATACTGTTTCAATGTCTGACATATTTTGTGGCTACTCATTGAAACATTATTATAGAACAAATATTGTAGACATTAAATTAATTCTTGTCGATGCATACCTACATCGTTTTAGGGTTGACTGACAGGCAGCCTAGACGGCCGCCGGCGTAAGCTTTAGTAATAGGTTCCAGTTAGCATCTTTGGGTACGGAAGTCTGAAAAGCAGGAACTCTCGAAGAGCAAAATAAAACAATACGCAGTAGGTATAATATTTACGCAATAATTTATTTTTAATACGCTAATAATTCAATGATTACTTATTTTTATTTCACACTATTTTTTAAGTAGTGAAGACAAAACATTCCTTCGTCCTACATCCCTTGAAATAATAACATTTGAATTCACTGAAATAGCGATGCGATAGATTTATTTTATAATCTCCTTAATTTTCTATTACAAAGAAAACATTTATAAAACATATTTATTTACAGGATTGGGAGTAAACCGTATTGGAAACGGAATATAAGCTATTGTTTTAATCATTTTCATTTTACGATTGGACCATTTATATTTATTTTACTAAAAATCAAACAAGCTTTTAATTGTTGGATTGTTTATTTTCTCCTATAGGGAAACCAAAATAATACTGGCAGAGTTTGATAAATAAGGCTCGTTGCATACATGCTAACTAAACCGTTACACGACAGTTTGCCTTGATAAAGTCTATGGCAATTTATGGGAGTTTAAAAATGTGATCGACTCGTTTCCTATAGGTACTAAAAACGAAATCAATTTATCAACTTTCGCACAACAGTTAAGTTGAGCATGAGCGCCACACTAACCGCTCAATTTTGCATCTGCTCAACTCATTTCTGCCACTTTTCATAGGACTCAATCGACAGTTTGTAATTTCCATCTCACGATTCCAATCGTAAAATAAAAATTACATTTCTTTTAAAGATTTTTTGTAATTTAAATACTATAATATTGGCACTAGCTATTTCTATCACAATGGACCTTGCAGAAAAGTGAATGATTTTGTAATTTCTCGTAATATTCGAGTTTTTTTTTGCTACAGATGGCACTAACAAGCAACGAAGTTGAGTCTTAGCAAATATTACATTGAGCCTTTGTAAAATCGGACAAAATATATTATTAAGTAATAACCAATTAATTTAATATTTATATTCCTTTTTGCATAGATCTTTAACATATAGGGTAGTTTTTCGTCGTGATCGTTCGATTACTTAATAATTTTTTTATCTGATTTATTTTTTAAACGAAATTCAAAAGAACTGACAATAGAAGAATGCTTTTAGCTATCATTGGTCAGAAATCACATGATGCTGGGCTACTATTCAACTACTCCATTAGAGTTAAACAAGCTATTAATCGAATAAAATTCAATATTCCATTTAGTACCATCGAAGAAAAATATTTTATGTAATGTAACAATTGACGTTGCGGTCTGTTCTATTCTATAAGAAGCGGTAACTTTATTATTTTAATAATGACAATTTATTCAGCTATACAATTCCCGTTTAGTTCAGCAATATTAATTGTAGGCTTTATCAAAAATAGAAGGATTAGAGTAATATATATCACAAAATATATTCATTGTTACAACGACATTCCTTTGTTTTCAATACCAAACTTAACTCCAACTGTGTGACACTAAAAATTGTTTGGTGAATGATATATTGAAGTTATTAACAAAATCGAGTGCATCGTGAAATGGCATTGAAAACAAAAGTCAACAATAGGCCTGACACCACCTATTGGACCACTGAAGAAGAGGTATTCAATTGAACTCACTCATTTATAGAAATGTATAAGAAAGCTGTGAGTAACATGCAACTCTCAACCAACTAAACTATTGCTAGCGTGCATGTCTAAAATATTAGTAGGAAAATGAAAACGTGACCAAAAAGTGAAGCGATGCAACAATAAAAACAAGCCACATTGGACATCATACAAACAACATTTCTTATACAATAACCAGCGATATAGCTCCAAAACACTTAAATTCAGTCGATAAAATCCTAGTATATACGTACAATGATGTATATATTACAGCATGCTCCGATACAATAACAGCTAATGACACATTTATTTATACATAATGTAATAAAATATGTTTATCCAACAATAACAGATAGACTTTGTAAACAGCTAAACAATGAAAAATATTAAAGAGTAAATAGTATTAGATCAAGCTTTCTTATTGAAGATAGTGACTCTGAATATAGGCTTTATGGAGATGAGTTTGAAAATTTATTTGTACAAGAATTTGTTACAATTTAAAATCATCGAATCGACGATTCTAAAACAACTACTTATTAGAAATGACAATGAAGAAAATGTTAAAGTTATTAAATATAAGGAAAACTTTATAAATGTTTTGATTAGTCTACACCTAAAGTCACCTATTACAAAAATGAATACATCTATAAATAATATTATTACTCTTAATAATGGACGAACACATATACCATTCGAGCGAATGCAGTCTACTTAGACGATCATAATTAAGTCATTGCTTTCATGTGAACTTATCTTATAAATCGACGTAAATGCAACTTCTAAAACACATTAAGTGCACTTCCACACGCGGTTCTTAACAATATCGTGTAAGATCAGACGCACCATACAAGTTGGACATACATTCTGGACAATAATCACAGAAAATTCGTTATGTAAGGCAGTGCACGAAATGCGTGAAATGTAGAAATCAAAATCTTATAACTACACAAGCAAAACAGATTTTTGGGGGAACGCAAACTGTAATTTACTAAGAATTAAGAAGTTATGGTAACATATCCAACGATTCTTCTGAGATCACACATCTGCTTTCCATTTTTAAAACGATAAATCACATTTTAGTAGGCTTCACTAGAATTATCGCAAACACTTAAGTATACAAAAGTCACTTATTCTCCGTCATCAGCGTCACGTCCTGACTTCAAGTCTTAAAGCATATACTTCCGTTTCACTAACACTAACTAGGATTTGGCTATTCAGGATCACCCCAGACCAAGACTCAGTATGTAGGCCACATAAACAGGTACAGTATGAAAAAACATCTCAATGCTGTCTCACTCGCTTCTGGATATCTTCTTGATCGAAGAAGATTCTTACAGTTCTTAACGATTGCATTTGATTTTATTTACATATTTTTTTAGCTGAACAATAAAAATCTTCTTCGTGTTTAATATTATCATAGTTCTTTGTTTCAAAATATCGAAAAGTTGGTAAGCATCAGAATTTAATTCTGTACAAAAATTGTTTTCTTCCTAATAATTTATATGAGTTATGTCTTGAGTGGCCTCTAAGTGCTAGAATTATACACTCTTGCCAAAATCAGGTTGAATTCCTCGTATACCCTAAGTAGCCAAAATAATCCTCATATCCAGAGGCACGTTAGGATCGACATGCCTAAGATTATGTAGAAGTTAGGTGATCCCAGGAATCCTTTGTTCCATTCACAATCCAGGTCTCTCGACAGAACCTGAAAAAAAAGGAATAAAAATGAACCTTGAAGATGAAACATCAAAAGCCACGTAGTTAGTCCGAAAGATCGAACAAGTAGTCCTGATACTCTTTAAGTTAATACAGAAACCAACTCACGTCAGCAAAAGTTCTGTTATCGTACGTAGGACACGTTGCAAATCTTACGTCATCCCGTGTTGAGACACATTTGGATGGACTGTCGCAAAGATACTGCCTTCTCTTGCGGTCCCACGCTTTTATCCAGCTGTAAACAATAATCATGTTGATTAATACATTTTCTCCTCTTCTTTATTTTTACTCGACTACCAAGGAAGGGTTAAGTTCTTCTTCATCTCTCTATTTCTTTATTTCTGCGATTGAACTTTATCTGATGGTAAGCGACGATGCGGTTAACGATGACGCATCTTTGTTTTAAAGCAATATATTAATTCAACATAAGAAAAACAAGCTTACCCAATCCCGCAATCGCAAACCAAAGGATTGCCAGCAACAAGAATATCTTGAAGGAATACTGTATTCGGGACTTTTGGCCACCCCTTCTGCGACGGGTTTGGTACTCTCATGATGTAGTTATCCCTAAGGTCCAAGGTCAAGTTGGTGACGCGGCCTGGTCTCCAGAACACTTCGCTTGCTAACTCTTCGACGCTTGTGTTGCAGACCGTGAGGCGAAGCACTTTTGATTGGACTCCCTGAAAACGTTTGTTAATTGTTTTACACTTGCACAGATAGAAGATAATATAATTATGTCGTTGGATAAATCAGCCCTAATTGGTATATAGATTCTAATACTTACGCTCAACAAATACTGCGTCAGATACCTCAGATATCTTCCAGTAATAGTGATATTATCAAGTTTAAGAGGCAGTGCCCCATACATTTCTTTTCCGAACTCCACTCCATCATAATCAGTTTCGATCAACAAGTTTTCCAAGCCAGCGTTGTATGATAACATCTTTGGTACATTGAAATCTCTCACGTTTGAATATGCTGTTATTTTTAATGTTCTTAGTCCATACATTTTGCTAAAGACCCCATGCTGAGAATAAAGATGAATATAATTTAAAATTTGTAATAGTAACATAAACTATAGCGAACGAAGAAAAAATACTTCAAAATATATTATAGTAGTTACAAATCACAAGCGCGAACCATATGACTTTTATGTCGATTGACGTACGCTATGATAAATATGAGCTTTGAATGAAAAGCTTACCTCAAGGATCCGGAGTCTTAAACGAGTTACATCAAGGTATTCAAGGCGAGGTGAAACTCCGTAAAGACTTGTATTCATCAAAGCAGTGATAGGGTTACCAGACAAAGATAGCCAACGGAGATCACTCAGTGAATGGGTTGCCTGAAATAGAAACAAATTAATTAGTTAATGTGATGGGGAAGAACAAGAGATGGGAAAAAGAGAGAGGTAAGAAGAAAGAAAAAGGCAAAGAAATGCACTTTAGGGTAGAACCGGGAACTTTGTTAAAGATATATTTATTTTGGCTAAGTATGTCACTTACCACAGGCACAGCAGTAAGATCGTTGTAAGATAAATCCAATGATCTAAGTCGAGTAAGATTGGCAGTTGTGTCAGGTGGTATTGAAGGCAGATTATTGTATGATAAGTCTAGGCTCTTTAATTTTGACAGAGACATTGAAGGCACCTGAAAATAAACTCTCGGTAAGAAACATGTTGAAATACAATATTTATAAATCCAAGTTTAATTTTAAAAGAAAACAAAGTCACGCGAGTGAAGCCGCAGGACAGCTAGTAGGAGTTACAATCATTATAAAAAGTGATTTTTTCATTGATCAATAAACTATCAGATAATATTTCCGATAAATAATCAATTAATACTCGTAGAATGTTGTAATTTTAAAAACTTACAGAAACCAAGCTGACATTCTTCAATCCCAAATGAGACAGTCTTCTCTCCAGTCCTTTAAAGATTGTAGTTCCTCGCTCACCAGAATTGAAAGGCGAATTATTGCTAAGGTCCAACCAGCGAAGTCTAGGCAATGCTGAGAAGGATCCACCTTCTATTCGCACAAGATGGTTGTTCGATAAATCCAACCATGCTAGAGACTGAAAAATACATATAAGTTTTAAATGATGATTAAAAACGTGATTGATGAGAGAGACAATTCTGATCACTTGACATTATGATAATAGAAATGATTTCTAATGGTAAAAAACTCAGGCAACTGAAAATAAAACTGAAGTTAACGTAGACAAGAACAATGATTAGAATAACATGCTGAAAATCTTTATAAATGGGTAAAGCTGAAAACAAAAATCGATGAGATACAAAACACAACTCAAAATATTTATGCAGAAGAATCTCCATGAAAACTAAAAGATAGAAAGGCGATGCACAGTGCAAAAAGTGTTTTAGTACGATAACTACAAGGTTAGTAATGGCATGAACATCTAAATTACAATCTACCTTGTACAAAATATTCTGCGGGTATTGTTTTTTTTGGTGGAAAACTCTCGTGTGATCTCGTCTAGCCGTGTGGTACATGTATTCGTCACTGTAGTCAGGTTCCTCGGGCCAGTATTCGCCCAACTGTTCTGGGTTCTGGCGACACATGCATGATAGGACAACACATTAGCATACTCACACACTGGCGATACTACGATAAAAATCTGTTAGAATAAATTACTGAAACATGATCCATCATTACTCTTTTATTTTTTAAGGACAAAAGAATCAAATATTTTTCATATGCATTTTTGGACACAAATAAATAATAATATGTACTTTCTTAGTGTAACATGATCATGTTTCGTTAATAGATACTGCATTAGTATTAAATTACTCAAGTATACGATACTCAAACGTCATATTCAACTTTACATGTTGCAGATCAAATGCTTAATTTATTATCGAGCAGTTAGTTTTCAAAACTTCAAACAGATGCAAAGGAATTTAGGTTATTTCTAGAAACTATTGATATAGTAATTACCCGGAATCTTTGGACCAAGTCTCCTAAAGCGACAGCAGGTATGGTGTTTCCGCTCAAGTCCAGTTGCACTAAATTGGAGGATGCAGCACCGGATAGGCAGTTCGTTGGTATTCTTGACAATAAATTGTCTGATAGGTCTAACCTAAGGATAAAAATATTTGGTTAAATACTAAATTGTATCTAATTTAAAAAAAAAGTGCATAGAACTCCAGCTTTATCATTAATATTCACATAATGCTAGTCGTTTTTAAAGCCTTAGGCGTACTCAAACTTCGAAGAATCTTACCTTTCTAGAGCTGGTGATGGAATTAGATTGTCTGCCAAATTCTTGATATGGTTATTTGATAAATCCACCGATGTTAAAGATTGCATGTCGTGGAAAATTTCAACTGGGAGCTCGATTAAGTGGTTGTGAGATAAATTAATAATCTGAAATTGAATGTAAAATATTACTTCGTTTATTGTACTTAATATATATAAAGAGACTTTTTTTTTTTTCTAAGTGCGTTTTAAACACGAAGTTATCATCTAGATATACTATGAATTATTTTCATTTTATTATGAAACTTTTTTTTTTCATTACTATAACTTTTTAACTCTCCAATGAAATTTATTTCTTTGTGATCTTCCTTTTCAATATATTTGTTGCGTGGATATCTTATTTTTATAATATATAACCATTTGACTGTAAGCCTTAGGCATGTCTAAGACAAATCTAAGAATAAACTCACCTGTAAATTCTTTACTCTCTTAAAGCAATCATATTCCATATGGAAAATAAAGTTATATGATAGATCCAAGTATTGGAGCATGTGCATAGAACCGAAAACTTCACGGGTTATGTTTCTTATCAAATTGTGTGACAGATGAAGTTCTGTTAGAGTTAAGTCTGCATGCCTGGAATATAAAGAAATATTTTTGTTTGATTACTTTTTAAGTAGATAAATTTAGTTATTTAATGTTAATGTTATTTTAATAAATTCGATTTTAGTTTTATTTTGTTTTGATTGTAATTATTTAATGTTGTTATAATTTTAATTTAATTTGATTATAATGTTGATTTTAGTTTTGATTTTATTTTAATTATTTGGTTGTGATTGAAATATTGTTTTTTGATTTTATTTAATACTACTAACATATTTTTCTAAGTGCAAATACTAATACAATATGGATGTTTTTCCGAAATAAATGGTTGAATAAATGGTTGTACGTTGTTTTATAGAAAATAGTTTTATAGAATTTCGTTTCACATAATTTTTTTTATATATTATCATTTCACAGAATAATCAATACGCAGAATACTTACTTTGAATAAACTTTAATCATTGATTTTTGTTACAAATAAAATTAAAAGTTTCGATATTCATATCATAGAATAACAAATCAAATATTCTTTATTCTCATACTGTTTAGTTAGTATAAAGCTTATTACCAAGAAAATCCCCAGTGCCCTATATTTTTGATACTGCAACCAATTTCGATGTGGCGCTCGCCGGCCGCTACCGCGGCACCGCTTGCTTCGCTCGCTCGGCTCGCGCGTAGTTGGTCACAGTTCTAACCTAACCTAACCTATATGGTCGGAATGCCCTAATAGTTATATTAAAAGACAATACACTACACACTCACACACACACTATATACCGTATTATAGTTATATGAAAGCGGTTCATCTGTTGGAGTGCCCTAATCTTGATACTGCGACCAAATCCTATGTAGCGCTCGCCAGCCGCTGCCGCGGCACCGCTCGCGCGTAGTTGGTCACAGTTCTAACCTAACCTAACCTATATGGTCGGAGTGCCCTAATAGTTATTACTAGACACTACACTACACACAAACACACACACACTATTGTTGTTTATAGCATAACGTCTATTCTTACATTTTCGTTGAAATAACTGAACAAACAATATTCGTTAAAAAATAATTCTACTGTTTGATAAGTTTGTTACATAAAAAAATGTGATTAAAAATTCATTGAATTGTGTTTCTGTGAAATAATGTTTCATCCAAGTAAATAGTTGTTGAAACAATAATTATAATATTCGAAATAAAAATATAAGAACTAAATAAATATGAAACATTTTGGTGCGAAACGAAATTCTATGTAATTTCTGTCTGCGAAACAAGGTGACACCTAAATAAATACATAACTTAACATAACGCCTGTAATCCCGAAGGGTAAGGCAGAGGTGTATCCATAGTACACCCACATTTCGCTAGTTATGTTTAAGTCCCATGGACATGGCGAGCCATGGGCATGGTGAGCATGGCATGGGCATGGGCGAGCCTATTACAATCAACCAGGCACAATTCCAGAGTCCAGGCTGTTACTGAGAAATTCCAGATGGAAAAACCCACTAGATAACGAGGGAGCAAAATATTACTATGTGTATATTTTGGTTTGAATGTAACTTACCTGAAGTAATACGGAGCAATGTATGTAATATTATTGTGCGAGAAATCCAAAACTCGGATATTTACCGAGACTGTTCCAAGACCTGAAAAAACGTTTTGGTTTAAATTTGTTTTCTTACAATGATGCAGTTTATTATGAAAAAGTTTATTTATAAATAATTATTTCAATAAAAGCATCTTTTATGTGTCACCTTGAGTTAATACAAGATCTTCCTCAGTATCAGTGAAACCTGTGCAAAAAGCGAAAAGTAGAAAGCGAAAAATATTATCAAAAGCATAAATAAAGAAAAGAAACAAAATTATACTCAAGAAATTATCAAACAATACAAAAAAAAAAAACTACAAATAATAATAGTATCAGTTAGGTACTGTAGAAAAATAAGAAAGGAGCATACTTTCATACATACTGATGTTTGATGAAAAGTCTTGACATCCAAAATGATATGATGGAAGTAAGTAGAGGAGGTTAATGACAGAGTTAGTAACGAAAGAAAGAAAGAAAAAATCAAACATAGAAAGAGTAAGAGATGCAAACAACAACACCAATAGAATACTAGAAGATGGTAAAAACTTACTTTGAGTTTTAGGTGGTGGGTAGAAATTTGATGTAAAGAAGCTCGGAGCGTTGGAATCCGTCAATGTAATGATTCTGTTGTATGACGCGTTGACTTTCAAAGCGGTCGCCGATCCAACTTGGTCGAATATCGAAAACTTAAACGTATCGAGGTTGTTGAATGATATGTCCAACCTGGAATAAACGAGGACAATTACTATAGTATGTAATTACTTAGTGACTTAGTAGATAAGGATCGTAGCAGGTTGCCTTCTGTAGTTTCTGCTTATCCCCAAGGGAAGAAAGCGTGAGTATATGTATGTATGTGTCGTATGTAATACTCTAAAAGGCATAAAATATTTTGTAAATTCACTATATCGTTATTTGTTATGACTTTATTTAGCATGATATTTCTTGAAGTTTCTCCTTTCAGTGTGTAGCTCAATAGATTTGGTGGTATCAATCTTAATTCATTTGCTAATATTGGTTTTGTAAAGCAATCAATTCTGTATTTAACTATTCTTGACAGTAGTTTCGCTAATAATTTCGGTATATACTTACTCAGTTAGAGCAGGTATATTCTGGAACGCCTCTTCACTGATTTCGTTGATTCTGTTTCCTTTTAGATTAATAATCTTCAAATTATCAAGGCTAGTGAAAGCCCTCCTTTGAATGAGCTCAATCATGTTGTCTTCTATAAGAACCTCTTGTAGTTCTTTCAGACCTACAAACGCGTGCTGAACTATTTGTCGAATTTGATTCAGGTTTAGGCAAATGCTTTCTAGTTGGCCGTGTATGTCACCCTGCAAGAAAAGAATGAAAGCTCTTAGAAACTGACTTTTAACTACTGGACTTATATTATCTTCGACCATCTCAGTTCTTGCAATGTTATCAGCAAGATTGGCATTGAAGTAAGAATGAAACTCATAATCAGACTCTACTTTAAAAATAATAACGAAATTATCAGCACTAACCTGCAACGTTCCTTTAGAGAAATTATCAATATAGTTATCCTGCAAATTCAACCGTTTTAACTTGTACAAGAAATGGAAGGATGTATCGGGGACATTCTTCAGCTTGTTATTGCTAAAATCCAAGTATTGTAGTTCTATGAGAGCCTTCAATGGCTCAAACGGTAGTATTTTCACATTGTCTGCTAGACCGTTTGCCATCTTCAGTGTTGTTAGGCTGTGCAACTGGAAAGGGAAGAAAAAACTTATTTTAACCCATATTTTATTTATTTATGCGCCATTGGAATAGTAAAAGCTGAATTTTGGTAACACAGGGTTGGTATAACTACTTAATTATGATCGCTTGTTGATAAGCTAGTACTACCTAAACATTAACATCTATGTTGTTTATCGTCCATCACTTATTTTATTTCATTGACCCTGTTTCCTCCTTCCTGTTTCATTTCACAAATGCTTTTCGTCACTTGATGTGCAGTGAAAAAAATTCTATCTATTTCGACGAGTCCTAAGTTAATTATTGCCCTTTTATTGACCGGTACGAAAGTTTTTATTATAGATTTATTACTTACCTCAGCAAAAGCAAATGGATCAATAAACTCGATGTTGTTCTCAGACATATCAAGAGTTTTGATAGTCCTAACATGCTGGAAGGCACTGGACTCTATCCTGGTCACGGTACTGCCAAAGATCTTTAGATCTTCAAGCTCTACACCAAATTCTTGGAAGTCTTCTGTCCTAATGCTCTGTCGTAGCACTTTGCTCACTGATAGGAAGCGGAGGGATCTCATTCTGAAGAAGAATAACAAAAATATACTTAAGAGGGTTTATTCTAAAAGTTGGCAACTTCGCAAATAGATGTCAAATATTTCGCTGTTTTGATTAATTTGATAATATTTCTGTATGGAAATAAAAAATGTGGCTAACTAGCGAACTAGAATATTGATTATGAAATGCAATAATTAATATCGTAACACCGAATAGTTAGTTTTAGATGTAAAAAAAGTATTTGGAAACATTCCAAATGCCTTTTTTTCACCTAAAACGGGTACAACATCAAATTCAATGGTATGCAATTCATTATTAATATTCTAGTCAACTGGTTAGCCACATTTCTTATTTCCATACAGTATTATTTCCAAATTAATCGAAACAGGTAAATATTTGACCGCTATTTACGACGTTGCCAAGTTTTAGGATGCACCCTCTTAAGTTTGCAAAACAAGGCATCCGGTTCTTAAAGGAATGTTTCAACGTTCTGTAAAAGGTAGTGTACAGACTGCAATACTTCTTTTTAGCAATACAGAGTTTGTCTTACATCAATTTTAAATGTGTTCCGATGTTCTTTGAAAAATTGTATTCACTAATTAAGATTTAAAAAACTGAAATTTTAATTGACTTTCGTTGCTGACCGTACCTTCAAATAAGTGCAGTATTTACACTCGAAATCATACTAGCCCATGATTAGCCTTCTACAAATTCGCAAGTTTTAAAAACTATATTATGAAACATATACCAACCTTCTAAAATCCTGCAAGTTCATTTCAATGGAGCTGGCGCTGCTGATGTCCAAGTAGAATAGTTTATATTGGAAATTGTTGAATGATGACATTGCGTAGTCCGATGGTGTAGTTGAAGTCAGGAGGTTTACATCCACCTGGAATTTAAAGAACAACACTTTAGTTTAGGGTAGCAATTTAGACACTGATGAATTGAATCACCGTCAATCAATCACGATAATCAATAATGATATTATGCAGCCTGATAAAATTACCAGCGAATTGCCTGAGAGATATTTCTCGACGGCATGTGAAGCCAAGTCAGAGGCCCATGGGCGGCTTTAAAACTCTGACACCAGGTTAGTCACTAACCATACGAAAAGAAGAAAATAAAATTACAAGGGGTTATACAATTAAAAATAAAGTATCTGTCTGTCTGTATCAATAATAATGCAGAATTGCAGATAGCTTAGGAATATACATATTGGGGACGTAAATTGTAGTCCCCTCATGGTTTGCGGGAAAGTCCTAAAGGGGAACCGTGGCCCCTGGCAATGTACAGGCACCTGAAGGAACACGAGTGGGTTTTAGTTAGTAAGAGTCTGACACGCCTTTCCACTCCGCCCAGAGCCGGAGAAGTTATTTGATACGTTCCTAACGAAAAAAAAAAAACTGTCTTTATGGTAGGTATCGTGGCAAAAAGGAATAGTGCTATAAATCCTGTATAGCTCCAACTTGCTCTCGCACTGGACTGTTGATGGCAATACGGCTCCTGATGTTTAAAAGTTATGACAATAAAACCCACCTTATTCTCTCGAAGGTTCAAGAATCTCAAGGAATCCAGCTTGTTCAGCATGAACTTGGATATCATGGTGAGGTTGTTCTCAGACAAGTCTAGGCTCTGCAAGCTGTTCTCCAGCCCAGCGAAGGAAGCTGGTGACAGTTCCGATATACTGCAGTCACGGAGCGAAAGAGTTTTGATCTTGGCGTTTCTGAAGGCATCTTCCTGAAAACAGTAAAGTTGAAAGATTGTTTAATTTAATAGGTCGTAGCAAAGCATGATCACAGTAAAGCTCACACTGCCAAATTCTCAAAGGCAACTCTATTTTAAGTTACCTTAAAACCTGATGGATGTGACTTTACTTTGAAGGTAAGCGACAGAAAGATCATGCTAAGTCATGAAAATAAAATTGTAGACAACACTTTGCCCCCGTGTTTTATTTTTATTTTCGAGAGTAGATAAACTAGACTATGTGAATGAGACCATAATCAAATAATCAACTGGCGTATTTTTTAATTTTTTTATTCTATTAATTCGACAATTCAAAAACCCATAGGTTAAACACTTAATTCAAACTATTTTTGTTGATAAAAAGAAAATATGACAACGTCGTATTTTCTTAGCTTTAAATATGAATGAAAATTATTACGAGTAAATCATTTTCATTCAAACCAATTATTCATATATATTTTATACTTATCAATAAAACTTAGACACACACATCTAGATTCTAGTGGTAAATTATCATTAAAAAAAATGCTAGTTGATTCTTTGACATGGTCTCATTAATACTGAGAGTGCAGCATTAATACATCGGCTGTCGCCGCATCCGTTCGTATCCTTTCCGATCCGATGCAATGCGAGGCGTTTAGTGGAAATCAATCTTTATTGTTTATGAAACAGTATACGACAAGACAAGCTCCATTGTCATTTATAGATGTACTTAGATTTTGTTTATCCAAGAACCTTATTACACGTTTTCGGCCAAACACAGGATTCACACTTGTTTCGTGGAAAACCCAAGATTTTATGAGCATCAGCTGCGCTTTTAACTTATCCCTAAGATCAATGATACAGTAAAACATGGGAGTGAATTTTTTTACGAGCTCGAACCTCTTTACGTTATAAAGCGTAATACTGTACTGTTTTATGTGAAAATATACGCGCTTCCTGTTAATGTTCCTGTTTTTATTGGGTGGTGTGCGATATCATTCTCGGAGGCAAAAATAAAAGGTTCTTTTGGTTCATCGAGTAACCAAAAGAAAATGGCCAGAGATTGGTTTTTTTTTGGTCAAAAACATTCTATATATACATTGCAACAGCGAATCAATTTTCACGCCTCCCCTTAAGAGACCTATGCCAAATATTTTTTGATATGCGGATTGCTCATGACTTAAAGAGGTGCCTCATAGAAAAAAAAATATAAATAGCTAGCTAGCTAGTAATGTACAACTAATTATAGAGCTTAACATTTTAGAAACTTTTAAATAAAACAGTTACTTTAAACAGGATTACTCGAATAGTTTAGAAATTGAACAGACAGTACTAAACAAGAGAAGCTAATCCGAAAGAAACATATTCATACATTCGTAAACATGAATTAATAGGTATAGGTAAATATTGAAAACTTACTCTCAAAGCATAAATGGTATTCCCATCCAAAGAGGTCGAATTTAAAATGTTGAAGTACTTGAAGGATCCAGGATATAGGACCTTGATGAGATTGTTGTCTAACCTGAATATATTGAAGAGAAAATCAGTATTAGTATTAATATTCGCAAACACATTGTTAACACTGCCTTCTTTAAAAAACACAAGGAGGAAAATCTCGTCAATTAACATGGAACCAACCAGTACCCTAATTGCGTAATAAAGGATCAATCAATCTGAATCGTTTTGACACAGAGTGCTGATCCATTGCTTCATAAGTTCGAAAACAAAATCTGCTCAACAACGTAAATAACGCAATGAATGTTGCTGAATTGTCAAAATTAAACAGATCGTCGTAATCGTTTACGAAAATATGTTACGTAATTAGATAGCTGATCGGTATATGTTTCCATTTATAGAATATAATAAATAACATTCCTATTAGACGTTTTAACAAGTAACAAACTTACTTCAAAGAATCCAAAGACAGTTTGATTCCATTCAGGTCATGCGCCGGTGGAACTTGTTTGATCAGGTTATTGGACAGATCCAGAAACCTTAGCTGACGCAGCGGTGATAACTCTTCGTAAGGTATGTACGCCAGTTGATTGTCGCCCAGAAGAAGCTGAAATTGATGAAATTGAAGATACAGAAAAAAATATACGGCACATTAGAACTGTTAAGAATCTATTATAGCTCAAATTGCTTAATATGATCTTTCAAATTAGATCATGGAACTTTACAAACTAACTGAACGAAATATAAAGCCTGCCTATTTTTGAAACTTGCGTGACTTGAAAATACATTAGTGTTAACAACTATAACCTAATCGAGTTATAATCAGTTAACACTAATGTATTCTAGTAATTAGTTTAATTTATATTTTTCACACAAGTTTTTTAAATGGCTATGCTATGACGTATATATATACTTCACAGTAAGATGGTTGAAGCCAAGATTTAGTGATATCCCTAGGGACATCTAGGGATATAGCTACATTTATACCGTAATATAGTTATACGAAAGCTGTTCATAACTCTCTTACTAGGAGTATAATGATACGAGCACGATATAGTAGTACAACTTTTAGGGCTCTCCGACCAAATAGATTAGGTTAGTTTAGAACTGTGATCAAAAACGCGCGAGCCGAGCGAGCGTAGCGAGCGGCCGGCGGGCGCTACGTCGAAATTGGTCGCAGTAACAAAATTAGGGTACTCCGATAGATGAACCACTAATAATATGATATCATTTAATTAATTTAGAATTTCAAGATGAAAGGTGCGTCAGTCATCTTTTCAGCCTGCAATTAGGCCAAGGTCAGGCACTTGCGATCTACATTCTGGTTCAGAAACATTATTTTCTGACGAAATTCTTGAAAAAGAAATGTTTTGTACCACGCTGTGCTGTAAAGCATTTAATAACCGCAGGAAGACGTAATTGCTACTTCGTTTTATTTCCAATTTTAAGAGCAAGGTATCTTAAAAAATCTAATTAATCAATTCCTTTCTCATCTAGACCTCTGAAACCTCTGAAATGACACAAGCAATAAACAGCCATTGTAGTTTCATAATAAGTCTCAACTTACCCTATTCAGTCTGCTCATCCCATCGCGAAACACACCACTATCGATCACAGACAGATGGTTTCCATGCAGGTCCAGGGTCTCCAACATAGGCAAGCTGGAGAAGGCATCTAGAGGCAGGTTCGCTATCGAATTGTCTGCGAGAATTAACGTCGTTAACGTATGCTCTAATCCTCGCCAATTGTCACCCGATATGTCTGTTATTTCGTTCCCTGGAATTGTTCAAAAAGAAATCATTAGTCTTGTTAACACGAGCAAAGGAAGTGTAATGTAAGGTGCTGGTAATGTATTTATCTAAGGACGTTGCGTATCGATTTTACAAAATCAAATCATATCACCTGATTGAACCTGAGTAGGGGAAGACCAAAGAAACGATGTATGGACTGTGTGAAAGATGATTTGGCTAGAAAAGGGGTGACTACCGAGATGACAACTAATAGAGAAGTATGGAAGAAAGGGACATGTTGCGGCGACCTCAAATAAATTGGGATAAGGGCAGGATAATGATGAAATTATCACCAGATGGAATAATTATGAAATTATCACCAGATGGAATATTTGATACGAGTTTGAACACAAGAAACAGTTTTTCTTTCTTCTTCTTCTTCTTAATTATCGATTTCTGATTGCAATGGTAATACCAAAATTCAGTTTTACGTTTCATTATAGTTTTGAAATTGGGTTGTTTCATCTCTATCTATCTTAACTATAGTGCAAGACTCTTAAGAAGGTTCTTCAGTAAGTATGTAGTAATAAATCACCTGTCTACTTCACAAGGCTCTAATCCTTAAAAGAGCTTCGAAAGAGCCTTTTTATAAGTAACTCAATTTGTCTCAGTTCGCGTCGAATAAATCTTTACCTACGTATGTATCAAGGTTCGTTAATTTATTTCACTCACCGACGTCACCCAAAATCTCAAACACATTTACAAAATACGATACACCAATTTTTCTTTCAAGACCTCCATCCAATATTGGATCAAAACTTGTAAAATCTCGCTCCATTCCAAGAAATTGTATCATACAAAATCTAGCGCCAATACTGGTTCTAAATTAGCACCAACAACTTAAATTGAACTAGAAATTCTTAGTATAAATTACCTGTCAGATCCAGAAGCCTCAGTTTCTGCAAGTATCTTAGTGACCTGCTGGGCACAGCCGTCAATTTGTCCTGTCGTAGTTCCAATTCCCAGAGTGTATTGTCGAGACCGTAGAACGCCTCTTCATGGATACTCTCAAGCGGGTTCTCGTTAATTGCAAGACGGTACAAGCCTGAAATTAATCGTCTTTGTTAGATTATCTAAACAACAATATCTATCTCTTTTGTATTATTATTAAGAGGTGAAGTTTTTATATGTTTGTACGATGGAATCCCAGGAATTACTGATACGATTACAAAAAATCTTCCACAGACAGAACGCTACATTATTCCCGAGTGAGATAGGATACTTTATATGCCAGAAAAAATTACGGTTCCTGGGGAAATCTCCATCTGGGTGAAACCGCGTGGCGCAGCTAGTATGAGGATTATGAACACTTCAATTAAAGCGTGTTGATTAAGTTGCTAATCTTGTCTTAAAGGGTATTCCGTTTTATTGATATTTTAGGGGTATGAGGAACAGGGTGTAAAGTTCACTCATCCACCATAGAAAAGGGAGGATCCTCCAACCAGACGGGTTGTTATGTCTGGCGGGCAACTGCCCATATGTTGATTTCGGATAGTCTTATCTATGTTATTCGCTCAGTAAACTCTAACTGCGAGATGTAGGAATTCTGTGACGTCATGTCTTTTTGTTTCGTAATTTTTGTATGTGGCGGTCTAACCGCTACATCACTCCCCTCCGGAGACCGGAGGTCGATAGTGGGCTGAGTCTTGGATCTTGCGATGCTTCACAGTGCCAGCTGTGGTTCCAGTGAGTCGGAACCGGGTGCCGCTCAGTTCACAGTGGGTCGGAACTGTCTGCAGTGATTGCGGCGATGGTGATTGTGGTTCCAGTGAGTCGGAACCGGGTGCCGCACAGTTCACGGTGGGTCGGAACTGTTTGCGGTGATTGCGGCGATTGTGGTGATTGCGGTGATTGAGGTGATTGCGGTGATTGAGGTGATTGCAGTGATTGAGGTGATTGCGGTGATTGAGGTGATTCCCCAGTGAGTCGGGGTGATGTGGCTGAGGGTGATGACCAGGAATGCGCGTTCGCTGCATGCTGGTGGTCAGGATACCCGTTGAAGCCGTGGGTGCTGGCTGGCTGTGTGACTCGCCTCACGAAAGCTTGCGGGAGTGATGATGATGACGTCACGCTGAAGTAGTTGCACGAAGGCTGCGTTGACGTTCATTCTCGGGGTCACCAATTTAGAGGTATGAGGAACAGTGTGTAAAGTTCACTCATCCACCATAGAAAAGGGAGGATCCTCCAACCAGACGGGTGTTATGTCTGGCGGGCAACTGCCCATATGTTGATTTCGGATAGTCTTATCTATGTTATTCGCTCAGTAAACTCTAACTGTGAGATGTAGGAATTGTGTGACGTCATGTCTTTTTGTTTCGTAATTTTTGTATGTGGCGGTCTAACCGCTACAATATAAATCCTTTGAAGTGTCTTTTCTTAAGATGGGGCTCCTACATTAATGTTAAGTACATCATGAACATTATCGTTAAGGGATAAAAAGATCTTTCAGTTACTGTTATGCTCGAGGGCGTAGATAATGAGATGCGTAAAAAATAAAAGTTACAGAAAGAAAGAAAGTTGCAGAAAGCCGAGATCTTAAAACGCCTACGGTTGTGTACCTAATTAACATAATTCTTTGATTCCTAAGGTTAAGTCAGCAAAAAATACGTTACAGCTTCGACCTCGACAATTATTAGCGGAAATGATGATATTATCATCAGTATCGTTCAACTGAACAAGTACTGTCGCTTTGAAAGCATTATCATGACTTGCAATAAAAGGAACACTTAAACTTCAAAGTCTTTCATAAAGCAACTGAGCTTTTAACAAAACAAATGCTCTCAACTCAAGTATTAATTCAGTCAAAATCTGCTTACTCTCTCTGCTTATCACAAAAGGCGGATATAAGCGTATCAGACTGAGCGTCACATATTCAAACGGTTTACTTATTTACCAGTATGAAACGCTGAGTGGAGGATTAAGACAGACCTTCCCTTATTATATTTACCGTGTCAGTCGCAAGCGGCGCTCAGTCAGCGCGACACGAGAATTTATGTTCGTGATATCAAATATACATGTTTTCGGCGTAATCTTGTTGGCATTTGTACTTGTTTTCGCATTTTTCCTTATTTCTAGGCATTTCTGGGGCAGGACAATGAATTATGGGAGTTATATTGAAATAGGCTTTTTTGGGTTCAACTTGGTTGAGAATAATTCAGCATTTTTTCTCATAATAAAATTTTGAAGGTAGCTTCGAAATGATGCTTTATTTTAAACTGTTCAGGACAATGAATCAACGGAGTTATATTGAAATAGACTTTTTTGGGTTCAACCAGGTTGAGAATAATTCAGCTTTTTTTCTCATAATTAAATTTTGAAGGTAGCTTCAAAATGATGCTTTATTTAAAACTGGTCAGCAATTTGTATTAAATTGCTTTTTGGACTTGAAAATGTCTGCATCGATTTTCCCAACGAATGCATTGTATTATGTACATTTTTCAATGTGTGAACATACAACAATGAAAAAGCACACATTACTTGTGTGAAATTCTAACAAAGTCGTTCAGCTAGTGCAACTATTTATTCCGAGGTTAAACTTTAAACGGAAGTTTTACTGCATAATTTCTATTATGTGAAGCAGTTCTTCCTGAAGGTTTTGTAACAAAGTTAGCCTTTAATAATGCAGATTGTAAAGTATACTATTATCTCTTTAAGGAAAGTTATTGTCTGCTCTCTCAGGATGTGGAAGTAATGCGAACTCTACATTTTATTCTGGGTTCTTCTTGTTATCACAAAATGTTTCAGTGGTATTTTTATGTTTTGACAATAGTGTAATAATAACCATTTTTGTAGCCTATAAACATTTATCTATTCATCAACTACGAATCGGTGAAATTCGCTTGTACGTCAGAATCGTAACACAGTTCGTCAAATTGCCGTTCACTTATTCGAGTGGCTATTTGGCTTGCACTTTAGAGCCAATAAACTAGCCATATTGGAAGCTGACTATCGTGAGACCTGCTTTCACATTTTATACCTCATAGGAATGAAAATATTTTCCAATAACGGACAATAACATATTAAGCTTCCATGTCCTCCTGAAATGTCATCCTTTTCTTTCGCATCATATCTATTGCAATGCAATATATTTAACTGAATACAGGTATCTAATAACATTCAGCTCTCGGTCTCAGGTTCACTCGCACAGAATGTTTCAAGCGTCGCCTTGGGAGATATTTAAATGTAGGTAGTTATATGTTACGCGACTTTTATTGATATTAGATATCAAGTATTCTCATTTATTCTCCGATCTTCTTGAAGAATAAATGCGTGTCTTATATGAGAACCTGTCAAACCGTTCTCCCCAAAACATGTTTATTCTCTACTGACCTGTAGCTTGAAAGAACTGTGGCTCCAAATCCCTGATCTGGTTCCCAGTCAGCTGCAGCATGAAGACCTTCGAACTGTTGATGGTGCCAGGTACCCTCAGGATCGGTACGTGGTTGCAGGTGACGATGCCCAGGTCTCCTGCAGGCTTCGAACAGGAGCATAATGCTTGGAACAGGCATGGTGGATGGCCTTGGTCTACGTGGAGCTGGAAGAAAAGAATTTCAGGGTCAGAGGTGGTTGAAAAATGGTTGGTAAGTCTGCAAGGGATGGGAAATAATTGAGCTAGAAGTTGAAAGAGTTGTTGTTTTAGTCAGTAGGACTTCGTCTTTCCAAAGATGGTATCCGTTTTGCATTAATTTGGTGCTTAGATCACAACTACCCTAATATATACTTGTAGTCTGTGATCACAACCAAGTAGGTATTTATAGGCACATTATGGGCGCGCTTTTATAAGTCAGGCTCTCTCATATTTTCAAAATATACGTACGGAAACATTTATTGCTAAAAATGAGCGCGTGAGACCGCCACAATATACGATAATGCTTGAATAATGTCGCATTTTGTTTAGATTGTATGTTTATGATAGGTATTTTCGCACATAAGTGGCTATTATCGTATACACATTCCGTGAACATTTTTCTAGAAGAAAATAATGGAGCTAGCAATGGTCCAACTGAAATCGCTCTACAAAGAGCGTTGTTTCTCAAAATCTTGAAGATGTCTCTACGTAATACGTTTCACTTCAGTGTGATCGTTGGCCGTCACCAGTGACAAGGGTTAAGGGTTCTCGTGCACTAGACGGCTACGACTGGCCAGAGTCGTTGCCGCCTAAGTGCGTCAGAGCCCTAAATCGTGTGAATCTGTTAAAGGCACGTAATATCATCGGGTACTCTATAACTTAATCAGCCTATAATGTTTCCACTGCTGGGACACAGGCCTCTTCTCAGTGAGAGGGGGTGAACTGTAATCTACCACGCGGGCCCAGTGCGTGTTGGTAGATGTCACATGTCTTCGAATTTTTGGTTCTAGGACATGTCGGTTACTTCACGATGTTTTGCTTCAGCGTTTCGAGAACACTGGTGATGAAATTATTATACAAAGTAAAGCTAAGCAGGCGGGTTTGAACCCACGGGGCCGATACCACTGGACCATCGTCATCGGGTAGAAAATGGAAAAAGGTAGGTAGCACTTTACCGGCAAAACTCTTTAACAGAGAGCTGAACTAAATATGGACACCCACAAAAAACAATTTGTCGAGCAAAAAGGAAAAACAATTCCAGACGTCCCCAAATATAACCCAATTCCATTAAAACCATCTAAAACGAAACAAACAGATTGCTATCCATCTCTTAAAGAGCCAAGTTAAATGGGCTCCATATCTTAACTTGAGATGAACGTCCATAATTTGTAGACGCTGTTGTTCGCAAGAATTAAAGCGAACGATGATAACTGTGTTACAAAAGATCCACTTTATTAAAGACTTGTCTAGTCATCAATCAAACTTTGTTATTGTTTTCAAGCTTCGACTTAAGCTGCGTTTTCAGTTAGCGGTCAGAACAGTTCTGAGCGAGCAAGCATTTGTCCGCGCGGTAAATGAAAACACTTGAGCGGGCGGGCGAACATGTTTGTTCAGTGTTCAGTGATGTTGGACTCGACGAACGAATGCTCGTTCGCTCATTCATTTAGTGAAAACAACGTCACGGCGAGCGACCATTCATTTTCTGCTGTAATGAAAACAGTTTTTTTTTTGTTTTGAGCGAACATCGGTAGAACAGCAAACATTTGCTCTGAACAAAATGTTCGCTGGTCAGGGTAAAGAAAATGCGGCTTTAGAAGGCGTTTTGGGTGATCTTGAGTTCACCTACTTAAAGTTCCAGATTGAGAGGTAACTTGTTTTGCCTGTTGCTTGATTTTGCCTCCTAACATGGAAGCATATAAATCAGCCTATAAAGTTCCCACTGCTGGGACACAGGCTTCCTGTCTGTGAGAGGGTGTGGGCCGTAATTCACCACGCGGGCCCAAAGCGTGTTGGAAGATGTCACATGTCTTTGAATTTTTGGTTCTAGGACATGCCGGTTTCCTCACGATGTTTCCTTCACCGTTTCAAATGCAGTCGATAAATATCTCTCAGGCATCGATGTTTTTCTTCACCGTTTTATAAGCAAGTGATAATCTTTGAGAAGCTTTAGGAAATACAGTAGTAACAAGCATGATTATGGTAAAAAACAAAATATTGATGGCAGTGTATAGAGTGCCACCATTGGCACTCTATCCCTATCGGATAAAGTGCCACTACAGGCACCCTAGTAACACCGCCTCGGCCCGGCTCAAGTGCCGCAAGCATTGGATTGTCATTGTCACTGTCACTAAGTCATTGTATTTTGTTTGATTGTCGAGGTTAGATCGCTGTAAAACACCACATTCCCAAAACATTACATTCTCTTGTGCCTAAACGGACCCTGGCACTTCGCCGGCCGCTACCGCGGCACCGCTCGCTACGCTCGCTCGGCTCGTGCGTTGTGTGGTCACAGTTCTAACCTAACCTAACCTAAATAACAAGTGACAGTGACAATGCAACGCTCACGGCACCCTAGCCGGGCCGAGGCAGTGACACTAGAGTGCCACAAGAAACTCGCGGCACTCTATACACTTCGAATATTGATTTCAATCAATCTGTCTAGCCTTTTCCCAACTATGTTGGGGTCGGCTTCCAGTCTAACCAGATGCCGCTGAATACCAGTATTTTACATGGAGCGACTGCATATCTGACCTCCACAACCCAGTAATGCTGTTGGCTGATTGATTATGTATGTTATGTATGTGAAGCCACGTCGGAGGCCCATGGGCGGCATAAAAACTTCAGAATGACTGACCAGCCCCCCAATTGCCAGTCCATTGCTTCATAAGTTCGACAAAACAAATCTGCTCAATTTTTGTTGTCGAACTTATGAAGCAATGGATTGGCAATCTTTTTCAATTGGTTTCAATTTAATATTGATCGTGCATTACGTAATTAGGGTGCTGGTGTCAGCACTAGGTTAGTCACTTACCACGCGAAAAAAAACGAAAGAAAGACTTCCCAAAGCCGAAAACCAAACAGTCCAGTATTTGTAGAGCAAATAGGTAGGTACCTACGCCATCCAGTTTACACAAAAAGTTAACAACCGTACTAAAACAACGAACTGGATTGGTATACGATCCAAAAGTTCCATGTTTCTGTTTTTATACATATTGCGGTATCCGGTAAGTAATAGCGGGTTTAGGGGCGTGAGGATCCCTAAAAACCCTCCTCTCTGGGAGTTTTCGCATCAATTTAGGGTAACATAACACATGTACTTTTTAGCGAACGATTTCGTTCATAATTTGGAGGGATCCAGTGCGTACATAACATACTTTTATAAGCCTGAGTCGAAAACTCAAGTTTGAGTTCGACTGGTGACTGGATTTGCCCGCATATGTTTCTAGGAAAGCGCTGAGCAATGGTGGACTCTTGTCCAGTTGCTATTACGATTTTGTAGGCGGTTTCTACATCTAATTAAAATATATAACAGAGAATTTCTTGATATCTTCATTTACCGCTTTAGATATCTTATTGTATCTGTTGCACTCCCGTAAAAACATTTTTTTTACAATTAAAATATGTAATTCACAACATAATAATTTACTCTAAGTACCTACAAACAAAATTGTATGATATTATTATTATCTTATAAAATAACAAGACTCCATATTTAATTAGGGCGGATACTTTCCTATAGAAATTATTATTATTTCTTGCTTAATGACCACCCTGATCGTTTGGCTCGAGTCGCAGCAGTAATTAAATTATATTGCCTTTCTAAAAACGAGGAAACATCTTCAAATGTTTGTGTGTGAAAGTACATTAAAAACCACGCCTGTATCTCCCCGAAAGGTTTGATAAAAGTCAGTTATAAGTTTCTATTTAATAGGTACAGGGTAATATTGCACCCAACCGGAAAAAATCTAGAAGCTGAGCTTCGAATGGGAATGTTCTAATGAAAATGCCTTGTTACCCTATGCTTAAAGGTGCTGGTAGACTTGAGCATTCACTTGTAACAGAACACCGAGCATTCGCCGTTTTTAAATTTGTCGAACTGAACAATGAACAGAGCCAAGCATAGAGCCAAGCATAGCTACGAACATTTTCACGTTCATTCTAGCGAACGCTCTAGTCAATGCTCGTCAAAAAAATATTCTTCACGAAGATGGAAACGGAACAATGACAGAATGGCTCGGCTCGGCAAAAAGCTCGAAGCAAATTTAATGTCCTTTCGCTAGAATGCTCGCTAGAATGCTCGCTAAAATGCTCCCGTTTGTTTTTCTGTAATGTCACATTCGCTAGAATGTTTATTACAAGTGAATGCTCAAGTCTATCAGCAATTTTAGGGTAACCCGACCTAACCTGGGGATTATAAATGTTCAGCTGTCTTGCTTGCTAGACTGCACCCTAATTGGATGAACACATACTGTCCCTTTAAATTAATTTTGATTTCATTTTATCACCGGTCCTTTGGAACGTAGACGTTTGTTTACGGTCGAATGGCCCGCGGTTCATTCGATTTGGGCCGTTCAGACTAAATACCCCAAGCTTGGCAGAATGTATGATTTTAACAAATAATTATGCTTTTGTAATCCAAATTCACACAGAAAAGGAACTGTAACTCCAAGAGATACTTATACATCTTTGACGCAACTGAGTCATCATCATCATTATCATCATTTCAGCCGAAAGACGTCCACTGCTGGTCATAGGCCTCGCCTGAACACTGCCACTTCGTCCGGTTCTGTGCTTCCCGCATCCAACGGATGACTGAGTAAGAGATATAATTTATTGCTATCGTTGACCTTTGACATGTAGTCTGGTCATTGATTGAGTTACATGTACTAACTACATAAATAAATCATGCCCGGGTCTTTGCCCCCTATAATATTTTCAAGGATGAATGTCATTTTTAGAGATAGCATATTATCTGAATTGTCTCGAAATCGAAATGATAGTTTGTCACCTATTTGGCAAACAGAAGGTCTTTTTAATGGCGACGATGCGAAAGGTTTGTTCATATTCATGGCCCATGTCTTGTGAAAGTACAATTGTTTAGGATACGATGGGACTGATATACGCTATGCGTAAAAGACCCTATAAACAAATAAAAAAAAAAAAAAAAAAAAAAAAAGGATGAATGTAATTTTTAGAGATAGCATATTATCTGAATTGTCTCGAAATCGAAATGATAGTTTGTCACCTATTTGGCAAACAGAAGGTCTTTTTTTCACAATAATTATTAATAGAGATACGAAGAAATTATTTCTCAGAGACCGTTTTGAGAAAAATCTTGATAACCAAATAGATTTTTCAACTTTAATAGTGGACTGAAACGTCTTCATTTCTGGTCGTAAAGTCAAAGTAATGGCATAAATTGATGGCAAGTTCTTATGACTCTCACGACATAAAAATAAGTGATGTTTAATGTTCTCTAACAAAAATCGAGGTCATCGAAAGTCTGTCTCTCTTTCCACTATTTCATTCCAACGCAATTTATTCTGCTGAAAAATCTCTGTACAGATAGCTGCGGGGACGGATTGAATTATAAGTAGTGAAGGAGATGCTGCTGCTCCTCTAAGAAGGGACTTTATTTTCTGCAAGGGAAAACAATACCACAGGGGGTCAGAATAAGAATCAACACTGAATAGGCATGTGGTGGCATCACATCATCATCATCAGCATACATATAACTTCCCAACATCAATCGTCGGGCAGCTGCACACCAGGCACGACACCCGTTTAGGCAGAGGATCCTCCCTTTTCTATAGAGGATGAGTGAACTCTACACCCTTTCCTTATACCTCTACAAGCATCTTCTAGACTGGCTTATTGCATCGTAGACTTCATACATCACTTTCTTTTCAGGCGAGATCGAGATCAAGAGCAGGCTTTTTTTTCTTTGGTGGGAAATCACCAAATAACTTCTCCCACTATGGGCGGAGCGGCAGGGGCGTGTCAGACTCTTACTCACTAACAACCACCCGTGTTCCTTCAGTTGCCTGTACGTTGCCTGGGGCCACGGTAACCCTTTAGGACTTTGCCATAACAACGGCTTTCCCGTAACCTCGGCAGTCAACATCAGGGTCATCCCGTAATAAATAAATAATAAGTAGATATGTAGAAAAAAACTGGCATCCCCGACATAGTTTGCAGAGTTAGTACGCTGAAGTGGCAGCCAATGGACTAATAGCTGGCAAGACCTTGAGTACATAACACATAATCAGCCTATTAATGTTCCCACTGCTGGGACACAAGCTTCCTCTCTATGAGAGGGAGTGGGCCGTAATCCACCACGCGGGCCCAGTGCGGGTTTGTAGATGTCACATGTCTTCGAATTTTTGGTTTTAAGACATGCCGGTTTCCTCACGATGTTTTCCTTCACCGTTTTCACCTTGAGTGGTGACAGCACATTGGCAAAACGTGGCTTGGGATGACTGATTGCCAAAACTATCCACAAAAACACATCCATAACTCTTCCTAAATCGTTAAGTTATAAGCACAATAGACCCACAATAAGGCTATAACCTTGTTATTCTCACGGATTATACCCTAGGCAAATATTCCCTTTGAAAAGCCAGAATATACCCTGAATATTGTACGTTATGCTAAATAATAGGCCACTTACTTTCACGCCGGAATTCAGAGGTCCCATCGCAACAACTAGTGTTTCTGAAGTTTTAGCGAAAATTTTATATGACCTGTCTGTACGACTGGAGATATTGTGTAACTTTGTGCTAGATTTTGCTAGCTGATTTTCTTATATGGAAATATTTTTTGTACGTCTTTGAGTAACTTACTTAGTTTTATTTATAGTCTATTGGATACTCTAGGACTAATCTAGGACTTTGATGAAGATTTTCCGTAAAATAATGTGGCCAAAATCTTGTAAGTCAAAATATATTGATGAGATTTCTTGTACAAAGGAGGCGGTTCTAATACCTAGTACGTAGACTGTGTGTATACGAATACTACTTCGTTACCTAATTATATTTCAGATCGCCGTGAAGTAAAATTGGGAATCAAACGACCTGTATTAACAATTCAGCTCACGGTGACTCTCATGAGAGTCACTAACGTCCCAAATCTTCAAGCCCCCTTGACTCTCATGAGAGTCACCTCTGACAAAAGAAACGTAAGCGCGCGTTAATTTCAATGCAGTCAGAAATGTGATGTTCTAAGTGCCTGAAAAATTAACTCACTTCCTCATTCATTCCGAGCTCAAAGTCTTCTCAAGTTTGTTTCTGCTCTAGTATAATCAACACTTGAGTCTTTAAAACTTTTAGCTTTTAACAGATTCTACAGTTAACCACAAATGGTTTTACTCTCAGTCGAACTGAAGTATTCCGTATACAGCGCATTCCCCGAGTGGTTAAAACGAAAAAGGACGCCAAAGCAAAGGCTTCTTCTTTCAGTTTTTCATTTTTTCAGGAGTAAGTGTTCGCCTTGTCGAATTTGAGATTTTCTGGTAACTACCTCGAACAAAATGTTGTATATTCTACTGCAAATAAAAGTGATATTTAAGTAAGGAATAATTTCTTAATCTTTGAGAATCATGGCAAATAGTGGCTTTTATAAAAAAAAAAACAACGGATTGCACTCCGGGAGTGCCGGCAGAAATGAAAACTTGAATATTAACGTTGTGCATTTTTGAATATTTTGGAATGGTTAGGGAATAATTTCGCACGAATTGCTTTATTTATCAGTATCAAAGTACTATAATTTATGTGGTTAAATGAAATATTCATTAGTAATAGTAGTATATTTATTTATTTTCAAAATATAGTCTAACAAAAATAAACAATTTATTTAAACACTTTTCATGAAGTATGTTTTGACTGCTTTTTTTACCCATCAATATGGGTAAAATTTCTTACCTCGCAAACTTTACGTAATGTCAAAGGCATTTTGATATTTACTTTGTGGGTTGCTAGGCAACGGATCCTACGGCACGTTCTGACGCGAGTTGAACATTTGTTACC
The DNA here is from genome assembly GCA_948150665.1 of Conistra vaccinii. Classification (NCBI taxonomy): domain Eukaryota; kingdom Metazoa; phylum Arthropoda; class Insecta; order Lepidoptera; family Noctuidae; genus Conistra; species Conistra vaccinii. Next base: position 5,131,185 of record OX411328.1, read on the forward strand.
CATCCCAAAAAAAGTGCACAATTCCGCTAAAGAAATTTTCACTTCAAAAATTGTTCAAGAAAGTCTCCGCACATACATTACGGTTATAAATACTTAATTAATAGAACCATCTTTCCATCCTTCAACCCACACAACCCTTGAAGGAATGAGTATCTAATTTCCTGCACTCCAATCCAGTCTATAATAGGAAATGAGGGGAAAATCAAAACCTTGAAAGCCGGGCTCGCCAAGCCACTTAGAGCACCGTAGTGTGTATGCTGTTGTTCACATCAAGTGTTTGTGTGGGCACTCTAGTGTCCGTTATAGCGAACATCTCTCTAGATTTCATAGCAGTCTGTGTAACCTGAAATTAGTGTTGGGTGTTTGTTTCAATTTGTGTCGTTGTGTTACCTGAGTCTGTTTATGAATAGATAGATTTCAGTAGGTTTAAGGCGACGATAATCGACTTTTAATGATTTTATACTGAAGATCATGTCTAAACGAGAATTTGTGTTAATGATTTGGAAAAAATATAGTGTTATGTTAGAGCATTTTTTAAATAACTCATAAATTAATATTTTATATTATGATTCTATTAAGTACATAGTGAAATTAATTTGAAAAGTTATGTCTGACGCGGATAAAAAACTGAGAATCACGCAAAATCTATCAAGCGTATTTTTTTTCTGAAACCCTTCACCGTTTTTAAAGATAATTTAATTATTGATCTTTTAATATAGGTACATGCCACGAACAACACGAAAAGATGAAGTATACGTGTTTTATTAAAATACCTTTCGTTTTATGTATGATAAATTAATAATGCGTCTTATTTGGGACAGCGCTCCTGGATGGGCGAGTCCTATTACTGGCTGGACGTATGACGCGTTGCCTTAGCTTAGTACACAACACGCAAGCTATACCACGCAAGCTCACTAGCATTTTGACAACAATTTGGCTAAGTTCGAAAGGAATGACAGGGACTAGTAGAACAAAGCCATGGTAAATAACTTTTTGGATGCCGTATAAAGTGCTCTGACGATATGTATCTCAAGAACTCATCATTCTGCGGCCCTTGTCCAAATTTATTTGGGGTCGGCGTAACATTTCTTTATTATCCATACTTCTCTATTAGTCGTCATCTCGGTAGTCACTCCCTTTCTAGCCATATCATCTTTCACACAGCCCATCCCTCGTTTCTTTGCTCCATGTATACCAAAGGACTAATAAAAAAAAAAATTGGGAGAATTTTAGGAATGTATTTGGTTATCGAACTTACCAGTAATACCAAAATACAACTGTTTCAAATATTTGCAATTAAAACTCCCGTAAAACAGCGAAACCAACGGTTTATTTATATTGGATTACGATGGAACGAGTCCTTGTGTCCACTGGGACACACATTGTGGCAGACAAACTTTTTGACACGTGTATCCAACTTCTATTTACTTATTTCTGTGTCCATGGCTCTCATCGTGTGGCACCGACAAGCCACACCATAAACTTTTTGTGGGTAAAGTAATGGGATTACTAGGTGTTGCCCGCGACTTCATCTGCGTGTATTTTGTATTTTATCATTTTTGAGGTTCCGTACCCTAAGCCTCCTCTGTCCGTCCATTCGGCTGTCTGTCAGCGGGCTGTATCTCATGAACCGTAATAGTACAGATAAATTAATAGTTTCTTACGGATTAATAAAATACTAGTAAGATTCTTCGAAGATACCTTTAAAAAGCTCTTGTTCAAATATCCACATCATAATAATAACAATAAACATCTCTCGATAAGCGGTTGGATCAAGGGCCTGATTCAGAAGGCAGTATTCCTCTATACGGCTTCCACTGGAGGAGGCTCCTAGTCCTGTCTCTGGAGCCCTAACCCCCGGTAGCTAAGACCTTGTTCCCGACAGCGGCGGACAACTATTTTTAGGGTTCCGTAGGTACCTCAAAAGGAAAAAACGGAACCCTTATAAGATCACTCTCTTGTCCGTCTGTCTGTCCGTGTGTCACCACCGATTCTCCACCGGTTTATAGTTCCTATTAGGTGTAAGAATAAAAATCAAGGTCCTGAGTCAACACGATAAAAAGATATGGGCAAATATTGATTTTTTATTTTTCGGAATTTTCCATTTACCTTGCTTTTAACCTAAATTGACAATCTAGGTCCACGGGAACTACCATATAGGTTTTCGACACAAACCCTATAACTCCGGTTGACCTAGAATCATGAAATTTGGCAAAAAGCAAGGTCTTCAAGCACAAATAAAGGAATAATAAAAAAAAAAGAAAAAAAATATTATAGGGTGTCCCCACATACATACATAGTTGAAGCCAATTAAGATAGTCCTCCGAGTTGTATACTCATACAATTTAGAGGACTAGTTTCTGGGTACAGAACTATTAAGGTATTTATACGAATGAAGCTCCTTACCCCTTGATGGGCGAGTCGGACTCGCTCTTGATCGGTTTTTTAAATAAAAATGTGGTAGGTATACTGTGGTGTCTTACGACTTCCATGCGACCGAAGTAGCGGGCAGAAACTAGTGCAAAATAAATGTGTTTGAATATGATGAATGTAATTGATTTCTGTCGTTCTATTTAACGTCAAACAAATAAACGATAAGATAAGTATTAGGAAAACCATTATTCTTTGTGGTTATCCCCCCAAATGTGAACAAAACAATATTTTGATAAGATAAATTTAATGACATGGTTCCTACACTAATGATCACAGTTAGGTATATAAAATGTTCCTTATTTATACCATGACTAATTAATACTTCCTTGCTGATTGGTTTATGAATTCGAATTTTATAACTATTTAAATTTACAAAATGTACCTACATAATCAGCCATCACTGCTTGACTTTATTTATTGGCGTTTGGGAGTACAGACGCCAGCACATCAAACTACTCCAATCAGTTAAATTTTCCCAATCAACATTGAACCTTATTCTTTAGCTATAAAGCAGTAACTTGATGTGCTGGCGTCTGTACTATAGGTGAACTTCTGTCTAACCCTTCGGAGAAAAACAGCCGTGATGTTATGTTATGTTTATGTTACGAAGGCTGAGCATTCTGAAAGTTGGTGCATCCACGCGGGCTAGAGTGATAGAGTGCCACCAGTGGCACTCTATCCCTATCGGATAAAGTGCCACTACAGGCACCCTAGTAACACCGCCTCGGCCCGGCCAAAGTGCCGCAAGTATTGGATTGTCATTGTCACTGTCACTAAGTCACGTCACTTGGTATTTTGTTTGATTGTCGAGGTTAAATCGCTGTAAAACACCACATTCCCAAAACATTACATTCTCTTGTGCCTAAACGGACCCTGGCACTTCGCCGGCACCGCTCCTACACTCGCTCGGCTCGTGCGTTGTGTGGTCACAGTTCTAACCTAACCTAACCTAAATAACAAGTGACACTGACAATGCAACGCTCACGGCACTAGCCGGGCCGAGGCAGTGACACTAGAGTGCCACAAGAAACTCGCGGCAATCTATACACTTCGTATTTTTTTTAAGTATTATTATTTTATATTCTTGCAAGCAAATGCTTACACTGACTGGACAGGTCCACTCAAATCAGCGTCGTTCTTCCCTCAAAAGACCATCTCAGACACTAATCTACGTGGTCCTCTTATTATGGTCTGACCAAGATTATGTCTGGACTTTAAAAGAGATTGCGACCTCTGAGTTCTTTTCGGCCTTTCTTCTCAGAGTAGTCAGATAGAAAACGCCGAACTCATTCTAACAATTTTTTTTATTATGACGTGTAAAAGTGATTCCAATATCCTATTTACAGAATAAACAATTACATTTCATTTAAATTAAAATATTTTATTTGGAATATAATGAATAAACGACGATAAAAAATCCTAAAACATCTCTTAACATTATCCATATACAAGATATTATTATCTAATCGACAAAATATTCATAAAGCAGCGCTCTCAGACTGCTTCAGACGGATAAAGTAGATTTTCTTTTATGAAATTTTCAGACCGGGATTGGAATTGCGTCAGATAACCCGGGCTGAATCACATCGGGTCCTTATACCGACATTGGCAAACGATATACGATAGTATCCTTCGCCTTTCCGTTTAAAAGGGTGTATGGCATCGTACATTATTCTGTATGACGATATTTTTGAACAATTCGAATGATAATATATATTGTGTGTAAGATAAAAAATGTGTGGTCATATACTGACTATCAGACTGCTCCATTTTCTCTATGGAACCAATATCGTAAACACGAAAAAATAATCAGCTGGCCCATACATTAGTGCAGGGGTCAAGCCCCTCCCAAACGACAATGCTGGATCCGCCACTGGGGGCCTACCACCACCTCTAAAACAGTCTTATTTTAACTTTTACTTGTTTTTAAGTTTTACTTTAAGTGAGGGAAAGAGATGAAACTCTACAGGACGTATAACTCCATCTCTTTCCCCCACTGAAGTAAGATTAAAATAATACTGCTTTGAAGGTGGTGGTAGGCCCCCAGTGGCGGATCCAGAATTGTCGTTTGGGCGGGGCTTAACCCCGCTGAGGGTAGGTTTTAGCAAAGTAAACACAAAATTAGTGTGCACATTTTTTTTTGTGTTTTGCTATCAAGTTTTGCTTATCAAGCCTCCTCGGATTACTTTCGCAAATTCCTGAATGGAAACATAATTATCTAGATCTACGTTAAGGATGACGTACCTAAGGTACATTGATGACAATGTTGTAACTTAGGTAGTGTAATGCTTGCTAAAAAGTTTAATTAGAATAATATCTAGAATAATAATTAGTGTATGTAGTTTTAACTTATTTATGTACTGTTGTACCTATTTTAGTTGTAATGCATTATGATTTATGATATTTTTATAAATTAAATTTTTCTTTGTTCTTCTCAAACAGAGCACCTGCCATCTTATCTCTTCACCACCCTTGGTTGACTGGTAGAGAATGCCTAAGGCATTAAGTCCGCCTTTGTACCTTTAGTGCGAAAAGTATAAAATAAATAAATAAATAAATATCAAGTTCACTTTAAGATTTGTCACGGAACAACTCGTGAATTTGGAGGGGGGGCTTAAGCCCCTTAGCCCCCTGGATCCGCTACTGTATTAGGGTCGAGTATTGAATTTATAGAGTAACTGAAGTTTTGTGTGGGTGATTATTTTTTTGTGATAAGGATATTGGTTCCTGCATCATTCAATTAGAGTTTACTGAGCGAAAGACATATATGAGACTATCCGACATCAATCGTTGGGCAGTTGCCCGCCAGACACGACACCCGTCTGGTCGGAGGATCCTCCCTTTTCTAATGAGGATGAGTGAACTTTACACCCTGTTCCTCATACCCCTAAAGTGCTATTAAAGATGGCTTATATCCCTTCCTACTAAACTTCAAAAGCCTGCGGTAGAACTCTTAACTCATACGTGTAATAAACCACTTTATTAATATCTCCTTCGGTTTCAGAACGCATTTCGGTAACAACTTCATCATGGATTTGAAACTTCGTAACTTTAGTGTGTTCAGTCGGTGACAAATGTTGGGCCCAATATTTCCTGAATATTGGAAGAGCGTTGGCCGATGCTGTCCAATATTGGAAGGTCCGGGTCAAACTTTTGATGTTATTGGTTTTTGCTGTATCAGGAAAAGACTTGACGATGAACAATGAAGGTTAGTAGGCAATGGTAATATTTATAGTCACCATGCTGACCTTTATTATTCACGACTTTACAACTTTTATAGGTCACAAAATTGAGCAATTTTAAAGTATTAAGTCACATTCACTATGCAGACTAAGTAAAATTCAATAAACACCGATTTTTTCCCTGAGCCACAAGACACAAGCGACGCTTAGTTTGTGGTTCACGCAATTTGGCTAAATTGTACTGTTACTTTTTGATTAATTAACTTTATTACCCTAACTTCTTTATTTCATTAATATACTGTCTTATCAATAACATTTATAAATATTAGAAAAAAAAAATGTAGTCCATCCCATTATATTTTTAGGGCTCCAGATAGGGGAACCTCCTAACAATGTGAGCCGTGTCCAGAAGTTTCTGAAACAAGCCTTTGATCCAGCTGATTGTTACTATTTCAAAATTCTTTGGTCGTAATCGTAACAACATAAAATTAAATAACCACTACAGCGGAAGAAGATCACTTTAAAGTTGCTAACTGTATAAATAAATAATAGTGCTCGTGACCAAACTTATTATATTATAGCAGATACCTTACTGCCAAGGCTAAGTAATAACAGCCGCATGGGTAGATCGATCAGGTTAAGTTACGCTTGCCCCGGTCGGTTCGCGGATGGGTGACCATCTTTACATACCGAGACCCCTCCGTGCCTCAGAAAGCACGTTAAGACGTTGGTCCACGCTGTCATTCTTGGATCTTCGACAGTTGTACCGGGTCGTCAGAAATCCAAGTCTTAAAACCAGTCTCACCAAGGGGTATCGTATTACCCAGTAATTGGGTAATGGAGGTCTGATAGGCAGTCGCTCCATGGAAAATACTGGTATTCAGCTGCATTCGGTAAGACTGAAAGCCGACACCAACATAGTTGGGAAAAGGCTAGGCAGAAAAAAATGAGATTTCTAAATGCATAAAGCACAAAGGGATTTCTGTCTTCTGAAACGCCCCAACAACATTTGTCACCAAGTATATACCTACAGCTCTGCAGCTTGAATGTTATTATGCAAAACGGTGCCAATCCTAGCTGCAAACCACAAGAGGCAAGCATTCGTCTCAAGTGTTTGTTAACTCATCTAGAAACAACTAGTTTTCTTCGCTGAAGTTTGCGCAAATCTGAACGAATACATATTAAACATACAAAAAAATAAAATTGAAGTGTCTATTTGTAATAGGTATCATCCATATATAAATATAAGCTCTTTACTAAATGTATAGGAGAATCTTTACGGTAGTAAATTGTCTGTCGGTCTGTCAGTTTGTTCCGGCTAATCTCCAAAACTACGGAACCGATTTTGACGGAACTTTCACTGGTAGATAGCTGATGTTATAATGAGTAACTAAGGGTATTTTAATTTTTTAAGCTATTGCATAGCTTCTATCGCGGGCCTTGAGCGGGGAGACCTAATCCAGAAATTTCGTAACGAAAATGACTGAGAAACAAAACACTCTAAATGTGTTTTGTATTGAAAATTATGTTTTACTGTTTGACAACAAAGTTCAAATTTACTTAGACGAATGATCAACGAGAGTGTTGTATTGAAAATTATGTTTTACAGTTTGACAACAAAGTTCTTTACTTAGACGAATGATACGAGAGTGTTGTATTGAAAATTATGGTTTAACTGTTTGACAATAAAGTTCAAATTTACTTACACGAATGATACGAGAGTGTTGTATTGAAAATTATGGTTTAACTGTTTGACAATAAAGTTCAAATTTACTTACACGAATGATCCTTGACTATTAATAGTTAAATTAAAACCTTTTTATTAGTTTGATGTTCCCGGCCATTACGTTGTGTCAAGTTTTAAAAACTGTTAATGTGAATAACAGTTCCTGTCAATGTCACCATTGTCACTCTTGTATTCGGGTTAATATTTTACAATGCCGAGAAATTTAAATATTCAAGAAAGAGCAACTATTATTAATGAAGAAAGTCACGAAAAAATAGTGAAAGAAAATATAGATCTATTATATTTAGAAGATATCAAGTCTCAAACTTATGTTTCTTATTTCAGTTACCATAAACCTATAGTTTCATGAATAAAGAACGTGAACTTATTGATCATCGTCATAATTCTGGTCGCCGCCCCTTCCTTAGTGCTGCACAAAGAGCTGACATGAGACGATAATATGAAGATAACGATTTTGTGTCAACCAATTATTATGCTGAAATATATGAAGTTTGTCCAAGAGTAATAAGAAACGCCTTACACTCAATGGGATTGCATTATAGACAACACGCAAACTAAATTGACTGATGCTCATAAGACAGCACGCTTGGAATATGCACGCATGCATTTGAACGACGATTGAAGTACGACAATATTTACCGACGAAAAATGCTTCAAATCGAGCCAACATGGGAGGCTACATATAAGGAGATATAACGGTACGAGGTATCTATACGGAAGACCCTGTAGTGCCCAATTTTAGTTCCGGACAAATTTCGGCTATATGGGGATAGATGTCAGCGGTGTATCAGTTACAACACTGCTTATTCAGTTATTCCTTATTTTCAGTTAAGATTGCAGGCTAATAATAAATCTCAATCGACATATTTTCACAGAAGTGATTGTTTGTTTTATTGAAATATATTTAACTCTAGCATTAAATTCGTTTGATTTCTGTGAACACAGGTATATACCAGTGATTTAAGTAGCACGGCGAGTTTTACTCTTTCCTAAGTCAAAAGTAAAACTAGTAGTTCTGCGAACAGTAGACCTCGCGAGCACAAACTTTTTGGGAAAAATTAACCGCTTAGCTTGAGGCTTAACACGGTCGCAAACTGCGTCCCGACAGAGGTGACAAACGTTTTCACACACACACAAGTTACCCCATAACACAGGACAAACGAGAAAAAAAATTACGTGTAGGGTGAGGAGGTACCCTAAAAAACAATCATGATTTTATTTTACGACTTTGTCGGCGTGATTGATAGTATAGACCTATACCTACCAAATTACAGCTTTCTAGTACTAAGATTCTCTGAGCTAAGCCGCTGACAGACAGAAAGACAGGCAGACGGACATGGCAAAACTAAATCAGTTTATTGTGTACTACAGAACCCTAAAAACCAGACAAATTATGAGTAAAAAATTTGTAGGCCAGCTAGAAAAATTAACAAATAGGTTTGAATAAATAGCGAGCAATTTACTGCATTTGAGGAGGTATTCTGCTCATCATGCCGAAGATCCTGATCAGATCTTTACCAATTTTTTTTTGAGACTAATAAAGTTACTTTCTTTCAAATGAAAAAAGAACCATCGAAAACGGATTTCATAAGGCGGAGATATCCAGTAGCCCCCTTTTTGCCCCATTTTGGAGGAAGTACCCCTCCAATCAAAAATCCCCGACGACAAAAAATTACAAAAAATTCATAATACCTGTATGCCAAGTTTCATCCAGATCGGTTGTAAAATACGACCTGTACACGAGTACGTACAAACTGACACACGAAAGAAAATTTTGCCAGTTGATGCAGAGACGCTTCGCTCGCTACGCTCGCTCGGTCAATTACTGCATTTCATAATCAATATTTTAGTTCACTAGTTAGCCACATTTCATATTTCCATACAGTAATATTGCCAAATTAATCAAAACAGGTAAATATTTGACAGCTATTTGCGACGTTGCCAAGTTTTAGGATAAACGCTCTTATTGGTATCAATAAAAAAACTAAAGGGTTATTAAAGGATTTTGTTAATATTATTTATTTATTGCGGGATGGACCTCATGCTCAGCAGTAGCGCTTGCGACCACAACAATAACGAGACAGTCGGTCTCGATAACTTCAAAACTTCGAGCTGTGAATCCGAATTGAGTGAGATGGCTTTCGAATTGAAAGCAATCCCTTGAGTGAGGTTCAAAGTGAACTTTTCCAAATAACACTGTTCGTCAAATGGATTTGCATCTGTTCTGGTTTTGTTATCAGGGTTCAAAATTTCATTAGTGGTCAGTTGCCAGCCCACTAATTAAATTTAAATTTATTATGGCCGCCCGCAGCGTCTCTGGTTTTCATTGCGTTATAATCATAGCACGAACATTATCCACTTCTCGTACGAGGTAATTTCGCTCAGGGCTCGGATAACGGTATATGTTTCGAAACGGTTTCGTCTTATAAACCTAAAGAATGATTTGTTTCGGTTACGTTTGAACGGAACGTTATTAAAACGTTTTTGAAGAAGAACAAAATTTTTTTTTATCGTTCTCGGTTATTACAACGTTTTTAACCGTTTTTAAGCATTTTTGGGTTGATGGATAGGAAAGCGAGTTTCCTATCAATCAACCCAAAAATGCTTAAAATCGATTAAAACACAGCCTTAGGGTTGTATACCATCGTAAGCTGCAAGCGCATTGGAATCAATGATGTAAAGAAATGAAGATAAGATACAATTTAACTAAACAAGTTCATGCTTGTCAGCGCACGCACCGTGCGCGGCTGCGTCCTGTCGAATAAACCGGTTTTTCAAAACGTTTTTATTTCGTTTTCGTTCCGAACAAAACATTGTACTAAGAAGAACGAGAACTGTTAGAAACGTTATTTATAACGTTCCCTGATTTCACTAGCATAGGTATTGTATAGACTACATAAAATGTGTTTTAAGTATTCTGTAAGCCTATTCCTTTATACAAAGTGTCTATCAAAGACGTTAGTACTTCATTATTTAAAGGCAAAGTGGATCTTTGTGCGAGGAACCTTGACATTACCCACTTAAGAATGTCGAATTTAGACATAGGTCAATGTTCCGATATTGAAATCTTAATAAGCGATTTAGTTATAGAATATATTGTGACTTCTTCCTTTTATTCTATGGTTGTAGTAAAATTTTAGTTATAAACGTCGTTTCTGGGGGAAACAAAGCTGTCAACAACGTCGATAATTAAACTTTTACTATAAAACATTAAAAAAAACCCTGTTCAATCCCTAAGGCTGCCTGTCCACTGAAGCGGAGAGGAGAGGAGCGGAGCAGAGATGTGCCAATATTAACCAATAGAATCGCACCTCTGGTGCGGAGTAGATTCTATTGGTTAATATTGGCACATCTCCGCTCCGCTCCTCTCCTCTCCGCTTCAGTGGACAGGCAGCCTTAGGGTGTTGTTAGGTATCGTACTGAGAGTCTATTTATGTGGTACCTAATTTTCAGAAAAAAACGAAAAAACATCCTCACTTTTTTTTTCAATGGGGAATTTTACCGGATTATTACATGGGGCGCTGGCGGCCGGTAGGCTCTTTAACGGGTGTCTACAAGTCGTAATTTAGGACCAATGTTCTTTTTAATGTATTTGGGGTAATATTGGTACCTACTTCAAAAGTGATTTTTTAATAGCAATAACATCTTTTGTAAAAAAAAAAAATTCATACCTTTACGTTTTTTTGTTTCAATTGATCATCATAAGACATATCGTTTGCCCATCTGGCTTTTGGACTACCAACTTTACGTAACACATTTGAACAAAATTTGCTAGATCGATATCTAGCAAATTTTGTTCAAATGTATATGTGCAAAATAGAGAACTCTTTTAAGCATGTGACGATTCACATGCTTATAAGAGTTCTCTATTTTGGGGACTGTATTTGACAACATAGTTAGCATAATAAGAGGTATCATAAGTATTCATTGGTTACTTACTTCTAACGCTCTTGACAGTGATGCCCATATCATGAGCAGCAGCGTCACCACCACAAGCGCATACCCGAACTTAATAAACGCCATCAAACTCTGAAACAACAGGAAACATTCTTAGAACGATATCAAAGTAATAGTGATGTTGACAATTTTTTTTTTTTATTGACCGTAAGGTAGGTTATTAAAAAATTTTGGACTCGTTTCTTTTTTCTTCATTTACGTCATTTAAAGATGACGGCAATGCATTGAGTTAAAATGTGGCATGACGTCACTCCCCGGTAGATTTTATACTGACTTGTGACGTAGCGAGCTCCCACTTTAATGCGTTTTATCTAAAACAGTTTTTATTAATATGATAAAGCAAAAAATAAGTGACTAATATTTTTTTATTATCTGACTGACGGACTAAATAGCTTTTTTTCCCAGTCGACATATTGCTTGGCATTCAAAAATATGCAGATAACATGCCCATTTTTGTAATTATTTGTGTAATGGTTAGTTGAAGATTGAAAAAAAAATTGAACTTTAGACTACAACGTTAATCAAGCTCAATATTGTTTTAAGAAAAAGTAGCCTAGGTATAACGAGGTGGTCACTGCAAACAACTTTACCGTACTAAACAATGATAAATGCATACATGTAATTAGACCTTAAGGTCGGTAGGAATACATTTCCAAAACAATTCCCTACTGTCTAGGTGCAGAGTAATCGAACACAGTACAATACAATAGGTAACATCAATGTTAGAAACAAATAATAATATGATTCCTAATAATATATTTTCTATAAAAAATGTTACAGCAAATCTTACAAACTTGTGTACTAAAACACGTAGCAGAATACACACTGACACAGTACTTACATTGCATACTTAGTTAAAATTTCCTCTGAATTGACGTGTGTAATTCTCGGGAGGCGTAATTTATGGGAATTGGATATTATATTGATGATGGATATAGGTTGTTATGCTTGTGTTATGGCAGTCAAAATAACGGATGGTTACAGCTTAACTTAGTTCGTTTTCATTGAAATAGATTGTGTTGTTTTTATTTTAGATAAAAAGTATGTTTAAAAACTAAAACCCGACTACTGAAAAATCACGCTCTAAAAATTATGAAACAAGAAAATATTTCGGACAGAAATCAAAACATAGGTACAAAAATGGTCAAAGTAAAGCCGTAGTCGCATGATTTCTGTCCGAAATATTTTCTTGTTTCATAATTTTTAGAGCGTGATTTTTCAGTAGTCGGGTTTTAGTTTTTAAGCTTACTTTTTATTTAATTTGTTTTGGGGTTATAAATTCGTTATAAAGTATTTGCAGTGCCGATTTTTTTTTTGTGTAGGTTTAATTGTATACCTAATAGGTATTAATTTTACAGCCGCGCCGTACCGAACACAGTCTCACTTTTGCATGTTTTTAACAATTTAAACATATTTATTTACTTTGAAAATATGATATATATACATTGTAATATGCTCGTCAAGCCCTTTCATTTGATACCAAACATGGTATGATTAGAAAATTTTTTTTTTTTTCGTTCGTCACATTATGTCCTCTAGACGGCGCCATATTTAATTTAATGTACCTAACGTCACATAACCAGCGGACGGTCAGGACGCTTCCAACGATACCTTATTTGTCAAATTATGATCAGTGGTTTAGAAGTTATGAGGTTACAGATGAACATACATACAAACATACATACCGGTCAAAATCATAACCCTCCTTTTTGCTTCGCCGTAGTCGGGTAAAAAAAATAATGGCGAGTAACCTTTGCTTGAAAATAGAACTTAAAACAGGACATGAAAAGTCTCTATGTTTTAAGTAAATTCATATTGACTTAAGGTCTTAAAGGGCTTAGAGCTCCTTAAAGTTTTACTAAAGACTTAAATATTATCAACCCTTTGGATCTAAAAAGCCATCTTCAAAAAAAAAACATCTACCGATGTGACAAATACTCCCATCTTTGGAAGAACCTTTATAACATCAAAGTAAAGAAAATCTCAAAAAAGATTATTCAAATCCAAAGGATTGATAATGTTAATGATAATAGGTAGGTAGGTACATAACAAAAGTGTTAAAGTTTTCGTAGAAAACAACATCAACAGCAGAACAATAATTAAAAACAATCATCGCATTATAGATAATGGAATAATTAAACGAACCCACAATACGTGCATACGTGTCTGCTGAACTGCTAAAGCGAGAGAATTTAATGGAAATGCAGTCAAATAAAAACCGCCAATAAGCCCGTCATTGTGCTTAAAAACATTGCTAGCATTCATTTTATATTAAACAATGCAGCAATTTGTAGTGACGTCATTATTCTCTTGGTCTTATCCCAATTTATTCGGGGTTGAAATGAAATTGCTTATTCTATAAATAGGATATCGAAATCACTTCATATTAAAAAATATTAAAAAAAAGCTAGATGAGTTCGGCGTTTCCTATCAGATGATTCTGAGAAGAAAGGCTGAAACAATCTCAGAGGTCGCAGTCGTTTTTAAAGTCCAGTCATAATCTTGGTCAGGCCAAGGAGGACCAGTTTGATTAATGTCTGAAATGGTCTTTTGAGGAAAGAACCACACTGATTTTATTGGACCTGTCAGTCAGTGCAAGTATTTGTCAGTAATCGTGGAGCTCAACTCAGAACTTGAGGAGCTCAATGACTCGACGAACAATATCAAAGAAAGGACATTTGGGTAGGCCACATGAACTGCTCAAACTGCCAGACCATCAATAAAACGAAATGAGAATTTTTCATGAGAAAGAGAAATTCCATACTTCTCTTTTAGTGATCATCTCAGTAGTCACGTCTTTCTAACCATATCATCTTTCACACAATCTATCCATCGTTTCTTTGGTCTTCCCCAACGCCTATAGGCATCTCCATTTATAATCAAAACTTTCCTCAAGACATTTTCCTCAATTTGTAGTGATGTTGGAGAGTTTATCTCAGCTCCGATTGAATGAGACTTTTTAACTTTGTTTCTGAGTGACGAGAGCAAAGCAATGGCACGTAAGACACGTGCTAGGCGAACGTGACTTCGATACGGTAAGGTTTTGCAGTTGTGATTGGCAGATGTTACCACCTTACTGGCGTCAGGTGGAATATCAATAAAACTTTCGAAATCAACTGTGATTTTCTGATCATGTGTAATGAAAACCTTCAAACTTTAGTCGCATAAAAATTAGAAAAGAAATTAATCAAAGTCAAACTGAGCCAGCTGATTCAAAGCCAATTGATATCAATAATGAACACCTAATAATAGAGAATCAAAATAAAGATATGACTGATCATATTACGCATAGGGAAAATAATAAAGAACTTAAAAATATCAAGAAAGAACTCTGTCTCATCAATTTAAAATAGCCCACTGACAAAGAAAATATTGACAAAGAAATCCAAAAATAAATTATTTTATCGTCACAGTACTTCTTTAAATTCGAAACCCCTCCCCTGAGGATACCCCAAGGGAGAAACGGTTTGATAAAGCTTAAGTTTAACAATCAGAGCAGCACTTAAAGATAAATTAAACCTCTCCAGTATCTACATAATATATTCAGATCTGCGTTAATAGCAGAGAGTGTGGAGCCAAGCTTGAATGAGACGCAGCTGTTATCGATCCACCAGATTTTATGAATAATAAGGTTATATTCGAGATAAGTCGCCATGTTAAACGGTTTCGAGATATTGCTTACGTCTCCATGGCAATTTATGTATCTCCCTATGGGGCCAGTAACAATGGCATGACAATTTATATTTACTGTTTTGGCATGAATAAATAAATATATAGGTACTTAAAATAAAAGGAATATGTTTGCTTTCTGGTCCTGTGGCCTTTTGGTTCTTTAAATAAATATCTAATCACATAAAATTCTGGAAAGCTAGTAAAAATAGAATACTGCCGTAATGAAGGCATTTCTGATCATACAGGATTCAGATGAACGTATGGCTCTTCTTCTAATTTGATAACAACATAATATCACTCCTGGATTCTCGGGAGGGTTAGGCAGAGGTTTACCTATAGTACCTACACCCATATTTCGGCAGTTACGTTGAAGTCCCATATAATAGGGGAGAGCCTATTGCTATTGGTAATTTAATAAGTAGTACTGTCAAACACCAAAGTACATTAGCCGATCCTATACATATACACAGGGAACTTTCATGTAGATATACATCAAGCAAACCACAAGAGATATCCCTGTAGATCTTACGCTATAACTATAAACCACAGGCATTTGGGACCAAACCGATAATGCATCCAATACGCCCATTTCTCACCATCCCCAGACCGAATAATATTTTAATATTCCCCGGACCGTTTATTGATCTTATTTCGAGGAAAGAGTACCCCTCTCGGCACATTTTTCTTTCTTATTATAACTGAAAAGAACCTCTTTGTTACCAAAAAGGTTTTTACACGACCAAGATAATCTGGGATTTAAAGATTTCTGAGAAGGCTTCAATGTGAAGGAAGATAATGGAGATGTAAATAACGTTGTCTGTGGCAAAAATGTAAGAACTAGATGGTTTTGAAATTGGACGTCTTTTTAAGATTCATGCATAAAGCTAGACTTGAAATACTACACACATCAAAAGTGTCTAGGGATCAACATATATTTTTGCAATAACTTTTCTCCTGATTGATATTAATTAAAATTTTCTTTAAGGATTCATCAAATAAAGTGTTTTCGTTTGTCACAGTAACGATAAACCAAGTCACCTTTGCATTAATAAAGAAATTTGCCATTTTCCTAATAAAGGGATTTTTGACATTTGAACCACTAACATTAAAGTTCGAAAAAAAGACTGAAATAACAGTTTTCTTTAAAATTTTATTGGGTAACTTAAACAATTAATAATCCGTGTTTCTACCGCGAACACTAACAACACAAGAACATCGGTTTGGCATACTCAAAATGAGTTCATCCAAATCACGCTGTGGAATGGCCGCCCATGTTCGTTGCAACAACAAAAAAAGGTCTTCTTGCGACTGGATACCCTCCATATTCGGCAGAGCTCTTCTCTGTAGCATATCCCATGCATGCTCAATCGGGTTCAAGTCTGGCGACTGAGCAGGCCAGGGCAGGACATTGATGTTAGCTGCGGCGAGAGTCTGTCTTACAACTCTTGCGGTGTGCGGTCGTGCATTATCATGCATTAACTGAAATAAGGGACCGATTTGCACTTGTAGAGGAACGATAACGTCTGATACAATCGTCTCAGCATAAATTTGAGCGTTGAGGTTGCCTCTAATCCAAATCAACTCAGTTCTTCCGCCGATCCAAATACCCGCCCATACCATGATGGTTCCACCACTATAAGGATGGACTTCCTGGCAGGATTTTAATCGCTGTTGGCGTCCAGGGGTTCTCCAGTGTCGTATACGTCTTGTATCCGGTCTCATACCAAAACGAGACTCATCAGAAAAGCACACGAAACGCCATTGTTCTTCTGCCCAATTTCTGTGTTCAAGAGCCCATTGATATCGAATCCTACGATTGTGCATTGCTATAGGTGGTACCCGTAGCGGTCTTCGGGAATGAAGGTTCACTTCATGCAAGCGGTTTCTGACTGTTTGGTCGCTAATTAAGTTCCCTGAAGAGTGATGAAGCCTCACGGCTAACATCATGGCGGTTATTGTTGGAGCTCTTCGAGCTAAGATTTGAATGTATCGGTCTTGTCTCCGTGTGGTGCAGCGATACCGTCCTCCATGGCGCTCAGCCACGGTACCAGTGCTTCGGTAACGTGTCCAAAGTCGACTGATAACACTCTGACTTGTATTCAGAGCTAAAGCCACAGTACGTTGCCGGGAACCAGCTTCTATCATTCCCACGGCTCTGAGCATTTCTTCCCTGCTTAAATGACGTCGCTGCTCCATAATAACGTTGGTTTTAATCAGTAGTAGGGAAACAGTAGCACTAATAATGTCTTCAATGCGTTGTATGTTTTTATAGGGAAAATATTGACAGCTGATTTTCATCTTTTACTCGAATTTGATTCACAGTTCCTGATTCAAATTATGAAATGCACCAAAAAGGATCCATATAAATTTATAAAATCATAAATTTATTACAAAGCCACATCTCAATCTCAAGAAATCCGCATAAAAATGCTTGATCCCTAGACACTTTTGATGTGTGTAGATCCTGTAATTGATATAGACGTAAACATTTGGGTAGTTAACTTATAAAACATAACCTTAAAAAATCTAACCAACACTACGAGAGCAGACACGTATAGATTTTCAATATCAATGATAAACGCACTTCGGGCACAACACGCCAAAAATCAGAAATAACAATTTTGTCATGAAAAGCTAAAACTCCCTTTTACGCCAACACAAATTGGGGTGCAAATATCCGGGGGTATATTTTGTCCCCCGGCTATCTAACATTGCATCCCGAGTGCCAGTGAAATATACGGTACATAGAAAATATTTCAATACGATGGTATCTGCATTTTTCGTTGACACGACCGCACTAGCCTTGCTAGAAAAAAAACCACTGGAGCTACAGTCATTTGGTAGTGGTTATGTCAAATATTTAGGCCGAACTAAAAATAAAATCGAACGAATGAATCAATATGATTTAGATGAAATGGAAAGGCTAGCCGCCTTGCTGGAAGATAAAAGTCTACGTTACTTCACCATCACCCAGCTAAATTGTGTCTTCTTGAATTTACATGCTGGTTGCAATTGTTTTTGGAATTGTACCAACTTAGTACCATTGAACATTCTCCAAAAGTTTAACTTTTTAGCCTATATTGAAATGCATAAACTAAGCTTCAACTAAATTGGCATCAGATTTACCAGCAAAGGATTTGCATTCAAGCATTTTGTTACATATTCATGAAGCATACCACAGTTATGTGCTCGTATATCCAAACACTACTTGATCAATATGTAGCTGCATATTGGATATCCTGTATGAATAATTTCCTGCCAATTTTCCAAAATAAGCTACTTTCATTTGGAATTCCACGTGCATATGCCTTATTTCCGTCAACAAGCGACCAATTGTACGCCGGGCAAGAAATTTTGTTATGCACACAGAACAGGAAATTTCAATTTCCAACCGTTTTCCTCCGACATACGGTTGAGAATCGCATGTAAAATTATAATTTTTCAATGTGGCCAACACGATTCAATATAGTTATTTGTTGGGGAAATCGAGGCATGCGCTGCGGTCGCCATATTTTCCATTTCCCGGTGGAATGTTGGAAAACATTACTCGTGTGGTAAAAATTACCACTGATTTCAGCCAAGTCCAGTTACCATGGACAATATATGGGTGACGTTACAGGCCACTGGGAAATACTTTGTAGAATTTTAATGCTACTGCCTGAGTTATAGGTACTAATGTTCTGGTAGACGGTTCAGGTGAGGTAGTTTAAAAGTCGTAAGTTAAGTCTTTTATCTTAACTGCTGCTTTTGAAATAGGTGTGACCAATAGTTTCATTAGAGAGAAAAATCTGTAGGCATTTCAAATAATTTATTTACTATGTTGCACCGTGTCATCATTTGCAATGCGCACGTGTCGCTAAATGATGTTCATAGCTAGGCCGAATCATCAGGCAGTTCAGTCGTGTTGTTTGTTGGCTCTTAATGATCTTTTGTATTCTATCCTCTAATGTCGGCGTTACATTAATTGATCGATTCTGTGAGTTCTATCAAATAATAATTACTACAGCATAATCACCCTATAATCTTCCCACTGCTGGGACGCAGGCCTCCTGCCTGTGAGAGGGATTGGGCTGTAATCCAACAAGCGGGGCCAGTGCGGGTTGGTGGATAATTACTTCGCTTACATAAATTCAAAATCATTCAAATTATCTATCCATATTTGAATAGCAAACGGTTTATGTTACAATTTTGATTATACCGTCTGATATTTCCTCAAATAAAAGCTTCGTTAGTGATGCCTATGTAAATAAATGTAGCTACAATAGCCGGAAATCGACACAAATTCAATAACGTTATCGGATAAAGTATAATTTGTTCAATACCTAGCTTTTATTCCACTACTGTATTTTTATTTTACTCTTTTGTATATAGTAAATGACAATAGGCAAAGTAGAATTTATATTATTTACTAGCACCGTCCAACGGTTTCACCCGCATTAGTCTCGATCCCGTAGGAATATCGGGATAAAAAGTATGCTATGTGTTAATCCAGGTAATAAACTATCTGTGTGCCAAATTTCATCCAAATCCGTTTAGTCGTTTTTGCGTGAAAGAGTAACAAACATCCTTCCATCCATCCTCATAAACTTTTGCATTTATAACATTAGTAGGATTGTTGAGGTTATTCCACTAATCCCCATTGACAATCCCCAAGATGGTTAACAAAAAAAGTTAATCAAACAAAAAAAAAAGTTTTTACAAAGTGTAATAAAACTTACTATTAAAAAAAAAACAAAGCAGTAGAATGTAAATTTGGAACACACTGTAGGGTGATCAAATGAGGAAAATTACTTAAATATGTAAGTGGATCCAAAGTTATGTCTACAAAACTTTCCCGTTTTGACGAAATTCAATTTAGACGCAGCGTTTAGACGACGTGTTGAAGAGAGTAAATTTATTTTCCGATGTTGAGTTTTCAATTTTCTCTAAGACAACAAACATAACGTAAGATCACGCTTCTATTCCCGAAACGGTTAGGCAGAGGTGTATACTGTATAGTACACCCACATTTCGCCAGCTATGTTTTTACTTTTAACCCCCATGCAATACTTAGGCGACAAGTCCATCATTGCCATCATCTTAACACAAATCCAGTCACCGAGCTGCTACAGAGAAATTCCTAATGGAAAAACCCACACTCACACACACACACACACCCACACACTCACACACCCCCACACACACACACACACACACACACACACACTCGACACACACACTCACACACACACTGCTTCACACTGCTCGATCTGTGAATCTAACGCAGAGCATTCATGGGTGTCCCCTCATAGCAGAGAAGAATGATACAACCTTACACAATCATCTGCCCCTAGCCTTTTCAGCCAACTATGTTGGGGTCGGCTTCCAGCCTAACCGGATGCAGCTGAATACCAGTATTTTACATGGAGCGACTGCCTATCTGACCTCCACAACCTAGTTACTAAGTAATACGATTCCCCTTGGTAAGACTGACTGTCAGACTTTTGGGCTTCTAACTACCCGTAACGACTGTCAAAGATCTACAAATGTCAGCCGGGACCAACGGCTTAACGTGCTTTCCGAGGCACGGAGGGGTCTTGGTATGTAAAGATGGTCACGATGGTCATCCACGGACCAACCGCGGTAAGCGTAGCTTCACCTGATGGATTGACCCGTGCGGCTGTTATTACTTAGCCACGAGCTCCTCTCACACACAAAATCTTCAATCAATCAATCAGCCTATTAATGTTCCCACTGCTGGGACACAGGCCTCCTCTCAGTGAGAGGGAGTAGGTTGTAATCTACCACGCGGGCCCAGTGCGGGTTGGTAGATGTTGTGACATCTATGGAGGAAATCGGCATGTCTTATGCCAGCCACACACGTAACGATTTGCTTGCGCAAACACAAATTTGCGCAAGCAAATCGTAACGTGTGTGGCCAGCATTAGAACCAAAAATTCGAAGACATGTGTGTCTTCGAATTTTTGGTTATGAAATGAAATGAAATGAAATGAAATTGTAATGAAATTGTTTATTCTGTAAATAGGATATCGGAATCACTTTTACACGTCATATTTAAAAAAATGTTTAAAATAAGCTAGATGAGGTCGGCGTTTCCTAACTGACTACTCTGAGAAAAAAGGCCGAAACAAACTCAGAGGTCACGGTCTCTTTTAAAGTCCAGACATAATCTTGGTCAAGCCATATGAGAACCATGTAGATTAGTGTCTGAAATGGTCTTTTGAGGAAAGAACCACACAGATTTGAGTGGACCTGTCCAGTCAGTGCAAGCATTTGTCAGTAATCGTGGAGCTCACTCAGAGCTTAAGGAGCTCAACTCGACGAACAATACCAAAGAAAGGACATTTGGGTAGGCCGCATCAACTACTCAAACTGCCAGACCATCATTAAAACTAAATGTGAAAAAAAAAAAAAATTAAAACATTAAAGAGAAAAAAAAATTAAAAATACCCACATAGTCCTCATATTCACAATAATTAAAATAATATTATACTTTACAAAGTAATCATGTCATTTTGTATATAATTTTATTATGTTATTATTTTAAGTAGGTATATGTTTTATTCTTTTATGTAAATATTTTTAAATCTGGTTTAATTGATGATTATAAGTAACAATTAAAATATCAAGTTTTATGGTTTTATCACAAGGTATAGCAGAGCGAGCAGCTCAATCCCATGCTTTTTTATCTTCTAAATAATCTGAAATTTTATAGTACCCTTTTTTACAAAGTTTGGTTTTAATACAGTTTTTAAATCGTTTAATGGGTAAGTTTCGAATGTCAATGGGAAGTTTGTTGTAAAAGCGTATACATTGACCCATGAACGAGTTGCCTACTCTGTGAAGACGTGTGCGATGTACAGCAAGGTTGTGTTTATTCCTGGTATTTAAACTATGAACATCGGACATTTTCTTAAAATTTGATATATTTTTGTGTACATACAATAGGTTTTCAAAAATATATTGTGAGGCTACAGTCAGAATATTTATTTCTCTGAATTTCTCTCGAAGTGAATCTCTTGGACCTAGGTTGTAAATGGCTCGAACAGCCCTTTTCTGTAGAACAAAGATAGAATTAATGTCCGCACAGGTTCCCCAGAGAAGAATCCCATAAGACATCCGACTATGAAAATAACTAAAATAAACAATTCTGGCTGTATCTACGTCAGTTATCTGCCAAATTTTTTTAACAGCATATGCGGCTGAACTAAGCCTTCCTGACAATTTTTCTATGTGTGCGCCCCATTGTAATCTACCGTCAATAGTTATTCCAAGAAAAACTGTTGACTCAACAGGGTCCAACTCTATTCCATTAACTTGAACATTGGTAGTTAGTTGCCTGACATTTGGCGTTGAAAATTTAATGAGTTTAGTCTTTTTTTCGTTCAGGAGAAGATTATTTACATTAAACCAATGCACAACTTTAGAGAGTGCATCGTTAACTTGTTCAAAGTTGACTAACTGACGTTTGATTTTAAAAATGAGGGATGTGTCATCTGCGAATAATACGATCTTGTGATTATCCCTTATGTGGTAAGGTAAGTCATTAATATAAATTAGAAATAAGAAAGGACCTAGAATTGAACCCTGCGGAACGCCCATGGTGACCGCAGATCCTGCAGATCTCTTGCCATTAACATCGACCCTCTGAATTCTGTTGTTCAGATAAGAAGTCAGAAGGTCAAGAGCCTTGTCCCTCATACCATAGTGGTGCAGTTTCCTGATGAGTGTATCATGATGTACGCAATCGAAGGCCTTGGACAAATCACAGAAAATGCCAAGAGCATCTTGCGACTCCTCCCAGGCCTCGAATATGCTCTTCAGTAATTCCACGCCCGCGTCTGTAGTGGAACGACCCTTTGTAAAGCCAAACTGTTTCAGATGAAGTAAATTATGTGCATTGAAATGTCCTAACATTTGTTTTAAAATTAATTTTTCAAAAATTTTGCTCAAAGTAGGTAATATCGAAATAGGCCGAAAATTTGTGGGATCAGTTGTGCTGCCAGATTTGAACAGTGGAATCACTTTGCTAAGTTTCATCAGATCAGGAAATACACCAGATGCAATACAAGAGTTAAAAACGATTGCTAAAAAGGGTGAAATAACATCAATTATTGAAGACATGGTATGTACTGATAATCCCCAAAGGTCAGCAGTTTTTTTTACATCAAGATTTTTAAAAGATTCTATTATGTCTTTAGTAGTAATACTTGTGAATTCAAAAGGCTTGTCACATTCTGGTACACATTCTTTAAGTATTGAGTAAGCAGAAGTGGAGGACGACGATGACAGAGTTTTGGTTGTTAAAATGGGAATATTAGTGAAGAAATTTTCAAACTCAGTTGCCACCTCCACGTCTGTCTTAATATCTACATCATTGATTTTTAGATGGAAGTCACGATTCCGTACTGTCGTTCTTCCCGTTTCTGAATTAATAATATTCCAAGTTGTTTTAATTTTATTTCCAGAAGATTTTATTTTATTTTTAATATGTAAGGCTTTTGCTGAGGAACAGGCTCTTTTAAAAGTTTTAGAATAATTCTTAACAAACTCTTTGAAAGTTTCATCATGGTTATATGTTTTTTCATGATATAATTCAAATAACCTCTGCCTACTTTTATAAATGCCTGGTGTTGCCCAATCACTAAATATAACGCGGTCACAAACAGGCAATGTTTTTGAGGTGAAAACCTTCTTAAACTCACAATTGATGATGTTAAATAGGGAAGCATAATCTTGATCCGGGTCGTTATGATAAGGCAAACCCGGCAGTTTTTCTATTAAATTATTTTTAAATTGTTCCAAGCGACTTTTATTTACAGGAACAAAACTCACAAGTTTTCTTTGAGCTCTAAATGTTTTTTGAGGGAAAGTGACTAACTGGCCACAGTGATCAGAGTCCAACTCATTTATAATTAATGTTCTAAGACATGCCGGTTTTCTCCATAAAACCTTACACAATATTAACTAATAATGTTCTAGCATACTTCATTACTACACTACATTACTATATACCAAAAGGGTTTAGGTCGAGCCAACTAAAATCGAGCTTAAGAACAGTAAATCCGTCGTCGTAAGCACTCACCATGTTTCTCGGAGTAAGTGCACTCTCCCATAAATCCCATGCATTTGGGTCGCTCAAAGATGGTCGGTTATTCACTCAATTATAAGTAACACTCGCACTCTTGAGTCAATTTATGTAACACTATTTGGTTCTGTAATTAAAAGTGTTATTGACTTGGTGGTAACTGTTGTAACAAGAGATGCCTATGTTTTGTGGGTGCTAAAGAAGCTATGGGCTTTCCCCGTATGGGCTTTGAATCGGTTAAGTTGACATTGCACTATTTTATTTATTGTAATTTTTAAATGACACCTATTCTTCAGTTTAGTTGATATTAACATTGTTTTTATGTATATCTAGCTGACCCGAAGGACGTTCGTTGCCCTGTCCAAATGTCGATAATTCATACAAAGTTCCCATAGAAAATGCAGTTTCAGCTTTCCCGAATTTTTCCGACTGCGGCGGAGCCCAAAAGACGGGTAATGATTTGTTTTTGTTTTTTTGTTTGTGCCAATAAATACAATTATTTCTTTCTTTCTTTCTTGAATGCTTCATTATTTATAGAAAATATTACGGTGTTCAAAATACAGTTGCCTCGATTTAATACAAAATGATTACTGTGAGCTGTGATTCCAATTTCACTTCTCGGAAAATCCGAATATCCAGATAATACCAGAGTGAAATAATTAAAATACGGATAATGTTCTGTTCCCAGAAATTACAATTTACAATAAAGATTTAGTTTTCAATCGGAATAATAATGAATTTATGGAATAGCATTTTAATCTTCCGTTTAATTATTAAAACTAGCAAGTAGGTACATAAATAGGTATTACAATCAGGATGTAAATGAAACTGGCAATAGAAAATTCATTGTATTATTAGTTATTACCAATTACTGACTAAAAAAAAAAAAAAATTGCCTAACCTTTTTCCAACTAGTATTTTGGGGTCGGCTTCCAGTCTAAACACATCTGAATACCAGAATATTACATGGATCGACTACCTATCTGATCTTCATAGTCCTGTTACTGGGTAATAAAATATCCTCTGATAAGAAATTAAGACCAGTTGTTAGACTTTTGGGCTTCTAACTACCCGTAATAACTGTCAAAGATCTACGAATGACAGCCGGGATCAACGGCTTAACGTGCTTTCCGAGGCACGGAGGTGTCTCGATATGTATCACAATGGTCACCCATCCATGAACTGACTGCAGCAAGCGTAACTTAACCTTCGATCAACCCGTGCTTGTCAGGGATCTTACGGCACGTTCTGACGCGAGTTTAACATTTTTTACCCATCCCAAAAAAAGTGCACAACGCCGCTATAGAAGTTTTTACTTCAAAAAAATCTGTTGTTGTTTCATAGAAAAGTGAAACCTACGCGGTCCAAATATATGGAAAAGTTGTTTTTTTTTAATAACCGACGAATTTCAACGGGGTGAGTTCAGAATCATTTGTATTGAATCCATGGTAAAAGTTTTCGCGTCGATTTCCCTGCCACCCTGTATAGTCGCGAGCCCCTTTTCAAATTAATATGTCCGAGTGAGCCGCAATCAACGCGTAGCATTCATTTATTTATATTTTTAATAAACTACAGTATTCATTTGGGGGAAGAATGTAGTACCTAATGAAACAAAGGATGAATTTTCGTTACAAGTACTACTTCATTACTCGTCCGTTTTGGTTCAATTCACAGAAAGAACTAATAAATATTTCATAAAATAAATGCATATTTTGAACTACAAAGAATTCAAAGCTTTAGTGAATGAAATGAAATTGTTTATTCTATAAAAAGGGATATCGGAAACACTTTTACACGTCAATGTAATGAAACAAAGGATGAATTTTCGTTACAAGTACTGCTTCATTACTCAAATACTCATCCGTTTTGGTTCAATTCACAGAGAGAACAATGAGTTCTGTTAAAATTATTTACATATTTTTCGATTATTTCTTTCATAAAATAAATGCATATCGCACGACTCGTAATGCGAAGCATTAGAGTGAGTTCTACGATCGAAAAAAATTTTTTGCCCCATTTCTGTAACTGTTTTTATTGTTACACTCCTGCTAGTACACAGAACCTACTTAATTTATATACCATTGTATAGATGATTAAATGGAGATTAATACTGTACTTTTTAACAATTGATTTAATGCAGCAGAAATGGAAAAAGCATAAAAATAGTTGAAAAAAAATTCCTGTCCGTCAATTTATGAACCCTGAAAACATTGTAGCTTGCGATAAAATCAATTAATTGAGTCAATTTTTTTTTTATACATTCTTTTCAGCCGTAGAAGGAACCCTATTGAAAATGGCTCTTTTATTCAAAGTAGTTTTATTATAATTAATAAAATACTAACTCAAATATAATATCTTTATCTAAATATTTTCAACCTTGACCTAACGTGTTGCCTAGCAACCGCCAAATAAATATCTTTGTCAGTCGTTGACATTACGACTTCATGAAAAGTGATAAATATTGTTATTTTAAACTATGTTTTGAATTTCTTTTTCGTTTATGAATGAGTGATAAGTATGAGGCGTGCACTTTTGGATTTTCCAAACTATTTTGAACTACAATGAATTCAAAGCTTTACTGAAATGAAATGAAATTGTTTATTCTGTAAAAATGGTTATCGGAAACTCTTTTACACGTCTTAAAAAAATAAAAAAGGCAAGATGGAGTCGTTCTTTAATTGTAATGTTTTTTTGAAGTGCAAACTTCTTTAGGCGCGTTGAGCACTTTTTTGTTGATAGCGCACTCTGTTTAATTTTTTTGGATTTTTTTTTTAATGGGGCTGCAGCTTTAATGCTTGTACTGACAGCATGCCACATAAATTTCTAAAATTTTCGTTAGATAGCGTTACTTAGTTTTCACTTCTATCCCAAAGACTGGCTCGAATATTTTTTTTTACGTCACGTAGCGCACGTCATTGCAGAATTACCTAAGTAAGCTTAGTAATTTATAGGAAAATCAAACAATTCTGTTGTAGTCTTTTATATCGCTCGTTGAAAGTATACAGGCATTTGAGGTCATTAAACGATATTCTACGAAGACGGGTCGGAAGAAAGGTCGTCATTCGCTACCGCCATCCTTTTGAAGAAATTCCTTCACACCTATTACAAGCTCAACTGGCAAGGAGCTTAGGTGCCGCCGTGTGCCCCATTCTTCACCTGGAACCACATTGACCCTCGTACTCGGAAATCACATTGTCTTATCTATCCTTTGTTTTCAGTAAAATAACAGTATATAATATAGACCTAGGTGAATGTTACCTTCAATTATGAGCCCAGGTATGCACGGGCGATACGTTAAAGCGACGATTTTTTTTCGTGCACTGGATTTTTGACTCTCGGTGTTGAGCATTGAAATTCCAACAGAGTGCAATAGAGCGCGTGAAAAAATTTGTGTATGGCTAATGGCCGATTCCTTTGATTTGCGGACCGTTATTGGCTAAAATTAATACTTGTATCTTTATCAATAATGAAGCAAAGCCATGAGGGCTTTGCTAGTAGACCGTCCCATGACGGAAGTAACTATCAACGTCCAGTTTGGCAATTTTTTAAACTATTGGTAAGTATAACGATTCGTTATCTAAACCAATATTATAAAGAGAAAAGATTTTATGTGTCGTATGTTTGTTTGTAATGGATAAACTCCAAAAATACTTATACTTATACAGGTTTTAAAAATTATGTCACCTATTAGAAAGCGAGTATATGAGCTATATTTTATGGACTTCCACGCGAACGAAGTCGCGGGCAGAAGCTAGTTGTTTACATAGGAACTGAGCATAAGCAGTGCGTTGAAAATCCAGTGGTCGATAAAAAATCGCTGCGGTTAAAAAAACGCCCGTGGGAAGGAGGGCTTACGAGCTACGGCTCGTAGTTTGTTTGGACTACGGAACGTTTTCGACAAATGGGGTTATTCTGTTCAAAATTTCAATAGCCTGTATTTTTCGGAGCGAGCCGCCCGCGCCATCTCTGCTTCACTCACGTGTTGTAGACTTGTAGTAAACAAAAAGGGTGCTTTAAATACAGCAACATGGCGGAAATGTCGGCCTGAACTGTACACATTGTTCTTTTACCATGAACGTACCTAAATACAAAAGACTGTGCATTTTTTTGGTAAATGTATCGCGGTGGTGTTAGTGTGTAGTTTTCTTTTGTAGATATCGGAAACATAACATAACATACCTACATAATATCAGACTTGTTTCCCCGAAGAAATTATATTGGAATAGGTAACTACATAACTTTTTTTTTGTTAGATAACTTGTTATATAAGTGAAGTGCATGTCGTGTGAAAATGCCGCAAAACAAGAATTAACTGCAGTATGCAAAGGACAACAATGAAGGCAATTACGTACTGCTAAGTCAAGGGCACAATTATTTAATAAAAAATTGCAATGCAGAATAACACTAATCGTAGGTAGGTAGGTAACATACAGGATGTAGCTGTATTATTGTCACGAACCTATTCCTATTTCATTGCTGTATGGTGCATCTACTGAACCATCGAAGTTTGTAATAATAATTATGTTTATGTTAAGTCTGATATTAAGTTTTTGAAACGAAAACTTCTTTAGCAGTGTTGTGCAAGTTTTTTGGGATGGGTAAAAAATGTTAAACTCGTGTCAAGCGACAGGACACGTGACCTGATCGAAAATTCGTAGGACGGAGAGAGAGTAGAATTTGATGATAGCGCACTCTGTTTTATTTTTTTGGAATTTATTTAATGGAGCTACAGCTTTCGTTCTTGTATTGACAGCAAGCCACATAAATTCCTGACATTTTCGTTAGATGGCGTTAGTTAGTTTTCACTTCCATCAGCAGTCTCCAAATACTGCCCCGCATGTTTTTTTTTTCAATAATATTAGTACCTATTTATTAAGTATGTTTATTTGTAGGTCGAAATAAACTGAATGAATTATTTTTATTACAGCGTATTTATAACGTTTATTTGTATATACCATTAATTGCAATGAATTACTGTCTATACTAACTCATGACTCATACAAGAGAACAAGGAAGTTAACCTATTACGGATCATTAAGTGCAATAGTAATCACTGACCCACTTGTGATTGTACATTATGTCATTAGTTTGTGATTGTGTGTTGAATATTAACGAATTGATTGCAAAGAAATTGCTGAATAGATGGCATTTAGAACTAGAACTACTTCATTAATGCTGATTGGGGATTTTTATTCTATGAAGTAAATTGAATAGATTGCATTTTTATATGACTTTGGGTGTTGTTGTGTTATTTTGTTGTTGTTGTTATTTATTTATATAGACTAACTAACTACAAAATAACAAAAGAATGATATGCGTAAATTAATACGTACGCATGGCTACACATCAAGCTATACATTTTCAGTTTATGGTGATCTCGCATTGTAAACGATTTCCGTACAATGCGAGGTCAGCTTAAACTGGAAATGTATAGCTTGATGTGTAGCCGTGTGTACGACCTTCAGTCAATTTATATCAAGTAAGTAACTCAAATAACTACCACCTAGATAATTTGCTGACTTTTCTGTTAGACTTGGCTTATGGCCGTTTTCTTCAAGCGTATTAATTGATTAGGAAACGGTTCCCAAGGGAGTACCTACTAGAAACGACTTTCACGTTAGACATTAATCCTAAATATTATTATCTCCCACAAACACCGATGACCGAGAATAAAGGTTTTATTAATATTTATTAAACTGAAACAGCTTACATTTAAGATGCACCATCATAATTAAATTCTGCCATTACTTTAATTTAAATATACAGGTTGTTCTTTTTCATTCATTTTAAAATTTTAAGTATTTCATTTTTATATTATTTTCATTAAATACTGCTGGCTTTTAACGGACCATCAAAAATATTAGACTAATATATTAAAATATGCTTTGGTAATAAAGTTTTATGAACAGGGAGGAGAGAGCATTTTCTTTGTTGTCTCGCTAGACAAAGAGCTCTTATTGATTCTTGCACCGGACGAAATACATTTGCATTTGTTTGCGTTGCTTCTTTTTTCTCGGCTTTCTCTCCAACTGTTTATTTTATCTCTGTTTATTAAGTAGAAGGATGTACATGGAGAAGAAAAGCTGAAGACCGTGAGCTATGGAAAAGCTTGGGGGAGGCCTATGCTGAGCAAAACAATCTGGAGATTTCTGATGTCTAAACCTTTAAAGTGGGTAGGTAATTCTGTAAATACATTATTTGTTAAGATGGCGAATCATATTTTTATTAAGATACAACCTGACGCTGACTTGCAAATTGCAAAAAAACGTAAGAAAAAAAATTTGAATTTCGAGGGCTAACACTGCGGATCCGTCTTAATTTAAATAAATTGTAATACTACTTTTAAGATAGCTAATAATGGCTATTTGAAATAGATATTAATATCTGGTCAAGCCGAGCTCTGCTCGGGGTGAAAATATAAACATGTCGTCCAGGTACACCAACGTTTTATCACATTCCCGAGGTCGTGAAAATAGAGAAAACAACTTTTCCCAGATATCAGACCTAGCTAGATCGATTTTTCACCCCCGTAAACCCCTAAATTGCAACTTTCATCGAAATCGTTGGAGCCGTTTCCGGGATTCAGATTATATAATTATATATATATACATATATACAAGAATTGCTCGTTCATAGATATTATAGATGTCTATGGCAAAAGTAAAATTAAACCGTAATTGTATTAAGGGTTTCTATAAATGAATGTGATGTGTTTTGTTCATGACGATGAATAAATTTGAACAATACATCCACCTTAATTCAAGTATTTTCTGGCTTCCCAATCAAGTAAATTCATGTTTTTCAATTAAGCGTCCAAAATTTTCAATTTGCCCGTAATAAAACCCTTGAAACGTCCATAAAACACACGTGGACTAATTAGTACCGAAACTCGGAAGACTCACTAACCGAAAACTGTAGTCCATCCGTCCAAACCAATTCAATTAATCCTTTAATTAAATTAAACCAGTTAAAACACGTCGTTGACGTAGTCGAGGCCTAAATGAAGCCAATGGAGGCCTCAGTAAATCCGGATTAGGACGTCGAAGTCGGAAATTAGGTCGTTCCGAAGACTGCGACATCGATTTCGTATTAACTCGATGTTCATGTGTATGTGTATTTTTTCTTTTAGTGGGTTATTGGTAATAGGTGTCTGGTTTCCTGGGTCCAACTCAAATTCTTTATTGCATTCATGTGTACATTTAGGTTGTAACATTTATGTAAGTAAGTTCCAACATGAAAACTGGTTAGGCCTAGGCAACATAATATACAGGGTGTCAGGGACATTGACGCGAAGCCTGTTACCATTGATCATTAGATTGTTATAAAAAAAAAAACTGCTGTTTCATAGAAAAGTGCAATACCTACGCGGTCAAAATGTATGAAACAGCAGTTTTTTTTTTTATAACCGACGAAAAATTTCAAACGCAACGCAAGGAGGTTCAGAATCATGTACTGAATCCATACCAGCAGGTAACAGGTCTCGCGTCGATGTCCCTGACACCCTGTATAATAAATTGGACAAAACAAGCATCCAGTGCAAGTTTGTTAAACAAATATAACGACGGGTTCCGGGCTATTTGTATTAACCGACATTTTTGAAACTTTACACCAGAGCAGTTTAAAGTTTCGATTTTTAGAAAAAAAATAATAACTTTAGCAAATCGCATTATTTTTTAAAAAAAAAGGATATTATTGTTTTTATAACATATTCCCCATAATCAGATTTTTTTTTTTTCTAATATTCCTATTTTTAACGAAGATAAATGTCGCTTAATACAAAATGACCCATATTTTACTTTTTTTCGTTCCAGGCTAAATAACTTAACCCCCCATGATTATTGTTTCTTATTCCAGGCTAAATGACTAAACCGCCTAGGTTTATTATTTCTTGTTCCAAGCTAAATGACTTAACCGCCTAGGTTTATTATTTCTTGTTCCAAGCTAAATGACTTAACCGCCTAGGCATGCAAATAATGGCTGTAAGCTAAGTGCTTTAATCAAAGAGTTGGTCATATTTCAAACCTAAGCTAATTGATTTAAATACCATATCTTAAACTTATTAATCTAAGGCTAATTAGTTTATGCGACTGATTTTTTTTTAAATAAATTGTTTGTAATCATACTTGAATAATGAAGTTTGAACATTGATAAATTAAAAGGTACATACATAGGGTGTACCTACCTATCTTGCCACGTGCTTTTAAAAACACAAGTAACTCGCTCTTTTCAGCATTATACCTGAGTCCTTGAGCCACCACATAACTCTCACAAATTCGCAGAAGGCACCTGAGAGCACTGATCGAAGGACTCAGCAACATCATATCGTCCGCGTAGCTGATATTATTAATACAAAGCCCATCAATGTGACACCCGACATTTGTGTTGCTGAGTTCAACGATCAGCTGATTTATGTACAAATTAAAGAGGCGAGGTGAGGTTATTCCCCCCTGCCTCACCCCGCATTTCCATCGGTACTCCTCAGATAGTACCCCCGACCACTTTACATGGTTAGTCTGGTTTTGATACCAGTACCTGAGCAAAGATGTTACTGCACTGTCTATATCAGTTTCCCGGTACAGCTTATACCATAGAATGTCATAAGACACCAGGTCAAATGTCTTCGATAAATCGAGGAAGTAAGCATTGACCGGTGTCTTCCTATCTGCATAGTACTGGACGGTCCGCTTGAGACACAAAATGGCAGTTTCTGTCGATAGACCGGGCCTAAAGCCAAATTGTGCGTCATGCAATTTTATGGGACTGGCCATATGTGTATCAAACAGACAGTCCAGCACCTTAGCTGTAATAGTAGCCAGGGAAATTGGCCTATAATTCGACAGATCTGCCACATTCCCCGTTTTATTCTTCACTATCGGGACAACTATGGTTTTCATAAGATCATTCGGTAGGTAGGAGTGTTTTAAGCACAACGAATTAAACATAGCCAACACCCTCGGCAAGTGAACACCCGCATACCGTAGGTGTTCAACGCTGAGGTGATCATGTCCCGGAGACTTACCCCTTACCATGTTTTTGATGACATTTGCAACTTCTCTGCCAGAGAACAGTAATGGGGAAGTCCTCTCAGCGCTGGACACACACGGTGACGCAGAAGAACTTAGGTTCCGTGGCGGATCAACTTGGTAGTGATTCATGAACATGTTCGCTATAGACAAGGGGTTGCAATTACCTGCCACGCTCACAGGGAGGCCCTGCTTGGGGTTCATATTATTAGTATTTTTCCAAAATTTGCTGAAATCCTTTTTCTTATGATGTTCGGCTATTATGTCCATCTTGATTTGCATTTGATTATTACGACACCATTTTATTTTAGATTTAAAAACTTTTCGAGTTTCCCGCATTTTATCAAAGACTTTCCCTGAAATCGGATTCCCACATAAACACCACATTTGAAACGCGATCCGAGCCTCGCTGTGAGCGTATTTAACATGTTTATTCCACCCTGTCAAAAGTTTGTACTTATTTTTCTTAATAAATATACAACTACGTTTAGCAGACATTGTCAATATACTAATTATGTTCCTGTAATATCATCTAAAATAGATCTGTGATTTAGGTCCCCACAGGTTGATTCCGCACAGCTACATAATTCCGGGGGAAAATCTATTTTACGCAAAGCGGAGTGACATAACTCTTTATACAATTTTATTTGGTTTAAGTCCCTTTCCCCCCATAAAACATTGTTTACACTCGCATTCGGTAGTACAGTACAATATTAGGTTCAATTATTTTTAAATCACAGTCCATTTGTAAAGGCAAATGATCAGACCAAAAACTATCATGCAATATTGTGCGACGCGCGGCTTCAGTCACGAGTGTCACGACGTAATGGTCGAGCCACCGTTTGCACCCGTGCGCTTCACTCACAAAAGTAAACGAATCTAGCGGTAGGAGTTCAATATCCGCGCAAGTCCAATATTGTTCATTACAAAATTTTAACAACTCATGGCTAAACAATTCATTACTATGTGAATTGTAGTCTCCTAACATAAACACAGATTGGATATTCCTATCTTCTATAGGTAATTGCATTCATTTCACTTAAGCAGTCCGTAAATTCAATTAAGTTATCATTACAGTCAGTAGGCATATAAACCGAAAATACTAGTATTTCTTGTTCACACAATTGCACTGTTATAGCTGTAAGACGAACACTATTGCAAGGTACAACAGACACCGATGAAAATAAACTTTTCCTCCACAGCAGTGCTACTCCTCCGTAAGGTCTCCCTCGAAGTACACCAACCGATGTATCTACCGCAGAGGTCCCGGTGAAAGCAAAATCGTCATGTACGAGTATATTGCAAGAAATGCCAAGTCGTGAGGCATCAACCAAGTTTCTTGCAAAGCTATTATGTCACCCGATACACACAGCCGCCTTATTAGGCGGCTGTGTGTATCGGGTGACATAATAATGTTTAATTCGTTGTGCTTAAAACACTCCTACCTACCGAATGATCTTATGAAAACCATAGTTGTCCCGATAGTGAAGAATAAAACGGGGAATGTGGCAGATCTGTCGAATTATAGGCCAATTTCCCTGGCTACTATTACGGCTAAGGTGCTGGACTGTCTGTTTGATACACATATGGCCAGTCCCATAAAATTGCATGACGCACAATTTGGCTTTAGGCCCGGTCTATCGACAGAAACTGCCATTTTGTGTCTCAAGCGGACCGTCCAGTACTATGCAGATAGGAAGACACCGGTCAATGCTTGCTTCCTCGATTTATCGAAGACATTTGACCTGGTGTCTTATGACATTCTATGGGATAAGCTGTACCGGGAAACTGATGTAGACAGTGCAGTAACATCTTTGCTCAGGTACTGGTATCAAAACCAGACTAACCATGTAAAGTGGTCGGGGGTACTATCTGAGGAGTACCGATTGAAATGCGGGGTGAGGCAGGGGGGAATAACCTCACCTCGCCTCTTTAATTTGTACATAAATCAGCTGATCGTTGAACTCAGCAACACAAATGTCGGGTGTCACATTGATGGGCTTTGTATTAATAATATCAGCTACGCGGACGATATAAAATTTTGATTGTATGTGTATACTATTCTTAGTCCGTTTAAGATAAACTGTTTGAAGTACTAGAACTATACTTTTGTTATAACTGAAACGACACTGCAAATCAAATATTTAATTTAAAAAATAGGTTTAACTATAATCTTTAAATGTTTACTGTTGAAATCCTAAATAGTTCATGCGACCGACATATCATTATCTACTGCGAGCTAAATGGTTGAAGTGACAACATCTAACATTTCATGTACAGAGCTAAATGTATGGATCGACACTGGGTATGAATTTAACAAAGAGGCTAAATGTATTAAACGACATTCTTGTATATTTATAAGGTAAAGCTAATTGTATTAAACGACACTGGATAAGAATTTAACAAAGAGGCTAATTGTATGAAGCCACATTTCTATATATTTATAAAGCCAGGCTAAGTGCTTTAACGTACGTTGCCTGTAAATTGTTGCTCCAGGAAAAAAAGTTTAAACGACTGCCTGGTATTTGGTAGTTAGCTTAAGTACACAGTTCCTAAATTTGTCAATATTTTGTGTCGCTTCATACATTGCAGTCCAAAATGGGCCCAAAAATGCGGTTGTATTAAGCGACAAAAAAGTGCTCCGATCGTCACCAAACCCAGCTCAAATGACGCAGAAAAATTCGCTGATTCCAAATATGTATAAAAGTCTATATCGCTCAGAGTGTCGCTTAATACAATTAGCCCGGAACCCGTCGATAATATTATCGATAATATTACTAGTATTACGTTTATGTAGTTATTTTAATTCATATCATGATGGCTACCTGCTTTCCAGTATCTGATGGTAGACTGAAGTCTGTTTTCTATATCTAAAGGCATCATAAAACATTTCATCATTAAACTCGCTTTTCATGTCTGTCTGTGTGTCAGCTTTGTTCTTCTAAACTACACAATAGTTTTTGATGCGGTTTTCACCATCAGTTAAAGAGTTTATTTCCGAAAGTTTATGTGTATAAGACATAGTCGTAAAAGCTGTGAGAAGTAGGGGTGGGTCGTTAGTTTAATCCTAATGCGAATATGAGTTTGTTTGTTACGCTTTCGCACTAAAATGGCTGAACGGATTGGGATGAAATTTGGCACATGGGTAGACCATGTCCTGGGTTAGGACATAGGATACCTTTAATATTAATATTCCGGCGGGTTCGAGACTTATGCGGATGAAACCGCGGGGCGCAGCTAGTATAACATAAAACTAAGCATAACTATAACCAGGGGCGGATCCAGGAATTCATTTTGGGGGGGGCCATTCTGACAAGGTTCGGAGCTAGGGTTAAATCTTAAAAACAAAAAAGACGTTTTCTGCATTTTTTTAAATTCAACCCAAGAGTTTTAAAGACCAAAATAGGGAAGGTCACTTTAGGAGAATATAATGTAGTATGCAAGAGCGAGCGGAGCGAGCTCGAAATTTTTTGCATGCCACTTCGAATACGTTAGGATTTCTTTGTCTTTGACCATTCATACAGAAATAGAAGTAAATTTATCGACTTATCAGATTTATGTAGAAAATTTAGATAATTAAGAGAATGTAGGATGCAGGAGCGAGCGAAGCGAGCTCGAAAATTTTAGCACCCCGCCTGGAATAGATTAAATTCTCTCAGACAATGCTGAAGTTGCCGGAAGTCATTCAAAACAAAGTCATAGTCGATCGTACTCTTACCGCTTTTGTAGATTTTAAAGTATACTTATCTTTGACCATTCATACAGAAATATATGTAACGATCGGGAATACACGAATTGATCGACTTATCAAATTCATGCAGAAATCGAAAATTTTAGCACCCCGCCTGGAATACATTAGACGGTTAGACTCTCTCAGAGAATACTGAAGTCAATCAAAACAAAGTCATAGTCGATAAAAATACCAATATTTAAGCGTACTCTTACTGCTTTTGTAGATTATAAAGTACGCCTTTGCGAAATAGATTACAATTACATAATTATGTATTAGAGTCCCCTAGGCTGGGTTGGTGGGCCCCCCTGCCTACGGCCCTGATACACCTTTCTAAAGAATATATTTCTGATTCCTGAAATCCTGATATACCTACCTATGAGTACCTATGCTGTGTAAAAGTAAGTGCACCTGAATTAAATCGAAAGTATACAATTCCTCGGTCGTTTGGGGGGGGGCATGGCCCCCATGGCCCCCCCCCTGTATCCGCCAATGACTATAACTAGGTATATATGTACGCAAGTATTTATAATTCAAATAGTTACGGAACTGCTTCAATGTCTAAAGAGATTTTAATATAGGGTTCATGGGGTTGCAAACACGAAACAGCTGGCTTTGATAATAGTAGATATAGGGGTTGATATTACCGCCTGTAGACACCTGTAACGCCAAGGGCACTGCCGATGCCCCGTCGGCGACTAGGCGTAGTCAAATAGACTTATGTGGCTTTTGTTAAGGAGAATATATCTACCTACAAGTCAGACTTAAAAATAACGGGCAGAGAAATCTCACCCTTTAGCAATGTATTTATGCATTGCTAGGGGGCGAGATTTTTCTGCAGCTTACTGTACATTCGTCACATTTTTGTTACATTACACTCCATAAATTGAAAATGTATTCGCCACTTCAATTAAAAATATGTGTAAACTCGTCACATACAAGTCTTATTTATTTATTTAAACTTTTCGCACTAAAGGTACAAAGGCGGACTTAATGCATTAGGTATCAATCCAAGCAAGTCTTCATTATACGCATAATTTTTGCATAAAATACTGGTAGCAAGCAAAGTTATTGGTTTTTAGCGCTCGAAAATGACGAATTTACTTCATGAAAATAGAGCTGTGGCAAACTTTATTCCGTGGCGAATGTACAATAACCCAAAATAATGCGAAATGTGGGTGTACTATAAGTACATCTCTGCTTAACTCTTCAGAGAAATTCAAGCGCGGTGTTATGCTATGTAATACGTCAGATACAGTTTTTGGACATACGAAACTGATCCTAATGACGTAATAATTGGGGGAAGACCAACAAAATGCGTCATAGTGGGTAAGGGACGCACCAAAATCGAATTTAGACCTTGACGGTAAATTTAAATCTCAATTTAAGCAAGAAGACGTCCTTCCCTGGCTTGACATTATCACCTTTAGTCCTAAGACAATTCTGACAACTTCAAAATAACCAGGATTATCCTACAATTCCCAGGAAACTTAACGTAATTTAACTTTAATTTCAAGATCACGAACAAAACCCTATCCTAACAAAAACCAAGCTACAATTTACAAAGAAAAAAAAGATTCTAAAAAGGTTGCACATTATGCGCAAACTAGAGCAAAAAAAGAATTAGCTCGGTGTTCACGTGTCACCCTGACCCACAACTTTCAAGGCAACGAAAATTGTTTGCCAACCAAGATTTACATCGTGCCTTCGCTTTTTCCAGCTTACGTATAAAGCCACGAAGCGCTTGAATCGCTGCAGAATAGCTCACTTTACTCGACTCGGCGATTAAATTGGGTCACTTTACTCGAATCGGTTATAAAAATGGCGCGGTTTAGGTACTTTAATGCGCGATTTTGAGGTTTTTGCTGTGATTATGTTTGTTAGACGGATTTTGAAAATTGGATTTTTCGGGTAACTTTTTGGGGAATTTAATCCAGTCTACATACAATAGCTGATATCTAAAACCCTACTTTATATTCCATTGCTGAGTTACGACTTCCCATTGATGAAAATCTTGCATACGAACGAGCGATCGATATTAAAATTTACTCAAGCTTCGGGCATTGTGTGCAGAAGTTATTTCAATATTTCATTGCAACATTTTTATGACGTTCAACTTTTTCGCTATTGGTATATAGCATATATCACATAGCATAGCATTGGTTTTGGTATGTAGTATTGGTGTTTAGTATTGGGTTGGTTGTTTGGAGTGTTGACTGCCCCGTTGCCGCGTTGGTCTCGTGGTCGTAAGCATGACTGCTGAGACTGCTGAGGGTCCTGGGTTAGATTCCCGGGTCGGGCAACAGCCCGGAGATTGGAAGTTGGCGGTGTGTTACCCCTGTGCCTCGGAAAGCACGTTAAGTCGTTGGTCCTGCGCCTGAACTTAGCTGAGATCTCTACGGTCGTGTCGGATTGCCGTCCCATCGGACTGTGAGAGTAAGGGAAGACTGGGAAGAGAGAGTGCCCCAGTGTCTGCGCAGACACTTGTGCACTATAATATCTCCCTCGCTTGGTATATATTCGAAATAGGAACAGCAGTAACAGTCAATATGGCCGCAAAATCACATTACATCCCCTTCATCCCGATGTTTCCCGACCTTAATAATAGGCCTTGACATGATTACGGAATCAGTCATGCGCTTAATTAAACGAACATTCCACGAACAGATTTTTTTTTTTAATGGGATACCATCACCTCTAAATTAGGTATGGGCAATATGGGCTGGAAATCTTCATTTTGTGAAATTAAAATTAAATATTCATTAAGGAGTTCTTTTAAGTTCTATGATAGGAGCAGAGCCTACAGCTGATTTCGTGCGCAAATAAATTCTTAGGAGGGTACGTATTACAAATTACAATACCGAAATTCAAAAGACCTATTTTAAAAGACCTATGGACGAAATCCCGAAAAATTAAACGCCGCATGATTGTTTGGTCGAAAGTTTGAAATCCCGAAAGTTCGTTTGCCTGAAAGCTTAAAATCCCGAACCTTAAAAACCCGAAGATCCAAATAAAAACACAATTATTATTTTCAATATAACAGAAACGAATCGCTGCAAAACCGACTTCATGCGTGCATGGTCTGCCCTACCCCTAGAGTGTAATTTAAGCCCGCGTAGGCGCGGAGAGGTGGGGCGGCCCGCGAGCTGAGGAGCAGGTGGTTTGAAGGCCCGCCGCCGCGGCTGAGGCTAGCCGGCATAGTCGGCCAGCCTCAGCTTTTAGAAATTCAGCTATTGAGAAAAACATGGAGTCGTTTTAAGATGGCAGCGCAGTAGGTAGGTACAACAAAACATATAAAATCCTAGGAATTTTCTCTCACTAGAAGTAAAAAAATCTCAACGCAATACATCAGCCAGCAATGTTCACGTTAACACAAGTGATTACCCCGGCTTTGTCCATAGCTTCCTCTCTTTTCGCCCTAATCCTCGGGTTTCTGCCAAAGCCCAATTGATCCGCACTAAATAGGTACCGAAACACAATGTGATAGGTTCCGTATTACGACTTCTGTCTATGTTACACCAGATTTTATTTGGGGCAAAGAATAAGATGGATTTTTCTTGTGTTCTTATTGTAAGTATGAAACTATTTCTGCAGTATTTTATTTCGGGGATTCATTTTTCCTAGAAGTGTAAATGGGATACCCCAATTCTAGAAGGGTGAATGATTGAACTGATTTATTTCAGTATCTTTCGGATTTATAACTCATTGGTATGTATATCTATGGTAGAGGACGTAGTGGTGCGTCATAATGACCCTTTAATAAGGGGGATGCACCAACGTAGCCCGCGAAATTATTTTTTTTTTGGTTTTTTGCAATTTGCAGTAAAGTGTCGGGTTGTATATTGATTAAAACATGATTCACGACCGTAACAAATATGGCTTTACTGATTTATAACCATTACAATCAGCAATACTTAGCGATACTTAGCTGGTTTCACATCCGTTACATCACATCACACTCAGGTCCAGTTGAAAACCAGCGTCAGGCACTTATAGTTCTCTGGCATTTTTTGCTGAACTAGGCCTTTTTAGCACAGCCGTGAGGCACACTCCCCTGCTATTTTTTTTACACTTTTTGTTAGTTTTATTAATTTATTTTTATTGTTTGGTTTATTTTTTTATTTTTTATCTGCTGTGGAAATTGTGTGCCTTTTGGTCTGTGTTAAATAAATGTATTTCTTTCTTTCTTTCTTTCTTTCAATACAACTCCATAGCATTAGCATAATCCGCAAATATTATGATTTCATGATATAGTCATTCAAAATAGGATTACATGAACTTAGAGAGTTGTATTGATGATTTATAAGATTATAATTCTATAAATAAACATTTGATACGGCCGCGAATCATATAGATCAACATACAACCTGATACTGACCTGCAAATTGCAAAAACCGTAAGAAAATTTGAATTATGCGAGATATCCAGACGCTTTCGCCTTAATTTCGCAGATTTGTCGATCTCTACGATTAATATTTTATTCACAAGCTCATTAGACAGTACTTTATCGGCTAATTGAAACAAAAAGGTTAACAAAATAAAATATGAATCGGATTCATTCCATCGCTAATTAAGTTCATTGGACGATATAATTAAATAAGTTACTAGCTCTATCAATCAATTAATTGATGTGTTATTAAGCTTTTAATTATCGCCTTTACATTATTCAGCTGTAAACATAATTAAAATGAACAAACTGTTTAATTATTAAAAGTTCAATTTATTGCTATTTTCAGTAGTCGTGCTGACTCGCAAATGATTAAAAACAGATGTAAAAGACGGATTACCAAAACCAATTATAGGCTCGACTGTGGTTAATATTGGGCTGCGGTTGTCTGAGTCGATTGATAGAAAATTTATTTGTTTATTTATTTATTTATTTAAATAAAGACTTACCAGCTAAACACATACACTGGTTAAACCCACAGTCTTTGACATAATAAAAAAAAATACATCTGTCATCTAATAAGCTAAGCGTCTAAGCTATAGCTATAGCTTAGAAACGGTGTTTTATAAACACGCTGTATATACAAATTCAATCCTTGGAATTAACTGCATAGGTACGCAGTTCGACCTATGTCACGCGAATCTACTATTACCATAAATCAAATTTGGAAACCTACAATACCTGCCGTACTAAACCTATTTTAACGACTGTTATATAACTTTGTGGATTATAAAAGGTAAAGTTAAAAAAAGTGGGTCAAGTTTGACTTTCCCGCAAACGCGGAAGGTAATTTTGGTCTTCAATAGATTTTTCCGTCATCCCCCACTCGAACGTGAGCCAATTTCGAATCAAAGCAAGCATGACACATTGGAAACTGAACTTTATTTTTATTACACTTAAGTAGGTATTGTTTTGTACTTAATTGGGCTGTAAGTAAGAATAGGGATTTTATTCCATTAGGATGTTAGTTAACAATCTATTAAATGTTGTTTGGCTAACTTTGTGGGGACTTTGAGGTCGGGTCTGGTCGACCAATATGTTTTCGAAACATGTACACGATTTATCACTTGGTCCAATCGGTAAAGGAATACTGTAGCCTAGTTTCTCGTAACAATATGGAGGGAGTATTGTTCAGGGAGTCTAAAGGAAACACACGTAGACTGTCACCAGTTGTTTATTTACTTTAGAGGTGCAAGGAATATTAATAATAAATGTTATATTTTTTTACTAGAAGTTATCACATATCTGCCTAGCCTTTTTCCTACTATATTGGTGTCGGATTTTACATGGAGCAACTGCCCTATCTGACCCCCACAACCTGGGAACTGGGTAACACAATACCCCTTGGTAAGACTGGTTGTCAGACTTTAAGGGTTCTAACGACAAATATCGACTGTCAAAAATCCACGAATGATAGCCGGGACCTACGGCTTATCGTGCTTTCCGAGGCACGGAGGAGTCTCTGTATGTAAAGGTCACACATGCATGGACCAACCCCGGCAAGGGCAACTTAACCTGACGGATCGACCCGTGCGGCTGTTATTACTTAGCCACTAGCTCCTCCGCCTCCTCCTCCCGAAAACTTTTACATGTACTCGGATAAAACGTATTAAATACAATTTCAATCAAATCTATCTCGAATTGGTCGCAGTAACGAGGCCAGGGCACCCCAACAAAATGGGTTAGGTTAGGTTAGAACTGTGAGTCTGTGACCAACCGCGCGCGTCGAGTGAGCGAAGCGAGCGGTGCCACGGCAGTGGCTCGCGAGCGCTTCTTCCAAGTTATTCGCAGTTACTTGGCTATTTAGTAGTAGCGCAAGGTTCGTTCATGCCAAGCAAGTTTGATACCAGTTCACAATTTGTCAGTTTCCCATGGATAGATAAAACTATCGAAAAATAATGCGTTAAATTGTAAATGGTTAGTTGCAGTTCACATTTTTTCGATAGTTTACAATCTCGCTAGATAGATTATAAAAACTAACGATATTCAAAATCATACGGTGACATGTACAAAGGCAAACTTATATACATCCAACATTTCACAGAGAATTTCTTCCTTAGCGTTATGTCTATCAGCTTCAGTTTTAATTAAAAGCAAATTAAATGTGTTGGTAATTACTTTCTGTTAAACTTTCTCTGTTCTTTGTTGACTCCCCAAAAGCTTCGGATCTCCTCCTGAATGCAAATCGTGTGACATTTAATTAGAGACGTATTATTGTAAGCACGTAGGCACAGAATAGTACAGAAGACGCACTCCGCATTATAGGTGTTCTTCTTCTTACCTACTTACTTGGTGCCTTCTGACTTGGCTTTACATACCGTCGAGAAATATCTCTGAGGCATGCCGGTTTCCTTACGATGTTTTCCTTCGCCTTTTTTGAAGCAAGTGATAATTATACCTACAATGCGCACATGCATCCAAAAAGTCAAAAGTGCATGCCTTGGCTTCGAACTCGAGACCTTGATAGTCCCACGGTCACATCAATAGGCTATCACTTAGGTATGAAGCTATAAGTAGGTTCGCGACGGGCTCGTCTTGCCGGGCCAATTCAGTGAGCGTAACGTAGTCAGAAGGTATAAGAGATACGCGATAGTAAAAGAGACAATTTTCTAAGTGAATATAACTGTAGGTAATTACCGCTGGGCGACCTGAATTGCACTTTATTGTATCGTAGCAAGAGTAGCTTTTTAT
The DNA here is from genome assembly GCA_948150665.1 of Conistra vaccinii. Taxonomy (NCBI): domain Eukaryota; kingdom Metazoa; phylum Arthropoda; class Insecta; order Lepidoptera; family Noctuidae; genus Conistra; species Conistra vaccinii. Next base: position 5,175,155 of record OX411328.1, read on the forward strand.
TTAAATGATTTGGCGGACTGAACCATCTGTACTAATCTGTGACTTAAGAATAATAAATACAGTTTTAATTATAGCCATCACCATGATGTTTTTCTTTTAAACTACCCGTCATAGCCAGTCTTTAGGTAATTTATTTGATATTGTTTTTTTTTTGTACGGGTGAAGGTAAAAAAAAAAATTAACACCTTCTTCAAAAAAAAAAACGCTTGTGCCATGAATGAATGAGGGTGACAGAAGATACTATTTAAATTAATATAAAGTGTACATGGGTGAGAGATACGGTATGATAATTCAGTTGCTCTCAAGCATGTGTACACATACAAGAATAAAATGTATGCACGATAAAATAAAAAATAAAATAAATGAGGAAATGCTCATAAACTTATTACTTTACCTCCCCACAAACAACTCTGCCAAGTCAAGACACCGCTTTTTAATTTATTTCGCCGAACGACTGTAGAAACTTTCGAACAAACGGTACGAATTATTTCGAACAATTATTATCGCTGTAACTCCTGACATTTCAGTTGGGGTCCCTTCGTTAACGAATCATTTTAATATGATTACAAATTGTGCGAAATTTGTTGTTAGCTATTGATAAAGTTTGTTTGGACATGAAATTATTATTTGGATTTTGGGTTATAACTGTTCAAACATCCTGTATTCAGATTTCTGAACAAGGTAAAATGTTTATGAACATCTATTTTGTTAATAAGAGTTAGGAAAGTTACCTATCCAATTTATCGCAACCCTAAGAAGGTACTATAGGACAGCATTTGTCATTTACAGTTTATATGTAATTATAACGTTATAAGTAAGAAGAATTTTCTTTCAGACTAATGTTGCATGAATTAAAAAATCCTGGCAATTACCAATGTGACTTTTAAGTTCACATGTATTATTTTCTGAGTTTTCAAATCGACTCCACCCACTATTCATAGAACTCATACGCCATGCCGCGATACATTATTGGAACTGAACCCTCCGGGAGGGTTGCGGGCTTACGTTTGCGATAAAGTTAACTATTGCGGACGGTCAATGGCATTAGGTTTAAAACCGTGTTATAAAATACGGTAAAACGAAGTAAAATATTGTTTTCAGGGAGTCTTGTCGCTACACGTAGTTTCCAAATAATTGTAACCGTGAACAAAAAATTAAAAAAAAAACTAAAATGCCAAACCCATAAATACTAATAAATCTTGTCAAAATATACATCACATTTTATTTTCACAGTAACTATAATGCTGTATTTGCTAATGAAACCCTTTATTTAAAATATGCCCTCCGCGAGGGCTCTCGGCATCCCATATGCGACTAGGTGAACCCTCCAGGAGGGCTGAGGGCTGGAGGGCTTTCGCCAATCCATCTTAACCAAGCGTGGTAATCAGTACTCGTGTCTTCTCTGTATGAAAAGAGACCTTTGTAGTAGGACCATAATAGGCTGGTAATATTGCGACACGGAAAACAGGAGTGTTTTTTTTTTTAATATCTACTTATGGAAATGTCATGGCAATCCTTGCTTACCCATTTAAGTAGCTGCTTGCATTCAAAGATAATAACATACCATTACTAAACATAACAATGCATAACCATATGTTGTACAAACCTACTACGAAATTATTTCGAGACAATAACAGTTTAATGACACTTGACACCACATTGTGAGAAAAACCTAAACAAAAACCCAACTCAACAAGCAATATTTAAATTGCTGTCATTTGCAAAGTCAGCACTGTGCAAATTATGCTACCGAGTGCTTATTTGAACGAAAATGACATTATCGTGCGAGGTAAAATTTTACACTTGGGTTCGTGTATTTTAAATAGGTGCCTAGGGATAACGCCTGGGTAAAAAAAAAGGAAATTCTATTTACTCCGTCAGTCAGATAATAATAAAATATTAGACACATATTTTTTTGCTTTATCATACGACACTACATCACAATTAAAGTATAAAATCTACCAAGACGTCATGCCAAATTTTAACTCAATGTATCGCCGTAATCTTTTGATTACGTAAAAAAATAAAAATGAGTCAAATATTTTTTAATAAAGTAATTTCGTCATCATCGTCCTTATTGGAGCAAGAATAGAAGACTGCTTTAAAGTTTAAACTAGAGAACTAAAGATGTTAGCTAATTCTACTATTAGATAAAAGCTGAAATCAATCAATCTACCTATCTTTTTCCCAACTATGTTGGGGTCGGCTTCCAGTCTAACCTTAAACCTTCACTATACATTTTACATGGAGCCACTGCCTATCTGATCTCAACCCAGTTACTGAGTAACACGATACCCCTTGGTAAGCCTGGTTGTCAAGACTATCGAGCTTCTGACTACCTGTAAAGACTTTCAAAGATCTACGAATGACAGCCGGAACAACGGCTTCATGTGCTTTCCGAGGCACGCTTAAGGGAAGTCAAAACCTAGGTACCTACGGTGTTTTGTAATATCCTCCTCATAAATCTTCAACTACATAAGAAGAACCATTTCCATGATAAAAAAAAGGCAGTGTGATCTAAATGGCCAAACGCGAGTCCGCAAATAAACTCTCTGGCTCATGTCAAAAGTGAAGTTCAAAACTGCAAATGCACTCGAGTAAGCAATAAAATTGGCAAAAAGACTTGGAAACTTGAAAAGTCCGCCTACGTACGTGAGCGCCGCAAAGTGTTTGGAAAATGTAAAATATATAAGGATACGAATGAAACACGATATATTCCGTAAAAGTTATTTCATTTCTACTTCCAAAAGAAAGGTTTTGAAATGAAAGTTATTGTAGAACATGATTTTTAAAGTAGCTTGCTCACTCACGAACTAGTGCACGGAAAGTTTTATTTTGTTGGTTTAACAAATGGTTGTGTATGATTGTGTAGCACTGAATAATCTAAACTATTGTTATTGCTCGACTAATAATGCGAAGCATTAGAGAGTGCTCTGCGATCGAAAAATTGTTTTGCTAAATTTCTACAACTGTTTTGTCAATCAATGTATGAAACCTGAAAACATTGTATCTTGCGATAATACTAATTAATTGAGTAAATTTTTTTATAGATTCATTTCAGCCATAGGAGGAACCCTATTGAAAATAACTCTTTTATTCAAAGTAGGTATTTTAATTATAATTATTAAAAAACGAACAAAAATAATATCTGTATCCTTATATTATAATGTCTCAATAAATACTTTTTCTTTCTTTCTTTCTTATATATTTCCAACTTCGACCCTCGTCCGTTACCTAGCAACCGGCAAAGTAAATATCGAAATAAATAGTCTTTGACATTACATAGTAAGGATTGCGAGGTTAGCAATTTTACCCATATTGATAGGTAAAAAAGCTGTCAAAATATACTTCATGAAAAGTGTTTAAATAAATTGTTCATTTTTGTTGGAAACTATGTTCTGAATTTCTTTTTCGTTTATGAATGAGTGTTATGACTTTATGAGGCGTGCACTTTTGGACTTTCCAAACTATTTTTTACTTTGAGATGAAAAAATAAAGAGATGTGAGGAAATTAGAGCTATCAAATTAACTATGTTACTGCATCCATCTGAAGTCACCTCAGAATTAACCACTTAAAACATGCTGAATGCTTAACGTGCACAGTAAGCCAGATAAACTGCTGTGTTTTCTTCCGTCTTCGTTTTACTTCGCCTGTTAAGCTTTTTATTTATGGCCAGTTTCTCTGTTTACCATCTCATTAAAGATATTTTAATACAAAATCTAATCTATTTATGCATTTATCTGAAGACCAGTTCCGTATCGTTCAAAATCTAGTCGACATCTCATCTCAGCGACGACCAATGTCCTAAACTTGTCAAAAACGCTGGATTTTTTTACAGTTGATTGAGATTATAATGCGAACGTTGTTAAAAATACGGGAATTGCTTTTCTGGTATCCGACCTTTGGGAGAAACGCCTTTAAAATTCATTGATTCAGCCACAACAGCATCGCTTACTTCATCTTTCTCCTAATAAATTTTATCGCCTTCGATAGCTTTACCTCCTCTATCATTATCCAATGAGCGGCTCTTTTTATCACGTGTCCGGAGACCGTCACGGATGTGCTCGATCCGTATCCGATCTAATCGGGCCACTGCAGTGCAGCATCTTCATTTCCGTGACACTGATCTGCTGTAATGTTGCCACGGCTTTACGGGTGCCAAGATTTTTTGCTGTGTTGAGCGATAGAAGTGCTGGAGTTTCCAGCTTTGCTTTATTTTGTGCAGCCACAGGATTTTATTTTAGCACTTTTATCGTTCTACATCTTCACGTTAGAAGTAGGGTTTTATGGGACGAAAAGAGGGATTAATGGGAAAAATTGAGGTAAGTAAATAAAAGTAAAAACAAATCTTTCCACGACCCATATTCGTAAAATATAGGTATTAAAAGTCCCAGCGTCACTAGATGAACGCAAAAAGGATTAAAAGATGAGAAAGAAACTTAGCTCGTTTGTAAAAGGCCTGCTGGAAATGTCTCTTGAGCCATATTAAGCCATATTTTAGACTTTAACAAAACTCATGTTAATCTCTCAAGATTAAATTCATACTAATACAATGCTGCGTGAGATAGGACTTCATAAAGAAAAAGTTATGACCATACAAGTATCTTTACTCAAAACGAGTGCCCGTACTTTCCCTCAGGAAATCAATGCATAAATACTACTTTAGATCGAAACAGTCAGAAAAAAAGAAACCTTTATGAAAACTGAAGAGAATTCCTCTTTCCATTCCTGGCTTATAACCCTCGTTCAACGTTCACCTTCATGAATATTGTATGTATTATCAGTAGAATATTATGAATAAGTCTTACGTTTGCTATCTAAAGTGCTTTTGGCTGATTGGTAGTGATGTTTTGACACTTTTTGTTTGCCCCGTAAGCTATTTCTGTAGTTTGAAGAAGACACGTGATAAGGGGACCTGTCGGCATTTATTGGCAGGCTAACCCGAAGGTTGGGAGGTAGACCCTTTAACACGTATAGATAAATAATATCTAAGGCGGTCCGCTAGGGCCGATGCCTGCCGGTGTTGCGGGAAAATCCTAAGGGGAGACCGTGGTGCCAGGCAACGTACAGGCAACTGAAGGAACATGGGTAGGGTTTAGTCAGTAAGATTCTGACACGCCCTTCCGCTCCGCCCAGAGCGGGAGAAGTTATTTGATGATTTCCCACGGAAAAAAAAAGGCCGCGTTCTGTTTTGAAGTGATCGTTGCGCGAATATGCGATCGGTTGCGTGCATAATGTCACTTTTTGTTCCTAAAACCGGAAAACGCTCTCTGTCGGAGCGATCACGCGTTCATGTTCAAAAAATGTTCGGACGATCGTTCGGTCAGTCAGAAAATATGAAGCTAGTTGCCCATTCCAAAGAGTAGTTTAGGTACCTATGGAGAAGAACGGGCAAGAAACTCCACGCTTTTAAATAAAAAAATTGTTACAAAATATTGGTTACATTATTCATGTTGAAATTATACATATGAGAACAATGTAGAAAGACGTGTACGTTAAAAGCGTCCGTAAATAAAAAGATAAACCAAAAGCAATTAAAAAATTAAAATAGACCTTGGCAGCTAAGAGATGACCAGTCCCAACTGACGGCGCCCGTACACGAACATGACGCATGGATCAGCACCATTCATTAGTGAAGCCTTGTTCTCATTAAGAAGAGCCAAAAGACTAATAAGGTTAGTAACAATACCAGCCTAAAACCAGGCTCTCTTACAGTGCCACAGGGCAGAGTAAAAGTCTATTAATAATATTATGTAAAAAGAATGTTCAGTAATATATTTTATGATCTCCTTAGTTTCTGCGAATTATCACTAGGGTATTAAGACCACGCATCTTCATAACGTTGTCAGTGTTATCTTTGATTCATTAAGAAAAGATAAATTGGTAATATTATGTTTGAACCTGAATTCTGAATGTTGGGCCCCGCACCCCGCAGGATACTACACAGGCCGACAGGCATTTTTTTGCAGTTTTAGTACATTGGTTATTATAAGTTGGAAAAAAAAGTACATAGTATCAAAATAAAGTACAATTTATTTTTCTTTATTATTATGTTTAAAAACATATTTTTTATTGCTTTTTGCCGTTTGTATCAAATTATTGTCCATGATTTACTAAAGCATAAATCTATACAACTTCAAATCGTATTTATAATGCACTCAAACCGTTTCGCACAAAACAAACAAGAAATAGTGAAGAAGAAGACTGACATTGTTTACATTCCGAGGTTAGGCTGCGTTCAGAAATAGTTAAAAACGTTAAACGAGTGCTTCGGTAAGTGATAGGGCGCTGACGAGTGGTGACATCGCTTTAGCGCCAATCGATCGTTTAACAAAAAAATACTTGCGACTAAACTTTTCAAAATCCCAAAGAAATCGAATCATGCGAAATAAAGTATTTTTGTGTAGCTTATTGTTCTCATAAAGTGTCGCATAGAGTACAATTACCTGAAATAACAAACAATACTTTATTATAAAGTACGGGTTGCAACCCTAACCACGACCTACTAATAGTTTTCGGTACAAAATAATTCCTTTGAACAACCCCAAAAATGCCTATTAACAACTTCTATTTTCGTTAAACACCATTATACGAAAGTAGTTTCGACGCGATTGTTCATCGGGGTATAATTTGAATTTGACCTCTCAATGGGGCAGTCACCGATGGTTGGCTATATTATCGCAAATAAATTGGTTTTAAGACTGCCACACACCCTTGATTTATTGGCGAAGATATTGTAATATGCATTGCAGCAAAAACTTTGCCGGTACACATTGACAATGAATAGTAATTCCGCTTGACTGTCACTAATGAGACACAATAAAACATTTATTGTTATCGAGCTGCATCAGTCTTTCGGACATTTGAGCTCATAAGTAGTAGTGATAATCCAATGGTATTTTTTAAGAACATTGATGAGTTGTTACTTTTCACTGTATTGGCCAGCTGTACTCTATCTGTAGGTGTCATAAAGAACGAAAGGGTGACGTCACGAGAATATTCAGACGTATGCTGTTTCAAACTAATAAAAATATAGCGCTGTCAGTGTTGTCAACAATTCCAAAACGTCAAATAAAAGGAAAAATAGAGATAAAGAGAATAGGAAGACCAAAAAAGTACGAGGAACAATTGAAAGGAATAGCAAACGAAAAGACTTTAACAGCTAAAGATTTAGCATTAGAGAGAGTAGAATGGAAATCGCTATACTGACAAATTCCCAGCACTTTAGTTTTGGATGGATAAACTTGGACACCCTTTACTAAACTATAGTGAATAGATTTTTCCATTTGTGGCTTCCTCAGCCTACAATATCGGTGCTGTGGTGGAATTATTGCGTTGCGGCCAATCTGCGGGATAACTTCAGGTTTGTGGTTCTCTATTATGTGGTGTAGGTCTGTCTAGCCACTAATGTACGACTTATCGCTAAATAGCATCATACGGCAAATATATATTGTGATAATAGGGGTCAATTTTTTTTTTTCTTCCAGGTTGATTACCTATAAAAAATATTGAACACGTATTTTTATGTTTTTTACGTAATCAAAAGATAACGGCAATACATTGAGTAGGTAATACATTAAAATGTGCCATGACGTCACTCCCCGGTATCTTTAATGCGTTTTATCTAAACCATTTTTTTTTAATATGATAAAGCATAACCAGCGTCAGGCACTTATAGTACTTATAGTTGTCTGGCATTTTTTGCTGAACTGGGCCTTTTTAGCAACACTCCCTTGCTAATTTTTACACTTTTTGTTAGATTTTTTATTTTTAGATTATTATTTTTTTATCTGCTGTGTAAATTGTGTGCTTTTTGGTCTGTGTTAAATAAATGTATTTTCTTTCTTTCTATCTTCTTTCTTTCAAAAAATACGGGTCTAATATTTTTTTTATTATCTGACTGACAGACTAAATAGTTTTTTTTTCTCAGCTAACATCCCCGTTTGTGGAAGGACAAATGATCACATATATTTGCCATGGATGAATCATGAAATTAGACATTATTACCGAGGTGTTCATAGTAATATATTTATGCTCGTGCGTGACTGTACTTTAAGTATTTGACCACAAGAGCTAGCTAAAACAAACACAAAGTGTACTTGACACCACTTTTGGATATGATTTGATTTCAACTATGATAATGTATGTATGTAATAATGTATGTCACCTAAAACGAACACTGGCAACACTATAAAGATATGATTTGCTCGGAAATGTTACAGTGCGCTTAAAATTTAAACTAAGCGATCTATTGTTACTTCGGTTATCCATCTTTTATAGATAGACACTACGCATTTCAAAATTGCCTGGGTATTGAGATAACTACGTCAATACAAAAAAAAAATGAACAAATCATTTTCCAATAATCGTAACCGATCTCTCAGCTATATAAAAAAACTATCTGTCCTTTATTGTTGTTTGTTAAAAGGTGTGAAAATAAAACTGCATCGGTGCATCCTGTCGTTCAATTGAGTGCGGCTGCGCCTTGCCGCGCCAATCTCGTCAATTGGATGTCGGGGACCTTGACATAACAATACCAGCACTATATACGTCTACCTATGTAGAAGCAGTGACTAGAGTTGCATGTATTTATTATAATGGTATAAGTCGTGGCTAAGTAATAACAAGCCGCACGGGTCGATCCATCAGGTTAAGCTACGCTTGCTGGGGTTGGTCAGTGGATGGGTGACCATCTTCACATACCGAGACTCCTCCGTGCCTTGGAAAGCACGTTAAGCCGTTGGTCCCGGCTGTCATTCGTGGATCTTTGACAGTCGTCAGAAGCCCGAAAGTCTGACACCAGTCTTACCAAGGGGTATCGTATTACCCAGTTACTGGGTTGTGGAGGTCAGATAGGCAGCCGCTCCATGTAAAATAAAGGTATTCAGCTGCATCCGGTTAGACTGGAAGCCGACCCCAAGATAGTTGGGAAAAGGCTAGGAAAACTGAAGGTATATTGGTATATATTATAGGCAGTAATCCTAATCCGAACGAATATTATCAATGCGAAAGTGAGTTTGTTTGTTTGTTTCTTACGCTTTCACGCTAAAACGGCTGAACAGATTTGTATGAAATTTGGTACATAGATAGATCATGACCTGGGTTAGGACATTAAATACTTTTTATCCCGATACGCCCACGGAATCGAGACTTATGCGGGTGAAACCGCGGGGCATAGATAGTTTATTTATAAGTTTAGCAATGTGGCACTAAAAAGCGTTGGCGAGTTTTGAATTACTTTGATTTCTCCATGGTAAAAAATTGATGAACCGTTTAAAGCACAACCCTTGAAAAATAATAGGTTCTTTAGAAAAAAGAGAAGTATAATTATTATCTAACCCGCACTGAGACCGCGTGATGGACTAGGTACTATGGGAAAGTTAGAGGTTGATTTTGTGACATTTTAAGGTCATAAGGCTTATAAGTAGAAGTCGTAGATCTTACAATCACCAGCTTGTACACTGTGTAAGTACACTAACAGAATTACATAGCATGTACATACTAAATAATAACATAATTGCCGTTCATGGCAACATTATGTATGTCGAAGTGTGCGTCAGCATTGTCCACGAATATCATTATAAACACGCCATGTACGAGTATATGTAATGGCATCGTATAATGATGAACTTAGTTAGAAAAATTTTGAACTGCAACAAGCCATTAAAAACTTAACGCATTATTTTTCGATAGTTTTTAAATTCTATTCATGGGAAACCGGCAAATTGTGAACTGGTAAGCAAATTAGTTGCTTGCATACTAAATACCCTACCTAGCTGCGAGCAACTTGGAAGTAGCACTCACCGGCCGCTGCCACGGCACCGCTCGCTTCGCTCGCTCGGCTCGCGCGCAGTTGGTCACAGTTCTAACCATTTCACCCAGTTCACATTTTTTCGACAGTTTATAAACTAACGAAAATAATACCGATGTCCGATAGATTATAAACTAACGGTTCTCACAATTTTACAGTGACATAATATTCGTAATCGCACGTAATTGCATGTTGTTGTAATCGATTTTCATTAGCACCTATAGAGACTGTGTTTTGTACAGACCTACATCCTTCGATTGATAAAAGAGGGGGGCAATTTTTTTGTGGAAACTAAGGAGGTCTTGACGCAGAATGTCCCATTCGCAAAATGTCACTGTGAAAACGAATGTCCTATTCGCGAAACGTCCTATTCGCAAAACGTCCCATTCTCAAAAAGTCCCATTCTCAAAAGGTCCCATTCGCACAATGTCCCATTCGCACAACGTCCCATTCGCACAAAGTCCCATTCGCATAAAGTCCCATTTGCACAATGTCCCATTCGGGAGCACCAGTCATAAAAAAAGGAAATCAGCTGTTCCATACAATGTGTTTAATACCTACTCGACCTGATGTTTTCTCGCGATATGACTGGCACTCCTCTTATCCTCTAGTATTTTTTTTAGTATTGACTAGTGCTGTCTATCTGTTAAAAAATGAGCACTGATAAAAAATTAACCCTGTAGGTATATCCGATATATTCATGGCCTCGTCAGTAGATGAAATAATTATGATTATGAGGGAAAAAATATTTGCTACATCATTGCATGATTGCATCAGGCGCATTATTTTATAACTCGAAGGAAAAAACGGATTTGACGCAAACTGTCTGGAAAATCTATATGGTAGTTTCCGTTGACCTAGAATCACGAAATTTGGCAAAAAGCAAGATCTTACAGCACAAATGAAGTAAAAATTCCTAACAATAAAAAAAGTTGAAAATTAAAGGGTGTCCCCATACATACATAGTTGACGCCAATTAAGATAGTCCTCTGAGTTATATGGCGCTCATACAATTTAGAGGACTAGTTTCTAGGCACAGAACTATTTAGGTACCTATACGAATGAAGTTCCTTACGGAAACCTCGGTGCGCGAGTCCAACTATGTAGCTGTCGACGGGTTTTTTTTAACACTACCTTTACATATTTAAACATGCCTTTGGACTATTCTAGCAACCAAATCTGTATTTTAAACTACCTATTAATTTCCATTGAGGTATTTAGTACAATAATACCTCAATGTTAATTTCATCTTTTTGTAAAAATATTAGAATAACTTAAGGCGACTCCCCACGCGTGCGCGATATTGCAGACGCACGCGGATTCATCTCGGCAGACGTGTCACCGAGCAAGACACCGTAGTTATTGACCAAACGGTTCTTTCGGCTCGCTTAGGAGTTCTTTGAATCGCATTGTTCGCTCGTCCGACTATAGTTCTCGAGCACAATACGTCATAGTAAACTTTTATTACTGTAAAAAAAAAAACGAAAATTATCATAAGATGAACCTAATGTACATACCAACTAATTAAATAGCGATCGTTTAGAATTGCTTAAAATGGTTCTTTATTTTGTTTAAATACTAATTCGTAATTTCCTAGAGTTACCTACCTACCTACCTACTATCGAGCGCAATGAAATACCTACGCCTGAACACTTCGATAACACCGAGTGAGGGATAGGTAACTAGGTACGTAAATATTACAATTCCAAGTATTTCTATTACTTTATTGTTATTGTTTGCTAAGTACTATTTACACACACATTTTAATAAAAAATAGCAAAATTATATATTAACTTAACTAAAACTATTCACAAACTAAAATATAGCATCGAAAAATTCATCCGCATCGCTGTCGACTGGTAATGTACCCAAGTATTTCTTCTTCCTACTTTAGCGTGCTTATCTCCTTCAAAATTAAAACCTACAAATTATAAAAAAGGTGATCTTGCATTTTTTTTTTTTTATAATATTTTTATTTTGCCTCGGTTCCTTTATTCAGTATCTACCCTGAAGCTATGGCACGCAATTACTTTAACACCCTGTATACGAGTTTATGCGAATGGGACATTGTGCGAATGGGACTTTATGCGAATGGGATTTTGTGCGAATGGGACGTTGTGCGAATGGGACATTGTGCGAATGGGACCTTTTGAGAATGGGACTTTTTGAGAATGGGACGTTTTGCGAATAGGACATTTCGCGAATGGGACGTTCTGCGTCGACGGGACTTTTTGCGAATGGGACATTCTGCGTCAAGACCACTAAGGATCACCTTTAACTCGCCTTAGCACCAAAGTCGAAGTTCAAAAAACTGTCAGGGGCTTTGACTGTCATCGTAGTTTTGAGGTTAATCCTTACCATACAGTCATATACTCCATTTGAAATAAGTTAGACATTTAAAAAAAAACCTTTTTTACAGTCCGTTCAACCGATTCTGATTTCTAACGTAGGCATAAGGATGGCATTAAAAGCAAAAAAGTGGTTACAATACCGTTTACTGCAGCTGCTATATGTCATGCCACCTACGCAATAGAAGTCAAAATCGGTTGAACGGACTGTAAAAAAGGTTTAGTTAAATGTCTAATCTTATTTCAAATAGTATAAAGACCATACAAAAAAAACAGTAATTATCTTTATCTAATTAATTAATTATGTATTTATATGATTTAAAACCTAACAGACTTAAATAAATAATAATAATAATTATGTACAAGTATAGGTATAAAAGAGGGGGGGCGGGAACAATCATAGGGCATCAAAAAATTCGTCCGCATCGCTCTCAACAGGAAAAGTGCCCAAAAGGCTGGCAGCATTGCCACGTTGTATGGCAATGCTTATTCTTTGGCCGAAGAATAGGCCAGCCCTCTGTTCACGTAAAGTGTCGACCAACCGCTTGGCGGTTGATCGATCTTTATCTTGACTCAACTCAAAGCATTTATTTCAATAAACCATTTATAGGCACTTTTGAATTGTCAAGGAGTCTGTTAGTCAGAAAGACAAAGTTCCTTGGCGTGGGACAGTAAAGTTACAGGGTGATAGGTATTTTTATAAGGAAAGTCCTCAAATCAAGCTGCTGTAAAGAGTCGATAATTTGAGTCAGTGCTAGCACATAGCAAGGTTTCCTACCGCAAATACCACTAACGATCCAGTTGGTCTATGTAAAAGTGAAATAGATCGCTCTGTGAGGCTAGTGCTGTTGGAATTTCTGTCAGGGAAATACTCGTATTTCGGACTATTTGTGGTGAGAACATTTCTATCAAAAGGATGAAAACCACCATCGATGAATAGGTACCAAAGTCTCCATAGTGGGATTCAAAGTCTCCATAATTTTCTATTTAATGCTTGTTTTAGTTTTTTGTTTAATTAAATACCGGCTTATCATAGACCCACGCCAGGGCCAATGCCTCTTCTCATACAGAGAAGGCACGAGCATTGATCACCACGCTTGCTCAAGACGGATTGGCGATTTTAGACTTATATTGACTATAAAGTACAGGTTTCCTCACGATGTTTGCCTTCACAAATGTCAGTAATGTCCAAGATAAACTCAGAAAGTACATAATGCATTTAAAAAGTCACATTGGTGAATGTGGGTGTACTATAGGTACTCCTCTGCTTAACCCTCCCGGGAAACAAGGCGTGATGTTATGTTAAGTTACATTCAAACTCAAACTCAAACTCAAAGCATTTATTTCAAATAAACCAATTACAGGCACTTTTGAATTGTCAAGGGGTCGGTCAGTCAGAAAAGATGAAGCTAGATGCCCATTCCAAAGCGTAGTAGGTACCTATGGAGAAGAACGGGCAAGAAACTCCACGGACACTCTTTTAAATAAAAATTTGGTTACAAAATATTGGTTACATCATTCATGTTGAACTTATACATGTGAGAACGATGCAAAACGTTAAAAGCGTCCGTAATAAAAGATAAAAAAACAAAAATAAAACAATTCAAAAATTAAATCAAATTAAAATAAGTCATGGCAGCTATGAGATGACCAGTCACAACTGACGGCGCCCGTTGGTATTTGAACCCACAACCTCACTAAGTTTTGGGTTCAAATACCCGCCTCACTGGCAGCGGGCAACCACTGGGCATCACGCCACGGATTTTTGTTTGGTAGTTCTAAACCTAAGATTTATTTATTGTAGGTTACAGACATGCAGCCGAGACATGCAACAGAGACAATCTCTCAGTGGGTGTTTGCCAAGCGTTTGCAGATGAGCGTCGTAGCCAACTCAAGCCCAGGAATCACTGGGGTGATATTTTTGAAATTTTCAAAAAGATTAGCCAAAAAAAAGGCAGTGTTGAAGACGTTTGACTGATTTTTTTACAGCACCATATATTTCTTCTTTAAGTGGTCATTGAAGCCCTATGTTTACTACAGAAACTATCTCAAAAGCTGCAACAAATTATACAATTACTGCATTAAGTATTTAATCCTCCTAGCCTTCAATTTCTAATTCCTCTTCGCAAGACGCAAATCCTATTCAAAATAACTTAGTTATGAGATATATACCGTCTATAAGCCCGCTCTGAGAGTATGACAGTATTTAGCATAAGATTAAAGACTCTAAGTGCAGAGTATAGCTGAGCTTGGAGACTCAATAGTACTTTATAAGCCTAATATTGTGTCTAAGACTGTTTCTTCCGTCCTTATAATATTCTGTGTTCATTTGGTAATCTTGAAAGCCGTTATTCGTGATGTCGGACAGTGAATTTGGCTTTAATTTTTACCCGCCTAGGACGAAGCAGAAAGGAGGGTTATAATTTTGACCGGTATGTATGTATGTTCATCTGTTTCCTCATAACTTCTAAACTACTAATCATTATTTGACAAATGAGTTACCGTTGGAAGCGTCTTGATCATCTGCTGGCTATAGGCTATGTGACATAATATTAAATATGGCGACCTCTAGAAGATAAACTCAAGAACTAAAAAAAAACGAAGTCACACGTAATCTGTTCAATTTGTGGAAACAGCTAACACGTGTGATTCCGGATTTTTAATTTGTCTGTCTATGATGTCTTGTTTAAACCTTTTTAGTAGAGTTTTTTGTCGTAGTTGGGTTTAAGTTTTTATACCTTTTATTTTATTAGGTATAGTTTTAGATCTTCAGTGAATTAGAAGGTACCAAGAAATAGTATACGTATATCCGTCAATATCCAAACTAAAATTAAGGACAATGTCTCCATTAGACCGAACCCATTACTGTCGAGAACGAACACTATACAAACATGGTCAAGGTCTAAATTGCCTTTCTCGGTGAAATTCTATTAGCACCAGGAAAATAAGCAAACTAACTAGGCGTACCAGGAGCTCATAACTTCTAGGTGGCTAGAAAATGAACGGCTGCTAACGAAGGAATTCTCTTCAAGAAAACATTTCTACGTGTACACTCGTTATTATCTACGTCAGGAACTGAAAGGCCGCTCATTTTCTCCGCCCGAAATTACCAGGAGTGACGACGTGGAGGTAATTTACGAGTATAAGAGTTATTTCGGCATTTTGGGATGTTGGGGTTACGTCCTAATGGCCGAAATGAGGAGGATCCTATATACGGTGCGGTAGCTTCGTTTACTCGGTTTAAAGATTGGACTTAAGTAAGGTTCAACCACGTCTGTGGTCTAGTGGTAAGACCACCTGTCTCAGACCCCGGGCTCGATTCCTAGTGAGGGTTAAATTTTCTGCTTGGTTTGGTTGGTGGTAGGGCTTGTTCTAAGTCCGCCTAGCTAGCTACCTCCATCTTATCTAAGTCTGTCGCTATAACAACAATGTTGACAACATTGTTGTGTTTCGGCAGTTAGAGGTAGGATAGCCAGTTCCTCTGTGGTTGAGGATTCCGGGTGAAGCTCGTTTCCACCTTCGGCCTGATCATCACTTACACCAGGTGAGATGAAGGCCAAGAGCTTCCTCATTGTGGATTAAAAAAAGAACGTTGCCTGGGTTTGTCAGGAGTACGCTTTAAGAATGAGAACGATCTAGCCTGGAAAATAAATCTTAATCTATTAGTTCCTTTTTCGGACCAAAAGATTCACTGTATAAAGCGTGAGGCTCAGGACGTTGCGCCTCATGAATACTGTTTTCATTCATAAAAAATGTTCAGAGGAATCCCATTATGGAAATTCCTCGTTTTAAAAACAAGATTCAAATGTTGCTGAGTGGTCAACAGTGCAAACTGCAAAGCTTTCAGTGTAACCTAAATAGATCACAAAGAAGTTACATTACTTAATCAGAAACATGATATGAACTCTTTGAAGTTTTCCAGATTTTCCAACTTTTTTACAAGAACATGTGAGGTTCTAAAATTGCAGTAATGTATTAGGCTGTGGCTGGCTGCCAGGACGTTTACGACCATAACCTCTCATTCCGTGGGCGGGAAAACAAACTGCCGATATTACAGGTAAGATTATTTCATTCCCCACGCAGAGCAAACCTCGCATTGCCCAAATTACCACCATCCATCACATTACAGAGGAAATAAAGTACCCAAATCTGTCAGAAAATAGTGCCTAATTAACATAGCTCATTGTTGAAAGTATTTTAAAACAATTCTTTCAAAGCAAAGAATTCAAGACCAACCAAAATTTTGTGTAATGGCTCAAGGAGTGCGGTAAAAATGATTTATAAGATGGTAATTAGGGGGACAAGTAAACGGTTAACTTCGTCATTAAAGGGAGGTGTCCCCACGATAGCAGTAAGGTTGTATTATTTTCATGCTTCGCTTTTAACAAACCGAGGTTTACACGATGTCAAAGTTAAGTGCAGTGCTTGAAAGCGCTTTTGGTGCAGTTTATTTAGTTTTTCTTCATGTCGCATTGCAATTGGTTCATTCTACTTGGATAGATTGATTGCTTAGGTGAGGGCGTTAGCATTTAAATCAATATATTGTTTGACATAATCTTTGTTTGTCTACGTACTTGTTTCTATCAAACATTTAGGTTAGGTTGCTGTTATATCAAATACTGGGTATCGATGTTTAGTCATAGCCACGAGCATAAATATATTACTATGAATAACTCGGCAATAATATATGATTGCATGATTCCTTTAATATAATATTCCATATTCCATTAATATAATGACGGCAAATATAATGTGACAATTTTTTGAGACTAAGTACCTAAAGCTACTTGTGACCTAATGCTCAATCAATCTTCCTAGCCTTTTCCCAACTATCTTGGGGTCGGCTTCCAGTCTAACCGTTTGCAGCTGAATACCAGTATTTTACATGGAGCGACTGCCTATGTGACCTTCACAACCCAGTAACTGTAAATAATAAATTAATAAATTATTTTTATTGGCATAAAAAATGTGTACAAACAAAGTGAAGCCCTGACTCCTGCGCTAGGTAAAAACACCTGTGTTACAGGGGCCAGTGTCTTCTCCCAATAGGTAGGTTCTGGTTTTTATGCAATTACATCATTTGAATTTACTAGACAAACAAAAATTATAATTAAAATAGCAAAATCATAGTGACATAAATTATTACAATAATTATTAAATGTATTATTAAAATAGTTATACATGATAATAAAAATAAAAATTAATAAAAAAGAAGTAAAAATTATGATAACAATATTTGATTTATTGCGGTTCTACATTTGCGTGAGTGTGAAGTGTAAGAAGTGTGTATGTTAATGTGTTTGATGTGTGGTGTGTGAATGAAGGTTAATGCGAGGGTGTGTCCGTGTGGATGTGTAATCTTGTTGAACTTAAACTATGTTAAAATAGATTCTGTTTCGCTGTACTTTTGAGTCAGTAGCCATGATTTAGTTTTAGTTTTAGCTTCTCTTATTGAAAGAGGATTAATATTGAGAACACTATTTGTTTTATTATAAATGTGACTTGACAAATACATGCGTTGCCTTCTAGCAGCTGCGGTGTCAAATTTAACAGATAGGCAAACATTCCTTATAGTACGCTTACTTAAAACTTGCTTATTTAATGGAGTGACAAGATGCTGCTTGGCAACTATATGTAAAACATACATTTGCCGTACTGTGAGAACTTGACACTTGTTATATAAGGTTGTAGTGGGGAATCTAAAAGGCCTAAACGTCATTACTTTAAGCACAGATCTTTGGGCCCTTTCAAGTCTAATCATGTGCGTTTTGCATGCCCCACCCCACACACCAATACAATATCCGATCACTGATTGAACCAGTGCGTAATATACCGTGCGTAGTACCTCATAGTCAGCGACATGTCGAAGTGTCTTAAATACCCATATGAGTTTTCTAATTCGTGCAGTGGTTACCTCAATGTGCTGGCGCCAAGTAAACTTATTGTCCAGTAGTATTCCTAAGTATTTAGTTGTATTTGATTGAGGAATAGGTAGACATGAGCAGGACGCGTAGTTCTGGGGGGCACTACATGTGTGAGACTTAACGCATACCTTGGGCGGCTTTAGTTTAGAGAAACTAAATTGGATTTGGGTTGATTTTGCAAGGTTTAAGGTTAGTAGGTTAGCTCTTAGCCAGTGGCTTACGATAAGAAGGCCCGACTCGGCTTTTTGGCGAACTTCATCCCAGGTTTCCCCATGAAATACGAGTGCTGTGTCATCAGCATATGTAAAAATCTTACCATTTGCAAGAGCTAGCTGACATAGATCGTTTATGTAGATGAGGAAGAGACTGGGTCCAAGAATACTACCTTGTGGTACGCCGTATGTGACCTGGGTGTCTGAGCTAACGTGTTCTCGTATTTTCACTCTCTGTGTTCGATCACAGAGAAAGTCCTGAAAGATTTTTAGAGCCGTTCCCCGAACCCCAATCCGTTCCAGTTTGCCCACAAGAATAGGTATCGAAACGGTGTCAAAAGCCTTGGCTAGGTCAAGGAAAATGCCGATGCACTTTTTTCGGGCATTCAATTGAGATGTAACATGATCCACAAGTTGCCCGACAGCGTCCTCAGTGCTTCTTCCCGACCTAAAACCAAACTGGGCATCCGACAATATCTTGTTACGTTCTAAGAAGCTAATTAGCCTAGTGTTCAGAATTTTTTCTAGTACTTTAGACACTGTGGAAAGAACCGAAATAGGCCGGTAGTTTCTGACATCGTCCTTCGACCCGTTCTTGTGGACAGGTGTTATCAAAGATTTTTTGAACGCTCGTGGAAAAACTCCTTGAGAAATACACAATTCCAACAGTTTCGTTAAATGAGGAACAATGATATGTCTTGCTAGTTTAAGGAACTTAGCAGGAATGGCGTCCCATCCGACGGCACAGTCATTGTTTAGATTGAGTATCAATGCTTCAATTTCAGCCTCATCCGGGGGAAGTAAGACTATCGAGTTGAGGTTCGTGGTTATGTCAGGCTTAACTGGGTAATACGATACCCCTTGGTAAGACTGGTGTCAGACTTTCGGGCTTCTGACGACTCGTAACGACTGTCAAAGCTCCACGAATGATAGCCGGGACCAACGGCTTAACGTGCTTTCCGAGGCACGGAGGAGTCTCGGTATGTGAAGATGGTCACCCATCCACTGACACAACCCTGGCAAGCGTAGCTTAACCTGATGGATCGACCCGTGCGGCTTGCTATTACTTAGCCACGAGCTCCTCTACCGCGACTGTACGTAATGCTATAAATTCAAAACCGCTGATTAGGTACTTAATATCAATAATATTTACTTTAACATGTCTGAGTAAAAATCACTAACAAAATCCTTATTATCTTCAAAAACCTTAGCTTTAATACAACTTCTAAGTTTTGGCAAGATGTAACCTGTTGGCAACAAGAGGCAATATGTGCTGCCTGTTAAATAATTATTAGCTTTCAGTGGCATATTTCTTGTTCAACATCTTTAATAAATTCTTAATCATTATTCTCGAGTAACTTGTGTAATTGCTTAATTATAACCAAATGTTTGAGGGTAAAATTGTGTGTGCTAGCTTTCAAGTAGCTAAGATTATGTGTTTATACACTTTATTATAATTATCTTCACATTTATGCGCCGCTTCTTCTTCTTATCTAAAATTCAAGCAAGCGTCAAACAGTGTGTTTTTATTGGATTGACGATCAATATTTTTCGTTTTATACCTTATTTTTTCAGCTTTAGCTTCATTTAGATGCAATTTAAGAGTATGATCATTCATTATATTAAGACTATGACCTCAAGTCGGATCAGTGCCACAAATTAGAGTCAACTACTCGCACTAGGTCAAAGATAATCGGGTCTCTATCATCATCATTTATTAAGCCTAGAAACTTGTCAATAATATCTACAATATCTATGAAGCCATTCAAATTCCTATCTATGATTCAACTGCATAATATCCTAACGGAAATTAATAGTTGTATTCAGTATTATTCCAAGTCTTGTCCTTATTTTTTCATTCATACCTACATTATGTTTTTAATATTTATCTTATATCTGTACAACTATGCTACGAAGGTTCTTTGCAATATGTGCATACTTAGGTATCAGGACAAGTGACCGGTTCGTTGCATAAAGTTGTTTTCCTCCATCGTTCGTATGACTTGCTGTTGATAAACAGCTGAGTGACTTGTATATATCTTAAGTTATTAGATAAGCGTGGAATTTATTTACCAATTTTCCTGGTTGACTGAGTCACCTCACGACTGGTTTAGAATGGAAGCGACAACAGTCAACAGTCTTTATTCTTAAATATAAATGTCAACGGATTACCACTAATAGAAAATGAATATTATTTATGTGTTTTCTGAAAACGATATCATAGTCTTTGGCACAGTTAAAATGAAGATAAGTTCCCTAGTTCAGATTTATTTTGCTCTTATCAGCAGTAATTACAATAAGGGTCTTTAATTTGGACTTTTCTTTTCCAGCATTTGAATTCTCTGAAAAGTCAGCAATTTGATTCTTCATTCGTTGATAAAAAGTACCATTTAATCTTGGAACTTCCTTATTTGCTCTGCGGTACCAACGAACCCTCCCGCCGCGGTGATTTTTCATAAAATTCGAACGCTGAAGTTCGGTATAAATAAATGTTTGTACAAAGATTTTATTGTTCTTGTTGAAAGCTGGAACATTTTCTGTTTATGGAAGTTCACGAAGTGTTCTAGTATATATAAATTGTTGGTAATTACATTAAAGGCCTGTTTCACCACCTTCGATTAAGTTCCTATTAACTTACTTGGCAGATAATTTCATACAAATTCTGTTCCATTTTTGAATTTATTCAGTAAGTAGTGGCTATTCGTAGGTGGTGAAACAAACCCTGAGAGATGTAAAAAGCGCGAGAGGTTCCCTAGGGACTATGCAGAGAATGACTACACTTCTTTATGAAAGATACGAATGTTGATTAAAGTACTTGACTACTTGAACAAGAAGATGCTAATAAAAATGAAGATGCAATACAGCTATTTAGATATAATTTAATTTTAAAACAGAGATGTCATGGCCAAATAACACTTAATTAAACAACGACAAAATGAAATCTAGACTGACTATTCTGTGTGTATTTATTGTGATACTGTGAAATCTAGTAGGACAGAGAATTCAATGTTTCCTATATTGAATTCTCTGTCCTCTAAAACTGGAATAAATAAAAGAACAAAAAAGGAAAAAAAAAACGCAAATCGCGCTGGTCTGAAAACAGCTTAATGAAAATTGCTGAATTATTATAGACTTTAAGAGATGTTTTTATTGAGGACTTGGACTAGGGAGAAGAATCATGAAAATTTTCATAAGAAATAAGATTCAGAACATAACATTACGCCTATAAGCCCCGAACGGTAAGGCAGATGTAAATGTGATGATAATTAATAAAGTTCGTAGGAGAAGTCCTACGAACTTTATTTGTGCCTTTCAACAGTTGATTTCAAAAACATCTCTAAGGATATCTCTATTCTATACCTCAGTGGTGATGTCATGTTGCCGGTTTTCCCAGGGTAGCATTCTCTGCCCTCTTACAGTTTTATTATCATCATCACTCACATCAATTTTCACACTACATTTTGTACTTTCGCAAAATTGAGCAGCTCAACCATGCGTGAATTCAACCAAATCTTCCGAACCCATCAATAATATTTAGTCCCATGTTATTTTACAGAAATTATTACAGGTAATATCCGATAACGTTTGCGTCATTACACATGCGGCGGACACAAATATTATTGGCGATACATTACTACAGCTTAATTCAAACTGGCCGTTGGAGAATTAGGGTCAATTTATAGGGGTCGCCGTAACTGTGGGGGAGAGGCAAAGGTTAAACCATCTTAATTTAGATTACTTTACTTTAGACCTGACGAGCTTCTACGGAGGTCAGGCTGTAGTACCTATCAACACTTTTACCGTTAGGACCTTGGGTGAAATAGGTCATATCGTATTTTTTTATTAAGGTTCGTTTTGCGATATTATGTACCTTCATACAGTACCTATATTATAACTACTAGCTTATTCTCATGGCTTCACTCGCGTGGAAGTCGGAAATTATCCCATGGAAACGTACTACCGAGATAAAAAGTATCCTATGAGTTAATCCAGATTATACACTATGTGTCTCCCTCATCCAAATCCGATTAGTAGCATAGCATAATGATTGAATACTATCGAGAATTCATGCATGCATAGTACTTTTTACAAGGTTGTGCCAAGATTCAAGTTTATTAACAAAATCCCTCTTTTTCACCCCCTTAAAAGTCGGATTTCCAAAAACCCCTTCTTAGTGCTCCCCTACATTATTAAAGAAAGCTGTGTGCAAAATTTCAAGTTCATCGTAAGTACCAGTAGTTTCGGCTCTACGTTGATATGTCAGTCAGTGAGTCAGTTTCTCCTTGTATATATATAATATAGATTATGAATGTGTCGGCTAGCAAACAGGAGATTGGAACAGTTAGTAGCGTATCCACACAAGTGGGTACGTATATTGATTCAAAAGTCTATACTGAAGTCGTACAGCCAGACAGTGGCTTAGAAATGCGAATACTCAGCAATAGTAAAATCGATATGTTTATGATAAAACCGAAATTTCCATGGCTATGAAACCACACGAGTATTTCTCAAATGGAGTATGCGTGATGGTTATACAACATTAACAGGTCAAAGTGCCAAAGGTTAAATAGTGACAAATACTTTGTTCATCCTTATTGTTTTTCTATCGTGTCGAAGGCACGTGTCATTTCTTATTAAACCAGTACGCCGCCACACGCACATCTAATCATTCATCAATTTCTCCCGGGAGCAGGTGTCTGGTATACAGAATAAGACGTAAGATTAGTCCCATCGTTTGTAATTTATAACTCTATATACCCATTCACGAGTCTGTTTAACTCATATTGAACAAGGAAGAATCAGCCTCAAAAAAATTTTGGTATAGGTTCATCGACTAGAATTCATTTTTGACTGTCTACAATTTGATCTTGACACGTATGTAGAGGAAGGATTAGTACATAATATTTACAAATCCGTCCTATATCTCGATCCTGAGCCAATATTATTCCTTCAGGATCTGATGACTGGAAAAAGGATAATAGATAAGATAAGATAAAATAATTATTATTCAATTTGTGTTCTATATCACCATAAATGGGTAGCAATAATGAAGTAACCAATGTGTAATAAGTATGTCTTGTAGACACATTGATACAATACCACATACTACAACTACACGTACGACTTACATAAACTATTGTTACTTGATTATGATTTTTTTAAGCTATTGCATAGCTTCTATCGCGGGCCTTGAGCGTGGAGACCTAATCCAGAAATTTCGTAACGAAAATACTACCTAAGAAAAGAGTGTTTTGTATTGAAAATTATGTTTAACTGCTTGACAACAAAGTTCAAATTTACTTACAAATTTACTTAAACGAATGATACGAGTGTTGTATTGAAAATTATGTTTAACTGTTTGACAACAAAGTTCAAATTTACTTAGACGAATGATACGAGAGTGTTGTATTGAAAATTATGTTTAACTGTTTGACAATAAAGTTCAAATTTACTTAGACGAATGATCCTTGACTATTAAAATTAAAACCTTTTTATTAGTTTGATGTTCCCGGCCATTAGGTTGTGTCAAGTTTTAAAAACTATAAATGTGAATAACAGTTCCTGTCAATGTCATCATTGCTATTTCTTATACTCGGGTTAATATTTTACAATTGCGTAAGTTGATAAAAAATGCTATGCAATAGCATCGCCGGGGCAGTCCCCGAGTGCCACACGTCTTTTTTTATCCTAACCAATATTATAAATTATGCGAAAGTGAGTTTGATTGTTTAACGGCTAAACGTTAAAACGTCTGAACGTTTTTGGATGAAATTTGGAACAGTGGTAGTCCTTTACCGCTACTTTTCATCCTGGACCGAAAACGAAGTCGCGGGCAACAGCTAGTGTTTTTATAAAAAAAAAAAAAAAATGTAAATTATTGTTTGTAAATGAAATAAAGGAAATAATTATAATAAGGAACAAAAATTGTAGACAATTAAACATTGATCTCAATGTAATTAAATGAGTTCTTTAGGGCCGGGTCACCTAATCATTAATTCAGGACACCAAGTTCGGTCATTGACTTCAATACTACTGTGTTTAAGGCTAATGAAATAACATCGATTGTGGACACAACAAAACAATTTGGTGAACCGTGAGCCCAGAGTAATTTTGTTGGATTGGTACATAGATTTTAGTTGGATTTTTTTGGTTACATACGCCTACGCGTTTATTAAACGATGAGGTAGCAAAAGGAGTAAAATTAAAGGAAAGTTACACATTGTCTCCTGCAGATGTTGCCTACTTTAATTACCTTAACTAAATCATAATATAAATACATAATATCACGCCTCTTTTCCACGAACGGTTAGGCAGAGGTAGGCCTACCTACCTACATAGTACAGGCACATTTCGCCAGATATGTTTAAGTCCCAGGGGGCGACCCTATTGACATCAACCGGGCACAAATCCAGACTCCGGGCTGTTAAGAAATTCCTCATGGAAAACACAATAACTCTATGCCAGACCTGGGAATCGAATCATGCTCAGTAGTAGCGCTTTCGACCAATAGACCAACGTCTACGTTAAAAATACGAGCGATTCACTGATTTGTCATTTGAGTATTTTGCAGCCTCTTCTTCAATCAATCTATCTAGTACTACGACTACCAGTCGACTACCAGTCTAACCAACCCGATTTAGCTGAATACCAGTATTTTACATGGAGCGACTGCCTATCTGACCTCCACAACCAGTAACTGGGTAAATACGATACCGCTTGGTAAAACTGGTGTCAGACTTTCGGGCTTCTGACGACTCGTAACGACTGGCAAAGATCCTCGAATGACAGCCGGGACCGTGCTTTCCGAGCCACGGAGGAGTCTCGGTATGTGAAGATGGTCAAACATCCACTGACCAACCCCGGCAAGCGTAGCTTAACCTGATGGATCGACCCGTGTGGCTTGTTATTACTTAGCCACAAGCTCCTCTGCTGCTCTTTGCAGCTTCTTCTTCATCACATGATCATTAAAACGAGCTGGTACTGGTATATTGTGATGGAGTAAATATAACACGGGTTATAATTACACAGCAAAGTATTTTTTCAAACCTTGATCTAAATTTTAAATCCACAACAGTAACTCGTGATGTAGCGGCTAAAACTTATCTATTTTTCATAACGATTGGACGATTTTCCGCGATATTAATCACAGTGGATGTTAGATTTTTGTAGAATTCAGAAAAGTATTCGATTCCAATTTTATAACTTTTCCGAACCAACCGATACAAAAACTGGGCCGTTTTGTGAGCCCAGTAACAGCTAAGTCTGAATATTTTATTGTTGTGTGGATAAACTCACAAAGCCTACAGTTTTTCTTTTCGGTCGGGATCGTAAAAAATGTATGGAGCGTACGCAATTTAAATCGCAATACGACCGCTTGAAGTGTTTACTTGGTAGTAATGTGTAATTCTGGGGCCACAAAAATGGTCAACGACAATGCCCATCATCGCTATAAACAACGCGGTAATTATTCCGATAGTTAAAGCGATAAATTGAGTCGCCACTCTTGAACGGTCAACGTCAATGCTAATTTATACACCCGAGTTATCGCCTAAGGTCAAACGCCAATATGAATGCCGTTGTCAAATTCTCGCGATAAGTTGTGGCTACACCTACGGTTCCCGTCTATCAACGCAATAATCAACGGCGTTTCCCGTTGGTGTGGCCCCAGCATTAGACTATACTACTAGTGTGTTTTGTTATTTACCGGGACAATATTACAATAATTGTTATATCGGTTGACTTAATTAACCAAAACCGCCTAAGTGGTCACCTAATTATAAGTTTGGTTAATACAATGCAATTAGTTGGCTAAACAATAATATAGACTTTCTATAGATCATAATTATCAAAGGCTTAGTAATACTTTTTACGTCTGGCGCGTAACTACGAGAAGTGAAACTTTCTTGGTTCCTGTTTTTCCTGCAATCTGTTCGAGTTATTTCGTGAAAAGGGACGGAAGTGTGTAACAGGAAGCTGGGGAAGCGCGCGCTATTTGATTTGACCAATGAGCGCGCGCGGTGCTAGAGTTGGCCGACAGATTGGTACCAAACCATTATCAGAGAGGTCGTTACTGTTAGCCAAGATGTCAGATGTTACCACGGTGGGTGCTTTAGAAGAGCTTTTGAAATATAGTTCAGTTCGAATGAGGCAAATTTTTAGGTCTCCTTGCTAAAATGTAGGACTCTTGGAAGCACACTGATGGATTTTCAATGCTCGGGTTCAGTGCCGAGAATTGAAAGTTAAACTGTGCCCTTGTATTAGGCATTACATTTAGGTTTCGCGTAGTGTTAGTTAAACCGGGCATAACACTAGACCTGTAGGTATAGGACGCGTCATCAGGAAACTAGGAACCCGATTAATCATCTCGTTGTACTAGGATGTCATAGACAACATGGTTGACTCACTGTAATTTACTTACGCAAGATGACAAACCGCAAACAGATACATAACATGTTTTTCTTCCATTAGCGGGCAGGCGCCATTATTATTACCTTCTCGGTTAGAACTTCAAGTTTTTTTTCCATCAAAATCCCTTAAAGCTAAGACCTACTTGGTTTTGTTGCGAAAAACAAAAAGTTTGTCAAAATCAGGACCATGAATATCAGGATCTTGGTCTTTCATTACCCAATTCCTTGTTGTTGAGTTAATTTCTTATCATTTTAAATGACGTATGTATCAAATATTAATCGAAGTCTACCTAAGTACGGTAGGCTTCACAAAATGAATACGGTACGTCATTATTCGATTGAACAACATCAAAATGACGACTATTGTGGTTTAAAAGTCACACAGAATGAGATGTTTAACCAAATTGAACGTCATCCTACCGATAGCAGGTTCTGAATCAATGTGACTGACGCGACGTACTAGCATATCAGCATTAATGTGACGTTTACTTGTTTATATAGGTATATTATAATACCTATATTTATATTGACATAACACGCGTACCTACATTGTCAACCATAGAACAAATTAGATGACTCACGGTAATACGTGACGCTTTAGGTAGTCTCCTCGTAACTCAATTAGTTTGTACCAACTCTAAGGCGCGGTTTACCAGAATGTGGTTGCTTTGAATATTAATTGGATAGTCTAATCTTACGGATAGAAACTAGATATAGTTAGTGTGAAAACAACATAACATCACGCCTATATTTCGATAAGAAAAAGACAGATGTGTAGGTATGTGTGCCTATCTTAATACATACACACCATCCATTGAGAATTAACGAATGAAAAAACCCAAAAACACTTACCCTGACATAGGGATCGAAGCACGAACGATCACTTTATTTTTTACCTATGCGTACCTAACCCTGAGATATTCTTACAGGTACCCATTTTACGAAAAACTAGAGTGGGCCACTGTCGGCACAGCTGCGAACGAGTTTCTGAAAACAGGCATGATCCTTTCAATAAAGATGTGTTTTCTGATTACGAATTTATTGAAGCACTTTAACAAGAAAACGAAGAAGATTCTTTTGGAACGATGTTGCAACCTTTGAATGCATCATCACAAGATAGAAACAATCGTAGCAGAACCAATGTCAGATGCAGAGCCAACTTTATCTGCAGCATCAATGCTAGCAAGACAGACTGATGATAGCTTACTTAAAGTTGTAGAGGCAAGCAACATAAATGTTGGATCTCCAACTGCAGCGTCAATTCAAGTAAGAGGAAATGAATATGTCCGAACATCTACAGTGCGGAGTGAATCTACCAGCTTTAAATTCAATATTCAACTGATGGATTCTATCTCCAGCACGCGTAGTATGACAACCATAGAAACAGCTATCTAATTACGCAACACATTTTCGTAAACGATTTCGATTAATTTGTTTCATTTTGACAGTTCAACAACATTCATTGCGTTATTAACGTTGCTGAGCAGAATTTATTTTCGAACTTTTGAAGCAATGGATTAGAAATCTGTTTCAAAGAGATTTAGATTCCGATTCATCGTGTATTACATAATTAGGGTACCTGTTGTCTACGGGTTTTGTCGACGGAAGAATAGACAAAATGACAGATTGTGATTTTTTATCTGTCATTTTGTCTATTCTTCATGACAGAACCCGTTTCTATAGAGGTCATACTAAGCGTGCTGGAGTCAAGAAGATAGCACAGGAATGACGAAAAGGAGTCGGACTAGTCACCTAAACCAACACAGATGTATTTGATGGCAACTGAAGATTATTAATCCACGAACCGATGCACCTCAGTGCTCCTGTCAAGTGTCAATCAGTCACAAACACTGACGCTCAAGGCTTAGGTTTAATTGAATAATGTTGTTATTCGATTACCATACCACGAATTGAATAAACTAGTTAGTTTTCATGAAGCCAAACAAATATCGTCGTCTGTCGTGATTAGCATAGTGCGGTTTATCAATTAGTAGGCATGTCTTTATCGCAGACCAGCTTCTGTTCATGATTTCGTCCGCGTGAAATTTCTTCTTTTAACATAAAAACAATAAATATATTGTATGACACTCGACAAAACTGTAGCTTCCCATTAGTGAAAGAATTTTCGAAATCGGGTCAGTAGTTCCGAAGATTATCCCCTACATATAAACTGACAATTTTTACCTCTTTACAATCCTAATAACTAATATCCTACTATATAATATTATTGTTTGTTATTATTGTATGTATGTTTGGATGTTGGTTACAATCACGCAAAAACGGCTGAACGGATTTTTTAAACTTCTTCTCCATAAGTTTTGAAAAAAAAGCCGACATTTATTCTGATTTTTATAATATTCTAAGTTTTAATTAGAGGGTCAGGGTCACCACCCTATTGGTGGAAACGCTTATGAAAAGCATTACGACATGTTTTTACTCACAGGAGTTTTGACAAATGACTGTCTGCTGTGTAGACAACACTCAGCCACAACACACAGTCATGGTACGTGTGTCTTTTTGTCGAAAAAGAACAATAATAATCATTAAAAAAAAAACGGAATTTGACCCTTAACGAAATTAGTTTGTTTCTGTCGTCCATTTCACAGAAAGCTTGACCTTAATCGGTAGCCTACTTGATACAATCATTCTCATACATATGATTGAAAACAAACAAAATAGCACAAGGGATTCTATAATAGTTTATTTTCATGTTGATTCCAACAATAATGGTGATGGCCTAGGTAAGTTGATATGGTTGTCGCACGCAACGTGCCGAAAGGGAAGTGAACAATATAAAATAATAACTCAAATTAAAGGTAAACTAGTAATTACAGAGTAGCAGAAACTAGTGGTCCAATATAGGGAATCTAACTAATTTTATAAATGCGAAAATAAGTTTGTTTGTTTGTTACGCTTTTACGCTATAACTGCTGAACGGATTTCGATGAAATTTGGCACGTGGATAGACCATGACCTGGATTAGGACATAGAATACTATTTATCCAGATATTCTTACGGGTTCGAGACTTATACAGGTGAAACCGCAGGACGCAGCTAGTAGGTAATAAATAACTAATAAGTTTCATACTTGACTCTAATATTTAAAAGAACACATAATACATTATTTTCAATTAGGATCATATTTTCACGATAATGTCTTTTGGTTGATGGCAATAGGGGCGCTCCCTATTACATGGGACTTTAGCATAACTGGCGAAATATGGGTGTAATATAGCCCTTCGGGGAAACAAGGCGAGATGATGATGGATGATATTTTCAAACCAGATAACAGTCTTAAAATAATACATATAGTTAAAACCGTTTATAACAACTTCGCTTTAAGCAACGCACCGGTTTTAGGCTGCCTGTCCACCGGAGCGGAGAGGAGAGGAGAGGAGCGGAGATGTGTCAATATTAACCAATAGAATCAAAACTCCGCTCCAGAGGTGCGATTCTATTGGTTAATTTTGGCACATCTCCACTCCTCTCCTCTCCGCTCCAGTGGACAGGCAGCCTTAACGACGCAATTTTGAGGACGCAGCATTTCTGTTTACGCATAATCACTGGCATAATGTTTGGTTTTATCGAATATCGGCTATAACAACCGTATTCCGAGGGTCCCTTCGAAGGCGTTATAAACGGTTTTGACTTTGAATATCAAGGTAGAACTTCGGTTAATTAAAGATGACTGAAATCCGCAATCTGGCCTTGCTTTGGCAGTACGTACCTACACAATCAGTATGGCAGAGTAGGCAGCTACCTACTAATAGAAAGAAATAAATAAAATGCGTTTATTTGCATTAAACATGACGCAAATATGTTTACCGTTGTGTTGTATGTCTAATGTATTTCATTTAATGATAAAGGTTTGTCAAATAAACTTATATTTCGTAGCTATCATTTTCAAAATCGCAAACGACGTCATTGATGTGTCTAGTTATCGGCTAGAGAACTCTAACGATCTGGACTAAAATTCAACACATCTAGACTTTAACCGTTTCAACCGCAGAACCCTTCAAATTAATAGCCTTTAACAAAACAATAAGAAAAGTTCGAAATAAACATAAATTAAACGAAAAGCTCTCACGGTTTTCAACTCCACACATTACAGAGAATTTATTCAAGAGCGAACAATTCCAACTTTTCTTCAGCATTCGTTTATTTTTTTAACTTCTTTTTTCTTTTTCTCTCCTTATGAACTCCACGTTTATTGTTTCGTTCTAATTTAGGATCAAAGTTTTCGTCGAAAACATTTGAAAATCGAGTGTTGGGAAACAGTCTTCCGCTTTTTGTTTTCTAGTACCTAATAGATTTGATTAGTTGATCTTGGTAACTAATGGATAAAGAAAGAATAGGTCATTCTAAAAGAGGAGAATGAGGAAAATGTGAGGAAAGTTTTGACTATGAATTTGGTGTGGCTATAAGAGTAGGGGAAGACCAAAGAAACGATGGATGGAATGTGTGAAAGATGATATGGCTAGAGAGATTACCAAGATGACAAAATATGGAAGAAAAAGACATGTTGTGCGCCGACCCCAAATAAATTGGGATAGGGCAGGAGAATCAATGATGAGGTTAGAGGATTTCAAAATACTCTTTCAAAGTTCATTTTATTTATGTATTTATTGAATTTTTGGATTTATGTATTTATTGAATTTGGATTTATGTATTTATTGAATTTGGATTTACTGTCGTATGCTTTTCAACCTTTGGGTGATGTAGAGATAAACAGTGATAGGTGCAATTACGAAGAATTAAGAAATAAGAAATTATTTAAATATAAAGGTACACATACGAGTATACCAATTACAAACTATAAATCTGCCGTCCGCAAGCTATAATGCCGTTATCTCGCATCTGGTCGATTTTCGTTTTTTAATGGCACCATAATCAGAAAAAAATTCTCTATCTTTCTGTTTAAGCAGTATTTTTCTACGATGTATGGATCCGGAAATAAAAAAAATAAAATCGCCGTTAAGTTGCCTTTTTAAATATATTTACTACGCTAAAACGCAGGTAAGCAACATTACTAAACTAAAAAGTCACTAAGGGCTTATAACTAACATTTTAACTAGCATTTTTACCATCAATTGCGTAACTAAATTGCCGTTAAAAGAATTTCCTACTCTATTCTGAGGTTAAAGTACTTTAACGGTTTTGTAGTTCTGCTTTCTTTCAAATTACAGTATTCTAAATCCAACGCTAAAAAGCCGTTAAATGAAAGTACTAGACAAAAATGTCGTTAAATGGCACTTAACGGCATTTTAAAAAAGGAAATATAAATATTTTGCATACTAAATCAATCACAAAAATACAATTATTCCTCATTACTACACTAAAACGCGGTTATCTACCGTCGATCGCTTGACCTGCGCTCCCCCCCCCCAAGTCCGTTTATCGATGAAACAGGCCTACATAGAGAGGAATTATACAGATCTTGCAGCATTGACTCGAGATTATGCATTTGATGGCTAACAAGTATCAAATCATCAGCGAATCGCAGGTGTGACAAGTAGACCCCGTTCGCGTTGATGTTTACCGCAATTTTGTCCCATTCAAGCGTCTGTATAACAACCTCTAAGGTACGTTTTTTATAACGTCAGTCAATACACAAGCATTACTTAATACTCTTTTATAGCCTTTTGATTGGTTGAAACTAGTTTTAAGTAATGCTTGAGCCTTGAGTGAGGTTCTGTAATACGTACCTAAGACTGCAGTAAATAATTTGAGTGAAATGGCCTTTGCCGAACAACTCTTCTGATTGGAACTCAGCCAGTTCAAGAATCGAGCCGCACCTGCTTGGTCGCCGACCTGTACAGCTTTCGGAGGACATCCACATACCGTGCATTGATCTGAATCAAACACAGCCCAGTGCTCTACGCTATCAAAAGCTTTTTCGTCATCAAGCAAAGGGGCTGTTTGTACTCGTTGCATTTCTCCATCAACTGTTTCACGGTGTAACTGTGGTCGATCGTAGAGTATCCACTCCGGAAGCCTGCCTGTTCTATGGACTGATAGTCGTCCAGCTGTCGTGTGAGTCTGTGTCACAGTACTTTGGCGAAAACTTTGTACAGTTGAGAGAGAAGGCTTGGTCGGTAGTTTTGAAGTTTGGAGCAATCTCCCTTTTTGTGTAGAATCGTTACCACGGCGTTTTTCGACGACTGAGCCGTGTGACCACCATATAGTACCTTGTTGAAGAGTTCCACTAGCACTTTCACCGTAGGATCTGGTCCTGAGAGAGAGCCTCAGGAGACTTATCTTGCGTTTGAGTGCTCATTCCACCTCACAAGGTAGAATGGCAGGCCAAAATCCTCGATATGACACTCGGTTGGTTCGACTCTTGGGTCTTCACTTGTGAGATTCGGTTGTGTTGCAGTTGATGAGTACAATTCTGTGTACAAGTCTTCCACAACGCTCAATATTTATTGGTTTTTTACCCAATTTGCTACGGCGGTTTCTTCAGCATCCATTAGGCTAATTTGCTTCTAAGCGCTAAGTTTCTTCCGAATAATTTTTGTTCCTCGGTTACCGGTAATGTTTTCATTATGGTATTCGGGTTGTAAATTCGCAGATAATTTCGTAGTCGAAACTCAACGACGCTCTAACCAAGCGATGGTCACTTCCGGTTTTAAAATGACCTGACCAGATACGTCAGTTATTACCTACGTGTTTTTGGGAAGCAATCACATAGCTCATTTTTGGTCTTGCCATTAGGACTGGCCCAGGTCCACTTCCTTACTGGTAATTTTTTAAAGAATGTATTCATAACGTAGACCTTTTTTCATTTCTAGTAAGTTAACCAGAGTCTGACGTCTCTAATCGCGAGTGCCAAGACCAAAACTACTGACAGATCTCGCCTTACATAATTACGGGCCTACTTCAGCATTGAAGTCTCCTATTAAAGTGGTAATGTAACAGGGGTTTTCTATGAGAGCTTTGTTAAGTCTTCATAGAACTGCTCAACTTTATCATCATCATAATTATAATTACGGGCATAAACTTGGATAACCTTTAGTGAGTAGCGCTTTTTAAGCTTTACTATTGCATATCAAACGCTTGTGGAAATACTCATAAGTCCTGGATAGTAGTAAGTGAGATTAAGGCGATCTCCGTCCGTAACGTCCTGGTCTTAAAGCATGCCAGAGTCAGGGTCATCGGTTGGTGGCCGGATTGCATCCAGGGATTCTTCGCACACTGCAAATATTTTTTATTGTTTATTTTGATCTCAACTCATCATTTACAAGATAAAAATTGTTTCTTTTTGTTATTTGCTAAGATCGCATTTTCAATTATTTTATGTAAGTTCTTATAAAGTGATTTTGTAAAAATTAAAGAAGACTGTGTCATTAAATGATTGATAATTTATATTTCTGTACATAAGCTCTTTTATTTCTGTAAGTACTACCTTTTTATTTGATTGTCGGTTCCGCCGTTACATTTTAATGTTTTGTATTTAGCGGCATTTTAGCTATGTAACCAAACTAAAAAAAGAATGCTGGAATAATATTCTTATAAGTTACTATACTTAAGTGCGGCAAAGTGGCTTTAGCTGCATTAAGGTTTAGTATAGTGTTTGTTCTCGGAGTCATTATGCTTAGCTATAACAACGTTAAAGTATTTTAGCGGCATTATAGTTTAGTAATTAAGCGCTTTTTTTTTAGTTTTTTAAAGATCAATAAAATTAAATGAAAATCAAACACTAAAATGCCGTTAAGGTATGCTTAGCGGCATTATAGTCGTGGTTGGGTAAGCTGTAAATTGTAAAAATACTAATCTATAACGCAAAATACCTATTTTTGTTAAGATTAAGTCATTGTTAAGAAGTGAAAGTATGACTATTTAAAAGAGCAAATCTAGACCTATTTTTTTATACCAGTATCTCTCGCATATGAGTTATAGTTATGAAACGGCACCCATTTCTAATTTCTCCGCGCTTTTTTGTCCATAACTCGAAATATGATTTTGTTGGATAACGGCTTTTTAGCTTTAGGACGGCAGAAATATAACATATACTCGTATACCTAATTATATAAAATGTAAGCACAAATAAATATACATAACTATACTAATACAAATAAGACAAACAATGGGAAAACATTAACGTTGTGATGATACTGCCACCTTCTTATAGTACGAGAGCCCACGACCAAAACCATGTCTCATAGCAATACGGCAAAAACCCTATAAAATCGTTAGATTGTATGATTCTGAACCCGACTAGGTGTGTAGTAACGGTCGAAAGTGTAGCAACTGCGTGGGAGGCCATTTCTGCTGTGTCAAAAAAAAAAGACAGTCGGTATTATAGCAATACGTCTGATAGTGAAAATGTACATAGATTTTATCATTGTATTACGAAAAAGTTTGTTTTCAGACATTTTGCGCGTAGCATATAGCCTGAGCGCATTTTTGAAAATGTCAACAAATTTAGCCGACCTGTATCATAGCAATACGGATAATTTTTTTTTTCAACTTTTCGTATTGCTGCCATGATTACCAAAAACCTGTTTTCAGACACTTTAAGTGTAGCATATACTCCCAAAAACGAAAATAACGTTTCGGAGTCGCCTGGCCGACGCCTCTGTTAAATGTTTTTTAAATTTACAGCCTTCATAGATATTCAAGAATCTCCCTTGTCTATTATATGTACTTTGACAGATGACAGATGTCATTACTTATTTCTTTTGTAAAAGTTACTCAAGTGTGCTTTAAATAAAACCAAAACTATCAAATCGGATGGTATGAAGACGAGGGACGATTTCAGTTTTCGTGGTTCTCTGGCAACCAACTACCTGAGTTGAGCAACGTTATTTTGGACGACAAATCATCATCCACAACAGGTACAGTTTACATGGCTTTTGCTGTTAATTTCATAAATAAGTTCGTGATTTTCACTAACGATGTTTATTTTACAGAAGAGGACGTTGAAGATCTCCCGAGCGACGTCGAGAGTGATTTCGAAGACGACGATTCCGAATCCGACAGCGATTGAATACGAGAATATTTTGTAACTTTGAATAAACCGTTTTTTTTTCAACTTCATCCCAGTTTCCTTTTGTGCGATTTATTTCAGTCCTTCAACTTCAATGTTACGGTTTCGGGTAAATTCTTTGTTAATTATCATCTAATAAATTCAGGGTCGCAACGTATTCATTGGTTTGTAACAGAAAATTCAAGATGCCTCAATACGATTTTTAAATGATATCTGAGTATCGAAAAGTTGTCTGATAGAGAAGGTGCTACACTTAATTTGTCTGATATAATTTTTTTGCACATGTGGACAACTTATTTTATCATGTCCAACAATTTTCAGACATATTGCTATGATACCGATCGGTAAAATTTGTTAACATTTTCAAAACGGTCTCAAAATTTAATGCGTTCACATTTCCGTCTGAAAATTGTTTTGTTCGCATCAAATAACCAAAATTTACTAATAAAAAAGATTTTCAGACGTATTGCTATGAGACATTTTTTTTGTCTCATTTTTAATTTTTTTAAGTGATTTTACGGGTTTGCGCTACACCACTAACGTCTGAAAAATATGTTTCCGGTATCTCAGAACTATCATTCAACTACAGTCTGCAAATCAGACATATTGCTATGATGCAGTTCGGTAAAATTCTTTGACAATTTTGAAAATGCGGTCTGATCAAACGCTACGCGGAAAATGTCTGATATTGGTATTTTCGAGTTCAGGATAATCGTATCTATCGATTTGATGCGGTTTTGGCCGTATTGCTATGAGACAAAAATTTTGGTCGTGGGCTCTCGTACTATACGAATGTGCTCGCGTACTTTAAAGGATAATTGGTCGCCATCCTGATTTCCGGGGGAGAGCATTCCACAGAGAGATAGACTGAACGAAGAAGGAAGAGTGAATGAAGTCTGTGCGGTGACTGGGACATTGAAGAACGGGATTATTTGATAAACGTAGATTTTAACTGTGTTTTTTTATTCGTTTTCTTCATCATACCTTACAATTCTACATAATAGCTACATTATTCAATGAAACGATATCCTAATTAACAGGCATTACCCTACCTTCATCCAACTTGTAAAAGGCTTCCATTAACAACTTCGTATGAATCAGTAGACTTTCTTCTAAAGACATCGCGACATGGGAGTTAATGAATAGAGCATTCAGAATGCTCTTTAAGTTACATCACGAGTATTTTCTTCGTAAATGAACAATATATATGCTTTTAATGGACACGGTTCTACCTTTGTTACAGTTAAATGGGTGTTTCAATGACGCTTAAGGATTAAAAGCTTACTGATAGAGCTTTTGTTTTAGTGATGTAGGTATAACTTTCATGGGCTTTTATTTTTGGATGGGTTTTTTTTATGGGGACAGACATAATATATAGTACTATGTTATAGGAGGTGAACCTTTTGCCATGAACCGGGCTGCAATCCAGGCTGCTACTGAGAATTTTCCAATAGAAAACTCAATGATATCTTGTTCCTAGGATTATACCAACAAAGCAGTATTTTTGTACTATAAGGGATCTCGAGCACTAGGCGGCCATGACTCCAACCAGTCGTGGCCGTCTATTGGTATTGTATGGTCTCCGGCTAGATGCCCGTTGCTACCAAGTGCGGCATTCGTATCATGGAAAATCCAATGATAGGTTCCTAGGATTGAAGACCAATAAAGCATCATTTTTGTACTATAAGGGATCTCACGCTCTAGACGGCCATGGCTCCAACCAGTCGTGACCGTCTATTGGTATAGTATGGTCTCCGGCTAGTTGCCCGTTGCTACCAAGTGCGGCATTCGTATCATGGAAAATCCAATGATAGGTTCCTAGGATTGAAGACCAATAAAGCAGTATTTTTGTACTATAAGGGATCTCGAGTACTAGACGGCCATGACTCCGGCCAGTCGTAGCCGTCTAGTGGTATTGTATGGTCTGCGGCTAGTTGCCCGTTGCTACCAAGCGCGGCATTCGTATCGGTTTCTATAGTCTACCTGGTCGCTGCGACCACTAGTCGTAGTTGTGGCCGTCAAGTGCACGAGATACCTAATAATTACCATGTTTACTGTCTTGTTGGTCTAGTGCTACTGCTGAACATGAGGTCCTGGGTTCAATTCCCAGGTCGGGCAGTGTTATTGTGTTTTTCTGTCTGATATTTTTTAGTTGAAGCCCGCCGGAGTCGTGCCCGGTTGATGGCAATAGGGTCGCCCCCTATGACATGGGACTTAAATATACCTAACTAAATGTGGGTGTACTATAGTTACACCCCTGTCCAACCCGTCGGAGAAACAAGTCGTGATGTTCTGATGTTGATTACCAGTTCAATATGATCTACTGCAAAATAATATGGTAACCGTCACGTTTTATATCAGAGAATCAGTTTTATACTAAAAACTACATACTATTTCCATGTATAGTACATACTAATTCCATGCTGCCATGATAGTAGGTACTTACTAATTCCATGCTGCCATGATAGTAGGTACTTACTAATTCCATGCTGCCATGATAGTAGGTACTTACTAATTCCATGCTGCCATGATAGTAGGTACTTACTAATTCCATGCTGCCATGATAGTAGGTACTTACTAATTCCATGCTGCCATGTCATTATTCTAAGGTAGCCATCTTGTTCTAAACTTTGTGCGACCGAGCTCTGCTCGGATGAAAATACAGAAAACGAATTTTCCCAGATATGAGACCGACCTATATCGATATTTCACCCCCGTAAACGCCTATAATGCAACTTTCATCGAAAACGTTAGAGCCGTTTTCCAAAACGAGATTACAAATATATACGAATATTGTTCATTTAATAGACGATAAAACTAGATATCAACACTATCAACCTTCAGACAAATCACGTTTTTTCTCATACTTCTAATAAACAGGTTTCCGCCGTAACACAATAAACATCTAAAAGACTGTTGATTGCAAACGGCAAGGGTCGCGAGCCGACAATCCCTTTGGGACAAGAACCTTACGAAATTGAACCCTTCTTCTTACATGGTATTATCGGGACTTGTTTTTATCAATAATAGCTTTTGCCTGCGACTTAGAGCACGTAATTTTTTTTTGTTTTAACCAAAAATATATCCAACAGCATCGCATCGCCCGCGAGGGCATGGCAGGCTGTCACCTCCTTCTGCGAAGCAGTAATGCTCGTGAAGGAGGAGGCGGGGCGCGAGAGGCAGAGACTAAGGTCGCTCCCTCGAGCCCCTAGCCGCCGCGGTAGTAGACGCCCCGGGCGTCGGGAATCCATCGCGGATTTCCGGCCACCGTAGGCGCGGGCTTGCGGACGGAGAGTGATGGGTAGCTCTCCGTCCGATCAGGACCAAGCCCGGGTCGACGGCGCGTAGTGTTCCACGCGCGCCTCAAAGAGTCGTCAGCGAAGCTGAAGGGGTCCGTTTGGGCCGATGCCTACCACTGGGGTTGCGGATAAGTCCTTAGGGGAAACCGTGGCCCTGGTCTAGGCAAGGGAAGGAACACGGGTGGGTTTTAGTCAGTAAAAGTCTGACACGCCCTTCCGCTCCGCCCAGAGCGGGAGAAGTCATTTGATGATTTCCCACCCAAAAAAAAAAAAAATTCAAAAAATCGCATCGCCCGCCCGCGCTATTACTTCATTTTCGCTTAGCGACTTTTTTATTTTTTGCTCGGGTCCTAACTGTCATAGCGTAATGTTAAATACCTATAACCCTTCATTAAGAGTTGTGCTATGTGTGTGTATATGTGGCTTGCTGTCAGTACAAGAACGAAAGCTGGAGCTCCATTAAAAAAAATCCTTAAAAATAAAACAGAGTGCGCTGTCAACAAAAACTTGAACGCCTTACGAATTTTCTATTAGGTCACGTGGCCTGACGCGAGTTTAACATTTTTTACCCATCCCAAAAAAGTACACAACGCCGCTAAAGAAGTTTTCACTTTAAAAAAATCCAAAAAAATAAAACAGAGTGCGCTGTCAACAAAAACATGAACGTCTTACGAATTTCCGATCAGGTCACGTATCCTGACGCAAACATTTTTTACCCATCCCAAAAAAAGTGCACAACACCGCTAAAGAATTTTTCACTTCAAAAAACAAATCTGGCTGGTAGTTCCAGAGATTAACTCGTTCAAACAGAAAAATTAACAAACTTTTCAACTTTAGATATTGAGTGAAATAGTGTCATTTGACCTTAAATAATTCCGGATTTCTCTACACGAATACTATCGAAGCTGTAGTGTTCTTAGCCACTATCAGAGCGAGGTGTTTTCAAACCGTATCATAATTTATATATGTAAACCTTTGGTCCTTTTTAATATTTTAGGCTCTCTAAAGGCTCCTTTTGGGTCTTGTCTCGAAGGACCAAAATGTACCTACTATCAGTAAGTTAAACATTCAGTTGGACATAAACCAATAGCCTACTTCTCATAATTATTCAAGTAGGTATGCAAAATTATTTAGTCATGACGTCATTGATACAGAACTCGCAAAAATGAATATTACTATGTAAAATTACACGAATGTCAAATGTCCGAACCGAACCTTCAGAACAATATGTTTCATCCAAAATAAGATACCAGAAAAAGCAATGCAATTTTTTTATTATAAATTGGAAACTTAACGGAAAGTGAATACTGCCTGTGAGCCAATTCAAAGTGTTCCTACATCCCAACCTAGTTTTTTTTAAACCAAGACAAACCCCATATTGCCTACCTCAAGAAAACAACAAAATATTTGATTACTTCTTCATTTCGACTGCATAGAACCTGTTTGCTTAGAACGTGCGCTTACGTAAGACCCGTTAAGGTCGACCAGCCATTGGTATTTGTAGAAACCATACCTACAATTATGACCTTTATGACCGTGGTATAAGGTTCATTTTATCTAGGTTTCTACGTGTTCAGTAGGTAGTATTTTTACGCTGTTTACGTGAGTCAGTGGCGGCTACGCATGTTATGTATGTCAACCGTCTTTAGATGGATTTATCAGAATGTAAATGCAGGGAAAGTGTTAGTTGCGGACGTAGATATAGAGTTATTTTAGTATCAGAGTTTAATGATTACAAGCTTTATTGATACAGTTTTTTTTACAATATTATATTATATGGATTTTTGGTTGACTTGTATTAAACAAGCCACATTAGCTGGCCACAACTCTGCTACATAGTTTTAATTTTTATGTTTTTACTCGGCTCCAGTAAATTGTCTGCAATACTTACAACTTACGAAAATATGACCAAAGAAAATATGAGTCTTAGAGCTCCAGGATTTAAGTTAAAGTTATATAAAGTTACACCGATGTAAAAGTGAGTACCTACTCATTCTAGTTCGGACGTCTGAAATGAGAAACCAACAAGATTCGAAGAATGCAAAATAAAAGCCTCATTGTGTTTGGTCCTACTCAAAAGACAAGATACTATTGAATTTCAGCAAGACCAAAACATTTAGATTTTTACTCCTCAAATTATTCTTAAAAGGCCAGTTATGGAAGGGGTAGCATCTTAATATCCCTATTAAGATGCTACCCCTTCCATAACTGGACCCCTTCCATAACTTCACCTTGCAAGGAGTTCAAGACATACTTTACAGATTTAATCTTTTCCGCTTATGGAACCTTGTCAACTTTCAGATTTCACTTCCGTTAAACAACTTGCTCTCACAAAGATTGAGAAGTTTTTAAGGAAAAGTGGAATGAGTTTTCCACAACGAGTAAGCCGCAACAATCTCTAGCATAATGTAATGGGGATGTAAGCCAAGATTAATTTCAGTTTGTAAAAACGTTATAGTATAATAGGAGGAAAAGGGAGGAAAAGTCTTTTTTTTCCTTGTCTTTCGCAACCTCTCGTGTTTCGGTCAAGTCTTTGTTCTTAATTTACGAAGGGCTTCAAGAAGTGTGGAAGAGGCTGTCGAAAAATTGACGACAAAAAGTAATTTAGTTATTTTTACGCCAAAAGAATTTGTATGGGAGCATTTAATTTTTCATGTGGACTGTGGTCCAAGTCAGTAGACAAAGTGACGAATAATAATCAGCTGTTTCATAGAAAAGTGCAATACCTACGCGGTAAAAATGTATGGAACAGCAGATTAAAAAAAAAAAAATAACCGACGAATAATTTCAACGCAGGGGGGTTCAGAATCATGTACTGAATCCATGGTAACAGGCTTCGCGTCGATATCCCTGATACCCTGTGTAATATTGTATATAAGGAAAGATGCGTGAATGAGGAAAAATATTTTCCTTAGAGGATATAAGGTGCGTTTATTGAACAGCTTTTTCGAAACCTTATACTTCAGCAGGTCAAATGGGGGTTAAATGGGAGGGGATGGAGTTTCGGAGATGAGTTACTTGTATGCAGAGTTAGTTGAGTCACAGAACACAGCTAGTATATTGTAAGCAGACATGTGGACGCCATAATGTTATTATTCTTTTTTTTTTAACAGAGATCGAACATGGTTTTTCATGTGTAGATTTTATCAGGGGAACTATGTTGTAGTAACATTTATATTCAGACTTGTAGCAGGATATTGATTTTTCTATAACAGAGTGATTGCATTCGTCTGTTACTACGTGTACCTAATAAAAGAGATGGGAATCGTTCGTATTTTACTATAGGCCTCTATTACGGTTTTATTCGTGAGGAAATAGCTTGATTTGGTAGGTCTATTTCGAATATACAAGGTGGAGACAACAATAAGACTATGTATTGTATGTCTCATGACATTCTTAGTCTGCATACTAAAATTCAACCAAATATATTCAATAGTTTAGTCACTATAGCTAGTCAAAGATTGGCAAAACCCATAGTCTGCTAATCACTACTATTTGGATTGTTACAAAAAAAAAACTCTTTGAATGTTTTGTTTTAATGAATAGTCTATAGTGTCCTGGATAAAGACGAGAAGAGACGAGATTCTAAATGCGAGTGCCTTTCGGTAGCCCCTTACCGAAACTTAACGAACTCATTCCAAATGTAATATTTGAAAGTAAGTGCTTTCAAGTTTTTAATTTATCCATAATAAAATATTAGTAAAAATCTTTTTAAAACAAGCTTTTATTGAACTAAAAAGTACAAAATAAAACTTACGTAAACAGATAACTTTAATGTTTTCTTAAAAGCTTGAGGCTTATCTTTATGTTTAAGAAAGACGTTCACGCCTCAAGCTCTAGCAAGAAAACATTAAAGTTATCTGTTTACGTAAGTTTTATTTTGTACTTTTTAGTTCAATAAAAGCTTGTTTTAAAAAGATTTTTACTAATAAGTATTTTATTATGTGTTTTTTAGCATTAGAATTTTGATAAAATATCTGTTCTGTCACTTTCACTTGTCTAAACAAATCCAACGAGTTCAATACAACAGGGCTACCTTGTAAAGTTAGGTTTTCCTGTGGCTACCTTCCGGCACTATCATCAGACCTTAGACTACACCTTGGGAAATAGTTTTTGTCAAAAGATCTTATTTAGTTGAGGATTTTCTATGACCACTTTCTATGTGTCATCTTTTTTCAGCTCTATCATCAGACACTGGATACTATTTTGGGCTATAGTTCTAGTAAAGACAAAACCAACCAGTTAAAACTCGATGGAAGTCTAGTTTTTTTTAGAAGTTCTTATGTTCATCTTCCGGCTCCATCATCAGACCCTGAATTCCATTGAAGTATAATAGCACAATACATACCCATGTATAAAATGTCGTGTTTGTCCTGTTGATTAAATAATCTACAAATAGATTTCTTACAAAGGCAAAGGTGGTTTTGTTTAAAAATAAATACGACGTGGACGACCTACAGAAAATCGTGGGGAAGATTTGGATAAGATTAGTACAGACCATGGAAGCATGGCACAAAACGAAGGACGCCTATATTCAGGG
Organism: Conistra vaccinii; assembly: GCA_948150665.1. Lineage (NCBI taxonomy): Eukaryota > Metazoa > Arthropoda > Insecta > Lepidoptera > Noctuidae > Conistra > Conistra vaccinii. The sequence continues at coordinate 5,218,687 of OX411328.1, forward strand.
AACCCCTACGACCACGATGTGTGATGCCGGGGGCCGTGAAAGACTATAGCCTCTGACTTGTTGAGAGCCACCTCCAGTCCCAGGCGTCGTATGCGGCCCACCACCTGTGAGACCGTAGCCATCATCAGTAACGCTGCCTCCCTGTACGAACTCTCCTGGACCGTGATCAGCGTGTCGTCCGTGTAACACGTCAAGTCCACTCCCGGTTGGAGTTCGCCAGCACCCAGTCGTAACAGAAGTTCCACAGGAGCGGGCCCAGGACCGAGCCCTGTGGAACATAACCCAACCTAACCTAACATCGTCGTAACTGAATAACCTTGAGACAGATTTTGATGCGCTTTGGCCTGAGAAGAAATGTATTCAAAATAACAAAGGTTTTAACTGTGGCGAACGTCTGCCGCACATTTTTGTCAATTTTGACAAAGCTGCCAATGATGAAGCCCATTATCAAAACATAAATGCCTAAACCATTCGCCATATTTACGCACAGATAAAAGATAAGTGTGGACCTTGTCGTATTGATATAATTCAGGTATATCATATAATAATTTTATCCCGTCCTTCCGAAAAGGATATTTTGCGAATCTATGAGAATAATAACGTTAAAGCTTATGAGGGTTGATGCTAGTTAGATGTGTGATAATATTGGGTATGAAATTGTACCCCTGCCTATCTATCTTTTCATCTCTTTCAGACTTTGTGTAAGAAGTTTTACCAAGGGGTATTGTGTTACTCAACAATTGGGTTGTGGAGGTCAGATAGGCAGTTGGTCCATGTAAAATATAGCAATGAAAAACAAGCGACACAAAGTAAGCTGCATCCGTTTACACTGGAAGAAAGGCTATGCAAATCGATTGTTTAAAAGCACAAAGTCTAAAGATAAAGATGAAAAGTTAGAGTGAGAGTAGGAGACCCTACTCTATAAATAAATATTCTCGACCTGGAAATTGTATATAGCCTAGATAAAAATAGATACCTTCATTCTGAATATTTTTATTCCTGCCACTCAATACGAAGATTTATTAATCATTTCCACCTCGCTTCCAGTTCGCACGTGAACTTTTTCCATTTAGATTTCAATCCGGGATTACAATTAAAGAACTTAAATTTTCCGGGATTTCTTTTAATTGGAGCTTTCGAGTAGCGGACGGCTGTGAACTGACATTTCACTTATTTTACCGGTCGATATTTTACCTTGTTTTGCGATGATTTTTGAAAGGGCATTGGGGTTAACCATTTTATAGTTAGCTGTTACGATTGGCAAATATTTTTTTGGTACATCGCTTTTCGGGCAAATACATTTTATACAGAACTGGGTACTCAGTACGATGGCAACAAAGGAACACGTGGAATAAAAAATCAATAAAAAAAATACAACAAACAATTAACATTCAACAACAAGTCAACAATTTATGTCTCTAATTTTTATGGTGTACCTACATAATAAAGAGTATTCTATCTGTCTAAAACCACGTTCTCCCTATTTACGTGACTTCTTCTTGAAGTAAGAAGGCGTAAGTAAGCGACAACTCCTTTCCGTACCTATGTAAGGTCCTGTCGCTTACGCCACTTCGTTCTTATGATGTGTTATTACAGTGACAGGATGAAATAACACATCATAAGAGTAAGAGACGGGACTTTTACGATGTGACGTGTGGGTGTAAAAGCCCTTTATTACACTTTGATTGGCCCAAATCACATACTTTTGTTATTTCACCGTCTATTGATATGACCCTTGACATTAAGATTCGCTCGGAGCTCGTAGATTGTATTGTGACCAATCAAATGTCATTTTATGTGACCTCTGGAGACAATAATGTTATAAACTACTCCCAGTTGGTTATAGACAATTTTTCATGACCTAAATATTAGCGTCGTCCACGAACCACTAATTATTAACTGTCTGTACAGGTAAACAAGCTCTCTTCTCATACAGAGAAGAGTAAATGCTTGAAGAAAAGAAGGAACCTTCTTATCGCTATATGTTTTTTGTGACGTCCTATTCACCTGAGGACCTAGCACACTTATTATAAATTGAAAATAGGTAGGTACTCGTTTTCCACATAATATTTACTTAGTACTTATTAGCTTCTGCCATCGGCCTTAGTGATATCTTTATACTCAAATTATAGCCTCAGTTATCTACTCAGTGATAATATGGCATTCCACTGGTGTTTTTTTTTTTAATCACACCGATTTAAAAAAAAAACACTAGTGGAATGTATTTGAGTTCATTCATTACGAACAAGACTACAAATCTTTTCTCTATTAGTGTAGAGTCTACACTAATATTTTATAGAGAAGAAGAAGAAGTCTGCACTGTAGACTATTATGGGTGATACTAATTGCGCTTACTATCAAAATTATTTACGATAGTTGTTACATATTCGATTTAAAAATCGTTCGAATCTACGTTACACTTTCGTCGCGCATTCATGCTGTCTCTTATTATACAAAATACATTAATGAATACCTAATTATTATAGAGTTATATTGGTACAGTCGCCAGCACATCAAGTTACTACAATCTGTCAAATTTCTTTAATAGATTTTCAACTTTATTTCTAAAGCATAAGGTTCAATGTTGATTGGGAAAATTTGACAGATTGGAGTAGGTTGATGTGCTGGCGTCTGTACAATTAAGACACGTGGCAATATGACTATGACTTGGCGGTCCGACGGTCACTGCTTTAACAAATGTATTAAACAGCTGCATGCCCTAATGAATCATCTCTAATATAAAGCAATGCACCCAACCCAACCACGCCGGCAGATGGTCCATGCGGTCCGCTGCACCAATAAAAAAGGCCAAACTTGGTTAATTTTTCACACCTGCTCTACTCAGGCGTTTTATTAAGATTGCTAGCAATTACACTCGGCGCCGTACGCGCTGCTCGAATTACTCGCAAATTGAGTTTAACGGGGGGTTTTCCAAAATTTGCCTGTTTTAGAATCAATTTAAAATGGTCAAATTAGTGTATTAGGTCCTGAAAAAAATATATGTGATGGACACATCTTTGTTTGAGGGAAATTATTGGTTCAAAACACGATAAATTGTAATTCGCTCGATGAAAAAAAAATCCGAAACAGGGTCGATTTCAAAACCATTTTCGATCTCATTTCCTAATTACAGCACAAAATAATATGAAAATTGCATGTACGATGAGGTAATCGTATTTTGGAGGGAATTTATTGGTTGAATTTTTGAGTTTAATAAAAAAAAAATAAGTAAACTCAATATTTGTAAATAGGGCTAAATCGGCTCGCGCTCAGTGTCCTGCGGGACGTTGTCGAGATTGGACCTGTGTCAATTTATTTTAAAAAATTAGTTCCCCACCGTCTTTAAAAAAAATGGCAAATAAAAAGAACAAAAGGAAGAAAAACACATATACTAAATTGCGGAAGATCAGACAAAACAACGCGTAATTATATTATTGTTTTAATTCATTATTATTGTTTTCAAAAATGAAAATGTTTCTATGCGTTGTGATGACTTTTTTTGACATCTGACATTAGTGTTTTCATTTCAAATTTTTATCGATAAAATTATAGTCAAGTGTGAGTCATATATATCTTTGCGAGTAGTACGATTAAGTAGGTTGTTACATAAAGACGTTTTAGTAAAGCACATTTTTAATTCGTCTATTATTATTTATACCTTAAAAGTAAAAGAAACCCTATCCGATCCGAAAGGGGCTCATAGGTACTGCAATAAAATTCCCATAAAGTAATAAAAAATCTTACTAATATTGAAAATTAAAAAGTTATTGCTATTTAAAAATCACATTTTTGGTAACAAAAATACCAAATCCAATAAAAAAATAGCAAGTTTTCAACAGGCATCATTATAGTTGACTTGTAGATACCCGCTATACGACGCGACGGCCGCCCGCGCTCCATGTCATAACCCGGTAAAAATCCCTATTTAAAAAAAATTGTCCAATTTTTTTTTTTTTATAATTGCCACATAAATAGGCTCTCAGTACGATACCTAACAACACCCTCATGGATCAGACAGGGTTTTGTTTTACATGTTGTATACATGATAACAATTCATCCAAATTCATTATACAAGCTTAGTTTTTATTTACCCTAAACCTCTTAAGGGGTCATTGTATTCATCATTATGAACAACTTTCACTATGGGACCAAAAACTGGAACCGCGAAAAAAAATCAGCTGTTTGTAGATACCCGCTATACGACGCGACGGCCGCCCGCGCTCCATGTCATAACCCGGTAAAAATCCCTATTTAAAAAAAATTGTCCAATTTTTTTTTTTTTATAATTGCCACATAAATAGGCTCTCAGTACGATACCTAACAACACCCTCATGGATCAGACAGGGTTTTGTTTTACATGTTGTATACATGATAACAATTCATCCAAATTCATTATACAAGCTTAGTTTTTATTTACCCTAAACCTCTTAAGGGGTCATTGTATTCATCATTATGAACAACTTTCACTATGGGACCAAAAACTGGAACCGCGAAAAAAAATCAGCTGTTCCCTACATTTATGTTCGCATAATCTCGTCAAAATGTAGGGAACAGAAGATTTTTTTTGGGTTGTGTATTCACTCTCTGTCAAGCTGTCATCGTCGCTGCTATAATCTCCTACATTAATTAGGTATACGGGATGGCAGGCACATTGACTCGCAAACTGTTACCATGAATTCAGCGCATGATGATAGGACCGCCCAGAGTAAAAATGTATAGTCGGTTATTTAAAAAAAAATTGCTATTTCATTCAAAATTGCAATAGTTACTCGGTCAAAATGTATGGAACGGCAGTTTTTTTTTGAGGATAATTAGAAAAAACGAAACTTTGTAAAAATCCTAGGATATCAGTATATGAGCTGATGTCAGGATTTATGAAACAAAAACAGTCTGTTTAGGACGATTGGAAACATTCGTGCCGTTTTTAGGCACACGTCTGCCCAACCCTTCGGGGAATACAGGCGTGAATTTATGTTATGTTATGTGCCATTTTTCTGGTGGTAAATAGTCTGAAGGAACGGCAAACCAAATTGACCGGGGATCAACAATTTTTTTTGTTTGTTTTGTCTTAGAACAAAGATTCGATAAATTATAGCCGTAGCAATAGGTACGACACTATTGAAAATAAAGTACGGCAATTTTTTCTTCATACTAGCTACGAATATTTACGGACCTTCATGAGCGGGGGCAAACGTCAAAAAACAAAAGAATATGGTTACAGTATAAGCATAACAGTCCGACCACTTAGCTCATCTATCTAATCTATATATCTATCTTGACCGATTTTTATGAATTTTTTTGTCATGATTTTTTTAGGTAGGTATGAGAATAGGATGTAAACTATTTTTCGTACCCCTAAGTGATAAGGGTGGTCCACCCCAAAGTTTTTTTTTCTTTATTTGTTTTTTTTTTTTATTGTAATTTTTTTATGATTTGGCATTAAAAAATACATACAACCCCAAATTTTCACCCTTCTACCACCAACCCCTATTTTTTAGTAGCGATATTAGTACTTTAATAATTTTGGATTCACCCGGGCGCCCGCGCCGCCCAGCACGACCAGCTAGTATAAAATGATTTTATGTATGGACAAAGTGCGAAAATGTTAAGGAATTTTTTAAACATTCTTTTCCAAATAGCGGGCGTCGAGCCGGCGTCGATTATAATTAAACTACTTTGAATAAAAGAGCCATTTTCAATAGGGTTCCTTCTACGGCTGGAACGAATGTATTAAAAAAAATTGACTGAATTAATTGATTTTACCGCAAGCTACAATGTTTTCAGGTTTGATACATTGACGGACAGGATTTTTTTTTTCAACTATTTTGATGCTTTTTTCATTTCTGCTGCATTAAAACAATTGTTGAAAAGTACAGTATTAATATCAATTTAATCATCTATACTATACAATGGTAAATAAATTAAGTAGATTCTGTGTGCTAACAGGAGTGTAACAATAAAAACAGTTGCAGAAATGGGGCAAGATTTTTTTTTCGATCGTAGAGCACCCTCTAATGCTTCGCATTATGAGTCGTGCAATAATAACAGTAGATTGTACACACGGGATTACAAACGAAACAATTTAACATTGTGTTGTTATTGTCAGCTATATCGTCGCAGACAGCGGGCGTTACCGATATCGGCACGATATCTACCGGGGAAGACACAATATGGGGTGAGAGTAGGGGCATTCTTTCAATTGAAAACACTTTTTAGCACTGCCGACTTCGACACGTTGATTCTTAGTAGGTACCTACTGCGGAAGTTTGATGCGTCACGATGGTCATCGATATTCACCAACATCATCGGGCCGATAATAATTATATCGGTATGGAATTGATGTCGGTATAGCTGCCAGCATATCGGTATCGGGTTGGTGTCGTTATCTGATTATGTGAAAACGCCCATTAGGTACACAGGACATTTTAAAAATTATTTTAGTTCACTACACTGTAGGTACCATATAATGGAAACCTAAGGGAAAAAAAATAACTAAAAAACTAGTGCAGTTGGTCAACTGCAAATATTTTATGCTGTGGCATGGATTTTCCGCGAAATGTTTGACAACTTATCGTAAATATATACGTCGCTCTGTAATTGGGGGAGGCGGAGGTAGTGTTTCAAAGGCGTATAGGCCCGGAAAACCTAGCCTTAACTCACAACAACACGTAGTTCCGTGTCGAGTAAAATTAAGCTTTGTTTATTTAACTGTGTGTGTGAGATTGCTTTTGTTTTGTGTGTTAAGGCTGTGTAGGCTTTGTCTGGTCCTTAGTGAGGAGAATTGACAGTAGTACTTACTTAAATAGGTAGAGTATTTGTAGTTGGATAACATCATAACGGATAAGGTTCTCGGGGTTGCCCCAGAGACGGAAAGGTCGTACGTACCACTTAGTAGTCAGAACTCCTTGTCGCCGGAGTTGGTGTTTTCATAAAGCTTCATAACTAGGTCTATAAGTTATCCTGGGAGTCAACCAGTGTCAAGTGAATAGGTTACAAAAGTAACAAAGAAAGGCAAGCGTGTACCATCGTCGACCGCAACATTGGGTGAGATGGTGGCCAATAATCAGTCTATAATGTTCCCAATACTGGGACACAGGCCTTTTCTCTGTGAGGAGACCATCCATAATCCAGCACGCGGTCTCGGTGCGTGTTGTTGTATACCACATGTATTCGAATTTTTCGTTTGGGACATGACGGTTCCCACACGATGTTTTCCTTCACTGTTCTGAGGTGGTAATGAATTAAATTACGCAAAGTAAAGTCACGGTACCGTGGTAAATTGTACGCGTACGACGCGTAGGTAAGTCGGGACGCTAACACTGGGCCACCACCTTTACTATAATTTATTTTTATTTTCTATTACCACTTTTTTTACAGGGAACCAAATACAACAATGTAGTCACAATTTTCACATTCAGACCTCACCCAAAAAGCAATTAAACACCTCCAACAAAAATGAAATATTTTTAAACTGTGCCATTTTGACTGACAGGGTCCAAATTTATATCTCAATATTAACAAGTCCCAACTAACGACTCTGAGTCAGTCCCCTGTCCTCTGTATGACTTGTGCACGATGCACAACTCTGCACAAGTCATACAGAGGACAATATAAAAGGCAAAAAATCCTGCATAGAAATCTTAACAACCTACTACGGTACATAATTGTCCTATTCTTAGGTCCAGAGCACACGATAAAAATGCCAAGCAATAATAACAATAGATTATTTTTTCGCTTTACCAAACGGTCTGGTGGCTTTATTGTAGTACTGTCATTGTTAGAGTTGTTGTGTTCGTATCACAAAACGTGAGATTTGCATTATCTAATTGCTTTTGTAATAATTGAATGTACATGACATTAAGGTTTGTTATACCTGGTCGAGTAACCAAAAGGACCAGTGGTTGCAATTGCAATGTCTTTTATTTTGACAATTCAGTAACATTCATTGCGTTATTTACGTTGTCGAGCAGACAAACTTCTCAAACATAAATGAAGCAATGGATTAAGAATTTTCTTCAAAAACCTACGGCTTGTGATAGAAAGTGTGCACACAAATAAGTAGCATATATTATTTTTATATGTTTATCTAAACACAACACTAAATATTTTCTTAAAAAGTCAATTGTTGGACCTGGAGCTGCAGTCTCGACATATTTATTAATGGCGATTGCTCAAAGTACTAATGCGCGGGATATTTTCGTGTTTATCCGTATAATTTTGACCGTCAGTTCGCAGTCCTAATGAGTCCCCATTAGGACTTTGCGAGCGAATTCGGTCGTAAAGCGGTCGTTCTCTATGTCGAGACTGCAACCCTAGGTCCAACAATAGATTTTTCATGAAAATATTTAGTGTTGTGTTTGGATAAACATATAAAAATAATATATGCTACAAATATGGGTCATCCATGGGGAGAGACCCCATTAGGACTTTACTAGCAGTCGTAAAGCGAGCGCTATCTATGCCGAGACTGCAACCCTAGGTCCAACAATTGACTTTTCATGAAAATATTTAGTGTTGTGTTTGGATAAACATGTACAAATAATATATGCTACATTATATGCGTCATCGTTAAGTATCTTTTTCCAAGCCTACACAAGAATTGTGAAAACTGGTTATAGTAACAGTTTTTATGGTGATAAACAGCCCATTTGTTTTTCTTAGAACATCCTATTCTAAGCGATGACGATACATTAACGTATTTTCTCTAACGTCTTTTGCAAATATAATGGGGCAATTACTTTTTTAAGATATTATTTACCTACTACCCCCTTGACCGTCACGCGCTCAGCGTGGTAACTGGCTCCAATTGTCACGCCCATTTTGGGTTGTCCGAGACCACCCACGAAGCCTGACCATATGAGATTAAAACGGTAATATCTTATAAGATTCTTATTGGAGCTGTTTATAAAGCTTATGTGGTTGGAATCGTTATAAAACAAGCTAACACAATAAAAATGGATAGCTACACTACAGTTTTTAAAATTTTATTTTAAGGCTAAGTTTTAAAAAGAATTCTCATAACAAATCCATATTGGCAGAATATATCGTATACCATAACATATCATCATACCTGCTTTCCCCAAAGAGTTAGGCAGAGGTCATCCACATTTCGCCAGTTATGTTTAAGTCCCATGTAATAGGGGGCGAGCATATTGCCCTCAACTGGGCATATAAGAGTGCAATTAATTACCTTGCCCGGGCGTATGTAAGTGGCATTGTCGTGAGAAAACAGCTTGATATAAACTAAAAATATAAACTGCCACAATCTAAATCGATTTCATATTACTGGAACTGGCAGATTTGGAACACTGACTCTAAATATGGATGAGTTGGAAAAGGAATTGTTGTATCTGAGTCTATAAAAAGAAAATAATATTACGTTATGATTTAAAAATAGGTACTAAGTAATATTGGTATAAGAGACAATTTTCAGCTGCATGACGGTTCAAAAGATAAATCCATAACTGAGATAAAAATGTCAATGAATGTACCTAATCTGTATTTGGCAAAAGTAGGTCAATGCACTGAATTGAATAAGATCAAATAAAAACATCAAACAGCTACAAATATTTAAATAAGACCTTTTTGGAATATAAATGAAACGTCACGAAATTCAGGAACGAAATAAGGCGGAAGCACAAGTAATGGCATCTAAATTAAATGTAGGAATCGATTTGGACAAATCATTGGGTAAATTCAACATGGCCGCCATAAGACGTAGGTATTTGATTTGTATTTCGATTTCTTTCAGTAGGAGATTCTTTGTTGAATTATTTATAATTGTATCTTAGTGCTTCTGGATAATTTTAAAGAAATTATTTATTCTGTCACTAGGTACCTAAGTAGTATATCCAAATCGCCAATCAGTCGATTAAAGTACCAGTTATAACCGGAACTTTAATCGGCTGATTACTAAATTATTACTAAGTAAGTATTATTAATGTAACACTCATTTGTAGGCCCTAAAAATGCAAAATATGGACTGTGCAAAAGCTGCCAACTTTTACAACTGGTAAAAACGGTATTTTCAAAACATAAATTATTCTTATTCTATTCTTAACAAAAATATCGTACATACCAAATTGATGTGCATGTGCCTAGCCACAATAATAGTGCCATTTCCAAAGTAAATTTCTCATGTCTCTTAAAAAAAATTACTTATGTCAATATATTTTATTTTATTTTTTCATATAACTTTAGTAAATTTATTGTTGGTCAAACATAAGTTTGTAAAGGGTCTAACGACAGTCTACCCCTCTTTCCGTGGGCGATATGTTAAATAATACACAAAAACTCTGATGTATATTATTCGGTATTCTGCATTTCCATGTTATTTCAGGTGTTTTGTTCTCTCCTACCAAAATAGTATCATTACAAGCACAAGGCTTGTCACTACACGCTAATTTATTAGTTTTAATGAGATCGAAGCTCGTTAGGGATAATCGGCGACGTGTTTATGACATGTGTCATCACTTCATCAATGTCATCAGTAGCGCATTATTAATCAATAGAATAACCACAAACAATGAATGATTTGTTGATGAATAAACACGAGGGACAAAATCATAGGCTGACGATAATTTTGATATCAATGCTCTTCTATTAAAATTTATACGGGACCAATCTGGAAGTACCCTTTCGACAAAAAAATCATTTTACGAATTGGTTTATAAATGACGGAGTTCAGGGGGCCTACCACAACCACTAATAGCAGTATTATTTTAATCATACTTCAGTGGGGGAAAGAGATGGTGCTATACGTCCTGTAGAGCTTCATCTCTTTCCCACACTAAAGTAATATTAAAATAATACTGCATTTAGAGGTGGTGGTAGGCCCCCAGAGGTCACAAACATTAAAAAAAAATACAACCGAATTGCATGTTTGCAGTTGGTTAAAAATCTGTCGAAGGCACTTCTCGGTCACAAAGCTGGGAATGTATTGTCGCCCTTGAAGGCTCTGGGCTGCTACTGAGATTTTTATGGGTAATCAAAAAAGCCATAAGACCGATGATCAAGTCAAATAATTTATGAGATAATTTTCGTAAAACAATATGGATAGTAATAAAACATAAACTACATAAATATTGTGTCTTATCAGTGTATTCTTAACAAAGGTCAATTGGTCGAATTTTAACAATAAAATTTAAAAAATTCTGTTGATAAAATATATACTTCGTTTTGTTCTTTGCTTTTTCATATTTTGTGTTTAATGTGATGCTGGTTCCGCTTCCTTTTTATTTTTTATAATACTGTGCAGGGATCTTTTGCTGCTCGTTTATCTTTGACGACTTTGTAAAACTAGACGGCATAGTTCCGATTTTGGCCACGCGCCGAAAGATCCATGTACTAAAATAATGTAACCATGTGTAACTGTACTGGTGTTGCTGGTGGGTGGTGCACAGATATTGGTGTTGCACCTAAAGCATATTCAATAGTTTATTCGCTTATGTAACAGTTATTTATATTTATATTATTTTTATTTGTATTTTATGTCATCTGATGATGATTCTTTTTACTCTGCCATCGATTCCTCTAGCTCATCCGCTAATGCAAGTTTTGGCTCCTTGACTGACACCCTTGGTGACTTTGTGCGTCGGAGCTTCAGTCAGCAGAGAGGTCATTTGTTTAACGTCTGTCATATAAATGCGCAAAGTATCCCAAGTCACTACAGTGATCTGTTGGACACCTTTACTGACGCCAATGTCCATGCCGTTCTGGTTTCTGAGAGCTGGCTCAAACCTCATCTTCTCACCACCACCTACTCTCTCCCAGGTTTCACTCTTATCCGTAATGATAGAATTGGAAAGGGAGGGGGTGGTGTAGCTATCTATCTCCGCAGCGATTTCCCATTTAAAATCATTGCCTCATCTCCCTCACAATACCATGCTTCCGCTGAATACCTCTTTTTGGAGGTCTACGTCAAAGGCGCCAAGGCCCTTCTTGGTGTTGTCTATTGCCCACCTGCCGTTGACTATTTTTCCAAACTTGAATTGGCGCTGGAACCCGTAGGGTCAGAGTATGCACATTGCGTCATCATGGGCGATTTCAACACTGACCTTGTTCACCACAATCCCCGATCCCGTAAACTCCTTCACATCATTGAGTCCGTGAGTCTCAATATACTTTCACTGCAACCTACCCATTTCAATATCGCAGGTGATGACACTTGGCTCGACTTAATTCTTACATCCACTCCCTCTCTTGTTTCCTCTCATGGTCAGTGTCCCGCTCCTGGTTTTTCCCATCATGACCTCATTTTCCTCTCGTATGTCCTAAAACCGCCTAAACCTGTCCCAAAAGTTCTGCACATGCGGTGTTTTGCGCGCATGGACGTCGAGAAGCTTCGTCAGGATGCGTCAGACCTCAGTTGGGAACACCTGGCAGCGGCGACAGATGTAGACGATAAACTGCGGATTTTCGATCGGACGGTCCTTGCTCTTTACGACAAACATGCCCCTGTTAAGATGTTTAAACTTCGGCGGCCTCCCGCTCCTTGGATGACGACAGGGGTTCGGATGGCGATGAGGCGCAGAGATCGGGCCTTTCGTAAATTTAAAAAGGATCGTAGTGAAGAGAATCGGAACTTGTTCAAAGCTGCTAGAAATCGGTGTAATCAGATGATACGCAACGCTAAACGCCGCCATATTCTCGAAAACATATCTTCTTCTTCACCTGCTGATATCTGGAAGTTCCTTGGTACTCTTGGTATCGGCAGATCACGTCATGTGGATTTTCCTAATACAATTGGCCTTGATGATATCAACCGTCACTTCACAACCTCTTGTCATTTGGACTCCCAAATGTTGTCCCAGACGGTCGATTACATTACTGGCCTTGCTAGTCCCATCATAGAACCATTTCGATTCTCTCCGGTCGCCTTGGACGAAATTAAAAAGATCATCCTGTCCATAAAATCCAAGGCCGTGGGCTATGACGGCATCAGTCGTAGTATGGTCGTTTGGATCCTGGATATCCTTCTTCCTCCAATTACCCACATCATCAACTTTTCGCTTGATTCCGGACAATTCCCATCCCAGTGGCGTATGGCCTATGTACGCCCACTCCCTAAAATTTCAAATCCCTCCCTACCCAGCCACTTTCGACCCATTTCCATTCTCCCATTCCTGTCTAAAGTGCTTGAGGCCTGCGTTCACAAGCAGTTTACGGGGTTTGTTCACCGGAACAATCTTGTTAGCTGTTTTCAGTCTGGATTCAGGCCTGGGCACAGTACATCATCCGCTCTCCTTAAAGTGACTGGTGACGTTAGAGAAGCAATGGAGGATACCAAGGTTACCGTTTTGGTATTAATTGATTTCTCCAATGCCTTTAACGCCGTCAGCCATGATATTCTCCTTTCTATCCTTTCTCATCTTATGGTTTCGTCCGAGGCTTTGGAATGGTTCTCATCTTATCTTCGGGGACGTCAGCAGTCGGTTCGCGTCGATGAGAGATCATCGAGTTGGCGTGACCTGGACGCTGGTGTTCCACAAGGCGGTATTCTTTCTCCATTGCTATTCTCCATCTTCATTAACTTTATAACTCACTGTCTTCGGTGTTCGTATCATCTTTATGCCGATGATCTTCAATTATATACAGCTGAGCGGGTTGAAGGTTTATCGGACGCTATAGCTGATGTAAACCGAGATTTAGACGCCATCAAAAAATGGTCTGATAGTTTTGGGGTGTCTGTAAACCCCTCAAAGTGTCAGGCCATTGTAATTGGGAGCTCACGCATGATGGGAAGGGTGACGCTTAGCTCTCTTCCTCCTCTTATTTTCAATGGTACCGTCATACCTATTACCTCTACTGTGAAAGATCTCGGTTTGCATCTTGACTCGACGCTTAGCTGGCAGTGCCAGGTCTCCAGTGTCAGTCAAAGGGTCAACGGTACTCTGCGATCCTTGTACCGTCTGAGGAACTTTTTGCCCGCTAAGACGAAAACTATGCTTGTGCAGACTTTGATCTTCCCTATCATCGACTATGGTGACGTGTGCTACTTTGACCTGAATGCGGTTTTGTTGGATAAGCTCGACAGACTGCTCAACAATTGTATTCGGTTCATATTCAACCTCAGAAAATATGACCATGTGTCGAGCTATAGGTCTGAACTCAAATGGTTATCCATTCGCCAAAGGAGAAGTTTGCGTGCTTTGACCACGCTTTTCTCCCTTCTCAACTCTCCCACTCCTCCTTCTTATCTTGTGTCTCACTTCCAATATCTATGTTCTTCACACACTAAGAATCTGCGTTCATCTAACAATCTTCTCCTACTCTGTCCTTCTCATACTTCTGACTTTGTTCATTCTTCCTTTCATATTCAGTCCATTCTTCTTTGGAATGCGCTCCCTCCTGATATCAGGACGGCCACCAGTCGGTATGCATTTAAGCGGAAATTGCGGAGTTATTTTCAAAACAAGTAGAGTAGAGTCATCTCAACACCTCTCACTGGAATTCGTATAATATATATATATATTTATATATATAATATGGGTATATATTATAGTAAATATGTGTGTATGTAGTTTATAACCTATTAATGTACTTTTATACCTACCTATTTTAGTTATAATTGTGTTATGAAATTTTTTTAATAAAAATTTTCTATGTTCCTCTCAAACAGAGCACCTGCCATCAAATCTCTTCACCACCCTTGGTTGACTGGTAGAGAATGCCTAAGGCATTAAGTCCGCCTTTGTACCTTTTTTTTGTGTGCGAAAAGTTTAAATAAATAAATAAATAAATACTTACTACATATTAAATGCCTACCTAAAACAATAAAGACACGTACAACAGTGCCTAATGATAACAAATCCTCAATAATGAAACAATGGAATGTAATGTCATTTTGTATAAGATTTTAGGTCAAGGAAAAAGGTCATACATAATGTTAACCTATTTGTCCTTATTGTTACGGGGTTAACGGTGACAATCAGTGCCAAAGAACTAGTTGTTACAATCTAGCACAAACGTAGAATAAAAGCAAAATTGTGATACAAAAGATATGTATATTGAGCCTATTTGAGAGAACCCCATTAGAATGCAGGATGGTACTATTGGTTTTACTTTACCTGCATATACAGGGTGTGATTAAAATAACTGAAAAACTCTTCAAGGGTCATTGTACTCATCATGCATCATTAAGAACAACTTTTACTAAGAGACCAACCCTAATCGCGAAAAAAAATACATTTTCTTAACATTTTGTCGAGTTATGCAAATAGAAATGTATGGAGTAGCAGATTTTTTTTTCACCTTGTAAAGGGCCTATGCACACCACGTTTTTTAACGGCGCGTTTGTAGCGATACAGACGCGATACGCACACAAGTCAGACGCAGCCTGTAGACCTTACAAACTGCTTTGTAGGATAAAAGCGCGCCGTCGACGCGCGTTTCTAAAACGCGCGTCGCGACGGCGCATTTAAAAAAACGTGGTGTGCACAGGCCATAAGTGTGGGCCAAAAGTTAAATGTATTTATATGGTGAGACGACTCTTTCGAAATAAAATTATCTATTTTCTGAAATAACTTCATGCCTTCGAGACTTCTTTAATTATTTTTCTAAAATTTTATAACTATTGTATTTATTATTTTATTCCAGTTTCTCATTTAATGTAGATGTAGTTACCATCTAAAGGTTGTTGAAACCTATCATACGTAGGTACTAAGAACTTTAAAAGCAATTACTATTTTATGTTAGTACATAGAATAACTGCTTTTATAGTTAACTGCGTGACTTTATGTTACTATGAGCATGTCATGGCTATGATGATAATTAACTATAATATCTGTGCCTACATAATATAACGTTGTAAATATACACATAGATTTTATACTTCAACAAATATGAATAAAAGATTCTATTGATACAAACCCGGATGTTAGCAGTCACGTTGTGGTTTTTTAAACGATCTTAGATAAAAAAGCTGAAACTTAGTTTAATTTCATATATCTGACAGTTGGAAATGTCTCTTGCAAAATTGTACAATAGTAACAATTGAAAACTCACTTTGGCAAGCTCGTTCCCCATGAGTTAAACGCGTGCTGCGTGCTGCACGTTCGCCAACCGCGTCCCGACAGAGGTGACCTTGGTGGTTTACAACCATGTAGAATCTACACGGTTGTAAAATAACTTTAATTTTGGAAGTCGGTGTCTTTCATTTAGAATGTTCGTTTTTTGCCACCGACTTCCGAAATTAAAGTTATTTTTCACTTTGTGTGTTTTTTTTTGGAAATAGGTTCTTTTAAAGTTAAAGTTTTTATTTTTCACCTGCTATAACAGTGACAGGAACTTATCATAACATCCACATAGATTAAGTAGGAAAAACACATATTATTGAAGCTACTATACCTACTCAAGAAATATCCAAGTAAAATTTATAAAATGGGACCACCTCGAAAGCATACCCTTTCAAACAAAAAAATAATTTTCATAATTGGTCCACAATTGACGGAGAAATAGGTGAACATACATGAATTGCACTCCGGGAGTGCCGGCAGAAGTGAAAACTTGAACATTAACGTTGTGCCTTTTTCAATATTTTGGAATGGTTAGGGAATAATTTCGCCCGAATTGCTTTATTTATTAGTATAAAAGTACTATAATTTATGTGGTTAAATACAATATTCATTAGCAGTAGTAGTATATTTATTTATTTTCAAAATATAGTCTAACAAAAATAAACAATTTATTTAAACACTTTTCATGAAGTAGGTATGTTTTGACTGCTTTTTTTTACCCATCAATATGGGTAAAATTTCTTACCTCGCAATCTTTACGTAATGTCAAAGACTATTTATTTTGATATTTACTTTGTCGGTTGCTAGGCAACGGATCTTACGGTCACGTCCTGAGGCGAGTTTAAAATTTTTTACCCATCCCAATAAAGTGCACAAAAACGCTTAAGGTGGAACTAGTCGCGGGCTCGAACTCAATGGTGGGCATGGCCAAAAACCACGCTGCCTCACCTAGCATCGTGTCCGACAGAGATAGTATCAGTGATGAGCAGTTAGAAGCTGGTCTACATGGACAACGTATAGTTCGCACGCACAGAAACACCGTACCGACCAATTTTAGTAAAACGAGCGCGTCAAAAATTACGAAAAGGCCTTTGGAAAAAAGGTTTTTCTGAAAATACCACTGCATAAATCAATTACAAATAAAATTTATTGAAATATTCGATAATTTTTCTGTGTCGGTACGGATTTGGTTTTCGAGATTTCACACTTCTTGTATTACTTATTTACGCCCAAAGTTGCGTTAAACTTAGCCAAGAAAACGAATCTTTGTTGGCTTATAACTCTTTAATGGCTTTTTATTTTACTATTCTGCTTCCGTACAGACAAAATTAATAATGAGACCTAACGATATCATGTTAAACTTTGAATGTACAATGTCAAACAGTGGAGTAAAACCCCTCCGAAGTTTGTATGGAAAATATATCAAATTGTTTCACCACTCACTTCAAAAAAAAAAACAAGCATACGCGACGAACATTATATATATAACCTCCGCCTTTTTGGAAGTCTATAAAAAAAAACAAATTCGCACCCTCGAGAGATGAATGCCTTTCCTGCATAAATGACATTCGTTAAGAAAGAGTAGCACAACGAGGATATAATTAAGTACAAATTACAATTATTGCACTTTGACTCTGCTTATTAAGAGAGAATTTCTTCTTACTCCCAACACTAATTAAGTTATCGGACAATTACAGGTCATACCGATTCAAATCAACTTATATAAGTCACTTTTTCTTTGGTTATATTTATATTTTCATATCAGGCAAACTTACTTATAACCTACCTATGTAAATACGTTTAATAACCTATAATACCTATATTACCTATATTATAAAATTAAAGATCATAAATAATTATTTTTTTGTTTGTTTTTTTGTTTTTCTGTACTAAAATGTACTTATTGAATTTTTTGGAAGAACTGTTCAGAGCCATTGATTTTTATTGCCTTGAGGATTTATACTGCCCTATGTATATTCTCACAATTCTCACAATAATTTCAGCTAATTATCACATGAGACAGGAACCAACAAACGGTTAAATGAATTATGTACCGAAAGTCCCATATCGTGTCATGAATCATCCTTGATTAAGAATTTCTTCGTGCCCTCACTAATTCAATTAACAGAGGAGGCACGTGTCGGATAATAGACCGGTATTTTAAGAGCACATAAAGGTATTTCAATACATAATTTTTAATGTGTACTAGCTGCCCCGTCAGACGTCCTGTCAAATTTTCTATTTCTATTTTGTGCTGTTTCTTTGGGTTTTTTCTAATTTTTTTTCCTAAACTTAAAAAAAATACGACTTTTTGCGAGACTAATACACGGCAATTGATTTTTATATAATTATAAATGTGATGTTATAGATGAGGTATAACGACCGATTTTTGAAGAATATTTTCAATTTGCGTAAACCTAAAGGGGCTTGTGGCTAAATGATAATAGCCGCACGGGTTGATCGAAGATTAAGCTACGCTTGCCGCGGTCAATTCGTGGATCGGTGACCATCCATAACATATCGAAACTCCTCCGTGCCTCGGAAAGCACGTTAATCTCTTGGTCCCGGCTGTCAAAAGCCCAAAAGTCTGATAACTAGTCTTACCAAGGGGTATATTTACACAGTAACTGAGTTGTGGACAGATATGCAGCTGCTTCCTGTAAATTACTGGTGTTCAGCTGCATCCGGTTAGACTGGAAGCCGACCCTAACATAGTTAGGAAAAGGCTAGGCCGAATGATTGATTTTTAATTTGCATATTTTCAAGCAGGCAAAATACGCAAAAAATATTATAAAACATACAGTTTTGATTGACGTGCTTTTTGACGGGTTTCTGTATTCTCATTTGAATTCAGGACTATAACTTGGCACGTGTATTAGGTCACTCGGAACCTACCGGCTTTATACGCTGGTTAAACTATGGGTTCTTATTTTTATGCTGGTGTATTTTTATCAAAGCAAGAGTGAACAGGCATCTTCTGGCCACGCTCGGCCCAAGCTAGACCTCATTCATCGATTTGCATCTAGCGAGATCGAGGTGAAGAGCTAGGCTTAAAGAATTTATTCTAATAAAGAACACAAAACAGTTCACCTAATTTCAATACCTAATAATAAAATGAGAAAAGAAAAACAGAAATTAATACTAGGCTTCTAAAAATTCAATCCAAAAGGTTAAGAGCTGGCAGGTCCATCCCGCAATAAATAAACAATATTAACAAAATCCTTTAACCCTTTAGTTTTTTAACTGGCGTTTAAAAAACTAAAGGGTTATTATAATTAAGAGCGTTTATCCTAAAACTTGGCAACGTCGCAAATAGCTGTCAAATATTTACCTGTTTTGATTAATTTGGCAATATTACTGTATGGAAATATGAAATGTGGTTAACTAGTGAACTAAAATATTGATTATGAAATGCAGTAATTAATATCGTAATACAGAATATTTAGTTTAAGATGTAAAAAAAGTATTTGGTTACTTTCCAAATGCCTTTTTTACACCTAAAACGGTTAGAACATCAAATTCAATGTTATAATTGTAGCCACATTTCTTATTGCCATACAATAATATTGCCAAATTAATCAAAACAGCGAAATTTTTTATATCTATTTACTTGCGACTTTACCCACTTTCTGACACAAAAACATTTCTCAGTCAAAAAAACTGTGCTATACCTATCTTAACTTAACGCTAACTTTAAACACAGTACCGTGGTACTTTGGTTCATTTACCGGGAAGCCTACTCGATGAACCGAATAAACTGCGAGTACCAATAGTGCCCCACTCCCATCACACAAGCACCATACAATGTCAACATTCATTCATTACGCAACGAGACCTCGCCAAGAAAAATCGCTGCGTTTCTAAAACCGTTTTTTTTGTTACACATTATCAACTCTATTGTGATCGCTGTAAGGGCGAAAATTGATTGATAATTTAAGTAGGACTGGACGTAAGTTCGCGTTAAGTTATTACGACATTGTGCTAATGGTGTATGGGAAACCGACCTGTCTATAGTTTCAATAGTATTTTTGTGTATAATTCTAGAATATATTACAAGTATATCTTTTGTACTTATATCTAACTTGATTTATGCGTCATTCCGATTAAGTTAGCTCACGTCTTGAGACGAGGATAATACGTGGTAATATTTTGGCTTGTTTTTTAAGGAAAACGAAAGCGCGTACCTATTTACCTACATAAAATTAGAAATCACAAATAAAATTATTTTACTTGGAAAATACATTATTTCTGTTATTTTTTCGTTAATAATTAATTTTAGCTTATTTTTAATAAAAAATAAAAATATGCCACCCACATAACACATAAAAATATGACATTTAGAAATAACAGTTTATCAGATCAGTCACAAATCGAATATTAATCGAAAACAAATGCTTTCTCCAATTAAAAATCGTATATAAAAAAATAGAACCTCACCTTTATTCGAAGATGGTCTTAAATGAAACTCAGCAATCCCCAAAACTACTCATTATCGAGCGAAAATGCACCAGCCGCCCGTGAACTTGACGTAAATTCGTTGCTATAGCAATGCTCTCCCAGGGAAAAGCTCCCCTAGCGAATTCACATCCAAAATACGCAATAACAGAACCAATTTAAAAATACGTAAAATTAAAACTGAGCACTGAATAAAAAAAAACATAGACACCTCTCTATTTCGGATAAAAATACACAAATCGAATATATTTTTGAAATTCGAACGCTATTTTTTTTATGCGCGAGACGGACGCGCGTCTTCGCGGCGGTACGGAGCGCACTACGTAAATGTCAGCACAATCGGCACATGTGCGGGTCGTAGTAAGGCCGTGTTTACTACGCAAGCAGTTTTCCTAGCGATTATTAATGAACGTATATTTTTCGTTACGATTTATGTATGACTTTATTTTATTACAACAGAAAAATACAAAAATAAAATAAAATTAAAATAGTATTTTTTTAATGAAAAAAATTATAAAGTATTTCTTTGTTGTTTTTTTAAAATAAATGGTTTGTAGTTTAACAAATAAAAATAGTATTTTAAATAGGTAGCGACATTTAAATGCGGTCTAGACTACAAACCTGCTAATCGGTATTCGAATATCGCCGCGCGTACGATAAAAGTGAAAGTAGGTATGTTGTGTCATTCATAATAACGTGGAAGGTGATCCGGCAAGTTGTTGGTCAAAAGTGAATCTGCTTTTATTTATCAAGTTTTGTACTAAACTTGGATAGTAGTAGGCATGCTTTCAACTTATCTACTTCTAAACTAACATTATAAGATATTTTTTTTCATTTTTTGTATGTTTGTTGGTTACACTTTAACGCTAAAACGTCTGAATGGAAATAGATGAAATTTAGCACATGTGTCTCATGAGCAAAATTTCATCTAAATCGTTTTATCTGAATCCGTGATCTAATTTCCTACATAGAATTTATCCCGATTATCCCACGGAATCGAGAGTTATGAGGGTGAAACCGCGGGGCGCAGCAGTATTTTATATTTTTATAAGTTTTTTTTTGTTATTTATGGTGTATTTAGGTACTGCTGTTGGTGTACCAAATAAAAAAACTTAAATAATACGACATATTCCTTTACTTTACATGCGGATGAAATAATACAAAAATGATGTAAGTAAGTAGGTAATTACCTACAAGTCAATAAATTAGTAATTACACTTTTACTAGTGATTTATTTGCGTTATCACTGACGTGACGTGCGAATGACATTCGTTTATGGTGATCTGGGACACTATGTCATAATATTGTTAAGTTTTAAACCATTAATTATATAATTCTATTATGTACCGTGTAACTATACACGTATACACGTTTACTCACGATAAGGGGTCTTTCCAGATTTCTACTGTACCAACAACCTCAGCGAATAATAATATTATGATCTTCTGAAATTAATAATGCTTAATTTTCATCCTAAAAACAACTAAAACTAGAATATCAACTCTCACCAATATACGGACAAAAGTCAGTAGCTTTATAAAAAACCTAAAGTAAAAAAAACGCTTTTTTACTTAAGTTTTTTTATTTATAGGTTTAGTGTTTTGACTTTTGAGACAGGTGTCCAAAGGAAAAAGCGCAATCACGATTTCCTCACAAAAATAATCGCACGAAAACTCCCTCCTTTCTGCACGCGGCTCAACAAAGTGCGAGTGAGACAGCGTTCCAGCCAGGGGTTGTACATCCGCTTTTCTCGGCGTTATGTAAGCTACGGCCCTGGAGCCGGGCAAACCCCCCGCGCCCCCTCGCCACCCCGACCGGGGAGAGTACGGTACGGGCATAGTACATAGCCGGGGTGAAGCCAGCCTTATGAGTGTCAGTTTTGGCTGATGATGGCGTCAGTAATTCTTGATGTTTGTTGTTTTGGGAGACGACGTAAGGGTATGTTGGGTTTGCTTTGAATCTTAAATATAATTTGGGATATGAGTCGGTGGTCAAGGTCGTTGGAATGGGTGCTAATTTTATTATATCAGAACTTAGCTTATGTAACTTTTTGAGACAGACAATTAATATTAATAGAATCTAAATAACTTGTTTGTCTGAATAAGTGGAAAAAGTAAAGAATACTGGAGGATTAGTTACTTCCACCGTCAGTACTTTATCTATTCTGTGCTTCTACTGAGATGTAAATTTAAAAAAAAATCTTTTGACTGTCTTCTCGCGTTGTCTTAACAATCATGGACATCCTGATCTTACCGTAGGTATTAAAATAAATAGCTCTAAAAATAACGATAAATTAACCTACACTTCAGATAAATCTATCCATACTTCATCCATTTAATGCAGAATTTATATTATCAAACGTACTTCACCCCCAACATGAACACACACGCCCTTAATCACGTGTAACAAAACCACACGCTGTAAATACTGTAACGCAAACCACACAACACACGGTTCTTGTTGAAATACGTTTGCAGACTCGCCTGCTAAAGGTACGCTTTCAATTAAGGATGTTACAATTTGTTATCTGTACCCGAAAAACTCGAATAACTGAAAGAATTCAATATTCGAAAATATCCGGACCGTACTAAATCAAAATTGAATTGATTTTTTCGTTATGACTTTTGAAATGGGTTGCCGGTATTTTCTTTTTATTTAGTTTTCAATGTGAAAGTAATTTTCAGGAAGAAAATAGTTCCAATTTTTTTTTGTGTATCGGTACTTTGTCTATCTTATTGTTCCCAACGGCTCGGTAGGCACCTATTTGTTTTCGACTTTCAACAGCCTTATACAGTATGTTAACTAACAGAGGGCGTTCCCGTTAACCCGCAATAGTATAGCGTCCATACATACTAGAAAAAATATTAACATTGAAAAAAAAAAGTTTTTAAGATTTTTTTTTTAATTAAATTTTCATTTTTTTTTTTCAAATTGATACTTAAATGTAACACCCTGTACATGCGCACTTGGCTTTTAACGTGGAAAGACAAGTGCGACAAGTGCGCGTGTACAGAGTGTTTGTTTTACGTATGAAATTAATATTTTTTGTAAATATTTTATTTTAATATTTTTTCTAGCATGTATGGACGCTATACTATTGCAGGTTAACGGGAACGCCCTCTGTTAGTTAACATACTGTATATTTATATATCAATCAAATAAATACCATTAGACACCTCCTAACGTGTCTTAAAGTAGTTTAAAAAATGTCCCAAGTAGAGACATAATAACTTTCTTAATCCGAAAATACCATTGCGGATATATCCGCCATCCAAGCACAACTCTACCAGTCCGAACTGGGTTACCGGAATTTGGACCTCAGAGCTAACACAAATAAAACTCATTAAGCTGCCAATTTGTTTATCAATTTCACAGGGACATTCTCTTTTATTTTAACGCTACGTTGACACCCCTTGTTTTTGGAACAATTCATCTTCGTTTGAATTTTACATTGTTAGCTGCGTATGTATTGAAAAATGTACGGTGAATAATGAAAAATTATCCCCTATTTGCGTATTTTTAGTATGTCATCAATTTTTTTTTTCATCTGCCCCTTTAGTTTGCCATAGAGAAGATTTGAATAGATTTTTGAAGAGAAAACTTCTTTAGTGGCTTTGTGCACTTTTTTGGGATAGGTAAAAAATGTTAAACTCGCGTCAGGGCACGTGACCTGATCGAAAATTCGTAAGACGGAGGGAGAGTAGAAATGCACAACGTTAATGTTCAAGTTTTTGTTGACAGCGCAAACTGTTTTATTTTTTTGGAATTTTTGTAATAGACCTACAGCTTTCGTTCTTGTACTGACAGCAAGCCACATAAATTCCTGACATATTCGTTAGATGGCGTTACTTAGTTTTCACTTCAATCAGCAGTCCAAGACTGCCCCGTTTATTTTATTTTTCCTTTAATTGGTAGCGCACATTTGTATTTATCCCTGTTTTTGTTAACATGTTTGTAATTGTGTGTAGCCTCTGTGGAAGATCCAATAAATAAATAAATTTAAAGCTTGAGTGGGATTTATGTGAAAACGTTTTTAGCTAGGCTCTCTACAAAACGCTGTCGAATTCAGTTCTCTGTCCACAGTTGTCAATAACAGATACAATTCTATTTTCACTGCGGCTACAGAGGTGTGGTGGTCGAATGTGGCTTTTTGCAGAAAAGCACTGCATTCCTTCTCCTTCCATTAGGCGACTGTTGGTTTTTTAAGAAACTGTCTAAAATAGATTTAGAATTCGTTTTGGTCAGTTTTAACTAAGATTTTTGCCATCGTCACAGGAAATAAACCTCTTCATATTATCTTCTAAAGATTAGCATTCGCTCTACGTTACCCTGTATTAGCTATAGTCCGCGCGCGACTAGTTGGCCGCTCATCTCATCACAAATCATCTCGCTATTGCAATCTCATGTGCGTTTTATCTAAACTAGCCGGAACTTTCACTTCGCGACGGCAACACGCGTTAAAAGTTCCGGCTAGTTTAAACAAAACGCACATGAGATTGCAATAGCGAGATGATTTGTGATGAGATGAGC
This sequence comes from Conistra vaccinii, assembly GCA_948150665.1. Classification (NCBI taxonomy): domain Eukaryota; kingdom Metazoa; phylum Arthropoda; class Insecta; order Lepidoptera; family Noctuidae; genus Conistra; species Conistra vaccinii. The sequence continues at coordinate 5,243,688 of OX411328.1, forward strand.
GGCCAACTAGTCGCGCGCGGACTATAGTATAACCATAGGTAATGAGCCTATAACTTTCCCACTGCTGGGACACAGGCCTCCTCTCTGTGAAGGAGAGGGCCATAATCCACCCCGCGGGCCCAGTGCTAGTTGGTGGATGAGTAGGTATTATCTAGGTTAGGTAGGTACTTAATATAAAGGCAGTGTATAGAGTGCCACCAGTGGCACTCTATCCTTATCGGATAAAGTGCCACTATAGGCACCCTAGTAACACCGCCTCGGCCCGGCCAAAGTGCCGCAAGCATTGGATTGTCATTGTCACTGTCACTAAGTCACGTCACGTCACTTGGTATTTTGTTTGATTGTCGAGGTTAGATCGCTGTAAAACACCACATTCCCAAAACATTACATTCTCTTGTGCCTAAACGGACCCTGGCACTTCGCCGGCCGCTACCGCGGCACCGCTCGCTACGCTCGCTCGGCTCGTGCGTTGTGTGGTCACAGTTCTAACCTAACCTAACCTAAATAACAAGTGACAGTGACAATGCAACGCTCATGGCACCCTAGCCGGGCCGAGGCAGTGACACTAGAGTGCCACAAGAAACTCGCGGCACTCTATACACTTCGTAATATAAAATATGAAAACGAGTAAAGTTTTAATTAAATAAAACTTGTACAGTGATTTCCTGCAGGTTGGCGTAGTCGACATCATTAAGATATTCTCGAAAAGGTTGGAATTTATATATTTTTTTGTAGGTTGTTACCGTCGAGTGATAAAAGGGAAGTAGGTCAATTAATAACGAGCCGAGAGAATTTATTTTAATAGTAATATTGTGATTCTCACGCTGACTGGGAATTTTAAAATAAGTTAGAACAGCTTATTTTTATCCTACGAGAAGATTTAATTTTTAATTAATATAACATAACTTCACGCCTGCACTCCCCACTCAGCAAAACATAGAGATGGTAGTATCACTACATCCTTACAAAATTATTATAAATCAAAGTCCCCGCCGCGTCTGTCTAAACTCAAAAACTACCAAACGGATTTTCATTCAATTTTCACCAATGGATTGTTGAAGATGTCGGAAAAAATCACGCCGACTAGGAGCTTGTGTGAGTGGTGCGCGCCGCGTCAACCAATAGAGTTATATGAAAGCAATGTATTACGGAATTAATACCTTGATACCTGGATTAACACATATTAACCTCGATTAAACTGAATACAACCAGTATTATTACCGGTTACCGAAATAAAAATTATCTCTATCTTACACGTACCGTCGGCATTAATCAAAGGGCGCACATCGCCTGTGTGTGTGTAACCGGTATTAAAATGGTAACCTAAATGAGGTACCATGTTTCTTCTTGTTTACCCTTATAGCGGTAACCTTAGTCGTAGAAGTAACCAAAATTCTTCGATACCTGTCCCGTAATTTATAAAGGTTTTCGGATCGCGGTCCAAACCGCATATCAATTTCCCCAGCATAGTTATTTACAACCATTCGAAAGGCTTCCGATTCGAAAATGACAGATTTTCGGTTACCTGATTTGCTTAGTCCCCGACCGCAAATAGCCGTCGAGAGAATAGCGGTCGTCTATTTGGTTTAAAGTGTCAATATTTTCGGGTTTCGGATTTGTGAACTGCGTTTAGAGGACTCCTTCGATAACAATGATTAATGTTCGATTCGACACGGATTTACTATGCTGGACAAATTGCTTTTGTTCCGGTAAACTCAAGTTCTATCAGCGCCTTAATCAGTCCATTAGAGGCAGATTAAAGATAATTTTACTCTACTTAAAGTTAATAAATTCTCGTCACAACTTCGTCAAGTCACCATGACTTAACAACGTCACACAAGTTAAATCGATACGATTGAACGTTCCGCAGTTTCTTCACAGTACAAGTTGTCTGGTTAAGCGGGCAACTCAACTGGGCGTAGGGTTGCCATTTTTTAGTTAGTCTAATAATCTTTCTATTTCTCGACTGGCTTCTAAAGATGAAAGACAAAAATTCTTTAGGGTAGTTTTCTTCCGGGAAATATTAGATAGTTCATCTCGGTTTTTGGCAAGAGCTGTGCTGTTTTTTGGTAAGTCTGAACTGATTTGGCAATTATTTCTTTGTTTTCAAATGTGTTTAATAGTACAAATTAGGTTTTGAAGAAAATAACAATTGGAAAAGTTTCCCGAAAAATGTTCAAATTCGGGAAATACTGAAACGTCTTATTGGCTATGAGATTTTAAAATCTGGACTGGACAACGTCTGCCGGTAGCTAGTAATAGATATAATGTGCAAAGAAATAAACATCAAAACACGTTCTGTGGTCAGAAATGTGAAGAAGAGCTCTGATGGCACGTTAGTATATCAAGGACCGCACATCGCCAAGAAAACTGCACGCGTAGCATGAGAACCGTAGAAACGGGGTTTCTACGTGTTTTGTCGACGGTTGAATAGACAAAATAACAGATTGTGATTTTTTATCTGTCATTTTGTTTATTCTTCTAACACTGCGTCAGAAGGCGTCAGACACGACACAACAATTTAAGTAATATAAATCCGGCACCCTAATTACGCAATGCACGATCAATTTTAAATTGAAACCAATTGAAAAAAGATTGCCAGTCTATTGCTTCATAAGTTCGACCAAAAAAAATTGACCAGATTTTTTTTGTCGAACTTATGAAGCAATGGACATTGGTAATTGGGGGGCTGCTTGACATACACACATCAAAAGTGTCTAGGGATCAAGCATTTTTATGCGGATTTCTTGAGATTGAGATGTGGCTTTGTAATAAATTTATGATTTTATAAATTTATATGGATCCTTTTTGGTGCATTTCATAATTTGAATCAGGAACTGTGAATCAAATTCGAGTAAAAGATGAAAATCAGCTGTCAATATTTTCCCTATAAAAACATACAACGCATTGAAGACATTATTAGTGCTACTGTTTCCCTACTACTGATTAAAACCAACGTTATTATGGAGCAGCGACGTCATTTAAGCAGGGAAGAAATGCTCAGAGCCGTGGGAATGATAGAAGCTGGTTCCCGGCAACGTACTGTGGCTTTAGCTCTGAATACAAGTCAGAGTGTTATCAGTCGACTTTGGACACGTTACCGAAGCACTGGTACCGTGGCTGAGCGCCATGGAGGACGGTATCGCTGCACCACACGGAGACAAGACCGATACATTCAAATCTTAGCTCGAAGAGCTCCAACAATAACCGCCATGATGTTAGCCGTGAGGCTTCATCACTCTTCAGGGAACTTAATTAGCGACCAAACAGTCAGAAACCGCTTGCATGAAGTGAACCTTCATTCCCGAAGACCGCTACGGGTACCACCTATAGCAATGCACAATCGTAGGATTCGATATCAATGGGCTCTTGAACACAGAAATTGGGCAGAAGAACAATGGCGTTTCGTGTGCTTTTCTGATGAGTCTCGTTTTGGTATGAGACCGGATACAAGACGTATACGACACTGGAGAACCCCTGGACGCCAACAGCGATTAAAATCCTGCCAGGAAGTCCATCCTTATAGTGGTGGAACCATCATGGTATGGGCGGGTATTTGGATCGGCGGAAGAACTGAGTTGATTTGGATCAGAGGCAACCTCAACGCTCAAATTTATGCTGAGACGATTGTATCAGACGTCATCGTTCCTCTACAAGTGCAAATCGGTCCCTTATTTCAGTTAATGCATGATAATGCACGACCGCACACCGCAAGAGTTGTAAGACAGACTCTCGCCGCAGCTAACATCAATGTCCTGCCCTGGCCTGCTCAGTCGCCAGACTTGAACCCGATTGAGCATGCATGGGATATGCTACAGAGAAGAGCTCTGCCGAATATGGAGGGTATCCAGTCGCAAGAAGACCTTTTTTTGTTGTTGCAACGAACATGGGCGGCCATTCCACAGCGTGATTTGGATGAACTCATTTTGAGTATGCCAAACCGATGTTCTTGTGTTGTTAGTGTTCGCGGTAGAAACACGGATTATTAATTGTTTAAGTTACCCAATAAAATTTTAAAGAAAACTGTTATTTCAGTCTTTTTTTCGAACTTTAATGTTAGTGGTTCAAATGTCAAAAATCCCTTTATTAGGAAAATGGCAAATTTCTTTATTAATGCAAAGGTGACTTGGTTTATCGTTACTGTGACAAACGAAAACACTTTATTTGATGAATCCTTAAAGAAAATTTTAATTAATATCAATCAGGAGAAAAGTTATTGCAAAAATATATGTTGATCCCTAGACACTTTTGATGTGTGTATTTCAGCTTTGTCTTTGAGATACACAACGCATCAGCGACGCTTTTGCAGATATCCGTAGAAAAAACGAATCATCAGCACGCGTGACGTGACAACCATAGAAACGTGTTTTCTACGGGTTTTGTTGACGGAAGAATAGACAAAATTACAGATTGTGTTTGTTTATCTGTCATTTTGTATGTGGTCAATGTGGCTATGGTAACCTTGAAGACGGTAATTAAGAATGCATGGTGATCGATTATAACGTTAATTTAAAATGCTTTTAATAGCCTTACAGAACTAATGTCAGTTGTTGGGAACCCTAAGAGCTTCCGTAAAGTTGTTGGCAAAGCGCGTAGTATTACATCAACTGTTTTAACTTTGCAATTAAAGCTGAAAACTTCAGATTCGTACAATGTTAAACTTTATTTATTGTGTGCGGGAATAATGCACGGTTTAAATTAAATGGTTTTGTTAATAGTTCACTTCATATTTTTTATAGCTGAATACAAAGTTACAATTGGAAATACGCTTCAGTACCTAGCCATTTACAAAATACAAAAAGTTTTATTGGCAAAGGAAAAGAAAGAAAGAAAGAAAATACGTTTATTTACAATGACGCAGGAAAGAACAGAACACTAAAATAACAATTTGGGGGAAAATATGCGTCACATCCACACAAAAATGAGGAAAAGCTCGTGGCTAAGTAATAACAGATGCACCGTTTGATCCATCAGGTTAAGCTACACTTGCCGGGGTTGGTCTGTGGATGGATGGCAGTCTTAACATACCGAGATTCCTCCGTGCCTCGGAAAGCACGGTAAGCCGTTGGTCCCAGCTTACCAAGGGGTATCATAGGTATTACCCAGTTATTGGGTTGTGGAGGTCAGATAGGTAGTCGCTCCATGTAAAATACGGTATTCATCTGCATCTGGTTAGACTGGAAGCGGATCCCAACGTAGTTGGGAAAAGGCTAGGCAGATTGATTGATCCACGCAAAAATGACTATCAGTGATCTTACATATACCTACACAATCAAGTTTGTACATCACAATGTCATGGTTTGACCATTGACGCCAAAATTAAGCAGGGCATGTATCTTGGGGGTTGGAGTGCGATTGAGCAGAAAGGAATAAGTCAGTTTACAGGGCTAGTTTAGTAAAGCGTGTATTATATTGTGTGATTGTCTGTGAGGGTGAAAGTGTGAGAGAGGGATTTTAACCTGGCAACCTTTAATGATTGTCTAGACAGTAAGATTGCTTGTGAAGCTGAGTACCCAGGTTGCACCGACCGACCGGACACACTTGAGTAGGTATACTTGAGTTATTAAGATATGCATCTAACTTTCGATTGTTGATTCTTCTTCTTCTTTTCGTGTAGTTAGTGACTAACCTGTACCCTAATTACGTAATGCACGATCAATTTTAAATAATCAATTTTAAATAAATTGAAACAAATTGTTAATCCATTGCTTCATAAGTTTATTACACGATCAGCAATATGGTTTCACCAAAGCACGTTGTACGACTGACGCCGGGGTCAGCTTATTAAAACACATATTTACAGCGTGGGAGGAGGCCCAAGATGCCATAGGAATCTTTTGTGACCTCTCCAAGGAATTTGACTGCGTAAATCATGAAACCTTACTCTTGAAACTTGAGCATTACGGACTAGGTAAACTTGCGCTCAGTTTAGTAAAATCTTATTTAAATGATAGACAACAGCAAGTTCAAATTAATGGTGTCAATTCACTCGGTCTAAAAGTAAAAATGGGTGTTCCACAAGGCTCGATTTTGGGGCCTTTCCTCTTTTTAGTTTATATAAATGATCTACCCCTATTAAAAAACCAACCACAAATGGTGTTATTTGCTGACGATACTTCCCTAATTTTTAAGATAAATAGACATGCATCAAATTTAGACGACGTAAATAACGCCCTACTGCAGGTCCAAAATTGGTTCACTGCTAATAATTTAGTGTTAAATGGAAAAAAAACTAAATGCATAAGATTTGCTTTACCGAATGTTAAAAGTACTGATTGTGATATAGTATTGAATAAGGAGAAACTAGAATTCGTTGATAAAACTGTTTTCCTGGGGATTACGCTCGACTCCAGGCTGCAATGGGGTCCTCATTTAACCTCTCTTGCAGGACGGCTAAGCTCAGCAGCATATGCTGTAAGAAAGATCCGTCAATTTACTGAAGTCAATCTATTTCAGTTACTTTCATAGTATCATGTCTTACGGTATTTTACTATGGAGACGAGCTGCAGACATCGATTCTATTTTTATTCTGCAGAAAAGAGCCATCAGAGCAATATATGGTCTCCGTAGGCGCGATTCTCTTAGGGAGCTGTTTAAAAATATTAACATCATGACAGTAGCTTGTCCATATATCTATGAAAACAAAATGTACGTTAGGAAAAATCTTAATCTTTTCAGTAAAAGAGGTGAAAGGCACAATTATAGTACTAGAAATAGGGACAAATTAGTTCAACCTGGTTTCAGACTGGCTAAAGTAGACTCATCCTTCATGGGGTACTGTTTAAAATGTTACAATAAAATACCTCCCCACATACTCGAACTAAATGAAATCAAATTTAAATCTTGTATAAAACGCACACTATGCTGCCAAGCATATTATAAGTTGGGGGATTACATCGCTGACAAAAATGCTTGGCTCAACGCTGGTCCAGCTCCACAAGGGCGCATAAACTAGTTGATTTGCATCGAAAATATTGTTGGAGCCGCTGAAGATTGCAAAAACTATCTTTGCATTATATAAATAATTCAATCTCTTAGTACTGTATAATTGGGGTAAGTAATATATGGTATAATTACAAAATGACTAATATTTACAAGATATAACAACTGAATCTATAATTTTATTTGTTATAATCTTCAGTTAATATAATAAACGATTGATATAATTTTAAAATAACTAATTTTTATAATCATAACATACATTTAATATAAAATGGTTTGATATACCACTCAAAAGACATAAAACATATTTAGTCTAATATGTAATTTCTATCACAGTTAGTAACCTGAGTGGCAGGCACACTGGCAGGTGGTAATAGTTAGGTATATCTATACCTAACTATTACCACCTGCCAAGATGGTCACTCGCTACGCTCGCTCGTCTTCACGCGTTAATGGTCACTGTTCTAACCTAACCCAAATGGTTCACCAACAATAGAGGGGATCTGGCACTCGGCGGCCGCTGCCGCGGCACGCTCCCTGCGGTCGCTCACCTTCGCGCGTTAATGGTCACTGTTCTAACCTAACCTAACCCAAATGGTTCAACAACAAGAGAAGGGATCTGGCACTCGGCGGCCGCTACCGCGGCACGCTCCCTACGGTCGCTCGCCTTCGCGCGTTAATGGTCACTGTTCTAACCTAACCTAACCCAAATGGTTCACCATTAAGAAAGGGGATCTGGCACTCGGCGGCCGCTGCCACGGCACGCTCCCTACGGTCGCTCGCCTGCACGCGTTAATGGTCACTGTTCTAACCTAACCTAACCCAAATGGTTCACCAATAAGAGAGGGCATCTGGCACTCGGCGGCCGCTGCCGCGGCACGCTCCCTACGGTCGCTCGCCTTCGCGCGTTAATGGTCACTGTTCTAACCTAACCTAACCCAAATGATTCACCAACAATAGAGGGGATCTAACGCTTGGCGGCCGCTCACGCCTTAGCCTTCTTACCTAACCTATCCGAGTCGGATTGCTTTGAATCGGGGTGTTAACCATAATGATGGTATCAATAGATATTTTAAACCATAGACCTAATGATTTTCGATTAAATAAACGTTATATCCAATAACATTATACGAAATAAGTTTTAGAGTATATAAATGTTATATGTAAAGAAATTATATCAACAGTTGGTATATCTCACGTTTATTATATCTTGTGAACGTTATTGAAATGAAAATATACCAAATAAGTTTATATGATATGAGACGCACCCGTATAATTGCATAGCACATGTGTGAGCACTGTGACCATTTTACAAAACTACCATTTACTGAGTATGTCTTTCATTGACTTGAATGAGCCCTGATGGCTGAGAGTATGTCATACTCACTTAAGTGTCTCGCTGGTGGTGGCGTGTGTGTTGGATCATTAAGTTCCCTTCAAAATGGTTGAGCTAAATGGTGCTGATCCATGCGTCATGTTCGTGAACGGGCGCCGTCAGTAGGGACTGGTCATCTCTTAGCTGCCATGGCTTATTTTAATTTTTAATTTTTGAATTGTTTTTTATTACGGACGCTTTTAACTTGCACGTCTTTCTACATTGTTCTCACATGTTTAATTTCAACATGAATGATGTAACCAATATTTTGTAACAATATTTTGATTTAAAAGAGTGTCCGTGGAGTTTCTTGCCCGTTCTTCTCCATAGGAACCTACTACGCTTTGGAATGGGCAACTAGCTTCATCTTTCTGACTGACCGACCCCTTGACAATTCAAAAGTGCCTGTAATTGGTTTATTTGAAATAAATGCTTTGAGTTTGAGTTTGAATATCTGTAACTTCTCACTAATATAATTATGTAACTCCCCACTATAATAATTATAAATTTTACTGTCTCCATTTTACGTCCCTGACCTAACATCTGATCAACGTGGTTGTTAAGCAAACATCAACCGTAATAAGTATAAAAACATTTCGAATATTATGCACCGTTTTTGCATTATACTGTATAATACAGGGTGGATTTTTGAGATGTGGCAGCAACGACAGCTCCTAACCGTTATAACTACAAGAAAACGGTCTGAAAAGACTGTCCTTAACTTTTTGATTTATTTTGATCTGCATTCGCAGATTTTGAAAAAAATGTGCAGTCAGCAAGAGTATGGGCAGTTTTCACAAAAACTTTTTTTGATGCCAATCAATCCTGTTTCATATAAGGATCAAAAAGCTCTATTGGACCAACTGAGGTTTGAGTACTACAAAAGTCAGAAATCACAAAAGAGTTTTCCCATACATTTTGTAGGCAATGCGACTGCCCCATCTTAAAAATCTACCCTGTATATATATATATCGTTTATACTCTCATGTATTTTATACAGGTTGTATTCTTGTTAATCGTGGGTAGATATGTGTCGGAAACTCGGAAGCGGTCGTTACTTTCTGCTTTCTCTCTTGTCCTGGAAATGATAACATTATCCTATATCCCCCGCTTTCATATTAGAAAGAGCAGGAATTTAATATCTGAGCATATTAGAGAATTCGTTGTTATCATCGCATCGTACGTAGAACAATTACAATTTAGGTAGGTATATTTAAATTGTGGATCGTAAAAAAATAATAGATGTTAAGAGCGTTTATCGTAAAAGTTGGCAACGTCGCAAATAGCTGTCTAAATTTACCGATTTTGAATAATCTGGCAATATTACTGTATGGAAATAAGAAATGTGGCTAACTAGCGCACTAGAATATTAATAATGAATTGTAATTATAACATTGAATTTGATGTTGTAACAGTTTTAGGTGTAAAAAAGGCATTTGGAAAGTTTTCAAATACTTTCTTTACATCTAAAACGAAATATTCGGTGTAACGATATTTATTATTGCATTTCATAATCAATATTCTAGTTCGCTAGTTAGCCACATTTCTCATATACACACAATATTCTACGAATATTTAATAATACAGTGCACCTTGATAAAGCGGTATCCAAAAATAAATAGGTTTTATATCTCGTGAATTATGAAAACGGTCATTTACACAAGAAGGAACACGAAATCAAAATTCCTTTCTACCCCTATTCAATTTGTCACTATTCAAAGAGAAACATGAAACAACATCATGTTACACTGTTTTATAGGTTTTAACAAGGTTTTGTCAAGCTTCAAACAGAACTTTACGTCGTCACGAGAAGTTTAGCTCAAAAAGCCAATTAAAACCCACTTATGTACCAAGAAATGCATAGTTATAACTACACATAGATAAGTATCATAGCTTACATACATCTTGCGTTAAAAGCATCCGCCAACGTTATCAAGAAACTTTGATTGCTCTCGAGTCAATTTTAAGATCAATTTCCTGTAGTTTATAGTTTCGTAGTACCTTGGCTAAGTAAAGGTAAGTAGCGCCTGGCTACGACTTTGCTACGGAGCTACGACGTACGAGGGTTTTAATACACGAACGAAAGTGTCGAAACTCACTCTCTCGTTCTTCTTTTTGAGATCGACAAAGAGATCCAATTTTACCTTAAAATTGAAAGGTCATACTTACACTGCGCTACAAGGTTATACTACAAAATCAGTACTAACGCCGCCATCTTCATTTTCAATACCTACATTTAACAAAAAACAGGGGCGGTAAACTTTTACTTGTGCAGTACTGATTAATGTTTACCAACAGCCCTGTCAACGTCATTCGAGCGCCGAAAGATGTAGGACCCTTGATCAGTGTACCTACTCATAACATTTTTGAAACTGAAAGGAAAATGACTTCAAAAGTCGAATTTTCAGAAGCTTTTCGTATGATAATTATGTTCACACAGTTTACCCATTTAAAAAGTAATTTTCCCATTTAAAAAAACAAATACATAGATAGGCAACTTTTATCACAGGCAAATTGTTTGGCGCAAAAATGTGGATATTCTAAACATAGGGCGATGTGAAAGCTATATTTTATTTACAGGTGCGACGGGACAGCGTTATTCCATTATATTTTGGATGATTTGTGATCAAACATGCGAAACTGTCCGTAACCCAACGGTCATAACTGTGTGCCTACCCTGAATTTATTGTAACTGACACAACCTCTAATAGAAAAAATAACACACCTGTAGTATAAAAAGGGTTACACTAGGCGAAAGGTCCATTTTAAATGAAATTAGGGTTTTGATAACAAAATAGCAGAGGAAAATAGTTAAATGCCATGCACACATAAAACTACTTTGCAGCCAACATTTTGGGGATTTTAAAGGGCCCAAAAAACTATACCCACAAGGGAAAGGGAGTCCGGATTTGGGCTGACTGCAACAGGTCTTAAGGGACCCCAAATTACACCACAGAAAGGTCCTTGTGTACGTTTAGTTTTACCCTATTATCTCTGTCGTTTGATGTCGACGTCACTCTAGCTTTAACGTTCGTTCAGGGAAAAGAACGAATGCTTTCGTGAAAAGTGAGATAGGGGAATCTCATTGGTTTGAGAATGTCAGTCACGTATTGGTCTTCTGGTATGAATAAAATAGAACACACCAATTTCTTTCCGAAGATACTGACAGATTTTATGCTGTCATTTAGTTCGATATTGATAAACTTGATTTTGGTAAAAGGCATAATACGAGTATAGGACTTGTACCTACATATTTTTATAACGCATAGGGAATCGAATTTTGCACGGCACGACGAGTTCAAGTTTCATCTAGGTCCCTGTAATTTCATTGCCAGTCTGCAAACCTGAACATTCAAATACATATAATAACTGAAAAATACTGTTTCAGCTTGATAACTTCTAACAAACTTTTTTACAAGGTAGTGTACAAAGTATTACATTAAAACTTTTGGGCAACCAGCAACACGCTTAATTACCTTCAGTTATATCTTACGCTAAGAAAACTATATGCAAATGCAAGTCATCGAATCCATTTTTACCCGACTTCAAAAAGGAGGAGGTTCTCAATACGACCCACTTGTTTATATGGACGATATGATGATAACTTTCTGTCACTGTTATTTATTGCAGTTAGTGGTATTGGATATTGTGTGGGGTAGGTACCACCACTAAAAAGTGAAAAATAAAAACTTTTTACAAAAAAAATTAAAACCGACTTCCAAAAAAACGAAAATTAGAAAACAAAGACACCGACTTCCGAAATTAAAGTTATTTTTCACTTTGTAGTGGTTTTTTTTGGAAGTCGGTTTTAATTTTTTTTGTAAAAAGTTTTTATTAGTTTGATGTTCCCGGCCATTACGTTGTGTCAAGTTTTAAAAACTATAAATGTGAATAACAGTTCCTGTCAATTTCATCATTGCTATTTCTTGTATTCGGGTTAATATTTTACAATTGCGTAAGTTGATAAAAAATGCTATGCAATAGCTTCGCCGGGGCAGTCCCCGAGTGCCACACGTCTTTTTTTTTTTAATGTTTGTTATGCGATTACTCCGCCAATTATGAATTGATTTTGTTTATTCTTTTTTTGTTTGGTAGGCCATACTTCAGAGTCGGTCCCATATACCTAATTAATTTTCCTTGGGGAGTTTTTGAGTTAGCTTCAATAATACGTATTTTTCCTACTTAGAAAAATTTAAGTTATTTGTCACTTAGTTGTGTTTTTTTTAGAAGTCGGTAGTTTTTTTTTTTAGTAAAAAGTATTTTTATCTTCTTACATAAATGTGCGATGACACGAGCCAACTAAACCTGAAACCATACCAATTGGTGTCCGCAGGAAACATCGTGCAAATCGAGTTAGTAGGAAGCCATACATGTGTCGGAAATACCTCCATTTAAGTGTCTAGAGAGTATTGAAGTGTCTTGGACTGTAATAGTTCCAGGCTTTTACGTTGAAAGGAATTTGAACGGTTCTATAAAAATGTGGAAGCAATTTCATTCATCGGTCGTAGGTACCTTTGGAGAATTTTTTACCCCGTCGCAAAAATACATAAAATACATACATACTAAGCGGTCAAACTTAAAACGCTCTTATACGGGTGAACCGATTTGAAAGCGGTTTTGTTTATTTGAAGGCAGGTTTTCTAACGATGGATTTTAGATATATTTGATCAAAATCGGTTCAGCCGTTTGAAGATTATCAGCTCTTTAGTAGTTGATGAATGGATGTGAGCGTCTTCTACAGGTCATTGATTTGAAATTGGGTATACTATTACTTCAATTATATGAGAAGAGCATAGTAACCTTGAATTGATGCTGCAGCATCACCTAAAATTTGCAAGATACCTACCCAATTCACTTACCAACTTACAGCACAGTGTCGTTTGGGCATATTGGAATGGTCTCAATGAATAGGTTATATAGATAGATAATGAAGTCTGGTGATGGAGTAGGAAAGAGAAATTAGAAAATGTTTCTGTCGGAAGTTTTTAAATTTTAAAATTATTTCACTTGTAAAGCAATGCAAAGCGGTTTACTGTACTACGTTTTTATATAGGGACAAATAATTATTTGCTTCCCATTTCTGGCTCTGCGACTAGGTAGAATGAGTAAGCTATCAAGGCTTTAATTAATCAATCAATCCATCAATTCAGCCATCACAGTACACTTCTGGACAATAGGCCTCTTCCAATTTGTGCCAACACAACACCCGGTTTTCCGCCTACCCCATTCAGTTTATCCCCGCTCCCCTTTTTAAACTCTGCCCATATTTTGCCTAACAAAATTGAGCTCTAATGACAAGCAAAAGTCGTATTGTTTTTAATATGGAAAACCACGTTACCTACGACCGCAAATAATAAGTCTTTGTCTAAAAGCAAGAGAAACCTAACATGCCTTTAAGGTTACCACCGAGATCAGCTAATCAATCGAGGAAAACCGACACAGCACGTCAATCATGTGTGTCATCAATACACTACTCATTATGACGCAATTTAGAATATGTATAACTGAAGGTATTTTATAACAGTTTTCCATTGTTTTCGATTGCAAACAAGTCGGTCTACCAACACGCGTAGCATGACCACAATTAAATGGGTTTTCTCGACGGAAGAATAGACCAACCAAAATGATAGATAAACAATCACAATCTGTCATTTTGTCTATTCTTCCGTCGACAAAACCTGTAGAAAACCCGATTCTATGGTTGTCACGCCACGCGTGCTGATGATAAGTTTTTTCTACGGATATCTGCAAAAACGTCGCGGATGCATTGCTATCTCAGAGACAAAGCTGAAATGTGTCAAGCCGGATTACTCTGTTATGTCGTGTCGTGACGCCCTCTGTCGTAGTATTAGCCAATCAAAACTTCTTGTGATTTGACGTAGTCCTGAATAGATTCGTTTAATTCGTGTATCCTGCGTCACGACACAACACGACAGAGTAATGTGTTGGTGGCTTCTCTTAATCACGTGCATGAGTCATAATTGAAAAACCTTTCAGAATACATTTTACTGAATCATTTAGCCTTCATTAAAAGCACCTTCAATCGTATTTCAAACGCTACGACTACAAAAGATTCACCTCGCATACAATTTGAAATTAAAATGCGCCATCTTTTATTCTTCAGGTGCTGAAAAAAGTTTGGTGTCATAGCTAGGCGTCCATTTTTTTTTTCTACTGTCTCTTCCAGTCTTTATATATGACCGTGTTCGTGCTAAGCCTGTACATTGTAGAACAGCTATAGTTTGCGATGTATAGGTTCGACCGATTATAAGTTCACAGTCTATCCATTTAACGTCTAGTACTTATCTAGTTTTTTTTTTCTTTGTTCTGACTGAACTCGAGATTCCAGGTCGTGGATTATGAAAAGCTGTATGTTGGAATGTTCTTAAGGTGGAACTAGTCGCGGGCTCGAACTCAATGGTGGGCATGGCCAAAAACCACGCTGTCTCACCTGGCATCGTGTCCGACAGAGATAGTATCAGTGATGACCAGTTAGAAGCAGGTGTACATGGACAACGTATAGTTCGCGAGCACAGAAACACCGTACCGAAAATTTTTAGTAAAACGAGCGCGTCAAAAATTACCAAAAGGCCTTTGGAAAAAAGGTTTTTCTGAAACACTGACTCCGTTTTGGACTATTTTTTCTTCTATTTCTGATTGTGTTAAGAATTGGCTTGTAAGTTCTACATTCAAGGATTTTTACGAAAAAAAATACAAAGAAGATGAAAAATTCAAATTACCTACTTTCAAGACCTTTTCGATCCCTGTACGATTGTTTGTTTGTTGAACAAACGTTCCCTGGATAGCATACATTTCTATTACACTTTCAGTAGGTGTACCTACTTACTTTAAGTAAGTACCTAAGTAAGGAAGTAGGTATACATAACTAATTAATGGTTGCAAAAACTGCTGAACGCAACGAGACTGCTTTATGCTGGATGAATTTCAGGAAGGAGTCTTATTTATTAGGGAAAAATCGATTGAGTGCCTGGTACATGTTTGCCAACCGCGTCGCGACAGAGGTGAGCGTGTAGCAGGTATTTCAACTATCTACTGGTTTTTTATTATGAGAAAGCAGGTTGGAAAGAGTTCGAACCTGACACGTCACGAACACGTCATTAGAATGACGAGTTTGGGCAGAGCAGGACCCTTTTTAATAAAATCGACAAGCGACAGGTGATACACGACAATCCGACAATCTGACAATTTTGTTTTGTTCCGAGGGGCAATACCTACCCGTAATTTTTAAGAACGTTCGCATTCTAATCTCATTCGCAATCTGTCAAAAATACAACCAATTTACCAAAATTTTTGACAAGTTTGACAGATTGCGCCTTGAATGCGAACGTTTTTTAAGTACGAGAATTCAAAGTCAAAGTCAAAGTCAAATCATTTATTTCAAATAGGCCCTTGAAGGCACTTTTGAACGTCAAAATTTACAAAATAAAGTATTGATTCTACCGCCCCTTCCAAAAGGTAGTTTTCGTATGGAGAAGAATGGGCAAGAAACTCCACCGTTACTCTTTTTATAATGTTTTACAATATTTTGTATAGGTACATTATTTATATAATTATATGTGAAGACGATGCACCTAGAATAAAATTACTGTATAAAGTAAAAAGAATTTAAAGTGGAGCAAACGACAGATAAATTAATTATGTGGTAGATACATGGTGTTCACATATTCACAAACATTGTAAAAATAGACGAATCTACTAAAAAATTACAATTAATAAGTCAGTGTTTATTTCAGTGTTCATAATTGGCCTTGAGGTTTATGTAACAGCATCTGTCGTGATAATTTGACAATTATGTCATCTTTTGACAAACATGTCGCATTCTCAGTGACCTATATTAAATAAAAATAAAGCCATGGGCGCTACCAATAATTTAAACGGTAACCAAGACGCAGAACAAATCTCAAGTGCCTCATCATTTACAACAAAAAACAAAAGAGTCCTACTCAAGAACCACTTCACGTACAACAGTCCCCAATGACTAAATAATTAATAGGTCCATTTAAAAACAGCTGATCGCTCCCTTGTAACAAAGTCCGAGTTCCTTCCTGTGCTATTATCTTATTACACTATTATCCACTTGGGTCGCAATTAAGAGAGGGCAAAGGTCCAATCGGGCGCGGACACCCATCTAAAGATAGTGAGGAAATGTACTGTTTAGTTCACTTGTATGTTTAATGGGGGAGATTAGCTTTGTATGTTTAAAAGAATAGAGGAATTAAATAAAGTAATCCTATCATCTTTGGGGATGACAGGACGAGGCAGTGATAGGCTAGTGGTATGACCGTTGGACTGCGAAGCCATAGGTCTCGAGTTCGAACCTAAGGTACGCACGACTTTTCGGAATCATGTACGTATTGTATAATAATCACTTGCTTCAAAAACGGTGATGGACAACATCGTGAGGAAACCGGCATGCCTGAGAGATATTTCTCGACGGCATGTGAAGCCCGGTTAGAGGCCCAATAGGCGGCTTTAAAACTCTGACACCAGGTTAGTCACTAACCACACACGAACGAAAAGAATAAGAAGATCTTTGGGGTCATTGAAGGCAGTTTTGGTTATCCAAAATTAAGAAAATATTGAACACCGTATGATCTATTGGTAATATTTGTAGGTACTTAATATAGGTAGGTACCTTCCTCGCAAGACCGGTCGCTGTGACGATATACGGGGTGTCCGGGACATCGACGCGAAGCCTGATACCATGGATCCAGTACATGATTCTGAACCCCCCTGCGTTGAAATTTTTCGTCGGTTATTAAAAAAAAAAATCTGCTGCTTCATACATTTTGAGCGCGTAGGTATTGCACTTTTCTATGAAACAGCTGATTTTTTTTTTAATAACCGACGAAAAATTTCAACGCAGGGGAGTTCAGAACCATGTACTGAATCCATGGTAACCGGCTTCGCGTCGATGTCCCGGACACCCTGTATATGGAAGCCAGATTGACGTCCAGCACCTGGACGTCAATCTTAATGATGCTCACATTAAAGGACGTGAAATATCACCATGCTTGGCAAATCATTTGGTGATTTAGTAACTAAAACATAGAAGAATAGTCAAAGTCAAGAAAAAAAAATCAATTAGGCACATAAAATGCACTTTTGAATGTTGACATTTACAAGAAAATGGGATTGAGTCTAGTTGCCCCTTGTTACAAATAAATAAAATTAAATGGACTCAACAGTAAAGGTCTATAAGGAAAATTGCAGAAATCGACATTCGTAAAAGCAGTCCCTTTGACGTCGGTATGTCAAAGTTCAAGGCTACCTGCTTTGTTGACTTACAAGCAAGCAAATGTTGACACGATTTGATTGAACGATTTTATCTGGATAGATTTATAAGAAAACGGTTGGATAAATCGCAAATTTTACAATGTGGAGACTACAATACAACTATAAATGAAAATACTGGCACTACTTATGCATAAGAGTATTTTGGAACTATCGAATAAATCCTAGCATCGAAATTAGAACAATGAGTTTTTCAAACAAATTAAATAGTAGTGTATGCCGATCCACCCTGAGCCTATAAATTCCGTTTATCCAACTAGGTCTAGGGTGGATTGTTGGACATACGTTTCCGAGTATCCACCTTAGGTTGGATTATGCCGACCCGAGCCGACTATGGATTTTGCCGATCTTCTACTGGCTATTGACTAAACTATTGAATATATTCGATTCAACTTTTGTATGCAGAATGGGAACGTCATTACAGACACGCCATTTAACTTATTGTTGTATTGTCTTCTCCACCTTGTAGACCAAACTATAAGTAATAAACTATAAGTATAAAGAAACCAGTGTCTTCTTTAAGTCATCATCATCGGATGATTGCATCATTTCATTGCATGCTTTCAATGCATTATATTTGAAACTGTTTTAATAGTTTGAAGAGTATACTCCCCTTGCATGATGATGGACTGCCTCGTTGGTTTAGTGCTCGCAAGCGCTACTGCTGAGCATGAGGTCCTGTGTTCGATTCCCAGGTCGGGCAAAGCGTCATTGGGTTTTTTCATAAGGAATTTCTCAGTGGCAGGTAGCAGCCCGGGGTCTGGATTTGTGCCCAGTTGATGGCAATAGGCTCGCCCTCTATTGCATGGGACTTAAACATAAAATTCGATTTAAAGTTAATGGCGGCTCGGAAAGTAGCCGCTCGCTGCGCAGTACCCCACCCCTCACCCCCCATGAATTTGTAACTGCGCAGCGACTCGCCTCATGTTCCGAGCTGTCATTAAGTTTGAATCGCACTGTAACAGGCGAAATGTGGGTGTACCTACTATGGGCACACTTCTGCCAAACTCTTCGGGGAAACAAAGCGTGATGTTATGTTATGGTGTACTTAGCTGTTTCTTGGAAATTTGTTGTCCATAGAATAACTAAAGCCAATAATAGTTCTGCATGTTGTCGCAGTACGTTTCTGGAAGCGAAACTTCATGACACAGTACCAGAAGTTTAAAACTCAGTCTTTAGGAATAGGTACTTACTCGTAAATCCCGATGTACCAGCCTAGATTCTGAATTTAAATCTGAAACTAGATTGTATTCATTGTGATGAGTATGAAATCTTGGAGCAGTGGTGGCCCAGTGGTAACGGCTCCGACTTACGAGTTGTAGGTCGTGGGTTCGAACCCAAGCAGGCGCTTTACTTTGTGTAAATAATTTCATCACCACTGCTCTCAAAACGGCGAAGTTTTTTAAGACATCTTAGAACCAAAAAGTTCGAAGACATGTGATATCTACCAACCCGCATTGGGCCCGCGTGGTAGATTACAGCCCACTCCCTCTCACAGAGTGGAGGCCTGTGTCCCAGCAGTGGGAACATTAATAGGCTGATTCTGATGAAATCTTTAGTCAGTTTTATATCGAGATTTATACTTTAGCAGCGTTTTAGAATACGGGTTACAGTCCGAGAGGTCCTTTCAATAAGTATCTATAAAGTCAGTCACCTAAACTATTCCTGGATATGCGAAATGACTCGTTATACATATATGAGAACGATTCCTTAATATGTTGAGGTCATATGACTCAGATAATCCGGACGGCGGCGGGCGGCGCGACCGATAGGTCACTCGGCCACCCGTCTATGGCTTCTGCAGAGATGTCAAACTGATTAGAACTGGTTGGGTTTTCCTAAATGCCAAGTAGGTACAGTACGACACAACTTAGATGTAGCATCGGCAAAATTCGTAAAACCGATCACCATTCGAACTGAGTGCGCCTTCAAAATCACCAATCGCTATTACTGCTTTAGATGAAAATTTTATCTTTCGAAAACGCAATAACTTGTAAAGTCATAAAGCCAAATACATTCGTAAAATTGAAATGAATGAATGAAAATTTTCAAATCTATGCTACTTCTAAGTTGTGTCGTACTGTACCTACTTGACTCAACTATTTCCTTCCGCGATGGCATCGCATAAAGCTGCATGTGTACGGTACGGTGAGACGCCGTACGCCGAACGGGCGTCCAAACAAGCGTTCTTGGAACGCTCTGATTCGAAACGGAGGTACGGTGCGGACAAAAGAACATATCTGGATGCAGCTTTAGAACTCCAAGGAAAATGACGAATTGATATCTTCTAGCTGCCTGCTGGAAGAACACAATTTTCTGTTTTCAAATGTTTCAAATTCAAATGACAAAAAACATGTTGTCTCATTGGCTATTTTGAATTATAACATAACATAACATCACGCGTTGTTTCCCCCAAGGGTTGGGCAGAGGTGTACCTGTAGTAGGGGCGACCTTATTCCTTCTTATCCCGGACACAAATCCAGACTCCGGGCTGCTACTGAGAAATTCCAGATAGAAAACACCCAAAAACACTTTACTCGACCTGGGAATCTAACCCAGAACCACATGTTCAGCAGTAGCGCTTGCGACCACTAGACTAACGAGTCATTTTGAATTTTGTCAGCTATGTTTGAGGAAAACATCTTGTGGAAACCAGCATGTTACCTACAAAAAATTCGAAGATATGTGACATCCACCAAACCACACTGGGTCCGCCTGGTGGATTATGGGTCACTCCCAGCAGTGGGATGGCTTATAGGCTAATTATACTTATGCGGTTCTTTTTATGGCAGAGTACCACATAACGTAGTAATATCTGGGTACCGGTACTTTTTTGGTACCTTTTCTAGAAATGAAAACTAGCTAGATCGATTTATCACCCCCGCATACTACTCGTAAATTTCATGAAAATCGTTGGAGCCGTTTCCGAGATTCAGATTATATAATTGATATATAATCTCATACATAACAATCAGAAAAATATATAAGAATTGCTAGTTTAAAGGTATTAGATAGATAGATGTGCCTAGAGGCGCCTCTACACAGCTACACAGCATACAGCTGTAAAAAGCTACTAACAATTATTTTTAGAAGCCAAATGATGTCCTACAATGTCAAAGAGCTATTTCTGTGCCTATTAACGAAAGTGTTATTTCAGGAATTAAAATTGTATTTCATTGAAATAGAAGGACGAATTCCTAAAGTGACGGTTTTCTGCCATATCTTACCTCCTTTGCTTACCGTCGCACTGGGAACGAAAAAAGACTGTCGAAGACATTGGAGCTTAAAGAAAGTGTCAGTTTTTTGCTTGAAATGGCTTCTAACAGCCAATATTATGTATAAATATATCATAGGATACAATCTGGTAGGCAAATTGGCAACTTACTTATACATTTTTTTTTTAATAACCGTCACTTTAAAATTTAAGCTCCAATGCCTTCAAGAGCCTTTTCTCGATCCACAGTGCGTCGGACTGAATAAATCTTCACTCCTATGTAGTTTTCAGTTTAAATAAGACATAAATTTTAAATTGAGACCACTCAAACAAGTGCATAGATCTTCTATAAAATATCATATAATAGACAGGATGTGCAATGATATTTCCAATGCAGCTATTGTAAGAGACGATGTATGGCGATCCGGAAGACATAAATTGATCAAGCTAATTAGAGATCAACGCCCTTACGGTCAGAGGTCTCAGCAGTTAGCAGTACACCAGTCATGCGAGCTAAATATGCAGATATTTATGTGTATATGGAAGAATATGTAGATCAATATTAGTTACACATAATAACATCACGCCCGTATTCCCCGAATGGTATAGGCAGCGGTGTAGGTAGGTACTTGAGTAAAAAGATAGAATCTTCCGCTTAACCGTTACACTGGCCTTCAGGAGGCCATAACAATTAAAAATCTATTGTGTCTCGTTAATGATAATTGAAGGTATACTTATCTATGGTTTTTCTTATCATACATGAAGACTTTTATGAGCTTGTACTGCGGATTCGAGATTTTTATTCGAATATCAAAAAATATTTGACCTAGGTTTTATGGGGGTGGTGAAAATTGATTTGCTGTTACAATGTATAGTAA
Source organism: Conistra vaccinii (assembly GCA_948150665.1). NCBI lineage: Eukaryota > Metazoa > Arthropoda > Insecta > Lepidoptera > Noctuidae > Conistra > Conistra vaccinii. Next base: position 5,265,412 of record OX411328.1, read on the forward strand.
ATCCTCACCTTATTTATAACAAAACAAATAAAAATCCTAAACATAGGTTAACCTACCAAAAAGATAAGTAGTTTAAGATCTATAATTACTACAGGACATCTAGGGGAACAACGGGAATACACGGAATCATTCATGTAGTTGGTGAAAATAAAAAACAAACTGCGTAAAATGTTGCATTTAAAAAGACGTTAAGTTCCTACAAAAAGAGATGCTCTATACAGCGTGTTTTCTTTTTGTGTATTTTCGGCTCCCATTCGACCTTTGAGCAACTTGATCCGCACATCACTCACACTTTCAAACACGCTGCAAAAGGTTAGTCAAAAGCAATTGAAAACGGCTTTTTTTTTGATTAAATTGTTCACATTTTCGCTTTAGTTCACAAATAAACGCCTGTCTATATGAACTTTCAAAACGTAAAAACAAATATGGAAAAGTTTTATTTATTTTGGTAACGTGATCATTAGTATTAACTTTGAATATTTCTGTATGTAATTAAATACAGTGAATAAAGAAATATTATTATATTCTAGGTCAGTAGGTACTTGTCAGACTAGTATATCAATGTGGTGTGGTGTGATGTAGTTTGACAAGTTAAAGTCAATAATAAAGTAAATTTTGGGAAATTAATTGTTCATATCAAATTGCTTACCAACTTAAAATGTCCGTATGTTCAAATGACAGCTGTCATTGTTTAACAGTTGTATGAAATCCTATGACAGCCGGGACCAACAGCCTAATGTGCTTTCCGAACCACGGGTTCTTGGTATGTAAAGATGGCCACCCATTCTCATACCTAACGCGGCAAGCGTAACCTAACCAGCACCCTAATTACGTAATGCACGATCAATTTTAAATTGAAACCAATTGAATAAGATTGGCAGTCCATTGCTTCATAAGTTCGATAAAAAAAATTAAGCAGATTATTTTTGTCGAACTTATGAAGCAATGGACTGGCAATCTTTTTCAATTGGTTTCAATTTAAAATTGATCGTGCATTGCGTAATTGGGGGGCTGATCGATCGACCGCCACAAAGTTAAGTTATTTTTTTTTAACATAACTTAATAACACGCTTGTTATCCACGAAGGGTTAGTCAGTGATCAGTGGTGTATCTATAGTACACCCACATTTCGCCAATTTTGTTTAAGTTTAAGTCCCATGTAATAGGGGGCAAGAATTTTAGGGGTGGAAATTTTTCTTCTTTTTTTATTTTGCACACATGCTTTTCCAATTCACTTTAGACATTGGCAGAATGTTCGACATTGGCTTTGCTTGCCATAATAAGAAATAGAAAAGAATACAAGCACAATTGCAGGTCACGTCGGGTAAGTATTTATTCACTTGGCAACATAACCATGTTAAATCGGGTTTGCCCCACTTCCGTCAAGAAAAAGCTTTTGCAGGGCTTCATTCTGTAAAACTTGATTAGTTTTAATTCAGCCAAGTTAATTAATATAGTGCCAAGTGTGGTTCCCTCTGGAAGTGAATCTTTATTCTTAATTAAATCGTATTTTATTCCTCTTAATAGTTTTTGCTACTCGCTTTGCAGAGAAATTGTGTATCTAGTAGAAACGCAGTATTCATTTCAAGTAAATTGTTTATTTTGAATGATTTCTTTTCAGTATTGACGAAAAGGGTTATAATTTTATTATTCACAATATAATCTTAATTATGTTGGGTAGGTACTTAATCTATATTCAAGTATGGGCAATCTAAATTCAAGTTATTTTGAAGTAAAAAAAGTGCAAAATTTAAAAAACCGATGAGTTCCTTCTTCAATCTTTCGATCGGACGTAATTAATTGTTTGTTCCTTGATAAGCACATCACTTCAGAACGGCTGGACCTATTTGGCAAATTATTATTTCATAATCTTCGTAATAGTCCGAATCAGTTACTAACGGAAAGTAAAATTGGAAGTTTCCCGGAAATATTTCAAATTCGGAAAACCTAAATGTCCCTTTTTTAGGGTTCCGTACCCGCAGGGTGACAAACGGAACCCTATTCATAAGCCTCTGCTGTCCGTCTGTCTGTCAGCGAGCTCTATCTCATGAACCGTAATAGGTAGGCAGTTGAAAATTTCACGGATTGAGCATTTCTATTGCCGCAAGAGCAACAAATAATAAAATTAAAAAATAAAGGGGGGTCGCCATACAATAAAATTAAATTTTGAAAAAAAAATAATCTGTCCCTGGCATGTGGGGTATCATTGTCTAGAGCTCATCAAGTAGAAAATAAATATAATTTTTATTTATTTTTATCTTCAAAAATGATGAATTAGGGGGCCGTAGAAGTTGTCTGTTTTAGACCATTTTTGTACGAGCTCTATCTCAACAACTAAACAAATTAGGAATTTGAAACTTGTGTGTATCATGTACCATATACTGTTTATAATCAACAAATACTAAAAACGCCGATTAATAACGTATTTTATATAATATGGGCGATTTACTGCAACTTAAAAATAATATTTTGTATTTCATGCTAATATTATGCGATAAAAATTCCACAGATAACTATTTACTAGTCGGAGTAATGACATGGAATTAGTAAGTACCTACTATCATGGCAGCATATACTATTTCGATCATTTAAATTTCGATCATCCAAAAAGGTCTACAAAATAAGCTCTCTTCAAAAGATTTTAAAACCGGCCAGTATTTTTTGAGTTTAAGAACTTTATCGACTTTTTTCAAAGTATCCCTAGACGGTCTTGATGTGTGTACTCGTACCTCATGTTAAAACTACACTCCAATAGACAATAATATTCAGTAACATTGAAATGAATGGTGGTACATACAGGGTACTTGCAGGGTACTATTCAGTTACCTTAAAACCGTTGTGGATACAATTTCATATTGAGAAAACTTATTTGTGTAAAAATATTCAGCCACGGCGGCCAATCTCAATGGAGACTAGCCTTTGGCGTGGGAGATATTATAGTGCACAAGTGTATGCGCAGACACGAGTGCACTCTCTCTTCCCTCACTCTCATAGTCCGATGGGATGTGTAAAAATAATTTTTATTTTCGCTTGAGTTTAGATTTCGATAATTTTTTTTGTTGGTACATTGGCGTGTGCTAGCTGTCATTATGGCAAATATATTTTATTTAATGTTTTGTGTTGAGTAATGTAAAATATTTGCATACTATTGTATAGAATCAAGTTTTTTTTCGTAACTGAACAGACAGCTGCGCTGCTGGCGAGTTTGTTGTGCCACTTCTTCTTTCCAGCAAAAGCGCTAGGAAGTGGTGAAGGGCGGGCGTTTTTGGGGGACTATCTTATGTAATTTTGACGTTCGAAAAGTGCTGATTCTCAGCCTAGTTTGAATAAATGACTTTTGAATTTGAATTATGACTATCAAAAATAACGTAATACCTGTATTGACGGAATGTTGTAATTAAAATTTGGCGTACTACTTACATTCTATTTTGTACAATATAGTCTGATGTAGCAAGAGAAATCCTTTTATTTAAAATAACTAGCTTTACCCGGCCCGGCTTCGCACGGTTAGCACTAAGTAGGTACTTATCTACGGCGCACCTACCTTTCCTAATTACATATTTCTACCTAATTACCTACCCTACCTATCTAACCTAACCTACCTACCCTACATATCTACCTGCTTACCTACCACATATACCTATTTCAATCAATCAATCTTCCTAGCCTTTTTCCCAACTATCTTGGGGTCGGCTTCCAGTCTTACCGGTTGCAGCTGAATACCAGTATTTTACATGGAGCGACTGCCTATCTGACCTCCACAACCCAGTTACTGTTACAACACATATACCTATTTATACCTACTAATACTATGTTAGTAGCAAATAAATAACTTTGAATTTAGTTAATGCATGTTACTAAAATAAATGAAATAAACTTCTACACCTATAATTTAACACAACAACATTTTTTCATTAAAATTAGACAATTTCTTTATAAATCTTTATGTTTTTTTATAGCGCCTCTGTTGTTACCTTTACGAAAGTATTACAAAAATGCATAGTGTTAAATCTTGTACGACATGGTATGGAACCCTTCGTGTGCGAGTCCGACTCGCACTTGACCGATTTATTATATGATTTTTGTATGAATTAATGACAACATCTGTAGGGTCAGCTAGTGTTTCATTATAAAGATCGGTTATTTGTTAAACGTACTGTACGTAAAAGGTTTAATTAAGGTAGGAAAGTTAGGTTCTTCTATCTACCTACCTATGATAGGCACCTACATTACATTACAGAACCAATAATACATACATTTTGTATTATACTCGTATATTTATTTGACAGTGTCATGTTCAAATGAGTCAGAATTATCGAATTTTGATTAGAGCACAGGTGCTCAGAGTGTGTCACCTTCTTAATTGAATTGGCAATATTGGCACGTACCTACGTTCTGCAATACAAAACATACTTACATACTGATTCGCTGCTTATTACCTGTTCCAATAAGTAAAGGTAATACCTATAGATTTATGGTACCTAATATTTTTTCTCGTTTTTAATCATTCTTTTTTTATGAATCACCCTGTACCTATAACCTTTTCAAAGTAGGTATATGAGCGGATAGTCTGGGTACCGGTAGATATTAGGTATATTAAAAATATGAGTGGCGATGTGATTCACGCATCTGTTAATTACCAGATTTTACCTACGTAGATGTTTATGTACAGAGAAGATATTATGGTATAATCAGTGTGACTCAACTATATTAATGGTTATAACCATTACAATTAGCAGGAACCAGGTTTAGTACCTAACTTCATACCTACATATTATTATGTCTATAATTATTTTTAAACTCAATTATATCAAATCGATTTTATAATTTTTTGCTACACATATTTATTTATTTATTATTTATTTACACACACTATAAAACTGATTTACATCCGTAAGACGTACTCGTAACATAAGGTTCAGTTGAAAACCAGCGTCAGGCACTAATTGTCTGGCATTTATGCTGAACTGGGCCTATTTGGCGCAGCCATGTGGCATAATATATAATACTGCTTTAGGGCTTGTACACAAAACTGCGATGTGATTTCGCAAAAGTCAGCGACGGCACCCTAAGATTTTCTTCCGAAGCTTCTGCGTTGCGAATGCACATCGCGCCGCGCCGCGCGCCGGTTCGCAGTTTTGTGTACAAGCCCTTAAGCTTTTTCTGTTTTTACTTTTACGTTTATGTGAATATTGTGTGCCTTAACCTGGGTCAAATTTATTTTCTTTCTTTCTATCATCATCCACTGTAGAGCCTACACAATGAAATATAATTTAATTAAAAACATAATAACATATCTCACAACTTGGAACGTCAAGAACGGCAGTCGCTCCATGTAAAATACTGGTATTCAGCTGCATCCGGTTAGACTGAAAGCCGACACCAACATAGTCGGGAAAAGGCTAGGCAGATGATCTCACAACTGCTAGTAAAAATAAACACTCCTTTGACTCGTTCATGTCCTATTTTCATATTCAAAATTACTAACATTAAACTAGACAAGCTCAATGTTCATTAGTGCTTTTCATCCATTTCGCACGGTAGCGACTCATATCAACTACACACACACTATAATGAGAATCCTTTGATAACTTTCCCTTTGTTCAACTTATTTCAAATAGGATATCAAGTTACGTAAGAAAGGAAAACTGATGAGCATCTGTTCAAGTAACTATGCTTATACGACTGCGATGGGAACTGTGGAAACATGCGTCATTAGAAGTTTCTCCCAAAATCGGATGGTGGCGCGTGTGTTGGATCATTCGGTTCCCTACAAAATAGCTGATCCAAGCATTATGCTCGTAAACAGGCACCGTCAGTTGAGACTGGTCATCTCTTATCTGCCAGGGCTTATATTTAATTTTATATTTTGAATTGTTTTGTATATTGTTCTTACATATATAGCAACAAGAATAATGTACCCAGGATTTTGTAATATCTTGATTTAAAAGAGCGTCCTTGGAGTTCCTTGCCCGTTCGCGTAAATACAAAAGCGGATGCAACACAGACACCCATAGTCTGTGCTGCATCATGTCACGTATGGCTTAAAGCAGTAATAGTCCGTCCGAACCCAGTTGAACACAGCGGTTTGTAGTGCAGCCGCATTGGAACAAAAAAAGCTCTACAATAAAGAATGTATAAGTAAAAAGAACTGATTCACTCCATTTCATTCCAACCCTCAGTAATTACCGCTGCCCTTATAAAACCAAATCCACAGTGCCTTTAAAAGCAACTCTAAATTTACTGAAACTCAAAGGTTACTAAAATTAGAACGGTAAGAGCAGCCTCGGCTTCCATAAAGCGAAATTTCGCTTGAAAAAATTCTAAGTACTCATTTTATTACGCCTGAGACTTCCAAGAGAAATAATATTCCTTGAAAAAACGTAAAATAGGACGTGCTAAATGCTCAAAGTTGTTCGGGGCCGAGTTTCAGTCTAGCTACATTTTAAGGCATTTTGCATATAATTCGTGCCTGTGACGTCGCTTGTTATAAAGTAGAATGCTAAACAAATTAAATCTGGAGAGGAAAGCCCGGGTAAGTGGAGTGTTTTAAATTAATTTGTAAGTGTTTGAACTTTGCCGGCTCGGTGGTGTAGTTAGTAATAATATTGCTACAACCTACTACCTACATTTTAAACCGTTCGTCATAGTAAACAGAACAAAATTGTTTATTACCCTTAGTTCTACTTACTTGGTTTTTGGTTGAAGTAATGGCACGGCCAAGTTAGCCGTAGAACCGATGACCGTTAGAATACGACCGAGAGTTTTTGAACAAAGACCGCGAATCGGCAAACTTGGAAGGCTGAACTCAGGCTAGGTGGCGAGTAGAGTGAGAGTAGCCGAAGATTGGAGAAGGGGCATGTCCACCAGTAGACTATCAACCCACCCAATATCAAATCGCGTGGAGCTCCTTAAGTTCTGTGTTGAGCTCCACGATTACACATGCATTCCTGACTGGTCAGGTCCACTCAAATCTGTGTGGCTCTTTCCTCAAAATACCATCGAAGGCGTTAATCTGTATGGTCATCACATGATCTGACCAAGACAATAATGTCTAGACTTTAAACGTCACTGACCTCTGAGTTTCTTTCGGTGTTTCTTCTCAGAGTAGTCAGATAGGAGACAACGATCTGTCTAATTCTAAAAAAATATGTTTGACGTGTAAAAGTGTTTGTACAAACTTACAAAAATAAAAGCCTCCGGTCATAAAGGGCGTGCCTAAGTAGTAGACCTACACTCAAGGATAGTAAGCGTATGTTTAATGACTTTCCTACAAAGTACTTAGTAGACCTAGACAGTCATTAACGGTCGCTCCAACATAAATTACATTTGAGATAAAAAAATGTCTATCCTTTAGGTATGTACCCGCACATTATCTGACTATTGAGGACAGTAGAGCATTGCATGTAATGGGCTACGAAGCCTTTCTGATGCCAATAATTATTTTAAAACTTACGCTATAAAGTTTTTTTCGTAATGCTCAAAAAAGGCGAATATAAAAGTATGCCTAGCAATCTACTGATAACGAAGGTCATATATTATTATTGTTAACCAAAAAGGTGGAAGAAGCCATGTAGCAATATAATAAGCTACTTGAAAAAAAAAAGTCAAACTTAATTGACAATGAAATATTTTTTTTTATTAATCCTTTTTAACAAACAGAGCATATATTTTTGTCAAGCTGCTGAAAGCATCTATAAATATAGACACACGTCATAGACTGCTTCGAGTAAATTTTATAACTTTATTTACTCCAAAAAACACTATTCCCAATCCACACAATACAGAATACCTATCATTCTCCACCAGAGCTGGGCAAAATACATGCTTTGCTTTAATTAAAATACAAATTACAAAATACTATTTCGCACTTATTTAAAATACGAATTACAAAATATGTTTAAGTCGTGTATTTGAAATACAAAATACAGTATTTTAACTATTTTAATTTAAAATACAAATTACAAAGTACAGTCTGGTGTTAGATTAGGCATATAAATAGAATAGAACTAATCCAACCCAGCCTAAGGCAAAGGGAAGCCTTAAGTAAGCCTGGAGCCATAAGTATTTGAAATACTAACTACAAAATACCTCAGCGTCAGGTATTTGAAATACCAATTACAAATTACATTTATAAGAAGTAATTGAATTACAAATACCAATTACGTATTTGTATTTCAATTACGTATTTTAATTACAAGTAATTCAAATACTGCCCAACCCTGTTCTCCACACAAAGCCCTGATCACTATAGTATCGTGAGTCAAACGCTTCTGGAATATATCAACGCCACGCATTATCGGGAAGTTTTCAGTAGACAGGCTATTCACACTGTCAAATTGTTGCTAATGCTACGCTTTGTGTTAGTTTTCGATTTCGTGATGAGTCAATAGACGATTTTGGCCACAGCAACTGCATTATAATATAGTTCCATGTCCATGGAAGATCTGCAATTAAATGTGCTACTTTAACATTTGTGTTTTTCTGTTCTTAAAAAAACCAGTACCCGGTCACGGTAGTACACGGTCAGTCAGAATTTGAATCGTTTTGAAACAGATTGCTAATCCATTGATTCATAAGTTCGAAAAAAAATCTGCTCAACAACGTATATAACGCAATTTGAACTGTCAAAATGAAACAGATTAGTCGGAATCATTTACGAAAATGATTTGCGTAATTAGATTGGTGGTGTGTTCAGGTGTGTCCTCATAAAGATTTCAAGTGAAATCGAGGCTTTTTCATTTTAGCTACTTGTTCACATGAATATAAGTACACACAGTACTTGTTCACAGATGAATAACGAACTCAAATTCACAGACTTAACTAAACGTACTTTATTTAGCATCATATAAAGTATAGTGTATAGAGATATTGCAGTGGATAGAGTGCCGATAGTATTACCGGCGTATTAGTGGCGCTGCCTCGACCCAGCTAAAGTGCCGTAAGCATTGCATTGTCACTGTGACTGAGTCACTGTCACTTGTTATTTTGTTTGAATGTTGAGGTTTAGTTCGCTGGAAAATACCACAACCCCAACACATACATTCTCTTGTGCCTAAAAGAACCTTGGTACTCGCCGGACGCTAACGCGGCACCGCTCGCTCGGCTCGTGCATTGTGTTGCCACAGTTCTAACCTACCTTCCAGCCATTTTTATTTGCTAAGCCTAGGGGTTATGGCTACACTTAAGTTAAGCCGGCTATAGATGAAAGAAATTAACATACTTAAGCTTCTCCTCAAACATAAACTCATCTTTTGATATAATTATCAAAAACAAATACGATCCATCAATACAAAGGGCAGCGAACTAACCTCAACAATTAAATAAAATAATAAGTGACAGTGACAATGACAATGCCATGCTTACGGCTCTTTAGCCGGGTCACAGATAATATAATACTACGTACAGATACCCAACCCCATACAAAGAAATGCGACCTCCCTAAGTCGGGCTATTGTCTGGCTACAGCATAAATGTGGTACAGTAATTTAAAACGCCATCTATTGCAAAGAGCCCTAAACAAAAAGGTTTTAACTTTTTTTGTTGAAAATACGAGATTTATGAGTTACAATAGATAAATCAGCATTAAACAAGGAAGTTTTGATTTTTACTAATCTTACTTCAGTCAAAATCTTCCGTTTATCGTTTTTTAGTGACTGTTAATTTCATAATTGTTACCTATGCTGCCATCTACGATATTTTTTCAAGACTAATTATAATTTGTTCGAATTGGTACCCCATGGCCGGGTCGAAACAGCGCCACTAATACGCCACAAATAGCGGCACTCTATACACTTCCTTAAACTATCACTTAAATAAACCTTAATTTTTCAAGAGCATGCAGTGTTTTCTCTTTCTCACCCAACAGTTGACTGGTAGAGAATCCCTAAGGTAGGTACTACCTAAGTACTACGTACCTTCTACAGCAAAAGTTTAAATAAATAAACATTCCACATATAGACACGGACTCGCAGCAAACGGTTTTCCTCGTCATTAAAATTTCAACCCACACTTTATTTACCGGTAACGCAGTGTGGGCGTCAGATTACAGAAATATTTTCGCACACAAATCCTACCAAATAATTTCGGCTTAGATTTTCGATTTTGTTCAACACCTACGTCAAACTTGACTTGACAAGTGTTTCAAAAATCAATCAATCTGCCTAGCTTAGCTATAGGCTTTTCCCAACTATTTTGGGGTCGGCATATTTTTGACGAAAGAACCACACAGATTGAGTGGACCTGTCCAGTCAGTGCACGCATTTATCAGTAATCGTGCAGCTCAACTCAAAATTTAAGGAGCTCAACGATTCGAAGCATTGCAAGGAAACATGGACTTTTCAATGTGCTAAAATCCTGGACGCGTACCGCAAGGGATACCAGAACCATAGAAAAAAATAAAACTACGGAGTGTCATTTCATTTCCTATGCCTTAGTTTTCAAAACCTCATTCCTCCAAAATGAATAATTTCTGCACTGCAAAAACAGGAGTACGGATTAACTTTTTTTTCCAGAAATGCGCTGTTGCACGGTAGGGTCGTACTCGTACCACAATCTGTTAAAATGAGGTCGTCGAGACGATCCGCGGGACGTATTCAACCTGCCCGTTAATTAGTTTGTATTCTTAACCGCGGTATGCGTTTGGGGCAGCTGTTTGTGTTCCGGTCTGATGGTGTTTTTTTTACAGGTTTCACGTAGTGTGTGTTTACTAAGTAGTTCAGAGGGTTTTGTGGTCAGTTAGTATATCATTGGTACTGATTTTAACTAGAATAGAATACAGGGTGACAGCGAAATTCGACCTATTCCTTGAAAGGGGTTAGACTAGAGGTCCTTAGCAACAAATTAAGTCCAGTTAACTAGGGGTCAAAACTGGATGGATCTCCAGCTGTGACGGTTCTTCGATTTTTTAGATTTTTTTTGACTCGTCAACAAAAACAATTAATTATGACAAAAATACTTCACATTTAATTGATAATTTTCTAAAAGCTGAAAACTGCTGCATTTAAAAAAATGCTTGCCCAAAACTTAAAAAATCTCAGAAATAGGTAAGTCTTTAGTAGCAATGATTTTTAATGATTGTATTATTCACGAAAATTGAAGTAGCTATTGGAATTTTTTTTTTAAAAAGAACGGGATCTAGAGAATGAAGTTTTTGTCCAGGATGGATTTTCAAAACCGGATGAACACCTCTGAATTCAAAACCTACTCAAGATCCAACTTGTACCTATTTTACATTTGAAAATAGAAAATTATGAACATTCCAGAAATAATAAGTAAGTATGTACAAGACAAGCCGAATCACAATAAATGGAGCTTCTCTGCAGGCTTTACCAATACAATTTTATTTATAAAATAAATTCTTTTGATGTCTTTCAAAGTTTTCTGAGAAGAATTTCCATCCTACGTATCGAATCGAATAAAAATAACAATGGAAATACACAAGTGTTTCTTTTGTTCGTTGAATCAAAGCTAAATGTTACCTTCCGATATGAATAAAAATACCAACAATTGACCTTTGAATTTCTCGAGATAAATTATTGACTGGAATTCAATAAAAATTCATCCCAGCCCACCTGAATTCTGCAACGGTCTCTATCTCTGAACAGTCCTAAACAAATTCCGACAATTTTGGGATGAAAGGACGTTGGTAAACATCCCGACGAAATTATTGATGTCGTTTAAGGTTGCAAAAAGCTAACATCTTACAGCTGAAATGAGGATTCGAAGGCAAAAAGGCATTGCTGATTTTTTTAAATCTATAAAATGGAAGCGTGTTTGAGGTACTTTGATGCTTTTTCTGCAATGTAGGGTAGGTTCCTTATGCAAAGCGGACTGCTTTGGATTTTTCTTTTAATTAATCTGCCTAGCTTTGTTCTATCTATGTTGCGGTCGGTTTCCAGTTGAGTTGTTTTAATGCTTTTTCTGCAATGTAGGTAGGTTCTTTATGCGAAGCGGACTGCTTTGGATTTTTTTTTTCAATTCATCTGCTTAGCTTTTTCCTAACTATGTTGGGGTCGGCTTCCAGCTGAGTTGCTTTAGTTATTTTTCTGCAATGTAGGTAGGTGCCTTATGCGAAGCGGACTGCTTTGGATTTTTCTTTAAATTAATATGCTTAGCTTTTTCCTAACTATGTTGGGGTCGGCTTCTAGCTGAGGTGCTTTAGTTATTTTACTGCAATGTAGGTAGGTTCCTAATGCGAAGCGGACTGCTTTGGATTTTTCTTTTAATTAATCTGCCTAGCTTTTTCCGAACTATGTTGGGGTCGGCTTCCAGCTGAGTTGCTTTAGTTATTTTTCTGCAATGTAGGTAGATTCCTTATACGAAGCGGACTGCTTTGGATTTTTCTTTCAATCAATCTGCCTAGCTTTTTCCCAACTATGTTAAGGTCGGTTTCCAGTGTAGACGGATGCAGCTGAATATCAGTATATTACATGGAGCGACTGCCTATCTGATCTCCACAACCCAGTTAATGGGTAACACGACACCTCCTCGATATTAAGACTGGTGTTCAGACTTTTGGGTTTCTGACCCGTGACGATGGTCAAAGATTTACGAATGACAGCCGGGACTAACGCCTTAACGTGCATTCCTAGCCACGGCGGCTAATTATTCTCTTGAATCATCTCCAGACAGATACACAATATCATTCATCTACAGACAATTATTTGCGAAGAACAGAGACAGCTGTCCCGTGTCCGCTATAAAAGCTGCACTAGAAGTAAAGCTTAGGCTCCCTGGCTGGAGGCTTTTAGTGTAGTAGCTAAAGGCAGCCACAGGGAAGTCCGGTTAAGCAGCTAGGACCTTAGTGGTCAGCTGCGAGATGCCCGTATTAAAATTAAAAAATAAAGCTTAGGTACTTACCTATAAATTATAATCCAAACCGGCCAAGTGCGTGTCGGACCACGCACAATAAAGGGTTGTAGTTGGGATGAATTTACCTAAAAAAAAACTTAACATTGTAGTTGAAAAACATGTTCTCCGATACATAGATATACGTCACGGTCAATTCTCCAACTACAGTTTATAATCGCAATTTTTTTTTGGTTTGATGAAACTATAAAGGAGAATGGGCGCTATTGTATGGGCTCCGTCCCCAGACTGTATCAAATTGAGCAATACGTCTTTTTAAAGCTTATTATAATGGCTTTATTTTATTCTATTACACCTACCACCGCACTCATGCAGGGGAAGAACTACGAATGATAACATTTTTCTTCAGAAAAAAAATATTTTCTCTTAGTTTACCATCGTCCACCTCTTTTGCCCTGCATATATCCTGGGTTATGCCTTGCTAGACTATTCTATCCATCCAAAGTTTTTTTTTTTCTATTTTAATTAGGGCCTTTTAGGCCCGAACAGTAATAATTACAGATCGACTCCCTTATCGTCGTTCTTGTATTTACTAAAATGTCATCATCATCATCATTTCAGCCAAAAGACGTCCACTGCTGAACATAAGCCTTCCTCCAAGCACCGCCTCTTCGACCGATTTGTGCTTCCCGCATCCAGCGGATTCCTGCGGCCTTTACAAGGTCATCGGTCCATCTTGTGGGAGGCCTTCTAACGCTTCGTCTTCCGGTACGCGGTCGCCACTCCCAGAACCTTTCTGCCCCATCGGCCATCTGTTCTACGAGCAATGTGCCCTGCCCATTGCCACTTAAGTTTGGCAATTCTTCGAGCTATGTCGGTTACCTTGATTCTTCTACGGATCTCTTCATTTCTGATTCGATCACGTAGGGAAACTCCAAGCATAGCCCTCTCCATTGCCCTTTGGGTGACTTTTAGCCTTCTGATAAGACCCATTGTGAGCGGCCAGGTTTCAGTGCCATAAGTCATCACTGGCACTGACACGCACTGGTCAAAGACTTTCGTCTTGAGACACTGCGGTATGTGGGACGAGAAGATATTGCGTAGCTTTTCAAACGCTGCCCAACCGAGTAGGATTCGACGATTGACCTCTTTCTCGAAGTTGGACCTACCTAGCTGGACAGTTTGTCCTAGGTAAACATACTCGTCCACAACTTCGAGCGTAGCGTCTCCGATCTTCATGAGAGTGGGTGTTAGATGGACATTTGACATGACCTTTGTCTTGTCCATGTTTATTTTAAGACCCACTCTTTCGGAGGCTCTACTAAGGTCATCGAGCATTGTACTGAGGTCCTTCATGGTCTCAGCCATTACAACTAAGTCGTCGACAAACCGAAGGTTAGTAATATACTCGCCATTAAAATTGATGCCTAGCCCTTTCCAGTCCAGAACCTTGAACACATCCTCCAGTGCAGCGGTGAACAGTTTCAGAGAGATAACGTCTACCTGTCTCACACCTCGCTGCAGAAGGATAGGTTTCGAGGTCTGGCCCTGGAGTCGGACTGACATAGTGGCGTTTTTGTACAAACACTTTAGCACCTCGATGTACCGATAGTCGATTTGGAGCCTTTGAAGAGACTGCAGTACAGCCCCTGTCTCGATCGGATCGAAGCCTTTCTCATAGTTCACAAACGCTAAGCAGAGAGGCTGGTTATACTCTTCGGTCTTCTATATAACTTGCCTCAGCGTATGCATGTGGTCTACGGTGCTAAAGCTTTTATGGAATTCGACTTGTTCGTACTACAATGTTGGAGTAATATATTCGATTGGATATATGACGTTATTGAACACGGCCTCTCAAAAGCACTCCTTCAACATTGAGCCCGTAAAGTGCTAGGTCGGGAATTATGGTCTCGCTTAATACTGGGAATGCCAATGCTCGTACAGCATCATCCATAATAGTATGGAACGAACGCCCTCTGTCGATTGAGATTGTTTTATTTGGCTGATGAAAGTCTGACTAAGTCTTACTTAGATTTCTCTGATTTTTTGATTGGCAAGTGGCGTGTTTGTCACTGGCTCATTAAATTGTTTGTTAGAGCGGCAGCAATTCGTACATCTCAGAACATATGAGGCAGTGCTCTGTTGAAATATTCTTGCCGTAATATTTTAAAATCACATTTTAGGCGAGAATTTATTACCTCCACGACCCATCTGATTATTGTCACCAGCCGGGACTTATTTGCATCTTCAGTGCTGAGTTGTGATTCGGCCCTACTCTTGGTGGGAGGCATATAAGCATTACAACCATGTTCTTCTATATCTCCAAAGAGTCCCTGAAGCTGTCTAAAATGAGTACGTCACTAGCATGAAGTATAACATGTATTGGAGCTTCATTATGAATTGATCTCGACTTAATCGCAGCATCTGATACGTGCTGCGTGCGGTCCGGTAACATCAACAATAGCAAAGGTGTGACGGCGCCGACAGGTACCCACCCGCACCGCACTAAATACGCCAAATAAATAGTAAAAAATACACAAAATAATTGTCCAAGCTAAAAATAATATTATTAAAAAAAAAAAATTAAAATAGTTTATGGTTCCTTCCCTGCACGAGTTTCGTTGTTGGTGTCATACAATAAAATAAACCTATTGTTATGATCTTCAAAATGACGTGTATCACATCTTGATACACCACTGGGGACGAACCCGCCCATTCTCCTTTACTATTTTTGGACTATTTTCTTTCAGGATTGTGCTGTGAGACCTTCTACCTGCCGAATTTCATGATTCTAGATCAACGGGAAGTACCCTGTAGTTTTTGATTTATTTGTGAGTATCAAAATATGTCGCACAAATGGCCGTATTTTTTATTGCGTTGACTTAGAAACTTGATTTTTTTAGATTACCACCTCCGTATTTGATATTAATTTCAACTTGATACCTCCGTGCATTCCAGAGAAAAAGGGTCTTGACAGACTGATAGACTGACGGATGGACAACGAAGTGACCCTTTATGTGTTCCGTTTTTACCTTTTGAGGTACGGAACCCTAAATATCTGCTTTTGTTCAGTCTAGTACCAATTACCTTCGTCAGGTAAGTACGTTCCAACCTTGAAGTGAATGCCCTAAAAAGCAGTGATCCGGTAAATCGGCTGTGTAGAAGCCGTAGAGCTGTGTCTGACAACAATGTTATTATAATATGTACCTCCCTAATTGGTGAAGGTGAGTTAGGTACTTTGAACAAGAAAACTAACATCAAGGTCCTATGAGACATGCTTTTCGCTATATTTAGGACCAAATACAAGCTGATAAGTATTAAAAACTCATGAAGGGTTACCCATCAAAAAAGTAAAATTTCTTACCTCGCAATCTTTACGCAATGTCAAAGACTATTTATTTTGATAGTTACTGTGTCGGTTGCCAGGCAACGGATCTTACGGCACGTTTTGACGCGAGTTTAAAATTTTTTACCCATCCCAAAAAAAGTGCACCACGCCGCTAAAGAAGTTTTCACTTCAATAAATTGTTAAATGTGCAACAAAAAACGCTGCTCGTACACACAAGCAGCGCTTTTTGTTGCACATTTGCTCAAATCAAAACCTACTAGCACTTGCCGACTCAGTAGTGTCAACGTAGATAAAATTATTTAGTTCTAAATGTCACTAAGTCAGGCTCTTTTATGTCGACCTGTACCTGGGTACCATAACAGACAGACCACCTAGGTACTGTTATCACCTACATTGTACATGAGTTACTCATAAGGTGTACAACAAAGCATATTATAATTCTATCCATCCATTGTCTAGACCCAAACTGGTCTGACATGACGATAATTAATGCATTACCTAATTAGCTTAAGACAATATCTACATCAACAACTGTTTTCGTTTGATGATTTTGTTAGATACAAAACTGTATGAAGCAGTATTAAATACCTACATACAGTAGTAATACCTACATCAAAAAAAGTTTGTGATCACTAGCAAAAGCTGATATATTTTTTTTTATCTTTGTCAAGAAAAAGTGTTTACGTTATCTATATCTTAAAAAAATAGAAATACAGTGCCTGAAAGAATACAAAAAGAAGTAGAAATTATAATATATTACCGTAACAAAAAAGATATTCTATAGTAATTATCTTCACATATCTAGATACACCTATATCGTTTTTTATTTAAATTTCATTTTGTGGCACCTCTTGACTTCGATCTCGCCTGATGAAAAGTGATGGATGAGGTCTATAATGAACGAGCAAGCCCAGAAGATGCCTGTTCACTTTTGCTTTGAAGGCGGGTTATGGAACCAAAGGAACACAGACGCTGGCAGAGAGTTCCATTCTTTGTGCGGCACGCATAATAAATGGAGCATTGCACTCTAAGAGAAAAGGGGAATCTTGCAATAGCTAATGTATGTCTTATCTACATACTGAAAAATCATTTACTTTTGCAACTCGTGGAGGAGCTCGTGGCTAAGTAATAACAAGCCGCACGGGTCGATCCACCAGGTTAAGCTACGCTTGCCGGGGTTGGTCAGTGGATGGGTGACCATCTTTACATACCGAGACTCCTCCGTGCCTCGGAAAGCACGTTAAGCCGTTGGTCCCGGCTGTCATTTGTGGATCTTTGACAGTCGTTACGAGTCGTCAGAAGCCCGAAAGTTTGACACCAGTCTTCCCAAGGGCTATCGTATTACCCAGTTACTGGGTTGTGGAGGTCAGATAGGCAGTCGCTCCATGTAAAATACTGGCATTCAGCTGCAACCGGTTAGACTGGAAGCCGATCCCAAGATAGTTGGGAAAAGGCTAGGAAGATTGATTTACTTTTGCAACTGATGATCAAACAGACGAACCGTTATTTTCGCATTCCAACTCCCAATCAAAACCATTGTTATTACGATGTCGAAGCTACAATGGAACTAAAACCATTAATACCCCGTGATACTGACCGGCGCCGACCTAATAAATCGGAGCGGGATTGTCCAAACATTCCCCGAATAGCTTCACAATATGATTGAGTAATAAGAAGATAATTATTGCACGTGGCCCCAGCTGTAAACAAAATGGCGGCGGTGTAAACAATGTACGATCGCGGTAGGTACACTTGTGCACGAAATTGTTGGCTCATTATGCAAGGAAATGCATTATGCAGTGTTAATTTTGTGGGGAGTCATTTTGGTTTTGTTTGGGTTTGTAAAATTTAAATAATTATTTAATAAGTTGTGTTACGGATGGCTGAAAAACACATGCTAATAAAAAGTACCTAAGTCCTAAGTAAGTAAGTACCTAAAATGCGTATTTATAACATGCACTCCGTTCTTATGTGTAAAATGATCATTCTCTTTTTGCTTAATATCTACCTAAATGCTAATTGTGTGCTACTATGTACTTAGCAATTGCATGAAATTTGCATGCTTCTGTGCTACCTACTAAATAGTATGAGTATTTCAGGCTTTACGAAAGTGGAAGCACAGTTGTATAATTCAGTGATTACTTTTTTGTTTTATCGAATTAATCAAGCATTTAAATTCCTCTCATTCCTGAATGTAATCAAGATAAGTCCCTAGTGATAATGTGCATTAGAATATTTCACTGATTTTTTCATTGGTTCATAGCATTCTGGACTTGCCCCGTCTCACGAAAGTAGGTAGATCAAACAAAAATTAAAAATTTTATAAAAAAAAACAACCGACTTCCACAAAAGACACTACTAAGTCAACATTAAATTTAATTTCGGAAGTCTGTGTCTTTGGTTTTGAATATTAATTTTTTCCACCGACTTCTGTAATTAAATTTATTTTTGTAGTGTCTTTTTTGGAACCCGGTTGTTTTTTTTATGTAAAAAGTTTTTATTTTTCACTTGTTAGTTGTGGTACGTACCCCACACGAATTGGAATATTACAACCTGCTATGTAAATAAGAGAGAGAGAAAAATACGTATTATTGAAGCTTACTCAAAAACTACCCAAGCAAAGTTAATACAATTTATAAGGGACTATCTCTGTAACAGAAACATTTCACCAGTGGGCAAGACACAGATTTAGCTTGTATCTTCATAACTAGGTCTAAGCTTCATCGATGGCCGTTTACACAGCATTTACGAGTTAAGATCTTCCCTGCATTATTCAAACTGTGTTATTTGCTTTTATCTTCGGCTAAATGCAGTCAACATTCGTTAGCTAATATTTCAAACGGTTTAGTAACTAAGGTATCTAAATAATTACGCAAGGAACAAAAAAAATATTGTTTCTTTATTTGACCGCCCTCAAATTTCGTGAAAATCTCGATCATTATAAACTTGATAAGTATGCGGATTTGAAATCGACTTATCGATTTTACCTAAGCTAATCTAATAATACTGGCCAGATAGACTCTGTGGTTTGAAACCGACATTATGTAGAGGCTAATGGGAATTGATGGAGCGGCTAATCCCACAGTTCCTAGTTTATTGTACCTACCAATTTCTCCAGTACATTCTCACCTTCTTGGTATGCATGCAGTATTCTCTATAACAGCGTAGATTTAAATAGAAGCTCCTAATGATTAGGTAGCATTAGCATTTTAACCTCTCTAAACAGTAGCTAGTAAACAACTAACTTCCTGAACATTTTACTCATAATTTTCAAGATTTGAAAAATTATTATTTTCTAATGCAAAGTTCATTTCCCAACAATTTCAATAGTTATACAATAGCGGTGTATGTGGGTTACGAAACGCCCTTGAGAAAGGGGTTATCCAACTCGAAAAAATGACATATTTTTATTCATTTATTATTAAGCTATCGCATAGCTTCTATGGCGGGCCTTGAGCGTGGAGACCTAATCCAGAAATTTCGTAACGAAAATACTACCTAAGAAAAGAGTGTTTTGTATTGAAAATTATGTTTAACTGCTTGACAACAAAGTTCAAATTTACTTACAAATTTACTTAAACGAATGATACGAGAGTGTTGTATTGAAAATTATGTTTAACTGTTTGACAACAAAGTTCAAATTTACTTAGACGAATGATACGAGAGTGTTGTATTGAAAATTATGTTTAACTGTTTGACAATAAAGTTCAAATTTACTTAGACGAATGATCCTTGACTATTAATAGTTAAATTAAAACCTTTTTATTAGTTTGATGTTCCCGGCCATTACGTTGTGTCAAGTTTTAAAAACTATAAATGTGAATAACAGTTCCTGTCAATGTCATTGCTATTTCTTGTATAATTCGGGTTAATATTTTACAATTGCGTAAGTTGATAAAAAATGCTATGCAATAGCTTCGCCGGGGCAGTCCCCGAGTGCCACACGTCTTTTTTTGTTTATTTAACAGTTTATGTACACACAACATATTAGAAAAAAGGGACAGAAAAATACGAACCAAGGTGATGCTTCTTTCAGTTCTTTGTAAAGAAATCTCTTGCAGCACAGTCTGCAATGCGAATGAAATTGGGAATGTTTTTTAATAAAACTTTATACCCGACTGTACCAACTGTCAGTAAATACATCATCAAGTCAATGATCCATCATAATTTAAGAGAATGGGATCAAGAGGGCAGAGGAAACACCAGATATTTATGTGCAATTTTTATAATGATTTAACACTACGTCTGGTTTACAGGCGTAACATGAATGGGAGTACTACGAAATTTGCATAACCTGAAGATGACGGGTTAATCGGGTTATGGTTATTTTTGTATAAGTGGAGTATGCCAAACAATGTTAAATTGGTTAGGTACGATTTTTTATCGTAAAATTGTGACGTCATAACAACACCACACTACACATGCTGACTTTCTGTACTGTACTGTACTGTAGAGGCTTCAACCGTCATGACTCTCATATCCGACCTCCACGAATGTTTTTTTTGTTAATTATACCTATATAAAACTTATCGGGCAAAGTGATATTGGGTTTTTTTGTAGGAATTTCTCAGTATCAGCCTGGAGTCTGGATTTGTGCCCGGTTGGTGGCTATAGCCCATCTGGGGGGCCAGCCCATATATATTATACATTACATGTGACTTAAACATAACTAGCAAAATGTGGGTGAACCTACTATGGGTACCTACATCTCTGCCTAACCCTTCGGGGAACAAGGCGTGATGTTATATAATGTTAAATATTAAAAGATAAACACTACATACTTATTTCATATTTATAACAGAAAAAAGAGAAGAGGGTAGGCTCAAACTGACAGGGCCCGTCTGGATGTAAAAGTACGAGTAGTACTTTATCTAAGAATAATTATCCAAAGTACTTATACCTAATATAGCTGAAGCCTTGTATTTATCCCGGTACCACAACTGACCACAAGACTGCTAAGGTTTTGCAGTACCTAGATAGGTACTAGTGTGAAATTATAATTAGAGGTGTGTAGGATTGGAACTCTCTAAAATAACACTACTCGTGTCTCTAAAATTATATTGAGTAGTGTTCCAACTGGGAGCCAAGTCTACTAATTTACAAACGTCGCAATGGTCTCTCGATGGTGAGTTTTTGACAGATTTTGTATGGCAAATCTGTCAAAAACTAACAATCGAGAGGCCTTTGTGACGTTTGTAAATTAGTAGACTTGGCCCCCTGAACGCATGACCACCATAATAGAAACGGGTTTTGTCGACGGAAGAATAGACAAATTGACAGATTGCGAATACGTCTGTTCTTCCATCGATTCATTTTATCTATTCTTCCGTCGACAAAACCTGTTTTTATCACCATAGAAACGAGTTTTGTCGACGGAAACCCGTTTCTATGATGGTCAAGTCACGGAACAATAGACAAAATGACAGATTGTGATTGTGAATCTGTCATTTGTCTATTCTTCCGTCCCGTTTCTATGGTGGTCATGCTATGCGGTAAGACTGGACCCCTCAGTCAGCATCAGGAAGATAGATGCTCTTGAAGTTCACACCAAAACAATTAAGGATCAGTTTAAGATTCTAGGACGAGGTAAAAAGAGTGTAATTTTTTAACACCAACATAACATTTACCAGATGTACCTACAAACAATGATAATTATTATTATAAGTAAAAAGATGTAGATAGGTTATCTACTCAACATTCGATCTTCAAAAACGGCACAATGTCACACTATTAGATGACACGTGGAAGTAGGACGGCATGTCGTAATTATCGGGAGCGAAAAAGAGACAAGACGAAGAAAATGTGGCTAATTAGCCAAATTTTGACGAGTCACTTGCGGAGCGGGTATAACCTATCTACCTCTTTTTACTTATAATATCAATGACTACAAATATGTTTAAGTACGTAAACCTACACAACATCAAACTAATAACAACTACAAATTGCATTATAGGGTCAGAATGTGTCAATATTGGACCTGGCAGTAAATTGCGCTTCAAAGCTCTGTATTTATGTATCGTCTATGTGCCTATACAACTATACATATAGGCGTAAACATATATATACATGTATCCTATACATATAAGGTATTTGTATATATTTTACCGTCGCGTCGCCTGCTCACACAATGGCTCGTGGAAATGGCAGAAAAACTCATTAGTGAGTCGCGAGGTACCGTCTGTGTGACAAAACTTGAGATAAAATGATGGACGACAAGTCTTAACAATAAAGGTCCGTTGATATTTTTGATATTAGAGACACAATACTATGCTTTGATACTTCTTGTGTTGGTTATGATTTTTGTTTTGAAGGAATTCAGGCTGTTGACGATCGGTTTTTGTTGAGGGAGGAATATTTTCCAATAGCTAACTTAGGACATAACTACGTTACGAATACGGTCTACGTATGTTTGAGAGATAATACCAGTAGCTCTAACTGCCACAGTGGATATTGGCCTGCTTGCCTACACGTTATTGTAAGAACGTATCTCAATTGGCACCTATTTCATTCTGGCTTATTATTTTCGTGGGAAAAATCATGTAGGTACACCTGATTTGATTTCAGTTTTGAATACAAAAAAAAAAACAACGGGTTGCACTCCGGGAGAGCAGAAGAGAAAACTTGAACATTAACGTTGTGCATTTTTGAATATTTTTGAATGGTTAGGGGATAATTTCGCACGAATTGCTTTATTTATCAGTATAAAAGTACTATAATTTATGCGGTTAAATACAATATTCATTAGTAGTAGTAGTATATATATTTTTTTTTTAAATATAGTCTAACAAAAATAAACAATTTATTTAAACACTTTTCATGAAGGATGTTTTTCACTGCTTTTTTTACCCATCAATATGGGCAACATTTCTTACCTCGCAATCTTTACGTAATGTCAAAGACTATTAAATTTATTTTGATATTTACTTTGACGGTTGCTAGGCAACGGATCTTACGGCACGTTCTGACGCTAGTTTAACATTTTTTACCCATCCCAAAAAAAGTGCACAACGCCGCTAAAGAAGTTTTCACTTCAAAAAATCCCCAATTTCGACATTTCTTCGAAAAATCGTAACTTTTGGAAAATGGGTACTCTACCAATGACAAAAATTGTTATGCCGATGTCAATACGTTGGACCTGCATTCAGTTTACGTTCGGAAAATACAATGAGAGCAACAAAACGTGACGGTGATCGGAATTTGTGCACAGCTTCCAGCGTTTTCCATGAAATTCAGAGTTCAATTTTTTTTTATTTAATCCAGTAGTCCGATATCCGAAGAGGACTTGTTAAAATCGTATAAAATCTTTTGTTATCGGCACTGGAAAGTTCTGTGAAAAGGGTAGAGATTAATTAATTAAGTTTATGCAGAATATGTAGGTAAATACAAACCTATCCAATGTATACTGGTACTTAGGTAGTACCTACCTAAGTAGGTATTTATTTCCATTAATGAACCATCTGACTCTCAAAAAATTGCCAGAAATGCCTGCATGGTAACAGATTAAACACCAAGATGAAGATGGAGTGACGAACTTGACTCCACGTACCGAAAAGACATGGCCCACACATAGCAGAAGAAGATAGCAGAGTTTCGAAAAGAGAGGAAGGTCTTTGCCCAGTAGGGGGACTTAATAGGCTAGATAGAAATATCGATAGAACAGATATATAAAGAGAATACAGCGATAAGGATTAGGTACCTACCCCTGGTTACTTGACTCTTGCGGTTGCCGAGAAGATAGGTCCACAATAGCAGAAGAGGACAAGTTTGTGGAAAAAGGAGAGGAAACTAGGAAAGCCTTTGCCCTGCAGTGGGACAATACGGGCTAAATTATATTATTATAAGTACAGTCAACCGCACAATGGACAGTGCTGGTGCTGGTTCACAGCACTCTTACGTCATATATTAGTAAGGACAATTTTTGTAGTGCAAGTGTTACCACTGATTTGCGATTGACTGTACATATAATTAACTCGGATAACCTAGGATCTGCATTTACGATCCCCCATAAAACATTTGTAAACTCGAATAGATCAATAACTCCGTAAACAAACGCACACGGTTTATTAACCCCAGATCAAAGAGATACCGATTCATTCGTTTATTTATTTATTTAAAACCTCGTTTTTATTCTTTGATCTTTTAATTTATTTGTTTAGGAAGGCCGGGGAAGGTAAGAAAGATGTTGTTATCAAGCTCTTTATCCGTTTAACAGGAGAGAATATTGACCTACTGAAAGTTTTAATTATTTAGTGGCATTGTTATTTAAAAATGCAGTTAGAGCAGAGCAGAGCTATTTTCAGTTTCTTGAAGGTGAATAGTGTATTAAAATTGTGATAAGTATTAACCAATTATTTGTTGTACACTATCTTGTACTTTATAAAATTCCTAAATTCATTATTTCACTGGCAGACAACGCATAGTCTATATCGCGGGGCCTAGAAGCATTAAATTTTGCATAAGATTTTTTGTTAAATTGGGGAAGAGTTTGATGAGTGGCTCATAGCTTGGTAATAACAGCCGCACGGGTCAATCGATCAAGATAAGCTACGCTAGCCGTCGTTGTTCTGTAGATGGGGTGAACATCTTTACATACCGAGACCTCTCCGTGACTCGGAAATCACGTAGAGCCGTTGGACTCAGCTGTCATTCGTGTATTTTTGACAGTCTTTACGGATCGTCAGAAGCCCGAAAGTCTGCCTTACCAAGGGGTATCGTATTACCTTGTTACTGGGTTGTGGAAATCAAATAGGCAGTCGCTCCATGTAAAATACTGATATATAAGTATTCAGCTGCATCCGGTTAGATTGGAAGGCGACCCCGACATAGTTGGGAAAGGCTATAATACGAGTATATAGGCAGATTAATTGATTGTTATTTAAAAGCTATTAGAGCAGAGCTATTTTCAGTTTCTTGAAGGTGAATTAAAATTGTGAAAAGTATTTACCAATTATTTGTTGTATCTATCTAGTACTTTATAAAATTCCTAAATTCATTCATTCACTGACAGGCAACGCACAGTCTAATCTAAGCTGGGCCTAAGAAGCATGAAATTTTACCCAAGAGTTCATTGATACTAAAGTATTTACAATGCAGATATTAATGGAAACGCCGGGAGGGGACGCTCTAGGAGTACACAGAGTAAAGAAACGGCTAAGAGGACATATAGTGCCCTTATTGGTGATGTTCTTCAGAAAGCTCAGGTGCGTCTGGTGCGTAGTACATGCCACTGGCGTGCGCGAATGGCCAGATGTATGAACGTAAACGAGGCAAAAGGAGTATGTAAAGATCGTATTAGGTGGCGTTCTGTAGTTTCTGCCTACCTCCATGGAAAGTAGGCGTGAATTTATGTAATTATCTAGAGTCCTTTGACAGTCATTTTACCTCTGACAGCAAACCAACGCTATAGTAAAAAAAAGAATATCTCACTTTGATTTTAAGTGATGCAAACGCAGCAACCTTATTACAATAAAAATAAAGATCACTTTGATTTTGACTGTAATGTGCTTTACTTACACATAATTAATTTTACGGAGTGAACCATCTAGTCTAATCTGTGCCACCACTGAAGTCCTTTAGACGCGGCGCTAGTGTCTATGTCATTGCATTAAAAAAAATGTAGTTCCACAATTTTCCGCTGACCTTCTTTCGTGGCTGTGAACTGGTGTAGATAGTCCCGCGTCCCGCCATCTCTTGGTCGAATATAAAAAGTTCTGAGCTGAACTGAACATACAATGAAATAACAAAAATACATGATTAAAATTACTTTTATTAAGGCTAGGTATACATATACAACGATAAGGCACTTAATTATTTACAAGGTAATGTTAACACTAGAAAGGAAGCTTATTTACAAGTTTGTTGCTAATAAATACGTATTTTGTAACGTGGTACTTCAGTTCTTCTCCGAGCGTTGTCACTTCAGCGACATCATCAGTAGGTGGCTCTGAAATAAAATATATAAATAGTTTTATTTGATTTTATATTTACGCAAGATTCTAGAACTGTAAGAAAGTTTAATTATATTGCTACAAACAAAAAATTTACTTATTATTTTCTTTAGGATTTATAATTCTATCTATGATTATAAAATACTATTTTGATAGTCTACATAGATATTTAATACGAAGACAAACAAACTTATCGTGACGTTCTGGCTGTTAGATTACTCATGTTAACTTGTTTTACTGAATAGCACTAGCTTCATATTTTTAACAAACAGGGAGTAACACTATGTATTGACTAATGAACAAGACAATTATTATGTTGCTACCCACTTTTATGATAAAGCGCCGTTTCGCGTCACAGTATCGCAATATGCACTATTTTCCAGATAAATTAAAACATGGATCAGAACTTGTTTGTTAGATAATTATTTGTCAGGTAAGTTAAGCCAGGTGAAACAGGCCTTTTCTTGGTCTCCCGGCCCGCAGCAGGCGCACCGGGTTTCGGCAGATAATGCTCTCTTCCGGTCTCCCTAAATGGGTTCAGGGACTGTGGACTCGGGGACTTCCGCCGTCCCTTATCATATAAGACCCGAGGTGATGGCGCGTAATGTTCCACGCGCGCCCCTTTTAGGCGTCTCGAGGGGAGGCAAAAACTTCAGTCCCCCCGGTGCAAGTGTGCGAGGGAGCACGCGGTGGTTTTACTCAGTAGAAGTCTGACAGACCCCTCCGTCCGTCCGCCCCAGGATGGAGGACATCCATGACGATTTCCAGCCCATTACCAAAAAAAGGTGAAACAGGCCTGAACCGTGGTCCTAAGGCCGTGTCCTTATTATAATCTCTCTATTGACGCGTCTACGCGTTCGGTTTCGTCAAAGAAATGGTCGCGATGATCGCTTTCTATTACGACAAGGTCATAAAATTCCTGTAACGTAGTTTTTTTGTTACAAAATCTAAGCAGTATAAAAACTTACCTAAGTTCTGCCACACAGCAGGCGGGAACACTGATTGCTGTGAGAAGACGTACATCATCTTAGAGTCTCTTTGAATGCCTTTGGAAGCTGCATTCTCTTTTCTTGTCATTTCTACGCGATACCAATAGGCCGGCTTCCTAGAATAAGATAAAATAGATTACAATAAGTAAAATAATATAAACACATCAAAGGGGCCTTTCATTATAATGTACTGTCATCAGAGGACCTAGTGTGAGTTTCATTTTACCATCTCGATCAAACGCATCGAGCGCGTTCGGCGTTCCGATTGGCCCTTCTCTGCTGAAGGCCGAACGCGGTCGATGCGTTTGATCGAGATGGTAAAATGAAACTCACACTAAAGGTCATCGCTCATTATAGCAGCACGGCTCCGACACGGCAAATAACTTGTCAATCAAGTTAGGACTTTAAGTAAAATATTTTAAAGTCTATTTTACGATGGCTATACAAAATAGTGGACGGCTCGCCGGCTGAGCGGCCTGCGAGCCGTCACACGGCGCGCCGACAGCACGCTTCAAGCGAGGAGCCCGCTCGCCGGCGCCTCGCCGTCCGCGCGTTGACGCCTCGCAGTCCGCGCGGTGAAGCCTCGCCGGCCGCGCGGTGACACGCTTGTGAATAAACAACAAGCTTTCAGCTCACCGGTGGCGTGCCGTCAGCGAGCGGTCGCCTTGCTGACGGCACGTTGGCGACTAGCGGTCGCCTTGCTTACGGCGCGTTGGCAACTAGCCGTCGCCTTGCTTACGACTAGATATTTCGAGGCGGTGCCGGGGCGTTACTGTGCTGGAGCGGTGCCGTTATAATGGGCGATGACCTTAAACCCTCTGTACTCATCAGTTATCTAAACCAGCAGTGATAACCTAGTGGTGTGACCGTCGCACTGCCATGTCATATGTCTAGAGTTCAAAACCAAAGGTACGTAAATACCTCTGACATTTCGGATTCATGTGCGTATTGTATAATTATCACTTGCTTCAAAAACGGTGAAGGAAAACATCGTGAGGAAACAGGCATGCTTGAGAGATATTTCTCGACGGCATGTGAAGCCATGTCAGAAGTTCATGGGCGGCATAAAAAGTCTGACACCAGTGTGGCTACCATGAGTTTCATTTAAGGGCCTTAGTCTCGTTTAGTACCGTAAAACGGTCACTTTAAAAGCTATCTTCTCCTTAACGGCTTAGTTAAATGATTTGAAAAAAATATATGTTTGCTATAGATTCATCTACAACATATCTGAAACCGGGTTTTTTCGTATGACTAATACTTTTGCCTTAAAAAAATATTTACCATAACGCTATTTTTGGCTAATATTCCTAACTACTTCTAAACGGCTTTGACGATTGGAAAAAAAATTACACTGAAAAATTGTTGATTAAAGGTACTACAAATTTGAAACTGCATTTGTAAATCAATCAATATTTGTTAAACAAAATGTCCCCATTTAGAGATAGAGGTTCAGAGGGGCTCTGCGCGGGACGCGGGCGGCAGTCGCCCGTGAGCATTGAGACGGGATGGCTGTGTCGCTCGCTGGTCCGCTCCGGCTATCGACCGAGTATGCGCATACGTATGTGTTAGTGCGAATATTTATGAACTTATTGTATTAGTGTGCGTTTATAGACGAGCTTGCTGCAGAGAGTCCAAATCGATTGTGCGCGTAGGCGCTTTATTGTTGAGTTGTTCTTTGATGTACAATTATTAATACTTTTTTACATTGACAATTACATACAAATTAACAATTTACAATATAAACTAAAAAAATGTAAATGTAAAATATAACATAACATCACGACTGTATTCCCCGAAGGGTTAGGCAGAGGTGTACCTATGGTGTTAAAAAATTTACTTTAGAAACTTTAAGAGGTGTTTTAGACCATCGAACTGAATAACTTTTACTTTGGGACATACATTGATATCGCGAAAAAAAAATCTGTTGTTCCATAGTAAACTTTAATACCTACTGTTCTAAACTGTATGGGACAGCTGTTTTTTTTTTCGCGATTTCAAAGTTAAAGTAAAAGTTATTCAGTTTGATGGTCTAAAGCACCTCTTAAAGTTTCTAAAGTTAATTTTTTTTAAATCACTATTTGTTTAGTCCTGTCAAACGAGCATTTCCCATTCTGAAATAGACTAAGGTGACACAACTTAACTATATTTTAGTTTGACAGCACTAAGATTGCACTGAGTTATTAGTTTAGTGAAAATGGCAATTTTGCTATTCTGAATTTGACGTTTTTCACCTAAAAATTTAGATTATCCAACTAAATCAGTCTATTTTTAAACGCGATTAAAAAGGAGTGGAATAAAATTAGTTGGCATGAACACACACTTCACACACTTCAGCTGCAAAAACTGTATCTTTTTTTTTATTTTGCTTATATCTCGAAAACGGTGCGTCCTAGCGCAAAAATAATGGAAATTTCGACCCCCTCTGCCACCCGTAAACCCATATGCCCCTACTCATAGGTAATATTTAATCATATTTTCTATACAAAAAGTTTAAAATTCCATACAAAACACGTCAAGGCTGCCCCCACCGCGCGCCTCTGTCTCTAAAACAATTCACGGGGTAGAGCAAACAAGTACCACGTCGGTCGCGACGTGACTGTCAAATTCAATTTTAGATGTGTCAAAATTATTTTTTAATTTAGAGAATTTTTTTCGCAGAATAGCTTTTAGATTCTCATAGCCAAAAGTAAGGAATTTTAGTCGTAGTTTAGTTAGTTTAGTTCGGTGTACAAGAGAATCGGCACCAAATATTTTCTTAAGTTACGTAGGTAAGAAGGAAATAAATCTTGATTGGTGCCGATTCTCTTGTGCACCGAACTAAACTATCACTAAAATTACTTGCTTTTTGGCTATGAGAATCTGAGATTCTGCAAAAAAATATCTCTAAATTAGAAAATAACTTTGACACATCTAAAATCGAATTTGCGTCGCGAACTCGCGACTCCACGTGGTACTTGTTTGCTCTACTCTGTGATTTTTTTTAGGTCCAGAGGCGCGCAGGGGGGCAGCGTCGACGTGTTTTGTATGGAATTTTTAACTTTTTGTATGGAAAATACGAAAATTTGTTACCTTTGTGTTGGGGTAAAGGGGTTTAAGGGTTTCCTAAAGGGGGTCGAAATTTTCATTATTTTTGCGATAGGACGCACCGTTTTCGAGTTATAAGCAAAATAAAAAAAAAGATACAGTACTGTTTTTGCACCTGAAGTGTTGGTGTGAAGTTTAGTTCATGACAACTAATTTTTATATTCCATTCCTTTTTAATCGCGTAAAAAAAAATAGTCAAATTTAGTTTGAATAATCAAAATTTTTAGGTGAAAATCGTCAAATTCAGAATAACTACTAAGTTAATAACTCATTGCAATCTTAGTGCTGTCAAACTTCGGTGGCAGTGACCTCTCGCGTCCGGCCCTGGTCCAGGCCATGGTGCGGAGCGAGAGGGCATGGCAAGCCGTCACCTCCTTCTGCGAAGCAGTAATACTCGCGAAAGAGGAGGCGGAGTGCGCGAGGGAGTGGCAAAGGCCGCGCCCTCCCAGCCCTAGCCGCCGCCGCCGTAGGAGACGTCCCGGGCGTCGGGAATTGACTGCGACTGGACTGGAAAGGGCTAGGCATCGACATCAATGGCGAGTATATCACTAACCTTCGGTTTGCCGACGATATAGTTATCATGGCTGAGACCATGGAGGACCTCAGTATAATGCTCGATGACCGCAGTAGAGCCTCCAAAAGAGTGGGTCTTAAAATGAACATGGACAAGACAAAGGTCATGTCAAATGCCCATGTAACACCCGCCCTCATAAAGATCGGTGACGCTACGCTCGAAGTTGTAGACGAGTATGTTTACCTAGGACAAACTGTCTAGCTAGGTAGGTCCAACTTCGAGAAAAAGGTCAATCGTCGAATCCGACTCGGCTGGGAGCGTTCGGGAAACTATGCAATATCTTCTCGTCCCACATACCACAGTGTTTCAAGACGAAAGTCTTTGACCAGTGCGTGTTGCCAATGATGACTTATGGCACTGAAACGTGGTCGCTCACAATGGGTCTTATCAGAAGGCTAAAAGTCACCCAAACAGCAATGGAGAGGGCTATGCTTGGAGTTTCCCTACGTGATCGAATCAGAAATGAAGAGATCCGCAGGAGAACCAAGGTAACCGACATAGCCCGAACAATTGCCAAACTTAAGTGGCAATGGGCAGGGCTTATTGCTCGCAGAACAGATGGCCGATGGGGCCGAAAGGTTCTGGAGTGGCGACCACGTACCGGAAGACGTAGCGTTGGAAGGCGTCCCACAAGATGGACCGATGACCTAGTAAAGACCGCAGGAATTCGCTGGATGCGGGAAGCACAGAATCGGTCGAAGTGGCGATGCTTGAGGGAGGCCTATGTCCAGCAGTGGGCGTCTTTCGGCTGATATGATGATGATAATGATGATATGCTGAGTTATAGGGGTTTATGGATTTCATAAAGGGGGACGAAATTCACATTATTTTTGCGATAGGACGCACCATTTTGCGATAAGAAAAACCTTCTCCCATCACACATAAAGGCAATGCTTGTACAGTCCCCAATATTTCCCATAATTGACTATGATGATGTGTGTTACTATGACCTGAATGCAGATCTTCTCAATAACTAGACCGCCTTCTTAATAACTGCATTCTGCATGTTTCGTTTTCTCCTCTTCTGATCGTTATTTCTCCTCTACCGATCGTTATGTCTCCTGACAAAGTTTATTCTGTTTATTATGTATAATATGTATTTATTAATTATAATTTATTCTTGTATTTTTTTAGTTATTTTCATGTTATCAATTGATTGATTGTGTATTACGTAATTAGGGTACGGGGCACGTGCCCCGGGCGACACCGTTAGGGGGCGCCAAATTCGAGCATGACAGACAAGTGCACCACCCAGCGCACCGCAACTTTGCAACAAATGAGACGCGCAACAATTATAATCTTTCTCTGAGGGTGGTGCACTGAGGAAATTACTGATTAGCGTAGGTTTAGGTCGTCAAACGGTCTGAGCGGGTTGTGAGTACTTGTGAGCGGGCGCAGTTGTATTCTACCAGGAACTCGATGAGCGTTTCTGTGGTCTATTTTTTAAGTTTTGCGGTGCCGGGCGTCTTGCTTCAATGCCGACGACGCCTGTGACACGACTTACTTTAACTTTTACCACAGTTTTGGCGCCCCTGTTGGATTGGCGCATTTTCGATCGATTTTTGATTAATGTGTTTATTATGCCTAAATTTTCGAGCTCGCTTCGCTCGCTCTTGCAACCTAGTAAAGTAACTCCTAAAGCAAAAATCCAACTTATCTCAGGCAGAGTGAATAAGGCTAATCAAAATAAATGTCTGACACGTACTAGTATATTTTAAAAAAAAACGGTTTTTTTTTAAGAAAAAAAAAAACGATTCAGGGTCAGGCGATAGGTTTTGCCCCGCCTCGAAAGATCCATTCCGTTCTAGATCCGGGGCTGCCCCTACCAAATATCACTCAACGCGCTTAAAGAAGTTTTTCCTAAAAAAAAAAACTATGATACCTACAAAAAATTTCTACAGTCAAAGGCCGATTCTCTTGTACACCGAACTAAACTAACTACAATCACTAAAATTCCTTACTTTTGGCTATGAGAATCTTAAAGCCATTCTGACAAAAAAAATCTCTGAATGAAAAAAATATTTTGACACATCTAAAATCGAATTTGACAATCGCGTGACGACTCCACGTAGTACTTGTTTGCTCTACCCCGTGAATTTTTTTAGAGCCGGAGGCGCGCAGGGGTTGGCAGCCTCGACGTGTTTTATATGGAATTTTTCACTTTTTGTATGGAAAATATGAAAAATTATTACCAACATGTTGGGATATAGGGGTTTAAGAGTTTCCTAAAGGGGGTCGAAAATTTCATTATTTTTGCGATAGGACACACCATTTTCGAGATATAAGCAAAAGAAAAAAAAATACGATACTGTTTTTGGACTGAGGTCGAAGTGTTGGGGTTTTAGTTCATGCCAACTTACTTTATTCCACACGTTTTTAATCGCGTTTAAAAATAGTCAGATTTAGTTGAATACACCAAATTTTTAGGTGAAAAACGTCAAACTCAGAATAGCAAAATTGCCACTTTCACTAAACTAATAACTCAGTGCAATCTATTTTTAGTCTAGTTTAGAGGCATTTGTGACAAGAGAATCGGCACCAAAATATAACTAGCAGACCCGGTAGGCAGACGTTGTCATGCGACAACAGCGCCTCCCAACAGCGCGGCCAACTATAGCTAAGAACCATCCAAGTGACACAAAAAGAATTGAAAAAAAAACATCTAAATCAGTCAAGCCATTTAGCATAAGAAGAATTACAAACACACGCACACCGATATTTTATTTATTGCCAGGAATGTTCTTAAAAAACAAACAAGCATTTAAAATAATATGCGGGTCAAAATATGGTAGTCGGCGTACAATTTCAGATTTGCCTACGATTTCTTCTCTTAGGATTAGGAATCTTAGGCAAAAAATGCGACATACGTGCGCATGTCTGCGCCTTTGTCTAGTCTTTGATCGTCGTTTTAGTGTAGTGCGCCACCGTTGCACGTTTTACGTATTGGAGAGTAGGGCGTTTAGCTCCGCCCACATGCACAAGGTCAGTGAGCCTACTATACACCTTAACCTTCTCGATCAAACGCATCGAGCGCGTTCGGCGTTCCGATTGGCCCTTCACCGGTGAAGGCCGGCCAACTGCCAATCGGAGCGCCAAACGCGGTCGATGCGTTTGATCGAGATGGTAAAATTAAACTCATGGTAGCCACACAGGTGAGTCACAAACCACATGTGAAAACAAAGGAGATCACTAATCTGCCCGCCCATTCCATAATAAAGGTAGGCATAAATTCATTACAAAGTTGTTTCATTCCATGAGTGCGCGACAATCATTGCAATTTAAACCTTAAATTAAAGCATGTAAAAGTCATATTACAACCACACGTTATTGAGATTAGGTTAATAAACAAGACTTCTAGTTGAACTTAATAAACGTTATTATTATAAAGCTCACACAAACACAATGCACAAGAAAAGTTTTACTACAACAGACGCCATTACGGGTTTGTCCGCATACAAAGTGGTGCCATCTGGTGACACAATATTAATAAAAGTAAAACAGGCAAACAACAAATAGCCTAGAACTAATTATAAAATTTTATTCAATACACGTCTGTAACAGCAAATAATTCTCACTTCAAATGGTCCTGTACGATGTTATTAGCGATGGGCATGCAGATCTTTTGCACTGGATCACTCATCAGTTGGCCCACAGTTCGTATTGGAGACTTCTCTGATACATAGTGTTCTAGTAACCGGGATGCTATCGGCTTTAAACTGGCTGAAACATAATATTTTTGTTTAGTATATCTTTCTTTCTTTGGCGCGTGACTCGCCGACGGAACGAAATGTTGCCATTTTAAATATTATTATGTATAATGTTTATAAACATTGAGGACTTTGTTTTATTTTTGATATTTCACTATATGCTGCACAGGTTGACGTCATCACGTCAACGCCGGCTGTCGCTGAAAACCAGCGCTGGGACTGTGTCTCCACGGGTGAAACGCATTAAACTCGATCCCGTGGGAATATCGGGATAAAAAGTATCCTATGTAGTAGTCGTTGTCTTATTCATCGCTTCTGTGATGGCACGTATAAGGTTTACGATGTCGTTGTCGTGACCGCTGCGGTAGTCGTTCAGAGTGGCGCGGTAGTCTTGGTGACCTCGCTCCTAGGACCAGTTGTTTCAGATAAAACTACTGAAATTGTCTTAGAAAATCTTTTATTCAATTTTCTTTTCTTACATGTCAATATCAAAGGTGACTTATTAAATCTATTTTCAAAATCATTAATTTCTTTTTTATCACATCTATTCAAAAAGACGTAGTTTAATCCTCGTAAACAGGGACCAAAATAGCGTTTTAATCCCTAGGGACTAAAAGTGATTTGAATTTGGAATGTGGAAATTGTTAGTAAAAGTTCTATTCACCAAAGAGATCGATCACGAACATTGTATGAATAAGTAACAGGCTGGCAAGAGAGAGAGATAGTGTGAATTTGATCAAAATTAAAATCCAAGATGGCGGATTCGTTTTTTTTTTTTTCATCGTTTTCGACTGTGGTAAAGTCGATAGTGAGGTCAAAATTTAAATCCAAGATGGCGGATGCGAAAA
The DNA here is from genome assembly GCA_948150665.1 of Conistra vaccinii. NCBI lineage: Eukaryota > Metazoa > Arthropoda > Insecta > Lepidoptera > Noctuidae > Conistra > Conistra vaccinii. The sequence goes on from OX411328.1 coordinate 5,300,720, forward strand.
TTTTCAAATTTTTCGTCATGGGTATCGTTTTCGTAGTTTTTGACGGTGGTAAAGCCGATAGTGAGGTAAATATGTAAATCCAAGATGGCGGACGCGAAAGTTTTCAAATTTTTCGTCATGGGTATCGTTTTCATGGTTTTCGAGGGTGATAAAGCCGCTAGTGAGGTCAAAATTTAAATCCAAGATGGCGGATGTGAAAATTTTCAAATTTTTCGTCATGGGTATCGTTTTTACTGGTGTGTGGTCTGAACTGCTGTCTAGACAAGTCTCAACACTTAAGTAATGATCTGACAATCCTTTATAAACAAAGAAATCTAGAAGATCGGGTGTTTTATTTGGGTCTGTAGGCCAATACGAGGGTTCACCTGAACTTAGTGCACATAGTTTATTTTTGTCCATACTTCTTTTCAATTCTCGGCCTCTGGTTAGAGTTAGTCGTGATCCCCAGTGAACGTTTTTGGCGTTCCAGTCACCTCCACATATGAATCTATGTCCAAGAGTTTTGAAGTAATTTGTAAACGCTTCTTCCTTTAAGGTATGCTTTGGTGGACAGTATACAGCCGATAATGTTATAGATCCTTGTTTATCTTGTACCATTATTGTAGTTGCTTGTACTGGCTCTGTTTTGTACTCCTGAAGAATCTCGTGCTTAATATGTTTCTTGATAATTACAGCTGTGCCTGCATGAGCAGTTCCGTCTGGGTGGGATGTCGCATATATGCAGTAATTTTTTAACGTTGTGTTGTGATTTGGTACCAAATGTGCCTCAGATACAAGAAGTACATCAATACTTTCATATTCCAATAGAGTTTGTACGTCATATTTGTGTTTAATTAACCCGTTTGTGTTCCACGTTGCTACTTTCAGAGTGGCCATTTCAATGGACAAGTTTGTTAATTACTGTTGTGAGAAGGTTCATCATTGTTGACATTTGTTCTAATAATTTATCTAGCTTTACAGCTTGTTGTGTGAGTAGGATTTCTAAGTTATTATTATATGTTGTAGGTTGCGTTTTTATAGCTTCTGAATAGGATTTTGCGTCTATGGAATCATTGTTTGAATTTCTGGATTTCTTAAACAGTTGGTATTGTTGTTGCTGTGGTTCTGTTGTAAGATTTGGGTGTCGTACATTATTTGGTTTATTTTGTGTTGTAGTGATATACGTAGGAACCTTTGCTAGTTTTTGTCTACCTGTTTTTCTAGATAGTATTTCTTTGTACACCTCACATCCTTTGTAGTTAGCAGGGTGTGCACCTTCACATAACGCGCAGGTGGCGGGGGTGTTTCGGTCCTTTTTAGGACAGTCGGATGTTTTGTGATCTTGTGCACACTTTACACAGCGGTATGGCCGCATGCAATAATTTTTAGAATGACCGTATTGTTGACACCTCTGACATTGTGGTATTGTGTTTATTTTCTTAGGCTCTTCAATTATAACAATTTGATTGTTAATAGATTTTATTGATTTAGCAGCATTGTTGTTTGGGCCAGCCACGAGATTAATAAAGAATGTCGACGTTGGTTTTTTTTCTGGACCATACTTTACATTAATAATTTCTCCTTGTACTTTATTTCCAGTTTTTTCGACTTCTTCTATGATAGCACTGTGCGGTGTTGAATGATGGAGTTTTTTTACTACTAACCGGCAGCAACGTTGGTCCTTTATATTAAAGGTGTGGCCTATAAGTCCATTTTCACGAACTAGGGTAATAATTTTCTTATATGCTTCTATATCTCTGGAAGTTATTCTTAATTGGTTTTTATTTACAATTTTTAAGAAGAAATCATCTTTATCAGCAACAGTGTTAACCAATTCAGTTAATTTATTTATGTCTTCAATTCCATATAAGATAATCGGTGGAGGTTTGTTTGGGCGTTTCTCTTTAGGTTCGGGTTCATCTTCTGTCAGGTCAATCTGCAGGCCATTGTACCTATTGCTAGTTTTGATTGTTTCAGGAGATGGCGACTGCGATATCTTCTTTCGCTTGTTGGCTCTAGTTGTTGGAACTCTTTGCCATTCAGGAGGACAAGGTGTGTTATTAGTTGGTGTCTGATTTTTCTGTTCTTTTGTTGAGGGAGCTGTGTTGGTAGCTTCAAGCTGTGGTCTATTACCAAGGGATTGACTTCTTGGTCTATTCATAAACAAACTAGGGTGGAAGGCTTGTTGTACATATTTTTTGCTGCCAGTAACATTCACTACCACGGAAGCCTGGTCGCCTACTTCCATGGAGTCTTCGGTAATCAATTTCTCACCCACCGGCCCGGATACCGGAGGGCGCCGGGTGTTAGCCGGATCGCACCACAAATACTCGCTCTTATTATTCGACATTTCATAAAAGGGGGGGTTGGGAGATAATCTCATAGCAGTTTCCCAAGGCACTATGGCCACTCTTTTAGAAGGTATTTAGTTCTTCTTGGCCAGTGGAGACCAGTTTACGGGTTACTTAACCGCCGCCCGCGGCTCGGCGTTGTTGCTCATTTAGCACCACCAGTAATAGCCACAATAAGTACCACCATAATTGAAAGACCAGTAAAAGAGCGACTCTACACCAAAAAAACCGATTGGGATGCATTCAGGGACAACATAGACGAAAACCTCAACTTGAAGGTGACACTTAAAACAAAGGACGATATTGAAAAATATGCAACAACTTTAACAAACCTAATACAAACAGCCGCATGGAAATGTACCCCAGTTACCACATTGAAACAAGGTGGTAGGAACGTACCCAAGGATATAAAAACAAAGATTCTGGAGAAGAGAAGACTCAGAAGAGTGTGGCATTGTAGTCGACATTCCCAAGACAAAAGGGCGTTTAATAAAGCAGCCGCTGACCTAAAACAGTACCTTAAAGATATTGAAGAGGAAACCCTACAGAATAAGCTAGCCAACTTGAATCCCGAAGCTAAAAACGAGTACTCACTCTGGAACACGGTAAAAAGTAGTAAGGTGGCCCCTCAGGTTGCACAGCATCCCATCAAAAGGAGTAACAACAGTTGGGCTAGAACTGACAAGGAACGGGCTGAGGCGTTTGGACAATTCTTGCACGAAGTCTTCACTCCGAATGGCGGGGATATAGAATCTGAAAAAGAAATAAAAGACTACCTAGAAACTGATCTGCAACTATGCCTCCCAATGCAAAGCTGCTCACCCCGCGAAGTCCAAAGAGAAATAAAAGGTCTAGAGTTAAACAAGGCTCCTGGCTTCTGCCTGATAACAGCTGAAATACTACGACAACTTCCTAAAAAAGCTATAGTCGGCATAACACACCTTTTTAACAGCATAATGAGGGTTGGACATGTTCCAATGATATGGAAAATATCAGAGATAGTCATGATTCCGAAACCTGGCAAACCCCCGCATCTTGTGTCTTCTTATAGACCAATTAGTCTACTACCAACACTATCGAAACTGTTTGAGAAGATCGTCTTGCGAAGGCTTACACGAATACTTAACGAAAACGATCTCATTCCTCAACATCAGTTTGGTTTCAGAGCTGGCCATTCGACTATAGAACAAGTTCACCGAGTTGTCAACAAAATAAGAGAAGCTCTCGAGAAAAAGCAGTACTGCTCTGCTGTCTTTCTCGATGTACAACAAGCATTCGATAAGGTTTGGCACTTGGGCCTGCTTTTCAAAATGAAGAACCGACTTCCGCATAACTTCTACGTGCTCTTAAAGTCGTATTTGGAGGATAGAATATTTAGAATTAAAATCAATGACACCTACTCCGCCTTTCAAGATATAAAAGCCGGTGTACCACAAGGTTCCGTTTTGGGCCCTACTCTATATCTAATATACACTGCAGATATACCCACAACGGATGATATTCTATCTGCCACATTCGCTGATGACACCGCTGCACTCTGCAACCATGAAAACCCCAGTGTAGCGTCTTTAGTTTTGCAGGGCCACCTGAACAAAGTCAACAAATGGATGGAAAAGTGGCGCATCAGGGCCAGCTCCAACAAATCAGTGCATGTCACTTTTACCCTGAGAAAGGACAACTGCCCCCCAATTAAACTTGGAAACGATGTTCTACCCCATCAAGATTCAGCAAAATACCTAGGCATGCATCTTGATAGGAGGCAAACATGGAAGCCCCATATCCAAAAAAAACGCGACGAGTTAAATATACGGCTCAGACACCTAAACTGGCTAATAGGCAGAAGATCGCACGTCACCACGGAAAATAAGATTCTCATTTATAAAACCATAATCAAGCCGGTTTGGACATATGGCATAGAGTTATGGGGATCAGCAAAAAACTCGAATGTGGAGATTCTACAACGGTTCCAGAATAAGGCACTCAAAATGATAACTAATGCACCTCTATTTATCAGAACCAATGAACTGCACGAGTACACTGAAATGAAAACAGTTAAGGAGGAAGTCGAACACAGAGTAAAAGCATACAAAGACCGTATAAAAGCCCATACTAACACCCTAGCAACAGCGCTATGTGAACCAATAAAAGACAGAAGGCTCAAAAGACAACACATATGGGACCTTGTTCACTAACAAACCCTAACTTAATAAGAGACAGCTTCCTCACTGGAGGAACAGTTCTTTCCAGTCAATAAACTCGCACAACAAATCTGCTAAGGGCTTCTTAAGCCGATCGCAAGATGTTATTATGAAAAAAAAAAAAAAAATGGGTATCGTTTTTGTAGTTTTTGACGGTGGTAAAGCCGATAGTGAGGTCAAAATTTAAATCCAAGATGGTGGATGCGAAAATTTAAAAAAAAATCGTCATTGGTATCGTTTTCATAGTTTTCGAGGGTGGTAAACCCGATAGTGAGGTCAAAATGTGAATCCAACATGGCGACTGCGATTTTTTTTTTTTTTCATTTTTTTTTTTTTTGTGTCGATCAGTGAGTAGGAAATTCGTTCCTGATGGTGGTCGGACCGCACACGTTTGTTTTCTCATAGAGGGTGATAAAAAGTAGAGTGTTCACCTCGGGAGCAACACTATTTTAAGCTCGAGTGATGTACTTTGAATCCCTCGCTGCGCTCAGGATTCTACTTTAGAATCCCTCGCTACGCTCGGGATTTTACTCTAGAATCCTTCGCTCCGCTTTGGATTCAAAGAAACACTCTCGCCTTAAAAATAGTTGTTTGCTCCCTTAGTAAACAATCTACTATTAAAACTGCCAGCAACATACCGCAGCGGTCACGACAACGACATCGTAAACCTTATACGTGCCATCACAGAAGCGATGAATAAGACAACGACTATCTAACATAGGATACTTTTTATCCCGATATTCCCACGGGATCGAGTTTCGAGAGTCGATCCTATGTTAGAACATAGGATACTTTTTATCCCGATAATCCACACTTGGCATATGGATAGACCATGATCTAAGCTAGGGATCTATCCATGTGCCAAGTGTGAAATTTCATCCAAATCCGTTCAACCGTTTTAGGCCCGAGTTCGCCAACTGCAACGTAACCATTGATTACGTAACCGTTCTGTTAGAATTAAACGGTCGTTTAAACCAACCGCGTTTTTTTCGTGTTCACCATCTATTTGTAACCAACGGTTAAATAACCAAGCGTTTTTGAATGAGTGAGTCCAAAATGGCCGAATGATCAAGGGGCTCAACCGTTCGACAGACTGATGCAGTTCGATAACAATTAAAATTTTATTGTGTCTCATTAGTGACAGTCAAGCGGCAATATTTTGTGAATGTAGAATGTCAACGTCAATCAATTTTCATTTTTAAACCCACAGAGTACATTTTTAAATAGTTTATAGACGTCACTCGAGTCATTTTCCGGGATGTATGGCGTATGGCGCAATCTGGTGTTTTGTGCAAAGAACTTTCGCCCTAGGCTTTTATAACATTATTTTTTTAAATGTTATATTGAAAATTAAATAAAACGAAGTTATTATTGCAAAACTCTGTTTGTATTATTTTTATGTTTTCGTACAGTATTTATGTGCTAATTTTTGATTTTCATCATTGCGCCATGTTCGGAATATACGGGAGTTGCGCAAAATTCTTTCTATTAAATCATCTAACACATTATCCTCTTCAAAGATGTAATTCAAAGCGTCTTGCATTTTTATTTTGTAACTAAAAGTGATGCACAATGCAAAACTTCACATCTGGAAGCATAAACCAATGGTTAAACTGGGTTGGCTACTTCGTTTAAGCTAACCGTCCGATTACAGTACTTAACCAATTGTTAGTGCTTGGTAAACAGTAAAATATTGTTAAACAGCCGTTTATGGTGTAAGCAGATGTTAAAAATTTAACCATCTGTTGGTGAACTCGGGTCTTAGCGTTACAGCGTAACAAACAAACGAACTCACTTTCGCATTTTTATAATATTATTTAGGATTAGGATATAGATAGTTATTGCAATTTTTTATATTTTATTATAAGCCTGTGTTGTTTCACTTCAGGACATAGGCCTTCCTTCCCTCTTTCCACTTCCACTCTTATTGCTATTGTATTCTATAATTTCTATATTTACCAAAATCAACTCTCAGACAGCTTTCAGCGCGATGTAGATGTTCTAAGCACGCGTGGACTTGAGCGAACTTCATCAGAAGACTCTTCCACGGGCTTATGTCGATCTCATCTGTTATTAGCGGCACCTGTAAAAAACACACAGAATTATTGTGACCGCTAGTTTTTGGTTATATCCTGAGTACACAACTTAGTTTTTCTTGTTATTTGTTACAAAAGTAGTTAACTCTGCAATCGGCATTTTGTTTTTGTTCTCATTTGCCAATGTCGCAATAGTAATGACGCAATATTGTCGTTGGAACATCATTGTCAAACTTTTATTGGTTAAATAGGAAGCTTACTTTTGTATGTGTGTATTTTATAAATGTGTGTTTTGTTTGTGTGGAACAAACAATTTTTCTTTCTTCCATTTTCTTTCTTTCTTTTCTTTTTGTTTTATTATTTATATTCATACTTATTAGTGCGAAAAGTTATGGTCTTGTACTCTTTACTCTATTCTTGTCACTTGAATATACCTTACGTACCTTATGTACCTTAAGTACGTATATAAAAACTTTCTGTCCTATTAAAATACAAAATTCATACTTTTAAAAGACTATTCTTTCAACACTTTCATTACTTTCTTTTCTTTCTTAGAAAGAATCCAAGTCCAGATATTTATAAAATTAGTTCAGCAATTCTATTGATTTGGCCTGCTGTCTGCACAAAATCATAGACTCGACTTACTTCATTAACGTCTTTCTTCTCACTAACAAGCCCATGTTTCTTCAGCGACGCGAAGTCATCAACAGTCAGTTCATTAGGATCGTCTTCATAGAAGGACTCGCAGTCCAATCGTATAGAGTGCTCCGTTGACGTGAGACTCTCGAACGGGTTCAGTTGGAAGTCGCCGCCGCTCATCGTCATGTCTTGTATCGTCTGGTTTATTTGTTCTATTGATTCGTGTGATCTGCAATATTGTAATACGTTAGTTTTACGTTATTTATGAAAACTTCACTAATTATGAATGACAGGGTAAAACACAAGAAAGAAGAGAAAAACACATAAACAACATTTGCATTGGCTTTTTACCCGACTGCGTCAGGACAGTACAATGTTTAGTAGTATTGGCTTAGGTACAGAGGCCCTAGTGTGAGTTTTCGCGTTCGGCGCTCCTATTGGCCCTTCACTGCCCTTCACTGGTGAAGGGCCAATCGGAGCGCCGAACGCCGTCGATGCGTAAAATCGAGATGGTTAAAAGTACCTCACACTAGGGCCTCAGGTTTTTACGAAGGAACTCGTCCTGGGTACTACAACTATAAATAGGTTGAAGGGTTTGGCGTGCCGGTGTAATGACTAATTACTGTGATCAGCTTTGTTTCCGGGAGGGCAATGTTTCTGCGATGGTTTAGATATTGTAGATGTCCAAAGCGACTACTTATCATAAAGTAACATACCTACCATGCCTACATATTTACCATAAAAATAATAATATATTCATAAAAATATTCACACATACAATGTGGAGACTACCATACAACAAAAAAAGAAAATACTGGCACTACTAATGCATAAGAGTATTTTGGAAGTATCAAATAAATCCTAGCTTCAAAATAAAAAAAAATAGTTTTTCAAACAAATTAAATGTAGTGTATCCGGATTATTCCGGATCCACCCTAAACCTATAAATTCCGTTTATCCAACTAGGCCTAAGGTGAAATCTCGGGCATACATTACCAAATATATTATCCCCCATAGGGTGGATTTTTGGGGTGGATAAACGGAATAACCCGAGCCGATTATGGATTTTGTCGAGCTATAATGACTAAACTATTGAATATATTGAATTTTTACAGAATGGGAACGTCATTATGGACACGCCGTTTAATTTTTTGTTGTATTGTCGTCTCCACCTTGTATAAAATAGATGCATACCTAGCATCGCTATTCCAAATCCCAGCAATAAAGAACGAATGCTCCAACAGAGACATTACTCTAGTGTACTCCCACATAGTTTTCTCAGTACCCACTTGAGCGACCAATGATAACGCTTGAGGTGGACTAGCGCGCAAGTTCTTTAGCACTTTGGAGGCTTGAGAGTGACCTCGGGACAGTTTGAGGACTAGTTTCGATAGGTAGGTCTTGTTGTTGGCGTCTATCTGTAAAAAAATAAAATAGAATTTTATCGAAAACTTTAATAGGTATACTTAAGTAGCTTGGCAGGCTAATGTGCGATTGAAAAGTGTATTTTCGAAGAAAATAAGAGCAGAAGATATGAAGTCAAGCATCTAACACCCAATAAATAAAATTAAACATAAAGAACTTACAAATGCACAAAATAAATGAAAAAAAAATAAACTGCGTAAATGTACTTACAAATGGTCTTATTTTTCCTGAAGATATGAATTTCAGGGCTTGAATTAACAAAGTTATTAGTTCTTCTGCTGTTTCACAATCTGAAACAGTAAAAACAGTGTTAGTGTGAAATCGGCATGTCCTAGCAGGGCTCGGAAACCGGTTAATTTTCCAAACCGGTTTTGGTCATTGACCCCGAACCAGAATCGATTGCGGTTTAGGTTTCGGTTACCGGTATTTTAACCGGTTAATGGGACAAACCGGTTTTTTACAAATTGTGATTCTGTTGAGCGAAATTAACCGGTTAATTTGAGTTTCGACGGTAAAAACTAGTTCTACATAATACGCCATCTCGCTTACACCTACAATAATAAAGCTCTCGCTCTACGCCAACGAATGCGCAATTCCGCACTCACAAGCAGATTGTATTCGACCGCGTTGCTAGCTGAGTAGTTTCGTTCGACGTGTATGCAACATTTTATTATTTTATAAGGTGGATTTGTGGTTGACTTGCGTAAATAAATGAAACCTTATTATCAAATGAAATACTTACTGGTTGGAGTGTAGCTTTATGGGCGAGGACAGAAAAATTAAAAATTTGTGTTCCCCAATTTTATTGCAGTAACCTTGGCGTAAAACATTTTTTTTTTTTATAAAATGCACTAGATTTCCAAAATGGTAGCTCGAATGAGAATCTTTTCTGGAAAAAAAATGTTGCTCTAATCGAAAACCATGAGATGATGTGAAAAAGCTAAGGATTTTTTCAAGTTTTTCATGTTTTACAAAAAAATACAGTATTTATTCCTTAAATTCATATTGGGATGCTGCACAGAGAGTAAGACAGTGGGGGGGGGGGGCAGTAAAATTTGGATTATTTTTTACCTATACAGTATGTTAACTAACAGAGGGCGTTCCCGTTAACCCGCAATAGTATATTATTGTCCATACATGCTAGAAAAAATACTGAAAGTGATTTTTTTTTTTTTTTTTTTTTTTTATTTATTTATTTGTAAATGTAACACTCTGTACACGCTCACTTGTCTTTCAACTTGGAAAGACAAGTGCGACAAGTACGCGTGTACAGAGTGTTTGTTTTACGTATGAAATTAATATTTTTCGTGAATATTTTATGATCAAAAAATCAAAAAAGTTTTTTTTTTTTCATTTTTTATATTTTCTCTAGCATGTATGGACGATATAGTATTGCGGGTTAACGGGAACGCCCTCTGTTAGTTAACATACTGTATATTAGGTCGCACCGCTTACGAGATATTTGGTTTATGGTCATCTGGTTTGCTCATTTCGTTCTCATGGTTTTCGACTAGACGGACAATTTCTTTCCAAAAAGGATGTTCATCAGAAGTTCCATTTTGGAAATTAAGAAGGTATAAAAAAATATTGCGAAATCTCCTAACTCGAAAACGGCGCGTCGTAGAACCATGCATCTCAGTGCAAGTTGCTTTTTTTCGCGCAACCGCAACAGTGACTAGTGATGGATTAATTAGCATTCGCCTTCATTGTTAGCATGCGAATGCTCATTTAGCATTTAGCAAATGAAATTTAGTTGCGAAATTCTGTGAAGTGCGAAGTGAATTTATCGCTTCGTACTTTTTTAAACTATCATATTTCAGAGCGTCGAGCGTCGTCGTGCGCTCGCTCTCCGTCGCACCCATGGGAAGCCGGGAATACTAAATCTATCGGTTTCACGTGACCGTGACCTCGTTTGCATGTTATTATCAGGTGTTGCGAACTTGCGAAGAATGGGTTAAGCAATTGTTATCTTATTATCTTTGATTTGCGCGTACTTAGAGTTGTATATTGAATGAATGCTTGTGTTTGTTTAATTTATTAAATTATTAGCATTAGCAGATCAGGGTGGTGCGAAGAATGATGTTTAACAATTATTGTCTTTGATTTGATCGTACTTAGGGTCGTGTATTGACTGAATGAATGCGTAATTGTTTATGTTTAATAAATCAGTGCTCTAAAATCTTTCTTACGGAACATCAATCACCAATTTAAAAACCCATCTATAACTTAAACACATTGGTCATTCATTACAATAGCTTTTTAGCTGAATGCGAACCGACTCGGTCCCGTTCGGTACAGGTGCGTCAGGTGCAGAATGCTGATGCACCTTCACAACCAGTTCAACTGGAATCTGTGCCGTCTACATATGCGCACCAGGAGAACTATGTTGGGGAATCCCGATAGGAAATCAATGTTACCAGAACCGGGATGTACTAGTACAAATAAAACGTTATCGGCGAGTAAACTAAACGCACGCTAGGCTAGGAGACGACGGCATTGAAGACGTCCTACCTAAGGAGACCGCGCGGTCGCCTTAATTCGCATATTAACAAAATTCACATACTTCATTATTATTATCAATTATCGCAATATTAGCAATTAGCATAGCAATAGCGATTAATATGCTAAGACTCAAGAATTCACATGCTAATGAAATTAATGCGAAATAGCATTAATTGCCATTACTAACAGTGACACTGCAATGGATAAAAAGACAGTGGATCGCTAGGTAACGAGCTAGCAAGGTGAGCATCCCGAGTTTGTGGACCCGAACCTTTCGTACCCATTCCGTTCAACCAACTACGCAGGTGGATACAAGAGTTCACCCACACACAAGCGGAGAACTCCTCCGCCCCGACACCCGGACCTCGACACCGTGCTGCAGGTAGTCCAGGGAAGCTAAGCCAGTCTTGGATAACAGACTAACCAGGCGTTTATTACAACTGTACAGGAACGGCTTGCGCCTGATGATGAGGACCATCACGGGACACTGCTCGCTAAACAAGCAAGTGCTTGTTATACATATAATAGACATAACGGACAGTCCTTTGTACAGGGCGTGCATGAAAGCAGAGGAAACCGTTGCGCATGTGCTGTTTGAATGCACGGGCATCACCCAGATTAGCTCAGAAACCCTCGGGTCAACCAGATCTTTTGAATAGACCAGGAGACTTACTCAACTTCTCGAGGGCGGTGAGCTGGTTGGAATAACCACCAACGGTCGCCATGGCCCACGCATAATGGTCGAGATCGAAGGACTAAGTGCGGAAACCAAACCCTCCATAACATAGAACCTCACTGTGGCCTGGACATGAATAAAGCCAGCAAACCTGACGGAATAGGGTGGTAGAGTCCCAAAAAGCTGTGCTCCAGAGTTGTCTCCTGTCTTGACGCGCTTGTATCACCTCTCTAAAAACTGGAGAGGTGCCGAAGACCTGGAAGCTTGCCAATGTGGAGCCAGTACCCAAATAGGGTAAGCGTGCCGACCCTGTCAACTACAGACCAATCGCCATAATCTCCATACTATGTAAAATGAAACGGGCTCTTAATAATAAGCTGCTAGTATGCCTGGAAGACAATGAGCTCCTCAGTGACCATCAGTATGGCTTCCACCGTGGTCGGTCAACTCAAGATCTTCTTGTGTATATTACACATCGCTGGGGCGAGGCCACTGAGAGACATGGCGAAGCCTTTGCTGTGTCCCTTGATATATCAAACGCTTTTGACAGGGTCTGGCATGCTAGTCTGTTGGGTAAGCTTCCCGCATTCAGAATCCCTGCTGACTTTTGCAACTGTATTTCAAACTTCCTAAGTGAGCGGTCGATCAGAGTGGTCATTGATGGCTACTCATCGAATCATATTATGGCTACTGATGCTGGTGTTCCTCAGGGGTGTATTCTTTCTGCGACTCTATTTCTGCTCTATATTAACGACCCGCTACAGCTGGGTGCTATTGGGTTCGTAGATGACAGCACAGTCTTAGAAAAACACCTATCTAGTGCAAGAGCCAGCAGAGAGGAAACAGCTACTCTTAGAGAAGCCATGGTGGGGTGAATGAAATCGATCTTAAATGTTTCACAGTGGGGCGACGATGATCTGGTCAACTTCAACGCTCAGAAAACACAGCCCTGTCTTTTCACTGGCAAAAGAATCCAGTTCCAATTATCACCTAGTTTCCGAGGTGTTACCAACCGCTTGGAGCTTTTGGGTATAGAATTGACGTCAGATCTCAACTTGGCTCAACCACCGAGTCAAAAGCACAGACTGCAGCAAAAAAAAAAAAATACTGCCTCACCTTATTTAGGATACCCGGCTATTCTAAATAAGGTGAGGCAGTATTTTTTTTTTTGTTTGGTTGGGAAGTCATCAAATAACTTCTCCCGCTCTGGGCGGAGTGGAAGGGCGTATCAGACTCTTTCTGACTGAAACCCACCCGTGTTCCTTCAGTTGCCTGTACGTTGCCAGGGGCCCCGGTCTCCCCTTAGGAGTCTCCCGCAACCCCGGCAGGCATCGGCCCTAGCAAACCCCGTCAGTTCTACTGACATCTCTTTGAGGCGCTCGTGGAATACAACGCGCCGTCGACCCGGGCCTGATCCTTATCGGAGAGCTACCCATTGCTCTCCGTCCGCAAGTAAGCGCCTACGGTGGCCGGAAATCGGCTACCGATTCCCGACGCCCAGGTCGTCTCCTGCGGCGGCTAGGACCGTGAGGGCGCGAAATTTACCTCTCCCTCACGCGCTCCGCCTCCTCCCTCGCGATCATTACTGCTTTGCAGGAGGAGGTGACGGCTTGCCATGCCCTCTCGCTCCGTACCATGGCCTGGACCAGGGCTGGACGCGACAGGTCACCGCCGAGATGACCGGTACTTCACATCTGAACAGATTCTGGGTTTGTACAAAGCTCAGGTCCGTTCCTGTATGGAATATTGCAGCCACTTATGGGAAGGCTCAGCAATATACCAGCTTGGCGGATTTGGTGGAATGCAGAGCAAAAAGGCTCATATGCGACGAGGCGCTGGAGGCTAGGCTTCACAGCCTAGCTCATCAGCGTAATGTTGCCTGCCTGTCGGTTTTCTACAGACTGTACTTCGGAGAGTTTCTGCGTTCAAAGCAAGAGTGAACAGGTATTTTCTGGGTTTGCTCGTTTTATCATAGTTCTCATCCACCGCATTTCGTCAGGCGAGATCGAGGTCAAGAGCAAACTCATATTGCATAAAAACAAAAAGATCGACCGTCCCTTACCTAGTCTTTTTGGAACGAATTTCCCTTTCGCGCGTTGCAAAAGGGAGCTAGACGGAAAAAATTAGTACCAAAAGTTGTAACGACACTTTTGTTTAAGACCAAAAGTTGTAACGACACTTTTTTGTGTATTTGAGAAAAGTTTTACAAATTAAAGTCGAAGTCGACGTCGAAGTCGAAATCAAAGTCAAATTCGAGGTCGATGTCGAAGTCGAAGTCGAGGTCGATGTTTAAGTCGAAGTCGAGGTCGAGGTCGAAGTCAAAGTCAAAGTCGAGGTCGAGGTCGAAGTCGAAGTCAAAGTCGAAGTCGAAGGCAAAGTCGAAGGCAAAGTCGAAGTCGAAGTCAAAGTCAAAGTTGAAGGAGTCGAAGTCAAAGTCATATCATTTATATACGTCAGCCAATATGTCAGATGTTATTGTTTTTAATTCAGAGCCATGTAGTATAGAAAAATTTTTAGCCTTGTTAAAAATTATACTAGATGGCTCTTTATTAATATATAATATGCAGCTAAAAGAACTTCGTTCCCACCGGGTGTCCCACGACACCTCCAACTTTTTTTTTTCATTACTTCGTAATTTTTTTACATTATATTTTTTGTCTCTTGTAAATAATCGAACATGGAATACATTTTACTCTCCTCCTTTTTTCTCATGATACTTGTTATTATAACACTGTCTATGCTATTATAAAACACGAATTAAGTAGCGGCCGCACGACACTTCTTGTATGAAAGATGCGAACCAAATTCTCTTTGCGGCGAACTACGAAAAAAAACAAAACACAAACAAGCGCGTGAGAATGTAAAAAACGGCGGCGGCAGGCGTGCGTCTGAGTAAAACCGGTTTATTCAGGTTAGCGCGAGTTTTAAAATTCTATTCTCTGTAATAACCGGTAACCAAAATTATTTAGGTTTAGGCGAAACTGTTTTCGTAATTAACCGGTTAATCGCTGAACGATATTTTACCGGTTTTATGAACTATATTAACCGGTATTTCTTAACCGGTTCCAAGCCCTGTGTCCTAGAACCAAAAATGCCCGAAATAGCCCGCGTGGTATATTACGGCCTACTCCCTCTCACAGAGAGGAGGCCTGTGTCCCAGCAGTGGGAACATAATAGGCTGATCCTGAACGTTCGACAGAATTCTGCAGCATATTTATGCCATGTAAACTTACCTCTCAATATATCCCAGAGTTTGTAAGTAAAGTCATTGCTAGATCCGATAGTATTCATATCATTGAGACATTGTCCTAAAGTAGTGGTATCTTCTGTGACACAGATGCAACCACCGGCAGGACATTCCGCGGTATACGCGTACGTTTCAGTTTCGTTGAGAAGTTCATTGACGCGTTTTGAGTTGTTCGGACGTCTTGCGCCTGGCACGTTGTTTCTGGAAAATTATTGTAGAATTTTGTATCTATTTATTACGACACATACTGCTTCGTGAGCGACTTTTTTAACTGCTTTTGTGGTGTAGTGGTAAGACCAGTAGACCACCTGTCTCAGACCCAGCTGATCGTGTGCAGTGGGGGCAACATTTTCTGCTTGGCTTGGTTGGTGGTAGGGCTTGTTCTAAGTCCGCCTGGCTAGCTATGTTAGGCGACATTGTTGTTTAGAAGACGGTTTTATTCGTGTTACGTGTATTTATTTTTTGTCTGATCTTGCTGACAAGCTGTCTCTATGTGATAGGATATTGAAATAATTTTTATGAAGTTTTAGATGTCTTGCTTGGAATGCGTCCTTTGGCACAATTGATTACCTACTTATAAATAGCATATGATAAGTTGGCTTCTTTAAAATAGTGTTACCTTATTGCAGCTGTCTCCAGATTGACGGAGGCGAATCCAGCAGCAGTCATGTCGACAAGCAGTTGGTTCATATTGTGTAGCGCACACACAGACCTCCAAACAGCATTACATGGACTTGCTAGATGACCAACTATGATCTCTTGTTCCTGCAAAAATGGAATTAAGAAAATGAATGTTTAGTGGTTTCAATAAATGAAGACAAAAAAGATCTTTATTTAATGTTACTGAGCTCCTGAAGTCATGGAGACTATAATTTTGTATTAAAATGCAATGTGAAGTATCCACTCTGATTTGTAGCTCTTGAATAGTACACAGTGATGTATGCCCATAAGCTGCCAGGGTTTCTTGTTTTTGTCTTCAGGAACTCATCAGGTTTTAGTCATTACAATGCTAAGGCGCCATCTACACAGGCGAGAGTATCGCGGCGATGGTCACGCCGTGGCATCAAATTCAATAGAAACTGTATGAAACAATCTTCACACGGCGATATCGTAGCGGCGAGAATTTGATGGCATGGCGAGACTATCGCCTCAACTAGACATAGGTTTGCAAAAATACTCACAAAATTAACTTTGCAGCTTATAAACGGCGTGTGCAGCGTCTTCCCAGACCATTCGCAGCGTAACTCTGTCACTCCTCCGTGTGGAGCGTTGACTAACTCGTCAGTATTGTGGGAGCCGTACGAAATGCCTGAGATCAGGTACTTGCAATCTACTAGAGTTGATACCTGAAAAAAATAATGTTCATGTTATTCATTTGAACTGGACTCATTGCGCTATCGTCACCTGATTATAGATAGTAGAAGAAATGCGATAGATTAATAAAGGCATGAGGGACAGGATGTAAAGTTCTCTGATCCTCTATAGAAAAGGGAGGATCCTCCGACTTGCCCAATCCTCCAAGTGCCCAATGATTGATGTCAGCACGATGTTTAAACGCTGCTTGCGTGTTGCAGGATTTTCGTGACACCAGTGTGATACGTAGTTCGCAAAAAATCTATATAAAAAATCTATACTGGGTGGCAGGGACATCGACGCAAAAACTATTACTATGGATTCAGTCCATGGTGTTGTAGAAGAATTTTCAACTGTCTACAAATTACGGTTCATGAGATACAGGTCACTGACAGACAGACAAAGTTAAGTTTTTTTTTTTTCACCTATAATACTATTCCACATCTGGGCAAAGGTTTCTCCCATACTTCGCCACTCATCTTTGCGTGCTGCCTTTTATGGCTAATCTGTCAAGAAAGAGTCTATAACTCTAGGTTGTCGTGCCAGTGTTTCTTAGTGCTTGTTTACGGACACGCGGGGCGTTGGGCGGGGCGTGCGGCGGGGCGGCCCGCACAAAATTCAAACAAATGGCATTGTATGAGAGTGTTTACGGAGAAGCGTTTTTATAGGCGTTTGCTTGAAATCCAGGCGGTGCCCGCGGCGTTGCACGCCGCGTCGCACGCAGCGTTGCCCGCGGCGATGCACGCGGCGGGCAACGCTGCGTTCAACGCCGAGGGCAACGCCGCGGGGCACGCGGCGGGGCCCGCGGCGTCGTATGTACGCTCAATACCTACGAACTACGAACATCGGCGATATCCACATATAACATCAAATAAGTAAATCTATGTTCCGTTGGAGCTAAACAATTAAAGCTTCTAAGTGAACGAACGAACGAAAAATATGGCTATTTATGTGAAATATTTTGATACTCGCACATGAATCAAACCCTACCGGGTACCTACTTTCCGTTGACCTAGAATCATGAAATTTGGCAGGAAGCAAGATCTTACAGCACTAGTAAAGGAAAAAGTCCGAACTTATTCAATTATTCGTTTTATCGCAAAAAAAAAAAAAATGTGATTACAAAATTACATTTGCAGTTGAAGAATTGACCGTGACGTATATCGATGTATGAGAGAACATGTTTGTCAACTACTAAATTAAGTTTGTTCTTGGGATAAATTTTATTCATCCCAACCACGGAAACCTTCATTGTGCGTGGTCCGACACGCACTTGGCCGGTTTTTTTAATGCCTCGTTGGTCTAGTGGTCGCAAGCACTACTGCTGAGCATAAGTTCCGGGTTCGATACACGGGTCGGGCAAAATATTATTGGTATTTTCCATCTGGTATTTCTCAGTAGTAGCCCGGAGTCTGGATTTGTGCCCGGTTGATGGCATTAAGCTCGCCCCCTATTACATGGGACTTAAACATAACTGGCGAAATGTGGGTGTAGGTACTATAGGAACACCTCTGCCTAACTTTTCGGAGAATATAGGCGTGATGTTATGCATCCTATGTATTTCTTTATTTATTATTAAATATTTCGGTGGCGCTTGAATATCAGCTCCCGCCTTCCGCTCCCGATGCACGCCGCGTGCACCGCCGCGTTCACCGCCGCGTGCAACGCCGCGGGCACCGCTACATTTCACGCCACGCCGCACGCCCCGCCGCACGCCCCGCGCTTCCATAAACAACATCGTACATCGCCATATGTTTGTGTTTGCGCGTGTGATGACGCGGGCCGCTGCACGCCCCACCTCTCTGTAAACAGAAAAAACGTCCGACGCACCGCCGAACGCCACGCTGCACGCCACGCTCAACGCCCCGCGTCTCCGTAAACAAGCACTTAGGCCTCTGTGTTCTAGGTAGTAAATTAAAATCTTACCATATCCGCAGTCAATCCTTCCTGTTTAGCATAATCCTCAACTAACAGATCCAAATCAACATCATCCTGGTTCATGATGTCTTCATAAGTCACTAGACCTCTAGTGAAGTGTGTATTATCTGATTGTACCGTGAGCAGTAAAGGCTTGCCCTCTTCTAGTGGGTTTGTTAGTATCCATAGCGGTATGGCTTCCTCTGTGGTTACTGCGTTGCGGTTCTTGTTGTATAAATTGGCTATTTCTCTGGAATATTTGAAATTAGAATTGTTAATTTTGTTTTTTGGTTCAATTTCCATCTAAGAATAAAGTGTTCAAACATATGTAAAGAGGTTCATAAGAATCCAACCAACTTGACACCTACTGGCTGATTTACTAACTGCAGTATAAGCTTCCCTTAGAGCTGAAAACCAGAAAATAAAAGAATACTCTACGGAAACATTTCACTGACAACAGAGACTTGAATAAATACCATTTCTTTAAATCATAGACTACATCTCAAAGATTTTACAAAGTAAGCTATGAATAATTCAAAACTCAATATTTCACAACTATTTAATGATTTTATTAAATTTTATGCAACATAAAAGGTACTAAGGCAGACTTAATGCCTTAGAAATTCTCTACCAGTCAACTAAAGATAACATGCTAGGTGCATTGCTGGGTGTGGGAAAAAAAAAGGATCTATTGGTCACAGAATTAAAAACTATTTTCTAACCTTGCAGTATCCAGTGTAATAGGACCGTGAGTAGCTTCCTCCTTGGTCCATAACTGTGGCTCATCAGTAATCATTGTGTCATCAAATATAGTGTGAAGACTTAGATCCAGTTTCAATGGAGATCCCGTTAACTCGAACTCTTCTGCAATATATATATATTTAGGTTTTAAACGAATGTTGAATTACGACAATGACAATAACCTCATGTAGTATTCTTCACATGATTAAACATTTTAATTAAGCACAAAATACTAACAATAAGGCTACCCACCGACCAACAAAGCTTCTTACAATTTCAGCAAAAATAAATTTAATTTTGATATGAATTTACTACCTAACACCCTGCCTAATAATTTTCTAATTTGTAAAGTATTTTGATTAAAAGTGACCAAAGTAAACAAAATAATGATGTTACTTACCAGCCTCATTTCGATTGCTTTTTCCAATAGTTTCCGTAACATAAGAAGATTGTTTAGTCTGTAAGTAAAAACAGTTTCAATTAAGACATAAATTCAAGTTATAATAATCACAATTATTGAAAAACAACAACTATTTACCTTGTTACAAACTAATACCACATCTCTGTTACTCTTTGTGTACATTTCTATGTAACTTGGACTCTTTTGTTTTTCAACATAATGTTTCGAATAATTATCTAACAGAGGTTTAATCAAATTATCCATTGTTTATTTTAGGAGTTATTAATTTATTTAGTAAAGATAAAAGTAACTCAAAGAATCCGTTGTGATCGTCCTTCAATTTGAATTTGTAATTTTGTTAATTTGACGTTTTCTATGACAATGACATTGACATTTATAAATCGGTGCTGCCAAAGTGGGTTTGGAATACTTATACGGGAATATTCTTTGGGATGATTGGAATATAATTATTATTATGTTGCAAAGTGAATATTTACATTATTATATAAAATAATAATTATATAATAATATTTCACACAAGACCTCGATCACTTTATTGTATAATCCTATTTCATGAAATTCAGAAAACGAGTAATCAGTCGTTTACTCGTTTGCCTAATTGGCAATCTAGCTTCACACAGCTTCAAAAAAAAAATCCTAGATGGCGTTAGCGGTTTCATTTTACTCGAATGAAAAACACGTCGCCACAGGCTCCATGACGGCAAACTTACGAATCTGTAGAACTTTTCTTTGGCAATTTGGCTACATCCAGCTTCTAAATATGTAACCAAGATGGCGTTAGCGGTTTCATTTTATGCGAATGAGAACTTGGTCCCGTTGATTCTGTCTGAAGACCTGAATAGCTGTTGGTATTATCTTCACGCGTTGTTTTATGTGGTGTAAGGACAAAGAGAAGTATCCTTTTCCGCATTTTTTTAATCAGGGACGTGGGATAGGTATTTCTGCCGATGGGAAGGGACCTTGCTGATAGGATGTAAGCTACCGAGACCTACAAGCGGTGGCTACAAATAGCCGCGTAAATGTTTTAATTTTTTTTTTCTAATTTCTTTTTTATTTTTATTTTAATTTATGATTCTAATTTTGAAATTAATTTTGATTTTTATTAATTTATGTGTTATTCTTATTACTTTTTTATGGATCATTGTGGTGTGCAATAAAGATTTTTATTTATTTATATATTATTATTAGGTACAGTACCTACATAAGTAGGTATGGTACAAAAAGTACATAACATAATTAGGTTAGTTACTTTTTGTGATCTACGGTAGTGATCTGTAGGATTCTTTGATGTTGATACTATCAACGTCAAGGCATCTTATAGAAAATCGTAAATTCGGGGTAACAAACTTAGATTACTATTTTTGGGCGTTTCCGTAGAAATTGGTCCACTCTCATTTTGTGCTGTCCCATGACTTTATTTATAATTCATTAGAAAACCGAAGGCCTATTATTGTAATTCACTATTTATTATGATAGTACAATAAATAAACTCAGTAAATAACAGTGAATTAGTCTATTTTTACTATAATAATGATTATAATAAGACGAAAATATGTTTGGAACCCCCCCAGTTTTCAGGTGTCCCACAGTGTCGCGACACACTTTGAGTTAGATTATTTATGACATAAAATTAAGCATGCATGTAAAAAGGTTTTAATATATTCAAATATATGATTTCTTTTAAAATTAAACATAAATTACAGCCACTTTAATACAAAAATAATTATTTTTTACTATTTTAATTGTGTCCCACGATTTCGGATGTAGTGGAAAATTCCACTTTGTAACGGTATTTCCTCCACAAGTAAAAAATAAACTTCCAAAATCTTAGCACACTTATTTTCCTGGCAACATTATTCATCGATTCCGCAAATTTTTTCGGTTGGCAATCAGGTGCTGTCAAAATCATTCGTGTCTAAACTTGCAAAGCGTTACCGTCTACGTGTAATTCATCCACTTTGTTAGAGGAATTTCTGCTGGTAAGTTTTTGTTTTTGATAATGTTGTTATTGTTAACTATAATAAAATAATCGTAAAAATGATTAATTGAATTACTTGCAGCATTCGTTGTTCTATTGTTTAACTACACGCAATTTTAGATTGGAAAACATGAAAACGTTACCTCCATTTTGTTACCACTTTTCCATATATAAATTTCCATAATCCACTTTTCTCCATTTTGTAACCGGGACCAATTTCTACGGAAACGCCCTTTTAGATCACACAAAAATTTTGAATGTCCTCTCGTTCTAAACGGTTGGAATTTGAACTTTGATTTACCTACTACCCACGCTCTATTTCACGTGAAAGACGTTACTGGCCGGTTACAATTACAATGTTTTTCGATACCCTTTCAAGTAGAGTAGCTGCCCCTAGCTGCCCACATGCCATATCACTTTGACACGACTTTAAAATGAAACCACTTCGGTGAAGAGCGTGCTTGGTAAAGGTAAAGTAATCGAGTGCTGATAAAAATAGATTTAAAATCGCTAATCTCTCAAGTGGTGATCCATTAGTCATTCTAGATCGGTGATCAACCACAGGATGGATTAATTTACTCGTAGAACCGTTTGAGTGGACGGCTTTGAAAGAGTATCAATGCGTGACTTTGTAACGTGATATTTTAGGGTTCTTTATGGTTTTTTGGTACTAAAAATATAAACTAAATATTAAAAAAAAACCTTTTTAGATAATTAATATAAATCCTAATCTAATATTATAAATGCGAAAGTAAAATTGTTTGTTTGTTCTTTCACACTAAACCGGCTGAACAGATTTGGATGAGTATTGGCATATGTCATTATTCATAGGCCTACCTAGGTATATGTATAGGTAGGCCATGACATGGATTAGGACATAATGGCAAAAATAATAGTAGGAGGTAATCTGCTTTCGCAATTTATTTGGCAAACATGTAAACAAACACGAGTTTTTGAAAAAAAAAACTGTAATGCTTACTCATAAGGTTCAGTTTGAGCTACAACTTGATATTTTTATGACATTTTCAACAGTACCTATTAGTCTAAAATCAACTTTATTTAAACCTAATTATAGTTGATGTTTGGAAATAACATCACTTGGAATTAAGGGTTTATTTATCTTAAGTAGTTATTTTTGAAGGGCTTGTTTACTTTGCGATAACCTTGACTTCTTTGCTCATAGGTACCTACGTAATAAATACGCGCCTTTTTCCCACGGGGTTTTTTTTTTTGTAAATTAAATTACAATTTTAGAGGTTTTTCATAAATTTCATTATTATAAATGCGAAAGTGAGTTGGTTGATACGCGTTCACGCTAAAAACGACTGTTGTCCAAGTTCAATGAGCTAAATAAATTATTCTGATAAGTATTATTTTAATCAGCCAGACAAATTGAAACCTAGGTTCTTATTAATTTAGAGCTAGCATTATGCCGAAGTAACTTAATTTTACTTACCGTCTAAAACTTCTACTACTACTGTACACTGCGCGTCACGTAAAAAGAACGCTAGCTGTTTATCGATTCCAGCCTATTCCATAGTACTAAGTAACTAATAAAGTACCTATTATGAATCTACAATAAAACAGTTACACTTATATTATAAAACCAATAGCCTAGTACTTTAGGATATGACTGTACCCAAGCGCAGACACATCCCCTGCACTGTCGCTCAGCGTTCTTTTTACGTGACGCGCAGTGTACCTACCTACTCATCAGCTGCCTAGCATTTTCCAATTATGTTGGGATCGGCTCACAGTCCAACCAGATGTAGCTAAATTCCAGTATTTTACATGGAGCGACTGCCTATCTGACCTCCTGAACCCAGTTACTGGGTAATAAGATACCACTTGGTAAAACTGGTTGTCAGACTTTCGGGCTTCTGACGACCCGTAACGACTGTCAAAGATCCACGAATGACAGCCAGGACTTACGGCTTTACGTGCTCTCCGAAGCGGAAGAGTCTCGGCATATAAAGATGGTCATCCATCCACGTACCAACCGCGGCAAGCTTAACCTGATCGATCGACCCGAGTGGCTGCTATTACATAGCCAAAATAAAAGCAAAAATAATATGTAACAAATGTTAATTTAGATAAGTACTTACTACGAACTCGTTATAGGTAAGGTAAGTATATGAAATGCTGCGATCGTATACAAAAGTGTCAATCTACTTTTGTTGCTGACCTTACAAACGTTCGCATCTTAAAATGCCTGCTACACGGTCGGCAACCGCATCCCGACTGAGGTGAACTTGGTGATTTACAACCGTGTAAATGATGGTTTACGACCAAACGTTGAAACAAGGTTACCTCTGTCGGGGACGCGGTTGGCTACGGTGTAGCAGGCACTTTAACGTAGTATTCGTTATCATTCCGTAACGTACCCATGTAGGTAGATATTTGCCTTCACTACCCACATAACTACGAAATATCACTATAAATTGACGTAGGCAAATGTTCCTAGAACCGCACCTGAAAAATATGGCTTGATGCGTAAATAATAAATATTGCCGGTTTTCAGCTTGGCTGCTAATTTAGGATTAAAATTAAGACCTAACGGAACCTGGCATTATGGGTTTAGCAGCGATTTTTTTTATCATCAGCCAATATGTAATAAATTAGGTAAGTACTGATAATATTGTTCTGACGTGTTTATATTGAGGGATATGTTTAGTAGGTTAAAATGAAACACTAATAAAACTTCTACGAATGACATTCGAGACAAAAACAATAATTTATTTAAAAATGTGCAATAAAATAGAATTGATTCTAGTCGCCCCTTCCAAAAGGTAGAGAGTTTTCGTATGGAGAAGAATAGGCAAGAAACTCCACCGTTAGTCTTTTAAAATGTTATACACATTTTATGCAAGTGTAACAAATGCTCACGTGTTTACCTATTATTACGACGTTTTTGAACACTAGTGGGTGTGCGAGGAAAAAATAAAGAAAAAAATCATTTATTGCACGACTCATAATGCGAAGCATTAGAGTGTGCTCTACGATCGAAAAATATTTATTGCCCCATTTCTGCAACTGTTTTTTTGTTACACTCCTGCTAGTACACAGAACCTACTTAATTTATATACCATTGTATAGATGATTAAATGGAGATTAATACTGTACTTTTTATCAATTGATTTAATGCAGCAGAAATTAAAAAAAACATCAAAATAGTTGAAAAAAAAATTCCTGTCCGTCAATTTATGAAACTTAAAAACATTGTAGCTTGCGATAAAATCAATTAATTGAGTCAAATTTTTTTTTAATACATTCGTTTTGGCCGTAGAAGGAACCCTATTGAAAATGGCTCTTTTATTCAAAGTAGTTTTATAATGAATAAAATACTAACTAAAATATTATAATATATTTATCTAAATATTTCCTACCTTGATTTAACGTGTTGCCTAGCAACCCACAACGTAAATATCTAAATAAATAGTCTTTGACATAACATAAGGATTGCGAGGTTAGAAATTTACCCATATTGATGGGTAAAACAGCAGTCAAAACGTACTTCATGAAAAGTGATAAATTGTAAATTTTTGTTAGAAACTATGTTTTGAATTTCTTTTTCATTTATGAATGTGTGTTATGAGGCGTGCACTTTTGGAATATCCAAACTATTTATATTTACATTATACAAGCGAAAAAAAGGCTTGGTGATTTTGTTTTTCTTGTGTCGTGCCTTCCCATTTTGATGCAGAGGCACTGGCACTCCGAGCTGCCAAACAGCCTATATAATAGGTACCTATTAAAATACGTTGACATAAAAAAATGTTTTGATGGAATATGCCTAAAATATTTATTTTATTATTTTTCTTTACATTTATGTTAATTCACAAAATTAGGTTTAAGGGGGTAAAAAATGATGAAGGCTGAGATTAAAAAAAAAAACACTCGTCTCATGCGTAAATACAATCCGGCAAGTATGTGTAATATACCTACTACTACTAGCTAGCTTTACTACTGGAAACTGCCTAACTTTTTCCCAACAATGTTGGGCTCGGCTTCCAGTCTAACCGGATGCAGCTGAATACCAGTTTTTTTACATGGAGCGACTGCTGACCTCCACAACCCAGTAACTGGGTAATACGATACCCCTTGGTAAGATTGGTTGTCAGACTTTAGGGCTTCGGCTTTACTAATAAAATACAAAGTTAAAAGCACACTGCATTGTGAACCTAAACGCGATGCAATAAGAAACACTTTACGAGCAAGTGTGTTGATTATTTTTAATAATCAAGTCTTTAACATTATTTTGGTATATCTACCTACGCATTGATGATGCATTCATTATTTAGGGCATACCTACTGAGTATCCTTTTTAGTATGCATGCATATATGGTTGCATGGTTACAATATCTACCAACCTATAGCATAAGCGGTGCGCGTCTCTGGTGCGCAGAGTGCGAGGCAGCGGCAACACCGTCCTGGCGATGATCGCTAACAGACTGGATTGCCCTTATATCCGGCAATGCTGCAGTCGACATATTGTTACCTTGTGAGTGTTCGTTTTTGTCTGTGCTTGTTATCCTTTCTGTTTCATTTTATAATTATTATTAATTTGTATATGAGTTCAGTTACTTGAACTAAATTTATTTTATTTATTTATAAGTATATAACTCCCTAGATTATAATTTATTTGATCTACTAGCTGCTGCCACTGACTTCACTTGCAAGAACTTTTTGAATTGAGTTCCAGGAAGGGTAGGTATAAATCTATTTAAGTCTTACTTTGCATAGTATAATCGAATTACAATCAACCTAATCAAGTTTGTAAGTTTTTCAGTTCCGGTGATATCGTGACGAGCAGCTTTAAATTAAAAATTGGCCAAGTGCGGGTCGGACTCGTACATGAAGGGTACCATAATAGGATCGAGCAAAAAACGCAGTAAAAGCACGTATCATGTACCCCCTTTAATTATTAACTTAATTTATTTGTTGATAAAGCGGCAATAGATATACATAATCTGTGAAAATTTCAACTGTCTACCTATTATGGTTCATGAAATACAGCCCGCTGACAGACAGACGGACTCCCATATTATTAATTTATTATTATACTCTTTGGGATGGACTAAACGGACGGATGGACAGCGGAGGCTTAGTAATAGGGTTCATTCCCGAAGGGTGCCAAGCGGAACCCCATATAGGGTTCCGCTTTACCCCCACCCACACGCGCGTGGTTATAAGCACTCAATGTGCTTATATAACAATTATTTCAACAAAACAGCGAGGAATGTAATGACTTTAGAATCGCAGCATCATTAGTGCATATTGAGAATTCTACCCATAAAGGGTATCTGACAACGAATTAAAAAGAAAAGGTTGTGAAGTTTTGTAATTAGCATACATTATTGTGAAGGCCGCAGGAATCCGCTGGATGCGGGAAGCACAGAATCGGTCGAAGTGGCGGTGCTTGCGGGAGGCCTATGTCCAGCAGTGGACGTCTATTGGCTGCAATGATGATGATTATCTCGTCTATGCTAGGCATGAAGATATTATGCAACATCCAGCCAGTTTTCAGCGATGTATTTTTTGTAAAATATATAATTATCTACTTAGGTTAGCTTTTTTACATTTGTGTCTTTTTATATGGTTAGTACTTTATCACTATACATAATATTATTCTGTTTATTACCTACTAACCTACTTTATTTACAAGAAGAAAGCAAGAAAATAAATAATTATGCAGGTACCATAAAAAGAACATTTTTTGCAAAAAATTAAACCGACGAAAAAAAACTGAAAAGCGAAAAATAAAAAATAACTATTTAGTGACAAATTGATGACCTTCAAATAACAAATTTTGAGGCGGTGCCAAACACATTCAACGAAGATCCATCAATAAAACATTTAACGCTATATGTAATTACTATGTTTGTTTGTCACTAAATAGTTATTTTTATTTTTTCGTCGGTTAAATTTTTTGCAAAAACGTTTTTTATTTTTCGCTTTTGAGTTACCATTAAAGGATGGTGGGCGATAGTGGTCCCAGCTCGGCCAGCCACTAAATGTGTATTACTTAAAAGAGCAAATAAAACTGAATATTTTTTATTATTACACCATCAAAATTCATCCCGGAGGAACCGAGCTACGTGTACCTTAAGTATATTTCTTTGTCTGCGGCTTAGCTCAGAGACTCTAAGTACTAGAAAGTTGTAATTTCGCATTGGTGTATATATTTATTACGCCGACAAAGTGGTAAAATAAAATCAAGACAATTGTTTTTTTTTGGGTATCTTTTACCCCTACCTCGTAAAGAGGGATTTTTTTTTCTCGTCTTGCACTTGTTGTGGGGTGTCGTTGGAAAGGTCGTTTAAAAATATTACGAGTGTGTGAACACCATTTTTGGATTAAGTTATCCGTTTCCGAAATATTAAGCTTTAAAGTGGTGGGCAATAGTGGTCCCAGCTCGGCCAGCCACTAAATATGTATTACTTAAAAGAGCAAATAAAACTGAATATTTTTTATTATTACACCATCAAAATTCATCCCGGAGGAACCGAGCTACGTGTACCTTAAGTATATTTCTTTGTCTGCGGCTTAGCTCAGAGACTCTAAGTACTAGAAAGTTGTAATTTCGCATTGGTGTATATATTTATTGCGCCGACAAAGTGGTAAAATAAAATCAAGACAATTGTTTTTTTTTGGGTATCTTTTACCCCTACCTCGTAAAGAGGGATTTTTTTTTCTCGTCTTGCACTTGTTGTGGGGTGTCGTTGGAAAGGTCGTTTAAAAATATTACGAGTGTGTGAACACCATTTTTGGATTAAGTTATCCGTTTCCGAAATATTAAGCTTTAAAGTGGTGGGCAATAGTGGTCCCAGCTCGGCCAGCCACTAAATATGTATTACTTAAAAGAGCAAATAAAACTGAATATTTTTTATTATTACACCATCAAAATTCATCCCGGAGGAACCGAGCTACGTGTACCTTAAGTATATTTCTTTGTCTGCGGCTTAGCTCAGAGACTCTAAGTACTAGAAAGTTGTAATTTCGCATTGGTGTATATATTTATTGCGCCGACAAAGTGGTAAAATAAAATCAAGACAATTGTTTTTTTTTTTGGGTATCTTTTACCCCTACCTCGTAAAGAGGGAATTTTTTTTTCTCGTCTAGCACTTGGTGTGGGGTGTCGTTGGAAAGGTCGTTTAAAAATATTACGAGTGTGTGAACACCATTTTTGGATTAAGTTATCCGTTTCCGAAATATTAAGCTTTAAAGTGGTGGGCAATAGTGGTCCCAGCTCGGCCAGCCACTAAATATGTATTACTTAAAAGAACAAATAAAACTGAATATTTTTTATTATTACACCATCAAAATTCATCCCGGAGGAACCGAGCTACGTGTACCTTAAGTATATTTCTTTGTCTGCGGCTTAGCTCAGAGACTCTGAAGTACTAGAAAGTTGTAATTTCGCACTGGTGTATATATTTATTGCGCCGACAAAGTGGTAAAATAAAATCAAGACAATTGTTTTTTTTTTTGGGTATTTTTACCCCTACCTCGTAAAGAGGGAATTTTTTTTTCTCGTCTAGCACTTGGTGTGGGGTGTCGTTGGAAAGGTCGTTTAAAAATATTACGAGTGTGTGAACACCATTTTTGGATTAAGTTATCCGTTTCCGAAATATTAAGCTTTAAAGTGGTGGGCAATAGTGGTCCCAGCTCGGCCAGCCACTAAATATGTATTACTTAAAAGAGCAAATAAAACTGAATATTTTTTATTATTATACCATCAAAATTCATCCCGGAGGAACCGAGCTACGTGTACCTTAAGTATATTTCTTTGTCTGCGGCTTAGCTCAGAGACTCTAAGTACTAGAAAGTTGTAATTTCGCATTGGTGTATATATTTATTGCGCCGACAAAGTGGTAAAATAAAATCAAGACAATTGTTTTTTTTTGGGTATCTTTTACCCTACCTCGTAAAGAGGGATTTTTTTTTTCTCGTCTAGTACTTGGTGTGGGGTGTCGTTGGAAAGGTCGTTTAAAAATATTACGAGTGTGTGAACACCATTTTTGGATTAAGTTATCCGTTTCTGAAATATTAAGCTTTAAAGTGGTGGGCAATAGTGGTCCCAGCTCGGCCAGCCACTAAATATGTATTACTTAAAAGAGCAAATAAAACTGAATATTTTTTATTATTACACCATCAAAATTCATCCCGGAGGAACCGAGCTACGTGTACCTTAAGTATATTTCTTTGTCTGCGGCTTAGCTCAGAGACTCTAAGTACTAGAAAGTTGTAATTTCGCATTGGTGTATATATTTATTGCGCGGAGAAAGCGGTAAAATAAAATCAAGACAATTGTTTTTTTTGGGTATCTTTTACATCTACCTCGTAAAGAGGGAATTTTTTTTTCTCGTCTAGCACTTGGTGTGGGGTGTCGTTGGAAGGGTCGTTTAAAAATATTACGAGTGTGTGAACACCATTTTTGGATTAAGTTATCCGTTTCCGAAATATTAAGCTTTAAAGTGGTGGGCGATAGTGGTCCCAGCTCGGCCAGCCACTAAATGTGTATTACTTTAAACAGCAAATAAAACTGAATATTTTTATATCTTCTTTTTCTGCATTATGGGTATCAAATTAAAGGGCTCATAACAAGGATTCCAAAAAGACATACATCCCTGTATTACTTAAAATAATGATAGGTAATTAAAACCACATTTATTAATATTTTGGATAGTGGGCAAAATACACCCAGCTCCACCATAGTTAAAACAACTGTAGTTTTAAAGACATTGCTTCTTCCTTTACTCATGCCAAAGTGCATCAAAATCTGTCCCGGGGTTCTTCAGTTCCGACAATGTTAGGTAAGGTTAGATAAAATACACGCAGCTCCGCTACTACACCCAGCTCGGCCACGGTTAACACTACTGTAGTTTTGAAGACATTACTTCTCCCTTTACTCATCAAACATCAAAGCGCATCAAAATCTGTCCCGGGGTTCTTCAGTTCCGACAATGTTAGGTTAGGCGAAATACACCCTCAATCTAACCTAACCTAACACTGTTGGAACTGAAGAACCCCGGGACAGATTTTGATGCGCTTTGGCATGAGTAAAGGAAGAAGCAATGTCTTTAAAACTACAGTGGTGTTAACCGTGGCCGAGCTGGCTGTAGTAGCGGAGCTGCGTGTATTTTATCTAACCTAACCTAACCTAACATTGTCGGAACTGAAGAACCCCGGGACAGATTTTGATGCGCTTTGGCATGAGTAAAGGGAGAAGCAATGTCTTCAAAACTTCAGTGGTGTTAACCGTGGCCGAGCTGGGTGTAGTAGCGGAGCTGCGTGTATTTTATCTAACCTAACCTAACATAACATTGTCGGAACTGAAGAACCCCGGGACAGATTTTGATGAGCTTTGGCATGAGTAAAGGGAGAAGCAATGTCTTCAAAACTACAGTGGCATGAACTGTGGCAGTAGTGAAACCAGCTGTTGAAACTTCCCCCGTTACCTAACCTAACCTAACTTAACATTGTCAGAACCGAATAATGTTGTGCTGGCACATTCACTTGATGTGGTGCTGCCAGGGTATGGGGGCTGGAAGAGGGCGTTGTCCGTCGTTCGTCGAATACTGTTCGGATCGCCTCGAAACCTAACATAACCTAACCTAACCTAACATAACCTATCCTAACCTTTTTTTTTTTTTTGACGCTGGGAAAAATGCATTACGCATGCCCCACCCATCGGGGGATGGGAGGGGTATGTGGGACTCCCCGGAAAATCCGGTATACCCACTAAACGACCCAGCGGCGCTCCTACCTCGTCTGCAAAGAGGAGGACTGGGAATCCGGCAGAGCCATAACATCCAGTCCCCCGCTGACGACCACCCGCCTTGCAGGCGAGCCCGACACGCCCCCCCCCATCGGGGAGGGGCCCAGGAATGACCGCGAGCGCTCTGTCATTCCCGCCCGACATGGATGGTGAACTGTGCAATGCAGGAGAAGGCGCCCCCGCACCCGTCTCCCGCTGTTCACCACCAGGGGGCATAAGACGACGATCGTACAATCGCCTTCTCATGCCCCGTCTTCGCCTGCGGAGCGGCGCTGCGAGAGGGTCGTCCTCCCGCGCGCGCTCCGCGTCCTCCTTCTGCGACATTACGTCCTCGCAGAAGGAGGCGACTGCTGTCCAGGCCCCCTCGCTTTCCAGCATCGAGTTGACGACGCCGGGAAGCGAGAGGTCCTGCCCGACCGCTGCGCTCAGACCGCGGCGCAGCTCGGACCAGGCTGGGCACACCTCAAGGGTGTGCCGAGCCGTGTCCTCCGCCGCGCCACAGTCGTGGCACGACGGGGTCTCCTCCCTTTGGATCCGGTGCAGGTACGTTCCGAAACACCCATGGCCGGACAACACCTGCACCAGACGGAAAGAGAGGAAACCGTGGGACCGCTCGAGCCAATCCTTCAGGACTGGCCCGAGCGCGTCCAGAGTTCGGCGGCCGAAAACGGCATTGGCGAGGTCCTCCGTCCAGTGATGGACGATTGCGTCCCTCACCTCTTGCCGCACGGCCTCCCGCTCTTCTGCGGCGGGGGGCTCCCCGAGCGCCTTACACCGCGCCGTCCATTCGTACACTCTGGTCAGCACCCACGCCTCGAGCTCCCAAGGAGGGGTGCCGGCCAGGGTGCACGCCGCCGAGAAGCCCACCGACCGGTAGGCCCTCGCCACCCGCAGTGCAATGGCCCTTTGGGGCCTACGGATGGTAGTGGCGTTCTCCCTCCTGTGGAGGGAGTCCGCCCAAATCGGGGCCCCGTAAAGGGCCATGCTCCTGAGGATGCCGGCATACAAAAGCCGGCATCGCGCCTTAGGACCTCCCAGGTTCGGGAGGAGCCAGGAAAGGGCATTCGCAGCCTTCAGCAGGCGCGTCGACAGCCCGCTGAAGTGTGGGCCGAAGCGCCACCTGCTGTCGAGTACAAGGCCCAAGTACTTCATCTGGGCCTTGACCCCGATCCTGACGCCCTCCACGACAATGTGTCCGTCGGGTGGGATGCGCTGCCGAGGACCGTGAAAATACACGGCCTCCGTCTTGTGCAGCGCCACCTTCAGCCCTAGGCGGCGGATCCTTCCAGCCACTAAGGATCCGCCAGCAGAGGCCAGAATGGCCGCCTCCCTGAAGTTCCTCCCCCGGGCAAGGAGGAGGGTATCATCTGCGTAGCAGATGATGCTCGTGCCCTGGAGGAGGGTCCCCCGCAGGAGCCAGTCGAATCCAATGTTCCACAGCGGTGGTCCTAGGACCGATCCCTGTGGAACACCGGACTCTGCACCATACTGCCTCACTCTGGCCGTCTTGTCCGCGAGGAGGACCACCCGGTCCTCCAAGTAGCTGGCCAAGAGTGTGCGCAGGTATTGAGGCACTCCGTGATACCGGAGCGCCTCCAATATTGTCGAGTGGGGGACAGAGTTGAAGGCGTTGGCAATGTCGAATGACACCGCCAGCACTCCGTCCCCCGCCTCCACGGCCTCCTTCACCTGGCCCTTGAGCAGGGCCAGCGCATCCACTGTCGAACGACCCCGTCGGAAACCGAATTGGGCGTCCGACAGGTCCGGCCCCACCGTTCCCAGCAGACTATATAGCCGTTCGGCGATAATCCCCTCGAACATCTTACCGACCTCATCGAGCAAAACGATGGGCCGGTAAGCCGAGGGGGAGTCCGCCGGGCGTCCCTCTTTTCGGAGGAGGCACAACCGCCCCTCCTTCCAAGGTTTCGGGAACCTCCCAGTCGTGAAACACGCTCTAAAGAGGTCCCGAAGCCTCTCCTCCATCTGAGAGGCGGCTATGGCCACCACCCTTGCGGGAACACCGTCCGGCCCTGGGGCCGTGTTCTTCGCGCGGAGGCGCAGAGTGCCCGCGTAGATCTCCGACGCTGTCACCGGGAGAACCTCCTCCTCCGACGGAACCGCCTCCCGCGGGGGGGGGTCCATCACTGGCGGCGTGAAGTCGGTCCTGGACGGAAACAGGGACCGGACCACCCCATCCAGCAATGCCGGCTCGAGGGTCTCCGTCAGCGGAGGACCACAGGGGCGCAGTTTACTCCGCGCCGCCTTGTACGGTCTCCCGAACGGGTCTCTGTCGAGACCCTCCAGCATCTCGGCTCTCGCCGAGTCTTCGGCCTCGCACATTGCCAACTTGAGGACCCTCTTTGCATCGACGTACGACGCATAGAGGGCCCCCTCGCCGGCTAGGTCTCGGGGCCTGCGCCTCCGACTCCGCGTGTAGGCCCTCCTGGCCGCTACGCAGGCGGTCCGGAGCCCCGCCAATTCCTCCGACCACCAATAGACGGCGCGTCTGGGAGGTACGCCGCGAGACAGGGGCATGCTGGAGTTGCACACCTCTGTCAGGGACCCCCTCAGCTGGAGCGCTGCGGCGTCCACGTCCAGGACCTCGACAGGAGGCGTGAGCCAGTCCTGGACGAACGCCGCCTCCTCGGCGGCCTCTCGGTCCAGGCGGGTGAGAGCCCACCGGGGGAACGCAGATTGGCCCGAGCGGACCATCCCCTGGGAGCTCTGGGTGGAGATGTCGAAGCGCACATATCGGTGGTCCGAAAAGGTCTCCGCCATCTCCACCCGCCAGTTCACGACGCGGGCGGCTAGTACGGGGGTGGCAAACGATACGTCGACCACCGATCCTCCCCGTTGCCGCACACACGTGTGAACAGTCCCTCTGTTCAGGAGGGACACCCCGCACGACGCCGCCCAAAATTCTGCGGCGCGTCCCCGGACGTTGCAAGAGGCGGCCGGGTTGCCCCAGGCCGTCGACTTGGCGTTCAGGTCACCCATAATGGTGACCTGGCGTGGCGCCGCCCTCCCCAGCACTGCTGTGAGGATTTCAAGAAAGTTCTCGAAATCCGAAAGAGGGCGGTTTGGGGAGAAATAAACGCCCACAAGGGCCAAGTCTCCCCACGCGGCGGCCACGTATCC
Source organism: Conistra vaccinii (assembly GCA_948150665.1). Classification (NCBI taxonomy): domain Eukaryota; kingdom Metazoa; phylum Arthropoda; class Insecta; order Lepidoptera; family Noctuidae; genus Conistra; species Conistra vaccinii. The sequence continues at coordinate 5,335,102 of OX411328.1, forward strand.
CGGTCCCCTCTCTAAGAGCGAGAGGGGAGGGGAGTCCGTGGAAGACCGCGACACTAATGCCACCGAACCATCCCGATCACCCAGCCAACGGCCAGGGACCGAGTACGGCTCGGCAACCACCGCCACGTCCACCAACCACTCAGCCATGCTCTGCATCAGCAAATCCTGGGCTGCTCTGCAGTGGTTGGTGTTCGAACCTATCCTAACCTAACATAACCTAACCTAACCTAACATAGTCGGAACTAAAGAACCCCGGGACAGAATTTGATGCGCCTTGGCCTGAGTAAAGGGAGAAGTACTGCCTTCAAAACTACAGTGGTATGAACTGTGGCCGTAGTGGGACCAGCTCCCATATATTTTTGCCCACTATCCTTTAATGTTTGCCTCAACTTCTGACCGTCGATGACAGTCATACCCCAGCTAGGTGTAAAGTTCTCATCAGGGGGAATGAAATAAGCCCAAACACGATGTAGCTGCTGTAAACTGGTGATGAGCTCTCGCGACTGTCTTCTGACACCATCATCAGATCAACTCCAGGTCTTTATTGTGTAGTTGTGTCATCAGACTACATGTGCGAAATTACAACAGAATCGGTTCACAGTTGAAAATTCAGTACGTGAAACATCAATTAACCCCAATTTTTTTACACTTAGGGGTGGGTTTCAATTTTTATTTTTTTATGGGACCAATTTCGAGGTATACCCTTCCCAATAAAAAAAGTATCGTTCAAATCGGACCACTCAGTAAAAAGTTATACGTGGACATACATAAAAAAAAAAAAAACTTGTCGAATTGAGAACCTTTTTTTTTCGTCGGTTAAAAATAAAAACATAGCCATTTTTTATGGGGCCATAGCCATAATTTTTAAAGAAAGAAATTTTATATTTTTTATGTTCCAGAACGGACACAGGTGTTAAAACGAAAAAGTCTTCACCATCTTTTGCCAATACCAGGTCCGTGACTAAAGGTCGTCACACACTTCGAAGATAATATAAAATACTAGCGGACCTGGCAGACGTTGTCCTGCCCGAACAGCGCCACCTACCGGGTTCAATTGTATTTTAAAACCATCCAGGGTCCAACCATCATTCAAATATACACACAAAATTTCTAAATTGGTCCAGTCGTTTAGGAGGACTAAGGTGACAAACACACGTACGGAAGAATTAAATACATAAAGATCTTCGACATATCGCTCACCATACAATTTAATGGACCACCACACACAGTGAAGATTCTATGTATTTTAAAGGATTTTTAAACGCTATAATTATATGTATTATATATCTTCAATGTGTATGATGAGCTTCACTGAAAAATAACTTACAGCATAGGTATACCACTGAAGCAAGCAACATTGGAAAGATACATTCTTTAGGAGATGTAAAGATGCACTTATAAAGAGATTTTTTAATCTTTAGGCCGCTTGCCCACTGGTCGGTAAGTGTGCGGGGCGATATCGTTTCGGTACTGCGTGACGTCACGCATTTTACTGCATCGGTACTCAGTGGCGGATTAACGTATAAGCACTACAAGCACGTGCTTGGGGCCCCTGTTCTCCAGGGGCCTCCATCCTCTGCTGGCGTTTCATTTTATACCTACATTTTATCGAGATTCATCACAATATGTCCGAAATCACAAGGTGCTCTGCTGAACGATCCTTCTTACAACTAAAAAGATAAAAAAAAACCCGCAAAGAACAAAAATCCGTCCAGACAAGCTTAATTCTTTAGCATTAATGTGTATTGAGGCAGACATACTTCGTCAGATAAATTTCGACGATGTAATCTCGGAGTTTGCTCTGATTAAGGCAAGGAAAAAAATGTTTTAAGTTTTAAATTATACCTACTACACTTTCTATTTTGATGAACTTTCATTTTATACTTTCTACCTTCCATTCCATTCCTTCCATTGCCATTTAAGCAATAGAGGGCCTACACAGGCTCTGTGCTTAGGGCCTCGGATACTCTTAATCCGCCACTGTCGGTACTGGATGCTTACCGCGCAGTGTTTCCACTTTTAGGGATTTCTCCCTGTTTTAGGGAAAAAATACCAATACTAAGTTTGGTTTAGGGATATTTTATTTTGACAGGGATTTGGGCAATTTTGGGGTTAATATGAATTTAAGTTGGTAACCTTATTGTTTATAGTAGGCAGCACCCAATATATGACTTGACTCTATGACACCACCGATTTATTAAAGGATTCGATTTATTCCACCACCGATTTATTCCCTCAACTCAAACTCATAATGAATGCAATTCATCAAATTTACCATGTTAATTGTGCCATTACCTTATTATTTATAATCATGCTCCCTAAACCATGGAAATTTGAAGATTTTTAGGGAAATTTAGAGATAATTCATTCAAACTGGGGAAAAACAAAAAACAAGTGAATTATATAGTACGAGAGCCCGTGACCAAAACCATGTCACATCGTTTTACTAGAATAATTGTAAAAAAATCTTTACGTTTTGATGATTCTGAACCCGACTCGGTGGGCAGTACAGTACCGGTCAGAAACGTTACAGTTTTATGGGAGCCTATTTCTGCTATGTCAAAAAAAATTGGCAGACGGTTTCATCACAATATGTCTGATAATAAAAATATACAAAGATTTCGTAATTTGATTACTAAAAAGTTTGTTTACAGATATTTCATTTGCGTCACTTTGCGTGTCAAATGTGGCCTGAGCACATTTCCAAAAATGACGTATTCGAATCAACTGACCAATGTTCACCAGAAAACATTTTCAGATGGATTGAATACGGGTTTTATTGTTTGCCTCATATTTAATTTTCTCAAATGGTCTCTTGGGTACGTACTCGAAGCTACTGGTTTCTGAAAATGGTGTTTTCGGTACTTATGTAAAATCTATCATTTTTAAACATGACAAAAAAGAATTATCGACATATTTAAAAATGCGGTCAGGTCAGAAGATGTGACGTGGAAAATTTCTGAAAATAGGATTTTTGAATTTAAGAATAACCAAATCTATCGTTTTTATACGATTTTGTTCGTAAAACGATAAGGCAAAAATGTTGGTCATGCGCTCTCGTACTAATTGAATTAATTTGAATTTGGAATTCTAGATGAAAGCAGTGCAGTACACAGATATAGATATATAATAATACCTAGATAAGGCAAGTATCACAATCTGTATGATTACCATGCGTGGCATTTAAAAAAAATGATCAAAGCGCCTATACCATGAAACTGAAGCGAAATACGATAGTATCACTTGTTTCGATAGTCATAACCTATTAACACTCAACGTCACATCAACCGTTCCTAGTAAAAAGCTGTAAAGTATTACGAATATAGGCATTTTCTATTTTATTATTTATGTCCGACTAGCGCGGCGGACAGGCGCAGACCATAGACTATCCTTACATATTATAAAACAAAGTCGCCCGCCGCGTCTGTCTGTCTGTCTGTCTGTCTGTCTGAACGCGATAAACTCAAAAACTGCCGAACGGATTTTCAAACGGTTTTCACCATTGGACGGAGTGATTAATGTGGAAGGTTTTAGTGTATAATTCATTAAGGTTCTGTGTAAATTGGCTGAAATATGACGATTATTGTTGAAGATGTCGGAAAAAAATCATGCCGACTGGGAGCTTTACTGGCGTGCGCTGCGTAAGTCGTGAGTGATAAATCAAATTTATGTTCTAGAGTATTGTATATCTTAAAAATTGCAACAAAAAAGTCCGCAATGGCATATGTCTATCTTTTAAGGGTGACCCACAATAACCATTTTTATCTTTCAAAATTGTATAAAATTTTCATTGTTATTTCCGAAGCTATTTTGACCGGTATCTTATTAATCCTTATCCAATTAAATAGGTTATTTAAATTGGGCATTCAATTTCGATTAAAATATGCCTTTACATCACATCATTTAAATGAATAGTTTAAGAGATATCACAGTTTCAAAATTACGCGTAACAAAATAATTATGGTTGACGGCAACGCGGGCGCTGTAGCCTACCACGGCGTCCGTTGAAAGTTAGTCAATGATCTTTTCCTCGGCTATTAGGTATGTATTCTCGGTAGAACGTTCCCGTGGGATATTTTGCGACATCCACGCGGGCGAAGCCGCGGGTAAAAGCTAGTATTATATAAAATGAGACACACTGAGCCACGTTCGGGCACGCGAAGTAGATGCTCTTGCGCTATCTAGGTATATCTATATTTGTGTGCAGTACCGATTCGGTACAGAGTGCTTACCGACCAGTGAGCAAACATAAGCAGTACCGCGCAGTACTGTACAGTACTGCGCGGTAAAATACCGACCAATGGGCAAGCGTCCTTACATGAGAGAAAAATTTACCACGAGGTTATAATTAAATAGCAAGAAAATTACACGAATGCTTGCCCCGCCAGCCGAGACTTTCCGAAAAATATTCTCTTATGGTGAAAATAACATCAAAATCTGTTTCGTAGCTTAGAAGAACAATGCAACGTGATTACACAAACACATACGAAAAGAGTTTATTTTATAATATGTTAGATTAGTTTTTTTCTACGCGTAGGTTTTCTAGTACCTACAGGTACTTTGCATAGCTACTTTCCATCCCAAAAATTTGCATACACAACATTTCAGCCGTTTTCATGCAAATCTTAGCGATCAGCTTGACCGTTTGATGGCGTTCCTTTGATTATTCTAACACGATACGCGCTGTAAGGAGCACCTAATATAAGGTGAATCCTTTTACTTTGATTAGAGAGAATACCGTCAGATTTTATTGTATTCGGACAAGGTAAAGATTGCTATGTGGAATTGGAGGGCTTTTTTGTTCTTGTTAATAGAATAAGATCGACAATTCACCCCAGCTTCACGTAGGTAGATGCCGCTAGGTGTAACCTCTTTGCTTGCCTTGCCTGCAAAGAGATAGCTTTCCTTATTGCTTGGATTGTCCCTTTTGGAATAAAAAAGATTGCCTGCTTAATTATTTCCCGTGAGTAGGTATCCTTAGAAAAAAATACACCTTCGAGGGTCAAAGGAGGTCAAAGGTGAACACCCTCGATAAATATGTACCTCCAGTACATAATCTATCGATGGTGTTCTTCTTTGAGGATTGAATGTATATATGGTGTTCATGCTCGAAGAAACCCTTCTCAAAGATGACTACTGTTACGATGATGAATTAATTTCCCTAATAAACCCCAGTTTGGCATGTGATGCGGAGGAATGAGGAAAATGTCGTGAGGAACGTTTTGAGTTGATGATGAATGTCGATGGTTATAATAAGAGTAGGAGAAGACCAAAGAATCAATGGATGAATATTGTGTTAAAGATGATTATGGCTAGAAAGGGGGTGACTACCGAGATGACGACTAATGGAGAAGTATGGAAGAAAGGGACATGTTGCGCCGACCCCAAATAAATTGGGATAAGGACAGGAGAATGACGAATAAACCCCAGTTTCTAAAAGCCTATTCAATTTAACCAGTCTGTTGTCAAGTATGTGTTTTGTTACGTTTTAGTACAATAATACCTCAATGTTTTTGTTTGGTTGTTTTTTATTTCAATTTAATTACAATTTAGCTACCAAGAGATCCCATGGCATTTTGGACTTAACCAGCACCTGCGTAACACACGACCAATCATAACCTGAATCATTTTGAAGGATATTGCTAATCCATTTCTTCATATTATGTTCGAAAAACTGGTCTGCTCAACAACGTCAATAAATGTTGTTGAACTGTCGAAATGAAACAGATTGTGAAGGCTTTCAGAGAACAAAAAAGGTTGATAGAAACTACATACACACATCAAAAGTGTCTAGGGATCAAGCATTTTTATGCGGATTTCTTGAGATTGAGATGTGGCTTTGTAATAAATTTATGATTTTATAAATTTATATGGATCCTTTTTGGTGCATTTCATAATTTGAATCAGGAACTGTGAATCAAATTCGAGTAAAAGATGAAAATCTGCTGTCAATATTTTCCCTATAAAAACATACAACGCATTGAAGACATTATTAGTGCTACTGTTTCCCTACTACTGATTAAAACCAACGTTATTATGGAGCAGCGACGTCATTTAAGCAGGGAAGAAATGCTCAGAGCCGTGGGAATGATAGAAGCTGGTTCCCGGCAACGTACTGTGGCTTTAGCTCTGAATACAAGTCAGAGTGTTATCAGTCGACTTTGGACACGTTACCGAAGCACTGGTACCGTGGCTGAGCGCCATGGAGGACGGTATCGCTGCACCACACGGAGACAAGACCGATACATTCAAATCTTAGCTCGAAGAGCTCCAACAATAACCGCCATGATGTTAGCCGTGAGGCTTCATCACTCTTCAGGGAACTTAATTAGCGACCAAACAGTCAGAAACCGCTTGCATGAAGTGAACCTTCATTCCCGAAGATCGCTACGGGTACCACCTATAGCAATGCACAATCGTAGGACTCGATATCAATGGGCTCTTGAACACAGAAATTGGGCAGAAGAACAATGGCGTTTCGTGTGCTTTTCTGATGAGTCTCGTTTTGGTATGAGACCGGATACAAGACGTATACGACACTGGAGAACCCCTGGACGCCAACAGCGATTAAAATCCTGCCAGGAAGTCCATCCTTATAGTGGTGGAACCATCATGGTATGGGCGGGTATTTGGATCGGCGGAAGAACTGAGTTGATTTGGATTAGAGGCAACCTCAACGCTCAAATTTATGCTGAGACGATTGTATCAGACGTCATCGTTCCTCTACAAGTGCAAATCGGTCCCTTATTTCAGTTAATGCATGATAATGCACGACCGCACACCGCAAGAGTTGTAAGACAGACTCTCGCCGCAGCTAACATCAATGTCCTGCCCTGGCCTGCTCAGTCGCCAGACTTGAACCCGATTGAGCATGCATGGGATATGCTACAGAGAAGAGCTCTGCCGAATATGGAGGGTATCCAGTCGCAAGAAGACCTTTTTTTGTTGTTGCAACGAACATGGGCGGCCATTCCACAGCGTGATTTGGATGAACTCATTTTGAGTATGCCAAACCGATGTTCTTGTGTTGTTAGTGTTCGCGGTAGAAACACGGATTATTAATTGTTTAAGTTACCCAATAAAATTTTAAAGAAAACTGTTATTTCAGTCTTTTTTTCGAACTTTAATGTTAGTGGTTCAAATGTCAAAAATCCCTTTATTAGGAAAATGGCAAATTTCTTTATTAATGCAAAGGTGACTTGGTTTATCGTTACTGTGACAAACGAAAACACTTTATTTGATGAATCCTTAAAGAAAATTTTAATTAATATCAATCAGGAGAAAAGTTATTGCAAAAATATATGTTGATCCCTAGACACTTTTGATGTGTGTACTTCATAAAATAGCTAGGTAAAACAAACGACCGGAAAGTAGGTACTTGCACCTGTTAAAGTGTGCCTGTTTATAAAATAACCTTTTTTACCCCTCACTAATTACATTGTTTCTGTATATTTTAAATGTGTTACGTGAATGCAAAATAAAATTAATTGTCAGTGCAAAGAGGCCAAACGAGTGACCAAAGTCTTTTTTTTTGTATAACAATGAGACTCATATTTAAGGTTGATATTATGTAAATTATGTACGTGATGTACCGTTTTCAGGAGAGTTTTATACAAGGAAATGGACTGACAACATTAAATATATACAGGACTGTGTGAATCTAGGTTTTTTACATATATATTATTATTTGAGCGTTTATCCTCAAAGTTGGCAACGTCGCAAATAGCTGTCATAAATGTACCTGTTTTGATTAATTTGGCAATATTACTGTATGAAAATAAGAAATGTGGCTAACTAGTGACCAATGAATTGCAATTATAACATTGAATTTGATGTTGTACCCGTTTTAGGTGTAAAAAAGGCATTTGGAAAGTTTCCAAATACTATTTTTACATCTAAAACTAAATATTCGGTGTTACGATATTAATTATTGCATTTCATAATCAAGTTAGCTCACAGTTCACAAGTTAGCCATATTTCATATTTCCATACAGCAATATTGCTAAATTAATCAACACAGGTAAATATTTGACAGCTATTTGCGACGTTGCCAACTTTTAGGATAAAGACTTGACAGTATAATAAATATAGGCACAATTCGATGTTAGTGGTGACATTCTAAACTGGAATCTGAGGTAGTACACTACTATTAGGAGGATTAAAATAGATTTTTATTTCATTTGAATTTATATGTGAGATATACCTAATAAACGAGTAAAAAAAAACCGAGCTTTCTTTGACATGACCATAGACTGCCCCTTAAGTTTACGAACACAGGAGCTATAACATCGTAATTAAATGCTTAAAGTTTTTTTAGGAGAAGCCACGTTCCGAATATTATTCTTTCATTCGGTCTACAGCTCAGGTAGATAAAGAAAATGAATTGTATATTACAGAAAAGGATATCATACCTACTGTAACATTACAAAACTGTTAGCCCTGTAAGCTCGGAGGAATATGGCTGCATCTACATCGCCACATGCAAATGACGCATCAAAGACCTGACGTCACAAAATCCTGCATCGCGCAAACAGAGTTTACCGTGCGTATAATTATAACGTTTCGACATCAATCGTCGGACAGTTGCCGAGCAGACACGACACCGATTTGGTCGGAGGATTCTCCCTTTTTTATAGAGGAGTGAAGTTTACACGCTGTTCCTCATACCTTCAAAGAAACAAGATAAAAAGTAGCAATTTAAAAAATAAAAAAAGTCGCGAAAATTTAAAAAATGCAGTATCTGGTATAAACAACTTGCTAGGTCTACCCGTTCCTGAGAAAATCGGTGGTGACACACGGACAGACAGACGGACAAGAGAGTATTCTTATAAGGGTTCCTTTTTTACCTTTTGAGGTACGGAAACCTAAAATTAACGAATCATCATCTATCGTCCATTCTTGCTCAGTGGAAAAGAAAGACAAGAGAAGCCGATTCCACGTAAATGGGACCACGGTCTAGAAGGAAGAATAATATCAATAAATCGTTTGCCGCGCATTTAACGAAAACTAAAGTCCTCCTACATTACAGTAAATACCTTCTTAGGAGCCAAACTCAACCATTTACAGGCACTTTTGAATTGGGAAGGAGTCGGTCAGTCAAAAATATAAAGCTAGTTGCCCATTCTAAAGCGTAGCTGGTACCTATGGAGAAGAACTGGAAAAAATCCATGAACTCCTTATGATGATGGTTAGCACTGAAAGCAGATAAACGATGGGTACAAACTACAAACAAGAGCTGTTCATTCTAAGAACAATAAAAAGCTTGTACATCCAAATATGTATAGGCATTTGTATTCTGTAACCATTTCAATTTCAAGTTAACTTGTCAATGAAATTCTGTGAAACCTAACTTTCTAGACGCAATAGCCATCTTACAATTTCAATACAAAACAAAGTTACATTCATATAATGCTTCATTATCAGAAATGCAAAAGTTATTTTGTCTGTTGGTAGCGTTTTCACGGAAAAACTGATGAACCGATTTTGATGGTACCTATATTAAATATCTTGAAGCCTGAGAAAGGCTTTTTATAGGAACCCCTCATAAGAAATGGGTGTTTAATGTTTATATGGGAATATTAAAAATACTGGCCAAGTGTGAATAGAACTTGCACAAGAAGGGTTCTGTACCACCAAACAATACGTACCGTACACATATTTTTTTATACTATCGTAAAAAAATTGACCTCCTTTAATTTTTAACTTTATTTCATTTTTTGTTTCAAGTCAAATCATTTATTTCAAATATCCTCTCTAACTCCTATAAGCCTCTTTTGAATGTCAAACATTACAAAAAAATAGAAATGATTCTAGTCGCCCCTTCCAAAAGGTAGTTTTCATATGGAGAAGAATGGGCAAGAAACTCCACCGTTACTCTTTTAAAATGTTTTAAAATAATTTGTATACTCAGGTATGAATGTACATTCATTAGATAATTATTAATGTCTGGGTACCCGTACGTTTTCTAAAAATTAACCCTAGCTAGATCGACTTATCGCCCCCGAATCCCCCTGCATACTAAATTTCATGAAAATCGTTGAAGCCGTTTCCGAGATTCAGATTATATAAACAAGAATTGCTGGTTTAAAGGTATTACTCGTTTAAAGGTATAGAATATAATTATGTGAAGACGATGCACCTAGAATAAAATTACTTTACCACAATAGGTAAAAAAAAAAAAAATGCCACGACAGATACGTTAAGTATATGAAAGAAACATGGTGCTCACTTATTTACAAACATTGTAAAAGTACACGATTTGCCTAAAATTTTACAATTAATAAGTCAATGTGTGAGGAAGCAATCACAGAATGTAAAATCAATGTCATAAAAACAATAAATTAAACAATAATTAAACTAGTAACCAGTTTTATTTTGTTTAGATTCTTGATTATCCTATGGAGCAGGACCAGCATTTTTTCAAGCATTCTTATCTTGGATATAATCCTCTAATTTGCAGTAATGCTTGTTGTTGTAGAGGCCATAGTAGTCACACAGTCTGAGAAAAATTCAATTATTACGTTTCAAATGATACTGCCCTGTTGCAGACGGAAAGACGGATGGACAGCGGAGCCTTAATAAATAGGGTCCTGTTGGCACCCTCAGGGCATGAAGCCCTAAAAACCACACGAACAAAGTCACGAGACTTAGGCAAAGCGCCAGAATATAAACAAACATATAATTTCTCCGAAAGCGTAGGTAGACACCTCAGGTACATACTTTAATTGAATAATTGAATTGTTTCGTATCAGTTAATTGTTATCAAGATTTGAGTACAACAGCTATTCAATTTAATTGGGGTATTCCAATTGGCAAAGGGTTTATGGTAATAGTACTTAACCCTATCTTGGTAACTTTTCGGGAACGTATTGTTATGTTATGCATACTTTTAAAGGGGTTTTTGTAAGTAGGTATAGCATAATCACTCATCAGCTTATAATGTGCCCACCGTTGGGACACAGGTCTCTTCTCTGTGAGAGAGAGTGTGCCATAATCCACCACGCGGGCCCAGTGCGGGTTGGTGGATGTCGCATGTCTTCGTATTTTTGGTTCTGCGGCATGATGTTTTCCTTCACCGTTTTGAGTGCTGTGGTGATGAAAACATTTTTACAAAGTAAAGCGCCTGTCAGGGTTCGAACTTTCGACCTCTGTAAGTATAGTAGGGTTCATTTACTGAAATTGTAAAATAAAATGGTGCGATGGAAGTGATTAAAATATAGCGACAACAATAATAATTATTAGAATTTATTAACTTTGTCGTGTTTTTAGGGTTCCAAAAAGGAAAAAACGGAACTCTTATAGGAACACTTCGTTGTCGGTCTGTCTGACAGTCTGTCAAAACTCTTTTTCTCAGGAACGCGTAGAGGTATCAAGATGACATTAATATGAAATACGTAGTTCTATGGTCCCTAGAGCTCTAAAAAAATCAAGCTTATAAGTCAACGCATTAAAATACTCGGAAATATATCAAAACCTACAGGGTACTTCCCGTTGACCTAGAATCAAGAAATGCAAAAACCAAGGTCTCACAGTCTCACAGCACATGTAAAGGACAAAGTAAAAAAATAGTTAATTAGTAGTTTTATCACAAACAATATGTCTTTTTTGCTATTACAAACTTAAATTTGCTGTTGGAATTAAACGTGACGTTTAGCGATGTACGGAAGAACATGTTTTTCAACTACAAGGTTAAGTTTGTTTTTGGGATTAACTCATCCCAACTACGGAACCCTTTATCGTCAGTGGTCCGACACGCACACGGCCGGATTTTTTTTTGTTGAATACCACCTTTATATCGCCGCTACGGCGCTACGAGGCGTAGCTTTTCGTAGCTATTTGCTACGCGATGTCCGCCATCGAGAATGTGTATGTGTATTTTTTAATATGTTCAGTAGTTCTGTTCTAGTACAAATCCCAGCAAAATAGTGGTCCTTTTATAGCTTCACCACTATTTTCTTTATCGTTATCGATAATATTGTGCATGAATTAGCTAAAAAGATGTTTTTTTATCTTACTTCTATGTATTCCTTAAACAGTCCATCCACATCAGAAATGAAATATTTAATATTTTAATTTAGCTCGCTAAACGTTAGTTACATACTTATTAATTAATATGCATGAAGAGCACGTACTTAAAAGGGAAGTCTTTTATAAAACCTTTTACATGAGCACTACTTTTAAAACTTAATATTTTTTAATTGAAATGCATTTTTATTTTTCACAATAAGAGGACAAACTTTGAAGTAGTTTATCGTACATTTACTGCATATTAATTGAAATTATTTCTTTTAATGAATAAAACTTTCATAAAATGTGGCTTACGAAATAAAATCACAGCACTTGTGTTCTTGAAGCAAAAAGTAATATGAAAACAATATAACAATGGTGAAGGAATTGGTCCTTTTTTTCAGAAAGGCTACTGGTAACACCGAGTAGAAAAACTTTCGCAGCAAATGCAATAAAATTCTATCGTTGATCAAAAGTGGTTAAAATAAAGATGATTTTTGTTTTTTTTTTACGTAAGTTGGAATGTAGTTAGGAAGTTAGGATGCAAAAGTAAGTTTGTTTGTTTGTGACGCTTTCACGCTAAAACGTCTGCACAAATTTGGATGAAATTTAGCACATGGGTAGATCATTACCTGAGTTAGGACATAGGTTACTTTTTATCCCGATATTCTTACGGGATCGAGACTTATGCGGGTGAAACCGCGGGGTAAAATTAGTTTTTTATATGTAAATGTGAAAGTACCTCGTGTCTGTTAGTAATTTCATCATTAATAAATAGACAATGTTTTATACTTATAGTAAAAATTCAGTGTAGGTATGAATTATGATTATAACATACTATTCTTATTGGGGTGTTTGGTGGTGTGCGTTAATTCCGGGACATGTTGTATATAGTATAGTATATTATGTATTACATAGTTTGATTTTATGAAACGAGATACAAAAAAAAATTAATGAAAAAACGAATGACGAATAATGTATGAACGCAGGCCAAAAGAGTATGTAAGGATCGTAGCAGGTGGTGTTCAGTCATTTCTGCCTACCCCCATGCGTAAAAGGCGTGAGTTTATGTATGTAAGTATGTGTAAATGAAAAAGTAAATTCCAACTTTTCTCTTTTCCACTTCATAAAACAAAATATTTTAAGTTATTCAACAAAATGTTTCAAGTTATTCCCATTAGTAACAGTTTCTTTTTTTAATTTTTCTAGGAAGGCACACGTCAGAGCGGTGGCTGAGTGTTGCCTACGCGTGCGTGGCTCCGCCTACAACCCGCCCAGCAGCTGCCTATAAATGGTGGTGCCAGCGACTTCATATTTCACTTCTAACTTGGTGCACTTTGGCGCGCTCCGGCCCTTCGAAGTTCGAAAAGTTTCTGCCGCCCGTCTCTCCGCTGTAAAGCTAAGGTAAGTGGGAAAATTGGTTGAGATTTCAGATTTTTTAAATTTCGATTATTCTTTTTTTGTTTATGGGTGGAGTAGGGTTTTGTTTTTTTATGTAAAAACTTTTAGGGAGCTTTCAAAATAATTTTATTGCCTGAATAAATTATTTTTTTTTGTAACATTTAAAATATGACAAAATTAGTTTACAACATGTAACTTCGATTAAGTAGGGTTTCAGAAGGCTAGCCCTTCTATTTATGAAAACTAGGTCCTGGGTCCTAGTCTTAGTCTAGAATACCTGGACATACAAAATAAAACTAAATTACGGCTATATTGCCCTCTTAATCTTTTATAAATATTAAATTGGTGGATAATTAATAGCACCAATTTTTATGTAGAGTAATAAAGTTAAAAATAGTTTTAAAAAGTTTATTCATTATTTTATTTATTTGTCTTACGTGATAGAGTAACGCAAAACATTACAGAAAGTTCAAAAAAGTTTCCATAAGAAGAGCTTACTCTTTGTTTTTAACATAAACTTACATAATTATTTTCAATGTATTTTTCTCTTAGTTAGGTAGGTAACAAATCGTATTAATTTAATAAAATCGACATCATGACAATTACATATTCTAAAATATCGAAAAACATACGTAAAGTAGAAAAAGAAATGAAAGCTAGATTCCAATAAAAAACTTATATTACACATTTTACATCTATTTCGTTACGTCTGAAAAATATATTGAAACTTAGATACCTAGTAAAAAATGATATTACATTTTTACAATTAGTGTATCACAATGTTGTAAAGAAATAAGAGCAAAAAAAGTATTATAATAATGCATAAGTTTAACACTTCAACTTTATAAAGGCTTTTTAATCTAAGCTAAGCAGCTGCTGACCGAAGCTTGTGAACTTTTAATCTAGGATTAACATGCAGTACGATCTTACAAAAAAAAAGTAATTTAAGAGTCTTCTGCATACAGTTAAGGCAATTTCCGGTGGTAATTTTCCTACTTTACAACTTTTAGCTAACATTTTACGGCAAGACTAAATTATATATTTCGTAATATTCGAAGGTATTGTGCTTTACGATAAAAAAGAGGTTCTTTTCAAAGTTAACTTAAATTGTAAATTAATTAGGTGCAAGCAGGTAGACATTTCCGGCGATACCTGTTAAATTCAAGAATCCTATTGCACTTTTGATTATCAGGCTTTTGCAAAAAAAAAATAAGGTTTGAAGTCTATACATATTGTATAGGATAATTACAAATACGTACATCCTTTCACATTCATAAAATTATGTCCCTTTTCGACCAAATAAATATAATTATACATTGAAAATGTAAACCACTATTTGGAAACACAATTTATTTCCTTGGTCTCTAAAATACGTTTGAGTTAAGTCAAATAATTTATTTCAATTAGGCACGTTAAAGGCACGTTTGAACGTCAAAGATTTACAAAAAAATCTAGTCGCCTCTTCCAAAAGGTAGTTTTCGTATGGAGAAGAATGGGCAAGAAACTCCGTAGATTGTTATGAAATGTTCATATTATCCGTTTTAAATACACTGATTCTGCAATTTATATTTTTCAAAAATATTTATAAATTAATATATTAAATGTATAGATAAGTCCACGTTTCCTCACGAGGTTTTCCTTCACCATTGCCAGTAATGTCCAAGACAAACTTAGAAAATATATAGGAATTGAAAAAGTCACATTGGTATTTACCCAGATAATAAGGACGCAATGCATCTCGTTATATTTTCAAAATGAAAAGCATTACCATTGTGTGTTACGCAATTATTGCGCTAATTTTATAAACAAAAACGAATCGATTTCCGTACCAATGGTATCGTTTTTTATTGCCAAACTAGGCATATAAATAGATTCGTAAGCTAAGTTTACCTGTGATAGCTACTTCCATAAGGGAGGGTCTACTATGCAAAGCTTTGAGGTCTTTGCTTCATTATTGGTCAAAATACAAGAGTCTTAATTTTAACCAGGAACGGTCTATTCTTTGTGAGGAACCACACAATTGAAAAATTTCTATTAAGTATGTAAGTATTTTTCTATATAAAACGTTGTCGTCATTCATATTTAAAAAAATCCTTCTTCGACCTCCTCCTTTTTAGGTCGATTAATACTTATAAAATAAATAGGTATCTACAAGTTTACTGTTATCTTCACCAATATTAATCAGTTGATTAATATTTAAACAGTGGTGACATATGGAATTGTTTAAATAATGTAGGTAAGTAATCGGTTGAATAATTGTTTGTGAACATGGAACGTAATGGAAAACAATAACCATTATTTTATTTCCATTTTCCAGGAAAGTAAAAAACCGGCCAAGTGCGAGTCTGACTCACACACGAAGGGTTCCGTGCCATAATTGTTTTATTGTTGTAGCGGCAATAGAAATACACAATTTGTGAAAATTTCAATTTTCTACCTATTACGGTTCTTGGGATATAGCCAGAAGGACGGACGAGCGGAGGCTTAGTAATAAGGTTCCGTTTAGCACCATCCGGGTACGGAACCCTAAAAAAGGATTTCCTGCATTAGTTCATAATCGTCCTAATAGCTATACTATGCTATCAATATTAATTAAATCGTTCAATTAGATATTCCAATATTTGCGGAAGAAAAATAAAGATTAAAATGCACGGATTATCTTTGCGAGAGAATGATAAATTAGTAATATTTGATTGGAAAAAAGTACAAAGAATCAATGATCAATGAAAATGTAAATTGCTTACACACATTTCAATATTAATTACAAATATTACCTTTCGTTTCACCCTTCCGTTTATTTATTTGTTCGCTGTTACGAGTTTTATTTGATTAATTTGTATTCATTTTAATCTCGTTCAGTTCAAAGAAATGTAAAAATGGTTTAATATTTTTTCCCGTGTATTTGACTGTAACCTAATTTCTTAAGCTTCCGTATTAGATTAAAAATATACTTTTTTTATCTTTATCTAATTTTAGGGAATGATCTTTTGCAATATTCTCTTTTTGAGAGCTTTTACTTTGTACGACATAAAAACCTCTTATCTAATTGTTTAGAGGGAATCAGCTTTTTCTATAAATATCAAAGCAGTTGGTCCCGGTTGTTATTTGTAGATCTTTGACAGTCGTAACGGGTATACAGAAGCCCGAGCGTCTGATAAGTATACTCCATTTGAAATGAGATAAGACATTTAAGGTCAGGTAAGGACAGAAACAATTTGATATTTTTTCCATACAAACTTCGGAGGGGTTTAACTCCACTGTTTGACATTGTACATTCAAAGTTTAACATGATATCGTTAGGTCTCATTATTAATTTTGTCTGTACGGAAGCAGAATAGTAAAATAAAAAGCCATTAAAAAGTTATAAGCCAACAAAGATTCGTTTTTCTTGCTAATTTTAGCGCAACTTTGGGCGTAAATAAGTAATAATACAAGAAGTGTGAAATCTCGAAAACAAAATCCGTGCCGACACAGCAAAATTATCGAAGATTTCAATTATTTTATTTCTAATTGACTCATGCAGTGGTTTTTTCATAAAACTCCATTTTCCAAAGGACTTTTCGTAATTTTTTACGCGCTCTTTTTACTAAAATCGTTCGGTACGGTGTTTCTGTGCGTGCGAACTGTACGTTATCCATGTAGACCTGCTTCTAACTGCTCATCACTGATACTATTTCTGTCGGACACGATGCCAGGTGAGACAGCGTGGATTTTGACCATGCCCACCATTGAGTTCGAGCCCGCGACTAGTTCCACCTTAACTAAACCTTTTTTACAGTCCATTCAACCGATTTTTACTTCTATTGCGTTGTGGCATGACAAATGGCAGCTGCAGTAAATAGTTTTTTTTCTTTTAATGCCATCCTTATGCCTACGGTATAAAACGTAGAATTACACACACATTACAGTGGTCTTAACGGGTATCTTGTTATCCAGTTACTGGCTTGTGAAGGTCAGATAGGCAGTCACTTCATGTAAAATACTGGTATTCAGCTGCATCTGGTTAGACTGAAAGCCGACCCCAACATAGTTTGAAAACAGCTAGGCAGATGAAGCTGAGGGACTACCCTCAGATCCCTCAGTGCTGCGGCAGTTTTAGTTTCCTGCTAAATCCAGTTCATTTAACTACTCCGACTACTTTTCTCTATTTCTTGTTGTTCTGGGTTTTGCCCCTAGGTCCCAACTTATGAAACACACCTTAGATAGGTACTCGTAACCTTACCCTAAGCCTAAGGGCTCGTGACACGAGGACGATTCGTGTTTTTTGACGAAACGTCGTTTTTTTTTTGACGGCGGCAAAGCTTTATAAGTGCCCGTATTCACATGCATCACGAATCGTGAAAGATTGCGGACACGTCTTAAATCATGTACCGTCTTTTAAAATCCCGTTTGTCAAAAAACATGAAATGTGTTTTTTTTTGTGTCGGATGTGCTGAAGCTGTCGTCCAAGACTAAACTCTGGATCACGAATCAAGTATGAACATCTATTCGGATATTTTGACGAATCGCGAAAGTACTCGTTTCCGTATGCAATGTGAACGTGCATCCGTCATGACGTATCGTTTTTTTTGACGAATCGTCAATGACTGGTCCCGTGTGAATGAGCTGTAACCTAACCTACTCCTAAGTTACTCCTAGACAAGCATACGCCATCATCATCTACAGTGGTGAAATGCGAGCCCATATAAAAATAAACACCGCATATTTCCATAGTTATAAAAAAAGAGGGTGTTGATTTAACGAACGAAAATAATGCCAGATATCGATTCTCATTTATTGGCTTTATGCTTTTAACAATCGAATTAAAAAGTTCGAGGTCCTCAACACGTGTTTGCTCACGAAATTCGCTATCATACGAACGAGCATACAAATTACTTGTTGTTTTCAGTAGGAACAACAAACGTTTGTTTTTGTCGATGTCCAATTAATCGGAGTTCGAATTCGGCGTATATTTTTATAACAATGGAAAACGAATGAAATGATGTCAAGCGAGATTCTAGCGTATAGGAAAGCTTTGTTAGGTTCACAATCGTTCAATACATTTTTGGTAGGAAAGAGATTCTGAATGTTTGACGAATGCAGTACACGCTGATCCGTTTTTTGTGTTCCTTACAAACAAAGAAAAGTATATTTCCTGGAAGGAATAAAAACCATCCTGAAAACTCTTAAAAAGGTGAAAAATAAAAAAATACCATCTTTCACCTTTTAAGAGTTTTAATCGAACTTTGAGTCACGCTATGTCGATTTTTGCAGGCATTTTCTAATCACAATAAGCGAACATATTCTCCTTAATATCATAATTGAAAATCTGATGGGACCTCATAAATATTTTATTTTTTAGATGGGTAAATAACAGATGGTTTTTATCCTTTGAGGTTTTGAAGACTTTATATTCATAATTAGAATCGCTGAAAAGTCAAACTATAAAAGTCAAAGAGTACAATAATTACGTACTTAACATAAATTCTAGAAGTTTTTTTTTTTAACTATCTTTGAAATGAAAAAGCGAGAGCTGCTTCCTATAATAATAACTCCGTTACTTTTACCGTCAGTGTTCGGATTATTTCAAACTACATAGACTTTATTTAGATTATTTAAGGTATTGACAACACAGGATTCCCAACCAACAACACAAAACAACCAATAAAATTAGTACCTTTACCCTATCTGTTGAGTTTCTTGTTATGTTTGTCAAACTTGAGTAATAAGAGCTATCCAAAAAACGGCTAAGAAATAACAGTACACACCATGTAGCAAATACCTGAAGCTATCCATGATCAGAAAAGCCGCAAACCAATCAGATAATACCAAGTACAAAAACAGATTTCATCTCACGACTAACTCAATCGAAACAATAGTTCGAGGAGGCGTCTCAGGGTGCGCTTACACGAGACACTTAAATTGGCCAATTTTGGGCAATAGTCAAATTTTATACGGTCAAATCGGTCAATCTATGGGCAAATAGGTTATGCCGATAACATTAAGCAATTTATTGCATGCCAGTATGATTGTATCTAACAAAAGAGATGCTGACAGGGTAAAAAAACTATTAAGTCCGTCATCAGCTAATCAATATTGCTTTATCAATATTAATAAAAAATGGTTTAGATAAAACGCATTAAACTTGGGGAGTGGGGCTTGCTACGTCACAAGTCAGTATAAAATCTACCGGGGAGTGATGTCATGCCACATTTTAACGTATTACCTACTCAATGTATTGCCGTAATCTTTTGATGACGTAAGAAAAAGAAAAACTATGTGTCTAATATTTTTAGTAATCTACATGAAGGACAAAAAAAAATTTGATGACATCCCTATTGTTGGTGAAGATACAGCCACACCAAATAGAACAATACTAAGCAATTATACCAATTAAAAAAATGTTAATTTACAATACAGAATAATTAAGAATTAATAATAAATAAAATCTTAGAAATAAATAATTAAAAAAAGAAATAATAAAATAAGTTTGTCATTTTGGTTTTATATTGTGTGGTATGGTGTTTAAAGTGTCTAATAAATAAATATATTGCCGAAATAATTGAAGCAAGTTTTGGGTATAAACCTAGACTGCTCTACATAGGTACCTAGTCTGGAAACTGTTGCCGGGCAACAATAAATTGCTGGCAAAAAGTCTCGTGTAAGCAGCTTTACAGAATATGACATGTATGTTTTTATAGGACCCCGACAAGGTATTATATTCTAGTCACTTTGTTATTATTGCATAAAGTGATCCTTGTTACTTGTACGAAGGTTCTATTTTATTTAACCTTTGCTACACTTGACTTTTCGTACCTATAAGAAGATTAAAGTTATTTTAGTACTTTACTTCTTTAATCCTTTTTCTGTACTTCAGTCCATAATATTTGTGGGTGAGCTAATCGAAATCATAACATCTAAGCCATCATCCTAACTAATAATTATAAATGCGAAAGTGAGTTTGTGTTTTGTTTGTTACGCTTTCACGCTAAAACGGCTGGATGGATTTGCATGAAATTTGGTACATGGGTAACAATAACCTGAATTAGGACATAAAATACTTTTTATCCCGATATTCTCACGGGAATGCTAGTAAAGTTATAAACTAACCTGATTATGTTGAATAGAGTTTTATAAACCAAAGAAAAGAAAGAAAGAAAATGTATTTATTGCGACTCACACAGAAAGATCACAAACTAAACCTAATAGACAATAATAATTATAAAAGTAGTACAAAAAAAAACAAAATTATATAAAAGAAAAACTAGCTAGTAATTAGTTTTTAAAGCGAAAAAGCTCAAGCTAAAATTTTTATAGAGAAGTCGTTTTTAAATTAGATAATTATGAGAGGCATGAGAATGATTAAAAACCAAGTTTTCTGTACCAGAAGTGGCTTTTAAAAACATGCCAAACCTACAAAAGAAGATCCGACTTTGAGGCTGAATGCTAATAATAACATCCATTTGAAAAACCAAAACTTCATTAAAAACGTAAGTGAATCCGTAGATATCGACTTTCGAAAATGGGATAAATACCTTCCGGTAGACCTCTATCACTATGAGCACTAAACCCATCCTCTTAACTCCTTTTCCAATCAGGGATTTTGTAAAATTAATTGAGCTCTTTTGTTTTTCATCCCTTATTCATACCCACGCATTGCAAAACAATTCAGGCGCCAATCGAGTGCTCTTCGAAATTTCCGGACCAGTTGTATTGTTTAGATCGTAACGAAGTTAAAGCGGAATAAGATGCTTTTTTTCCCTCTGTTTCTGACTATTGAACTAGGGAATGAATGTCAATGGAACTTTTATTGGTATTCGCTGTTCCTTTGTAATTTGAAGTGAAGTTTAAGTTGGGTCAATTCAATTACTTACAAACATACATAAACTCACGTGACTCGAGCTGCACGGCTAGATCCACCAGGTTAAGCTACGCTTGCCGGGGTTGGTCAGCGGATGGGTGACATCTTCACATACCGAGACTACGGAGGAGTCTCGGAAAGCAAGTTAAGCCGTTGGTCCCGGCTGTCATTCGTGGATCTTTGACAGTCGTTACGAGTCGTCTGAAGCCAGAAAGTCCGACACCAGTCTTACCAAGGGTATCGTATTACCCAGTTACTGGGTTGTGGAGGTCAGATAAGCAGTCGCTCCATGTAAAATACTGGTATTCAGCTGCATCCAGTTAGACTGGACGCCAACGAAAGAGAGTTCATACATCTGGTCATACACGCACGGGCGGTTGCGAGTAGGTACTACGCACCTTTGTTTTTTAATGACATACTACGCCTGCTTTCTTCGAAGGGTTTGGCAGAGGTTTATTTGTAGTACACCCACATTTCGTCAGTTATGTTTAAGTCCCTTGTAACATGGGACGAGCCTATTGCCATCAACCGGGCACAAAACCAGATTTCGAGCTGTTACTGAGAAACTGATGGAAACTCTCCAATAACACTTTGCCTGACCTGGGAATTGAACCCAGCAACCCATGCTTTCACTAACGAGGCCATTAAAGGCCTTTGTTTTTTCTACTTGTCTATTTTTAATATGGTGGTCCATAAGAGGAAAAAATAAGATAAGTTCTTTGTTGGACAAGCAATTATTTTTGCAGTTGATCATGTTTTGAGTAATTGACTAGCTATATGTAGAAATCTCAGGAAACGAGATGAAGAAACGGAATTTTGTTGTAAACAGTAATAGGGTAGTAGCTACCTGTAGTGGTTTTGATAAAAAGGGGAAAGTGTCACTGATCTTAAAAGAAAAAATGGGTGAAAATAAATAAGTAACAAAATACGGGAAAAAAGTGATTGGTGAATAATTCGATGAAACTTCGAAATACGATACCGTTCATAATTAAAATTTTAATGATCGCCAGTCTGTCACTGTTGTAACAACTTCTCACATTTTCGTTTATAAACTTGCAACAAAAATGATTGAAATTGATCTCGGTAATAAACGGAAAAAATAATTGAAAAACATCGGATACTTGATGAAAGTTGGATTAGTTAAGATCCAATTTCCTTTCTTTAAGTATATTTGATTTTTTCATGTAATTTAATACAAATGGAACGGCTACCAATTGATAAAATATTAGTTTTCAGCTTCAGGAAATATATTTTTAGTTAGACATGGCGAACTAGCTTTTGATCTCGTGGGAATATCGGGATAAAAGTCATATGTCGTAACCAAGGTCATAGTCTACCCATTTGTCAAATTTCCTTACCCTTTTAAAAATTGACTGTACCCACTTATAAAGACAACATAAATATTTTAATCATGACGTAGTCATAGATAGCCTTACGTAGTACAAAAATGTAGTACTATAGTTTCGTGCTGTAAGAGTACATTAACTCTTATCTGAATTATAATATTACGTAAATAACGTAACAAATTGTAGTCGAAATCTACACGAATTCCGGCATCATAAAAATAAGCCGATTCATAAATTGCATTGATAAGATAATTATGATAACTGATGGATAACACAATTGTAATATTATTATATCACATGAATGATTTATAACACCATTCAACATACACTCAATAATATATACTTATAAGTGGTTGATGTGTGAATATTTTATTGCCTGATTAAATGAAGGGCTTAGTATGAAAAAGTTTCGGAAAAAGAATCCATACTAATATGTATTATAAATGCGAAAGCGAATCTGTTTGTAAAAAAACACCTTTATTACTAGAAGAATAGGTACAGTGAATCTCCTTAAAACCATTTTTGTCACAAGTAATATGCACTATTAGGTGTCAAAGGAGTGTTTTTCCACTCGTACTAGGATTACCCTGTATCACGAATGCCATCACCGTCCTCCGGACCAACTAGGATAGTTCTATATACTTATAATAATAAAATAAAATAAGTTTGAATACATTTTAAACAAAAAATCTTATACAAGCAAGGATAGTTCTTTATACTTATAATAATAAAATAAAATAAGTTTGAATACATTTTAAACAAAAACTATTATACAAGCAAGGATATACTATCTTTAATATATGAATATTGAATATATTTTTTTTGGTCACGGGAACAATCTGCGACTCCCGCATTCCCCTTAAACTTAAGGGGAAGATATATAAAACAATGGTTAGACCTGCTGTCTTGTATGGATCAGAATGTTGGGCCACCAAAGGGATGAATGAAAGGCAATTGCATGCAGCTGAGATGAGAATGCTAAGAGGGATGTGTGGTGTTACACGAATGGATAGAGTAAGAAATGAGTACATAAGAGGAAGTCTGAAAGTGGCACCGGTGACCGAAAAGTTGTGCGGTAATCGGTTGTCATGGTATGGGCATGTGATGCGGAGGAATGAGGAAAATGTCGTGAAGAAAGTTTTGAGTGTGAATGTCGATGGCTATAAGAGTAGGGGAAGACCAAAGAAACGATGGATGGACTGTGTGAAAGATGATATGGCTAGAAAGGGGGTAACTACTGAAATGACGACTAATAGAGAAGTATGGAAAAAAGGGACATGTTGCGCCGACCCCAAATAAAATTGGGATAAGGGCAGGAGAATGATGATATAATATATTTTTTTTTTTGTTTGGCAGGCAGTTTATTAATTTAGCCCAAAATGAATGATCTCCTTTTCTAAATAATGACGACACCAATTTCGTATGGAGAAAAATATGGAGAGCAAAAATTATTTATAAACAACCGACACCATATTCCCTACCTAATATTGATCAAATGCAAAAGTTTCTTACCCAAATTATCAGATTCATCTCATGATTAAATAATCCCATCAATTTGACACTAAACTTTACAATATGCTAACGAGGTTTTGTTTGGATCTTAAAATGAGCAAGAAATTATAATCCGTATAGCTTTGTACGGATACCTTGTCGAATCTTTAATGTTTTTGATGGAGCAAGGGGTGATCTAAGCCGTTCAATAAGAGAGAAAGTAGTAGTCAATAGACTACTACAAGTATTTACAAGATGACTCAAAAACATAAGCCCCTAGAAAAAAAAAAAAATACTCATTCAATGAGCTCCGAATAAAAACCGGAAACAAGAAATCCTTGTTTACCCAAACAGCTTCCGCGGTTCCAACAGCTACTTTTTTCACATTTTCTATTACAGAATAATAAATAGTCAATGAATTCTTAATAAAAACCACGTGTCTTAAATAAGTATTATTCCCAAAGGGTATCTGTGAAATTCCCCGGAAGAATTCACATAGCGTAAATAATAAGGGGATTATGTGAAATTTTCCTGTCTTGTCCGCTTCGTTAAATGTATTATAAAAATGAATGGAACTTCTTGAATGATAGTTCGACTTCATTATTTAATAGGGCATCTTATTTCGAAGTACAATCTAGGCTTTAAACACACCGGGATGTTCTTTACCTGCATCTCACCTGATGGTAAGTGATGATCAGGCCGAAGGTGGAAGCGAGCTTCACCCAGAATCCTCAACCACAGAGGAACTGGCTATGTTAAAATTTTTGTTATGGTAACAGACTTAGATAAGATGGTGGTAGCTAGCCAGGCGGACTTAGAACAAGCCCTACCGCCAACCACACTGAACAGAAAATTTTGCTCCCACGGGAATCTAAACCGGGATCTCTGGGTCTGAGACAGGTGGTTTAACGACTAGACCACAGAGGCGGTTAAGAAGTAAACTTCGAGTTGAGTTGCTAGTTATATTAATTGGAATGCGGGTTTTCTGATATGCGTTCACTGGTGGCAGCACCGAGACTTCAGGTCCGGGCACCTGTCAAAAGTGTCAAAGCGCCTACATTTTCTTTAGTCGTGACTGAATGATGAACGAATAAATGAACGAATGAAGAACGTCATCATAAAAGGCGCTGATTACGACTGAGGTCAGTCTGACCTCAGTCGTAATCAGCGCCTTTCCTCCACATTTATTACCCTTAGCCAAAGTGTGGAACTCTCTGCCAGCGTCTGTGTTCCCTTCCACAAAAAGGTAACCCGTCTGCCTTTAAAGTAAGAGTGAACAGGCATCTTCTGGGCATGCTCTTTCCATCATAGACCTCATCTATCCTTTCCATCAGGCAAGATCGGGGTCTAGAGCATCATTCTGTATAAAAATAAAGTTATGGATGAAGAAACTGCCACGAAAAGGTGATTTGCGTTACCTCCGAAGAATGCAAATGATAACACTGTAACAAACTAAGCTTTCACTACTTTTATAAAGCAGCTTCCATTTAGATTTAATATCCTATTACGATTTAAAGACTCGATAAATAGTTCAAAGGTATTAAAACCTTGTAAGATATCTTTTATCACTTCTGATCCACGTTTCGCTATTTTGTCAATATCTGAATAAGTTTATTCAGTAACTGAATATAAAATATACCATTAAGTTAAATAGGTACTTCGTGCTCCAATTGTTCCTAAAAATCGTAACAGAAGGCAGTGTGATCCAAACATTATTTGTGATATAAATTCTTAATAGCTACTTATTTCAATTCTTTGCTTAAATTTTTATTCTCAATTCTTGAATTTCCAGATGTTGATTTAAAGTGTCAATGTTTTCTTTATTTCTTAAAAGAAACCTACAGAATTCTTTTATGGTATGAATACATGTAAATGTGATTTTTTTATTTCATTTCAACTTTATTTAAGTAACACTTAGATTACACAAGAAAGGTCAACAGCGATAAATTATTTTTAAGAAGCTTGTAGAATATGTACATGACACTTAATTTTCTGACACAACTGAAAATATGGATACTCAAAAAAAAAAATTGGCAAATTATATTTTTATCACCCACGACCAGACTCACCGCCACCACAACCGGTGCCAGTGGTGGTGCTGTCAACACCGGCATTTTCGTATAAAGAGCAACTGCATTCTAAAATAGCTAGTTTAAAATATTTAATATACTAAAACTATGTACCTAATAAATATTACCTATTGCAAAGTTTGCAAGTGACATGTTAATAAAATTCATTAGCTTGAAAATTATGTGCGTGTCATTTATAATTTTCATTTTAATTGTATGCAAATATTAGAATTTCTAATACAAAATAGTATGCATTTTGTATTAGAAATTCTACATAATCATAACATTTTGAACATGCTAATTTTAGTTTAATTTCTGCTAGCATTGAACGAGCTAAGCAATAACGGTTCTGCAGAATTAATGAATGGAAAAAAAAGCGTTACAATTAAAGCTCATAAGATTTTATTTATACCTTTACCTACTAAGGATATTCTTACCAATATTATAATACTTTAAATACAGTTTCCACTCGCCTTATTTCTTACATAAAAAAAAAAAAACTCCACATACATTTTCGAATATGACGACAATGATTAAAAAACTTTTTACCCAATATCCTCCACCAATTTTAAATTATGAGCTTTTGTCAATGGAAAAATGTAAAGTCGGCCAATATCCTCAACTCAAACTGGCCGAAGCTGCAACTCAAACACAGGAGACAATGTCGATCGGCCCACAGAACTCGAACAATTTAATCCTTTTTACAAAGAATTCACAATTAAATAAGGGTATTAACCGTTTACTTTACAAATACTTACTTTGGCTTCCTCCTAAAGTACTTAACGTTTTCTGGATGACGTTGTAAATAACCTTTTTGCAATCCTATTGTACCTACTTACTGTGAAAAACAAGTTTTAGGGTGTTTGTTACTCAATCATCGAGTCATCCAAACGTCACAGGCCTATTAACACCTTTATTTTATTTTTTGGGTGGGAAATCATCAAATAACTTCTTCCTCTTTGGGCGGAGTGGAAGTGCGTGTCAGACTCTTATTCACTAAAACCCACTCATGTTCCTTCAGTTGCTTGTACGTTGCCAAGGGCCACGGTCTCCCCTTAGGACTTTCCCGGCAACCCCGGCAGGCATCGGCCTTCGCGGACCCCGTCAGTTGTGATACCTATTAACACCTTAAATGAAAAGCATCGTAAAATCGAGTTATTTTTAAACGAGATAACATAGAACTCCTTTCCGGCTCTTCTCCATTGGAAACGACCAATTGGAATCTAGTTTCTGACATCTCATAAGTGTCCAGCAGGGTTTCGTCAACAGCTTATAATATTAGCAGTCTATTGATGGATAAAGGGCTCTCCAATTGCACGCCATTCACCTTGAATCCTAGATTCTCGGCAACTCTTATTGAGCTGCTATCAGCCACCCTGCGAAGATCATCGCTCCACTTAGCCTGAGGGCGTTCTACCTTACGTTTGCCGATTCGCGGTCTCCATTCAAGAATACGTCTATCCCAACGGTCATCGGTTCTACGGCTAATAGTGTGTTGGATCATTTAGCTCCCTTCAAAATGGTTGAGCTGAATGGTGCTAATCCATGCGTCATGTTCGTGAATGGGCGCCGTCAGTTGGGACTGGTCATCTCATAGCTGCCATGGCTTATTTTTTTTTTTTTATTCTTTATTAAAAAGAACTAGGTTCTTAATAATTAATTACAATCTAGCCTATAAGACTAATAAGCAATTTTAATCTAACTTAATTTTCTACGTAACCATTATTTAAAAAATTAGAATAGTGTTGATTGATTATTTTAATTTGATTTAATTTTTGAATTGTTTTTTTTTCTCTTTTTATTACGGACGCTTTTAACGTTTTGCATCGTTCTCACTTGTATAAGTTCAACATGAATGATGTCACCAATATTTTGTAACCAAATTTTTATTTAAAAGAGTGTCCGTGGAGTTTCTTGCCCGTTCTTCTCCATAGGTACTACGCTTTGGAATGGGCATGTAGCTTCATCTTTTCTGACTGACCGACCCCTTGACAATTCAAGTGTCTGTGCCCGCGGGCAAAAGCTAATACGATATTCCATTCACCTAGTAAAGGATTTTCCTTTTATCCGAGACAAACCGAGGACCTTTTGTAGTCATGTCCGGTAACAATTTGAAACTTTAGAAGTGTCGTACTTAGTGAAATTTTGATAAGGACAAGCCCACGACTACGCAAAAGGGCTTTAGTTGATTGTGCCATTACTTATTTAGGAGCTTCCATAATTGCTGGAAACAAAAAAAAAAGAAGAGCAAAAAGAAAAGAAGAAGAAAGGAAATAGGCTGCTCTTTTACACCTTTGGTCTTGTATAAAGTAAATGAGAAAAATGGTTTTCTTCAAATTTAACATTTTTTAACTCACGGGATCCGGGAGAGAACTTGTTTTTTTTAAATTCATATAACTAACTAAACCGAAGAATTGCAAATAACAAAAAAAAAACAGTGGTAGTAATTTAAAAAAAAAGTTTTTTAGATAAAGAGAGGGTTTGATCAGGATTAATTTCTTGCGAAAACACTTAAGTTCCCAATGAACAAATGGTGAAAACATTCCAATCTTATTCGTAGTAATTTTTTCGAGCTGTTTGGGAATGAAACACTAGGGCCTTTGGGGTCTGAGTGAGTGGGATCTGAGTAGACTCTTCACGTGACCGTGGGCTGGCCAAAGAATTAGCATCGCCATTGAAAACATGGTACCTAATGCTGCTCTTTTCCTGTTGACAGCGATGCAGAAGAATTGATTGATGCAGTATTATTTTTTCCCCTCTTATATAAGTACAAGTAAATATTATTATTTTAAGTATGTTTGTTTGTTGTTTATAAAATAAAATAAAAAAGCCTTTTATTCTTACGAATGCTCAACGCTGCGTTCGACGTAATGCTCACGGCGAGTAAGCATTTACCTGTAATATTTCTTTCTACCTTGCGTTCATTGTAGCGACCTGCCCTCGGCTGCGTATGTGGGTGACCATAGTGATTTCACCATTGTTTTATTTATTATGTGCAAGAAAACAATATGTCCTTTTTATTATGTGAAGAGGCGTTCATATTTTGCCAAGCAACTTTCTATACAATATAAACTTGATTATAGAACTTCTCGGATTATAAACATTTTAGTTTATAAGAAATTATATACTTCAAATTTTATAAATAAACATTGTTGATTTGTCCACCGAAGTTTAAAAACTTAGAGATGATCTTTTGTTTACGTGTAAAAGTTTGTGAAACAGCTTTTTGTTTTAAAAAATCTGCCCTTTTTACGTTAGATTAAATTATAAGGCGCGAATATGGTGAGGATATATTTATATTCAGCTGCATCCGGTTAAACTGGAAGCTGACCCCAACATAGTTGGGAAAAGGCTAGGCAGATTGATTGTATATTGTGAAGATCAGTGACTCAATTGTACCTATTGGTTATGAAACCGTTTAGAAGGTTCCATTTTTTTTTTTATTTGCGGTCTTTAGAATTTCGTTTTGTATCTATCACAATAAGAAAGAAAGATAAATGCGCACCAAAAAACATAAAAATTAAAATCACTTTACAAAATTATATGAAATAACATTACCTACCTAGTCACTATTTTAACAAACACACTTGAGAGTTTAACCTATTACTTTATCAATGTCAGTTGCAATTTCACAAAACTGCAAAAACATTATATTATCGTTATTGGTAGATAGCCATTAATCTCTAATATTTCAACCAAGACTGAAAAAAACAAATACGTGGGTAATACATTATTCCTTTTCCATTTTTAACCCCACAAATATTGCTTTTGCCGCTCAGCCGGGAGTATTATATTATCTGTGGCCGGGGTAATTGAATATTTTAGTGCACCTTGGAATTGAAGCTTGGTAGAGGGCAAATATTGCTTAATATAAAGTTTTGCTTGTTTTAAAAAGTAGGAATGCACTTTTAGAATTTCTGAAATTATATTAGGTTATATATTTGAAGACATTGGTTTTGATGATGCCCAAATAGTAGTCTTTAATCCCCTAAACCAACAACAATCAGGTAACCTGATTACAAAAATAGTTCTTGTACTGACAGCAAGCCACATAAATTCCTGACATTTTCGTTAGATGGCGTTACTTAGTTTTACTTCAATCGGCAGTCCCAGACTACCCCGTAAATTTTTTTTTCTATACTCTCGTGATTCCTACACGAACTCCAGGCTCATTCACATAATAATATATGTAAAGTTGAGTTGGTGCGATAGAACGTCTATCGATCTCAAGATTGAATCATTCTTCATCTTCACACATTTACTTCCGTCGCGATCCCACCGGTGTGGTATATTTTTGGTTCAAAAATATTACGTGTTTCTTTATTTATACCGATCGGACCCAAGAGCATTACGAACTCAATTTTGACCCTTTTCCTAAGATGCTTCTAAGGAAGATAAATATATCCAATATTTTTTTGCATAATCTACTTTCGAAATAAATATTTTAAAAGTTCATAATTATGTCTCCTATATACACACATCAAAAGTGTCTAGGGATCAACATATATTTTTGCAATAACTTTTCTCCTGATTGATATTAATTAAAATTTTCTTTAAGGATTCATCAAATAAAGTGTTTTCGTTTGTCACAGTAACGATAAACCAAGTCACCTTTGCATTAATAAAGAAATTTGCCATTTTCCTAATATAGGGATTTTTGACATTTGAACCACTAACATTAAAGTTCGAAAAAAAGACTGAAATAACAGTTTTCTTTAAAATTTTATTGGGTAACTTAAACAATTAATAATCCGTGTTTCTACCGCGAACACTAACAACACAAGAACATCGGTTTGGCATACTCAAAATGAGTTCATCCAAATCACGCTGTGGAATGGCCGCCCATGTTCGTTGCAACAACAAAAAAAGGTCTTCTTGCGACTGGATACCCTCCATATTCGGCAGAGCTCTTCTCTGTAGCATATCCCATGCATGCTCAATCGGGTTCAAGTCTGGCGACTGAGCAGGCCAGGGCAGGACATTGATGTTAGCTGCGGCGAGAGTCTGTCTTACAACTCTTGCGGTGTGCGGTCGTGCATTATCATGCATTAACTGAAATAAGGGACCGATTTGCACTTGTAGAGGAACGATGACGTCTGATACAATCGTCTCAGCATAAATTTGAGCGTTGAGGTTGCCTCTGATCCAAATCAACTCAGTTCTTCCGCCGATCCAAATACCCGCCCATACCATGATGGTTCCACCACTATAAGGATGGACTTCCTGGCAGGATTTTAATCGCTGTTGGCGTCCAGGGGTTCTCCAGTGTCGTATACGTCTTGTATCCGGTCTCATACCAAAACGAGACTCATCAGAAAAGCACACGAAACGCCATTGTTCTTCTGCCCAATTTCTGTGTTCAAGAGCCCATTGATATCGAATCCTACGATTGTGCATTGCTATAGGTGGTACCCGTAGCGGTCTTCGGGAATGAAGGTTCACTTCATGCAAGCGGTTTCTGACTGTTTGGTCGCTAATTAAGTTCCCTGAAGAGTGATGAAGCCTCACGGCTAACATCATGGCGGTTATTGTTGGAGCTCTTCGAGCTAAGATTTGAATGTATCGGTCTTGTCTCCGTGTGGTGCAGCGATACCGTCCTCCATGGCGCTCAGCCACGGTACCAGTGCTTCGGTAACGTGTCCAAAGTCGACTGATAACACTCTGACTTGTATTCAGAGCAAAAGCCACAGTACGTTGCCGGGAACCAGCTTCTATCATTCCCACGGCTCTGAGCATTTCTTCCCTGCTTAAATGACGTCGCTGCTCCATAATAACGTTGGTTTTAATCAGTAGTAGGGAAACAGTAGCACTAATAATGTCTTCAATGCGTTGTATGTTTTTATAGGGAAAATATTGACAGCTGATTTTCATCTTTTACTCGAATTTGATTCACAGTTCCTGATTCAAATTATGAAATGCACCAAAAAGGATCCATATAAATTTATAAAATCATAAATTTATTACAAAGCCACATCTCAATCTCAAGAAATCCGCATAAAAATGCTTGATCCCTAGACACTTTTGATGTGTGTAGTAGCTATTTAGTAAATCTACTTCATCACATAATTATAAATATAAATTCGCGCTATACAAATAATTTTAGAATAAAGGTAGAACTGGGCCCGGAAACAAATTCAATATATTACAATATTGATTCAGCAACTCTCAAAATAGATGACATAATGTAATATATTTTATTCTGCTTTGTCTGACACTTCGCCTCCGGAGACTATACCACGAAACTCTAATGCGAAATATATGCTCACATCATTTGAAAACCTGAAGGGACAGTAATAAATTTATAGTCAAAACTTTGTCATAGGATTCTGGCCCCAATAAGATGTGTCAGAATAACTCTCTGTCCTTTGCGTATCCCGGTGGAAAACGTACTAGATGAGATTCCTTTCTCTATGTTAGTATTTTATAAACAATATTATTGCTCGCGTGGAGTTTTCATATTGCGTTTGACTTGGAACCGTCTTGTTTATAAACATTTAATAACAGTTCTATATTAAGAGGGTGCATCCTTAAAGTTGGCAACGTCGTAAATAGCTGTCAAATAGTTACCTGTTTTGATTAATTTGGAAATAATAGGTACTGTATAGAAATAAGAAATATGGCTAACTGACTAACTAGAATATTAATAATGAATTGCAATTAAAACATTGAATTTGATATTGTACCCGTTTTAGGTGTAAAACTAACTATTCGGTGTAACGGTATTAATTGTTGCATTTCATAATCAATATTTTAGTTCGCTAGTTAGCCACATTTTTTAAGAAATGTTATCAAATTAATCAAAACAGCAAAATATTTGACATCTATTTGCGACGTTGCCAACTTTCAGAATAAACCCTCTTAACAGTGTTGTGTTCTTTCTCAAAGGTAATGACTGTCTTTTAACTTGTCTTTGATGATTTGGGAAATACTTTGTATAATACTCTACTCTTCTACTTCATCTCCAATTTGTTACATTTATTCATAAGAAACTTTTAAAACATTGTGTTATTAATATTTTTGAGCTGTTCATGTTATGTTCATTAACATAATGAAAGTTATACATTGTATAAGATATACCTAATATGGTTAAACTTCGTCGTTCTTGTTCCTGATTAGGCAAGTCAGTTGGGACCAAGGCCTGGTAAAATTTAGATACAGACCTTGATCATAAATTCAATTTTCTATAACGAGGAAGGAATTTTGCTATAAGTTGGTAAATTGTAAATGACATTATTGTAGATGTGGGTGGTTTTTCAATATAATGTTTGACATTATGAAGGGCAATAATCTCATTTTAGATTGATCACAGTTATCGTAAGTTTACACTCCTGTATTCATTGTAAATATATGTGAATAGTAGGTACAAACATATTTCGCCAGTTGTACCACATATTGCCCTAAACCGGGCGCAAACCTAAACTCCGGGCTGCTACTGAGATCAACTCCTAGTTGAAAAACCAAATGACGATTTTTGTCTGACTCGGGGAGATCGAGATCAAAACTGATCAGCTGTCTAAGACCAGATAAATGTGCCAATCTCCTTTAATATTTTTTTTTATATTATTGTACTTAGATACCAAAATGCTGAACAAGAACATTGCTATCGCCGTCGCCGTGGTCTTGGCCATCGTCTGCCTGGCTGAGGCCAGGGAGGAAGGACCTCACGACATGGCTGATGCTCTTCGCATGCTTCAAGAACTGGACCGCTACTACACTCAGGCTGCTAGACCAAGGTTAGTTTTCTCCTTCTTTGAAGAACATTTTGGGTATGGAGCGGAATATGGGAATATTTTATATGAAAATGATCAAGATGATGGTTATCTTGATGTTGATGCTGTTCTCCGCTTTGTACTTGAAATGGACTGGACAGTAGTTGTAGGTTAGTAGTAACAGGTGGACTGGACCTGATGGAAGTGCCATCTGACAGGTGTATATAAATTATTGGAGATGGGACAGCTGCAAAATTGGCATCTTGAAGGTAACAGGTAATAATAAAATATATAGTCTTTTATATCTAGTAAAAGAATAGGTACTTCTTGAACTGAATCCCCAATATTTTCTTAATAAAATTGTATTAGGTAGTTAAACTATAACTGTTTTTACAGATTTAGATTTGAACGAATTCTAAGATGTTATTCAAGTATTTTGTTACAGTAAAAGTTAAACACAATAAAACGTAAGCTTTTATGGACTCGTAAAACTTCAATTCGCTTTAAATAAAATAAGTTTTACTTAGTTTAACTTCACCTTGAACGGTCGCTATATTGTTGGGACGA
This sequence comes from Conistra vaccinii, assembly GCA_948150665.1. Classification (NCBI taxonomy): domain Eukaryota; kingdom Metazoa; phylum Arthropoda; class Insecta; order Lepidoptera; family Noctuidae; genus Conistra; species Conistra vaccinii. Next base: position 5,369,531 of record OX411328.1, read on the forward strand.
GAGTGAAATCGAAAAAGTTTCCTCACAAACTTTCAGGATAAAGTCACTTCCTTACAACTGTAACTTTATTCTAGTTTAATCCCTTGGACAAACTCATTAATATCCATTAATTATACGTAACTTTAATCAATCATTGGACAGCTTAAAAGTTTAAATCTGTCATTCATTAATTTTGTAATAGAAAGTTCTTGAACATAGAAGGTAGTTAGTAAAATCTGATCGTTTAGATAATTATTTGAAATTAGGAAAACAGGATTGAATAAATTATGACTGCTAATAACACTAATTCTAGAACGATTCAACAATAAATATATCGAGATATATTACTATTATAAGTATATTGTAATATACTTATTATTTTGAACCGATGACAATCTCATTTGTATATCCACGCAATCACTGTCCATTCCAAGGTTGCCTGGAAAAGATCGCAGAAAACGATTAGGCCATCCATTGTATGTTTTGAATCGTAATGAGGTTTGGTAAAGACACTGAATTTATGTAAGAAACACTCGCATTAAACACAAATAAGATGAGAGATGATGATGATGAGAGAGCAATGATTATGCCAAAACATTTGGCTATACCAATTATTCTGTACGAGAAACTAATATTGAGTCATCTTATCACAGTCTGCTCCTTATACCCTAAAAAGTTATACGTCAAAAGCATTATGCTAACGCTGTTTAAGTTTTTTCTTGACATTAATCTCCACACGCCATTTAAAACTCTATAGCGCTAAAAAAATAATGCTAAGATTTCGTCTACTTATTGAAGTTTATTGTCACAGACATTATTATTTATCTTCTCGAAACTACCTAGAATATTGTATCAAATTTTCAATTTTGGTTGTATCAAATGGATGTTACAAAAAAATCTCATTAAGTACCAGAAATTAATATCCGACTGTTTAATGTTGTTTGGCTTTTTATTCCTTACTTTTATGATCTAAAAATCTTTTTGTTCATTGTATTATAAATCTGTGCTATTATAGACGTTGACATTTTCAATATGCATATATATATTCAACATATTATTATTATTGAAAGGAGAGTGTGTGCTATCACATTTTGTCATCAGTGGGGAGATTTTTAAAGTTGATAACTTCTTAATGCCTCGTATCGGAAACTTCTTGTTATCCCACGCAGACATCGACCTCATTTGTCTGCTTTACGTCTATAATTATTTCAGCATTGTCTTGAAATGAAATTAAAGCAAGGAAGGGTTTTTTATTGCACGACTCGTAATGCGAAGCATTAGAGTGTGCTCTGCGATCGAAAAAATTTTTTTGCCCCATTTCTGTAACTGTTTTTATTGTTACACTCCTGCTAGTACACAGAACCTACTTAATTTATATACCATTGTATAGATGATTAAATGGAGATTAATACTGTACTTTTTAACAATTGATTTAATGCAGCAGAAATGGAAAAAGCATAAAAATAGTTGAAAAAAAATTTATGAACCCTGAAAACATTGTAGCTTGCGATAAAATCAATTAATCGAGTCAATTTTTTTTTTGTACATTTGTTTCAGCTGTAGAAGGAACCCTATTGAAAATGGCACTTTTATTCAAAGTAGTTTAATTATAATTAATAAAATACTAACTAAAATATAATATCTTTAACTAAATATTCCAACCTTTGAGTAAGTTGCCCAGCAACCGCCAAGTAAATATCTTTGTCAGTCGTTGACATTACGACTTCATGAAAAGTGATAAATTGTTCATTTTTAAACTATGTTTTGAATTTCTTTTTCGTTTATGAATGAGCGATAAGTATGTATGAGGCGTGCACTTTTGGATTTTCCAAACTATTTTTTTTTTGGTTACGAATTTATCAAATGACTTTTCCCGCTCTGGACGGAGCGGAAGGGCGTGTCAGACTCTTACTGACTAAAACCCACACGTGTTCCTTCCCTTGCCTTGCCAGGGGCCACGGTTTCCCCTTAGGACTACCCGCAACCCAGGTAGATGGAAGGGTTTTCATTCTTTCTCCAATTTCTACAACAAACGTAAATCCTAAGTATTAGGTTTCTTAAGTCAATGGTAAAATGTAACATACTTAAACTATACCTATTTTTTTTATTTCTGACAGTTTTCAACTTTCTCAAGCAGCTCGTGGCTAAGTAATAACAGCCGCACGGGTCGATCCATCAGGTTAAGCGACGCTTGCCGGGGTTGGTCGTTACGAATCTTCAGAAGCCCGAAAGTCTGACACCAGTCTTACCAATGGGTATCGTATTACCCAGTTACTGGTGTGTGGAGGTCAGATAGGCAGTCGCTCCATATAAAATACTGGTATTCAGCTGCATTCGGTTAGAAAAGGCTGGGCAGATTGATTTTTGTTTTCAACTTTCTCATTGTTGCGACGATCAAAAACCGCGTTTTGAAGACTTTTTATTTATTATTATTTATTTCTTTAAATCACAATTATAATACCTTTACAAACCCATCCAAGGCAATGTTATACATAAGTATATACTTACTTAAGTCACAATGTCTACACAAAACTAAAAAAATATAATGAACAAAGTAATACTAAATAGAAACCACTTCAAGCTCAAAAAACGACACTTAAAACTTCGAAGCTCTAATTCTTCGAAACGCGATTTTCGATTCAGTGTGCAGCGTCAACTTTTTTGATACTTTTAGCAACTTTGTTCTGCTATATTTCGAGTCTATTATCAAATTCACTCTTTATTAATTTAAAGGATCGGAAATAAAGCAAACCTTTTCATTAGTAAGTAAATTAGTGAAGGGTCTTACAAAGTTTAACAATAAAAGTACCCACTCTTAAATTTTGAAGCAAAACAATTCGTTTTCGAGGAAGGAAAGAGCCAAGCATTAATTAACACAAAGTTGACGTGACAATAAATACGCCCCAAATGTCTATTTAAGAAGTCTTTTTAAATGCCTATCAATTACAACAATTAACCTAACATCCATCAGTATCACTTTCAACCAACCCGAATCTGGACCCAAGACAGTCAAAATTCAATCTTACTCCCTTGACAGAGAAGTAATTTGAACCGCAAAATCAATTTGGTTGTTGAACAATTTCCCTTTGTTACGTGTATTCTGTGGTCATTTTGTGAACTGGAAGGGCGTGTCATTGCACAGGGATGCAATTGGGGACAAGATTACACACGATGTCAGGGGAAAATGACTACCTAGCCAGGTGGGGTGAGTCCTAAACTTCGTGACTAAATTGTCGCTCGACTACGCAAAACTGACTAGTTTGATGAAAATTATGAATTCTGTTTGATTTTTTGTCTTAAAGTACCTATGTATTTTTTAGAGAAATTATTCATGAATACTAAAAGAAAACTGGCCTATTGTATAAACGCTACGACGCATTAGTAGTTAACCCCTGCGGCCTGAGGTTGGTTTGTAATTTTTTGTCTTTAGCTTACTAAAAATTTACTTAAAATTTTAAATACCCCTAGTATTGCAAAGGCAGAACATAGTTTTAAGAATAAAATATCATTTTATCCTACAAATGTAGCTATAGTATGTAGTTAGGTATTTTATTTAAAGAGGATTCCTTCCTTATTGAATTAATTATTATATTTTTGAAGTGAAAATTTCTTTACCGGTGTTGTGCACTTTTTTTAGGATGGGTAAAAAATGTTAAACTCGCATCAAAACGTGCCGTTAGATCGGTTGCCTAGCAACCGACAAAGTAAATATCAAAATAAAAAGTCTTTGACATTACGTAAAGATTGCGAGGCTAGAAATTTTACCCATATTGATGGGTAAAAAAAGCAGTCAAAACATACTTCATGAAAAGTGTTTAAATAAATTGTTTATTTTTGTTAGACTATATTTTGAAAATAAATAAATACACTACTACTACTAATGAATATTGTTTTTGACCACATAAATTATAGTACTTTTATACTGATAAATAAAGCAATTTGTGCGAAATTATTCCATATGCATTCCAAAATATTCAAAAATGCACAACGTTAATGTTCAAGTTTTCACTACTGCCGGGACTCCCGGAGTGCAACCCGTTGTTTTTTTATCGTAAGAAACATTTTAATATCCCAGAAGTTTTTGTGAAGTAGCATAATTGAATAGATCATGTTTGCATACTGTCCGAAATTTCAAAATATAGATCTTAACACTGCTAACAAACAGGTGTCTAGAGGATATTGTTACAATAGCAGTCAAGTTAGTAACTTGACCAACATCGTTGACTAAGTTACTGCATACTGCTAGCTTCCTTATTACTTCCCAGTATGAGCACACAATTACAGAAGTTTACCAGTACTATGTTAGAAGTTAATGTAAAATGTCTTTGTAGGAGACAACCCTGTTATCACGGACATGGCTGTAGTTTGCTCGACACATAGTTTAATTTTGTTTTGCTATTAGAATATGTTTTTAAAATAGTTTGAGTTTGTTTGGTTAATGTTAATATGGTAAAATATATTTAAGAACAAACTAGCTTCAATGAACACTTAGGATAATTATAAATAAAATATATTTTAAAAAATCCCGTCCGATCTGAAAAGGGTACATAGGTACTGCAATAAAATTATCAAAAAGTAATAAAAACAGTTATTATTATTGAAAATAAAAAGTTATTACTGTATAAATAAAATTCACATTTTTAGTACCAAATATCCCTTCAATCATCTATAAAAAATTTGGAAATTTTCAACAGGGGTCATAAGTTATAGTTGTGACTTATAGACACCCGCTAAGCGATGGCCGCCCGCTCCCCGTAAAATACACCATTGAACAAAATGAGGATTTTTTTCCCTAAAAATTACCACATAATAGACTCACAGTACGATACCTTACAACAATCTCATGGATCGGACAGGGTTTTTTTACATGTTCTATTAAGGGTATAATTAAATTATTAATCAAAGATTTTATTATAGATCTGTAAAATTGTGTAGGTCACGTCAAGGCTTTTAGAAGATAAAAGCTAAAAGCCTTGATGTAGTACACAATAAATTGTAAGAGCAAAATGAACAATAATAATTATTAATGTAAAATATTCCCCTCTTGAACTCTCATGATGTCAGATAAATAAAGCTGTTACTGACAGAGTTCTTACCGTTGCGTGCCATATTTGTAAAATTACAGGTGTTCCAAATATGGAACACTATGTAAATTATGTGAGTACGTTTTTAATCAGAAGCATTATTTTTGTAGCAAGAAATGCCTTAAATAGTCTCGGCTGCTTCAAAATCATTCATTTCCTATTCACGCTATTTAAATACCATTATTAATTTATTCTCATAAATGATCCTACGCGTAGCAGATGTATTATTACGAACTTAACAGAGCAATTTTTTTCCAGAAAGTCTTATAAAAACATTTCCCACACACTCCAAACAAATTCTAAACAAATTCTATTATCAGAAATCGAAAATATTATTGAAGATGATTTCCCCAAGGGTCATGTACTGACATTCTGTATTGAGATAAGATTGACGACTTATTCTCTTAAAGGTACTAAATCAATTTGTAAAAGACATACACCCAGTTGCACAAAGACAAACATTACGTAATGGATCAACAATGCTAATGATTTCATTAATTTGTCATCAGTCAAAGAACCATTAAAATCCAGTCTAATGTCACTTTCTGCAACAAGTTAATGGAAGATTAGTATTTAATAACAGCTTTAAAAGTTAAAGTTCGTTTCTGCAACTGGCGGTTAAAGTACCTTAAAAGGGCGTTTGAAAAAACAAGTGAAGATAATAATATATGATTTTACATCACAAACGAGTAGGAAACACAAAAATAAATAGGTTCATTTGTATCATGACAATACTAATGAAAAATAAAGGAAACACATGAAAAGAGATGAAGCATATATTATGATGTAATTTATCTGAAAATATTATTAGTAACATTATATTCTTGAACATTATCATGTTTTCTGGTAAATGTCAAGTCTCTTGGGAAGTAAATGAGAGATGATATTGACTTAAGAAAACATTACAGAAACGTACTGACTATTACATTGATACTCAAATTGTCTTAGTAGTGGCTCCATAGTTCATGCATAGTAAGCATGCCATGTATCCATCATAACTACGTATCTGTTGACGCTAAAGTTTCTATGGCTACATATGGAACAGACGTATGCCGAAGTTCAGTCTTGTGTTACACCCACGGAAATTGTATCTTGAATGTGACATATGGCTTCTGGTAATGTTCAAGTTTCGCCTTAACACCCACTTGATAATTATATCAAAGTGATGTTACAAGTCCAGGGGGCCAAGTCTACTAATTTACAAACGTCACAATGGTCTCTCAATGGTGAGTTTTTGACAGATTTTGTATGGCAAATCTGTCAAAAACTCAGCATCGAGAGACTATTGTGATGTTTGTAAATTAGTAGACTTGGCTCCCTGGTAAGGTCAAACAAAATGACATTAGCGAAATTATTAGGAATCTTCCTTTGTGTCAAAACATTTCAATAGATTTTAGAGACCTCATTTGTTATAAAGATAATATCTATGGTGAAGTTGTAGTATACATTGAATTACAGAAGTCGATTCGAAAATATATTAATGTCTTTCTACGCCCTGTTAACCATTATAGAAGTATTCAAAGACTTTTGAAAGCCTCAGCTGCGTAACAATAAAGTATTTCTTTGTTAAAATACTTAAGTTACTTTCCGTGGTGGAGAATTTAAATTAGACGTTTTGTATCCTTTACAATGAGATTTGAAAATAATGTTTCGTAAAGTACTAATGCAATTTGCAGTTCCTGTTTTATACGTGCTGTTTTATAGTCGGGCTTAGAGTCTTTGTCATGTGTATTATAAAAAAATGGATTTCTATTACTTTTTAAGTCTTACTAGATGCTGCCCGTGGCCTCGCCCGCGTGGACCCTCATTCTTTTTCTAATATAAAGGTAGACTAAGTTTCTCCATATAACACTGCTATTTGCTAATGAAGGTCCCTTCAAAAAGGTTCAGCCGTTTCGGAGATTAGCTGCAACTAACAGACAGATAGACACAATGATTGGAAAAGTTGTTTTTTTTGTTGTTAATAAGTACCGTATATAGTTTCATAATGCATTTAAGCTGTTATTTCGACGTTACAAACAGACACTTCAGTTTTATTTATTTGACGCGAACTGTTACCATGAATTCAATACATGATTCTGAATCCCCCTGCGTTGAAATGTTTTGTCGGTTTTTAACAGCAGATTTTTTTTAAATAACCGCATTTCATCGTAGGGGGTTCAGAATCATGTCCTGAATCCATGGTAACAGTTTTTGCGGCGATGGGACATTCACGCGAAAACTGTAACTACCCTGTATTGTATGTAAATGTAGGTATAGGTAGTATACAGGGTGGAATTTTTGAACTTCATCTGCAGGGAAAATACTCTAAATACTGGAGATAGCACAAATTTTAATCAAAGGAAAAATTCCTTTATTTTTAAAAACAAACACATCTGCATTCAAAGATTTTCGAAAATTCGCTTGCCGTACTCGGGAATCGATGGAAGGAATCTTTTATAGCATCAAACGATAGGGTCAATCATAAGGATCAAATCTCTCTAACAAACATGATAAATTAAATGAAAGGAAAACCATACAATCTAAAGTTATAAATTCAATGGAACAAGATTATAAAGTACTTTTACTCAAAAGTACATCAGATTAGATTGAACGGCCTTTCCCCATTCATAAAATAATCTTATACCTACTGCAGTCGATTCAAAGTCTATTCATAGAACAAACATTCCCAAAAATAACATTGCTGTTTATTTTCAATCGGTGTTCCGGACCACAGAACAGAAAAAACAGTAGAAGTCGTTTAACGCTTCTTTAGTATCGAAACCAGCGTACCCCAACTCACACATAAGCAAGTTAATTGTATTTTGTAACACTAAGAAATCTTTGGTGTGATTGGTAGTTCAATATTGAAGGAAAGTAGGAAATAATGTCAGTCGTCCCTTATTTGAAAATAAACCATAAAGTTAGAAGATAGAGTTGTTTATTGTCTACTCTTTTTACGTATTTATTACTTTATCCGTTTAAAGCGCACACGGAACAGTTCAATGAGCAAGTTACGCTACCCGCCGCTAGATGTCATTATAATAAATGCATTCAATTTAAAGCTGTATTTCCTTACTGATAAGATTTATATTTGAGTAACGAGGTCATTACTATTAGTCCTCCTCTAGGGATGTACCACTGTCGCTGACTGATTTATCGACATTTCGTTTTATTTTCAAACAAAATAGTTAACAAACATATGAGTCGATAAATATTATTATGTTTGAAATCATTAATAATTTATTCTAATACATACTTACGATTTATTGAAAGTATAATTAAGAATTCTTATGTTAAACTACTGATCAGATTTTAATTATTCTATTGATAAAAAGATACAAGAGCTCGTGGCTAATTAATAACAGCCCCACGGTTCAATCCATCAGGTTAAGCTACGCTTGCCGGGGTTGGTCAGTGGATGGATCCGAGGCACGGAAGAGTGTCGGTATCTTTACATACCGAGACTCTTCCGTGCCTCGGAAAGCACGAGCCGTTGGTCCCGATTGTCATTCGTGGATCTTTGACAGTCGTTACGAGTCGTCAGAAGTCCGAAAGTCTGATACTAGTCTTACCAAGGGGTATCGTATTATCCAGTTACTGGGTTGTGGAGGTCAGATAGGCAGTCGCTCCATATTAAATACTGGTATTCAGCTGCATCCGGTTAGACTGGAAGCCGACCCCAAGCTAGGAAGACTGATTTTATTGATAAAAAGATACACCCTGTGTTGTTTCTTTCTATCAATATAATTACGCGATAGATATAAAACTACGCGATTAGTTAATACGGGTACACAGCCTGCGCTTTCGCCTACCGCTATATTAGATATAGATATTTTTTTGCAAAATCATCTCATAGCCAAAAGTAAGGAATTTTAGTGATAGTTTAGTTTAGTTCGGTGTACAAGAGAATCGGCATCACTGACCTACAAATTACAAAAAACGTAAGAAAATTTGAATTTCGCGGGCTACCTTTGCGCATCTCCCTTCAAATATCGATAATTCAATATCGATAACGGTAATCTCTAATTGAGTAGCTGACTGTGACGTGTGCCTAGTTGGAATCTTCGCGAACAATATGTTTGAGTTTAAAAGAAAGTAGACCTTAAATTGAAAGACATAAAGCCAACTGTTCCTTGTATTGTTTCATAAAATATTATTTTTCAAATTTTAATCGAAATAAAATCAATGAAGACTTTTCGATGGTATGTTATACCTCAATTTGGTAAATTTTTGGTTCTGCTACCGTGTTTACATTCTAAAACAGCACAATAGGGCATCTTTGTAATTTTTTTTCAAGTTCTTATCTCCGTGACGGTCGTAAGAAGACTGATGTGCGTGGTGTGTGCGCGGAAGCAGACATTTGCGGAACTCCGCAAACCTCGGGGTACGCGCGCCCCGCCTACTTGCGACTTCTACTGTTTTTTCTGTTCTGTGTTCCGGACGGATCAAATAAATTCCTATGAATACGTATCGACTTATTTACCCGAAAACTACAAAGCTTTGCGAAACTTCACGTGTCAAATAAAATAACCTGTCCAGTAGCTTTGACCTATTTTATTATTTTATTTTATAGAAAATAGCTTCCGCCAGCCATTTCGCCCGCGTGATAACTTTATAAATTATAGCCTATAGTGATAATATAGCAGTCTACTGGTGAAAGAGTTTTTAAAATCAGTACCTTTTTTTGACTTTATTAATTACAAACAAACATACAAAAAATCTAATCTTTTCTCTTTGTAATGTTATAGTTTAGAAAACAATTCGTTTGAATAGTTGTCAAGATGCCATAACTTTAATAGTCTTGATAGTTTACTATGACGGTAAACAAGAGACAAAGTAAGTAACCATTATATTTTGGTAAGGCATTAATAGTCCTAAAGCATAAATAAATAATGAAAAATAAATATAGATAATAAATTTATTATAAAAATTATGTGTTCTCTATTATTATTTTCCTCTGCCTAACCCTTCGGGGAATACAGGCGTGATGTTATGATACGTTATGTTATGTTTATAAATATTATAATGAACAAATAAAAAACCATAAATATTAAAAATAAATAACAAATATACATAAAATAATGAATTAGAAAATGGACCCCTCAACAAGCGCAAGAATGCCCTGTACCAACACCTGCACCATTTTTGAATGCACCAATCAATCAAACTTCTTAATCTTTTTCCCAACTATCTTAATATGAAAGCTGAATACCAGTATTTTACATGGAGCGACTACCTATCTGACCTCCACAACCCAGTGACTGGGTAATACGATAACCCTTGGTAAGACTGGTGTCAGACTTTCGGGCTTCTGACGACGATTTTTGAATGCACAAATGCCAGAAATAATAATACCCCTAACTTGCTTCAGATATCCCGTTAGTGAGCCATTGAGTAAATTAATGAAGTCTGAAATAAAAGCATCTAATAAATCTTAGCTCTATCAAACAGATTGAGAAATGCAACCACTACCAAGATGCTTTCGATCCCAAATTGCAATAAAATCACAGTCAAAAGCCCTTCGAAGCTCCATCCCCATAGGAACGTCTTAAAACCAGCAATAACCCAAGGTAATCACTTATTCGCGTGCCTAATAATGGAGACGCTCCAATGCTTAGCCGAAAGTGTCGCATGTCCAATTTTCATGATTACGTGCTTAAAATGTTTACGATGCATTAGGCAAAGAGATTTGGGCTTTCAGTACCTACCTTATAGTATAAGGTATATACAAAAAACATATCCGTACTATAGTATAAGGCTTATATTATAGTACGGATATGTTTTTTGTAAAAACAGACGTACGGGCTACATCAGCTCTTAACCGCGGGTCGTAGACGTGAAAAGAAAATGTATCGTTTGAGATTTCTTGGTGAGCCTAGTCATTACAAACCTCTTAAGGGGTCATTGTACTCAACATTATGAACAACTTTTACTACGGAACCAAAGCTGAAATCGCGAAAAAAAAATCAGCTGTTCCCTACATTTTGACGAGATATGCGAACATAAATGTATGGAATAGCTAATTTTTTTTTCGCGATTTCAACTTTGTTCCCATAATAAAAGTTGTTCATAATGATTAGTACAATGACCCCTTAAGAGGTTTGTAATTAATAAAAAATAACGTTGTATAAAGATGCTTCTTAACAGGTCAGTGTGAAGGTATGATTCCAAACAACGCTGCACGTGGTAGTGCTGCCGCGTCACTGCTGGTCCCCAAACATTTTCTATTGGTTTATATTAGATTATATATATTCCAGCAATGCTGTGCGACATTGCTGCGTCACATTGCTGACGTGCTCGAAATGTATTCTCATATAAACCAATAAACTTAAAAACTCGTTTCCTGTTTTTTTTACAAGTCTAGTGAGTCACTTTACAAGTAATTTGCAATTAAATTGATGTGGTAAATTTTAGAAAAGCAGGAAGTGCAGTGGTGTCCTAGTGGTAACGGCCGCGAATGACGAGTTGTAGGTTCGAACCCAGGTAGGAGCTTTACTTTATGTAAATTATTTCATAACAACTGCTCTCAAAACGGTGAAGGAAAACATTGTGACGAAACCGGTATGTCTTAGAACCAAAAATTCGAAGACATGTGACATCTACCAACCCGCACTGGACCCGCGTGGTGGATTATGGCCAACTCCCTCTCACCGAAAAAAAAATCTGCTCAACAACGTAAATAACGCAATGAATATTGTGGAACTGTCAAAAGAAATAGATTAGTCGGAATCGTTTACGAAAATGTGTTGAATATTACATAGTTTGTACAGGTGTGTTAGTAATACGACATAATATTTAATTAATATTGTTCCACAATCAACAAGGTTGCACCCAAATTCATGAATAACTTAAAAGAGCTTACAGTTTAAACCGGTTCCCATCCTCACCAATATTAAGAAATTAATAATTCAATGATTTTAAGTGCATAGTTAGCGTATCCTTAATTTATTCTTGTCACCTGTCACTAACATATTGGGTCTAACAAGGGATCATTTTGATTGAAGTAATCTTGTTATAGTTAAGTTTTAGTTCATATTGACGAATATTGATTTTGGATACTTGTGACGCATATAAACGAGCTTTGTGTTTAAGATGCGTAGGTTTCATTTTGGGATGAGGTACCGGGACGTATTTGACACATTAGAATTAAAAAAATGACGGTTTCTTTACGGTGCGGCGTATAAACCGCGCCCGTAGAAAAAAGAATTCGGTCAACAAGCTTCCATAGTGATCCATACAACATAGACAACCATGCCCACATACATACATAATCAGCCCATTAATGTTCCCACTGCTGGGACACAGGACTCCTCTCTGTGGGAGGGAGTGGGTCGTAATCCACCACGCGGGCCCAGTGCGGGTTGGTAGATGTCACATGTTTTCGAATTTTTGGTTCTAAGACATGCCGGTTTCCTCACAATGTTTTCCTTCACCGTTTTGAGAGCAGTAGTGATGAAATCATTTACACAAAGTAAAGCGCCTGCTTGGGTCCGAACCCACGACCTCGACTCGTAAGTCGGGGCCGTTACCACTGGGCCACCACTGCTCTCATACCAATTAACCATGCCCATACACGGCGAACAATCCGTTGTTTTTCACGGCAAGAAAAAATTGTTGTGTAAGGACAAAATATTTTTTTTTTTTAAACTTGGCGTGCCATATTTGCAACCGTGTACTGTTATTTTTGAATGTCGTGATGCCTCAGTAGCCTTTTATGCACGAGGTTGAGGGTTAAAATCCAGGCAAGTACCAATGTTATTTTTACAATTCATAATACTGACATCGGTGAAGAAAAACGTCGTGGAGAAACCTGGACTTATAGTTAATATGTCTGAAATCGCCAGCTCCTCTTGAGCAAGTAAAGCGTGGTGATCACTGCTCGTGCCTTCTCTGAATGAGAAGAGGCCTTTGCCCTGAGGCTGGTACTTTACTGTTATTTGCAGACTGTTGTTTTTGCTATGGTAACACTTCGTAGTAGAAATTGTTTGGTCTTGTCTGTCTATTTTCTTGTTCAAAACCATATTGCTCTACGTAGGAATGTTTATCTATACAACTCTCGATGACACACTCAAACTGTTCCAGAACAGTTGACTAGGAAATACAAATGTTTGTTCAGTGCAGCAACAGTTGTTTCGCTCAGCCACTCCGTCAATCTAGCCGGTACCTGTAATATTATAAATACATGCTTGCTTGGCAAAGACATAATGTTGCATTCATATCAGCCAGTCGATAATATTTAAAATATCATGTGAGAAGATGCTTAAGATTTGGGTCCCTCATGAGGTTTACGGTTGAGGTTAAAGATTAGGGCCTCATGACCCTCAACCTCTAATGAGGTTGTGAGTTCAAATCCGGGCAAGAACCCACGTGTCTTTTTCAATTCATATTCATTCTGAGTTTATTTTGGATATTACTGACATCGGTGAAGGCACATCGTGAGGAAATCTGGACTTATAGTTAATATTAGTTAGAAATCGCCGAATGAAGAGATCCGCAGGAGAACCAAGGTAACCGACATAGCCCGAAGAATTGCCAAACTTAAGTGGCAATGGGCAGGACACAATGCCCGCAGAACAGATGGCCGATGGGGCCGAAAGGTTCTGGAGTGGCGACCGCGTACCGGAAGACGTAGCGTTGGAAGGCCTCCCACAAGATGGACCGATGACCTTGTAAAGGCCGCAGGAATCCGCTGGATTCGGGAAGCACAGAATCGGTCGAAGTGGCGGTGCTTGGGGGAGGCCTATGTCCAGCAGTGGACGTCTTTCGGCTGATATGATGATGATGATGAGAAATCGCCGCAAAGTCTTGAGCAAGCGTGGTGATCAATGCTCTTCTCAAGTGCCTTCTCAATATAAGAAGAGACCTTTGTCCTGCAATAATAGGCTGGTATCAAGGTAAGAACTGACTTTCCTGGGTACGACGGAGTTGTCCTTAAATTCAAGTAACTTCAATCTTTTCAATCTTCTCTTGGTACTCAAATTATAAATGTACTTTTAACATATACCTCTTATGTTATTCCTTTTTAATCCTAACTATAAACTAGCTTGGCGAGAAGCTTGGGCTAAGTAATAACAGACACACGGTCACACATCCATTAGGTTAAACTATGCTTGCCGGGGTTGGTCCGTGGATGGGAGACCATCTTTACGTACCGAGAATCCTCCGTGCCTCGGAAAGCACGTTAAGCCGTTGGCTTCGGCTGTCATTCCAGTGGATCTTTGAAAGTCGTTACGGGTCGTCAGAAGCCCAACCAAAGTCTTACAACCAGTCTTGCCAATGGGTATCGTATTACCCAGTTACTGGGTTGTGGAAGTTAGGTAGGCAGTGGCTCCATGTAAAATACTGGTATTCAGCTGCATCCGGTTAGACTGGAAGCCGACCCCAACATAGTTGGGAAAAGGCTAGGCAGATTGAATCCTAGCTACAAACTAAAAAAATAACAAGTCTAATTAATGATCCTATACAACTAAAATATCTAAATTCTTGGCGCGAGAAGGATGTACCAACTAAAACTTTTAGTGATTGTAGAACGAAGTTTAAGAATTTCTCCTCAAATTGATACCAAAACATTTCGAACAAGCGTCGAACTGGGGCAGGCAAGGTAATTCGTGAATACATATTAGAATATTCTCTTGAGAACTTTCTGAAATGTTCTAGTTCATTTTATGTGGCTGATAATTTCACAGAAAGGTAAAATGTTCCATTTTAACATTTTAACTTAGTGTAAAATATTTCATCACCACTTCTCTCAAAACGGTGAAGGAAAACATCGTGAGGAAACCGGCATGTCTTAGAACCAAAAATTCGAAGACATGTGACATCCACCAACCCGCACTGGGCCCGCGTGGTGGATTATGGCTCACTCCCTCTCATAAAGAGGAGGTCTGTGTCCCAGCAATGGGAACATTATATGCTGATTATGCTAAAAAGTGTTGGTCAGATGATTCCGGAATACGGATGAGCGTAAATGTAATTTAACATTAATTTGAGCGATTTATTAACGGTTCTATTAATGTGATCAAAAATAATTAGGCCGATAACGCATCCGATTTGGTTGATCAACTTTAACACGCGTCAAAGTCTGCAGTCCAGTTTGGATAATCTAAATAGTCGAGCATTTAAAATGGCAGGTTGCGAAATGCAAAATTAAATATTTTTATCTTACACAAATGGAACCCTAAGGTTGACTGGTAGAAAATGCCTATGGCATTAAGTCCGCCTCTGTACATTTCTGTGCTTGAAGGCCTTGAAGTATTAAATAAATGGAAGCAACTAAAAATCTTAGTGCTAATAAATCCAAGAAGTGTGACTAGATGGTCCCATATTGTCAGTTAAAATTATAAATGCACGGGACCGAGAATATACGATACAAAAATATGCTCTCAATATAATTATTATCTAAGACAAAATAAGCTTCTGATATTTCAAAAGATTAACTCTACCAAGTTAACAGAAAACAGAATATCGACACGATGTAGGTACAGACGCCAGCACATCAACCTACTCCAATCGGTCAAATTTTCCCAATCAACATTAAACCTTATTCTTTAGCGATAAAGCTGAAAATCTAATAAAGAAATTTGACAGATTGTAGTAACTTGATGTGCTGGCGTCTGTACAATCTTTATCCAAATCAAACTTCGTTTGACCTTTTGCAACAATATTCCCCTCGTATAGGACTGATGGCACTGTACGTGAAGTGTGTGATTACGATAAACTATCGTTAGTTAAACCAACATGTTTGTATTACCGGTTGGTTGCACCATTTAATGAACGATTCGAGTGTCACGCTAATTACGCGATTTGTTGAACTGTTAACGATTTTATCGGTTTATCACAACTTATCGTTGGCGATTGTGGTGCCACTCTGTGATGCGGAAAATATCAGGATGGATTTTTGTTTGTTTTCGGAAACTGTTGTTTGTATTTATCCTTTATTATCAAATATTTAACCTCATTCGGTTCAATTTTGATGTTGACTCAATCAATCAACTCAGATTATCGTAGTCCACTGCTGGAAAAGGCTTCTTCCAGGCTGCGCCACAACACCCTGTCCTCCACTTTCCGCATGCAGTCTGTCCCAGCCACCTTCTTAAGGTTGTCGGTCCATCTATCTGGGGGTCGTCCCGCCCTATCCTTGCCGATTGGTACTCGGCTATGCAGATTAATTTGAAGAGAAGTTGGTTTGACTGTGATCCCCAGCTATCAGTTGATGTTGTCATGATTATTTTTTACATTGGTTTTATCAGAAAAACACTGGAATAAACTAGCACACAGTTAGATAATTTGACCTTTCAATGAATATTTACACACCCAATTTGATATTTACTGGAAACCATACTATTTACTTAGCGACTCAATCCTTTTAACTTTATTTGCTTTCTTGAGAACTGTCAATCACACTGTGTTGACATTTTGTGCTCACATATTTGTATGTAGGTACCTAACCTACTTGTTTGTAATTTAAAGTTACTTAACCGGCGATTAGGTCATCAGGCCTTTGGAATTAAAGTATTGTTTTTTTAGGTTGGCATTGCGTGAATAAATTGAGGATATTATTTGATCTGCCAGAAATACTTACAAACTGCTGTATGCGTACATATGCTTTATTTTAAAAGTATCACAACCTGATACAATGCAAGCTAAGGGTAGAATAACGGCCCAGAAGCATCCCCATAACAAAAAAAAGGTTCAATAAAATTTTGCCCGTTTTTTGAGATTTCATTCTTTTGTACATAAATATAAATTATGTCTAGATAGACAGTCAAAGCTGTCAAATAGTGAAAAAAAAATAGCGTCCAACTGTTGGCCGCTAAATGCACGTACACTAGAAAAGCACAATGACAGCACAATGACGTGGCGAGAGTGTAAAACGTGGCTGTCACGCATAATAACAGCATAAAAAGTGGGCTGGTTTGTTGTAATCCATTTACAGCGGGACACTCTATCTGGACTAAAAAATAATCAAACTAATAACACATATTTTTTTTAATGAAATATCGCTTGGAATAAATTAAGTCTTTAGCTGCTGGTGCACGAGAAATTCTTACAAAAATCTAGTTTCTATACTACATCGAATTGCCCTCAATTTGATAATGTGACTCTGTTCCTAATTCTTAATAACTTAGAGTATGTCGATGTTTTATTCATAAGCTGACTTTATTTTTTATGATAACACACTCGTAACAGTAACCTTAGTGTATGAAGAAAAATATAAAGAACTTTCTAGACAACAGTTTATTGAACTTTTCTGGGATAGCATCTAATTTTTATGAGTATAAAGAGTGAGTACACTTGAAGATATATACAATCACTCCTTCAAAGAGAATCCACTAAGTTTATGATCTAAAATTAGAATAATTCCGAATTAAAATATTAATTCAAACAATTTCGTAACACCACTTTGATACGGAACGAAAGTCTATCGTATCTTGGCCGTGTTGAGTAGTGTTGTTAGCACGATTGTTATATCGATATCGATATATTGGCAGGATCGACCGCCGCGACGTTGCGGATGGAGACCGCGTCGATCCAGACTTGTTAAATCGCGCTGTGCGGCTCCTCGTGCTGCAGAAATTAGACAACATTTACTCCTACCACACCCGACCAAGGTACGATAATCGATGTTTCCCTCCCATCATCGATAATTCAGCGCACGTTCGTATTTGATGTGTTTCCTGCATGCCTTATCCTCCTTGATTGTTAGTTTGTTAGAGGGAACCGAATCCCTTTTTTCGATCAAAAATAAAATAATAGTTTTCGGCAATAAATGTTACTATGAATATTGATGGCATGTCCCGAATAATTCTTCTTTAGGTCGGCATTTAACTGATTGGCAAAAGATTGCGTGGGTGGAAAAAACTGAAGTACTTGTAATTTGGGATTGATATCATGTTCTGGTATAATACTACCGTATCGTAATTGAAATACAACGAATATGAGTTACGATGATAATTTTTTGGTTCTGAATATGAGTTTGGATGATTGTAGAGTACCGCGGATAACATTTCAAGCAGTTGCTTGTTTAATTTCAATTGCAATTTAATTACTACTTACTTAAGTAGCAATTCAATTTGATCGGAAACAGTAAAAAATATAATTGTTTAACGTTAAGACCAAAATTCACAAACTGTCGATAAATTCGTTTTATTTTGAGGTGGCGTCACTAAAACACTGATGAAACATTATAAAAAAAAAAAGTTTTGCTATTGTAATAATTAATAAATTTATGTAATCATTGTTAAATTATTAATTTCATTGGTTATTTTTATAATCCTGTAATTATTTATTGGTAATTCTTTCTGCACCTGTTAAAATATTTAATCACCTTGTTTGTTGATGTATGTTTATTTTGTAAGAAATTATCACGGAAATCGATAGAAAATAAAATTGGATGATAACTTGCTTATTTTATGGAAATTGGACAGTGATTTATAAATATTATCTATTTGCAACTGCTCTCAAAACGGTGAAGGAAAACATCGTGAGGAAACCGGCATGTCTTAGAACCAAAAAATTCGAAGACATGTGACATCTACCAACCCACACTGGGCCCGCGTGGTAGATTACAGCCCACTCCCGAGAGGGAGTGGGCTGTAATCGTTACAAATAACGTTGCCACTGCTGGGACACAGGCATCCTCTCTGTGAGAACAGAGAGGATGCCTGTGTCCCAGCAGTGGCAACGTTAATAGGCTGAGGATGATGGATGATGATCTATTTGCAACAACACTTTTTATAACTTTTTGCTGCAGTTATAATAATTAGGTTTATATTTCTCTCTGTGCTTACATTCACTATCTAAAACTAAGTAAAAATAACTAAATGAACAGTTTCCTCTCCATCACAGAGCAGAATATGAAGTAAAGAGCTAGAAAATAATAAGGCAGAAAAGAGCTTTAAAATGGGACCAACAGCATTATCGTAAAAACACAGGATAGACATAATTTGCATATGTTTCACTTTTAGTTGCAAAAAGAAAATATTTCTCATGTTTTGGTTAGTATACGAAAAAAATATCAACTTCTTAAATGAAATACGTACACAATACTAGGTACAGATTAATACAGATGAGTCTCTCCGCAAAATCATTTAAATAAAAAGCGAATAAAGTGTACGACACCATAAAGAGCAATTAAGGTCACACAGCATTCGATCATTCAAGCGAATTTAGAATAAATTTTAAATAAAAATTAATGGGTTATTTCTGTTAAAAAAGACGCGTGGAACAGTGCACGCTTCTCTGAGATAAGATGACAAATTTAAAAAATTAATATAATATAAATTGATCGTCTAATTATTCTTCACTCCCACATAATATTGCTCTACAGTTAGCGCTCCTCAAGCGCTACAGTAGGTACATTTCGATTCGATCTGAAAGTAATTGTTTGCACTTTCAATAATGTCAATCAATACAAAAAACATGTCGCCTTTGAACGCGCGTCAAAGTTACGGTATCAAACGGAGTCAAAATTCGTTGCAGTGTAAAAGTTAAATTCTGTTTCGGACCGAAATTTTACGCGACATGCTTTTCTAAGGTTCTTTCAATAAACTACGACAGTAAACAGGTTTCAGCATAGTTCTGAATTTTTCAGACATTTAACACGTTGTTCAGACTTGCATGTTTCAGGGTTGTGTTTTATTTTTTAATGCTTTTCTGTGTCAAACGTGCGGAAGCTCGTTTTTAGCGGATTTTGTATCCTGGACTTTTTATGTTAGGATAGTTTTGATTGACAAAAATGGTACGGAAATTTTATTCGACACCGATTTATATACTAGGGTGTAAAATGGAAACTGGTGCCGTATTTCAACGTTTTACTACCATTATAATTCCAGTGCTAACGATAGACAGAGCCATGGTCTAAAAAAACATTCTGAGAGTGACACGTGCTTACGTCTATATCCAGTTGCCACTTTATTTCAGTTACCATTCTGTTAAAAAATATATTACAAAGCATTAAAATTTTTCATTCAATTTAAATATATACCAACGTAATTGCTAGTTAAAACCTCATTGTTTTACAGGATTCGCACAGGTAATATAGGTGGTTGGGGAGTTATTATTACACACTACTGGTAACACAGATGTGATGACGTAGACTTGTGTCACCCGCGTGACCACTGTGTCTCGGATTGCTATAACTGGCGAAGTATATTATTATACCATAGACGGAGCTAAATATGGCCTAAAGCACCATCTCTTTTCGTACTGGAATCATGATAGCAGAATCATCATCTTAATAATACGAGTACCCTGTTCATAGAAAATATAAGTGGTAACGATGACATTTTCCTAAAAAGCTTTGAAAATAAAAGCTGCGAAATTTCGTATCGTTATCGCAGTTTGGTATCAAAGGGAAAGATTCTGTTTGAGTACCTATCATACTTATACATGACTGACATTTTCTTAAACACGGAAATGTTGGAATTTATACTACGCAGCGTGCAGCGTAAGATGAAAATATGAAAGCATAACACTGAAATTGTGGGAATTTGCAATTCGTCTTCATTCGATTTTGTTAGCAGTGCCATCGTGAACCATATAAAGAATTTTGTACATAGGTCATAGGTATATAATTATACATACACTGTTATAAGGCGACGGGGGGAGGGGGGAGGGGCTGTTGGTAAACGTTTGTGTTATTGTTTTAGGAAATGTATTAATGGCTGATTCCTATAATTTACGAACCGTTACTTGTATCTTTACCAATAATGAAGCAAAGATGTCATAGCTTTGCATAGTAGACCCCCCCTTAAATTTTACCTGTGATAGCTATAAGTAGCTATCGAATGTATTTCTATGCACGGTTTGGCAATAAAAAACCTACCACTGGTAAGTAAAACGATTATTTTTCGTTTATAGGAACCAAGCATAAAAGAACAAGACACGCGTTAGTTCCGAATTTAGCCACACGCCATAATATCCTTGAAAAAGATCCTTGTATAAAATAAACTGTCCCCATAGTAATTGACACCTGATACAGCTTAACACTTGTCCTTGTTAGGTATACTCAAAGAGTACCAAATGGAACCCTATTACTAAGCCTCCGCCGTCCGTCCGTCTGTCTGTCAGCGGGCTTTATCTCATGAACCGTAATAGGTAGACGGTTGAGTGCTATAACCACCAGTAAGAAAAATAAAATATAGTTAAAAATTAAATATACTATATATAAATTAATTATACAAGAACGTATTTTTTTGGCGTTTATTGCTAAATATTCTACGTTGTTACGGAATCTTTCGTGTGTATGTTTTGGCCGGTTTTATCAGAAGAGCCTTATTATTCAGCAGCCTAACCACTAAAGCGAATTTCTAGTTTTTTGTTAAGTCAGTAAGTAGTTTAACTTTTCGTATTTTTGTTCACAGGTTCGGCAAACGCTCTGATGCCTACACGAACTGGGCCAAGGATCTTGAGGTAAGTTTTGCCTTTTAACAATTTTTAGTCTCCTCTCTACAAATTATGCCTAATCAGATTTCAGACACTGAACTAGTCTATCAAATATTGTTAGCTGTAAGGGGTGCTACACACTTCGGGAAAAAAGCCGACTCGAAGCAATTACTCTACCCTCGCTGAATCATGTTTGAGTCATCTCGACACAATTCGAGCTAGTCCAAACTGTAGCGGTTACACCGCCACATACGAACTACGCAGCAAAGACATGACGTCACACAATTCCTGCATCGCGCAGTTAGAGTTTACCGCGCGAACGACATAGATAAGACTATCCGAAATCAACTAACGGGCTGTTGCCCGCCAGACATAACACCCGTCTGGTCGGAGGATCCTCCTTTTTCTATGGTGGATGAGTGAACTTTACATCCCGTTTCTCATACCACTAAATTGGTGACCCCGACGTGATGAACGTCAACACAGTCTTCGTGCAACTACTTCAGCGTGACGTCATCATCATCACTCCCGTATGCTTTCGACATCCGATAAAGCCCCGTTCCTTTTGTAAAGTTATAACTGTCAAGCCTCGCGGTTTGAAATTGACGCGCGCGCCACGTCACTTTGAAGGTCAAAACCGTCGCTAAGTGACAGCGGGGCTTGAATGTCGGGACCGTAAAGCTGTTTTCAGACCAGCGCGATTTGTCGCGCGATGCGACACCGGTTATTGTTATACCGTGAAGTTTTGTATTGTTCGTGTCGCGTCGCGCGACAAATCGCGCTGGTCTGAAAACAGCTTAAAGCTTCGTGCAGACTAGCGCGACGCGACACCGGCTATTGTTATACCGTTTATTTTTCTTAGTAATTCATCATAGTAATTGTGTTGTTCGTGTCGCGTCGCGCCGTCGCGTCGCACTGGTCTGCACGATCCTTTACTGTCGCTTATAATATAAGCGACACCCGGGGCTTTACCGGTTTCGATTTTACCGCCCGGCTGTGCCGTATCATGCCGACCCGAACAAGCACGTCTAAGTCGTAATTGACTAAAACTAAATTCAAGTTAGACTTTAATCAACTTGTTTTTAAAAGCTAAGCTAGGAACTAGGTAATTCATTTTTCTAGGTAATTTATTTTTCATGTTAATAGTTGACTCTCAACAAAATCTAGTCCATTTTCAGGACTCAAGTGGCACGTCCAATTTTATACAAAAACGTGAGTCCCTGTAGTTTTTTTTACATTATTCATTAGCTACTTTGCTTAGAACATTTGTTTCTTAGAAAAGTAAATAATTTATTATACAAATGAAAACATCAGATAAATAGGTATCTTCAAAAAGTCGCTAAAAAGCTTTGGTAGTTTATTTTGTAGAAAGAGAATTTGTTATCCAACTAGCACCTGATAATTAGAACAAAATAACGTATAGTACTAAATACTCAGAAGATAGCTGAACATTGATTAACATTGTAAGCAAGCAACCAGAGGGTGTTCATAAAATAAATGATAAATTAATGTTAGATATACATAACACAATGTTATTTTCTAGTTTAGCTGTTGTAGCCTGCTCTGACGTATTTAGTTAATTTTGAAAACCACATAAAACTATCGTGCAAATTCAGTTATCCTAATACTAATATTATAAAGGCAGTGTATAGAGTGCCACCATTGGCACTCTATCCCTATTGGATAAAGTGCCACTACAGGCACCCTAGTAACACCGCCTCGGCCCGGCCAAAGTGCCGCAAGCATTGGATTGTCATTGTCACTGTCACTAAGTCACGTCACTTGGTATTTTGTTTGATTGTCTAGGTTAGATCGCTGTAAAACACCATATTCCCAAAACATTACATTCTCTTGTGCCTAAACGGACCCTGGCACTTCGCCGGCCGCTACCGCGGCACCGCTCGCTACGCTCGCTCGGCTCGTGCGTTGTGTGGTCACAGTTCTAACCTAACCTAACCTAAATAACAAGTGACAGTGACAATGCAACGCTCACGGCACCCTAGCCGGGCCGGGGCAGTGACACTAGAGTGCCACAAGAAACTCGCGGCACTCTATTATACACTTCGTATTATAAATGCGAAAGTAAGTTTGTTTGTTTGTTACGCTTTCACGCTAAAACGGCTGAACGGATTTGGATCAAATTTGGCACATGGGAAGACCATGACTTGGAAAAGGACATGGGCTACTTTTCATCTTGGATTGCAGACGAAGTCGCGGGCAGACACAGACAGCTAGTAAATAAAATTTTGGGATATATCCCCTTAGGGCAAGACCGGTGAAGAGCAGTGGTGGCCCAGTGGTAACGGCCCCGACTTACGAGTTAGAGGTCGTGGGTTCGAACCGAAACAGGCGCTTTACTTTGTGTAAACAATTTCATCACCACTGTTCTCAAAACGGTGAAAGAAAACATCGTGAGGAAACCGGTATGTCTTAGAACCAAAAATTCGAAGACATGTGACATCTACCAACCCGCACTGGGCCCGCGTGTAGATTACAGCCCACTCCCTCTCACAGAGAGGAGGCCTGTGTCCCAGCCGTGGGAACATTAATAGGCTGAGGGCAAGACCTCCTTACGGATCAAGACAGGTGGACATTGGTCAGTTCCGTCAATCTATACATAATATATTATAAAGCAAAGTCGTTTTTCGCGTTTGTCTGTATACTATGTCCGCGTTGGTTTTCTAAACCACGAAACAGATTTTGATTATTTTCACCATCGTTTAGAGAATTTATTCCGGAAGGTTTATGTGAATAATAATATGTTAATAATAAAGTTACGTTTACCGAAGAAATCTCGATGTTTTGTCGAGTCGTTAAAACCGTGTGAAGCAGGAGCGGCTCGCTAGTATTCCTATAAAAATAGCTGTAACGATAAACAAAATCATTCCTATACTTATTGCTCCCACTCATTTTTTATTGTTCTAAATGCTATTTAGGTTGACAATTATAAATAAACATTAATTTTAATACAATAAACGTGTTTGTCGTGAACCAAAAATAGACCCTACCCTATAGACCCTATTGTATGTGTCTTATCTGGCGAAATGTGGGTGTAACTATGCACACCTCTGCCCAACCTTTTGGAGAATTACCAGCGTGATGTTATGTTATGAAAAAGGACCTCCTTTGTAAATAAGGTATTTGATTTTCAACCAAAATAAACTTACAATCTTTTAAATACGTAGGTAATTCTGAAAATAAAATACAAATATAATTTACATACCCTTTTTCACGATGTGAATAAAATTATGTGTAGCTTAGCATAGAGCATAATCAGTCTTTAATGATCCCACTGCTGGGCTTCTCTGAGAGAGGGTGGGCCTTAACCCACCACACGGGCTCCGGGCTGGTTGGTGGATGTCACAATGATGTCTTCGAATTTTCTGTTCTAGGATATGCCAGATTCCTCGCGATGTTTTCATTTACCATTTTGAGAACAGTGGTGATGAAATAATTTACACAAAATAGGGTACCTGTCTGTACATGGGCCTCATTAGAAGGCTGAAAGTTACTCAAAGGGCAATGGAGAGGGCTATGCTTGGAGTTTTAGAATAGTTTTTAGAATTAGGATTCAAGAGATTTGTAGGAGAACCAAGGTAATTGACATAGCCCAAAGACAAACTCTGTGCCTAAGTAACAACAGATGGCCGATGGGGCCGAAAGGCTCTGGAGTGGCGACTGTGTATCGGAACACGTTGCGTTGGAAGGCACAAGGTGGATCGATGACCTGGTGAAGGCGAGAAGCACATAACTGGTCGAAGTGGCGATGCTTGGAGGAGGCCTTTGGCATAATTATATCCTCAAATGAAAGTGCCGGTCTGGGTTCTAACCTAGAACCTAGAACTCGTAAGTCGGGGCCTGTTCCACTGGGTATGCTGTGTTAAATAATTAGAGGTATATTTATGCTCTTTTCACCCCTTATCATTTGCCCGGCTGTATCAAATACAGCAAAAATAACAGACTGTTAGAATGTCTACATTTTAATATAAAAAATGCCAGGGTTATGCTATTTAATTTTCCACTTTGTCAAACAGATATGTGTTCAAGGTGGGTTGTGTTATGCATATCTTCATGTCGCCTTTTATCGTGGGAAGAAAATGTCACCATATTTCATCGTTTTACAAGCGTTACACTGAAAATCTCTTTGCAATAAATAGGTGTTAGTACCTATAATTTAATATTTATGATGTAGGTTTCTTTCATGAACTCTCTAAACCATTGTGTTAGCGAAAATTAATATTCATCGTTCAACGAGGATTTTTCTTTTATTTTTACTCTTTTCAGTTAATCAGCCAACTAAGCTAAAACAAAATTACGATAGTCTGTTCCAAAAGTATCAGAAAATATAAACAAATCGATTAGAAAACGTACCAAATAGTGTGCTTTAAAAAAAAAAAAATAACGGGATCGCAGATCAACCTAGCAGGTTGTTGGCAATCTGGGCATAAAACTTAAAAACTACAAATTAAGTTCTTTGATTTCATTATTTAAGTACCTATGTACTCCAAATTGAGGTTGATTTATTATGGTCTTAATTTTCGTCGATGATTTTTTAATTGCAATTTCATGTTATTATTGTTGGAAAAAGAAGTGAGAGATATTCCCTTTAGTGAGTGATTGCGATAGAACTTATCATGAATTCGTTTTGCTTACACTTTTATCAGATACTGTCGGAACGAACCATAGTTTTAGAAGAATAATGCATAGGTTAGTATAGGCAAATAAGCATAGTAAAATGTAAACCCCTTTTTCGAAAAAAAAACTTGAAATTTTATACTCCCTTAACAAATAATTCAAAATCGCCGATCAACAGGATACTATTCGGTACACAGTACTCAGGTACACTTTCAATTTAAGTATACCTAAATCAAATTCTTATTTATTTTCCCTTTAATTCTTTGCAAGAATTGGAATTCCGTCAAATAAAATGATTAATGAAACGAAATGGTGCTTTTGAATCGGATAATAAATTTTAATGGTTTTATAAATCAATTAATTGATAAGCAATTTGCAAGGGAAACAAGCGTTTTTTATAAGATGCGTTTTCAATTTGTTAGATGATTAATTGACAATTCATTTTATTTTGTAATAAAGTCTGACGCCGGGAAAAACTTTTTATTTTTTCTATTGTCTTGGCAATTGAGCCGGTGTCGACTATTCTGCCAGTGTCACGTTGAGATCTATAAACGCATCCTTACATATTATAAAACAAAGTCGCCCGCCGCGTCTGTCTGTCTGTCTGTCTGTCTGTCTGTCTGTCTGTCTGAACGCGATAAACTCAAAAACTGCCGAACGGATTTTCAAACGGTTTTCACCATTGGACGGAGTGATTCATGTGGAAGGTTTTAGTGTATAATTCATTAAGGTTTTGTGTAAATTAGCTGAAATATGACGATTATTGTTGAAGATGTCGGAAAAAATCATGCCGACTGGGAGCTTTACTGGCGTGCGCCGCGTAAGTCGTGAGAGATAAATCAAATTTATGTTCTAGAGTATTGTATATCTTAAAAATTGCAACAAAAAAGTCCGCGATGGCATATGTCTATCTTTTAAGGGTGATCCACAATAACCATTTTTATCTTTCAAAATTGTATAAAATTTTCATTGTTATTTCCGAAGCTATTTTGACCGGTATCTTATTAATCCTTATCCAATTAAATAGGTTATTTAAATTGGGCATTCAATTTCGATTAAAATATGCCTTTACATCACATCATTTAAATGAATAGTTTAAGAGATATCACAGTTTCAAAATTACGCGTAACAAAATAATTATGGTTGACCACGCGGGGGCTGTAGTAGCCTACCACTGCGTCCGCTGAAAGTTAGTCAATGATCTTTTCCTTGGCTATTACAATGTATTCCCGGTAGAACGTTCCCGTGGGATATTTTGCGACATCCACGCGGGCGAAGCCGCGGGTAAAAGCTAGTGGTATATGAAAACAAGGTAAGGTCGGGCTGGGCAATTTCGACTATGGGGTAATTTCAACTAATGCCAATAACTCTTATTCTACTGTATTTGTAGCAGCACCATCTGTGAAATTTTGTGGAAATTATCTGTTTAGCTACCTGGATATAGATGGCGTTTTGGTACAAATACAGTAGAATAAGAGTTATTGGCATTAGTTGAAATTACCCCATAGTCGAAATTGCCCCGCCCGTCTTTATGGCATTTAAAAAGACAATCAAGAGCTTTCTCCTGTCTGCCAAGCAGTAGGTTAGGTAGGTTGCCTAGTACTGTGACCGATGGACTACCAAGTCATTGGTCTCGAGTTCGAACCCAAGGCGCACCTCTGACTTTACGGATTCATGTGCGTATTGTATAATTATCACTTGCTTCAAAATCGTGAGGAAACCCACATTGCCTGAGATATATTTCGCGATATGGCATGTGAAGGCAAGTCAGTGGCCCTTGGGCGACTTTAAGAACTCCGACACCAGGTTAGTCATTAACCACAGGAAGAAGGTAGGTAGTGATTGATTGTAAAACTTGTGACAAAACATGTAGCTTTGTGTTCAAATCCCATCAAGGAAATAATTTATCTCTTTTATAATTTAGTGACCTTTACATCTGTCAGTATAAGATAATATGCCTATGGGTTATTTTCGTAAGAAATTGACTGTCACATCATCGAAAGCGATCCTCTACGAAATTCGATTATTTAATTGACCTTTCAGTAAAACAAAAATTACAGTTTCATTTAGGATCGCCAACAAATGACACTCGTTAACAAAAAAGAGAGAAGAGAAAATAATATATTATTATAGATACTTATGTAAAAACTTTCACAACATTCGCATATATTTACATAACAGGCAACCACAGCTTATTATAATCGTAGGTAAATAAAATACATTTTATCCCCAAAAATATATATAATTCAATTATCAGTCCCACGTTTATTGTTTAGATCATTAACCACGATATCAATACCCATGGTAGTCAGAAAAATATTGTTTATACTTCGAGAATAGATTATGATATGGTTATCTTTTTGCTCAAAATAAGTCTTCCCGACCACCTACATCATGTCCTCTTTAGTAAAGAACCAACAACCAAACATTCTTTACAAGGCATATTACATTACATACACACGAGGACAATATACTAAAGTCAAGTGATTCCTAAATCACTTATAGACGTGTAACCCAATAACAAGTTTAATCAGTTGAAGCACACTTAACTTGATAAAGTTCACCACTTAACAGCACCTATTTCTACCAAATTGGTAGGTTCCGTAATTCCAACTAGAGAACCCTATCCATGAACTATCCGAAAATTCGAGATACTTTTACGAAAACACTATTTCACACTATAAATAAAATTGAATAATTTAAATTTGGAACCCTCAGTTGAGAGGTCGATTAAATGAAATTAACTTTAGGTATCTCAACAAAATAGGGCGATATTCCGACTGAAAGTCCTACAAATGAAACCTTAGAAATTAAATTTAAACGACTGTTTGTTGCCAAACATAATTTATTAATTAAGCCCTAGTTGTTCAATGTCCTTCGTTTTCTTTTGATCTTTTTTACCTTTGGTGTTGCTTTCATAAATTAATAAAGAGGCCTAAACAAACAAGTCTCTGTGTCGTGTAAATATTGTGTAAGTACTTAAGTGTTAATATGATTATCTGTTGACATTTAGCGCTTTGAGAGAAAATGAATTTAACCTTTAATATTTCTGTAGCAAAACTTAAAATCAGCCTGCAACTTATTTTATAGACTACAGACTTAGGTGCTTAATGTAATGAGTGTTAGAAATTTTAGGAAATTCAAGTCCGTTCTTTTTTAAGGAAAACGAATCATTACTGGGGAATTTACAGGCTAAATATGTGAATGTGACACCAGCGGCCTGAGTATTTATTCTTTTACGAATAAATCGTTTTAATTTTAACAATCTACGTCTGTTTCACTTTAAAGAATTTATTTTCTTATAGAATAAAAAACAGTTCAGTTAAGAGGCCTATCACAAAATTGCATTTTGACAGTTCGAGCAGACGATTCACCGCAATATGTAACAATTTGGTAGTTGTAATTATGTTTATTTAGAGTTTCATATTTCTTTTAAGTATGCTATTTTAATTTCGAACCAACGTTTATTGTGGTATGAATTTTAGGTAAAAATATTAATGTAGTAAAGAGAAAATTCCAGTTAATTCTGAGCGTTTTTTATGATTTTGAATGGGATTTTTTTAGATATTCCATGCATAATTTCAAAATTCTGAAACCTTTATGAACTAAACCACTTTTTAAGAGATGTCAATATTTTTTATTTCATTTGCTTTGTATAATAGTGCCGTCGCGCATTTTATGAAAAACTTTAAACTTTTAATAATTACACAATTGCATTTCTTGCATTAAGTATATTATCTGGCAACTTATTTTACATAAATGCTTCTTCGTATAATATGTTTCTTTTCCAGTAATTGGTTCGGGGTGGTCTGAGTTCGAGAATATTGCGATTTCTAGTGTAGTTTCTGTACTACAAACTAGGTATCAATTTATCAAAGGACGATCAATTGTGGCAGGAAAAGCGGAAAATTTAATGAGCATAAAAATACACCTAAGTCCCATATAAGGGGGAATTTACAGCTGAATGTGAGCTTGCACCCAATGGCACCCACTCTCGTTTTACGATCAAATACATTTTATTCTAACAACCTTCGTCTGTTGACGTAACACAAACTATCAAAACGAAATTGAGACAGGGAAAGAGGAAAAATAAGGCCCACTTCGCTCGTTAACAGCTAACTTGGAGTCAATAATTCTCTTTGGATTAACCCTGGGTTAAATGTTAACTGCAAGTTATTTAGCTAACCCATGAACGCGGAAGTGCGCCTGCCTTTAAGAGCAAATCAGCAAATATTTCTACATCATCAGTTCCTACAACCCATGTCCAAGCGCTATTTCGACTCCGCTGCCAAACATCGCAATCCTCCGATTGTCGAGGCATCCACTTATGTCAAGTTGTCAAGTTTGCCGCCCAAGGCATATTCTCTCAGACCCAGATGACCCCATAACTCTCCTCCAGGAGAGCAGTAGGGCCACAAGTACAGTGCACAAAACCACAGTATACAACCCAAAAATAAAAAAAAGGGGGGCGCCTGTTGGCAAGCATTTGTTCAATATTAGCCACGCGCCAGAAGAACCTTGTAGCGCTATAACTGCGTAGGCGCCCTAAAGGTCAATCTCATTAATAAATGTATTTCCCTCAATTTGTTAATTTCCTTTATGCTCAAAAGAGCAAAAAGTATACAAGTTCCAATAATCGATGTCAAAGCACTTTTCGATATGAATTTCTCATTTTAAATTCTTATTCAATCCTTTTATAGTTCAATCGTCTCATGTAGGGATTTATACGGTTATTTCATATACAATATGAAGAATAATGGTCAATATTGCATCTCAATGTAGCTTTCAATATAAGGATTTATTCGCATCGTTATATAAGATTATGGGAGGCTTGCAGATCCTACTATGAGATTTAGATTGTGGTGGGACTTGTTGATTTGTTACTTGATTTATGTCTAGTAATCGCAACCGCTTCTGCTGAGCATGAGGCCTTAGGTTCGATTCCTGGGTCGGGCAAAGTGTTATTGGGTTTTATGTCTCAGTAGCAGCCCGGAGTCTAGATTTGTGCCCGGTTGATGGCAATAGGCTCGCGCCCTATTACATGGGACTTAAACATAGCTGGCGAAATGTGGGTGTACTATAAGTACACCACTGCCCACCCCTTCGGGGAATACAGGCGTGATGTTATGTTAATGTTGATTTGTGTGCCGAAGAATTTGAATTCACCGAAATAAAAATTGGATTTTATAATAAGTACATAAATATAATATACAAAGAAAAACTCATGCCTTCTACTCTTGGAGGGCATAAGCAACAGAACGCCACCTGCATGCTACGATCCTTATAGTAGTAGTTTAGTACTCCTTTTGCTTCATGGCTTAATAATTTATTACGTACTTGTAAGTACAGTACGACACAACTTAGATGTAGCATCGGCTAAATTCATAAAACCGATCACCATCCGAACTGAGTGCGACTTCAAAATCACCAATCTTTATTACTGCTTTAGGTAAAAATGATCTTTCGAAAACGCAATAACTTGTAAAGTCTTATAGCCAAATACATTCGTGAAATTGAAATGAATGAATGAAAATTTTCAAATCTATGCTACATCTAAGTTGTGTCGTACTGTACGTAATAATTTAATATGCCATTGAAAATATTAAAACAAAAGGCGATTGGATTTATTACCTAATTGAAAAGAACCTATTTACAAGTACAGTTTCATATTTAAATATATATAAACACAAATGAATAAATGAATAAATGATGAATTGAGAAAATAATTTGTTTATTGAACTCTAACAACAAAGTTCAATAAACAAATAAATTCTCAATTTTAGTCATTATTTCGCGTCGACTAACAATTAATTTATTACAAACAATAGTAGGGGCTACGTGTTTGAATTTATTGAATTTCAATAAAGCTTGTGGTAATGGTCGTTAAATCTAAATTGTTTCATATCAATTTATTATCACAGGGTTTAATGAATTCATCACGATGACCTTAATATGATTAATTAAATTAAGATAAACAAATAAACCAGTGGTGGCCCAGTGGTATCGGCCCCGACTTACGAGTTGTAGGTCGTGGGTTCGAACCCAAGCAAGCGCTTTGGTTTGTGTAAATAATTTCATAACCACTGCTCTCAAAACAGTGAAGAAAACATCGTGAGAAAACCGGTATGTCTTAGAACCAAAAATTCGAAGACATGTGACATCTACCAACCCGCACTGGGCCCGCGTGGTGGATTACGGCCCTGTGTCCTAGCAGTGGGAACATTAATAGGCTGATTATGTTAATATTTGTGACTTGAATTTATTAAATTAATCATTTCTATTCTCTAGATAGGTACGAAAAACTCTTCAGCGTTATAACCTATGCACATTTAAAATTAAATGATCGGATTGGAATATGACCTGTATTCTTTTACGTTGACTGTAATGCTACCTAGCCCTGCAGAAAACTGGCCTAGTCCACCAAAACGTATAACACTGAAATAAAGTTTCTAAAATAACCAAATTTTCTTTTTCAGAAGCCGGACTTACCCGCCTGGTTGTCGTATGCCAGAAGGAGATGAGGAGTGCAACAGTCTCGGGATCCATATTAATAACCATGTCATTTAAATCAATGTTCGTGATTACTGTTACCAGTTTTAAACGTTTAAGTACCACATTCCCAGTAAATCTTATCCTATAACGCGTACGTTACCCCATTTCTAATATAAAGACTCACGAGTTTGCGTCTTGACTGATTCGGTTTTTATTTGTAAGTATATTTATTTTTATTGAATTGTTTATTTATTTATTGAATTATTTATTCATTGTTTATTTTTACATTTCAAAGTTCAAGTAAACGTGTTGTAAACAGTATTGTATCTTATTCTATTTAGTTAAACGATTCCCATTCTACGTTTTACTTAAGAGTCATTAAGTCATAGAAATCCAAAATAACAATGTACCTTTACGGATCAAATATCATTGTAATGTTATGAATAAAAGCAATTGATAAAATGTAATATTAATTTGTTTGTTTTATTGCTGTCGGTTCCTAGTAACAGGAAATGAAATTAATTAAATTCATATATTTTCAACAAAAGAAATGTAGGACTTGTGAAAGAAAATCAACCAACGACAAAAACTATAAAACTAAAAACTTGGGACAACGTAATTATTACTACTGTATGTAATTGACTTCTGAGGCATAAACAGGGTGGCAGGGACATCGACGCGAAGCGGGTTACCAAGGATTCAGTACATGATTCTGAACCGCCCAGCGTTGAAATTTTTCGTCGGTTATTAAAAAAAAAAAACAGCTTTTCCATACATTTTGACCGCGTAGGTATTGCACTTTTCTATGAAACAGCAGATTTTTTTTTAATAACCGACGAAAAATTTCATCGCAGGGGGTTCAGAATCATGTACTGAATCCATGGTAACCCGCCTCGCGTCGATGTCCCTGACACCCTGTATATTAGAAATTAATTGAAAATAGAAAATGTTATTTATTGGCACGCTCTGAAATCATCTATCTATTCATCAATAATCATGGACAAGGAATCAAGCCAGAAGACCATTACGAGCCAGTATTGTTTAGCGAAAATAGTTCATTGTTTTTCTTCGTCGTGTGGCACGACAGTGTATTATATTTTGTTGGCCCTAACCTTCGCCACCTACACGGCATCGTCGGTGAGCTGAGAGGTCACTAGGGCTTCATTTCTTGGGGTACAGAGGGCAGGATTGGTAGTGGAATATAGTCCACGCCACAGCTCCACATTTACACCCTACTACCTTACCGTCGACATATCCCCACTTTACGAGGTTGTATAATATTATATAGCTAAGGGGTGTGACCGTCAGACTGCTAAGTTGGGTCTGGTTCTGGTCGAGTTTGAACCCAAGGCCTCTTACTTTTCGGATTCATGTACGTATTATATAATTATCACTTACTTAAAAAACGGTGAAGGCAAACATCGTGAGGAAACCGGCATGCCTGAGAGATATTTCTCGACGGCATTTGAAGCCTAGTCAGAGGCTAATGGGCTGCTCTAAAACTCTGACACCAGGTTAGTCACTAACCACAGGAAAAGATGAAGTACCTATTATAGATCAATGTCCTCATAGCTAAGAAGCTCCAACTGAAGAGGCTTTTGTTGATAACTTGTTGAAGACAATACCTCCTGTATTAGGGCGTACCTATTGTTAGAAGCATAAATTACAATATTAGTTCGACAATTCCTCTCACAGGCGCCTAAGGCTAATTCCCAAAGTCGTGCTTTTGATGTGGCTAATAAACTTAAATCTACTACTAAAACTATTTTGATCACCAAATTCTATAGTGATTGGTATACAGGTATTCTTCAAATAGTACAATTTCAAGTTTTACAGAATCATGTCAAAACCTTAAACTATAATTTACGTTGTCAAAAAATTTGCCTAGCCTTCTCGCGGCTATGGGGTCGGCTACTAGTCTAACCGGATGCAGCTGAATACCAGTATTTCACATGGAGCAACTGCCTATCCGACGTCGACGAGTCTCAGTTACTGGGTAACACGATGACGGTACTTTGGCAAGACTGTCAGACATTTGGGCTTCTGACTACGGAACGACTGTCAAAGATCGAGGAATGACAGATGAGATCGCTGTGCTTTCAGAGGCATGGATGGAGGGGTTTCGAATTCTCGATAATTATGTAATGGATGGTCAGTGGTCACCCATTCACGATCCAGCCGCGGCAAGCGTAGCTTGACCTTTGATCGACCGTGCGGCTATTATCACGTAGCCACGAGCCCCTCCAGGAGCTCGAGCACGAGTCAACAGTAGGTAAATGAAACAAAAGAATCAGCCTGTTAAATAAATAAATGAACAAACATTACGCGCTCAACGAATCAAAGAATCGTTTATGTAATTTTCGATATTTGTGAAGAACAAATAAGATTTCTTTCGAGAATGGAACAGTAATTCGATTGTAGGTAGACAATTGTATGAAAGGTGTACTTATTGTTTTCTTCGACGAGATAGGAAAATTTATTGAGGGGATTCACCAAGGTAGTCCGCGAATTTTAAAATTTCTTATTTTTTTTGATAATTGCAGCGCTCTTTCACGTTCATGTTGATCAAAAGTCAATACGCAGCAATTCTGATACAATAATTACTAAGTATTTTATAATAATTTAAAACATAAATGTAGCTTTCGTAACTATTTTGGATTTGCCGGGCTACATTGCAAGAATGAAGTATTCCATCACCTTAAATCTAGAGACCACCATCTCTTGATTAACCTTGTAGGTCCTTTAATAGTTTAAAATTAAGGTGTTTTCAGTCCAATTTCTAACGCCAGGGGCCTACACAATCCGACAAGTTTCTAAGTTTATTTCATAGTTTTCTCACAGCACCAAACAAACTCAAACAGCACCTGTCTAGAAAATCTGACAACTTTGTCAGTTTTTGACAAATATGTCGCATTATTAGTTACCTATATTTAATTGGCTTTACTGGCAAGAGCTGGAAAAAACATACCTGAAAGTAATCACATTAGCTCAGCACTGAAATGAGGTCCTGGGTACGATTCCCAGGACGAGCAAAGTGTTATTTGGATTCAACAGGAATTTATCAGTAGCAGCCCGGAGTCTGAATTTGAGCCAGGTTGTCAATAGGCTCGTCCGCTATTACATAGGACTTAAACATAACTGGTGGTCCGATGATCTTGCTAAGGTCGCAGGAATCCGCTGGATGCAAGAAGCACAGAACCGGTTGATGTGGCGATGCTTGGGGGAGGCTTACATCCAGGAGTGGACGTCTTTCGGATGAATAAATGAAATATAACTGGCAAAATATAAGTCTGCCATAGTTACGCCTCTGTCTACACCTTCGGGGAAAACATTCGTGATGATGTCATGCTGGGGCTACATTGTTGCGTTATCGTGAACTATACTTCGCGCGCTCTCCGTTGCTCAGCGAGACGTCGAGCGGTGTGCGAGAGAGACCGCGCGGAGTTTAGTTCGCGATAACGCGACATTGTAACCCCAGCAGTCAGTGCCAGTGATGACTTATGGCACTGAAACGTGGTCGCTCACAATAGGCCTTATCAGAAGGCTAAAAGTCACCCAAAGGGCAACGGAGAGGGCTATGCTTGGAGTTTCCCTACGTGATTGAATAAAAAATGAAGAGATCCGTAGGAGAACAAAGGTAACCGACATAGCTCGAAGAATTGTCATACTTAAGTGGCAATGGGCAGGGCACATTGCTCGTAGAACAGATGGCCGTTGGGGCTGAAAGGTTCTGGAGTGGCGACCGCGTACCGGAAAACGAAGCGTTGGAAGCCCTTCCAACGCTTCGTTTTCCGGTACGCGGTCGCCACTAGGCCACTAGGCCTTCACTAGGTCATCGGTCCATCTTGTGGGAGGGCTCCCACAAGATGGACCAATGGATGAATTCGCTGGATGCGGGAAGCACAGAATCGGTCGAAGTGGTGGTGCCTTTATTCAGCAGTGGACGTCTTTTGGCTGAAATGATGATGATGATGATGTAACCCGATATAAGCAGCGATGAAACACTCTCCATTTCAATATTTGTATAAGTACGAAAAGTTTGTCTAAAAGTTCCACTTAGCTGGATGTATTGACACAGGAATGCTACTTAACCTGGGTCGAAACATTAATCATTACTGAAGAACCTTTGCTCCTTGAAAGTCCAACAGTTGAAATCAAATA
Source organism: Conistra vaccinii (assembly GCA_948150665.1). Taxonomy (NCBI): domain Eukaryota; kingdom Metazoa; phylum Arthropoda; class Insecta; order Lepidoptera; family Noctuidae; genus Conistra; species Conistra vaccinii. The sequence continues at coordinate 5,406,250 of OX411328.1, forward strand.
AGTGTTGTTCAACCAACTTTACCTAAATGCGAAATGAGTGATGGCAAAATAAGTTGTATTATTAATATATATTGGTTAATATTGACACATCTCCGCTCCTGTCCTCTCCCCGCTCCGGTGGATAGGCAGCCCCCGACGCAAAAAGAGGGGTGTGATTTGTTAGTTTGACCGCTACGCTATGTGTGTGTGTCTGTCTGTGGCACCGTAGCCCTTAAACGGGTGAACCGATTTGAATGCAGTTTTTTTTATTTGAAAGCTGGTTTTCTAGCGATGGTTTTAAATCATGTTTTATCAAAATCGGTTCAGCCGTTTGAAGATTATTAACTTATTTCTAGTTGATGAATGGATGTGAGCGTCTTCCAAAGGACTGATCGAATTTTGTATTCTGTTATTTTATCAATTATATTAGAAGAACATACATGGCACCTCCACCCACCACCACCACCACCTTGAAGTGGTGCTGCAGCATCACCTGGAATTTGCAGAATATCCAACTCCCTTACTAAACTGCAGCACAGGTACCTATCGTGTTTTGGCTCATTGGAATGGTCTCAATGAATAAGTTATAGATAGATGATGAATGGATTCAATTCGGTGGATGCGGGAAGCACAGAATGGGTTGAAGTGGCGGTGCTTGGGGGAGGCCTATGTCCAGCAGTGGACGTCTTTCGGCTGATATTATGATGATGATTATGATGAGATGATGAACAGGGTCTAGTCATGGAGTAGGAAAGAGAAATGAGGAAATGTAGTGTCGGGGTTTAAAAAAATTTTTAATTATGATTTTTGTTTTCGGTCTTTCTTGCAATATTATTTCTGATAACACCATTTGTATCCTACTAATTTTTGACAGGGTTTTGTCGAGGTTTTCATAAACCTTCCTTATAACAATTTTGTTATCATAGATAAATAAAACTCACTAACTGCCTAGTTGGTCTAGTGGTCGCAAGCGCTGCTGCTTAACATGAGGTTCTGGGTTCGATTCCCGGGTCGGGCAAAGTGTTATTGGGTTTATCCATCTGGAAGTACTCAGTAGCACCCCGGAGTCTGGATTTGAGCCTAGTTGATGGCAATAGGCTCGCCCTCTACCAACTGCGACTGCAACTGGCAAACATTTTGGGTGTAGGTACTATAATTATGTACACTTCTGCCTAACCTTTCCGGAAGTACAGGCGTAGGCGTTCTGTTATGTAGATAAATAAAAACAAAAGATAATTTATTATTATTTATTTCTTCCTATAACTAATCCGTTTCAGTACATCGAGGTTTTACTTAATGAATGACTAGCTTACTCTTTAAGCACAAACATTTAAAACTATAACCTTATACAATCAAAATGAGATCTTTTTATACATATTATCGAAAAATTGACGTGTATCCACCGCGCAAGCACCTATTTATCATACAACCTTACATTTATACATTTAAATCGTGCTTAATTTATTTTTAGCTTCCCCTTATTCATAAGAACTTGGTTGCATTTCGTTCTTGTCCTGAAATGCCATCAGACAATGCAATCATCAGATATACAAGACAAAATACGTAGAGGGGCGCCACGAAAGAAGGCCCGCGGAAAATTGTGGAACTAATTTTATTTTTTATGCAATGTGATTCAACGACATATACACTAGCGCCGCAGCAAATAGAATTTAGTGGCGGCGCAAACTTTAAGTTCTATGGGAGCTTACCTATTTCGTCTGGCATAACCATTGGAATGTAAAATTTTGGGAAACATTGACTATATCCTTGGGAAATGCTAGAATATACATATAAACTAAACACTGATTTTGAAAAGCACAATTCTATTCAAATCAGCTGCCTGCTGTCATATCTCATGTTAACTATCCAGCAACCTGCAATTTTAATAATATTGATATAAATATTATGAGATTTCACAGTGGTGTTGATTTGAAAGATTCGTTTGAGCTATCTTATCTATAAGAAGCTTCCAAAATAACTTTCATTTTTGAAGTGAAAACTTATTTAGGCGCGTCGAGCACTTTTTTGTTGGCAGCGCACTCTGTTTTATTTTTTTGATTTTTTTAAATGGAGCTACAGCTTTCGTATTTGTTTCGCATGTTTTTTTATAGGCAACAGAACTTACGACTGGTAAATTAAACAATCCGTAAGTTAGTGTTATAGGAACTAGATACGCAATCATTTTACTTTTCCAGAGAAGATTTTACATTTTGAGAGACCACTTTTGAATAAGGGGATGATACTATACATTTGATTGTAATTCTAATAAGAGACACCAGGATCGCTTTTAGGGACGCATCGGTACAACGCCTAAAATATTTTACTTACAAGATACAATAAAAAAAGCTATACGAGAAATGTTATCTTATATTTACAATAAAAAGGTAATTTTGTAAGTACATAGAAAATGAGACAAGACGTTTTAGCTATTCTTAGTAATACGAAGAGGGAGAATACAAGAGGTAAGTCACGAAGGGCTGACTAATAAAAAATTAGAAACAGTTAAAACAAGGAAGGACTAAGGTAGTAAATATAATTTTAGTCTGCGGGCCATTGAGTCAAATAGCCTTAATATTGACATTATAGTTTTAGTAATAGGTGGTAAATTCTACACAAATTCTCAGTTAAGATCAGTTCATGCATACAGTCATACGAAATTGAAATCTAAAGAACTACAGGAACATGGTATTGTGAATCTTTAACTTGTTGTGTTATTAAAACTTTGACGACGCAATGACGATGATGAAAGTGTCCCAAAGAATATGGTTACTTTTGTATTTCATCATTGTATCAGCGCCATCTACCTATCGTTGCCGACAGCTAAAACATAGAAAACAGTATGTAAACAACAGTACGGACATGCCTGTTCAACGCTATGGGGACGCTCCCTTGCCCACAGATATTAGTCACACTGAGATCAAAAACCTCCAAGAGATGTCGCTACAAAGTGAAGCACCAATGATGAAAAGAGCGTAAGGAAAAATTTGCAACAAGTCGTTGATTCACAATCCCTAGACACAACATAAAAACATCTAGACAGCTACTAGAACTACGTTTTACATACAATAGATACAGAAGACGATAGACGGATGGAAATTCTGGGGCTTTAGCATTACAATTACATATCTAAATCACTAGTACAACTATATATACTAGGGGGTAAACGATTATTTTGGCAATTAGAGATCCTATTTACATTAGAGAAATTAGGAGTCGCTATTCTAATAATATAAGGGCTACCTTTACAACCATGGGAATTTTCAAGAAGGAAAAAATAACGAAGAAAGGAAAGAGATCATTTTCTGAAGTCCAGTCGTTCTTTAGTATAGAAGAGTATTATAAATTGGTGTTCTTTATGTGGTTAGTAATACGAAAAAATCACATTGTGGTACTTTAAGAGTCAGAGGAATTGATCAAATTAGAAGAAGAAAAACTTAATATTATTGGCAGCCCAAAATGTACACTAAACATAGCATATCTAGCTCTTCTAAAGTTATATAGCATCTAAATTGAAGCAGGAATCCAACTAATAAAGATTGAATCAGTATAACTTACTCTAAACTACTGTTTACATTCCATTTGAGACTACGAAGCCGGTAAATACTTCGGCTATATTTCTAGGGGCAGGGAACCAAAAACTTTGCTTTTGAGCAAAGAAGTCACACATATAATAGAAGTCATAGGTCACAGCGCTTTCCTTAGTCAATAGTTAGCTTACACATAATATTTACAGCTCACACAATCGTTCACTCGAATCATTCAGATGAGTGCAATACATTCTAACAATCAACAATAAAAAGTGCTTTAGGAATCGTGTTCGAGATTATCAACATTTTGATTGTAGTCGAAAATGGGTGTGTCAGAATGTGCGTCATTTTGAAGGAGAAATACAGTCTCAAAATCAAAGAATTTGACAGAGCAAAATGCACATCAGCTCCGGAAATAAACTTGACATAACTCAGTAAATCATAATTGATTCCAAGAAAAATCCGAAATTGTTAATTTCTAAGTTCCTGTTCATTTCTGCTAGAAAATGCAAGATGCATGCGAAGGGCAGATATCAGTAAAAGAAGCTACGTCCTCAAGCAAATTTCAGCAGGTGGTTATGGCAACTTTGGACCGGAGTCGTTGGAGGCAAATTGATTCCAGTGACCACGATCCTCAGTAATGAGGAAGCGATGGAAGAAGAGAATGCAAGATGCAGAGTTTATCGAGAAAAAACATATAACATTTCTATTTCGAAATCATGCACGTCCCGCTAAGCCCATGTTCAAGATTAATTACAGGTTTCAAGTGGCATACTGTGTTACAAAAATATTTATACTGAAGTCTTTGTATCTTATACATTATATAACAATAAAGTTTATAATGAACGGTTATCATCTACATTAGACATGTTATGTCCTAACATATTTAGTCTGTTATGAACATGTAGTTTTTCCTCTAGTTTCGAAGGATCGTTATCAGATCCTTCTTTTAGTAATTCCCATAAATTGTTCTTGTCTAATATTTCGAAACCACCCTTATTTTCTGGGGCGATATCATAATTGAGTGCTTCCGACAACGTCTTAGAAGTTTCGGAAATTGGCGTTGGCGGTATTTTGTGTATTTCTTTGTTTATCGACTTCATTGTTTTGGCATTGTACTTTTGAGGAATCATTATTTTCTTTTTCGTTTTATTTATTATATCAGAATCGTTACCTTCGCTTTTGTTGTATTTTGTAGCATTATGAATTGTGTTAATTAAAGGTTTTTTGATTTGAGTGATAGCTTTCGGTTTCTTTGTTCTGTAGTGTATTGATTTGATATTGTAATTGGTAATTGCTGTTATTGTGTGAGGAATGGCAGTTTCTGGATGAAGAAAGGCAACCGGTATCATTTTTTTTATTGGACTTACAGTCGTGATATCATTGTGTGTTATTGGAGTAGATGTTACAGTAGTTTTGTTTTTCGTAGTAGTGTTATTGTTTACTTTTGTGATATTTGCCACTGAACCATTGTTATGAATTTCACTTTGCCTTTGAGTTACATTAATTACCGTGTTAACTGGAATGAGAGGCATTGCAACATCTGTTTTTTCAAGAACGACTTTGTGCAGTGATTTTTCCATTATTATTGGCGTTGATACTACTGGATCTTCAACTTTTTCTTTGCTAAGAATTACTTGGACTTTTGCCGTAGTTGGTTTGACAATGTCTGTAGTAGTAGAAATTGTAGTTGTAGTTGTAGAAGCATCAGTTGTAGTAGTTGAAACTGTGCTTTCAATTTCTTTCAACTTTAAAAAGAACTTTTCATGTTTATCTCCATACGTTGCTTTCAGAGTTCCTTTTCTTCTAGGCAGTGGTTTTTTCTTAATTTCTTCTTTCTTTGGTATCTTTGGTAATACCGACTTTGGTACGATGAGTTCTCCATTTATCTTTGGCAGTAAAAGTCCTATGTCATTATTAACATCTTTGGTCTCAGTTGTATTCACGTAAGTTACTGTTGGAATTATAATTGGATCGTCAATACTCTCGATTTTGATTAAAGTAGAACTCTCTGTCGATGTTTGATCAATCATGGTAGATTCATGTGTAGTAACAGCTTCGGTTGTACTAGTAGTTGTACTGGTTTCAGTAGTAGTTTCTTCAGTTGTCGAGGGCTCTGTGGTAGTCTTTGCAGTACTTTCTGTTGTACTATCTGTTGTAGTTGAAGTAGTATCTACATTTTCCGTGGTACTAGTACCTTCAGTATGATCATCATAGTTCTTCCTAAATTCGTAATCTCTGCTACAAATTCGTCCACACTCGCAAATATTATCAATATTTGCACTTGTCTTGAGGCTAGCTAGTTCAGTTTTATCGAACCATGTAATGAAGTCATCGTCAGTGATTCCTCTTAGGAGTGGGCTTCCTGGTCTGGCGTGGAAGAATGTCTCAACGGCTAGGTCTGGTCTTGTTGAAGGATAGATCTTGGCGAAAGCTGGTCGCAGGCTGGTGATGACGAATTTTGAGCGTACTTCGTAAGTCACGCAGACAGGGCAGGTGGAACTGATCTGTAAAGAATTATCAGAAATGTGAGCAAAATTATTTTTCAAAAGTATAAAATCATCATCGTATTGGATCATTGTAAAGATTTATCACTTACATTAGCAAACACGAACCACACAGATTCTCCTCTGGATCCGTAGTGTAAGTCAGCAAAAGTCGCGCCATCCAATACAACTGGATTTACTGAATGCAGTTCATAGCCAGAGAATAGTGACGATTCGAGCCGAAGAATGCCTGAACGCTCCTTGCCTTTCCATCTGGAAAAAATATCAAAAAATGTTTGAAGGAAGGTTAACCCGAATGTCTGATCTGATTAACTTGAAAAATTTTGTGATCCTACGATAAAACAGCCAGGTAAAAAAGTGTCACTTTTAAGCTTACTTGAAACAAGTCTTGATTATCAAAGTAGGCAGATTCCCTTGCAGATCTTCGATGCTACTTCTCTCAGGACGAATCTCTTCAATAATAGCAGCTTGGATGTTTAACAGAGCGTTTTCAGGTTTCGGTGTGTAAGTTGAATAAGTTATTGTACCCTGAAAAGTGACAAGTTTGCTTGAATAAGAAAAAAGGTGTTGGTATACGGGGTTTTGTTAATCGACTTCAAAAAAGGAGGCGGTTGTCGTTATCAGTTGAAAGAAAGAAAGGTAAAGTATTTATTGGGATTCGCACGGGAGATCACAAATTAAACTTATCTTTTATCAACTAACTAATAATAAATAAAAAAACAAAGTAAAATGAAAATGAAAGAAAGTCCTGTCCTATCTGTATGAGGCCAGAAGGCTCCTAACGCAGCATGATGCTGCGACATATGCGCTAGTTGCAGACACCAACAGCATAATATCCACTACAAACAATGTAAGCATAATATCTAAACACTCGACTATCTGAATAAGAGATAAGAAATCATATCGCTACTCAATGTGTTCCTTCAACATTATGGTTACTATTTAGTAGGTAAAATAAAAGTACCTGAACAGTAGCACAGCCAGCTCCCGTAGCATAGACGAACACTTTAGTAGGTAACCCTGGTAGCTGTAGTGGCCGCGGTGGAGTGCGAGCACGCAGCTCTAGTGTGTCTGTTAACTCCATTCCAGCTGTTGCCAACGATACTGTGAGAGCTCGATGCCTGTAATACAGAACGGATTAATATTATTCTCTAAACATAGAATATCTCATATAATTTTATTAATCTTTATAAATGTTTATTGTATTCGTTTCAACGGTGGGTTAATGAAATTTGGACAGATCGAAGCGTACGCTAAGTTTGGTCTCCGTATCCCAAAAATCATAAAAAAAGATGAAAGTGGCCACTTTTTAATGCAACTTTAAACAACTTTTATCCACAAGCTAGGCTTGATTAATAGCGCAGTCCTGTTGAAACGGCCGTTATAAAATATATGACCATGTTCAGCATTTTAGAAAACAGAGTAGGCGAAGCAGTTCATACCTATCATGTGCCAGCGCAGCATATTGAGCAGCTGCCTTAGTAGCGCTATAAGCAAGGCTGGGGTGTCGTTGCAGCGTCGAGGCGCGGTAGTACAGGAAGCGCGCAGCGGCCTCTCCTTCAGCGAGCGCGCCGCGTGCGCACGCCGCGAGCAGCACGCGGACACCGGCCACGTATTGTTCCATTGTTACTGCTTCTGTAAAATTTACGTAATTGTTTGGTTAGGATAATAAATTAATAAGACAGTTTGGGATGCAAATTTTTCAGATAGCACGGAGACGCCTCCGGCGGCGGCCGCAAGAGGCGGCATTGTCAACTCTTTCAATTGACGTAAGACTTTGAAGGCGGTTCGTGGCAGAAGCTGCGCTCAACGCAGTCGGTACCACGAATTTGTGTAGTACTAACATCTCTGGACACACTTTAGTTCACATTCCTTGTTATTCTTTACTGGATTGAATACTTCTACTGCATAATAGTATAGTTTGACCCAGACCGCTGTTCAGCGCCTTATGTATGGGCGCGGCGAGGCGTGAGGGCAGTGCAGGCCTGTCATTCGTCAACGCTCATGGCGTCTGGCGTCCCGCCCGCCACTCATTCGTCAACGCTGCCCCTCGCTAGTGATGGATTAATTAGCATTCGCATTCATTGTTAGCATGCGAATGCTCATTTAGCATTTAGCAAATGAAATTTAGTTGCGAAATTCTGTGAAGTGCGAAGTGAATTTATCGCTTCGTACTTTTTTAAACTATCATATTTCAGAGCGTCTAGCGTCGTCGTACGCTCGCTCTCCATCGCACCCATTGGAAGTCGGGAATACTAAACCTATCGGTTTCACGTGACCGTGACCTCGTTTGCGTGTGTTTATTAGCAGGTGTTGCGAACTTACGAAGAATGGGTTAAGCAATTGTTATCTTATTATCTTTGATTTGCGCGTACTTAGAGTTGTATATTGAATGAATGCTTGTGTTTGTTTAATTAATTAAATTATTAGCATTAGCAAAGCAGGGTGGTGCGAAGAATGATGTTTAACAATTATTATCTTATTGTCTTTGATTTGATCGTACTTAGGGTCGTGTATTGACTGAATGAATGCGTGATTGTTTATGTTTAATAAATCAGTGCTCTAAAATCTTTCTTACGGAACATCAATCACCAATTTAAAAACCCATCTATAAATTAAACACATTGGTCATTCATTACAATAGCTTTTTAGCTGAATGTGAACCGACTCGGTCCCGTTCGGTACAGGTGCGTCAGGTGCAGAATGCTGATGCACCTTCACAACCAGTTCAACCGGAATCTGTGCCGTCTACATCTGCGCACCAGGAGAACTATGTTGGGGAATTCCGATAGGAAATCAATGTTACCAGAACCGGGATGTACTAGCACAAATAAAACGTTATCGGCGAGTAAACTAAACGCACGCTAGGCTAGGAGAGGACGGCATCGGAGACGTCCTACCTAAGGCGACCGAAGCGCGGTCGCCTTAATTCGCATATTAACAAAATTCACATACTTCATTATTATTATCAATTATCGCAATATTAGCAATTAGCATAGCAATAGCAATTAATATGCTAAGACTCAAGAATTCACATGCTAATGAAATTAATGCGAAATCGCATTAATTGCCATTACTACCCCTCGCCACAACGCGAATTCCTAAGACGCGGAACAGAGGTCCCGGACAAACTGCAGTAAAAACTACAAATAGTAGTCTAGAATTACGACTTGATGCTTTTAAGTTCATAAAGAATACTTCTTATCTTTCATCTAAAAGCAACAGTATTCCTTCTTCCTTACCGTAAGACGTAGTTTTAATATTCCTCGACGTTTCTTCTAGAAGCCAATCAGCTGCATCCTTCCTTGGCGCTGGCCATCCAAACTCGCCTTCTTCAGTTGTTGATGCATTCCTTAGAATCACTAAAGCTTCTGGAACGATTGGACTCCTGAAACAGGTATTACAAATAGGGTATTTAGTTTTAATTTCTCAATTTCTTTTAGGTTGGGTTACCACACGCGATAAATTCAAATTCAAATTCAAAAACTTTATTTCGAGCCAAGACTCATAAAGGGTTAGTAACAATGTTCTTAAAACTACGTGTTAGTAAACAACACAATACGGTGACACATGTAACTGACAACAGTGAACTATACATATAAGGACAGTTCACTCTATCCGCTATCATTTTCAGAACCCTTTTGGGGCTGGCCATGACTCGTGCCACCATGGATGCTGCGCGCTTACGCATTATAGTATAAAAACAATCTACACGCGCCGCCGCAAACATCCCTGACGCACTACAGCGCCATGGCAACCCCATCAGTTTTCTATACGATGCTCGCGAATACTTCTCCCACAGGCTGCATGTGTAGAAGGTGGTACAAAATGCTCTAAAGAGCGTCACCTTTACGTCTGCAGTACAACGTGCAAACCTGCGGGCCAACATATTCGCACGCAAGATAAGATAAGAGATAATTTTAGTACGAATAATTCAGTAAAATCGTACGAAAACTTTTGGACACAGTATGATTACCTAATAAGAAAATTTGTGATATAATTACCTCGCAAGGACCAATGCTAGAACAGTAGCAGCAAGAGCAGCCGGTGACGTTAAGTTGTGAAGGTTATGTTCCAAGTAATTTTGGGCTTTCTTCGCGACATCTGCATCGACCTGAAAAAATTCATAAAATCTTAGTGCTGTTTTTTTTTTGCCTTAACAAACTTTAGACTCTGGGCTCGAAAATATACCGGACTAATATTCTAAGTTAATGTATAGACATTTATAATTGACTATGGAAACTAATTCGGTATCATAATTTATTCTTACCTGGTTCTCCACACCAACTTCAAGCAAAGCTACCAAAGTCTCTGCCGTCACTTCAACTCTTCTCTCCCAATCAATTTCTTCCTGCGTCATATTACCATCTTTATCATAATAATAATATTCATTGACATCAACCTCCTTCGCAGTACCATTATACTTCGTGATATCAACGGGATAGTAATCTACCTCTTTATCTGCAGCCAGAGGTGTAAAGGATCCGTCTGGATTCTGACGCGTTTGTATCCATTTCTTGATGTTTTGGAGCAATTCTGGGTCTACTGGGTAGTAAGATTGGATTTTCGTCAAGATTTCCAGTATTTTGATTGTTGATAGATGGCTGCTCATTCCTGGATGGTCGCTGAAAGAGTTGTCGCTTTTTCGGAAGGATAATAAGACTTGCACCTGAAAAAGAAGTTTGATTATAAATTGTAATAATCACTTGGTATTTTTCTGGTTTATGTACTGGTCCCAATATTTAATTTTTACTTACTCAATTTTAATTGACTAGTATTTCATGGAACGCTGTTGTTAAAAATTATGTAAGATTCCAAACACTTAAATTTTTTGACATGTACAATAATATGGTGGTCAACAATAATTGATTATAATTAAATGACATCTCTGAGTGTGGCAACAAAAAAAAAACCGTTTGATAAAGCTATAGGTAAGTGATATTTCCTTAAAGCATTTTATCACCTGTTCAGGCAGCTTCCTTAAAATCCTTTCCCTCTCAGCATCATCCACCAAATGTGGTATATGTTCCAACGCCAACAATGGTGCCAAGCTGGCTGAAGCAGCTGACAACTGCGAGTCCCTCCAAACCTCAGCCCATTGGTCAGTAGAGTCAGTCTGAAGACTGTATAGAGGAAGGTGTAGACCACCAGATACAAGGAGAGTACCGCTTGCTGATCCAGGGACCACGCCATGAGGGAGACCGAGTTCAAGTACTTGAGAGAAGCCGGCTTCTTCGTTGAAGTTCCAGATTCTGAAATATTGATACGTATTCGTTAGGTTAGTTAATTTAGAAAATCGAAATACGTATTTTGGTAGATTTTTAAGCTGCATCATGCCTGTAATCATTAAGAGGGTTTACGCCGTACGGCATTTCATACAAACTTTCAAGCCCTTATTTTTCGAAATGAGTGAACCGATTTAAATGAAACTTCATACGCATATGCAGGATATAAAGGTCTAAAAACTTAGTTAAGAACATTTTCGAAATGTCTTATTTAAAAACAGATAACTGGAAATCTCTGTTTCTATGGAAAATTTAAAATCGGTCTAATTTGGGTGTAACACTATTTTTCGAAAATGTTCTTAATTAAGTTTTTAGACCTTTGTATCCTGCATATGCGTATGAAGTGTCATTAAAATCGGTTCAGTCATTTCGAAAAATAAAGACTTACAAGTTTGTATGAAATGCCGGACGACGTAAACCCTCTTAAGAAATTGGACGCAACAAGTATCTTGTTTGCATCACTGACCTTTTTATAATCAACATTTCTTTAACTATCCATGTAAGATCATGAGCTACAGGGTCTTCCGCGAATATCTATAGTCTTCCGCATGTTCAGCATTGGAAATCATTTACATGGAGTAGCTTCAATATCTTTTCGATCAGATCATTCAACTTCCTCAAAGCAAATATTTCACCAGTATATTGAACAACGACATAAACTCAAAACTCACCTGAAATCAGCTTTATCACCCCAAAGAGCGCTGAAGCCAACAAACTTGATCCTCATATCAGCAGCTAGCGGCCAGACCAGGAGTCTTCTCTCTGAAGGAGCGGCGCCCCTGCCCACAGACAGGCGCCCCCCCTCCCACCACACCCACCACGCGCACCATGAATCGGCGCCGGAGCAGTCCTCATCGCTCTCTGTTTGTTCTGCACTTGCTAGGTGGACGTCGTATCCTGGAAAGAAATGGTGGTGTTGTGAGTACCTGTCGGCTTATGTTTCTATTCTGACGGGTACTGAAAAGTTAAGTGGAGTTGCCTACAAAATCGACTACAAACTTAATACAAGTTTTCGCGTTCTTACTCCTAGAGATACCTATAATGGAAGAATCAAAAACATACTGCGCCACTTCCAAATAAATTAGGATCAAGGCAAGAAGATAATAAATGATTCTGTTCTTGCACTATCCAATTTGTTTGGTTGTAAAGACTAATTTAACGTGGTCAAGACTGAACAAGAGAATCAAAGCCTGGATGGACCAACTGGGTTGCGGGTAGTCCCAAGGGGAAACCGTGGCCCCTGGCAAGGCAAGGGAAGGAACACGGGTGGGTTTTAGTCAGTAAGAGTCTGACACGCCCTTTCGCTCCGCCCAGAGCGGGAGAAGTCATTGGATGATTTCGTACCAAAAAAAGAAACCAACTGGAAGTCAGTTTATATGCATAAAAGTTATGGCGTTATACAATTACTTACAATTGTTGTGTACACTCACCATGTTTCCCTTTAGCAATCCAAACCCTGGTCCTCTCAAACACAACTCGGTACATATCGTCAGAAGGTTCCCGTATAGCAGACAGAGCAACATGCGCCGCTCCTTGGGCTCGCAGTTCCAGCACCAATCCTGCTCGATTCCTTGGAGCTGCTACCCACTGCCATTCCCAGGAACCTCGGGATGATACTGCTAGGTGCTCTGGAAGGTAATAATAAGTAAATAAAGAACTGGTTGTAACCGATTTTTTTTTTAATGATAGTTACATAAACAAGTGTTTTAATAAAAAAGATCTGAAACAAAAATAATGGTAATGGACAAGATTAATGTAAAAAATGGAGCAAATTACAAGAGTTAATTCCAAGAAAGTTTAGTTCTATTTCTAAAAAGATTTGGCTTTCTCCTGCCCTATGTTTTGTTTGTCACATTTGCTGATTGACCTTATATTTTATTCACAGAATTCTTTAGTTTCTCTTACAATGTTCTCATAAAGCCGCGTTTTCACCCTTTCACTACAACGAGAAAACGAATACTCGCACGCCGTGACGTTGTTTTCACTGAAAGAATGAGCGACCGAGCATTCGTTCTCCGAGTCCAACCGATCATCACTAAACCAACATGTTCGTTCAAGTGTTTTCATTTACCGCGCGAACAAACTTTTGCTCTCTCAGAACTGTTCAGAACGCTAATTGAAAACGCAGGTTTACACGTAGGTATTTATATAACTGTTCTTCTGTATTTTTCTCATTAAGGACTGAGGCCATATCACCAACACGTTACATAAAGGTTACGTAAATGAAAATACTCGTTTTGCATATTTACTTAGTTTATTTGCGACTATCGTGACAAAGCAATGCGTGCCGAAGCTTCGTAAGTATTGCTCGTTAAAAAGTTATTGCGCTAATGTGGTGGTTACACTAGGCTTCATAATTTTAACGAAATATCGTACAGTAATCCAAGATGACTCTCCATTAATTTGACAGTGCGTTTACGCAGTCCGGAAACAACAGTCGAAATGACCATCGCTAGTCCGTCCACGCTTATTATGTACTGCCACCTTGGTGATAAGTGCTATACCATGCTATACGCAGCCCGAACTTTTGCGACGATAGCCGATAATAGTTGGTCACAATTGAGTGCGTTATCGCACAGTGATATGATAATCACTGTGCGAAGCTTCGTCACTATAGACGTAGATGCGACCGCAGTATAATAGTAACTCTTCTTGCTATAGAATACTTAGTTGATTTTTTCGATTCAAAAATCGTCCACTGACTTATTTACTGACTGTATGATCTGACTTACCATTAGCACAGAAGTAAGCGCTCTGCGTATCAGTCCTGTGTAGACCTTCAGGTAGAACCAGCACGCTGGCTGACCTGATCACAGACCCGACCAGGGTCTCGTTGTTGAACGATGTGTAGGAGACTGAGCAGTTGTCAGCACTGTAGCCTGTTACTTCCACTGTAACAAGAGAAAAAATATGGTAATGTTACATTAAAAATTAATGACATTTTCTTATAACAAATAGTATGAAGAGAAAAGATTTGATTCTTTGTACGGTTGTTTGTTTGTCCCGCTTTCACGCTAAAACGGCTGAATGGATTTTGATGAAATTTGGCACATAGGTAGACCATGATCTGGATTAGGACAATTGATACTTTTTATCCCGATATTCTCACGGGATCGAGACTTATGCGGGTGAAATCGGGACGCAGCTAGTATCTAATAAAGTGGGGTTAAAATATTTTTTGGGATGGATGGCTGATTTTCCCAATTTCAGGTAGTACCGTCAGCCTCAAAAGGATTTATGCATCAACATGAGTTCAATTAATTGTCTACAATATTTTGTTCCATAACACTGCATCAATTTGTAGCTACAATTTAGTACCCAATGTGTACCTAATATGTTTTAGGGCTACATATTGAAGCAATATTATTTTTTTTTGTTTTTTTTATCCTGTGTTTTTCCACTGCAGGGCCAAGGCCTTCCTTTTTCCTTCCTTTTTCCACTTTTCCAGGTCTACTGCGATTGCGCGCCAATCCTTTAAGAAGGAGCCCAGCTCATCCCGCCGTCTCTTTCTGGGCCTGCAGCGTAGTCGTTTCCTGCTATTTGGGATCCACTGAGTGGTGATTTTTGCGTATTATGCTACTCCGACTTATGACAGATGTGGTCCCAGTTCCACTTTAGTCCAGAAACTGTCCGGCCAGAGTCCCCTATTTGTGTTTTAAAATATTATAAAACAAAAATTTTAGACAATAAAATGAATTCTTGTCGATATATATAATTATCTAGTATCTACATCGTTTTGAGGGTGACTGTAATGAGTCAATGTTAACGAAGTCAAAAGCTTTAGTCATATGACTGAGCGATGTACGAACAACTTGTTGCATTTGCAGCGCTCTAACAATACCTATACATAACCATTTATTCATTAGCCAAGCAAATAACACCCTTACAACGTATACATAAAGTACTGCCACTCAAAGATAATGATCATCGTCGAAAGTACCAAGATTTACGTCATCGGCGTGTCATCATAAATCAGAGACATAATAATTTAGAATAGCATAAAATAATTTTATCTCCTAAAGTCCCATTGAACCCTATTCACGACGCAGCATTTTTATATCTATTTTTTATGACTATGACCGTAACGGAATTGTGATAGTCTAGAACAAGAGCTTAAGCGGATTTACAAAGAAAAATGCAGAACAATCAGAACTGGTGCTTTAAATAAAATACGTCATATTTAGTAAGGGGTATCGTATTACCATGCAACTGGGTTGTGGAGGTCAGATAGGCAATCACTCCATATAAAATATTGGTATTCCGCTGCATCTGGTTAGACTGGAAGCAGTGGTGGCCCAGGTAATGGCCACCACTTACCAGTTGTAGGTCGAACCCAGACAGTCGCTTACTTTGTGTAAATTATTTCATCAGCACTGCTCTCAAAACAGTGAAGGAAAACATCGTGAGGAAACCGGCATGTCCTAGAACCAAAAATTCGAACACATGTGACATCTACCCATCCGCTCTGGGCCCGCGTGGTAGATTACAGCCCACTCCCTCTCTCCGAGAGGAGGCCTGAGTCCCAGCAGTGGGAACAATAATAGACTGATGATGATGATGATGATTCTTCAACTTTGCAATATTTCTACTATAATTATAAAGTGAGTTCGATGAAGAGGAGTATGGACCATAAAAGTTTAAGGCAGATCTAAAAAGATTGACGGATATTGGGACAGACGGTATTGCAAGGCAGGAATTTATAGATGATCACGAACGGCTGCCCCGATAATTAATTGACTCAGGCGTAACTTTGCGGAAATCCATTATAAAACACAATAGACGACGTATATTTAGTAACCAAATCCGCTTAACTGTTCTTCAAGAGTCATAAAGAACCCTGTAAGAAATCGACACGTGTTTCACCTTTCAACGAGGCATCCTCAGGATGACGATTGACTTGTTGCCACGACAAACGCCGAAAGCAAAGTTTGCGCACTTTGCGTTAAGTCAGGTTACAACAATATCAAATTATTGTTGTTTCCAAGCAATCCAATCTAAATAAGACATTCAACATTGACTTTCATCTTCCAACTTACACCACAGCCCAGGATCACACGTTCCCCGTAGCATACAATCGTATTGCGAAGGTAATAGAATCTGCTACGTTTATTACTAGCACAGCCGTAGAAAACACTCGGAAAGCAATTGAAATACAATGAGTGTCATTTTATTGAGGCAGGATTGAAGTTAAACGTGGCGGGAATGGTGCTTCGGATAGTTGAAGTTTTGATTTTATGAATGGAGAATGGATCAAAAGAATGGTAGAGAGTAAATTGGTTTTCGGATGAGGTGCTTGGAGAATTGGTTTCGTAAAGATGTTTTACAAACTATCTTTAACTGTGTATAGTCATTTTATTTTGTACACGTTTTTTGGGAGTGGACTAATACGACATCTATACTATAAAGAGGTAAAATTTGTTTATTTGTTTGTTTTTAATTTTGAATGTAGGGGGTTATCTCTAGAACTACCAGTAGGATTTGATAAATCCTTTTTGCATTGGATAGACTAATTTTTGAGGAAGGTTATAGGCTCGGACGAAGTCGCGGGCAGATGCTAGTTAAAAACATTTCATTAACACGGTAACTCTCTAATTCATTGTTTTTTGCATGATTGTGGTGTTTACCTTTAAGTAACTGTTGCAATGTTGAATGTGATAAATGTTTGTATAGTAAGTTTAAGCAATTGTTGGTGAGCCTAATGAAAAAGATAGATAAGAAAACGTGGAAATAATGACTCTTAATTTATAAAAAAACCTCATTTAGCCTCTACTTTACACTCACTTCGTGTTACTTTTGCAACTCACATTGCAAAATTAATTCGATATTATTACGTAATAAAAAACTCCGATTTGCACTGCTTCGATTTAGCAGACGCGCAATGATATGCAAGTATAATCAAAACTCCTCTCCATTCCGCATACTATCTCCTTGCTTTATCCCCGCAGAACCAACCTCATTTGCCCCTAGGGATACAAATGCAACATTACCATAACTTATCACCGCAGCCTAGCTCCTATCTATTGTCTCAATTGCTAATTTGCCTCTGCATACACGGCTTTGTTGCTCCGAGTCCAATTTAAATGTTTATTGAAACAGCTCCGTGAATTGGACTCGACAACGAGAATGTCTCACTAATCGTGCAATTTGAATACACAATTCATGTATCATCAGTGGAAAGGGATTTAGATTCTGTTTCGGAATTAGGGTGCCTTTCCACCAATGATGTGCGAGGTAGCTGAACTACAAAATTGTTGTGTCTATAAGCACCAGAGCTAAGTTTATTTGTGTGTAATGTTTATTCATGTACTCGTATTGTTCTTTTGTAATTTTCGTGAAAGTAACCTGACTTGACATCTGAGATTGCAACAATTTTATTACTTTCACCTTTTTCATTTTAAATATTGAATTATAATTTTTTTGTATACCGACTTCTGGCATGTAATAATATTCGTTTTATTTGCGCAGAGTAAACAATTTTTCTTCCTTTTTTTCTTCTCTCTTCTATGTGCTATAAAAATGCGTTTTGCGCGCTAACTACGTAGTACGCGTGTCTACTTAGCTCTGCTCCGTAGAGCTAGAAAGATTTCATGCTCAGCTCACGTCCATTGCTTTAACGAGTGTGTAAAAAAAAAACTCAGCTTCGTGGAAGCCTTTTCTACCAGAGCTTAGCTAAGCTATGAAAATCAAACGATCGTATAAAATCCAAACACATCCTTCGCGACGTAGCTTAGCACATCTCTGGTGGAATAACAGCCTTAGAATATGTTCGAGAATTAGTTCCAACAGAAGCTCAGCCTGGATTGTGGCTGAATAACTCTGACCTGGGGTAAGTGCTTGAATAAATTGTCTGCCATGTTGAGAGGTGTTTTAATTAGTGAATGAAAGGATTTAGATTACCTATTCAAATCCTTTCATAGAAGTACCTAATGGATAGGTTAGTGGCCCATTTATGTTAAGTAAAAAAAACATAATTTACCATTTTGTTAATTACAAGCAATACCAACTTTTAAAGGTACATTTATCTACTTTCAAACATCTCCTGTACAATTAAAACAGAGAAGAAGGGGAAAGAAGCAATGGGGAAGAGGGGAGGGGTGGATAAGTAAGAGGAGAGCAAGAAATAACATCAAGAAGACAAAATGATAGCTACCACAGATCTCATTTCTATTGTTTACAAAAGTATCTTTGTTTACGTATTGAAATCGAGTTGAAGTGTGTCTACGCTCCGAAGTGAAAATATTGACAGTGCAAGAAAATTCATGACAAAACGAAGTAGTTTTTACAAATCCAAAAAATGCAACCGATGCATTTTGTATTCTTCAGTCTCTACAACTACATTTGTTTTCCAAAAATGCTGACATTTTCAAATCTGCTAAATCCAAAGAGCGATGGACAGATTCAAACTACGAAGTCGAATTCACTAGAAACAGCAAACTGTGCGAGAGAAAAATCCCATAAAGATAAAGTGTAGATCGTCGAAGTTATTTCTCACTACTATGTAGAAAAATAATTCTACTTTGCTGATCTGAGCAAAACTGGGCACACAGAAATTTACCCTAAAATTAAAGATCGTAAGATAGACCCTACTGATTTGATAAGTATATGTAAAGTACTTGGTAATTCAGCCTTACTAGAATTTTTTCAGGCCAAAATTTTGGCAATTTTATTTTGTAAATGTGTATAGAAAGATCCTTACCTAAGCGTAGATAATATGATGAATCTAGCATCGTCAGTTCCACGATAATGAATTTATTAGTTGTTGTTATTATTTCGGTCAGAGTTATGTGAGTAACAGCAAGTTGCAGAAACGAACTTTTACTCTTAAAGCTGTCATTATATAATAATCTTCCATAAACTTGTTTTAACTTGTTCAGAAAGCAACATTAGACTCGATTTTAACGGTGCTTTGATGAAATTAATGAAATCATAAGCGTTAGTGATACATTACTTAATGGGGCATTACTGTGTGTCTTTGTGCAAATGGGTGTTCGTGTGTTAGTCAATCTTCCAGAGCCAGGTGTACCTAAATAGGCATTTCTTTCTCCTAATCCTACTTCCCAATAAAATAATAATACATACGACATAATTACATAGAGATATTATAAATGTAAAATTGTATTTTTGGATGTTTGTTACTCATTATCATTTCAGCTGAAAGACGTCCACTGCTGGACATAAGCCTCCCCCAACAAGCACCGCCACTTCGACCGATTCTGTACCTCCCGCATCCAGCGGATTCTTACGGCCTTCAGAAGTTCATCGGTCCATCTTGTGGGAGGGCTTCCAACGTCTTCCGATACGCGGTCGCCACTCCAGAACCTTTCGGCCTTTGTTACTCAATCATGCAAAACGGCTGATCGGGTTTGGATGAAATTTTTATCCCGGCAGTACGTTCCCTTGGGATAATTTCCGACTTCAACAAAGGCGAGGCGGCGGGCAAAAGTTAGTGTTTATCTATTAATAGTTAACTATGTTTGGAACAATAAATATTATAGTTAAACGTATTTAAACATAACCATATCACTCTACAGCCTTATTAATTTCCAACAAACTGAAAGTTGGCCGAAACTTTGCGATCAGCGCTCACAAATTTCGGGTGTCTTTAATTTTCACAATTACGTAAGATTCCGGTTTAAGAATTCGCCTCCACAACTTCATTAAAATATTTTGCTCAACAGATTTCTTCGGAGTAGGTTCGGAATAAATTTCTGGTAGAATCTTGGCGTTCTTCGTCATTAATTAAGTATTCGTGTAGCTATTAATAAATCTTAAAATTGACAGAACTGACGCTGATGAGATTTGGGGTTTTAAGGAGGGATGGATCTTGTGGTGGATTAATCAATTAATGTTGAGGAAGAGAACGATACAAGTGAGAAGGTAATTCATTTATTAAGACTTGGTTCTGGCATAGATGAATAAATACAGATGGGACTCTTCGCAGTTTAGGTATGAAGCTACAAGTAAACGGCGGGCACGTCTGGCTGAGCCAATTCAGTGAGTGTAACGTACTCAGATTTTTTTATTTATTTATTGGTCTATCTACAATTGTTACAGTATTCAGACAATTGCAAACACAAGCCAAAATACAAGCCAAGTGCACAATATTAAGCGATAGAAGCATGCAGTCATGCAAAAACATTACGAACAAAAAAAAAAATTAAAAGTACTTACAGAAATGACACATAATTGTTACACAATTCTATAAAAAAATATAACAAGATAGTAATTTACAATAGTTGGGGTATTGAGTAGAAAGAAGATCTAAGAGTTACGCGATAGAAAGAGAGGCAACTGCTAGGTGAATATAAATGTAGGTAATTAGCGCTGTGCGACCTGAATTGCAGTTTATAATTGTTTCGTAGCAAGAGTCGCTTTTATTTAAATGATTTTGCGGATTGTACCATCTATATTAATCTGTGGTACTTGTAATTTTGAAAATATTGTTGGTAACAGAGTGGTGATAGGTATCTAAAGACACAAAGATAATTTCGTTGATAAGCCAAAAGTTTGTGAATGTATTTTGACTGAGCTGATAATAATAACAGGACTAGGTAGTAATACTATTATCAAGAAATTCTATATTTTAGTTAAGCGACGTATAGACCGGTGCGACGCCACAGCGCGACGTGACTCTAACAAAACAATTTCTAAGAAAACTCGGTAGAACAATTAGGTACCGGTGTCGCGCTAGTCTGCACGAGCCTTTATATTTAATATATTATATATATTTTAGGATCGGTTGGTGGTCACTCAAATAATGTTTCTTTAACGCCTTGTTTCAGACCAGCTTAGCAATTCCGAACGAAAATTTAATTACCTATCTATAAAATTACATACACATACCAGTAATATTCTTCCTGCCAGGTGTGTTGACGGCCACTCTGACCACCAGTTGAGTTCCACCGCGGGGCCCAAGCCGTAGTCTCTCAGTGACGTACAGAGCCCCTGTGCTGGCGAATGCTGCGCCCGCGCTTAGAGCTAGGAGTGCCGTTACCTGAGAAGTAAGGAATAGAGTGTAAATATGAGATCCTAGCAAATCTATGGTTTTATCGCCCTAATAATCTGTCAGAGGTTATGGAATCTTACAGAATGATATTCAATGACGGATAGAATTATACCCCACCAATAGCGATCTGTCTTTTACTGAAAGTAAGTTATTGGGTTCGGTCGATAATATTTTAAACGAAGTGTATAGAGTGCCGCGAGTTTCTTGTGGCACTCTAGTGTCACTGCCTCGGCCCGGCTAGGGTGCCGTGAGCGTTGCATTGTCACTGTCACTTGTTATTTAGGTTCAGTTAGTGGTTAGAACTGTGACCACACAACGCACGAGCCGAGCGAGCGTAGCGAGCGGTGCCGCGGTAGCGGCCGGCGAAGTGCCAGGGTCCGTTTAGGCACAAGAGAATGTAATGTTTTGGGAATGTGGTGTTTTACAGCGATCTAACCTCGATAATCAAACAAAATACCAAGTGACGTGACTTAGTGACAGTGACAATGACAATCCAATGCTTGCGGCACTTTGGCCGGGCCGAGGCGGTGTTACTAGGGTGCCTGTAGTGGCACTTTATCCGATAGGGATAGAGTGCCACTGGTGGCACTCTATACACTGCCTATTTTAAATGAAACCTGAATCTGATCATAAATTAATAAATGTAATCAGATGCGGCTATCAGTATTTACATGGAGCGACTGCACAATTTAGAGACCTGAATGACGAAAAAAAAAACAACTAGACACAAGTTATTTGAAGAAATTATACTGCCACCGTGAAACTTTCACGATATCATCTGCCTATCCTTTTCCCAATTATGTTGGGGTCGGCTTCCAGGCTACCCGTATGCAGCTGAATACCAGTATTTTACATGGAGCGACTGCCTATCAGACCTCCACAATCCAGTTACTGAGTAATACGATACCCCTTGGTAAGACTTGTTGTCAAACTTTCGGGCTTCTGACGACCCGTAACGACTGTCAAAGATCTACGAATGACAGCCGGGACCAACGGCTTAGGCTGCCTGTCCACTGGAGCGGAGAGGAGAGGAAAGGAGCGGAGATGTGCCTAAATTAACCTCTGGAGCGGCTTTTGATTCCATTGGTTAATATTGACACATCTCCGCTCCTCTCCTGTCCTCTCCGATCCGGTGGACAGGCAGCCTTAAGGTGCTTTCCGAGGCACGGTGGGGTCTTGGTATGTGAAGATAGCAGGCCACCGATACACGAACTAACCCCGGCAAGCGTAGCTTAACCTTGTCGATCGACCCGCGCGGCTGTTACTACCTAGCCACAAGCCCCTCACCGTCAAACTTTCATGATACAGTAATAAAAGAAGAGAAACAAAGCTAAAACCAAGCAACAAAAGCAATAAGTCCATGTCCTTCTTCCGTGTAGAGGCACACGAGTGTTATATTTTCGATATAATCGATATTAGTTGAAATGGAATTTCTCGAGGTGTCGCCTCCTAGAGTTGTCCCGGAGGTGCAAAGTCAATAGCCACTGGAGCTTTGTTATTACAGCGGTAGCCATGCGTTTGTGTCTTCGAGGACTTTTATCAAAATATGAAAGTTTTCATTCTTCGGTATTATTGAGGGACTTATAGCTAAACGATAACAGCCGCACGAGTCGATCCAAGGTTAAGTTATGCTTGCCGCAGTCAGGTCGTGGATAGGTGACCATCCATTAACTTTCGACACCCCTCCGTGCCTCGAAAAGCACACTATTAGCCGCATCTGGTTAGACTGGAAGCCGACCCCAACATAGTTGGGAAAAGGATAGGCAGATGATATCGTGAAAGTTTCACGGTGGCGATATAATTTCTTCAAATAACTTGTTGTTGTTTTATTCGTCATTCAGGTCTCTAAATTGTGCTTATAAAGGTTGGCTTTGTGGAGGTCAGATAGGCAGTCGCTCCATGTAAATACTGATAGCCGCATCTGATTAAACTGGAAGCCGACCCCAAAATAGTTGAGCAAAAGCTAGGCAGATCGATTGTATTTTGTATTACGCAGAACATTATTATGTGAACGGGTAGATCAAAAAGGGGTTTACGGGGTGTAAAATCGATCTAGTTAAGTCTCATATCTGGAAAAAGTCGTTTTCTCTATTTTCACAGCCTCGGGAATGTGATATTACGTTAATATACCTGGACGATATGATTTTCTATTTTCATCCTAGCAGACTCTAGGTAGACCAGGTCGACCTGGTACTTTTCATAATCAGAGTAAAATGTCATATGCTGACGAACATTTCGTAGAAACATTAATGAAGGATTTTAAAGTGAATCGTAATCAGAATATGATTTAATTAATCGCGGTTTCAGTAATGAAGCTGTAATTCAATTCGTTATGACGCGAAACTGGGTCATATTTTGTTGAAAACCAGAAATGAAATACGGCCAGAGATAATTTTGGAAACAAAAATGGAAATATTGAATCTCAAACAAAGATACGACTAACGAGCAAGTAAAAGAAAAACAAAAAAAAACATAAAAAAAAAAATAAGGTCAGAAGAATTATTCCACTAATGATTAGACTGGCTTTAGGTTTCTATAGAAATAAGAGCTAGTAATAATAATTAGAAGAATTAATTTACCAATTATTGTAAACATTCAAGAGATAGTGGTAGGTATCATTGCTGAACCTTATTCCAGTACAATCCGTATACAGTATATGCAAAATGGAAAGTTTGGGAATAAAAAGATAGTTCTAAAGTAAAGATAATTTTTTTTTTTTTTCCTTATCGAAAACTACTACTATTAAAAACTTTTAATTTTCTACTGCCAAATACAATGCTGTTCAAATTTTCACATGACCTCTGAAATTGAAATACTTTTAGGTATGTATTTTAAATGTGAAAACTAGAAAAAAGATAGACACTTAAATACTGGACTTGTCCACAGCCGAACAAAACCATGGTTACAAAGAATATGAGTCCCAAAGTGAGATTTGTAGTGTTGATTCGTCAGATATTTGGGCCAATAGAGGTGGGATAAAGGGGTGGCAAGGGGTCGTAGAGGGGTACACAATTATCCCCGAACGGATATCCCCCCTAGATAGTACCTACAAGGTATTTACCTTATCTTGTACCGTGAATATTTTAATTTAAGAGTCTCGTTCGAGATTTATCGTTCAATTTACGCTTTTCGAGTGTAGCTTTGAATGTTGCTTCGTTTGTTATAATTGTATGAATTGTAATGAATTTGTTTACGTTATGATACAAAGGATTTTGGATAATAGAGGATGCTCTGTAATTGCTGACGTTCTTGTGTTTCTCATTGTTTGTTTCTTCACCGTTGGTTTATTTTGGAAATTACTATCTACTTATGCGGAGCTTTTCGTTATAGCGGTGTGACAATGATCACTGACAAACGAAATATTCTGTTTGGCGTGAATCAAAATACTCGTAGTACCCTAATTGCGTAATATACGATCAATCAGAATCCGAATCGTTTTGAAACAGATTGCTAATTCATTGCTACAAAAGTTCGAAAAAATTTGCTCAACAACGTTAATAACTACGAATGTTGTTGAACTGTCAAAATGAAACAGATTATTGGTAATCGTTTACAAAAATGTGTTACGTAATTTGAGAGCAGATCAGTGGTTCCTATGTGGCTTTCAATGAATGATTGATAACGATTGCATGAAATAGACAGTTTTTAAGAAGAATAAGTTTGTACTCTATATTTATGTTTTCATTCATAGGAGGTAGCAACTAAATACCTGCCTACTTAAAAAAAATTTGCTACTCACATGTACGTATTGCACTTTTGTATAAAACCGCTGTTTTTTTCGCTAGAATCATGTGCTGAATTCATGGTATCAGTTTGCATGTCGATGTTACACCGTGTATAAGTGTCTACACCCATATAAATAACATCGCCCTATAAAAACCATATAACTCACTTGATAAACCCTACTGAACCCAAACTAGGCGATAGCCATATGTGATACCAATTTGTTTGCCATCGGCGTCGCTCATCGAATCCCGATTAGGGATTCCGGGGATGATCCCGACGATTCAGACGCGGATCCCGGCAAATGGAGCGATTAGGCAATCTACCCGCTTTAAGCGCTTCAAACTCAAATCAGCGTGTGGGAGCGCCAATGTACGGTGGCCTTGTTTGAAAAGCGCAGATTGTTCGGAGTTGGGTGGAATTAGGATTTTTTTGTAGAAGTGGATATATTTTCTGTATCTTCGATTTATTTTAAATACGACGTCTTTGTGCAAAGCATTAGTTCAGAAAAACAATCTATACAATCATCAGTTCTTGTACGTATAATGATAATTGTGTTTTGGGTGGTTTTAAGCACGCACGGTGATGCCCGCGGATAATTATTTTTATGTTATTCATATTATTGTTTGTATAGTAGCATTATATCATAAGTACTATTTATTTTATTTTATTACCTATTTATGTATAATTTATTCAACCTGACTTGGTTTCCGTACGTCTTTTTAGGGTGACCACTGAAAATCATCGCTGTGCTGTGGGTAACCCATAATTATATTTAAATCTATTGTGTTTTGTTTTCTAGTTCTACTCGAGTTTTTTTAATTTTTTTATGTACGAATTTCTGTGACAAATAAACTTATTTTGCTTTCTTTTTCTTTTCTTTCAGTTAGTTAGTTACCTTAGATTGATTGGCCAGAAATCGCTAAAAAGTACTTACTGAGTAAGAATGATGCTCAGTGCTCTTCCTTCTCCGTGTAAATAAGGGCACACAAGGCCGGCAAGACCCTACTGCGATGCCATGTTAAGAATTTAAACTTGAAGCTATTCCAGTTCATGATGAACACAAAACATTAACATTATTTGCATAATTACTAAAATCTCACTAAGTACACCACCTTCATTAAAATACTAATTAACCACAAGCTTGTTAACTAAACAGTCCGTATGTATTCGCGTTAGAACGGAATTAATTCCAAAGCCACTTGGGTTGTTTCTATCGATAGGCTTGCAAGCTTACAAAGACTAAGTCGAGGTAATACCTACAATGTCGAATTGAACCAAATACCAGGTAATTTACTTCGAGATTCTCAAAGGATCGGCTTTCCTGCTTCTAATAATAGTTTTGTGGGATATGTTCCAATGTATTCACAAGTTATCTATATCTAGACATTTTATAAATTTAAAGTTGTTTTTCGTGTCTGCCTGTGTGAAATTCCCTCTCACCAAAAGGAGGCCTGTGTCCCAGCATTGGGAACATCATAGCGAGCCGAACCAACCACCGCGATCTAAACTAAGTAAGTTTAGTTTAGCTTGCCAGTCTTTATAGGCAAGCTAAACTAACTTAGTTAATGACTCAGGGGTGACTTTACGGAAATCCATTATAAAATACAATAGACGACGTTTAACCTATTCCGCTTAACAGTTCATAAAAAGTCATAAAGAACCCTGTAAGAAATCGACACATGTTTCACTTCTCAACGAGGCATTAAGGATGACTTTTGACTTGTTGCGAACCCGGACACGTCGTGTTGCCACGACAAGCACCGAACGCAAAGTGAGCTTCACCGTCCGACAACCCCTCTTACATAGGATTACTGCTCGATTTACCTCTGTTTTGCTACGATTGTTTGCTTATCGCACTGATAACGATCCTAGTCGAGGTGGACCGAGCAGTAATTGTAAGAGGGGTTGTCGCGCGGTGACTCGTTGAGAAGTGGAACACGTGTCAATTTCCTACAGGGTTCTGTAAGACTTTTTCAGAACAGCTAAGCGGATTAGGTTACTAAATAAATATACGTCGTCTATTGTATTTTTAAACTAACTTAGTTTAGTGTGGACGGCTCACGTATATGCTGTTTAGCTGTGTGACCGCGTTATTCTTCTAACTTGCTCAACAGATTTTGATGCAGAATTCACCATCAATTAGAAAATTCATTTCGGAAAGTTTATGTAATATTTGAAGAAATCGCTAATCTTGTTATGCAATCGCTTGTGTCTGATATCGACGTATAATCTCTATGCCTCTTGACTTAACCTTTTGTAGAAAGAACTCGAAGATATGTTATTGCCAGGATGGCTTCCACATGATATTTAGGTAATATTTGGGTATTACTAAATACTTAATTATGTAGAATACTAATATCTGTTGTGCCTATTGGTCTTTCTGCGATACTGGAGAAATTTTAATGCAGTTGGGAAGAGGAAGAGCAATGGTTAGTTCCGATATCACAAAACTAAAGAATGGGATATTCACCGAATTAACTTTTGGTATGCCTGGGTCCGCAGCAGCAAGATTATAGGCTAACTATGCTATGGATGCATGCTAATAAAACTAATATCTGCAATTATGTGATATGAAAGATTTAGTTGAAAAACGTAGTAAAGACAATACGTTTTTTTTTTATAAAACTTGACGAGCTTTTCATGGGATTTGAGTAAGGTTTGTAGATTCGGTTCAAACTTTCAAACTGAAACCATTTATTTCAAATCAACCAATTACAGGCACTTTTGAATTGTCATGAGGTCGGTCAAAGCGTACGTTCCTATGGAGAATAACGGGACACCCACAGACACTCTAATAAATCAGAATATTGTTACAAAATATTGGTAACATTATTCATGTTTAAATTATACATGTGAGAACAATATAGAAAGACGTGCACGTTTAAAGCGTCCGTAATAAAATAATAAAAACAAAAATAATTCTAAAATTAAAATAAACCGTGGCAGCTAAGAGATGACCAGTCCCCACTGACTGCGCCCGTTCTCGAACATGAAGCATGGATCAGCACCATTTAGCTCCACCATTTTGAAGGGAACTTAATGATCCAACACACACGCCACCATCAGCGAGATATTTGAGTGAGCATGACACGCCCTCAGCCGCCAGAGTACATTCAAGTCAATGAAAGACATACCCAGTAAATGGTAGCCTTAAAGTAGGAACTTACTTTAAGGCTACCATTTACTGGGCTAATTGATAAGCATTCGTAAATTATATTGTTGGAGCACAAGTGTCAGCACTATGTACATATGATAGCGCACACAACAATATTTACGAATGCTTATCAATTAGTTTATGCGCCCTTGTGCCAAGCATTTTTGTCAGCGATGTAATCCCCCGACTTATAATATGCTTGGCTGCATAGTGTTCGGTTTTGTACATTTTAATTTCGTTTTATTTAGTTCGAGTATGAGGCGGTAATTTATTGTAACATTTTAAACAGTACCCCATGAAGGATTAATCTACTTTAGACAGTCTGAAACCCGGTCGAACTAATTGGTCCCTATTTCTAGTCCAATAATTGTGTCTATAACCTCTTTTACTGATCCCAAATAATATCCCAAATTACAATCCGAAATAATATTCTAAATAATATCCCAAATGATACAAAATTATCATCAAACGGAAGCAATTTATTACTCAAACGAAACTGTTATGTTTCCCCAAAATCGAATGCTTTCGTAGTTTTTAATAAGGAAGGAATATATTAATATCGTATTTGTTAATGATTCGACCTAAACAAACATTTTGTTTCTCTAACGGACCTCACTGATAATTGAAAGGTCTTGTTTGTTTTGAGGATTTTAAATATCTGTTTGTTATTTGCAGATATTTAGGGAACTTCATTTCGAACATTATTGATGACCGATCTGTCAATATTACGGTTTGTTTTCAAAAGTGGAGCGTGGACTTTCATAATTATTCCGAAAGCTGTATCTGTTTTACTTTTGTTTGTTAGAAAATTAATTGCTTTACTATTACTTGAGGAATGTTCATTAGTTCTTTGTTCGATTACAACTGTTTATGGGGTTTTAGGTTACCTGTTAAATGAATCCATCCTAGTCATATACTAGACTTGTGTTTATTGGCGTGCGTCTGTTATATTTTTTTAAATCATTATAAAACTAGTTATTTATTAATAAAATACTATACTATAATATTAATAAACTAAAATATGGCATCGAAAAATACTTCCGCATCGCTGTGGACTGGTAATGTACCCAACCAAAAGACTGGTGGCATTGCCACGTTGTATGGCAATGCTAGCCTCTGGTCAAGGTAAAAGCCCCTGGGTCACGGGAATTACCAACCAGCCGTTTGGAGAGTTCAATAAATAGACCATGAGCATTCGTACCCCACGCCCCGAAGGTTTCAACACAGTTATTGGAGTTACTTTTAAAGTTTGTCATGTTTTTGCTGACTGTGAGAAGATGCTCTCACACTGTCGTCTTTTGTTTCGTCCGTCTCTATTAGTAGCTTGAACTAATTTATCTAAATTAAGTCGTGTGAAACTGATGAACCTAATCGAGCTGAGCGCAACCCTAGCTTAACTGAATACGGGTCGTTCCGTGTGAGTGCGTCCTTACGATCGATTTAGCCAGAACTGCCCATAGGCAATATAATCAATTGCAAACACAAATGAACTAGTATTTTCAGTGTTAATTTAAAAGGTGAATTAGAGCTTTTGTTCAGGTAGATATTTTTAGAATTCTAAAACACATAATCACCCTAATTTTGGTATTTGCCGCGGACAAAAAGGATGGAAATATGCAATGATGAAACCTGTCCATTAGAAAGTATATGTGCTAGTTATGGTAGACATAACGAAAAATTATTGTTGAGCATTGAAAAAAACACAGTTGAAACTATCTTCAGCTGCTAAGATTTTAAATTATGGAATGGAGAGGTCTGTTGTACACACGGCTACACATCAAGCTATACATTTCCAGTATAAGCTGACCTCGCAGTGTACGGAAATCCTATACAATGCGAGATCATCATAAACTGGAAATGTATAGCTTGGTGTGTAACCGTGTGTACACAAAGACGACGGAAAAAAAGAAAACAAATTGTTAATACTTACATCCATACAATTATTTATATTGTTAGTAATCTTGACGTCCACCTCAACTGTCTCTCCAACCTTCAGAGCTGGTGGTAGAGAGAAGTCCAGTTGTATCGGCCGGAACACATTGATAGTACGTGGTGCTGAGAACCGAAGACCGTGGTTGGAGAGAGATAGGGCCCAGAGAGACCAGCGACCAGCTTCAGATGGCGCTGAGATGGTAACACCGTCAGTTGAGAGTTGGCTCCTGTTGAAGAATAAACTTTGTGAGTATATTTTCCTGGAAGCCATTTTATGTCACTGTAGAAAATTATCTGCTGAAAAATATTTAACGTACAATTTAAAATCTTTCGCAGTCCTGTTTATTCTATGTCTCTCAATGCACTTCAGTATAAGATTCCCTGTATCGTGACGAAAACTCTTTTAACATACGTATGAGGAACATTAATACATCATCATTATTATAATTATATAAATAATGTACTTATACAAAATATTGTAAAACATTTTAAAAGAGTAACGGTGGAGTTTCTTGCCCATTCTTCTCCATACGAAAACTACATTTTGGAAGGGGCGGTAGAATCAATACTATATTTTGTAAATTTTTCAAAGGCCTATTTGAAATAAATGCTTTGACTTTGACTTTGACATCATCACTAATATATTATGGTTTTCGTATCAGATAACAGCTCAGCTGTATTTATATTAAAAATATTTACAATCGAAAAAAAATGATAGCCCGTAGGTCTCAATGGTCTTGACGCAGAATGTCCCATTCGCAAAAAGTCCCGTCGACGCAGAACGTCCCATTCGCGAAATGTCCTATTCGCAAAACGTCCCATTCTCAAAAAGTCCCATTCTCAAAAGGTCCCATTCGCACAATGTCCCATTCGCACAACGTCCCATTCGCACAAAGTCCCATTCGCATAAAGTCCCATTCGCACAATGTCCCATTCGCATAAACTCGTATACAGGGTGTTAAAGTAATTGCGTGCCATAGCTTCAGGGTAGATACTGAATAAAGGAACCGAGGCAAAATAAAAATATTATTAAAAAAAAAATGCAAGATCACCTTTTTTATAATTTGTAGGTTTTCATTTTGAAGGAGATAAGCACGCTAAAGTAGGAAGAAGAAATACTTGGAATTGTAATATTTACGTACCTAGTTACCTATCCCTCACTCGGTGTTATCGAAGTGTTCAGGCGTAGGTATTTCATTGCGCTCGATAGTAGGTAGGTAGGTAGGTAACTCTAGGAAATTACGAATTAGTATTTAAACAAAATAAAGAACCATTTTAAGCAATTCTAAACGATCGCTATTTAATTAGTAGGTATGTACATTAGGTTCATCTTATGATAATTTTCGTTTTTTTTTTACTTTTTTTAAAGGTATTTATTTTTTATGGGTTCCTTTATTGATACTGAACTCACTCTGAAGCTATGGCCCGCAATTACTTTAACACCCTGTATTGTGCGTCAAATACCAATGGTAGGGGAGCCCACGATGCTAAATGGGGATTTATTCGAGCGTCATAGAGACCTATTGGGTTGCAAAGCTTAGATGATAAGAAGAAAAAAATGTTATATAATGTATACTTTTTCATCGGTGGGGGGAGCGGCTATAGAGTTTAAAATATGTAAAAAAAATACTGTTGCATGGCCATACTGGAGCGCGTCAGATATTGTAATGTTAATCTGATCGTTTGCATGATGCGGGTGGTCGTACGTAAGGGTTGAAAATGAAAAAAAATATATATAATCGAGCGCGTCAGATTTTCTAAAGGGGTGTTAAGTGAACCTAAAAAAAGGCTCTCATTCAATAATCTGACTAATTCTAAAGAATTCCTAAGCGAGCCGAAAGAACCGTTTGGTCAATAACTACGGTGTCTTGCTCGGTGACACGTCTGCCGAGATGAATCCGCGTGCGTCTGCAATATCGCGCACGCGTGGGGAGTCGCCTTAAGTTATTCTAATATTTTTACAAAAAGATGAAATTAACATTGAGGTATTATTGTACTAAATACCTCAATGGAAATTAATAGGTAGTTTAAAATACAGATTTGGTTGCTAGAATAGTCCAAAGGCATGTTTAAATATGTAAAGGTAGTGTTAAAAAAAACCCGTCGACAGCTACATAGTTGGACTCGCGCACCGAGGTTTCCGTAAGGAACTTCATTCGTATAGGTACCTAAATAGTTCTGTGCCTAGAAACTAGTCCTCTAAATTGTATGAGCGCCATATAACTCAGAGGACTATCTTAATTGGCGTCAACTATACACACACGTGTATGGGGACACCCTTTAATTTTCAACTTTTTTTATTGTTAGGAATTTTTCCTTCATTTGTGCTGTAAGATCTTGCTTTTTGCCAAATTTCGTGATTCTAGGTCAACGGAAACTACCATATAGATTTTCCAGACAGTTTGCGTCAAATCCGTTTTTTCCTTCGAGTTATAAAATAATGCGCCTGATGCAATCATGCAATGATGTAGCAAATATTTTTTCCCTCATAATCATAATTATTTCATCTACTGACGAGGCCATGAATATATCGGATATACCTACAGGGTTAATTTTTTATCAGTGCACATTTTTTAACAGATATACAGCACTAGTCAATACTAAAAAAAATACTAGAGGATAAGAGGAGTGCCAGTCATATCGCGAGAAAACATCAGGTCGAGTAGGTATTAAACACATTGTATGGAACAGCTGATTTCCTTTTTTTATGACTGGTGTTCCCGAATGGGACATTGTGCGAATGGGACTTTATGCGAATGGGACTTTGTGCGAATGGGACGTTGTGCGAATGGGTCATTGTGCGAATGGGACCTTTTGAGAATGGGACGTTTTGCGAATAGGACGTTTCGCGAATAGGACTTTCCTTTTCACAGT
Source organism: Conistra vaccinii (assembly GCA_948150665.1). Taxonomy (NCBI): domain Eukaryota; kingdom Metazoa; phylum Arthropoda; class Insecta; order Lepidoptera; family Noctuidae; genus Conistra; species Conistra vaccinii. The sequence goes on from OX411328.1 coordinate 5,439,240, forward strand.
GACATTTTGCGAATGGGACATTCTGCGTCAAGACCGTCTCAATCAACAATACCTTCTATTTCATATAGAGTTTTAGTACACAAACATCGTTAATTATTTCATGCTAGTACGAGTACCATGTTTACACGTTGCAACACAAAAGGTTTTCAATTTCGTAACACTGAATTTATAACACAATATGTAACCGGCTTGTGTATCATAATATGTTAATTAAACTGAATAATGAAATGATTTTATCGGAAAACAATGTCGGGAACTAATTTAATATCAAAAACAAAACTGTGATTAATGACTGAACATACTTTTGGTCAATCATGGGATTCGATATTTACTTTTGTTGTGGTAATGCTAACTGGTCTATGGTCAGTTATATTTTTGTTTGTTGGTCCGTTACCAACAAACAAGTTATAACTACTACTACTTGTATATTAATTACGAAGTGTATAGAGTGCCGCGAGTTTCTTGTGGCACTCTAGTGTCACTGCCTCGGTCCGGCTAGGGTGCCGTGAGCGTTGCATTGTCACTGTCACTTGTTATTTAGGTTAGGTTAGGTTAGAACTGTGACCACACAACGCACGAGCCGAGCGAGCGTAGCGAGCGGTGCCGCGGTAGCGGCCGGCGAAGTGCCAGGGTCCGTTTAGGCACAAGAGAATGTAATGTTTTGGGAATGTGGTGTTTTACAGCGATCTAACCTCGACAATCAAACAAAATACCAAGTGACGCGACTTAGTGACAGTGACAATGACAATCCAATGCTTGCAGCACTTTAGCCGGGCCGAGGCGGTGTTACTAGGGTGCCTGTAGTGGCACTTTATCCGATAGGGATAGAGTGCCAATGGTGGCACTCTACACTGCCTATTAATTATTAATTTTGACCGGCAAAATGTTTTGTCCAATAACAGCGCCCCGCGGTTTCACCCGATTTCGCGGTTTCACTCTCGATCCCGTAGAAATATCGGAATAAAAGGTATCCTGTGTATTAATTTAGGCTATGAAATATTTGTGCCAAATTTTATCCAAATCCGTTCAGTAATTTTTGCGTCGTTCAGTAATTTTTGCGTGAAAGAGTAACAAAAATTCATACATCCATTCTCACTTTTGCGTTTATAATATATGTAACCCGATTTAATATTTGAAAGAATCGTATCTACATTATCAATACCTACATTGTCAGTAATATAGATAAATCAATGGTAGAGTATCATTTGAATGACGATACAACTGCTGCAAACAGACTTTCAGGTGAATGAACACTATTAGCAGCAGTTGCATTCTCCTTTGTAGTAGCATTACATAAACCAACTGGTCCTGGGAATACCAATAAGCTCCCGACCAATTTGTTCAGAAAAGTGATGAAGACATGTGAGAATCTACTTAAAGAAATTTTTAAATTATCTGACGTACAACGCCCAGCCTAAACTGGTGTCTAGAAACTTGCACAAGAGTTTCTTATATAGGTAATGAAAGTGACAGCTAAAGAAGAAAATAGGGGATGTTAGACGAAAATTAATAATTTTTGCCGATTCAGTTGAACTTCCAATAAATAAAAAAAAAAGGAATTTAAATAACTACAATTCAATATCAAAATGACATCATTTGTCAAGTTGATCCTCAAACCAACGATTTGTTTAATCACGCGGCTCAAGGGCTACGTTACGCTAAATCTCGAAAGGATAAAGTTAAAATATTATAGGAGTCATCTCTTTGTCTCTGTCGGATGGCCGGACGACGACCGGACAAGACGGCCGTTTGTCTTACTGTCTACTCATGACTTATAATGGCCCAATATGATACATTTGACAGCCTTTGTCAGATAGTAAATGGTCGAGGCATATTAGATTCTATGGTATGCATAAATATGTGTCTGTTTACGCATAATAATATGTGTTTTGTATGGGTCCCGTAGATTTCTCAATAATATAGATCTTTATTGATGACTAGCTGCTGCCCGTGACTTTTTCTAAAATAAAAGCCTTGGTTACTCCTTAAAATATCAGCTATCTGCCAGTGAACGTCACGTCAAAATCAACCCAGCCATTTCGGAGATTACCCGAAAACAAACATTTTGAAAATTATTTTTTTAACAAGTATTGTTATACTTTCTTATGCATTTAGTAAAAAGCTGTTATTTTGATATATGATACAAACAGACACTTCAAGAAAGATTGATGCTGATCTGTAGCTTGCTATGTATGCGGGATATATTAAATTCTCGCAATTCAATTGACCTTGAAAACGGAACTTCGATTCATGTTGCATTTTGATGTAACCATAATATAATCACAAAAATCAAATTAGCATTACCTACAAAGCCGATGGTTTTCCCTATACCGCTCCTCATCATTTGTTTAACCATTTCCCAACTATGAAAGTTAAGCATCCTACCATCGATCCAGTATATTTGTTGTTTCTGCAGTTTTACTTCCGTAAATCTTAGCAAAAACATCCACCACCATAAATCCACACATTTCTGGCCAGCTACATCAGCAATACGTCATTGGTTGCTCGCATAACTTTCGCTGGCCCACAGATGAATCAGCGAATTCGACTTATGTGAGTTGACTTATTTATTACTACCAAGACTTTGTTGGTGGAGGTTTTTCGCGCGAATTTTCCTCTTCGGAATTGGAATGAAACTAAGTTTGTGGGCTGTGGCCTTCTCCCCATATTGAACAGGCCGTCAATGGGAATATTGGCTTAGGTGTTTCTTGTTTTCTGTGAATCCCTTGAGGGTTGTAGGTAAATTAGTTTGGTATTCATGAAGTGTGGTTATGTACTGTCTTTTGCTGTTGTGAGATTTTCATGAAGTTGTATATCTACACATACATTTTTATACAGGTAGTTCACTGAGACATTTTCTTACCGTTGAAAAACGTTTAATGGTTACAATGCTTCCCTTTCCAAATTGTTGATCAGTATGTCTGGAAGGATCCGGGAACTCAATTTTTTTATCAAAATTATTGCGTCAGTAGTAACTCCATGTAGGCTCTATAGAAACCTCATCCATCATCATCAGCCTATTAATTTTCCTACTGCTGGGAAACAGGCTTCCTCTCTTTGAGAGGGAGTGGGCTGTAATACACCACGCGGGCCCGGTGCGGGTTGGTAGATGTCACATGTCTTAGATTTTTTTTATTCTAAGACATGCCGGTTTCCTCACGATGTTTTCCTTCACCGTTTTAAGAGCAGTGGTGATGCAATTATTTACACAAAGTAAAAGAGTATAGAAACCTCACCCCCCAGCAATGTAAAAAACAATGCAAGGGGATGAGGTTTCTCTGGAGTCCACTGTACCTACGTTCTTTAAATAATAAGAATAGTTTATGCTATACACATATTATTATGAAGAAGTTAATTCGTTCACTGGTTAACACCGGGTTATAACAAGAAGGCCAATTCCCATATTTAAAAACGTTTAAAATATCGCAATCTCATCTTAGTAACATTCAATGTCAAAGGACTTGTCAAAAATGTTGGGAATTTAGAGCTATTTTTTGGCCAAACCGAAAATCAGAAATTCGTGATTTGGCGCGCATCATTCGGCCTACTTCGTTAAGCTCGGCAATATCAGGTGACGTTCGGCTAACTTCGAGGTGAATCGGGTCCGCTCGTGATTTAAAGCCTATACGTATATTTGCTATTTCTTTCCCTATATGTAAAAAAAAACAAACACGATTTCAGTGTACAGCGGAAATATTAATATTTTTTAATGTCTAAATCATTTTCGTTTTCGTTTTCGGCTAAAAATCCATTTTCGGTCGGACACTAAGCAAAACACAACACCACTTTAAACGAAACAAAATTACCAAAACATTCTTATTCTGCCTAATTTAATATTTCGTAAAAGTTCAAACCTTTTAGTATTTTCTTAGAAGGATTACCTATTCAAGAGATTTAGGGATTATGTAACAAGCTTATTATAATAAAAGTGCCTAATATTTCAGTAGCAAAAGCAAATGTATTTAGGGAAAATTCTCTAAAGATTTCGTAAAAGTTGTTTTGAAATGGAATTCTATTGAAGCTTAATTACTTGTTAAAGTTACTAATTTTAATCAAATAATTTAGAACTTAATCGAACTGAGGTATTTATGTTAAAAGTTCTTACAATGTCAGAATTCAAATGGCTTTGAACAGAGGAAACAATGTTTCATACTTTCTTAGGAATCGGTACCCTGTATACCCCATTTTTTTAAATTTTAAGTGGGTGCTACGCTAAAAATTATTCTGTGGTTACGATTGACTTCTGCTACAGTCCCCTTCTGGAACAAAACAATACGGTGGATACCATTGAGGTATTATGTACGTACAATAATACCTCAATGCTGGTTAAACAATGTGTACCTAATGAATTAATGCACACACATTTTTAATGTAGATAATTATTATCCCAAAAATAATTAATACTTATCCTTATCTAAACTTATAATTATCCCAAAAATATTTACGTAATATTACAGTCACACTTCCGCAGTTCCGCTGTACAGTCAGAATAAACCAAAATGGACGAAGCATCTACCGCTAGACCCTTATACGTATGCGACTGTGTGCGTGCGTAGATTTGTAATGTGACCAGAATTTTCTCCTACAATCAGTATAACTAATTTAATCAATATACAATGCATAATGGTAAAGATTCAGGGTATGTATTATGACTATAACATAAAGCCGCCCTCCGACGGTGCGCCATATCGCGGACGCACGCGCACGACGCACCGTGGGAAACCTAGCGTGCGTGGTAGCGCAGACGCGCGTTGTACGCGTGCGTGGCGGTGCGTCCTCGTGCGGGCTGGTGCGCGTCCGCGATATGGCGCACCGTGGGAGTTGGCTTTAATATTCTGATTGGGGTGTTGGGTGGTGTGCGTTTATTCCGGGACATATTGTATAAAAAAGTCTGTTCCTATCTAATTATTTTCTTTGCGCAACGACCATAACGACGCCCCCAAGCAATAAGTCGGTAATCGTAAAACTTAAATTTTACAGGAGAAATGTTTTTCTGTTTTTGTTGAATAGCTCTTCAATGAGTCGGAGTAGTGACGTCATTGATACATCAAACGAAAGCTAATTTTTTGTTTAATTCAATTATTATTATAATATTTTTTTTTTTGCGTGCAAAGCTTTGCAATTTAAGAAAATTAATATTACAAAAATATATTAGGTAAACTGTTTAAGTAATATACACTTACGCCATTATTGCAGTAAATTTGTAAACAATGTTGTTATGTAACATTACAATACGGACTTTTCCAGCGTAATTTTTCATCTTGAAGACGATACGTAATTGGTTATTACGGTGTTATTGTGGTTATTTTAAATTGATACAGTAACAGTATCGTTAAAGAACATTGTTTTTGGAGGAAAATTCCGAAAAATATTTTTGTGTAACCATCCAGCGCTAATACATTTTTATCAAATTCTTTAAGTATAATATGTCTAGGTTTACAAGAAAAGACTGTAGATGATGAGTATAATAACGTTTAATAAACACAATAATGAAATTAGGGTCGAAAATTAACATCTTGACCTTTAGGAGAAGTAAGATAATCATTTATCAATTAAAATAATTATAGGGACGTATTTTTTAATGTTTAATCATGAAGATTGACATGACGTCAATGTTCATGATTAAACATTAAAAAATAGAAGTACAATAATATATAAGTAAAGTACAAAAATAAATACAAAATACAATAGAAGTATTATATCAATAATAATTTTAAACACAACCATAAAATAATTTCACAAAATGAACACCACAGATTTTAGAAATATTTAATTAAATATTACTTAATTAATAATTCTTCATCCGTATCAATTATATTATCGTTCGTGGAATCAGTGTATGACAATGACTCACAAAAAGGATGGCAAAATCGTGGAATTGCTCCACTTTTACATAAACTCATAAGGTCTGTATGCAATCCGGGTAAACCGTACGGTCTCCGGTGAGACGGCGAGCCTTCTTGCCGGATTGCCGCCATGGGAGGAGGTAAAAGGCCGGGGTGTAACTCCGCTGCCGCGAGAAGTCACGGTACAGTGAACAGAGCTCCGGCGGGATCTCATGGCGGCCTGGAGAGCGCGATTGTCGCAACCCAGAGCTGGGCACGCCACAATTGCGGGGATAAGTCCCCTCTTTGAGGAATGACTAGAGAGGCGCCACGGCGTCCTTACCTTCCGCCTGACGCAGGTCCTCACCGGACACGGTTGTTTCGGGAGGTTCCTCTTTCGCATAAGGCGGGAGGAAACGCCCGGAGGACACGGTGGAGCATACGGTGGAGGTCTGCCCGGCTTGGACAGAGCACTGCCATGTCCTCGTGGAGGCGATCGGCGGCGGTGACCTCTCTCATCCGGCCCTAGTCCAGGCCAAGGTACGGAGCGAGAGGGCATGGCAAGCCGTCACCTTCTTCTGCAAAGCAGCAATGCTTGCAAAGGAAGTGGCAGAGCGGCTAGTTGCGTGAGGGCACGAAATTTTCCTGTCCCTCACGCCCCTAGTCACCGCAGGAGACGCCCTGGGCGCCGGGAATCCGTAGCCGATTTCCAGCCAACGTAGGCGCGGGCTTGCGGACGGAGAGCAATGGGTAGCTCGCCGTCCGATAATGACCAGGCCCGGGTCGACGGCGCGTTGTGTTCCACGCGCGCCTCAAAGTGATGCCAGCACAATTGACTGGGTCTGCTAGGGCCGATGCCTGCCGGGGTTGCAGGAAAGTCCTAAAGGGAGACCGTGACCCCTAGCAAAGTATAGACAACTGAAGGAACACGGGTGGGTTTTAGTCAGTGAGAGTCTGAAACGCCCTTCTGCGCCGCCCATAGCGGGAGAAGTTATTTGATGATTTCCCACCCAAAAAAAAGGTCTGTATGCAAAGGTTTAATAATTAGAATGGGTTGGTGGTATGCATTTTGCAACTCTACATTATTTAAGCCTTTGGATACATATTGTGTTCGTTTTCGTCCCCTTCGTCTAGCATGGGAATTATTTAATCAAACTCGGAATATGTATCGTTAAAATTGTACTTATAGAACAGCTTACCTTCTTGCGTAACGTTAACCTTCATCACATCAGCCTATCGGATTATAGTACCGTTATATTTTTCTTTTTTTCCGATAAGATCTACAAGTGGCTTAATATCGTAAATTTCAGACTGCTCTAATTCATTCAGCTGATAGGATTTTTCACCAGAGACTTAAGAATTTAAAATAATACTGTATATTTGGTCGGCAGGTTCTTTTCTATACATGAGTGCATAGAATCCCCTCGTTTTAACTACGCACAGTTTCAAAAAACCTGTGCATGATAGATATGCTTAGTAATTTCGCAGCATAAACGTAAAGGGCAAAAATATATCGGTTTTCATTTTGCCCATAACAGCCATCAGAATATTTAGACTCGGCAGGCAACACAAATCTTTATTTTGTTAACTAAGTTATCTACCTTCTTGTAAACAATAATGCCTGCACTGCATTGGTACACAGGGGATCGAACCTGTAACGCTCGTCGTTATGACAACGTGGCATGCAGAGCAGAAAATCAAAGACCAGTTTAAAAAATACATTACATTGTAATCTATACTTATACCGAAAATTAAAATTAACAGTTAACTAGAAGAAGTTATAAAGTAGGTAAGTACATTAGCACTTACTTCAACCGCATTCATCTCACACGAGCATCATTTAATTCTCTACGGCCAGTCTCTTCATCAACAACTAAAGTAATCAGTTTGCCATTGAAAGAAAGAGACCAATGCGTCTAGCAAACTGTTTTGCGCAAAAATATAAACAGCAATATCGAAAACGGGACCAGACGTGTTCAATTTAGATACGTATTGCAATTTTACACATCGTTATAATTGAATTATTTACTTTAACAACCTTGTTAGTTCCCATTACGGTCTGAGCTGACTCAAAATAATTCGACAACAACAAAGTGCTAGCGTTTACCAAGAACTGCACGAAATTCATTCACGCCAATAAGTCGGTATTAGCAACTTACCAAAACTAAATACGAAATACACTTTTGTATTGATACGTAAAGATACTTTTCTCGACATAATTTCGTTTTTTAATTTCCCTACAATAAAAGTGTTTTTCATGATATCTTCATAAATATCACTACAAAAAATGTGAAATAAATTACTAAGATGTATCCCAACCCATAGGTTCCGAATTTGACATAACAATAAAAAGTCCATAATAGCACATTACCGACTTATTGCTTGGGGGCATCGATAATAAGAAAAAATGTATTTATACTTACGTATAATTGAAGCACTTCCACATCCACAGCCTATCATGCGTCGCTGGAGGTACCAGGTGCGCAGGGGCGTGAGGAGCCGGTGCGGTTCTCTGCCGATATAACACACCACCACCACACGCACCGCCACCGACGAAGAGAGAGACGCCCGCGGATACAAACTCAGGGCCTGGTGCTTCTTCGTGTTCTGGGGTCCTGGTGGATAGATTAAAAGTTTGGTCATGATTTTGAAGTAATAAAAAGGCACTTATAGATTAAATTGAATTAATACTGCTAGCATCTTTGTATAAAAAAACCTAAAAACATGTATGATAGAACCAATTTGAATGGGTTAAGTACCTACTACAAACTTTATTTCAGGTTCTGATGAAGCACATATATGCATGATAATCTTGAACATAAGTAATGCAGAAAGCCAAAAACTGACAAAATAGCTACGTTTTTATGGATCATTTCCGTGAAGGCCACGATTATTATATGTAACAAATCGAACCGCCATCATTAAATACAATACTCTTAAAAAACGCGGAAAAAAATAACATTCCAAAGCAAAAAATGGATATACGAGTAACATTGAAGAAACGAATGTCTATCTCTACGTCTCAATAACAACGGAAACTGCTCATACGCGTACATTTAGCCAGATGAAAAGGCAGCAGATATTTCCTTCGACAAACCGGCTGAAAGATGAATCGTGTGACATAATCCTTGGCTCAGCTGTGAAAGCGGGAAGTTGGAAATACGGAGCAAAGTTTCAGACGCACTCGCTTCGGAAACGGCAATGAAATTGTAGGGTAGAAAGATAAGAGAATGCCGTAATTCTAGACGATCATAATACAGGTTTTGAGGAACAATGCAAGGCTAAAGGGAGTGTGGACTATTGCCTCAAGTTGGCTAACTAAATAAAAAGTAATTTCCACAGAGTAACTCTTACATTTTAAATAATCTTCGGTAACGGAAATATTTTAATGATAACAGCAAAATATCGTCGAATGATAATGGTGTACACTGTCAGGAGCACGTAAACGATTTCTTTCAGTGTGTTTCCACACAGGAAGATGAATCGTGTGACGATAAATGATGTATTTCGCTTTGAGCGCGTTTGGTATTGTCACGATGTTTGATTGACGTCCCTGAACAAGTACCACGAATTGTTTGAACGTTAGCAGCATATTTTGGGTGAAATTCTGCCTCATATGGGCATGTAAGGCAATGACAAGGGTAATTTATATCCATGATGTATGCATTCGTATTTGGTTTTGAATTTCGCTGTGTGCAATTTGTGGTGATGCCTGCCAGAATAGAACGACTGACAATGAATGTGTGGAATAGAAAATGAATACAAATGAGAAATCCTGGTTCACGATGGTATAAGTTACTTATTACTTACGTATCAAGTAGAAGGGATATGAATAAATTATATTATTGGTTGCCTATCGTTAAACGGACTCTTTTACATCATAACGAAGGAAAACTAACCCCTAATAAACTATTACGTAGCTATACTACTTGTTGCTGTAACTAATAATAATCGGCACCTTGTTTACCAACAACAACATTGTGCTACAACTTTGTTTTGAATTCGAGGCAGAAGTTTGTATAGTAACAACGATGTTGCTTAATTGCTAAACAATAAGCTCCAGTAAAATGAGTTCCCCGCTATCAGAGTCCAGCGCTTCCTTCTTTGTTCATTAAAGGGCGTGGTGCAAGTTAAAGAATTGGAGCTATGAATATTTTAATAATAAGAACAAAGTCTGATATGAAAAATACCAAGACAAGTACCAATATAATTAAGGTAGATTATACAAATAACCAAAAGAAGATAGAAAAAAGAAAAAATGTGAAATAAAGAAATAAGACCAATAAAAAAAATACCCGTCACGTGCCCGGCAGATGTGAAACAAGGCGTAGATAAGACAGTACAATGCCGTTTGCCAGCACATACGAGTCGATCTTTACCCCAACGCGCGCCATTAGATGTTTCACGTAAAAAGTAGACGAGGCTGTTGAAAAATTATCACTGACTTTGAGAAAAAAAGCAAATTGGAATGATAGAAGAGAAGAAAATCACATAAATGTTTATAAATAATAAACTCACACCACTATGTTTTGCTGTAGAAATAACAAAGCAGAATTTTTTCCAGAAAAAAAAATTGATAGCATTGCCTTATAATTCCGAGGAATTGTAAGCACATAATTATACTTTCACTAGATTATTATAAAGATAACCGTCCATTTTTCATCCGTTAAACCCTAGAGGTTCAACCAAATTAAATTGCCAGACAATTTACTTTCATTCAATTTTATAAAATTAAATTGTCGGATTATTTCATTTTAGTAGATTCGACTGACGGGGGTTGCGTCTACGTCGAGTCTGATGAGACGTATGAAAATCAAGTTAGAGACGATGTTGCAGTTGAAATTCAATTACGTTTTCTTTAATGCTTTTTCGTCTGAACCTAGAGTTTACCGATATTAAAGCTTACGTGAGTTTGTTTTGCATGCAAATATCTCTTATAAAAATGTTATATTAATGTCAGCAGCATTTATCAACAGCATCATTATTTTCCCATTCATCACCGTCTCATTCACAACTGTTGAATGAAACTCCACACAAAGCCTTGCCTAGCAACAGCCCGAGGAATAACTTCGAAGAAGAAAATACAGTAACTATTTACAGTAGAAATCCAATTTCAAATGCTTCAGTGTCCGCTCGCTATGACGTCACTCCCTTGGCTCAACACACAATCCGCTGCATCGCTTAACTCGCTTTTCCCAGAACGCAGTTATTATACGCTGTGGAAGTGTTATTCGATATCTCAACCAATAACGAGTTCCCATTCGCATCACTACAAGCTGTCGGTGGCATGAACTGGGAAATTATAAGTTTTTCCGCACAACTTTATAAGACTATCAGGGGAATGCGGAAATTAAAATTTTCTTCTCCGTAGTTAAGAGGTAATGATGTAGCTGACAGGTGACGGTGAAGTTTATTAAACGATGATGTTGAGGTTTTTTTTCTACCGTAATTATGTGTATTCATTGCCCGTGAAAACAGAAACGAAGATTTCGAAGTCGAAAAAAATATCATAAGAGAATCATCATTAATTAAGAGTCATGTATACTGTCGAGGAGCTCGTGGCTAAGTAATAACAAGCCGCACGGGTCGATCCATCAGGTTAAGCTATGCTTGCCGGGGTTGGTCAGTGAATGGGTTACCATCTTTACATACCGAGACTCCTCCGTGCCTTGGCAAGCACGTCTATTGTGGATCTTTGACAGTCGTTACGAGTCGTCAGAAGCCCGAAAGTCTGACAGCAGTCTTACCAAGGGGTATCGTATTACCCAGTTCCTGGGTTGTGGAGGTCAGATAGGCAGTCGCTTCATGTAAAATACTGGTATTCAGCTGCATCCGGTTAGACTGGAAGCCGACCCCAAGATAGTTGGGACAAAAGGCTAGAAAGATTGATTGATTGTAGACTGTCGAATCAAACTGACTAGACTAGACATTATGTATGTACAGCCTTTCAGTAAAAAAAAAACCTACTAGAAAAGACTTTTTATATTGAAAAAGGCTCACAGTCAAGTTAGGTTGCCTGCAAATAATTAGGTTATATTAGTATTTGTGCTTCCATTAAATACATTAAGATAAGTAATTTCGGCAAATATAATTACAAGAGAAGTTACGAAACACAGAACATTTACACGACTAATGATTATTACTGTGTAATTACTAACTTTTACGAAGTAAATATATCTGAATGAAAGGGCAAATTAGTTTGCAGGAATATTAGAAACATATATTATAATAACAGCAGTGATAGCCAAGTGGTGTGACCGTCGGACTGTCAAGTCACTGGTCTCGAGTTCGAACCTATGGCACGCACGTCTGACTTTTCGGAATTTCATGTGCGTATTGTATAATTATCACTTGCTTCAAAAACGGTGAAGAAAAACTTCGTGAGGAAATCGGCATGCCTGAGAGATATTAAATTTCTTGACGGTATATATTATGAAGACACGTCAGAGGCCCATGGGCGGGATAAACACTGACACCAGGTTAGTCACTCAAAAAAGAAAAAAAAAATGAGAATAATATTTCTGTATGGCTGATTAAAGTGTACTCACGTGATTGATATTCTTACTGAGCAGTAGCGGAATAAAAAGCTGAAGCATCTAAAGTTCACAGTTTTAATTACTTGTTTTAGACTTATATTTTTTCGACCACTACTTACTATAGCTCTTTTTCGTTCTGCAATATATTAATTTTACTTACGTTTGGTGAGGATCAAATCTCGCATCAGGTGGAGCTCGAGCTCCTATTAAGCACATGGTGGAGTCTGGTGGTGCGAGGACTCGGAGCTGCAATGCCGCTCTGGGATACCACCATCGTCGTTCTTCTATTGCTACTGCCACCTGATGACAATAAACAGACAATAAGTGCTTCTGAGAGCAGTGGTAACGGCGCCGACTTACGAGTTGTGGGTTCGCAGGCGCTTTACTTTGTGTAAATAATTTCATCACCATTGCTCTCAAAACGGTGAAGGAAAACATCGTGAGGAAAACGGCATGTCTTAGAACCAAAAATTCGAAGATATGAGACATCTACCAATCCGCACTGGGCCCGCGTGGTAGATTACAGCCCACTTCCTCTCACAGAAAGGAGGCCTGTGTCCCAGCAGTGGGAACATTTAGGCTGATGATGATGAAGTGCTTCTGAATGCAATACTAATAAAGCTAATATAATGTACCATATCGAAGGAGAAGAAGTAACTATATCAGTTTTAAGAATCTTAATTTTACATGAAAAATATGTTGATATTATACGTAATGTACAATGACAGGCTGAGAAAAATAGGAAATATTTTGCACCAACCCTAAATAACAAGGCATGTAGAAGAAGAGTACATACTACAAAAGTTATTCATAGAAATAGACTAGAACTAGATAATTGAGCCGCTAGTGTTATTCATCACACCAATTCGTAGGTTACAATCTAAAAGCACCCAACTCTTACTACAAAACAACAAAAGCTTTAAACGTTTTTCGGGTGTAGACCTCACACGCACAAACCTATCGCCGAAAGTTACTGTAGCAATAAATTTAATGTCCAAGACCCAGTTAACACTACCCAACACGTATATACGCATTCGAGCGATATCGGGGTACACTGGAAATTACAGGCGTTCTTGATTGCGTCCTTTAACAGACAACGAATTGCCTTTCATTAGGGGTCGTTGATTAAACGCTGTGTTATTACTGGACGTTATGTTATAACTGTGATCAGGGAGCGACGGGTAATATGGAAAGAACGTGAATGATTTTATTTTAATAGAATTTGTGTGTATGATTTGATTTATCTTGAAAAAAATCATAAAGTCATGTATGAAGGTACACAAAGGAAAAATAAGCGATCATGGCAGATTTTTGTTTTTTTAAACGTTTGTAAAGAACTTTTAGTTTGCTATTCTTTATAAGTAATGCGTTCAAAATGCAACTGACATGTAACAGTGTAAGCAGTAGCATTTGGAAAAAATATGAGGCTGTTTGCTACCTGTTAATATCCTTGACCTATGTCCACACACTAATACGCCACTTTTTGAGAGAAATTAAAAAAGGGTAGGTAGTGGAAAAACTTGCCTTTTATATTCCATAATTATGCACGTCAACATTTTGCCATTCCATTAAAAGTGTCCTATAAAAATAATTGGAGGGGGATCCATTAAAGAATTTTGTCACGAGTAAATGTTGACTAAGTGCACCGATGGGGACTATTAACGTTAATTAAAGTTCAGATGGCTACTTCCTTAAGGACTTTTAATTCTGCCTGCATGGTGATCAATTTCTAATACAAATGTAACAATTGTTTTATATATTAGATAGTTAAAAGTGTAAACCCGATATTTTATTAATTACAGCTCGTTATTAGCTTCAAAAACGGTGAAGAAAAACAATGTGAGGAAACCAGCATGCCTGAAAGATATATAGACTCGACGGCATGTGAAGTCAGCTCAGAGGCTTATGGGCGGTTTTAAAACTCTGTCACCAGGTCACTAACCAACGAAAAGAAGAAAAAGAAGATTCGGGGGTTGTTTCACAGGAATAAAACAGGTTCGAATTCCCTCAATAGCATGTTAATCTGAAAGATTCAAAGGTCTGGTGAATTAAAGTATTATTTCAATTAATTTCACTCGAGTTATTTTTTTTTTTTTCGTTTGTCTGTGGTAAAAATTGCCAAACATTTCCATACCCTTTTCTTTGGATAGTTACCAAGTCATTTAAAATGACCACTAGTTAAATGTCAAGTACATAATATAGAACATCAAACAAAGTAATTAAAGTCCAATAACTCCCATTTCCCCACATAATATCGTACATCCGTTAATTCTTTGTATCGTGTTGTACGAAAAGTTCAATTTAATTAAATTTGCCACCAAACAAAGGGTGTTGTGCACAAAAAGGGCTGTCACACGCACAACAGGATGTGACGTCCCGTGCAAAGAACGAGTGCCTACGCTTGTACGAATTAAAATATTTTACAGTTGTGCGGTTCTGTATATGTACATCAGTTACACTATACACGCCATTGTAGTGGCGAAAAAACTGAAAAGTAAAAATGTAGGAATACTGGGAATGAAGAACTTTTGTTGCAGTATACAACATTTGAAAAATTACCTACAAATTAAACGAACTTGATAAGTAAAGTATTATATTTTGTAACTAGCTTTTGCCCGCGGCTTCTCAGAAAGCCGCATGCAGATCAGAAATTATTCAATAGGGTAACTACCGGTATAAATAGTATCCTATGTCCTAACGCAGTTCATGGTTTACCCGTGTGCCAAATATCAGCCAAATCCGTTCAAACCGCTATGCCGTTTTCGCGTAAAACCGTAACAAACAAACAAACAAACTCACTTTCGCATTTATAATATTAGTTAGGAATTAAGAATAGGATTAGGATGAGGAAAACAAGTTTTATGCTGTCTGTACAAAATAATCTAGTATATGTAACTTGTGAAAGTAGTGAAAATACATACATAATTGATATGTGAAGATAATTGTTTAATTCATTTTATAGTTTTGATAGTTCAAAGTTTGAAAAAGATGAAACTTGAACATTCTTGAGCAGTTTTTTTCAATATTTTTTATAATTATAGGAGCTATTTCAGTTTAGCCTCACTTTTTATTATTCTTAATTTAATTGATATTTCAGATTTTCTTAACTATGGGTAATTATAAAATCAAGATCGACATTCATCTTGTTCGCGTGAATTTCGTTGAAAAAGCTAATTAATTTCTTGAAACTACTTTAACGTAATTTGGTACAATATTTTTATCGCGAAATAATTTGAGCTCAACTTTTAATTTAATTTAAGTGCCATCAGCAACCTAATTAAGTGCTTGAAATATTAAATAATTGATGAATTAATTTCTGAAGCTTGAAATATTAATTCATTCAAGTGTTTCTATTCAAAATTGGATATAATGTCTGAAAGATATAAAGCTTAGTACACTATTTAAAAATAATTTAAAAAATTAAAGACCTTTTAAAAATATGTGAAATAAATTACCTCGAGTGAGAACGAGGGCAGATACACAAAATCAACAATTTGCTAATTAAGCTTGGCAAACGGTATTTCAATTTCACGCCAATTGACTGATGAAAGGTTCATATACCCTGATTAATCATTATTATGAACCATGTAGGTTTATTGGGTAGTAATAATTTATTGAGTGACTACTCGACAATGTGGTCAGGATGTAAAAGATTAATAGAATTGTATATTTTGAGCGATTTTATTCGTTACTGAAATTGAGAGTTCCATTTTAGTAAACGTTTTTTAATCATTAATTCTTATAATTTCCCCGAATTCATAAAAGTTGACAATGAGCCCATTGTTTATCCAGTTATGAATGCTATTAGTTTTACAAGACATCATACTATTCTTACTGAGAACTTGGTTATAATATGCAATGCTTAGTAAGTTTCAGTATTCATGTTTCACAAATAATTGACGGCTATTGGTGCAGAGACCTTCAATGGAAGTGACCACAAACCAGCTAGAGTACTGTAGAATGTCCTTCAGACAGCTGGTTTGAGTGTCTAATGAAAATACCTGGCACATTGGCAAAGTGGAACAAGCTCAGTCTTAACTTAGGAGGGACTTAAGTCCAGTAAAGAACTTAGATAATAAATATTATTTATTTATTTTTATATAATTTATTTATTATTATATATATAAGTGATAAACATTTTTAAGGTTACCGTCACGAGCGCTAATAAGTATCCACTTAGCAAAATTAAAAAGCTATTTTCTCGTGGAATATTGACTGCAACTTTGAGATAAGGCCTATTTCATATTAATATGAGTTCCAAAATAAAACAACAATCAACACAAATGAAATGAAATGAAATTGTTTATTCTGTAAATAGGATATCGGAATCACTTTTACACGTCATATTAAAAAAAATGTTTAAAATAAGCTAGATGAGGTCGGCGTTTCCTAACTGACTACTCTGAGAAGAAAGGCCGAAACAAACTCAGAGGTCACAGTCTCTTTTAAAGTCCAGACATAATCTTGGTCAAGCCATATGAGAACCATGTAGATTAGTGTCTGAAATGGTCTTTTGAGGAAAGAACCACACAGATTTGAGTGGACCTGACCAGTCAGTGCAAGCATTTGTCAGTAATCGTGGAGCTCAACTCAGAACTTAAGGAGCTCAAATCGACGAACAATACCAAAGAAAGGACATTTGGGTACAGTAGGAGCAAATCACTTTTGCTAAGTGTATACATATTAGTGCTTGTGACTGTACTCATGAATCTGAACTACTTTTGATGCAGAACCAAGACTGAAAAGAAAAATAATTTTATTTTGCTGGTTTAATTATTGCATTTCCTCTGCACAGTCAGAGAAATTAATTATTATTATACATATTGACACCCTACGTCAATTTGCCAAATTGTAGAAACATACAACTTCTTCTTCTTCTTAGCGTGTCGATGGCAATTTAAATAGACTCGGCCCAGAATTCAGCCACGTGTTTGGCGCCATCACTAGCATCCATCAGTTCCTGTAACGTGCAGCTGACAGGACACGCAGGACACGACATTAAGTGTCCCGTTTCATACAACTGACAGAGAATAACAGTTGTGACACAATATTATGTGGTTATGATTTGAATAAGTATACTATTTAATTTGGTAGTCAATTTGCTTAGCAATCGATTTCCCTGCATGTATAAATCCTATGAGCAGTATATTTTGTATATATACATATTTTTGTAATCACGTTCTCGAAAACGGCTCTAACGATTTCGATGAAAGTTGCAATATAGGGGTTTACGGGGGCGAAAATTCGATCTAGGAAGGTCTCATATCTGGGAAAATTAGTTTTCTCCGTATTTTCACCCTAGCAGAGCTCATCCCAAAGTTTAGAGCAAGGAATCACTTCTTAGAATAATGACATGGAAGCATGGAATAAGTAAGTACCTACTGTCATGGCAGCATGGAATTAGTATGAGCTATCCTATACTATTAACGCAGTGTATAGAGTGCCGCGAGTTTCTTCTGGCACTCTAGTGTCACTGCCTCGGCCCGGCTAGGGTGCCGTGAGCGTTGCATTGTCACTGTCACTGTCACTTGTTATTTAGGTTAGGTTAGGTTAGAACTGTGACCACACAACGCACGAGCCGAGCGAGCGTAGCGAGCGGTGCCGCGGCAGCGGCCGGCGAAGTGCCAGGGTCCGTTTAGGCACAAGAGAATGTAATGTTTTGGGAATGTGGTGTTTTACAGCGATCTAACCTCGACAATCAAACAAAATACCAAGTGACGTGACTTAGTGACAGTGACAATGACAATCCAATGCTTGCGGCACTTTAGCCGGGCCGAGGCGGTGTTACTAGAGTGCCTGTAGTGGCACTTTATCCGATAGGGATAGAGTGCCAATGGTGGCACTCTATACACTGCCTTCTATTAATGAACATTATATTTTTTCACCCGAGTAGAGCTTGGTCGAGGTATTCTAATATAAAATGAGAAACAACTGATTAAGTAGCAACATATTTTTGTTTTAAAAATTAACACGGTCACACAACTTGCAGAGTAATCATACAAGTGCAAAAGTTTTTTATCCTCGATTTTGTAAGGACCGACTTACCTACGTTTGTTTAAACTAAATAAAGCTTAAAGTAGAACAAACAAAGTATGTTAATTCGGCTTAGCACGACGTGTATCTGAATCTATTAACTAGAAACACGTTTGTTTGTTCGGGGAAATAGAAATGGGGATTCGGACATTTTGATGTACGTAAGTGCAAAAAAAAATCTGGTTCGTGGTTACTAGCTTTAGGTCGTGACTTTGCATACATACGGCATGCTATGTCCATTTGAGCCAATCAGGCGCAAAACCCGGCCCCTGATTGGCTCAATCAGGGCATTGGGCCCAATCAGGGGCCGGGTTTTAATAATGATTTCTTTGTGCCACTAAGAAATGTCTTTCAAATAAAATCTTAGTTTCTTGCACTAAGTCACTCACGAAATGATTTTTATAAACAGTGTAGGTATACAATATTCTGATAACAGCATTTAAAAACTATTCCTCTTGTTTTATTTTTCTTGGAAAACGGTAAGATCAGAAAACGAAAGCATAGCTCAGCAAACGATTAATGCAGATGTAGTACACATCGAAACATACCTCTCGAAGAAAGAAAGACGAAAACAAATTGCGCACCAATAGAAATAACATACCCTCGTGGACTTACTGGTAGGACTCGAAATTAGGTCCACGAGAAACCACCTCAAAATACGACCTGCTACAGCTGGGTAGGTACTATTGGGTACGCTGATGACAGCACAGTCTCAGAAAGATATCTGTCCAGTGCAAGAGCCAGCAGAGAGGAAACAGCTACTCTAAGAGAGGCCATGGTGGAGCGAATTAACTTGACCCCCAAATCTCATTACCCAGTGGGTCGACGACAATCTGGTCAAGTTCTACGCTCAGAAAACACAAGCCAGTCTTTTCACTGCTAATAGGATTCAGTTCCAAGTATTTTCCTAGATTCCGAGGTGGATCTGTACCAGTTACCGAATGTCTGGAGCTTTTGGGCACGGAGTTGATGTCAGATCTCAACTTCGGCTCAACCAACGACTCAAAAACACAGACTGCAGCCAAAAAGCTGGGTATCCGTAAACACTTTTCATGAAGTATGTTTTGACTGCTTTTTTTTACCCATCAATATGGGTAAAATGTCTTACCTCGCAATCTTTACGTAATGTCAGACTATTTATTTTTATATTTACTTAGTCGGTTGCTAGGCCACGGATCTTACGGTCACATCCTGACGCGAGTTTAACATTTTATACACATCCCAAAAAAAGTGCACAACGCCGCTAAAGAAGTTTTCACTTCAAAAACAAATACACAACCGAAATATTACTTTCCTTTACTCTTAAGATTCATTAAATGTGTAGGTAAATCAGTCCAAAATAATCGCAAAATGCGACTAAAAAGACCTAGTTACCTCTTTATGCAGCAGTCGTACGTGGAAACTAGCGACGTCACTGACTGGCTCCCCGGCTTCTGTGACGTAATAGACGAGCAGCGAACTGACAGGCGCCATGTCTGCAGTCACTGGGAATCTGGAAAAGAGCAGTTCTTTTAGAACGACGTAACTTAATAGATTGGGACACTCTAAACAGTAGTGGATTAGTTAGGTGAACGAAAATCTGTTTAACTACATAATAACAAAGACATACTTAATTTGTTACAGCATATAATGACTTAAGCCTGATTTACACGGTGCAACTTAATTACCTGTGGCAGACCTTATCTTGAAGCTGCAATAAAAGTGGCACTGTATAAAAAGTATTTAGATGCTAGTACTCAAGTCATTTGTTCAATTTTGTTGTATGCCACAGGCAAGAAACTTGCATCGTGTAATTGGGGCTTTAGACTGTTGTCTAAACTGCTTTTTTTATGTTTCCCCACGCTAGGAATTTCCCCTTTTTGCGGATGCGTTAAAAACATTTAAGCTCACATACACAAACAGCCAGACCCGGAACAACTTCTTGTAGGTCATTCAAATATTTGTTCCACGCGGGAATCGAAACCGCGACACGCAGCGCAGCAGCGCTTAACCACTGCGCCAACCGTGCCGTCAAACTCTGTCTCTTGTCTTGTCGTGTGAAAGTTTGATGCAAGACTTCCCTAATTTTGTCGAATAGTATCATACTTTAAGAGTCTCTACATCCATTCAAAAATCACTATAAACTATCGATTAATTTTATTTTCTTTGACTTAGTGATAAAAATTTTAGTAGCAATAAAATACCATGACTTTGTTACATACTCGTAGGTACTATGAGAAATATAAGTAATAAAACTTATCGCCACAAACTTAGTGTCTGCAGAAGCAACTTCTAAAGTTACAAAGTAGACACTAAATCACACTTGCCACATTGTGTTGAAGTAAAAAACATTCAAAATTCAACATTAAAGCAGTTCTGGGTCAATAAAGTACACCTGCGTGCAATATATCATTGCTCCTAAGGCTATACGGCTTCGCAGAAAAGTCTTATGATTGTTTTTTCACGGGCGTTTTTCGTGGAAACGCTGTTAGTGCGATATTTATATGTAGGTAGGTAATTCAGTTTCCTCTCTACCCTACTGACTTCACCTCAATAATAGTTGGTTTGCGTTTCCATAGCACCGGGAGAGTAATTCCTTATCGTATGTTAGAGTTTTACGTTTGTTTTCTTTGGTTTCTGTGTGGTTTATCTTCAAAAATTGCTTTTTATTATTGTGATAATGATAACTGAAAATTGTTGCTGTTATTTCTTTGTTAAACCATTTTAAAAGGATGTTACATATATTGTGGTTTGACGATAAATAAAACTGTAGGTAATAACGGCGCAGATGGGAATTTAAAATATGGTAGGACATAAATATGCAATATTAAATGGCAATGTTTTAAAAGAGCTGGTGCTATCTAGTATATAATGCAGCTAGAATTACGGGTATGAAATTAAATTGAATTTTTGTTTTTTATGTCAGTCGTTGGTACTTTATTGGCATTGTATAAGAAATAAAAACTGGTTCTACAATTTTCTGGCCAATGTGAATAGAGAACAATCACCAACGAACTTAGTTTTTCTTTTATGAAAATAAATGAACTTGATTCGAACTCACGATCAAATAACGGCAGCACCAAGCGAAAAGCAGAACTAAATATTCTCTTGACGTTTTTATCGACTCCGAAGCGGTTATGTAAACGAAACAAATGCCGGGTACGTGTACTCCGGCCTGGCTATAAACGAAAGGCGTACGAAATGCCTTTGTTTCCCCGATCTTACTTGTCGGACCCAACATACACAAATCAAAAATTTCTGCCGACAATACCAATATTTGTCGCGATAAATCTTAGCCTGTTTTTCCCAACGATAGAATGTTCCAGTATTAGAGTTGTTTGGTCCACGGGATGTTTATTGGTCGATTGGTTTTATGCGATGTCCATTCATAACTTGGTAGTTGACCTAAAAGCATTTAGTGCTAAGACTAACGAATTTATGGGTTGATGTCGTGATGTCTAGACCCATTGCGGGCTACGTTTATTACCCTTTGTCTGGTAGGTACAAGGTCTTTGTATTAGATTAAGATGATATTTCTTTTTATAGAGACAAGGTGATCAAATAAATAAAAACCCTTTTATTTCTTACAAACAAAAAAGTAAATAACAGTGAATTGACTATGTCTAATGTTTATATAAAACCTATGATTATTATCTATTCTATGTATTGAACTATCTTTGATTTTTGTGTAAAATTTTTATCCAGTTAATAATAAGTATTTGTATTTTTATTTTTGTCTTTTTATTATTAATTAATGAGACAAGGTTAACACTCTCACCGCCACGTATATTTGCAGCTTCTTATGTTTCTATAAAATAAACAAAAATAACAAAAATTTTTTTTTTTTGGAATTTATACCAAATGCTTAATGCATTTGGTTTAATTTGTATTTTAAATGCAGCAAATAGAATAGAGCAGTTCCTTATTTGCACAAAAAGTAGGTACACGTTACAGATGTTAAGCAAACAGCTATAATAATAAAGACTTAAGTTTTATCAATATTTAATAGTGATACATTCAATCAAATCAATACAAGTTTACCATGTTAAGATGAAATTCAGTAAATAATTTGAACTCACACCGACACGAAAATCGATTAAAATTTAAACTAAAAAAATATATAAAGAAAAAAGATAATATTTATTGTGTTTGTTTGTAACGCTTTTACGATAAAACAGCTGAACGGATTTAGATGAAATTTGACACATGGGTAGACCGTGACCTGAGTTAGAACATAGGTTACTATTTATCCCGATATTCTTACTGGATCGAGACTTATGCGGGTGAAACCGCGAAGCGCAGCTAGTTTATAATATGTATAGAAGATCGTTAATTTTACTAATAAAGATTTTAATTAAATGTTCCTTTTAATTAATCGCACCAAGTGTGTCGTCCATTTGTTTTTATCCCAAACCTCAAGTGCATAACGACATAAATTCGTTTCGATACACAATACACGCAACGGACATTTAAAACCGTTGTTTTTTCAATAAGCGAACAATCGAACAATTTGCTGTTATAAATTGCTTTTGATACCCTTTGATCCGGACATTTTCTTTCAATTTATTTGGAAGCTCGATTCAGTCTCGTTCATGTATTAAATTTTAAATTGGGAGTGAATTGAGTAAATCCATTCTAGGCATGACGTGTGATCATTATTCTGCAGTTGATTTCGTAGTTCGATGGTTTAATCGTATGTAAATTTCAGTCATTACTACCGTTATAAAGTGAAGTATGTACTTATTTATGACAAGCTACCCAATTTTTTTCCCGTAGTTTTATTAAGATTCAGGCCTGACATTGCGCAAAGCCATTATAAAATACAATAGACGTAGATAATATTTAATAACCTATTCCGCATAATGCTAGCCACACACGTAACGATTTGCTTGCGCAAATTTAGGTTTGCGCAAGCAAATCGTTACGTGTGTGGGTGAAATTTGCGCAAACTTCTTTGAAAAAATGTCAAGTTAGATTTGCGCAAGCCTAAGTTTGCGCAAGCAAATCGTTACGTGTATGGCTGGCATAAGTATTCTTAAAGAGTCATAAAAAACCCTGTAAAAAATCAACACGTGTTTCACCTCTCAACGAGGCATCCTCAGGATAACGATTGACATCTCACGAACCCGAACACGGTGTGTTGCCACGCTGAACGCCGGACGCTTTCTTTGCGCCCGGCGCTTGGCGTGGTCGAGGGTCGATTTCTTGCAGGTTTTTTTATGACTCTTTAGGAATACTTAAGAAGAATAGGTTACTAAATATATCTACGTCTACTGTATTTCGTAGTTTTCTTTTTATCTTCTTCTTTTCGTGTGGTTAGTGACTAACCTGGTGTCAGAGTTTTAAAGCCGCCCATGGGCCTCTGACTTGACAGTCAGACGGTTTATAAATACTTATGCACAAGATAATTATTTTTCTTTATATAATTATACAATACGCACAAGACATGAATCCGAAAAGTCAGAGGTGCGTGCCTTGGGTTTGAACTCAAGAGCAATGACTTGGCAGTCAGACGGTTACACCACTAGGCTATCACTGCTATAACATCTATATCTATACATATAATAAAATTGTAGAAAAGTGGTGTCTGTACAATGGAAATATATGAAAAAAAAATAGCAGGGGTTGTTATTATATCGATGCTGAACCCGAGATTGTAATTAAATATTTTTTTGTCTGTTTGTCTGTTTGTCTGTTTGTCGGTTTGTCGGTTTGTCTGTTTGTCTGTGTGTTTGTGCACGCTAATATCAGAAACGGCTTATTCGATTTAGATGCGGTTTTCACTAATATATTGTAGTAAGCTTCACTTAACATTTAGTGTTTATTTCATGTCAATCGGTTCATAAATAAAAAAGTTATGTCAATTTAAAGAATCACATCGAACATTTGTTATAGGTTAGGCATTTCTTTCCTTGATTTTCGGTATACTTATCTTAATTTTTATTTAGGGTTTGTATATAAATATTATAAGTATTTGGTATAGGTTAGGCATTTCTTTTCTTGATTTTCTTTATTAAGTATAAGTTTATTAGCTCAGGTTAGTAATTAATTCTTCTAGCAATTCTTTTGTTTTATAAAGTTAGTACCTACGTTTGGTTTACACGTCTTAACACTTATTACGTAAACTGTGATAATTTTAGACTGTATAATAATCTGTAGGTATTTATAGTTTAATTGTTTACGATAGTTCGTGTTTACTAAATAACTGTGTGTTAAGTAGTAAGTACTATTTTATTGTAAGAAATGCCTCGAAGAAGATCCAACCTCTCCCAATGTAGCAGAAATGCTAAAAGGATGAGATTAGTTCGATCACAGGAATCTGAGGAAGGTCGTGAGGCAAGGCTCTCTGCAACTCGGGAACATCAGGCTAGGTTTCGTGCTGCAGAAACTTCGACTCAGCGGGAATCTCGACTGAGTTCAAATCGTTCTCGAATGGTCGAGGTCGCGAAATTTTTTTTTCATACTAATGGGGTCAAGTCATGAAAAAGGTTGAAAAACACTGCCCTACATTAATCCTACTAATATTATAAATGCGAAAGTTTGTGAGGATGGATGGATGGATGGATGTTTGTTACTCTTTCACACAAAAACTACTGTACGGATTTTGATGAAACTTTACAATAATGTAGCTTATACATCAGAATAACACATAATTGCTACAATTTATAAAGATTTTATGTGATTTGGCCATAATATAACGATAAGTATCAAGTAAGTCGGAAAAATTCCTGCCCTCTGAGATCTATCTTTGCGTGCGCTGCCTTTTTTTTTTTTTTTTTTGGGTGGTTAATCATCCAATGACTTCTCCCGCTCTGGGCGGAGCGGAAGGGCGTGTCAGACTCTTACTGACTAAAACCCACACGTGTTCCTTCGATCCTTGATATCTCTTTGAGGCGCGCGTGGAACACGATGCGCCGTCGACCCGGGCCTGGTCCTTATCGGACGGCGAGCTGCCCGTTGCTCTCCGTCCGCAGGCCCGCGCCTACGGTGCGGTGGCCGGAAATCGGCTATCAATTCCCGACGCCCGGGACGTCTCCTACGGCGGCGGCGGCTAGGGCTGGTAGGGCGCGGCCTTTGCCACTCCCTCGCGCACTCCACCTGCTCCTTCGCGAGCATTACTGCTTTGCAGAAGGAGGTGACGGCTTGCCATGCCCTCTCGCTCCGCACCATGGCCTGAACCAGGGCCGTACGCGAGAGGCCACCGCCGCCGATCACCTCCACGAGGACACGGCGGTGGTCCACCCAAGCCGGGCAGACCTCCACCGTATGCTGCGTGCGCTGCCTTAACCGTTAGAGTTACATAAAGAAAATGTATTGTGGGATTGTTTGTCTTAAAGAGTTCTAAATAAAAGTCCGCGACAGCATCTATCTACCTTTTATGTGGAAGCCTTTATAACCAAAATAGTGAGCAATAAATACAGTTAAATTGAATACCTACTTTTTTTACATTGCATATTTTAGAGTATTTAGTTAATTCTTATCAAAATAAATACCTTCATCGCTTTTGGTATTTAATGTAGATAAAGTTTGTCTTTTACACTAAGTAATTTGGACAAATAGTTAGAACGATAAGAATGACCTGCGATATTGAGTCGACGGCGCACAGAACGAGGGTGGAGGGGCGGGCCAGCCAGGGGATGACGCGCCAGAGCGCCGAGTGGAAGCTATTGCTTAATAATTATGTTCGAGAAATAACGTAAATAACGCAATTAATTGTTGAACTGTCAAAATGAAACCCATTGCTATTGTAAGTGCTACGCAATTACCCCGCTGATTTAGGACATGTTACACGTTCCTGTGGGATAATTTCCGACATCCACGCGGGCGAAGCCGCGGGCAGAAGCTAGTAATATATAAATATATATTTATGAACCGCTGCAATAATTAATGTCTACAGCCCACTGCAAATCCGTTAATTCTGTGTCTGCTCATTGTTTTATCACCAACAATGTTGATCCTTTCATTTCTTGAGCCAAACAACAAAAATCCTGTCACACCTCAGTCTCGTCTATGTCAAGCTAGGATAACTGAGCACAGAGCTCAGCTTAACCCATAAAGGAACAGGGCTTTAAGTTACACAATATTCCAGACCATAGTAAAACCTGGCTATCTATGCCTTACATAGTTACGACGTCAAGAACCCGTTTATAGCCTGTTCCTCCTATAAATGTCGTAACTTCATCATATCTGAATTATAAGACAGATAACGTCAGGGCGAAGTGACCCTATTAATTTTACTGGGTGATATAAATCAAGTAATAAATCTTTCAGGAATTCTTGTACTTGGATTAGGAAGGAATTTTTTTTGGTCCTCACCTACTGTAGATAATATATTTTTATATCTGTATCTTCAAATTATATTTTTTGACATACGGACTTGTGTTTTTAAAAGATGATAAACTGGTTTGAGTAAAAATCATCATCATTATTTCAGCCGAACGACGTCCACTACTGGACATAGGCCTCCCCCAAACACCGGCACCTCGACCGGTTATATGTTTCTCGCATCCAGCGGATTCCTGAAGGCTCCACCAGGTCATCGGTCCACCTTGTAGGAGGCCTTCCAATACTTTGTCCAGAGAAACGAGGACGCCACAAAAAAAAAATTGCGCGGTCGGAGTAAAAACACAGCACTTAAATAGACCTTTGATGAAACCTATACTGCTTTCTAAAACCTGTGTGGGTTTTTTTTAGTTGGTTTAATGATTCTCAGTGGTTCAATCAAAAATGATCAAGATCCTGACGGACAGAACATATCATACATTTTTTAAATGTGCTTCAAACGACGCATGATGTGATTTCACGGGCGCACACAGCATTTTCGCACATAGTAAAAATTTTCTGCCCTGAAAAACAAGGACTATTTACGTTTGCAGCGAGTATACGCACGCCTACAGCGCGTAAAATAAGTCGTCGCGTCGGCGTCGTGTGCATAGGCTGATCTACTAGCCTGGTTGAGAAAAACTTGGTCCAAGAATAGATCCTTGCGGCAAACCTTCATTATCAGACACCTATTTTCCAAGTATTCGTTTATTCTTTCAACACAATAGCTAAACTAAGGTATGGCTAATCCAGAAATATAATAATTTGCTGGAACAAGTAATTCATAAGCTTAATGTATTTTATTCGAGTATTATAAAGATTTTAATGTCTTCATTATATTTAGGATACTAGATTAAGTACGCCATTCTTTTCTACGCTTTATCGCGTTTCCTTCGTAATGCTCCATACATGTTTATTCATTTGATGCTAATGTTCTTTAATGTGTCCTGGATACTGGTGTATATTGAAATTCATATTTCAAAGGATTTTCTTCTTTGTGTACTGATGTGTTTTGTGTTCTTATAGAATCAGCTGGAGCCTGGGATGTATTTTTGAGAGTATTATTTTGAACACATATTTTGAGGTAATTTATCGAGTTCACCTTTAGTTAGTTTACTTTATTATAAACAAGGAGTTTCTCTGCATTATCTTATATAATTTATGTTCCGTGTTATCTTTATCACTGTTATATTTAAGGCTCGCGAAGCGCCGCGACTCTGGCAGAACAATTCTATGAAGACTTCACGGAAATTGTTCTACCGCTGTCGTGTCTCGCCTGTCTGCGGGAGCCTTTATAAATTGTTTCTTTAGGTAGGTCTGTCTAGCATTCTACGATATCCATGCTTATTTTTGAAGCCTACACTGAAAAAATGTTCACTCACTTTTACTAGATACTTTATAATAGATAAACTACTTCTTGAATTATATTCTTATTCAAGAAGAAGTTTCGTGTGTTTGATCTCTTGATCAAGCACGCAGCTCATAAATCAATCACACATACAACTCAGAACACAATCATATACGCAACTCACAACAGAATCATACACACATCTAAACACACAGATCAGAACTTCATTACCGATAAGAATAAAATTTACAACATTTCTTAATTAAGAAATGTATGTGTATTCCAGGAATGAAATCCCAGCAAGACAAAATACCGATATCAATTTAGAAACCACTTGTATGTAAACTTAAACAATCAAGTTTGTCACAGCAAGGTGACATTATTCAATGTTCTGAACCCATCGGAACTTATGCTATTACCGCCGGGATACGGGCCACCGCGTCCGTTTAACTTAAATTAATTTTAAACTTCCAACCCTATTATCAGCTCGTAAACAAGTATTGATGTTGTACCTATAATAAATGAATTTAATCACGTATTTATTCTAAGCAAAACAGGTAAAGTGAATACTGCTGAAAAGATTTTTCCTTAATTGCCTTATTAGCTTGGTCAAACGCTCGCGACAAATCGTCAATAACTTTCAGTGGCATATAAAGATGAAAGTTTCAAGAAAGTTGCGTTTCATAAAACCTGCTTCCTCTGTAAACATTTCTTTTTCCTTTCTTCTTATTTCTTTAGGTACTTTAAAGGTTTACCCTGTGTCTGTCTATAGAGTGTGTCAGACACCTACATTGGCTTGTATAAGCATCAGTTCCTCAGCATTACACATCATTTTCATGTGTTACATGACATTTACGTACTTAAAATCCTTTAAAAATATAACACATTCACTGTGTTTTCTAAAAACCCATTCCGTTTTTGCATAAATACACCAACACGTACGTTCTTTAATAAATCTGACATAATTCAAGATATGTGTGCTACAGGGTGCTATACATCACCTAAAATGTCAGCCAGCTGGATTATTATTGCATTTTTAACTGATCTACTCTGTGGGATTGGAGTTTTTTGGTCAAACAGATAATGTTTCGGTGTAATGGAGTTGGAAACTAGAGAAGTTTTTATGACTGTGTTTTAATCATATGGTTTGCTGGCAACCTTTTTTTTCTATGAATCAAAATATTTATTAGATACCTAAAGTACTGGTAATCATCAAACCGATAGTTTTTGGCTTAAAAGATCGAATTTTAAGTACATATCTAGAGAGAAAAAAAGAAAAAATACTTTGGGTATACAGGAAATACAGACAATAAAAAGGAACATAAAATTAACAAAATCATGAAATCTAAAAGAGACCTGTACGAAACCAAAAAAGCACATACCTCAACATAATGCTGCTATATTTTAAAAACAAATATAGCATTCTGATAGGGCCCGGTGTGATGCAATGGACACAACTATGATGACATGGTCGGTATTAACAAAATGTGAAACTTTAATCTGAAGATGGAAAAAGTTCTAAGGTTCATCCTCTACGTATTCAAATTGAAGATAAACTGCACTATTCTTGTGCATTTTTATAGTTATTTACATAACGTTTTTAAGAAGTTACTCATGGAAGTGTGAAGCGGAAAGAGAAAGAGGTCAACGAAAAAAGCCAACATTTTATCTACGTATGAATTTCTAGCGGTAGTAAATAAAACTAGGTCGTAGTAAAATAAAAGCACATCTACGTTATAATTTAGACATCAATCTGAACATCGCAGTTTCTGAATCCAGCCCAAGCTTTTAAACTGATTGGTAGTTCCAAAAAGCATCGTAGAGAAAATATCTATTTTCTCCTCGTGTAATTTTACGGACGCTTTTCTAGGTCTACGTAGTTATGGCTTCTAAAATGTCTCTCTGAAATTATACCTACTTGAAGTTCGATTTTCAGTTGACCTTAATTTTTATTATGATTTTGTTTGGGATTGTTTTACGATTGAATCCGTCCTATTATATCACTACCATACTAATCTCTTTGTCTATAGGTACCAAAGTCCAGAGGTATTGCTGCTTTTGCTCTTTTTCTTCATTCGTATCAGTACCAACTAAGAGCTTTGGATATGATAATAGTATGTAATGCTAAAAAAAACAATTTTGACACTTGAAACTTGAGACATTGAAAACCGTTACAGTATTTCTTTCCAAAAGTGAGGTGTCCTGTGACACCCGGTTGAAACGAAGTTCTTTTCTACCTATTAATACGGAACCATCTAGTATAAGTTTTTAAAAGCTATGCACTTATACTAGATGGCTCTGTATTAAAAAATCAAAAACTTTTGACACTTGAAACTTAAGACCTAGAGACTGAATTTTTCGGGCATTACGCTTTTTCGTAACCTGTCGATTTCTACCAATCAACTCCTACCACAAGCCGCATCAAAGAACTTCGTTCCATAGTAGCTTACTTAATAGTCAGTTAGCAAGTTAGTATCTTACTGCTCCAGAGTGTACCAAGCGTAATTCGTATTCAAATCTCGCTTGGAATTCATTTAATTACCTTATCTATTATTATTACTTCCTATATTTCTTTTTAAATACAATGTTTTGTGTGTTTACATTTAAAATATTTTCATAAAAAACATTTTTTTAAACCCATGTATTTTCTGGTGTACAATAAAGTATATATAAATAATAATTATGTATTATAAAAATAATTGCTTCTGCCTGAGACAGCATTTAGTTTTGTTTTAAATCAGTCCCTATCAATACGTTTATACGCGGATAAAAATCTAGGAAATCTCTTTTGATTAACAAAATAACTCAACACAATTCTACCATACCAAAACACTCTCTCAACATTACACCACAAACTAAATTCGCCATTATTCTAATAAATCACCCACCGTACACAGGGTATAGATTTTCAATTAATAAAGCTCAGTGTTGTGCCGCGACAACGCAACAATCAATGTCATGTTACCGGTATTCGCTCGGATACGCAACATGTCGCCTAGAGTTCCGTTACAAGTTGTAGTGTTGTCAACAAATGATCTGTTGATGTTATAAATGTGTAAATAGGTTTAGTTTGATACGATTTGGAGGTGAAAGAATATAATGATATTTTCATTGAATCATTATGGAATAATTTAATTTAATATACATTGTCAAACTTATTACATTGAGAGGGCTTTGGCTACTCTGTTTGTGTGTATTTTATGTCATTTTTGTAATATGCGTTTTGTTTGGCACATTTATATATAGCGACAGACCGACAGAACATACGGCATGCAGGACACATACACACATACACACAATGGACCAGATGGACTAGAAAAAAAGAAAGAAACTAAAAAAAATAAAAATAAAAATGAAAAAAGAGAGAAAAAAATTGATGATAGGTGAATATGTGCAAAATAAACAATTTTTCTTTCTTAATCTTATTTTCACTGACAGAATTTTCACGCACAACCTAAACCGCTGGATTTATTAAGAACCAACTATTTTTTCTCAAGATCGCGTGGAAGTATCAAGTTGAAATTAATATCAAATAGGTAGATCTACGGTCTCTTGCAGCTCTAAAAAATTAAGTTTAAAAAACTGAAACCAGAGTTTAGAAAAACAAAATTATCCAAAAATATTTCAGACAGAAATCAAGACATTGCATGGTACAAAAAAGGGCAAGGTAAAGCCGTGGTCGCATGCCATCGTGTCAGGCATGATACTTTTTAGATAATTTTATTTTTCCGTAGTCAGGTTACAGTTTTTTCAACTTTATTTTTTATATAAATTCCATTCTGTAAGTTTAGAACGTGAAGAGCTATTGTAGGAATTTCTCAATAGCAGCCCGGAGTTTTAATTTGTGCCCTGAGGTTGTGAAAATATTTAATATAAAACATAACAAACAAAATAAGTATGAAGAATACCTACAGGCTGTATTTGGAATTATCATAACAAGGTACTTGAATAATGATTCAAAACTTTGCGTGACCTTGTCTTAACCTTGCCGAACTTTATTTTCTAATAAACCAATCCCTGGAAGCTACCTGAACTTTGACCTACGCAAAGTTAAAAACTGCTTATGAAAGTTTCAGGAGTTACTTAGAAATGTTTTCTTTTTTCAAATTCTAACTTCGTAATTGTACACCTTTATTTTCTTAGTTGTAAGCCCACACAAGGCCGCTTTTTCCACAGGGCACGTTAAAAAAAACGCGCTTTTGGATTCTCAACGCTCGGCTCAACGCCGCTGCCGTGAGTAGAATTTCTAGACTGTGGTAAAAAAAGCACCCCAAACGTGAACGACATGCAGTGAATGATAGGCTCAGAATTGGATACGGGTTGAAAAAGTTATACATCTCTCATCCGACAATACAAGAATTGTCGGCTTATGATGAAAGAAAAAAAAATCAGCAAGGTTTGGTAACAGGGCTGACTACCCTAATACTCTGAGTGCGCCAGACGTAATCAAGTGTCGTGACGCGTGTAACTCCTAAACTCTTTTATCATGAGATGAAAAGGTACGTTTACTTGTATTGGCTTTATTGCTCGCGAGGCTCTATTACCAAAACGACCTTTACGTATTCGACTCTTGACCTGTGTGGGATGGTATAATGTACTCGTATCAGAATTGTCACTTTGACCTTAAATACTGAACGCATATTTTTTGTATTTTGTTTGTAAGTATAATTTATAATGTCACAGAAAAAATCTAGACTTTTATGTCTTTTTTTCTCGCATAAACGACGATAACATCTAAATAGAACCAGACTAATTTAAATACATATTTCAGTACACGGCAATCAGCTTTAATTTTTATGTAAATTTTAACAACCTGAAAGCGTAGGTACATAGGAAAATTGGTACAATGTCGGAGTGACCCCAGAGGCTCATTCATCAAAACAGGCATAATCTTGTTTCCATCCCAACACGGACACATTGAACGATATTTTTTATTCATTCATTCATTCATTCGTTCGTTCGCTTTTATTTTGTAGATCACCAAAACATTCATTTATTTCCGCGCGCTTTGAGTGAATTGTTCGAAAAGCTTTGCCTGTATATTTATATTATGACGTATTAAGTTATTAAGTAGGCTTTTGTTACCGGGAAATGTTTTTACAGCATAAAATGTATTAATGCACGTGAAAATTGGTAACAATACAGGCCCTCTTTTATGATATGTATGACCTATTGTTATTTGAGTGTGTGAGTTGACAGGTGCTATGTATTTATTCATATTGACAGCTTTTATTTTCATCGTGTACGCACCTGAATTAACGCGTTCTGAATTATTTATTACACGATATTATTTATGTACTCGTATGTTGGTATCTCTATTGAGTGATGTGGACCCTGATTAGACCATCATCAAAGTTCCTGTTCCATTATTCAAAATTGATCCTAATTCGTCTGATAAGTAGCTTTCTACTCTGTGGTCTTTGTACCCTGAGTTCTTTGTACCCTGTATCCTTTGTACCCTGTGTCTTTCGTACCCTGTGTTCTTTGTACCCTGTATTCTTTGTACCCTGTGTTCTTTGTACCCTGTATTCTTTGTACCCTGTGTTCTTTGTACCCTCTGTTCTTGGTACCCTGTATTCTTTGTACGCTGTGTTATTTGCCAAGTCCCAGGCTCTGCCAAGTTACATGAAAAAGTGCACCAAATAGTCTGTAATTACTTTTTATATTATTATTTAAATAATATGGATGAACACTACGTTCATCCATATTATTTTCAAAGAACACAGAACTTTTAAAAGAATTGCATGAACTGGCACAAAAGACCCGTATTCAAATAAAACCTTATTTCGCTTTTAGCTACTTAAAAAAATGGGGTCAGTATTTAAATATCCTGCCCGGGCGATTCCCAAAATGCATATAAATCACGTAGAATAACCGTCTCTTCTCTCGGACGCTGTTTTTATTGTATTTCTAATTCCATTACACGGAAAACACTGTGTTTATTTCTCGAGACGGTTTGTTTTAAAATGTTTAAATCAATTGGACACGGTGTCTGCACAGTGTGATAGATGGTAAACGGGGCTTCATTTCTTGAACACGTTGAAAGTACTTTAAAATAAAAATGAGCAAGTAATATTTTGAAATAAGATAATGTCGCTGAAAACCAACGCCGGGGCTCAATCTCCTTAGGGTCGCAGCATTATGCTGAGCGATGGCCATTTTGTGTCCATTGATTTCAGTATTACTGATGATTTTGAATTCAATATTACTAACCATTTTCATTTTTGTTTATACGTAGGATTAGTGGCTCCTAAATGAACAATTTGATATTATGTATTAGTCGAATTTAACTATTCCACAAAAACATTATAAATTAAAGCACAGAGCAGAGTGCAGAGAAGTGGTGGGCCAGTGGTAAAGGCCCCGACTTACGAGTTTTAGGTCATGGGTTTGAACCCAGGCAGGCGCTTTACTTTGTATAAATAATTTCATCACCAATACTCACAAAATAGTGAAGGAAAACATCGTAAGGAAACCGGCATGTCCTAGAACCAAAAATTCGAAGACATTGTGACATCTACCATCCCGCACTGGGCCCGCGTGGTAGGTTACAGCCCACTCCCTCTTACAGAGAGGAGGCCTGTGTACCAGCAGTGCGAACATTAATAGGCTGATTATGTATGTTATGTATTGTGACATCTACCATCCCACACTGGGCCCGCGTAGTGAACTACTCCCTCTCGAAGAGAGGAGGCCTGTGTACCAGCAGTGGAAACGTTATAGGCCGATTACTACTCCGAAACTCAAAGCACTCCACCGTCCGAATATTGACCTCAGCAGTTAATACTTAATCTATTTTCGTTGCTTAATCCAGCTTATCGAGAAAACACTTCATCTCTTTAATTGCCTGAACTTTATCAGTCCTTTTTAACGATGCGGCCATAACGTTTTTAATGGATTTTTCTGTGGCTAATTATCGAAAGCCACGCGAATTAAATGTTTATGGAAAACTTATTGCAGTGCTCTTTTAATTATGGCTACTGGATTGGATATTATGGTAATGGTGTCGGATGGATTTTTTTGTGGATAGAAATTAATTATTCTAGAAATGGATTATTATGTGGAAATTGAAGGCTGTGTTTTTGATGCACTCTTTTTTTTAGCCTACTTGGAATAAGAACTGCCTAGACGTACATACTGTTAAGATTGAAGCATGTAAATTTTACTTCTTGTTTCATTTAAATTGGTATTACTTACATATAAATCAAAATTAAAACTTATCTTAATATTATTGTCGTTGTACTGGTGTATTAAACCGTCTTCCACAGAAAACTTTCAAAGCCCTATTGAGATACAGCTAAACTATTTCAAGATACAAGATCAGTTGTAGGTATGCAAGGCAAAGCAGTAAGAACCGATATTCAAAAGATCTTCGATAGACTAGCCAAATGAGTTTTCCGAAGAACAACGATGGACCGAGATTGGAATTGAGGACTGTACATTTAATGAGTACCGTAGAACTAAAACCAAGTTTATAGGTTATTCCACTTTTACGAGAACGTTGTAAAGGATTTGAAATGCAGTCAAATTGAAAGTTAAAGTCAAAATAATCCGTAATTTAATTTCGTTCAGTAGCAACTAAAGGAACGGACAGTAAAACTGCGGTTTCGTTTTTATTATTCCCGTATTAAATGGGGGTTTGGTAGGAAGAGAATTAAAGCATTGCTTTTTTATTTTTTTTCTAACAGAAATAAGTATGGATATATCGCATTCATTTTTAATTAAAAGCGACTTCTATTTACACTATGAAGATGTTTACACATATATCCATTAAAGTGTTCCTTATTTTTTTTTATAAAACAAGCTGTTTCATATAAAAGCTACGAATCTTGTCTTTTAAAAGGCTGCATTACAAAATCAGAATATTTTATAAGTTTTATGATGATCATCGCCCTCGTCTTTATCATCAGCTTTTACGCAGGTTCTACGTTTCTCCTCTCTTCTTTATTTGCTCTTTTTAATTATTTTTTTTGCAATATGTCTGTTGCTTGCTTGCTTACACGAGTGCTTGAGTAGAATTTAAAGATAAATCTTGATCATTGAAGCTAAACTACGCCTTCCGCAAACATTCAACATTCAATCTTCCTAGCCTTTTTTTCCCAACTATCTTGGGGTCGGCTTCCAGTCTAACCGGATGCAGCTGAATACCAGTATTTTACATGGAGCGACTGCCTATCTGACCTCCACAACCCAGTAACTGGGTAACACGATACCCCTTGGTAAGACTGGTGTCAGACTTTCGGGCTTCTGACGGCTCGTAACGACTGTCAAAGATCCACAAATGACAGCCGAGACCAACGGCTTAACGTGCTTTCCGAGGCACGGAGGAGTCTCGGTATGTAAAGATGGTCACCCATCCACTGACCAACCCCGGCAAGCGTAGCTTAACCTGATGGATCGACCCGTGCGGCTTGTTATTACTTAGCCACGAGCTCCTCAAACATTCAACATTATACCTATAAAAAATCTTTATAAAAACTTCAAATTACTCACGTATAATTAAACCGGCAGAGATCCGAATCGTTCGCCGGCGGTGCGGGCACGGCAGCCCAGTGCACGGCCCGTCCACCGCTGGTGACCGCGGCTAGCAACCGCTGCCGACAACCGCAGGACGACCACACGCTTGCACTCGCTATGCCGCCCGCCTGATAGAATTAATGGTCAGGTTGGTGACAAATGAGAAGTTAAAATGGGGATATTAAAGTCATTTTTTGTAAGTATAGGTTTGAGTAAACTTCATGCCTTGAACGGCTGATAAATGGGTACATCCGGATGTCGTACTAACGCTAGTAGATGGAGAAGCTAGTTTTGAAAGCTAAATCCTTTCTGTATTCAATGACAAACTTCATGTAAAAGGATCCTGTTATCAACTTCTGTTTACAGTCTTCAAAACGCAAACGTAAACTACGTAGTCTAGGTGCAAAACTTAGTCCTGAAACCTGGTGCATAAACTATTTAACTTACAACAAAACTTGTTACGTTTAGTACCTGTAGAGGTGTCGGTAAGTTTTCCACAAGTAGGTAGCATTTGGACGTGGAGTTCCATCGGCGAATCCTTTCGCGAGCTAATACGTAGTGGGTTTCTATCTCCTTGCCTTCGACTGCCACTAACTCCGCCTGTAACAAATGAAAGAGCAATGTTTTGGTTGATGGCATTTCAGTTTAGCTTACGCAGGCGAAGACCATATTTTATTATACAGTTATAGATCTATGATAATCTCACTGCTGAGACTCAGACCCCCTCTATGTGAGACTGAGAAGCATCGCACCATGCAGACCCAGTTTGAGTTCATTAATGTTGTGTCTTCGAATATTTCGTTCTACGAAGTACATGTTTTCTGACGGTGTTTTCTTTCACAATTTTTCAAAGTGGTGAAATAAATTACAGAAATTCGATTGGCTTAGTTAATTTTCATTTTCATTCAATTCGAAGTGCAAAAAATGTAAAACCATAAATATAATTAAAATTATGTTTCTATGACCTTAATATTAATTTATCAATGTTGTAATCACTACATATTATAACAAAAACAAAGTCTCTCCGCCGCGTCTGTCTGTCTGTCTGTTACTGTTTGAATGCAATTAACTCAAAAACAACCGAACCGATTTTAATATGGTTTTCACAAATGGTCGGAGAAAGGTTTAGGTGTATAATTTATTAAAGTTTTGTATAAATTGTCTGAAATATGACGTTAATTGTGGAAAGATGTCGGAAAATAAAATTACAGGCCGCGTAGTAAACCAATAGAGTTTTAATATGATAACAATGTATTACGGAATTATTCCTTTTAAAATATCTATTAAACTGTAGCAACGCTATAATGTCTATCTGCTTTTTTCATTTCTCTCTGGACCCGATTCTGAAGTCGTGGGCAGAAGCTAGTAAAAATTCATAAAAAAACAAAACTTAGACAAATCACTAAAAACTGGGACAGACATTGAAGATACGAAAACCTTCTGCAAAGTTAGCAACTACTAGCTGAATAAAATTCATTCTGAATTTGAAGATTTTTTGCCAAAATGAAAACTTGAAGAGATTCTTGACGTTTTTCTTGAAAGTTTTTTTTTTGTTTGTTAACTTAAGACGAATTCAAACTTCCAAGACAAATCAAAATGAAATTATCTAAAATAATATTATAAAGAGAAAAGATTTGATTTTTTGTAATGAATAAACTCAAAAACTACTAGACCGATTTAAAAAATTCTTTCACCAGTAGAACGCTATATTATCACTGAGTAACATATATTTTATATATAATTTATAAAGATATAACGCAGGCGAAGCCGCTGGCGGAAGCTAGTTTAAAAAAAAATAGAGGTCGTGACATTTTGCTTGTTACTAACTTGCGAGTTAAACAGTTAGCGACACCTAGTTCATCATCATATCATCATATCAGCCGAAAGACGTCCACTGCTGGACATAGGCCTCCCCCAAGCACCGCCACTTCGACCGATTCTGTGCTTCCCGCATCCAGCGAATTCCTGCGGCCTTTACTAGGTCATCGGTCCATCTTGTGGGAGGCCTTCCAACGCTACGTCTTCCGGTACGTGGTCGCCACTCCAGAACCTTTCGGCCCCATCGGCCATCTGTTCTGCGAGCAATATGTCCTGCCCATTGCCACTTAAGTTTGGCAATTCTTCGGGCTATGTCGGTTACCTTGGTTCTCCTGCGGATCTCTTCATTTCTGATTCGATCACGTAGGGAAACTCCAAGCATAGCCCTCTCCATTGCTCTTTGGGTGACTTTTAGCCTTCTAATTAGGCCCATTGTGAGCGACCACGTTTCAGTGCCATAAGTCATCACTGGCAACACGCACTGGTCAAAGACTTTCGTCTTGAGACACTGTGGTATGTGGGACGAGAAGATATTGCGTAGCTTCCCGAACGCTGCCCAACCGAGTCGGATTCGACGATTGACCTCTTTCTCGAAGTTGGACCTACCTAGCTGAACAGTTTGTCCTAGGTAAACATACTCGTCTACAACTTCGAGCGTAGCGTCTCCGATCTTTATGAGGGCGGGTGTTACATGGGCATTTGACATGACCTTTGTCTTGTCCATGTTCATTTTAAGACCCACTCTTTTGGAGGCTCTACTGA
The DNA here is from genome assembly GCA_948150665.1 of Conistra vaccinii. Taxonomy (NCBI): domain Eukaryota; kingdom Metazoa; phylum Arthropoda; class Insecta; order Lepidoptera; family Noctuidae; genus Conistra; species Conistra vaccinii. The sequence continues at coordinate 5,478,380 of OX411328.1, forward strand.
GGTCATCGAGCATTATACTGAGGTCCTCCATGGTCTCAGCCATGATAACTATATCGTCGGCAAACCGAAGGTCAGTGATATACTCGCCATTGATGTTGATGCCTAGCCCTTTCCAGTCCAGAATCTTGAAGACATCCTCCAGTGCAGCGGTGAACAGTTTCGGAGAGATAACGTCTCCTTGTCTCACACCTCGCTGCAGAAGGATAGGTTTCGAGGTCTGGTCTGGTCTGGACACCTAGTTAGTAACAAGCAAAATGTCACGACCTCTATTTTTTTTTCCTGGAGAATTATTTCATCCACCCAGATGAAAAGTATCATAATGTAAAAAATATTGCTAACATGAACTGAACTTCAGGTACTTCCTCCTGAAATGTATGGCTCTCGTTGAAATCGCTTGTTGGGGCATCAAGAATGAGTATATTGATTGTATGTCTTTAGTTATTCCACAAATATTTTAAGCCACACAACGATTTTGTACGAGTACAGTAATTTTGATTTTTCAGACACCAGTTTTAGACCCAATAAAAAACCAAGACAGCACTGCGCAAAATACAGTGAAGTATCCCAACATTACACCTCAGCTCTGTGCATAAACACGCACACATTCAAAACCATTTACAATCAAACTACACCTCACTAAGTGCATATATCAAACCGGCCTCTCGTCACTGTTGACAGTACTATGTCACTAGAAGGGCAATTCCCGTAATTTTTAAGACCTTTCGCATTCGCATCTCATTCGCAATAATTATGTCAAAAATACAATAAATTTACCAACATTTTTGACAAGTTTAACAGATTGTGACTTGAATGTGAACGATTTTTAAGGACGGGCCTTCTGGTTACTTTTTTAAAACGATCATAAAAATGTAAACCATTATCGCAAAATAAAATAATAGTACTAACGTAGCATCGTACACAATCATCCATTGTAACAAATAAACGGACGTAGTAATAGACGGATCAAATGATAAGACCTTGGCTGAACAAACAGTCCTATCAATAAATGATATTAAAATAGGTATTTGCATTCCAATCGCAGGTTTACTTACATAGTTATTATAATTATGTACACACAGCGACATTGGATCAAGCTATTTAATAATGCGTTCAGGGTGTGATGCATGGGGCTGCGGCGATTCTGTAGTGCATCAGAGATGAATTGCTGAACATCGCGTAGACTGCTTTTACGCTACGATGCGTAAAAAACGCTGGTGCGTAGAGTACGTGGCAGCGCCAACAGCATCCTTAGCATGATCGCTAGTCGGCTGGAATGTGTACAGACGCCAGCACATCAAGTTACTACAATCTGACAAATTTCTTTAATAGATTTTCAACTTTATCTCTAAAGAATAAGGTTCAATGTTGATTGGGAAAATTTGACAGATTGGAGTAGGTGGATGTGCTGGCGTCTGTACATCAATCATTGCTGTGCCATTTGCTATGGGATGGCGCAGTAGTGATTGTTGAGTTTACTTTTATATGTTTTGTTCTGGGTAGTTTTAAGTATTGCTAACACTAGTCTATAAGAACATTGTTACTAACAAAATGGACACCATGGTCTGCAATAAAGTATTTAATAATAATAATCATTTCTAGGATAAACTCATCTCACATTCTGTAGGCTTTCCGTACAACCACAGATAGATACAGATGGTTTACGGGACTTTACTCATTATTATGAACAACTTTTACTATGGGAGCAAATATGTAATCGCGTAATAAAAATCAGCTGTTCCATACTTTTTGACGGATTGATGCGAACATAAATGTAGGGAACAGCTGATTTTATTTTCGCGATTTCAATAAAAGTTAGTTAATTGACTCAGGTGTGTGACTTTGCGTTCGGCTCTTGTCGTGGCAACACGTCGTGTCCGAGTTCGCAACAAGTCAATCGTCATCCTGAGGATGCCTGCTTGAAAGGCGAAACACGTGTCGATTTCTTACAGGGTTCTCTCTTTACGAACAGTTAAGCGGATTAAGTTACTTAATATACATCGTCTATTGTATTTAATAAAAGGTGTTCATAATGATGAGTAAAGTCACGTGTTTAAGTATCGGTTACTAATTACCAGTCAGGGTTATAAAGATTCGATATATTATGATATTACTCTATTTATGTCCCTTTTGAATCACCCATTAGAGAGCTCATCGATTCCAGTAAACGGTGACCTCACTTTTGTTTAGTGCGTAATAAGAACTTTATCATACTATATTTTATTTATTGGGCCATTGCTGATACGCAGAGTCTGATAACGACATTTATTCAGTGCTATAGTATTTTATTTATCTTATCTCTAATGTAGGTATTTGCTATTTTTTTAGGTTTATCCTTTCTAGTATATTGATTATTCATATCTAAATCATGATTCAGATAATAAATAAGGCGTATTATGTGTGTTGCAGGTTGATATACAAACGCCAGCTTTCCATTTCCATTCTGTCAAATTTTCCCAATCCACATTGAACCTTATTCTTTACCGATAAAGTTAAACATCTATTAAAGAAATTTGACAGATTGTAGTAACTTGATGTGCTGGCGTCTCGTCTGTACCTATCTAGATACGCGGCAACGTGTCAAGCCAAGTTCAAGGCAAGAACTGGCGACGCAACAGCCTTGTGTTATATTACACGAACCATCTGGAGCCAGTTTTAACCTCTTAATAACTCAAAATAATGAATTTATCAGAGACGGCGCGAATAGTTGTATAGCTAATTATTTAATCACCATTCCATATGGCGAATAGTTGAATACTCGCCATTATTACTCGACATGAAAAAATTAATATAAAAATAAGTTTATTTATTCTCAAATAATAATATAGTTTATTAATTTTCAATTTATGACAAAAAGAACGACCGACTTGATCCCAATCGTGCAAAAAAGCACCACTATCTGCCCCTTTTCGACTTAAATTATTAATTAAAAGCCTAACTAATTATCTTAGAAGTTTTTGGCTGCTAACTTTTTATATTAATGATAAAAATACTAAGTGCGTTTTGTTTTTAAATATTAATAAAAGTTTAATTATTTTTATTTAAAGTTTTCCTGTTCATTAAAAGTTTATTTTTGACAACTATTCGCCGAATGTCGAATAATATGCACTATTATTCGGTATTCGACGAATAACAAAAAAATGTCGAGTAATGCCGAATACTAAACTAATAGCGAGTATTCGGGGTATCTCTAGAATTTACCTACAAATTCTTACATTTAATTATTTGCTATGTGAATTAGGTAGATGACATCTTAGCTGTAGGAGTGAATAATATTCTAAGTGTCAATATCCCTTCCAATTATATTATTATACCTGTTTACTTTACTGGTAGAAGTAACATCACACCAGTATCCCCAGAGGGGTAGGCAGAGTTGATACAATATTCCCGCTGTTTGCCAGTAACGTTAGTGTTTCCGGTGTAAGTAGAGTACTAAAAGTACCATTACCAAATTGATCCTCCGAGCCAGTCGTATTGGCAGTATTTTACCTTAAGTTACACACTATATAGACCATATCTTGCTTTAGAATTTTAAACCAGGCTTTTAAACTCGGCTCATAACAGTCTAGTATACTTACATTCTACTGCTTGTACGAGACTCACTTTAAAAGCAACGTAAGTGAGCTAAATATAGCATTTTATAGAACTTGCATCAGTTTCTATAAAACGGTGTTGTTTTTCTTAGAAGTGATATTTCCTTAAGCTAAGTTGACTTTATACTTAGATACTATTTCATTGATGTACTAGTCACTACTGTTGGTTTTGATGTCATGAACTCAAACATCAAAACATGAAGTCAGATTTTTTTTCCTGTTAAAGGTCCCTGTAAAAGTAAATAACATCACGCCATGTTTCCCCGTCGAAGGGTCGGGCAGAGGTGCACCTATAGTACACCCACATTTCGCCAGTTATGTTTAACTCCATGTAATAGGGAGCGAGCCTATTGCCTTGAACCAGGCACAACTCCAGACTCCGGGCTGGTACTGAGATGTCTCAGATAGAAAAACCCAATAACACTTTGACCGACCTGGGAAACGAACCCAAAACGTCATGCTCAGCAGTAGCGCTTGCAACCACTACACCAACGAGGTACTCCTGTAAAAGTATAGGTGTAAAAATAAACATTTGAAATGAAACTCCATGTTCAACCGTGTAGAATATAATTTATTAGGATAAAACCTTACCTGACATATTTTCAGTGTCTCTATTTATTACTCACTTTTTAGTCATAATTGGTATTTTTACTTCATATAAATCCTCTCATTTGATTAAACCATATTGTGTTACCATCGGAATAAACTTTACTAGTACTTTGTTCGTTACTTTCCTTCGCAATTATTATTAATTTCCTTATTTTGCAAAGTTTGTACTTTTCCATCTCCGATAGCAATATCAAATTGTTTTCATCATCATTATAAAATGCTATAATATTTTAGTGCGCTAAAAATAAAAATAGAAACAATGGTTAAACAAAATCACACAAAAAAAACCTCACCAAGTAAAAACTTAGCACAGGACCTAACAAAGATACATAAAAATCTATAAACAAGTTGACACCCAATGTTAGAGTTTACAAAATATAGGTAAATAAACGTTATTAAAAAACCGAAACAAATGCTACATTACAAAGATTAAAAATTAAAATGCTATCCATCAAGAAAATTAAGATAAATAGGGGATTATCTTAAAAGGTGCTCGAAGCCTCATTCATCATCTGACTCTACGATAAAAAAAAGGAAATAAAAAAATACCTACACCACAAAATAGCATCATTATCTTAAGGTAAAAACCCTGACGTCACTGATTTCTCAAGTGCGTTCCATTGTCTTAACGACCTTCAATATATTTTTCATTCAGCGTTTTCAATGTTGATATTTTCCACCATTATTGTCAAATTATCTTGTGCCACTTCCATATTGTCAGCAGTTTGACTAGAATTTTCAGCAACTTGGTTTTTTTTTTGAAGTTTCTTTCGTCCAAACCGTCCCCCATGTCGTCCGAAACGGGAACACTTACAATTATTTTTCTTAGTACCAGTTTCTTGCTCCTCATTGGCAGGTGCTGTCTCATTTGGAGGTGGCGATGGATTGCGACCAGATTCAATGGCAGAGCTGTCGCTAGATTCATCGCTGGTTAGGCCAAAAGTCCATCGTGCCCAGAATTTTCCACTGTCTGGACCATGCAGGCCGTGACGACCGCGATGGCAGTGTGGTCCACGGTGTCCGTGCGGGCCATGATGGCCATGAGGTCCGTGATGGCCATGAGATCCATGATGGCCATGAGGTCCGTGGTGGCCATGTAGTCCACGATGTCCATGTGGCCCATGATGGCCATGACGTCCATGATGCATTCCATGGCCGTGATGTTTTCCAAACCCATGTTTTCCGAAAACACGTCCAAACTTCATATGGTGACCGTGTCCATGTTTTTTATGCCCAAGTTTGTCCGATTGCAAATACTCGACAAACATCCTCACCAGTTCTTGTTTTTCATTACCGAGACCCGAAAAATCGCACATTTCTGGCCCAGAACGTTGGCACTTTACTCGCATTTTGAGGAAAAAAACTGTAGGACTATCAACGAAAGCCGTCGACTAGTTTATGGCACGTAACAGTCGTTCAAAGGCTTTATATACCTCTATTCTACGTGAGTCATCGTTAAGTGTCGACTTCTGACAGTATTGATAATATGAGGTACTACAAATGTTATACGAATTTGAGCTCTACGTCTAAAGCATAGAGTTATTAGTTGATTGATTGAAATTCTGCTTATTTGACTACAAACATTTGTACGACTTCACTAATAATAAAAAATGTTTGTTTGAAAAATTTACATAGTTCATTCACCCAAGTATAGGGTTCATAGAATTTAGGGCTCAAACAAGTTGCGTTAAAGTCTAAATTTTAATGCACATGATGAAGTAGTCCGTATAAATGGTTTGACAATTGGAACAAAAAACCAACAGGTCACTAAACTATACAAAGAGAATATGGTATTGCGCAACAATTACACAATTTTTGCAACAATTACACATTATTGTGAAACGTATACGAAAATAATATTGTGCAATAATTTATCATAGAATTTCAAATCTCCAGTTTCCCAGTAATGTTTATGTAAAATATGGGTTCATATGCATCCGCCCTGTTTTGAGAAATAATGATTCATACAAAAATTGTGCCAAGAGCTTGTAGTTTCTCTTACACCAGAATATAAATGTACTTATTTGGAATGATTGCTCCTTTTATTCTTGTGAACGTCGTCCAAAATTCTGTCTAGTTAGTTTATTGTGTAGGTAGCTGTTTTCTTATTAAAAATTCTTTAGACCATCTTTTCCAAAATGTCTCTGGTATCTTCTTATTTATGCAAAGTTTTAATGTTTTAATGTACTTATAACATTATACTAAATGTCATGCCCTACTTATAACTGACATAATTATTTACTGTTGTATCTTTATTCTATATAAAGTTATCTGCTGATAACTTAAAATGCTACAGAATACCATGAACATAATTTTTCCATAAAGTGATATAAACATAGATAGCGTATAAAACTATCAGTTCTTTAAAACCGCACTAGATGGCGCTGTACTGTAACTCCGAAGCACCAGACAGAAAATAATTTTAAGCTCAAATAAAAATTCATGATAATGTCCTCACAGAATAAGCTTCTCATAAAAATAATAATATTACAATTTACCACAGTACGTGTGAAATAAGAAATGTTTAATACGAAAATCTATAAAAATATAGGCGTAGTCCATTTATTGGTATTGAGAACCCTTTTTAGAACCAATGTCGTAAAATATTGAGCCCCTTGAGTCGCGTGGTAGCCTCCGATACAGAATTTTATTGCGTTTTATTTTATTTTATAAGAATATTGAATTTCAGTTATTCTATATACCTAAATTTGAGATATGTTTAAATGTTATTAAGTTATTATAGAAGTCAAATAAACTCTTGTAGTTATGTTATTATTGGATTGGATATAATTTTATCCAAAATAAATAATTTAATTGTTATATATTTGGTTTTTTTTTAACATTAATTTTGTCATCCTAAACATAGTAGCTACTTTTCTAGAATTTTTTAAATCAAGTATTGTTTCTCTTTTGCTGAAAACCTTCCTCTAACCTCCTTCTAAGGCTGCCTGTCCACTGGAGCGGAGAGGAGAGGAGAGGAGCGGAGATGTGCCAATATTAACCAATAGGATCTAAACTCCGCTCCAGATATGGAATTCTATTGGTTAATATTGACACATCTTCACTCCTCTCCACTCCTCTCCGCTCCAGTGGACAGGCAGCTTAAGACGGCTCCATGACAAATTCTCAAAATTAAGACCTTACTTATCTTTACCGGTCCCCTAATTACGTAATACACAATCAATTCGTTTTGAAACAGATTACCAATCCATTGCTTCATAAGTTCGAAATTTAATTCTGCTCTGCAACGTAATTATCGCATTGAATGTTGTTGAACTGTCAAAATGAAACAAATGATCGCTATCGCATTGCTTCTGCAAGATAGGTAATAGCCCTGCGGAAAGATACGGATCGTAATCAAAAGTAGATACGGTCATTTGTATCACTTAAAATAAATAAATATTTTTAACTTACATATAGAGCACTTATCCGTCAGTGCCAAGTCAGTGCAATGCTCTATAGGTTTTCCGAGTTTAAAAATCCGTGAGAACTTCTTAAAAGGCTCTACGACAAACCCTCAAAATGAAGACCCGTTACTCCTTCATCCTCATCCTTACCGTGAAGTTTTATACCTACAACTCTATCTAAACGAAGACCGTACATAATGTTTCCCGTAATAATTTCCACTAGACTGACTATAATTATTATTGAATAGAAAAAAAGCTTTCAAGTCTCTTGACTAAATGTCTTTGATACAAGTAATACGCTTGAGCGGTAATAGGCTTAAGTTTTTTTATGATTGACTTCATGTTTTATTTCTACAGAATTAATATTTTTATTGAAACGAATTGAATTGATTTTTATTTGAACATCTTTGAAATTATTTGGTTTTAAATGACAGAGGCTTCTTCTTTTGAGAGTATGTTAGGGTCGTGATCGACTTTTAAGTGATCACTTATATAATTTCATGTTATTTATTTCGCGTGAATTTGTGTTATCTGTTTCAAGAAAAATTTAATCTCTAACAGCACCTTAAAATATGCCGTAGGCAGGGCACATTGCTCGCAGAGCAGATGGCCGATGGGGCCGAAAGGTTTTGGAGTGGCGACCGCGTATCGGAAGAGGTAGCGTTGGAAGGCCTCCCACATGGTGGACCGATGATCTGGTTAAGGCCGCAGGAATACGCTGGATGCGAGAAGCACAGAGCCCGTCGAAGTGGCGGTGGTTAGGGGATGCCTAAGTTCAGCAGTGGAAGTCTTTCGGCTGAAATGATTAGGCCTAGGTATATTGGCAAGAGAGCAGTGATGGCCCAGTGGTAATAGCACCGACTTACGAGTTGTAGGTCGTGGGTTCGAACCCAGGTAGGCACTTTACATTGTGTAAATAATTTCATCACCACTGCTCTCAAAACGGTGAAGGAAAACAAAGTGAGGGAACCGGCATGTCTTAGAACAAAAATTCGAAGACATGACATGTGATATCTACCAAACCGCACTGGGCCCGTGTGGTAGATTACAGCCCACTCCCTCTCACAGAGAGGTGGTCCATGTTCCACCAGTGGGAACATTAATAGACTGATTATATATTATACATTGGCAAGCACATAACTTTTTTAATTTTTCACTATCTCACGTGATGGTAAGCAATAATATCGTCGACATCAATATTGTTTTATTAGGCGATCATCTCATCTTAGAATTAGTTCAAGTTAGAATAATATTCAGTACCTACTGACAAATACCAATAAAAACTAGTGCAAAATAAGTTTGGCTTATTCTGTAGGTTTACTTCAGAAATAAAAGACACATGACATCACACCTGGTATTCCCCTCACATAATAAAAGTAAGTAGCATAGTTTTAGCAATAACATATTAGTTTGATAGTTTGAAATGATAGTTATCTCCTCTGACTTGCACCAGAACGCAAGTCATAAAGGGTCTGTGCCAAATTTACTGGAAACCAACTTCAAAAGAAATCTGTTTGGCGCGGGGACGTCTGAGTCACAATGGTCAGTCGGGACTAATTGAAAAAATACCCTGCAACCCTGCACTGGAACATAAAACTTATTGTGGCGCATGGGGGAGTCGATATACTTTTATACGAAGAAAGGAAAGTAAATGGAGTGAAAATTTGGTAGGTTTTTCGACATGTGGAAGCTCCGTCAAAAAGCTGAACGATGGGTGGAAGAGTTTCAGTACCTATGCTGAAATTGAACTCACGTGTAATGATTCATATTTGACTTTATAAATGGTAAAATAAAAGCTTTTAAAAAAGCTACCGCTGGATAAGGGCCATACCTACTAATGTAGATAAGGTCAGGAAAAGTAATTGTTTATCTTTATAACTTTTTTTTTTGTGGTACAAATAACTTCTGCCGCTCTGGGCGGAGCGGGCGGCGTGTCAAAATCTTACTGTCTAAAACTCGCCCGTGTACTTTCAGTTGCCTGTACGTTGCCAGGGGCCACGGTAACCCTTTAGGACTTTCCCGAACGGCAGGCATGGGCCCTAGCGGACACCGTCAGTTGTGCTGACATCTCTTTGAGGAGCGCGTGGAACACAACGCGCCGTCGACCCGGGCTTGCTCCTTATTGGACGGCCAGCTACCCATTGCTCTCCGTCCACAAGCCCGCGCCTACGGTGGCCGGAAATCGGCTCGAGATTCCCGACGCCCAGGGTGTCTCCTGCAGCGGCTAGGGGTGTGAAGGCGCGAAATTTGCCCTCACGCACTCTGCCTCCTCCTTTGCGAGCATTACTGCCGTCACCTCCTTCTGCGAACAGAAGGAGGTGACGGCTTCCCATGCCTTCTCGGTCCGTACCATTTCCTAGACCAGGGCCGGACGCCAGAGGTCACTGCCGCCGATCGCCTCCACGATCGAATTGACTACTTACTCATTACGTAACTCATTCTTTGACAGATGTATAAAATGGATATAACACGCAAATTGACGTAAGTAGTACTTATGTCAATTTGATAAACAAATTATTTTCACGACTGTAACATACCACTATCATCATACCTTTAACGCTCGTCATAAATATGCTACAATGGACATTATTATTTCACGTCTTTGGCATTTTTGAGGCCCTGGGGTCGCGAATCTTCGGAAAGCGTACGTTTTTAATTAAGTGAAGCACCAACCAAATTATCCCTGTTCGCACTATGCAGGACCCAAGGAAAACCCTCCGTTGGTGGAGGACTATTGCAGGATAAGGAAACACAGATATTAGATTATATTTAGCCACTCAAACCCATAAGGGTTTGGGTGGCTAAATTGAACTGGTTATCTAGAACAATATGGCCCCTGCCTGTCCAATGTTTTATATAAAATACACAGATAAAAGACAGGGGGTGACGTGCACACTTAATAATAGGAGTCCGAAAACCGTCGCTAGCAATTATTCAATTTGGTGAAGCCATTCTCAAGTAATGGCGTGACCAAGGGTTCATTTATAATAATAATAATAAATAATGATAATAAAAATCTTTATTGCAGACCACATGATCCATAAAAACTAAAATAATAACACATAAATTAAAAACTAGAATTAAAAATCACAATAAAAAAATTAAAATCCAAATTCCAAATTAAAATCAAAAATAACAAATCCCAATAAAAAATCAAAATTAATTTCTAAATTAAAATCATAAACTAAAATTAAGAATAAAAAATTTGAATTAGAATTGGAATTAGAATTAAAAATTAAAAAAAATTAAAAATTAAAAAAATCATTTACGCGGCTATTTGTAGCCACCGTTTATAGGTCTCGGTGGCATACATTCTCTCAGCAAGGTCCTTAACTATACTGTTCCTACACGTACCAACCCTGGACATGAATGATGCAATTCTGGTTCTCTGAATGGCATTGAACGCGTTCAGCCTCGCCTCCGCGAACATTCCAGAGGCACTACAGTATCGCTTCAACCCCATTAGGTGTCTGTAGATGTTATTGTACTGAACACGTATGCCATCCCAAGACTTCCTTGTATATTCAGTCCAGAGCTGGCACGTATAGAAACTTTGACAGTACGTTCTGAATAGGTGCACCTTAGTCAGTACATTAGCCTTACAAAATCTTCTGGCGAGCATGTTTCCCACAACCGATAGGGCACGACGCTGGCGATCGATATCCGCGTCGTCTTTCATGTCCGATGTCAGTATGTGACCAAGGTACTTGAACCTCTCCACAACCTTCACCGTCTGCCCTCCAATGCACACTGGCGGAACATTTTGAGGGCCCTTTCCCGACCTGAATATCATCAGTTCTGTTTTTCTAGCATTGTAAACTAGATCATGGTTTTTAGCGTACTGATCACAAATAACCAGCAACTTTCTTAAGCCTTTAATTGAGGGGCTGAGCAGAACCATATTATCAGCATAACTCAGGTTGTTCACATAACGATCGCCCAACCTGAGCCCTACCGGTGTCCTTCTCAACTCCTCAATCAAGTCGTTCACGTACAGATTAAACAGGTCGGGAGAGGTCAAACCCCCCTGCCTAACACCACACGACAGCTTATAGTCGTCGGACACAGAACAACCCCATCTAACATTATTGGACTGATTACCGTACCAATATCTGATAAACCCCGTAACCCCAGCTGGCACATTATTATTTTCTAACTTCCCCCACAACAGGTCATGATTTATGGTGTCAAAAGCGCGACTAAGATCAAGGAAACAAGCATACACACTGGTTTCCTGATTGACATAATGCTTGACAATTTTTATTAATCTTTAAATAATACTCGTACTAGCTGACCCGTCAGACATTGTCCTTTCAAAATTTCGATAAAAATTTTTTTGCTGTTCCTTTGGGATTTTCATCATTTTCTTTTTTCCTAAACAACCCAAGCAAGTAAAACAAAAAAAAAATGTGTTCAAATCGGTCGATCCATTTTCGAACTCAGGATCACTGATCTAAACACAGGGGCGGAGTCAAGATTCTATTGGTTAATATTGGCACATCTCCGCTCCTCTTTTCTCCTCTCCGCTCCAGTGGACAGGCAGCCTTATGCACGGTAATTGATTTTTATATAAATATAGAAGATAGTTATATATAGGTTAAATTCAAATAGAAGATATTTTTTCAAATATAAAATCGTATTTATCATAATGTAGTGCGAAATGGAAAGTCTAAGAAGCTAAGAATAAGTGAGTTCTCTAAGAAGCTTTGAAATGCGACAGTAAAATTTTATGCAGATATACGAAACTGCAGAGCTTTCTGTATATTATTATTATTTTTGAAAATATTTTTTCTAAAAATTACTTTTGTTTTTTTGCATAAGTCTTCTACAGGATGGAAGGGTAAACACCGTTGTCACTCAAACTATGGGTAGTTGGCTTAAATATAAAATACGTTATTTTCTTTAACAAATATTAAAAAGGTTATTGTCCGACACCGTCCGCAAATTCATGGATATGCGCCCGCCCGAGTGACGTAATCGATCGCCGCCCGTCCTATCTACCTACCTACACAACACATGAATAAATACAATACAACCTTTTCCTGGCTTAAGACAGGCAAAAATACCTACCTTAGGAATTGCGTGACGATTCTAAATGTACATGTTTAAAAAAAAAGTTGTGATTTTTCATTGAATTTATGTTCTATAAACAAAACCAAACCACTGGTTTGAAGGATAACGGTGTTTACCCTAACACCCTGTATAATCATCATCATTGACAGCCTTGTTTCGACCACTATTGAGTATGGGACTCGATTTTTCTTTCTTGTGTTGGAAATCATCAAATAACTTGCGCCGCTCTGGGCGGAGCGGAAGGAGGTGTCAGACTCTTACTGACTAAAACCCACCCGTGTTCCTTCAGTTGCCTGTACGTTGCCAGGGCCCACGGTCTCCCCCTAGGACTTTCCCGCAATCCCGGCAGGCATCGGCCCTAGCGGACCCCGTCAGTTGTGCTGACATCTCTTTGAGGAGTATAGTCTCTTTTGTGCCATGCCTTCCCATACCTAACTAAACTAAAAAACAATGGTTAGTAATATGCTAAAACTAAGGTAGCAGACAAAAAAATGTTTCTTGCGTAATTTTCTTATTTTCTTTACCACCTTTACACCTTTTTCTAATTATCTTTCAAGTCAGATTTACAGAGCAGTGGTGGCAAAGTGGTAACGGCTGCGACTTACGAGTTGTAGGTTGTAGGTTCAAACCCAGACAGGCGCTTTACCTTGTGTAAATTATTTCATTACCACTACTCTCAATACGGTGCAGGAAAACATCGTAAGGAAACTGGGCATGTCCTAGAATCAAACATTCGAAGACATGTGACATCTAACAAACCGCACTGGTACCGCGTGGTGAATTACGGCCCACTCCCTCTCACCGAGAGGAAGCCTGTGTCCCAGCAGTGGGAACATTTCCAACTAAAAAGCCACCTCATTAACAAAATATCTTATCAAATTCTTAATTCATATTATAAGCCAGCTATTTCTCTCCTCGCTTCATTGCACGGGTAATCTCCAGTCCAAGTTAAAGTAACTCAAACTTCAATTTAAGTTGCAAAATAATCGCCCGAGACAAAACCAAGTACTTGCAGACGACTGGTTTAACTGAGATATGAAATCTCACTCAGTTCAGATGCTTCTTTCAGTTATTTCACGTCTTTGAGAGAAATAGGTAGTTGAGAGTTGTAATTTATTTGATAAGATGTAGTTCATATTTTGATGACCTGTAACCTAATTACGTAATGCACGACAAAAAAAAATTGAGCAGATTTTTTTTTCGAACTTATGAAGCAATGGACTAGCAATCTGTTTCAATTCATTTCAATTTATTTTGATCGTGCATTACGTAATTAGGGTACTGGAGTTGAAATGAAATAACATTTTTTCCATCTAATTTTTATCTTCAGCTGTCCCGTCGGACGTTGTCCTGTCATAATTTCACTTTTGATGTTTAGGCTGTTCCTTTGGGCTTTTCTTTTTCCTTTTGTTCCTAAATCAGGCCTGGAGGGGGTTTAGGAAAAATAATATTGAGGCGAACAAAAAAAAAAAAAAATTATGAAATCGGTCGAGCCATTTTCGATTTTTGCGGTCTACTTGAGCGGAGAGGAGAGGAGAGTAGCGGAGATGTGCCAATAATCGCACCTCTGGAGCGGAGTTTAGATTCTATTGGTTAAGGTGTATAGTAGGCTCACTGACCTTGTGCATGTGGGCGGAGCTAAACGCCCTACTCTCCAATACGTAAAACGTGCAACGGTGGCGCACTACACTAAAACGACGATCAAAGACTAGACAAAGGCGCAGACATGCGCACGTATGTCGCATTTTTTGCCTAAGATTCCTAGTCCTAAGAGAAGGAATCGTAGGCAAATCTGAAATTGTACGCCGACTACCATATTTTGACCCGCATATTATTTTAAATACTTTGTTTGTTTTTTAAGAACATTCCTGGCAATAAATAAAATATCGGTGTGCGTGTGTTTGTAATTCTTCTTAGGCTAAATGGCTTGACTGATTTAGATGTTTTTTTTTCAATTCTTTTTGTGTCACTTGGATGGTTCTTAGCTATAGTTGGACGCGCTGTTGGGAGGCGCTGTTGTCGCATGACAACGTCTGCCTACCGGGTCTGCTAGTTATATTTTGGTGCCGATTCTCTTGTCACAAATGCCTCTAAACTAGACTAAAAATAGATTGCACTGAGTTATTAGTTTAGTGAAAATGGCAATTTTGCTATTCTGAGTTTGACGTTTTTCACCTAAAAAATTGGTGTATCCAACTAAATCTGACTATTTTTAAACGCGATTAAAAACGTGTGGAATAACGTAAGTCGGCATGAACTAAAACCCCAACACTTCGACCTCAGTCCAAAAACAGTATTGTATTTTTTTTTCTTTTGCTTTTATCTCGAAAATGGTGTGTCCTATCGCAAAAATAATGAAATTTTCGACCCCCTTAAGGAAACCCTTAAACCCCTATATCCCAACATGTTGGTAATAATTTTTCATATTTTCCATACAAAAAGTGAAAAATTCCATATAAAACACGTCGAGGCTGCCAACCCCTGCGCGCCTCCGGCTCTAAAAGAATTCACGGGGTAGAGCAAACAAGTACTACGTGGAGTCGTCACGCGATTGTCAAATTCGATTTTAGATGTGTCAAAATATTTTTTTCATTTAGAGATTTTTTTTGTCAGAATGGCTTTAAGATTCTCATAGCCAAAAGTAAGGAATTTTAGTGATTGTTGTTAGTTTAGTTCGGTGTACAAGAGAATCGGCCTTTGACTGTCGAAATTTTTTGTAGGTATCATAGTTTTTTTTTTTTAGGAAAAACTTCTTTAAGCGCGTTGAGTGATATTTGGTAGGGGCAGCCCCGGATCTAGAACGGAACGGATCTTTCGAGGCGGGGCAAAACCTATCGCCTGACCCCGAATCGTTTTTTTTTTCTTAAAAAAAAACCGTTTTTTTTTTAAATATACTAGTACGTGTCAGACATTTATTTTGATTAGCCTTATTCACTCTGCCTGAGATAAGTTGGATTTTTGCTTTAGGAGTTACTTTACTCTTGGCATAATAAACATATTAATCAAAAATCGATCGAAAATGCGCCAATCCAACAGGGATAAATGATAAATGATAAATGATTTTATTTCTGTAAGTAGGTCTGTACAAACACTTTTACACGTCAATCATATTTTTTTAACTAGATGAGGCCGGCGTTTCCTATCTGACTACTCTGAGAAGAAAGGCCGAAACAAACTCAGAGGTCACAGTCTCTTTTAAAGTCCAGACATAATCTTGGTCAGATCATGTGAAGACCATGTAGATTGGTGTCTGAAATGGTCTTTTGAGGAAAGAACCACACAGATTGAGTGGACCTGTCCAGTCAGTGCACGCATTTGTCAGTAATCGTGCAGCTCAACTCAGAGTTTAAGGAGCTCAACGATTCGACGAACAATACCAAAGAAAGGACATTTGGATAGGCCGCATAAATTACTCAAGCTGCCAGACCATGATAAAAACTAACAGAGAGAAAACAAAAAAACAAAAAAAAGTATAAATGAAAGGAATGACCCACATAATCTTCACATTCACAATAAGTAATTAAAAGAATATATTGCTTTTTTAAAAAGTAAATATTCATGTCATTGTATAGTATATAAAATACATTAATGTCAATAAAAAACCCAGAAATAATCTTGGTCAGATCATTTGAGGACCATGTAGATTTGTATCAGAAATGGTCTTTTGAGGAAAGAACCATACAGATTTGAGTGGACCTGTCCAGTCAATGCACGCATTTGTCAGTAATCGTGTAGCTCAACTCAAGAGCTTAAGGAGCTCAACGACTCGACGAACAATACCAAAGAAAGGACATTTGGGTAGGCCGCAAAAGTACTCAAACTGCCAGATTATCATTAAAAGTAACTGAGAAGAGAAAATAAAAATATGACCCACATAGTCCTCACATTCACAATTACTAAAAAAAATATATAAAATATAAAAATATTATACTACACAAAGTAAATATTCATATCATTGAGCAGATGATTATTCTGACTGTAAACACAAAAATAAATCAAATAAAGGGGCGCCAAAACTGTGGTAAAAGTTAAAGTAAGTCGTGTCACAGGCGTCGTCGGCGTTGAAGCAAGACGCCCGGCACCGCAAAACTTAAAAAATAGACCACAGAAACGCTCATCGAGTTCCTGGTAGAATACAACTGCGCCCGCTCACAAGTACTCACAACCCGCTCAGACCGTTTGACGACCTAAACCTACGCTAATCAGTAATTTCCTCAGTGCACCACCCTCAGAGAAAGATTATAATTGTTGCGCGTCTCATTTGTTGCAAAGTTGCGGTGCGCTGGGTGGTGCACTTGTCTGTCATGCTCGAATTTGGCGCCCCCTAACGGTGTCGCCCGGGGCACGTGCCCCGTACCCTAATTACGTAATACACAATCAATCAATTGATAACACGAAAATAACTAAAAAAATACAAGAATAAATTATAATTAATAAATACATATTATACATAATAAACAGAATAAACTTTGTCAGGAGACATAACGATCGGTAGAGGAGAAATAACGATCAGAAGAGGAGAAAACGAAACATGCAGAATGCAGTTATTAAGAAGGCGGTCTAGTTATTGAGAAGATCTGCATTCAGGTCATAGTAACACACATCATCATAGTCAATTATGGGAAATATTAGGGACTGTACAAGCATTGCCTTTATGTGTGATGGGAGAAGGTTTTTCTTATCGCAAAATGGTGCGTCCTATCGCAAAAATAATGTGAATTTCGTCCCCCTTTATGAAATCCATAAACCCCTATAACTCAGCATATCATCATTATCATCATCATATCAGCCGAAAGACGCCCACTGCTGGATATAGGCCTCCCTCAAGCACCGCCACTTCGACCGATTCTGTGCTTCCCGCATCCAGCGAATTCCTGCGGCCTTTACTAGGTCATCGGTTCATCTTGTGGGAGGCCTTCCAACGCTACATCTTCCGGTACGTGGTCGCCACTCCAGAACCTTTCGGCCCCATCGGCCATCTGTTCTGCGAGCAATATGTCCTGCCCATTGCCACTTAAGTTTGGCAATTGTTCGGGCTATGTCGGTTACCTTGGTTCTCCTGCGGATCTCTTCATTTCTGATTCGATCACGTAGGGAAACTCCAAGCATAGCCCTCTCCATTGCTCTTTGGGTGACTTTTAGCCTTCTGATAAGACCCATTGTGAGCGACCACGTTTCAGTGCCATAAGTCATCATTGGCAACACGCACTGGTCAAAGACTTTCCTCTTGAAACACTGTGGTATGTGGGACGAGAAGATATTGCATAGTTTCCCGAACGCTCCCAGCCGAGTCGGATTCGACGATTGACCTCTTTCTCGAAGTTGGACCTACCTAGCCGGACAGTTTGTCCTAGGTAAACATACTCGTCTACAACTTCGAGCGTAGCGTCACCGATCTTTATGAGGGCGGGTGTTACATTGGCATTTGACATGACCTTTGTCTTGTCCATGTTCATTTTAAGACTCACTCTTTTGGAGGCTCTACTGCGGTCATCGAGCATTATACTGAGGTCCTCCATGGTCTCAGCCATGTTATACTGAGGTCCTCCATGGTCTCAGCCATGATAACTATATCGTCGGCAAACCGAAGGTTAGTGATATACTCGCCATTGATGTTGATGCCTAGCCGTTTCCAGTCCAGTCGCAGTCAATTCCCGACGCCCGGGACGTCTCCTAAGGCGGCGGCGGCTAGGTCTGGTAGGGCGCGGCCTTTGCCACTCCCTCGCGCACTCCACCTCCTCTTTCGCAAGCATTACTGCTTCGCAGAAGGAGGTGACGGCTTGCCATGCCCTCTCGCTCCGCACCATGGCCTGGACCAGGGCCGGACGCGAGAGGTCACTGCCACCGAAGTTTGACAGCACTAAGATTGCAATGAGTTATTAACTTAGTAGTTTAGTGAAACAGGGAATTTTGTTATTCTGAATTTGACGATTTTCACCTAAAAATTTTGATTATTCAAACTAAATTTGACTATTTTTTTTTTACGCGATTAAAAAGGAATGGAATATAAAAATTAGTTGTCATGAACTAAACTTCACACCAACACTTCAGGTGCAAAAACAGTACTGTATCTTTTTTTTATTTTGCTTATAACTCGAAAACGGTGCGTCCTATCGCAAAAATAATGAAAATTTCGACCCCCTTCAGGAAGCCCTTAAACCCCTTTACCCCAACACAAAGGTAACAAATTTTCGTATTTTCCATACAAAAAGTTAAAAATTCCATACAAAACACGTCGACGCTGCCCCCCTGCGCGCCTCTGGACCTAAAAAAATTCACAGAGTAGAGCAAACAAGTACCACGTGGAGTCGCGAGTTTGCGACGCAAATTCGATTTTAGATGTGTCAAAGTTATTTTTTAATTTAGAGATATTTTTTTGCAGAATCTCAGATTCTCATAGCCAAAAGCAAGTAATTTTAGTGATAGTTTAGTTCGGTGCACAAGAGAATCGGCACCAATCAAGATTTATTTCTTAACCTTCTTACCTACGTAACTTAAGAAAATATTTGGTGCCGATTCTCTTGTACACCGAACTAAACTAACAAAACTACGACTAAAATTCCTTACTTTTGGCTATGAGAATCTAAAAGCTATTCTGCGGAAAAATATCTTTAGATTAAAAAATAATTTTGACACATCTAAAATTGAATTTGACAGTCACGTCGCGACCGACGTGGTACTTGTTTGCTCTACCCCGTGAATTTTTTTAGAGACAGAGGCGCGCGGGGGGTCAGCCTTGACGTGTTTTGTATGGAATTTTAAACTTTTTGTATAGAAAATATGATTAAATATTACCTATGAGTAGGGGCATATGGGTTTACGGGTAGCAGAGGGGGTCGAAATTTCCATTATTTTTGCGCTAGGACGCACCGTTTTCGAGATATAAGCAAAATAAAAAAAAAGATACAGTTTTTGCAGCTGAAGTGTGTGAAGTGTGTGTTCACGCCAACTAATTTTATTCCACTCCTTTTTAATCGCGTTTAAAAATAGACTGATTTAGTTGGATAATCTAAATTTTTAGGTGAAAAACGTCAAATTCAGAATAGCAAAATTGCCATTTTCATAAGTCATAAGTCATAAGTCATTTATTTCATAACAATATAGGTACATTGTGTTGAAAAATTAATAAATAACATTATACAATTGCAATTAAAATAAAATTCATTAAATAGATTTAGAAAAGTCAATAAAAACAATAACTTTCAAATCAGAATTCAAGTACATTACATCTTATATAATAAATAAATGTCAAAGTAATAATATCAATCATAAATTCATAAGTTACAATGTCATATTCACTAAACTAATAACTCAGTGCAATCTTAGAGCTGTCAAACTAAAATATAGTTAAGTCACGGTAGATAAGTTGTCACCTTAGTCTATTTCAGAATGGGAAATGCTCGTTTGACAGGACTAAACAAATTTTAGTGATTTAAAAAAAAATAACTTTAGAAACTTTAAGAGGTGCTTTAGACCATCAAACTGAATAACTTTTACTTTAACTTTGAAATCGCGAAAAAAAAAAACAGCTGTCCCATACAGTTTAGAACAGTAGGTATTAAACTTTACTATGGAACAACAGATTTTTTTTTCGCGATATCAATGTATGTCCCAAAGTAAAAGTTATTCAGTTCGATGGTCTAAAACACCTCTTAAAGTTTCTAAAGTAAATTTTTTAACACCTTATATAGGTACACCTCTGCCTAACCCTTCGGGGAATACAGTCGTGATGTTATGTTATATTTTACATTTACATTTTTTTAGTTTATATTGTAAATTGTTAATTTGTATGTAATTGTCAATGTAAAAAAGTATTAATAATTGTACATCAAAGAACAACTCAACAATAAAGCGCCTACGCGCACAATCGATTTGGACTCTCTGCAGCAAGCTCGTCTATAAACGCACACTAATACAATAAGTTCATAAATATTCGCACTAACACATACGTATGCGCATACTCGGTCGATAGCCGGAGCAGACCAGCGAGCGACACAGCCATCCCGTCTCAATGCTCACGGGCGACTGCCGCCCGCGTCCCGCGCAGAGCCCCTCTGAACCTCTATCTCTAAATGGGGACATTTTGTTTAACAAATATTGATTGATTTACAAATGCAGTTTCAAATTTGTAGTACCTTTAATCAACAATTTTTCAGTGTAATTTTTTTTCCAATCGTCAAAGCCGTTTAGAAGTAGTTAGGAATATTAGCCAAAAATAGCGTTATGGTAAATATTTTTTTAAGGCAAAAGTATTAGTCATACGAAAAAACCCGGTTTCAGATATGTTGTAGATGAATCTATAGCAAACATATATTTTTTTCAAATCATTTAACTAAGCCGTTAAGGAGAAGATAGCTTTTTAAAGTGACCGTTTTACGGTACTAAACGAGACGTAGGCCCTTAATATTGGCACATCTCCGCTCCTCTCCTCTCCCCTCTAGTGGACAGACAGCCTAAATACACGGCAATTGATTTTTATTTATGTATTATAGATTTCAACTGTAATTAATTTTGTTTAGTAGTTTGTTATCAACCGTATGCACAATGAAATCGATTCCATCAAAGTAATGCTACCAAAGTGGTGTTTTTGAAGTGACGGCGTCGTTGTGCACTTTTTTTGGGATGGGTAAAAAATGTTAAACTCGCGTTAGAACGTGCTGTAAGATAAATAAAGTCTTCAATAAGTCTTTGACATTACGTAAAGATTGCGATGTAAGAAATTTTACCCATATTGATGAGTAAAAAAAAGCAGTCAAAACATACTTCATGAAAAGTATTTAAATAAACTGTTTATTTTTGTTAGACTATATTTCGAAAATAAATAAATATACTACTACTACTAATGAATATTGTATTAACCACATAAATTGTAGTACTTTTATACTGATAAATAAAGCAATTAGTGCGAAATTATTCCATACCAACCGTTGTTTTTTTTTTAACAACCTTTTTTTAACCGACATCTTTTATGATTAGTCTATACTGATATTATTATAAAGAGATAAAATTTGTTTGATTGATTGTTTGTAAGTTTGATTGTAGGAGGCAATCTCTGGAACTATCAGTCGGATTTGCAAAATTATTTTTGCATTGGGTAGCCCAATTCTTAAAAAAGACTTGCGGACGAAGTTGCGGGCAGAAGCTAGTCAATAATATATTCAGAGGATCCATCTTCCAAAAGCGTCTTAATCGAGCTGGATATTAAGCTCCCTCCATTCACATTATCGTCTCTCTCTCCATCCAATACAATTCTAATAATTTTATTTAGTATTTTTCCCTCGGAAAATAAATTTAGATTAAAAGGCGTATATCCCTTCCTTTTCGCTGATCGGACCCACCCCGGCCCATTACGCACCGAGCAGTGAATAACTTACACCTCATTTGTTTTCTATTGTTCCTTTATCGTGTCCCTTGAAACTAGGGTTACCATTTCGAAATATGAGGCGTCCTGACAAAAGCCGGAAATTTGCAAAAAAGTCCGTACATTTTACTTTTAAATATTTCTTTTTATTTTAAGCTATTGCATAGCTTCTATCGCGGGCCTTGAGCGTGGAGACCTAATCCAGAAATTCCGTAACGAAAACACGAGTACCTAAGAAAAGAGTGTTTTGTATTGAAAATTATGTTTAACTGCTTGACAACAAAGTTCAAATTTACTTAAACGAATGATACGAGAGTGTTGTATTGAAAATTATGTTTAACTGTTTGACAACAAAGTTCAAATTTACTTAGACGAATGATCCTTGACTATTAATAGTTAAATTAAAACCTTTTTATTAGTTTGATGTTCCCATTACGGTGTGTCAAGTTTAAAAAACAATAAATGTGAATAACAGTTCCTGTCAATGTCACCATTACTATTTCTTGTATTCGGGTTAACATTTTACAATGCCGAGAAATTAAAATCATATTAAAATGGATGAATCTTTTTTTACCGGCAATGAACGTACTTCGCAATTGAATATGGATGAAATAAGTGAACATGTGCCAATTGAAGACAATTTAGTTGCGCAACAGCAAACTCTTTTGTGGAATGATGATTATTTTTTGAGTCTAGCACCCGGTGAATATAACAGGCCAGTCAGTATTTTAATGGATGAACATGCAGAAGAACTATCTTTTCCGACAATCTACGGCGGTCATTTTCGAATATACAGAGATGGTGTTATTGTTACTCCATTTATGCAAGCTACTACTAATATTAACTTCTCATTTATTTAATAAAAGAAAAAAAATTGTTTTCTTATCGGTCACCACGCTCAAAAAGTGTAACTTGAATTAATATCAAAGAAAAAAAAACAAAGGAAAAAAAATACTGCATAAATAAAATAAATAAATAATCGAAGTGTTCTATACACTTCGATTATTTATTTATTTTATTTTGCCGCGAGTTTCTTGTGGCACTCTAGTGTCACTGCCTCGGTCCGGCTAGGGTGCCGTGAGCGTTGCATTGTCACTGTCACTTGTTATTTAGGTTAGGTTAGGTTAGAACTGTGACCACACAACACACGAGCCGAGCGAGCGTAGCGAGCGGTGCCGCGGTAGCGGCCGGCGAAGTGCTAGGGTCCGTTTAGGCACAAGAGAATGTAATGTTTTGGGACTGTGGTGTTTTACTGCGATCTAACCTCGACAATCAAACAAAATACCAAGTGACGTGACTTAGTGACAGTGACTTAGTGACAGTGACTTAGTGACAGTGACTTAGTGACAGTGACTTAGTGACAGTGACTTAGTGACAGTGACTTAGTGACAGTGACTTAGTGACAGTGACTTAGTGTCAGTGACTTAGTGACAGTGACTTAGTGACAGTGACTTAGTGACAGTGACTTAGTGACAGTGACTTAGTGACAGTGACAATGACAATCCAATGCTTGCGGCACTTTGGCCGGGCTGAGGCGGTGTTACTAGGGTGCCTGTAGTGGCACTTTATCCGATAGGGATAGAGTGCCCCTGGTGGCACTCTATACACTGCCATAAATAATTATAATTGCATAAGTTGATAAAAAATGCTATGCAATAGCTTTACCGCGGCAGTCCCCGAGTGCCACACGTTTTTTTTTATCTTTTTTATTATGTCGAATAGTACGAAATGCCAAAGCCAGATAAGTCCGGATGGAGGGCCAAGAAGTTGGACTGGACCGGAAAAATCCGCACGGATAGTAACCCTACTTGAGACATGCTCATATTCTGTAGTAAAGGGAACTTTTTAAATAATAACATTCACAATTCGGTGGATCAGCGATTAGTTTGCGCACCAATGAATTTCGCATTTAGGTATATCTTGTATGTATTTTCATGTTCTTTTTAGCAAAGGGATTATCGGATTTTGTAAGAACTTGAGTAACTTCTTACTGTGTATAACGTATGTTTATCAACGATTGAATTGCAAATCAGATTTCTTATGTATTTGACTTAAAGGAGACCGAAGCTGTGTGCTCAATTCGTGAACATAATATTTAAACTGATACCTACGCTTTAATTCGAGCCCAATTTTATTATCGTATGTAATTATGTGACATCAAAAAAGCTAATTATAATTACAAACGACCCAAAAACCGGTAGCACTCCAGCGTAAAGGCCCCCTGTGAAACCCTGTTTACTGACCTTCAGAGCACACGATCGAAATTGAGGCTAATTTGGTTCGCTGTTGAGAGAATTTTTAGCCCTTGCTTGGTCGGCTGAACTCTTTGATGAAAAATAAGTGGCATATTACAATTATGCTAATTAGCCAACTTTATGTGCTCTTGTGACATATAAAAGGTTAGCCTTTTTGCACCCACAACAACCTCGGTGCTAATTTTGAGGCAATTAGGGCACACTTACTCAGAATCCTAATTAAACAATGAATTTACCAGGGGCCAAGTTACGCTCGTGTAGAGTTTTCTGCCAATCCTTTTTTAGGAAGTACTCAAAGGACAAACTTTAAATAAAACACAGGCAAAGTTGTATAAGAGTTCGTAAACTGTCGTCAGCTTTAATGAGATTGATCCAAATTTAAATTCCCTTAAAAGTATTTACGCGCAATACCTCTGAGAGAGGGAGGGAGTTTTCATGACTTTTTTAATTTAGGAGGCCCAAAATTATTCTTCTGGCTCATCGTTTACGAAGTATAAATCGTTTAGTTGCTTATAATCATGATGGGATTTTATGGAAATCTGGGGGGAAGAATGAAGTGATTCAGCTGCCAAATCATCCTGAGAGAGTGCTTTGAAGAGTATGGGCTAATCTTATTCTAAGAGGGAGAATAAACGTACGTTAGTATTCATTATTGTAATGATATATCAAACTTATGCGGTGAGAACTGTATCTATATAACTGCATATTATGCAGGCTAGATTTGTGCTCGGTTGATGGGAATAGGCTCGACCCATATTACATGGGACTTAAACATAACGGGCAAAATGTGGGTATAGATACACGTTGTCAAACCTTTCGAGAAAACACAAGCCGTAATGTTATGTTAACTGTACGAGTATGTACCGTTGTGACAGTAGGTACCTACTACACCTAGAGGCCGCCTCCACGAGCGAGAGAATCGCAACAGATCCGCGCTTCTAGGTGGGATAATCTCCACGAACGAGGATTATTCCGCCAGCGTATCATCGCGACTCTTAAGCTTGTCCACAAAGGGCGAATTCGCCGCGATTCTCTCGTGCGTATCACACGCGACCGTTTCGCCCAGAAAGAGCGTACCTACGCGCGAGCATTTGGGGACTATAAACAATTCCGTATCAAAATTTTGGCGCTCCATTTCCCTGGATACGTGCATTAGCTCTGGAATTCGCGCGTCAACTGGACGCAACAAGGAGTCTCTAGTATCTCGACTCGCGCGCAATACGCGCGAATCAACCGCGAGTCGAGAGTCTGGCGAACTGCACGCGATTTACGCGCGTATTTTGAAATCGCGCGATGCTTGTGGACGCGATGTATTGGCGCCTAGTATCTCGTTAACGCGCGAATGAATTCGCGCGAAACGTTTCGCGGCGAATTCGTCCCTTCTGGACAAGGTCTTAACAGGATCGCCGCGTGTCCAAGACGACTCGTAACGGAATCGCCGTATTTGTTTTGTTTTGACGCAGGCTCGCCGAGCTCTCGCTGCGAGAGCGCCACGTTCCGCAGTCGCGATGACCGCGCGGCGATACGCTGACGTTTCGCTGTCACTCAGCTACTCTTCGTATCGCAGCGATTCTCTCGCTCGTGGAGACGGCCTCTAAGAGAGTGTATAGAAATATGTGGCACGACAATAATACCGCCAATTCTCTCGCTCGTAGAGGCGGCCCCTTAAAGTGCGTTTCAACAAATAGTTCCTATGCCATGCATGTTGGCTCCACTGTTAAATTGAAAAAAGTTTTCCTTTTAGGTAACGCCATAGCATATTCCTATTGGTCCTACAACATTATGGCATAGAAACTATTTGGTGAAACGCACTCTAATGGCTACTACAAAGTACAGATTCTTTCGCTCACACTATAAAAATCAGTAAATAATCAGTAAGAAATAAGTTGCGAGCATTAAACTTACGTCATGTAACAAGCACACAGAACATTAACAAGCAAACTAAAAGAAAAAAGTTACAATACCATTATTAACGCAGTCGTGTTTAAACCGTGACTTTTTATGCCTTCCTTCCATTCTTCGTCCATTCTCCTTTTATTATAAAAGACCTTATGAATACTTTTTGGAGTGCTCGAAATGACATTATTCCTTCTTATTACACTTGTTTATGTGCTTCAAGCCTCCTTTATATACATTCAGAGTATTTATGTAGTTGTTTACTCTGCTCTGGTCATAAATAGAAAGTTGATGATGTTTATTTTGCGATCCCACTATTATTGAATGGAGTAAATCTTTTAAAGCAATGGCTAGGGTTTGCTTTTATTTTTTACTGTTGGAGCTAGAATATTTTAGTTTTGTGTTGTTTGTTTAGACTAGGATTTTATTAGTAGTAATTCGATAAGTCACTAAGAGAAAGTTTTTTTGATGTGTGACATCTTTCCTCTGGCTTTCATGCAATCTGTGGGAGAGATTTCGTGAAAAGGGACGGAAGTGTGTAACAGGAAGCCGGGGAAGCGCGCGTTATTTGATTTGACCAATGAGCGCGGTGAGCGGGTAGCGCGGGTAGAGTTGGCCGTCAAAAATAGTACCAACCCATTTTCCGAAAGGTTGGTACTGTCAGTCAAGATTTCAAATATTACACATCATAAGCGACCACTGTAAGGCTAGCTTGTTAGCTTGTCTTGTTTTTTAAATATTTATTAGTAAGTAGATACCATTAACTATCAAGTTCTGAGACTAAAACAATAATCAACAAAAAGTCATTCGTTTGCACTGGAATTTATATTAAATTAATGTTTTACATTTGTTCAACAGTTTTATATTTAGCAGTCAGTTTTATTGTATCATTTTATTAATGAAAAACTTACGTAAAAACTTACGTAAAAACTTACGTAAAAACTTACGACTGGAACCGAGTATACGTGATTCAGCGCTGAGTATACGTGATTCAGCGCTGAGTATACGTGATTCAGCGCTGAGTATACGCGATTCAGCGCTGAGTATACGCGATTCAGCGCTGAGTATACGCGATTTAGCGCTGAATATACGCGATTCACCGCTGAGTATACGCGATTCACCGCTGAGTATACGCGATTCAGCGCTGAGTATACGTGATTCAGCACTGAGTATACGCGATTCAGCGCTGAATATACGCGATTCACCGCTGATTATACGCGATTCACCGCTGATTATACGCGATTCAGCGTCACCTACCGAATGGAGCCGACTAATCCCGATTCAGCGTCACTGAACCGAGTGTAACGGTTCAGTTGCATTCACTGTTCAGAAAGACCTCAAAGTGCGCCTAAAGAAGATTTCACTTCAAAAAGAAATTGTGACGAAACCGAAGCTGCTAGCTCATAGTAGGAGCTTTACTAAAAATCTATAATCAAAATAATGTTATAATCATACCACAGTAAACAATTACGAAAACGAAATAGTTATAATGTAAACATCCTTGAACACTAAGCCCGCACTAAAAACCGCAACGCCAAACTACTAACTCGTAGTTGCAAAGGAACTTTCCTTCCTTATGCGTTGCGGTTCTACACGCCACCTGACTTCCAACATGTGAAAGCAATTAATTATCGCATGAAATATTCATTAAAGTCTAGTTAAGCTGTTTTTGTTGGGAACAAGGAACATTGATTGAGTTTTTAACTTGCTCTAGGAAAGGAATTTTATGAAGCCTTGAAGACTTGTATAGCAAGGGTTAATTGCGTTTTCGTTATTAATTTGCTTTTTCTTGTAACGTGATTTGAATTATAAAAACGAATCGCGCGGGATGTTGGACGAAATTCGCTTGCGCCGATTATGTCAACTAACTTGGATGGTGTTCAAACCATTGCGGATAGTCGCGTGATTTTCTAATCATTAAACCTCCTTACTAATAAACGTTGTATATCGCCTGTATAGTTACATACTGATATCTCTCTTTCAGTCGTCAGTAATTTGACATTTGAAAGAAGAAGACAAAGCGTTGTGTAACTATACAAACGCTATACAATGTTTATTAGTAAGGGGGTAAAACTATACGCCTCAGTGTGCCAGAGCGTTATATCAGGTTTTTTTGTGAATGAAGGAATTCGGGAGGACCTTATGACTTCCTAAAATAAGCCACTATCTTAAAGATAATAAAGTAAAATGCTCATGCGAGCTCCTGGACCTATTTATGCTATGAACACCAAGATTACCAAGAAAATAGGCTTTTCTCAGAACTCATCTTCTTATAGAACTCTAGAAAACCTACCCTTTTTGCCTGTACCAACAACTTCAATTTATTATTCAAAGACATCATAAGCAATGGTATTTAACCTGAAAAAATATGGCTCAATAACAAGGCAGAATGATGACGCGACGGTATAAAACGCAGATTTTCCTCATAAAACAACAATAAATGTGTTTTATTGCCGAGTCTCGTAGAAAAGTTTTCAACTTTACGTACAGATCTAGTCTGTTCAGTAGTTGGCAAGCAACTGAGCCGTATAAAAACAGAAGTTGATATCAATTCGAGTTTTTGTACGGAGTTGGAGCGTATTTTAATTCGATCTTGTGTTAAGAGGAAAGCTTCATCCTGCTTTTACGGTTTTCGGATAAAGATAAAAATATCGATATCGATAAGTCTCTTTGTTTAAGCAAGAAAACCTTGAATATACGAGCGAAAAGACCAAGTTAGGTTAAAAATATCATCAATTAAAAAAAGAATATCTTACCGTATCTACATGAACATAATTCCAACTCAGTGCAAGCTAGATTACTTCAAGAGCCGTGAGCATATATGCCCTAATAAAATTATACTGCGCAATCTTAACTTCAAGCAAAACTTATAATACTCCACATCCTAGAAATGAAGACTCACTAGAATAAGATTTCTACATGACGTAACTACGTTTACTGCAGCAGAAATGTACCAGTCCATAAAAAAGGAAACCACCAAAAAAATTGATATCAATAAAAAAACTTTTGATAAAATTATAACAAAAGCCAAAAGAAGCACAGCTTTTTTCGGAGAACATAAAAACCGATCAATCTATATTTCAAGATTGATCACAGGAATAAGCCAGAGACAAAAAAGTACTGTACTAAGTGCCTTCTTTTACGGTATAGAGTGATTGATAGAGATGCCCTGTCAAAGTTTCTTTTTTATATCCACTCAATATTCATCTTCCTTTGTTACGTGAATTTTGCGTTGTGTTGATCTTTCTTCCCTATCCTGATATCCGAGGCTTTCTGTAACTGGATTATTCACCATCATCCTTATCATTTATATTCAACCAGATAATATTTCTTTTATCTACCTTTTTCTTTCCACTATCATAATGAAATATTTATTTAGCTTTTTCAAATTATTTCTGAAACTTTACTCATGACGTTTAACCGGTTAAGCCGCGCGACGCGATTTTGCGACACCCGTCAAGCCGCGCGACACGATCGCGGCGCGTCAGAGATAAGAGCTCGCTAATATAAACAAAAACTGAGAGCTTTTTGTTAAGTAAATAGTCTTATCGTTAATGGTTTTGGGTTCCTGATTAGACAAAGGATTTTTTATAATACTTAGAATCTTTGTAAGCGAACGCTAGTATTGATAAATAAACATTCTTATAAGATTCTTATAAGAAATTCCTTTGTTCATTGTTTTGATTATTTATAATAAAACTACTGGTTCGATTCACATGAAACTTCGCA
Source organism: Conistra vaccinii (assembly GCA_948150665.1). Lineage (NCBI taxonomy): Eukaryota > Metazoa > Arthropoda > Insecta > Lepidoptera > Noctuidae > Conistra > Conistra vaccinii. Next base: position 5,508,300 of record OX411328.1, read on the forward strand.
GGATACATTATGAATACATATACTATCGGTCAAAACCATTATTTACGGACAATAATAATAAATAAAAACACATATAAATAAAAAAGTTCAATAAATCGTTAACCGTATCATTACGTAACATTATTTAGTTGACAAAAAAATATTGAACTCTTTTTCTTTCTGTATTATGCATTTTTATTATTTATTAGTTATTCAAGAATATAAAATAAATGACTTACCAGCGATTACATACACAAAACACACACAAAACTCAAAATTCCACATCAACACGTTTTTTCACTACCGAGTTTGTTTACATTTTTTGATGGGTCCGTAATAGGTAATTACGATGTTATTTTGTGCAAATTTTATCTAAATACGATGACGACACTACTTAATTATTGAAATAACACCATTTCCCGTCGATTTACACTTAAAAAACAATAGAAAACAAATAAATAGAACGCGGAGTGCAGTGCACGGCACGCATGCGCGGACGCCATTTTGCCGTACCAAAAATGTTCAATTTTTACTTTTTTTTAGAGTTGTTTCTGCATATTTTGACGTTATGGTCGATTTATTCGACAGGTATATTATCCTACCATAAATCAAAACCAACCACAGACCATATCAGCCCGTATATTACATATAAATAGAGCTGCAATCTGCATGAACGTACCGTGTTCCCGGGGACACAACGAGGCTTGACGGTATTGGGAGTTTTCGTGCGCCTGGGGCTTCGGTCCGGCTTGACCGGTTAAGTAAATATTAGAGCCAACTTTGATTTGAAAAGGTCAAAGTAATAACTTCGGGTCAGGCTAGAAATATTTTAAAAGGAAAAATACTTTCAATGTAGATCTTTTTAGAAGCCATCATTTGAGAGCCTGTTCAAATAATAATAGATTCTGAGAATAACTGTCAAAAAACTCAATACTAAGAAAGTATATTACAATGACGTATTTTCCTCATACCAACAACTGCGTCCTGAGTCAAAAGTAAAAGGAAAAAGAACTATAAGGAAAGTCACACGTTAATAATAAGTTCTGAACGTGTGTAGTGATTTGAGAATGACGATAGGACGACATCTTTGCCTTTGGTCACAAACGAATGGATGAGGATATGAGGCAAAATATTCACTATGACTGCTCATGTGCATCAAATTGTAATACGGTTTCAGTTATAGGGACCTGTCGATATTTTTCCTCATGTTTTGTAAACTTTAATATATTAGAAGAGTCAGTTTATTAAAAAAACATCAGTCAAATTCAGCGCTTATTGTTGCAGCTTTTCTAATTATGTGGATGCTGGATATAGTGTAGATTAGTTGTAATTCACTGGGCACAAAACAATATCGAAAGATATATAATATCCTAGAGCAAAGTAGAATTTCATCCAAAAGGATCTAAGTAGATAAAAATATAATCAAACTCGAATTCAAGCGCCATCAGCGATAGAAGTCATTACAAACAGCTCTCTGAAGTTCGGGGGATGGTAGGCGAACTTATGTAAACGTTACATAAGTTCCACAGTAGTTTTACTAAGTGGTAACATCGATTGCCGCTAATGTGTTTGGGAATTGTTGCTCAACAATCTTAGAGCCCATTTCAACTTTAAACAGTAGTCACGCCTTCGTTTTCTAATTTAAACTGCCGAAGTTCCGCTTGAGGTGTCTAAGTGGAATACGAATAGGCAATTTATATGTGCGCCTTTGGCACTATACTGTTTATATTAATTTAATTTTTTTTTGTTAAATATCTACATCAATAATTGTGTCATCTATATATACAAAAGTTAACTTTAACATTGATAAAAATCAGTACAACGTCATTGTTAAAAAACTAGGGGAGATATTTTTGTTGGTTTTACATTACTGTTATTATAATAACGAGATTGATTGTATATATTAATATAGGCAATTTCTAAGCACTTTATTTTGCTATCTGATGAAAGCCGCTCTAAAAGTCTTTTGACAATTTAAATATATTTTTCCATTATAAAAGCTACTTCATACTAAAAGCTTCCTTCTAGTGAATAACATTTTTACCTAACATTTTAAATTGAGGATAAAGCTGAAAAATATTATATTTTTAAAGTACCTGTGCGTAAAATACAAAATGAAATTCGTTTCAGTTTAAATATTTAAACGCGTTTTCAATTAATTTTAATGATAAAGGAAATATTTAAAGGATTCATAACAAGAGCCAAATTGATAAATCTGGTGCCCGAAAGCAAAGTGAAAATGATAGCTGAAAACATTGTAATTTATTTATTATTAAAATAAGCTTTACTGATTTGAGTATATTCTGATAAAAAACTGTGGTAATACCATAATGTCCATCAGAAGATAAGTTCGTTTTTTTAAATAAAATTACTTTTCATACTTTCCGAACAAATCGTCGTTTTTTTTTGTAACGAGTATATCGTTACAAAAAAACGACGATTTTTGTTACTAAAATCAACAATAATATAAAACCATTTTCTCAGGCAAATTCGCCGATCTTCATAGCAACTTTGAACAAAAACAGTAATGACTAATGACCAACCAGAAGAGTATACAAATACAACATGTTTTTAACTAAAACAGGAAATACATACGAACGAATTTGTACTCCATGTTTTATAAGATAAATGTCTGCTATTCCCTTTAGCAACCAACATTAGTTAGTTTCGAAGATCACCGCAGCCAAGTTTAACGGAGTCAGCTTCGGTGCCAGACTAATTTCATTAATCTCTTCATTGATTGGATTCGCTGGTCCGGCCCTGTTGACTGATTTTTATGGTTCCACCCAAAATAAGTTCTTATTATCAAAAGTGTAGGAGCAACTTTTGAGTGTTTCCTTATTGCCGAAATATATTGACCTGGTTATTGAGTTGATGAGATTTTTATTTTATAATGTTAACTGAAATTAGGAGGTTAGAGATTCAAATATTAACATAGGAACATTTCAAAATGATAATGTAGTGTGTACTCTCGCTAAGCATTTAATATTAATTTACGAATTTTATAGTACTGTCAAGAAATATAAGGCAAAAATCCCATTATGATGAAACTACGACCAAATTATTTATTGTTCAATCTGATACTTTATTCGCGTAATATTATCGACTAGTTTAGAAGTAGAAGTCAACTATCACAAAACATATCCAATGACACTCGGCAATAGAGTAGCTTTCAGACAGAGAAAGAATTTTTTTAATCAAATCATTTCCATACTCCCGTCCCTTACACACAAACAATATAACCTCTTTATAAATGATATTAGTTTAGATAGTTTAGACCACAAATTCAATCAAAACTTACACATACACGTGAATCGAAATTCAATATTCGTTCCGCTCTAAGCTCATACTTTTACTCTCAATCAAAATTAACTTTTAAATTGAATCCAAAATTACCCCCATCTGCACTGCATCAGTTCTGACTAGAGTTAATTCAATTAGTCTTCCTATAGGTGGATTTTGCTGAGTTTGCCAACCACCGAGGATTACATCACTAGCTTTCGATCTAGTCAGTTAGGTTCAGCTTAGCCCCGGAATATTAATGTGAGCTTCCGTTAATCTGGTCTCTCTGTCTCTATCCGAAAGTTTTCTAATGGACTTTGAGTGAAAATCAACTAAAAGTTCTGGTTCATGTTTGAATGGAATGACTACGAATTCTAATGAAACAAGGTCGGGCTGATTTAAATAGAAGAAAATGAGAAAACTTTAGTAATGGAAATAAGGAGTACGAGTTCCTATGTACCTTCAAGGAAGACAAATACTAAACAAGTTGAGTCAGGGTCATCATTAAAGTCTTAAAAAATCATTTAAGCTAACATTCAGCTATAAAGACAGATTAAGGCACTACAAAATGGGCTCACTTGCAGACAGACGGAAAACAGCTGACTTGATATTACTGCACAAAGTGTTCAATGGAGTCATAGACTGCAATGAACTACTAGGCAAGCTGCATATAAACGCGCCATCTCGTCTGCCGCGGAAAAGCAGTTACAATTTCTTTTACGTCTCAGGATCTAGAACTAATCTGGGACATTTCGCCGTTCTCCCGAGACTCTGTAGGCAATATAATGCATTTTCAAAGCGTTATAACCTGGACATAACCCTCCCCATTTCAAAATACAAAAATATTTTATCCACCGCAAATTGTTCCTAGTCAATAAATGAGAAACAATAGTTTGGAAAATCCAAAAGTGCACGCCTCATACATATCACTTATTCACAAACGAAAAAGAAATTCAAAACATAGTTTTTAACAAAAATGAACAATTTATCACTTTTCATGAAGTCGTAATGTCAAAGACTGACAAAGATATTTACTTGGCGGTTGCTAGGCAACTTACGGACAACGGTTGGAAATATTTAGATAAAGATATTATATTTTAGTTAGTATTTTATTAATTATAATTAAACTACTTTGAATAAAAGAGCCATTTTCAATAGGGTTCCTTCTACGGCTGAAACGAATGTACAAAAAAATAATTGACTCGATTAATTGATTTTATCGCAAGCTACAATGTTTTCAGGGTTCATAAATTGACGGACAGGAATTTTTTTTCAACTATTTTGATGCTTTTTCCATTTCTGCTGCATAAAATCAATTGTTAAAAAATACAGTATTAATCTCCATTTAATCATCTATACAATGATATATAAATTAAGTAGGTTCTGTGTACTAGCAGGAGTGTAACAATAAAAACAGTTACAGAAATGGGGCAAACAAAATTTTTCGATCGTAGAGCACACTCTAATGCTTCGCATTAAGAGTCGTGCAATAGTTATTAATAATTATACTAAACAATTGTATGTAATTTGAATGCACAATCTTGACATGTTAATTCTTCTTTTTATCATTATTTTTATCATACATGTTCTCTCTTTTATTATGTGCATGCTGTGGTCTCCTGTAATTGAAGGAGCACACGTAAAAGAACCGTTTTTATTATTGTGATTTATATTGTGTATGTTATTTGTGTACGTTTTCCTTTGTTGGAGGTCCTAATAAATAAATAAATAAATTTAAAATCAGCCATTTTTTGTAATAATATATTAGACCAAAAGAAAACTTACAGATATCCTACTGTAAATGTGAAAGTTTGTATGTTTGTTACTCAATCACGCAAAAACAGCTGAACGGATATAGATAAAATTTAGTACACTGATAGTTTATAGCCTGGATTATTATGTACTACATACTTTTGACTTAATGACTATTATCAATTAGCACCCACGACTTCGTCTGCGTGGATTTCAAAATTGGGTCCAGACAGAAATGAAAAATATTTGAGTAATAAAAAAAAACAACTAGTAGGTGACAACTGTACTAGTGTAAACTGTATCATGGCCGCCAGCCAGATGTTGAGAAATCCTCACGACTAACAATATTATCGCTATACAGCCCAAGGCATAATTCATCTTCGACACAGAACTAGTCCACGAAATGTGCTAGATAATTCTAGAATCTCGAATCTTCCCGAGATTGTAAATTAAGCCATTGCGAAACTTGTAACAGCAAAAGGCAATCTCAATTTGCCAAGAATTCATTTGGCCTAACTACCTGCGAGAGACAGTTCATAATTACGTCGAATCTCCAATTGCAATCAGTGCTAAGGACTAATGAAGTTTCAAATCAAACTATTCCCATGATTGGGAACCGCAAACAGGTTCATCGAGTTCTATCCATACCGAGTCTTCAACTTCAATTAATGATCTTGGGGTTAGACCACAGACTGCAAATCCGGCAAATGAATTGGTTCCGAAATCAGTTTGCGCCGAAAATTCTTTGGGCTTATGCGGTCGTGTTTGGGAGATTGTAATTTGTGGAAAAAGGTCTATTACCGGAAATGCTTCTTGGGTTCATTTTCCTTGTTTTATATTAAAGGTTTCAGTCGTAATTTTTTTGCATGTTACTAATTCTGTGCTTCAGTGAAAAATATTTCCATAGGTAATACTGGTACTTACTGAAATTGAGTTTTAACGCTAACATTTTTAGCAGTTAATAAATTACTGACAATAATTTAATAACGTAACTTACACTGTTCATTTAACACAGTCATCGAACCTAAATAATTTGCACATCACACATTTTCATAATTATGAAATCCATAGCTTCATACCACTCAGCATTCCAATTTATTTGAAATAGAAATTCTGCAAAATCCATATGTATTGCCGATTTATATATTACCGGCAAACTAAGCCATCTCATCTATTTCCAGCATAAACAGTGAATATAATTAGTTTTATGCTAATTTGGCGATGTTTGATTGAATAATCCGAACAGCTGACCTACGCTGATTAGTTATGTCAAGTAATGGTATCTGTTAAGGATTAATATCTGATGTAGTATCTGCCAGATGATTATTGCAACACCTTCTCAATCCTTGTTTATAAGGAAACTACAAAAATCCAGCATAAGCACGTGCACGTGCTGATGAAAATAGTGAAAAAGATGGAACTAAAGTATACATATTTATTGTTTTCATCTATAATAATAACAACCAAAATGTAATTATTCAAAAAGAATATCACAGGTTGATATATAGAAGAAGCTCAGCTTTGAAAGTCGACGAGCATCAGTTTTACAGAGATTTGCTGATTAATTGGATCTTATTCAATCTGAAAGTCTTAGTCTTAAAAATAATACTAATCTTAAGTTGGTCGTAAAAATATAAAAACGCTTGGCCAATTTATTACGAACAAGTTTTTTTAAACGAATTTATAAATATTATCTGACCCAGGAAAGCGTCCCACTCAGTAAATGTCAGCTTACACCGAACGTACATTACAAAAGTGAAATTAAAAAAAGTCACGCACTTTTCCAAGATATAATCCCCTTTTAAGTCAGTCCCAAGATTAGTTGGCTAATTTCTTGAAAGCGTTCGCTTTTTCCAGATTTAATGGAGTGCTGGATTATTTGTCTCTATCCCGGCATAATTTATCTGGACGAATTAAGCTTAGGCCGGAAAATCTCACTGAAAAAATGTCTGCCGATAAAACGGAACAAAGGGGGATCCCTAAAGAAACAGCTACAAAAAAGAATATTGAGATATGAATAATGAGAATCATTGTGAAGATAATATAAAAGAAGCACTGGCACGAAATAAGGGTAATGACGTTGAATAAGTAATTTCGTTCTCAACGCGCCGTGGAATTCGTATAAACCTTGAATTTTGGGTGATGTCACGAGGTGTCTTCGATAATATTGTACTTACGTTATATAAATATTTACGACAGTCTTCGTTCTATTTGGCAATAAGAAAGTCAATTTGTTGAAGAGGAAAATATAGGTAAAACTGCAGCTTTATCAAAGGAGCTTTTAAATAGCCTAAGACCAAGCCTTGGTAGTATGAAAGCTCTGAACAGCCCTGACAGATTTTAATAGCAATATTGCGAGAATTGTAATATTACTAGCGACCCACTCCTGCTTTACAAGATTTTTACGACTTGACAAAACATCAAGATTTATTAGATAGATATGTTACTTTAATACCTTTCGGAATAAATTATCTAAATCTGTTGCGTGGTAAGAACAACGCGGTAATACAAACAAAATACGAAAAGCGACTTTAATGTTTCACCTAAACAGATTTTCAATAAAAATCTAACTTCTGACTTTTTATCTGCCTACTGTTATTCTCACTTTGATTAGCCAACTTTTATTATTATTTGCTGAGCTAAGAAACCAAACAAAACTTTGGTTGATGAAAATACTTCCTTTCGTTAAAAGACAATTTTTAACTCGTCCCACACTCTCGTCTTTCTCAAAATAGAGGATCAACTTTCCATTCTCAATCTAAAATTATAAACAAAGTTTTTAATATCTATCAGGTGATTGGCATAATGTAGGAGCCAAGTGTTATAATGGTGTTATAATTGGATTTGAACTAAAACCTGCCACATGTTAGGCTCGCAATAACCCAACTAATTTGGGATGAGCACAGCCATTAGCTATTGCTAAGCCTTCACTACACACAGCCCTGAACGGTGAGGAACAAACTTAAGTAGGACATAAAAGTATTTCATATTTTCTTAGTTTAGGTACACCTATTAGAATTATGTGACTACAATACCACATTAATTATATTTAAACCATTTATAGTCACTTTTGAACTGTCAAAGAGTCGGTCAGTTAGTCAGAAAGTTGAAGCTAGTTGCCCATTCCAAAACGTAGTTCTCTTTGAAGAAGAACGGGCAAGAAATTCCAAGGACACTCTTTTAAATCAAGATATTACAAAATCCTGGGTACTTACCTGCATTATTCTCGGTGCTTCTATATGCGAGAACACTGAAAAAGAATCAAATGAATTTAAAATATAAGATTAATGAAAAGTCTTGGCAGATAAAGCGATGACCAGTTTCAACTGACGGCGCCCGTTCACGAACATGACGCGTGGATCTGTACTATCCAGCTCAATCATTTTGTAGGGAACCGAATAATCTAACGCACGTGCCTAACCATGGAACTCCCGTCCAGTGTCTGTTTAACCCGTCTGCTTTCGAAGCAAGAGTGAACAGGCATATTCTGAGAACGCTCGTTTGAGGTCAAGAAAGATATTATTATCCAATCACTTCTTGCAACATTTAATTTGATGATGTTTTTTTTTGTGGCTAAGTAATAACAGCCGCACATGCCGCGGTTGGTACGTGGATGGGTGACCATCGTTACAGACCAAGACACCTTCCTACGTGCCTCGGAAAGCACGTAAAGCCGTTGGTCCCAGCTGTCATTTGTAGATCTTTGACAGTTGTTACACTCGTCAGAAGTCCGAAAGTCTGACAACCAGTCTTACCAAGGGGTGTCGTCTTACCCAGTAACTGGGTTGTGGAGGTCAGATAGGCAGTCGCTCCATGTAAAATACTGGTATTCAGCTGCATCCGGTTAGACTGGAAGCCGACCCTAACATAGTTGGGAAAATTCTAGGCATAATAATAATTATGATGATTTGAAGTATTTTTGTAGCGGTTACACCGCAACATACGTCGAACTACGCATCAAAAAGACATGACGTCACATAATTTCTGCATCGCGCAGTTAGACTTTACCAAGCGAAAAACATAGATAAGCCTATCCGAAATTAACTTATTTATTTATTTATTAAAAGAACACCAACAGCGTATACATTCAACAATTGTTATTTTTTTTTATTTTTTACGGGCGGGCTTACGGGCAGTTGCCCGCCAGACATAACAACCCGTCTGGTTGGAGAATTCTCCCTTTTCTATGGTGGATGAGTGAACTTTACACCCTGTTTCTCATACTCGTACCCCTAAATTTTGATGTCACAGTCATATTCACTAATTCACTGTCAAGTAATGAAAATAAAGTTCCTGTAAGATACTATATTACTCCAGAATACTTCAGATAAAGAAACAATGTGCATGAAATCTTTATAATAAGCGGAACCGCAGCTAAAGGCCATAAAGTTACTGAATAACCGCATAACGAGTTCATCGGCGGCGCACGCATAAAAGCGTCGAATAAAGTAAAATATGAACGTTGCGTTGTTGACATAAGACAACATAGTATCGCACGCTCATTAATTCAAATGAATATGCCCGCTTTGTATGAATATTCAAGGGCTATGCGATTAACAAGTATCAGTCGCCAGAACAATGGCTACACATAAAAACACAGACCAAAATTTATTTCCAATACATTATTATGATGCGTTGTTTCGCGTTCGGCAAAATGATATAAATCATTTTGCTGACAATGTAGTGAAAATAAAAGGTTAATTAGAGTTCATGTTGGATGCGAGGAATTCGAAACAGTCAGAAGTTTTTGATTAATTGAATGTTATTTATGTTCATGACGGTACTGTTATTTAAAGTGAAGCTCAGTAATGACCATTTTTAGGGTTCCACACCTCAAAAGGAAATAACGGAACCCTTATGATTACTTCGTTGTCCGTCTGTCAGTCTGTCAAAACCCTTTTTCTCAGGAACGCGTGGAGCTTTAGTTTAGTTTGAAATACGTAGGTTGGCGGTCCCTTGGATATCTAAAAAAAATCAAGCTTCTAAGTCAACGCAATAAAAATATTCGGCCATTTATGCGACATATTTCGATACTTGCAAATAAATCAAAATCTACAGGGTATTTCCGGTTGACTTAGATTCAGGAAATTTGGCAGGAAACAAGGTCTCACACATGCACATGTAAAGGAAAAATACGAAAATTATAAATAATTATGTAGTTATATCATACAAAAAAAAAGAATGATTGCGATTACAAACTTACATTTGCAGTTGGAGAATTGACCGTGACGTATATCGATGTATGGGAATACATGTTTGTCAACTACATTTTTTTTTTTTTTATGAATTTATCCCAACTACAGAACCCTTCATTGTGCGTAGTCCGACACGCACTTGGCCGGTTTTTTTGTACTTAATTCATTAGGCTGATGAAAAATTAATTGAAGTAAGAAAAGAATAACTGTTTGTGTTGGAAATTACTGTTTTGTTACAAATTTAATTGGAGCCTTTATTAACGACGCTGTATTTTTTAGGTCATGACTTAAACCGAGTCGAACAATCCAAAAACGTATCTTGTTTATCTCATAAAAATTTATTAATTAAAAACACGTTGAAAATCTTCATAAGTTCCTCAAAAACGCTTCAAAGTTCAAGTGAGGTAGAGTTTAGTACTCTACCTCTACGTCTCTACTCTAACTACCTGAGGGCCTAGACAAAGTAACATTCGATTAGCGACAACGCTAGTAGAAAAGTCAAAAATGTATGGGATTGACAAAAGCTATCGAAACGTCACGTGATCATAGCTCAACGAATAGAAATTAGCTAGACAATATTTAACATCATTCCATTCATACAGCCTCGAACGATAACTTGCTAACGAAAGACCAGAGACAATATGTAATTTTTATCGAAGAAACCAATGGATCAGATGATAGCGAAACGTAGTGTAGGTATGTCGTTGAAGCGATAGCGATTGTCGAAATAGAATCGCTCCGAAGCGAATGTCATTTGTCTAGGCCCTCTGCACTACTCTATACCTAACAACAGCGATAGCTTAGTGGTATGACCGTCAGACTGCCAAGTGATATGTCTCGAGTTCGAACCCAAGCCACCCATCTGTGACTTTTCGGATTGATGTGCATATTGTATAATTATCACTTGCCACAAAAACAGTGAAGGAATAACATCGTGGGGAAACCGGCATGCCTGAGCGATATTTCTCGACCGTATGTGAAGCCAAGTCAGATGCCCATGGGCGGTTTTAAAAATCTGACACTAGGCTAGTTACTAACCACACGAATAGAAGAAGACTAATAAACTTCTTAAAACGTCACAAAATCTTTTAACCTTCCCCGTAGTGTGTACACCGATCACATCAAGTTTGCTCACATAATAATTCATAAGATAGTTATCAGGGGCCTAAAAGCACTTTAGCCGGATTGCCAATCCTATACGGGCTGATATATTTGCATGATGACAACGTCATAACCACTCCCAGCCCCGGTGTAATTGCTTTTCTCGGTCGCCAAGATAGATTTTTGGAGATCCGCAGGAGATATGAAACTGAATGTCTGTGGAACTGTGGGTGAAGATGAAATCTTTAACTTTTGAAAAAAAAAAGTTTAAAATGAAAAATGGGTGGAAATAATTTATTGAAATACTAAAATATAAAGAAGAAAACAATAATATTACATTACAATCATATTACGGCAGTGGTTAAGCGATTGACTGCTGCGCTGCGTGTCGCGGGTTCGATCCCCGCATGGAACAAATTTGTATGACCTACAAGTAGTTGTTCCGGGTCTGGCTGTTTGTGCATATGAGTTTAAATGTTTGTAAACGCACCCACAAAACAGGATAAATTCCTAGTGTGGGGCAACGTTAAATAAATAAAAAAATATGCTGGTATTTTTTTATTTTATTAAAGCAAAGTTTTAAATCACTTCTATCTACGGAACGCATAACCAGAATAGGCAGTGCACTCATCCAGTTTTCTAAATTTAAAATGGATGTTCTACATGGTCGGGAAAATTTAACCGGCGGCCTCGTAAAACATGCAATAACGTTATTTGAGGCACTTAACCGGAAAGGTTATTATCTAAAAAGGTCTGGTCTAGTCTAGGTTATATTGTTTTAGGCACAGATATAGATAGACATAGATAACGCAAGTATCACGATCTGTATGAAAACCAAGCGTGCCATTTTTTGACTACCTACTATGACGTCACAAGCATTATTTAGTGATGGGAAAATAAAATCCGCCGCACGCGGCAGCGTCTTTGAATCGATTTTATTATCTTTGAATCGATACTGCTCGCTCACCCAGCCAGCAGTACGCTAACTAAAAGTCTTCGCATTCTGAGGTTGTGTGCTCGTGCGCGTTCCGTCGACGTTCACACATCGTTTTTGGATACCTTTTCCAAAATTTCAAGTAAGTTTACCATTATAAATACGTGAATATTCGATTGAAATACCTTATATTCAATTTAGTTCTAATGTTTACAAAAGCAACGAGATTCTACCCTTTTTCATCTCAATTTTGAATAAAGATCGCCTTTTTATTATACCATTTCTCTATTTATTGAGTAATCGTGTACAGTAAAGAATTATTGAGAATCGCTTAAATAGATTAATTAATCGATTTTGTGACATAGTAATGATATAGACAGAAGAATGAGATAGACAGAGGAATGAGATATACAGAGGAATGAGATAGACAGAGGAATGAGATAGACAGAGGAATGAGATAAACAGAGGAAAATAAAAATTTCTGATCTGCTTAGTAGGCAGTAAGGGATTTTTAATTTCTTTAAATTGTTAGTATTTCCCTACTTATTCCTTGTAATTGTTGTAGATTATCTTTCAGAAACAAAAAAAAAACCAGAGAAGAAATTTTAGAAGTTAAACGAAAACCCAGTAAAATACGATATAATAAAATTAAAATGGATGCAAAATTACTTGAGCTACAACAGCAAAAAGATAAAGAAAGTTGTGATCTTCAGTTCATCAATAGTCGGATATGCTGCTTTTGTTAATATTCGTTACTTTTTCCCTTCAACAAAGCATGCTTCCTCAAAATGTATTTAACAAATATTATAATGCTATGCTTTGTTGGGAACCAATCTTTATTTCCCGTCGCCTCAATCCATTTTTCTTTTAAATTGGGTTCATGTGGGAAACTAAAAAAATCACTAAACGTTACGATAATTTATTAAAATTGTCTACATAATTACTACCTATAAAATACAAAATCATTCCTCTGTTACCGAAATCGATTCTTGAGAATCGATTTGTGTTGCATACGATGAACAGCACTAATCGCTAAAATTGACAGAAAAATGATAAAAGCTCCTGTACTACGAAACCGATGCGATATACGATAGTATCACTTGCTTCGATATTCATCACTTGTTAAAACAAAACGTCGCATCAACCGCTTCAAGTAAAAGCCGCAATGTAATACGAATATTCAGTTTACGTTTGATGACCTATGTTTTTCTCAAATTTGGTATTACAGAGAGTATTAGATTAAAAATAATTGATTTTAATATTAAATACGCATAATATTAATCACAAAATGACTTAACGATGGAAGGAATCGTTTCCTTTATTTTTTCTCCTCACATTTGTAAAGTTTTTACAATGTATAACTGAGCAATTAACCATTTTAAATTATTTTACTGACGTCCGTCTAGCGTGGCACAACGATGCAGACTGAGCGCGAAAGTGGCAGCTTACGATTATTGTACGTAAGCTGGGCACGCGAAGTAGTTGCTCTTGCGTTATCTATGTCTATCTATATCTGTGGTTTTAGGACATTTTTTGGCAACGACCATGAAACCGTCTCAATAAAATTATAGGAAATATAATAAGGAATAAGATCGTGAAAGTTAAGTATAATTTGATTAAAAAAGAATAAGGCGGTGTTCCAGATGATTTATATCTAGTACCTAACTAAATACTAACCTAACTAAATAACTTAGGGGCATTGGCCGGAAACGGCAATACACCGGGATGAGTGGAAAGCTATAGGAGAGACCCTTGCCCAAAAGAGGGATAATACAGGCAGTATAAAAATAAAAGAATAGTTAGTAGGAAAACACAAGAGCCGTTTGAAGTATAGGACTTTCCTGTTTCTAAGATTTACGACCATATGATTGAGTTAAAGAAGTCTGTGACAATGTCATGTGACCATGTAACATATCCTTAATTGCCATCACACTGTTTTGGCGATAATGTACCTTTAGTACTTTGACTTTTGATACTTTTTTAACCGATTTAAAAAAAAGGAGGAGGTTCTCAGTTCGTCGGATCTTTTATTTTTATTTTTTATATACGTTCCCCGATTACTCGAGGTCGGCTGGACCGATTTCGACAATTCTTTTTTTGTTTGAAAGGGTATACTGCCCAGGTGGTTCTATTGTCATCAAGTCAGGATTGGATGATGGAATCCTGGAGAAGTCAGGGGAACTGTTGAAAGATTATAAGCACACCTATAGCGATTTAGGTATTTATTATAGTAACTCTTGAATTTGCTTTCGGAACTACTGAAGAACTGATTAAAACTGAAACTTCGGAAAAACTGGAACTGATGATGAAGACCACAGATGGCTACCGGAACTACTCAATAATACGTATTTCACGGGTTGCGAATCGATTACTTTAATATGGTTGCCAAGCAATTTATGCCCGTTACAATGGGTGAAGTGGAGCTGATGACGAAGTACCAGGAGAACTCCTCAACAATGAACGTCCCTGCATCGGGAAAAGCAATATTTTGTAAAAGCTGATGAATAAAAAAGCAATTGACATAAGGTTATTGTAAATTAGATAAATTACAAACCAACCCACTAAATAGGCGAGAAATAAAAACTTTTTCACAAAAAAAACAACCGACTTCCAGTATCTAACATTTCGGAAGTCGGTGGCAAATAACGAATATCCGTGTCTTTGGTTTTGTATTTTCGTTTTTGCCACCGACTTCCAAAAATTTAGTTATTTTTCACTTTATAGTGGAAGTCGGTTGTTTCTTTTTTGTGAAAAACTTTTTGGTTGCAAGTTACCATTAGGCACATTGCTGCCTGATTCCCCAGAGTGTTGCACACAAACCCACACAGTTACAGCTACATCAACAACGGTATAGGCTGACAGACACATAAACTTCCGTACCGAAATATCTGCATTGCTAATACCAACCTATCACTCCTCCGATTGGGAGGATTAACGCGAAAACAGTTCGAGAATCTGGCCATTTGTATCCCCCGTACCACTATTCCCGAGGGCATCGGAGTTCGAAGTTTCTAGGCCCAATTAATGAGGCGATTAAACTTAATTTGAGTTTAAGGCGCGAACGGCCAATTTAGACGTAGATAGATCTATGCGGTTCTGAGGTTCGGTCCTCCATGATTTTAAGGATTATGAAGTTTTGAACAGGACCATTCGAGATTGATTAGAATGAAACTATGTCTGATTACTTTTGTAATGCTGGATTGTAATTTAGATACTGTAGGGACTGACTAAATTTGAGAAGTTGAGAATAGGGACAGTTTATACATAGGCACTTAGGATGATACAGAGACAAAAGATGGACTCTTGAAACAACAACATGGGAAGGACCAATTGGTAAAAGAACCGAGGACGCCCAAAGAACAGATGGATTAACGATATCATAGCCACGGCAGGAAAAAAAATAGCAAATAAAAGCAAGGGACAGAGAGATTTGGAGTAAACTGAAGGAGACCTATACCCACACAGGGGTTCCAACATTAGAAAAATAAGAAATTAATATTTAAATAAGTTTGCATGTCATTTGTATATAACACTAGATTCTAAGGAAATTTTGTTTTATAAGGTTGTTGGAAATATTCTAGAGATCTATACGAATGGAAATCCTTTACGTGGGCAAAACTTAGAGGCAAAATAAGTAAGTAGACTTGGTTTAGCATAATGTAGCAGAACTAAGAAGATCTTACATTGTTCTCAATTAATGAATCAAAAGTAATATAGATGGAGACGCTGAAACAAAATGTTTTCTTTTTTTTATCCATGTCTCTGTCAAAAATGAAGTTTCCTGCCTGTTCATAGAAATGGAACCCTTTGGAATGGAAAACTATCTTTGCACACAGACTAATTTAAACAGACAAGACAGACAAAGTGCATGTTAATAATGGTCTAATTTGAATAAATGCATCATTTAAATTCTGAACAACAATAATTATTATTGATGGCTTAGTGACAATCAAACATGTATTTGAATAAGTTATGCTGTGTCCAGTTTACAATTACAATTGAATTAGAAACAAATTTAAATGCAGTTTCTCATTAATAGGTTTCAATCTATGGTGACAACGTTCATTAATAAATAGAATTAGTTGGAACTAATGAGATGATTAAGTTAAATTAGAATGCGCCAGTCAACGGTTAGATGCAAAATGGTAATGAAAATTGCACAGTTCAACCAATTTTGTAATGGTGAATATATCGATGCTGGTTTAAATTTGAATATTTTTACATTTTAAATGGGTTATTATAATACATCGAAATAGTTTAGTTTGTTTTTGAAGCTTGCAATAACGATGTATTAAAAAGTTAAAGCATGAAGACCTAACTGTACCCAAATCACTTTAGCGTGGCATTAACGGTCATTGCCCTTTCCCTAATATCTCTCCAATTCTCCATAGGAACTCAATTAATAAACTATGTATGATTTTTCATTATTGGAATATGTTGAAGATTGCGACTGATATTGATTCAGGATGTTAATGGACTTCATTTCAGTTTTTGAAATAAAGAATGCTAGAAAATTTTGGTGGGCCCGATATTGCCACGCTAAAACGATTCGGGTATACATGGCTACTTTCACTTTATTTTGTCAACCATAACTATTGTTTATGATTATTATAGTTCAGAAAACACTGCTTAGAAGCATAAAATTTGGATAAAATGGGTGATGACACGCGAACTTAAAGTACGCGGTTTTTAAGTTCGCCAACTTACTCGGATCGCCGTCGGTGACACACGTGAAGCTTGCTCACACTTAACGCGATGTTGTCGAAATTTCTGAACCAAACTAAACAAATATTACACAAATCTCGAAACAAAATGCCGACTCGCGACTCGCGGCGATGACAGACGTAAGAAATTATGAACCAAGGCGGGCTACGAGCAGATGTCAGCGCAACTGACGGGGTCCTCTAGGGCCGATGCCTGCCGGGGTTGCGGGAAAGTCCTAAGGGGAGACCGTGGCTCCTGGAAACACAAGGACGCACTGGTACAGGCAACAGAAGGAACACGGGTGGGTTTTAGTCAGTAAGAGCCTGACACGCCCTCCGCTCCGCCCAGACCGAGAGAAGTTATTTGATGATTTCCTACCCAAAAAAAAAGGTGGGCTCCGAGCAAGGGCGGTTTTAAAGTGCGCGTACTATGACAGACGGGCGAGTAAGCTCGCCGAGCCATAAGTACGCGTACTTGCTCGCACGTCTATCACCCCTTCAAGAGTTTTCTAATAGCAGCAGTGAGCACTAAGGAAGGATTTTTGATAATTCCCCTAAAGGGGTTAAATGGGGGACGAACGTTTGTATGTGCCGATGAGAAATCCCATCGAGTACATGACTTGTTTAATACTAAAACAAAATGCGTGTGAGTTTTGGATTCATGTAATTATATTATTATGACTTGCTTCAAAAACGGTGAAAGAAAACATCGTGGTGAAACCTGCTGCCTGAGAAATAATATTTTCTCAACGGCCCAGTCAGAGGCCCATGACCGGCATAAAAACTCTGACACTAACCACACGAACAAAAAAGGGAAGAAGAAGACTAAATGTATAGAAAGATGGATAATCGCGTTAGGAATTTAAGTGCCAATTCCAACCTTTGACCTTTTACACTTCCAAATTGCTTTATTTTCTTTGATTGAATTAATACAGCCGAGTCGACTTGACTTGTTAAATTAATTAATTGCCAGACGGCAGTAGGTGGAAACATTTCTCACGCCAATAATATATTCTCTGAACTTTACAAAAGGTAACACCTACAAATCAATACTGTGGAAATAATTATCTATTCACAATATACCGGGAAAACAGTTTCAAAAGGTCAATACACCCACGCTATCGTCTGCTTATATCGATAAAGGAAAAGTTTTGGTTATTGTACCAAGTCGTAGAATTACGAAGTGCTTTTTAGTTGCGACAATCGAAAAAAAACATTCTTGTCAATACCTTCTTTTGGCTTACTTCAAAAGAAATAAGCGGGATATTGTGCGCTTTTATAATTTCTAACGTGACATATTATCTTGGACGCCCACGTCCTAGTCACGGCATCGCGATAACACACGGACGTAAAATGTATGGAAATATAATGAAGAAGCTTTTAAATTTCAGTCTCCGATAGCAAGCTTGTATTTCCATACATTTTATGGACGTAGACGTCTACAATAATAGTCACGTAAGAGATTATAAAAGCGCAATTATCAACGTCAAACTAGAACCAACCCACAAAAAGGAACTTTGGAGATAATTCGATTTTTGTTTCAAAAGTGTGCAGAAATAAATAGGTAAGTTATTTGAGATAAACAACTGTACAACGTTAAAGTTAGTATTGATGACTTCATAGGACAACTAGATTGTCAATTATTGACCATTTAGGTGTCTGCTGTCACGTAGCACAGATACGAGCAGGTCTTAAGACCGTTTACGACGTACGGAATTTCATACAAACTTTCAAGCTTTTGTTTTTCGAAATGACTAAACCGATTTTAATGAAACATCATACGCATAAGCAAAATACAAAGGTCTAAAAAGTTAGTAAAGAACATTTCCGAAAAATAGTGCTACAGCCAAATTAGACTGATTTTGAGATTTCCAGTTATCTGTTTTTAAATAAGACATTTCGAAAATGTTCTTAACTCACTTTTTAGACCTTTTTATCCTGCATATTCGTATGAAGTTTAATTAAAATCGTTTCAGTTATTTCGAAAAATAAGGGCTTGAAAGTTTGTATAAAATGCCGTACGACGTAAACGCTCTTAAAAAAAACAGTATTTATACAATTCCGGATGCTAGGGTTACAAATATAAATTAAACACACATTTATACACCAACCTACAATAAGTTATGGATACTGAATTTGTTAATAAAGAGCGTGCATCCCAAAAGTTGGCAACGTCGTAAATAGCTGTCAAATATTTACCTGTTTTAATTAATTTGGAAATATTGCTAATGAATTAGAATAGTAACAATGAATGGCAATTGTAACATTGAATTTGATGTTGTACCCATTTTCAAATAGTTTCTAAATAGTCGATGTTACGATACTAATTATTGCATTTCATAACCGTTCGCTAGTTAGCCACATTTCTTTATTTACATACAGTCAAAACAGGTAAATATTTCACAGCTATTTACGACGTTGCCAACTTCTAGGATGCACGCTGTTAACTCAAGAGCTCACTTACCAGAATCGCAGTCAAAACAGCATATTCAAAATCCTGCTTTTATCACAAAAACATAGTCACATAAAATAAATCTCTCTCATATAAAACTTGCTATCCCATAAAACCGGGTTATAGCAATAATAAAGTTAAAGTATTTTGCACTAACCTGCAAATTGACATACGGTGCATCGGCCATGACAGTTGGGACTATGAATCCTCCTTCGCCTGTTGACATATCGATGTCTTGACTATAGATATCGGTTTTGTCGTCGTAAAGCTTGACGCGAACTCGAACTCGCTTTTCTGTGCTCATCGCTTCGACCTGGTGGAAAAGGAATATCTTTTAGTTTTAATATCACATGATTCTGTTAATGTAATATTTGTATTGATGGAGGGGCCTCCAAGAAAAAGTTTTATACATTGACATTGTCATGCTTCATCGTTAACTTCAGTTGTCTACCGTAGGGCATAGGTCTCTCTAATCACATGGAAGCCACTCAATTCTTGGCTTCTCTCATCAAGATGCTGACCTGGAGTCACCGCTGCGAAGATTTTGAAGTGAAAACTTCTTAAGGCGCGTTGAGCACTTTTTGAACAAAAATCATGGAACTCGCGTCATCGTTACCTAACGCTTTCCATGATAAATTTCGTGTTGACAGCGCCCTCTGTTTTTTTTTTTGATGGCGTTACTTATACTTAGTTTTCACTTCTATCGGCAGTCCCCAAAGACTGCCCTGCATGTTTTTTTTTCCATCTAGCCTAAGTCCCATCCCATCCTTGCTCATCTTATTTGTTTACAAATGATAATTATTACTATAATAATTGTATTTTGTTTTTGAAAATACTAGACGATACTGCCATATTATGCAGGCTACCTTTATTACTTAGCATAACTAATATCTCTACAACGAATTCAAACGTACACCCCGCCACGCAATGAGAACAATATTGTGTCGTCAACTTAAGTCTTAATTAAACCATTAAGTTTACCAAGCCAACCTGGCTTTACTCCAAAACCTGTGCCGACAGGGGAACAGATATGAAATACTGAGATAATTAAACGTGATTAATATTTCGTTACGCAAATTATATAAAAGCCACGGAGTGCGACAGTGTTTTGTTTAATTTTTACAGTTAAGTCAGTTATGTAGGGGAGACCAAAGAAACTATGAATGCATTATGTGAAAGAAGAACTACTAGAATAGGGGTGGGTAACCAATGTAACCATAGAGAGCAGTGGTGGCCCAGTGGTAACGCCCCGACTTGTAGGTCGTGGGTTCGAACCCTGGCAGGCGCTTTGGAAAATATCGTGAGGAAACCGGCACGACCTAGAACCAAAAATTCAAAGACATGTTACATCTATGAACTGGGCCCGCGTGGTAGATTACAGTCCAATCCCTCTCGAAGAGAGGAAGCCTCTGTCTCAACAGTGGGAACATAATAGGCTGATTATGTATCTATACTGAGGTACCGGCTAACAAAGAAAGAAGTAGAAATGCAGTGACGATTCCAAATAAATAAGTATAAGGAAAGGAGGATGATGAGACTCCAAGAAAGTACCAAAATTAAAAAAAGCGCTCATTTTGAATACCCTTTTAATTTCGACCTTTGACCATCCCGACACGAGTTTTAATCATATTTTCTTGGGCATTTCAATCAATTTATAATTTATCGTAGTCCGCTGCCGTAAAGGCCACGTCACACGGACAGAAGGAAAAGCGAGCGTCGATATAAAAGCTGTTCGTTAGGCTCTCTCTGTAATTTATTATATTGTTCCTCCGCCGACAGCGACGAAAGATGAATATGGATGTAATTTTTATTAACATTATTAAAAATAATCATGATTAATTTAATGTTTCTTTGATTTTTTTCACTTGATATAACATTTTTTCTGTTGGATCAGGATTTGCCGGTGGTAAAAGCAACTTACGGATTTTAACTTTAAGGTTAAGATTATATTTTGAACCCTATTTTAAGTTGTCAAGTCTATGGTCCCCTTATTGTAGTTAGGTATTTGAACTGGGAATTCAAATATCAATCGTAAAAGCCGATTTTAAAATTCTACCCAGTATTTTCATAGTCTTTGTTGTTATTAAAACTAAAATACTGACCTCAACTAAAGTATGCAAATTTCTCAAAATAATTCAAATTTCATATACAAGCTCTGTCAGGACAGTTTCAAAGAAAACGATATGATTTATGAGTACTAAAGCATTCTTCCTGAATCCCGGAAGCAAGCGAATGACGAAGTTATAAAGAGTAAATACCTCTACTGCATATCGGTAGGAAATTACAGCATCATGGTTGAGAACCTCTTTTGTAGGCAAAGTGGGTTCGTTACTATGTACATAATGTATGTAGGTACCTACAGTGTGTATAGAATGCTTTGATGCAGCGATGGTATTAATCTTTGGGCTAGATTGTGTGTTATGCGTGCTCATGTAGGGTCTTGATTGATGGTGTTATCGGTGTATGGTATTGATTTCTGATTGGTTCAGACGGTTAAAGACAGAAAGAAAGAAATAAAGAAAAATATTTTATTTAGGACACGGACAGGAAATACAACAATAATAATATAATAAAAGAAATAAAAATAAAAAGAACATTATAGCTAACAAAATCGTGAACAGAAAAAAAATAAAAAGAAGACCTGTGCGAGGCTAAAAAGGCTCCTAACTCAGCATAATGCTACGATATTTGAAAAAAAACACAAATAGCGTAGCGCTGGTATTCTGATAGGGCCCACTGTGATGCCACGGACACACCTACGGGCATAAAGTAAATCCCAGTGAAGGAATTTAAAATATAAATAAAAACTAAATAAAATATAATGAGTAATAAATACAAAAGTACATGAAAACCGTATTATAATCGAATATTACGATCGGTTCGATTGTGATTGAGTGTTACGACATAAAGAAGTCATTGAAAAAATAGGTAGTAAGATCTATACAAACTACTAACTTTCGCCAGCAGCTTCGCCCGCGTGATATATCTATAAATTATAGCCTATGTTACTCAGTGATAATATACAGGATGAAATTGAAAACATGCGACAACTCTTAAGGGGTCATTTTACTCATCATTATGAACAACTTTCACTATGGGACCAACCCTCAATCAATCTTCCTAGCCTTTTCCCAACTATCTTGGGGTCGGCTTCCAGTCTAACCGGATGCAGCTGAATATCAGTATTTTACATGGAGCGACTGCCTATCTGACCTCCACAACCCAGTAACTGGGTAATACGATACCCCTTGGTAAGACTGGTGTCAGACTTTCGGGCTTCTGACGACTCGTAACGACTGTCAAAGATCCACAAATGACAGCCGGGACCAACGGCTTAACGTGCTTTCCGAGGCACGGAGGAGTCTCGGTATGTAAAGATGGTCACCCATCCACTGACCAACCCCGGCAAGCGTAGCTTAACCTGATGGATCGACCCGTGCGGCTTGTTATTACTTAGCCACGAGCTCCTCCTATGGGACCAACCCTGAAATCGCGAAAAAAAAAACAGCTGTTCCCTACATTTATGTTTGCATAGCTCGTCAAAATGTAGGGAACAGCTGTTTTTTTTTCGCGATTTCAGGGTTGGTCCCATAGTGAAAGTTGTTCATAATGATGAGTAAAATGACCCCTTAAGAGTTGACGCATGTTTTCAATTTCATCCTGTATAGCATTCTACTGATGAAAGATTTAAGTTTTTGAATTTATTAATTACAAATAAAAATACAAATCTTTTCTCTTTATAATATTAGTACCTGGATGACCAGACTCTGCTCGGGTGGAAATTGAGAAAACGAATTTTCCCAGATATAATATTTCCCTAGCTATATAGCCTTTATTGCTACTTTCATTGAAATCGTTAGAACCGTTTTCGAGCACGTGTTTACAAATATAAATAAAGCACATACAAGTATTGCCCATTTAATAGATATAGATTATAATTATAATGTAGATAAATTAAAGTCGCGTTTCGTGTCTGTTTGTGTGACTGCGTTGTCTTCTAAACTACGCAACGGATTTTGATGCAGTTTTCACCATCACTTAATACCGCGTTATAATTGTGTATTAAATAAATAAATTAAATTAATTATTCCGGAAAGCTTGTGTGTATAAAACTATACTATTAAAGTTACATAATAATGAAGAAATCTCGATGTTTTGTAAAAATTTTTAAACTGTGCGAAGCAGGGCTGCGTTGTTTGAAATAAAATTGAGGTATCTTCTAAAAGAGAATCACCTCGTAGTAGAAACTTGTGTTTAATATTATTGTAGTTTCATTATTTAACATTTGACCTGCACAATTTAAAATTGGATGTATGATCCCAAACAACCTAAAAACCATTACTACTAATGGCTTAAGTGTTAAAAAGTATTCAGAATTAAAAAACTAAACAAAAATATGTCTTAACTTCTACACGGCGGGATAAGATTGAATATCATCTCAGACATGTCCATACTAACATTAACCTCCCCATTGTCTAAAGCTTAGGTAAAGGCAGCTATCAAAAGTTCCAACGGAATGAGCTAACGAGCAGCTATTTGCTACAATTCAGCCATTTCAAGCTATACAACTTGAACGAAATGGCGCAATGAAAAATTATATGAATTATGGTTGGTATAGAACGTTGGAAACTGTTATAGAAATAATATTTTGAAGAGACAATTGTCTTATGATGTAATACAGTGTTAATCTATAAATGGTACTAATATGCCTTGATAGTGCTAATACAAATTAATATGTCCTTTTAATTGTTATTATTTTTGGAAAGGAATAGGAAGGGAAGGGCATAGAAGAGTGACATTTGTCGTTTCCTACAATTTTTTTTTTACCTAGAAGTTCGATTTGTTTTGAAGACTAGTTACATTTTCATACTTTTTATACAAAAATTAAAGGTAAATTGATATTTGAATATGGTTTCGAAACTCACCCTTCCAACGAACGGCAATCCAGGCTTGTATCTTCGTCTCATGCTGTCAGCAAACCTCAGTTCCACGTAATGCTGCTCAGCAGCTGGAGCAGCTGCAGCCGTGTTCCCCACTCCGTTCCCAACAGTAATATCAACGCGGGCAGTGCCTCCACCACACCGAGCTTCAATACGCCAAGTCCCAGATCTAGCACCAGTTGCTAATATCGCACTGAGTTTGCGCACTCCTGTGAACAAAAATTTTACTTTTGAGAATTAGGTATTTCCAAAATAAATCGGTATAATATGTCTCTATACATATATGAAGATTGATGACTAGACTGATAATGGCTTTGGAAATATGAATATTTTAAACAAATAAAAACAAATAGATTACAACGACAAAGTAAAAGGGGAGTGACGAGAAACAAACTGATAGATTTGCATGCAGCGTTTGAGCATGCATGAACATGACTTTAAAAATAGGGAGCCCAACCCTTAATAAATATTCCGGGCACGTAGAACATACTTCCTGTATAGTAAACCCAACCATATTGACGCAACAAGCCTACATAGAGCATCAGTCAAACATGACTGACATTCGATCGCAGAGTACTCAGCAAGATAAAAATTGGTACTACTAGGTAAAAAAAAAACACGCAGAACATGAACACTTGTAGTGGTTTTTTCTGTTCTGTGATGAACACAGACACACACACACACATCACATGACACATGATGACATGTGGTGGGTGAATTAGAAACAGAGAATGATCAAAAACTGTATGATCAACTCAACCAATTTCTTGTAATAATAAAACACTAGTTGATAAACTTTCGCGAATTTAATTGGCAAAACTTTTAGTGTACTTTAGCCCACAACCAATGATGCAACTTGGACGGGAAACGTGAGACAAAGACGATATTAGTTAAAATTATAATTATTATCAATTTTTTTTTTGTGTTTTGTGCATTACAGACCCGAGTAAACGTTACAATAATAACAAAATTCTAATAAATAGAGCGAACGAAAGACCCAGACAGCGAACAAAAACAGCAGTGTCCTCTAAAACTATACGTGTGTCCACTACCAAAAGTTTTTGTGATCGGTTATGACATGTGACTTTTAAGAGGGTCCCAATGTAATTAATCAAACTATGTCTCGAGTGGAACCCGGCTCACGCCCTGACAAGGTTATGCCTTAACTTCTCTTGACATTGCTATATATTAGGTTTTTCGGTATAAAGTTTTGTAATGTTTTTTATATTAATCTAAAAGGAAAAAAAAAAACCTGCGAATCATTGTAAGAATTGCTTGAATTGCAAACGCTATGAAATAAATATGTTTAGATACAGAAATCATAGCATTATTAGGCATTTTTAATTTAAAAGGTGTAAAATTATTATCCCTCAATCAATTTATTTGAACAGAAATATTTTTTTTGGTTCAACATTTATCGTTAATTTTTCTTGAACCAACCTTTATTAATATTATTTATTTATTTCAATTAACTTTGAATCATTTATAATGAAACTAAATCAAAAAATTGTTAATGACATTAAATTAAAATAATATTTAAACATTAATACTTTGAATAAAAAAAATTATAATATATGTAGATTAAAAATTAATTTATAACATCTTAAAATCAGTCATTACGTGAACCATGCAGCAGTCGTTCACGTACTGGCAGTCGAAACGTTCAGCAAAAGCGCTCAAGATGCCCCGGCTGCCGCGCAACCTACGCACCAGGGATGTGCATCACTTGCGCATGAATACGTGGAAACAATCCACACGCGCCTCGTTATTGCCATGTTTGAATACAGAAGAAACTATTTCAACATTTATAATTTTCAATATTGATATTACTTGAGAGTAATATCAATATTGAAAATTATAAATGTTGAAATAGTTTCTGCTTTTTATTACTTGAGAGTAATATCAATATTGAAAATTATAAATGTTGAAATAGTTTCTTCTGTATTCAAACAAGGCATGACATGAGTGTCAACTACAAAGTTCAAATGCCTCATCCCGTCTAAAAGTTTATAATTTATGAATGCAATTTTGAAACGCGTCCTTTAAAAGTGATTTGTCACTCTCCCAAATACCTCCCATACGCCTACAGAAGCCTTTGTGTTATCGCATTAAGGTGGGGCTGGGGAAGTGAATGCGATTCAGGTAAAGCTATACTTGATCCCTTTTCTTGGTTAAAGAATTTCCCTGTCTTACGAAGAACCCCCATGTCTTTATGATAAATCGTTTGCTTTGAGAGTATCGACATTTTAAATCGTTGTAAAAATATTACCCGTATACATTAAAAAAGGGTGACGTCACTTTGGACATATTCTATTTTAGGATAGACAAATTGCCAAAAGATTTGCCTTTTTTGTTTGGGAATTTAGTAATGAAATAAAATTCATGCCCTGAGTCGGGGTAAACACGTGTTTTAGTTGGCTTCAACAAACTTATTTACTTACATTAAATGATTAAATTCTTTGTTAGAAATATGTTTTGTGATAGATTTCAATAATCATTATCATTGGTTTGTGAATTGAATTGAACAAATGAATAAAAACGACGTAGTTAAATGCAGACAGAAATATTTGATTACAAATAATTTTAATTGGAAAGTTTGTTATCTAGGTTTCATTGTACCTAATCCTGATCCGAAAGTTTAAGCATCACAAAGTAACTTCAAAATTATATCAAAACATGTTTCTTTTAATAATATCTGTCAGTTGTAAGTCAATCATGTTTATAAGGGAAATCTAATCTATCAAAATTTGACAGGGGTTGGCATGGGAGATGACATGGAAAGGCTTTCACTTGTGAGACACAGCGTACAGTCACGCTTGTTGGGTCCAACGGTTAAGATGAATTTACGATCTTCACATTTACAAAGCCCATTAGATAATTAATATTTTTAGTCAGTAGCTAGACTAAGAGAATATTAACTTCAAGAAGAAAATGTTATGATTTAATATTTTTTTTTAAGTGAAAATTTCTTTACCGGCGTTGTGCACTTTTTCGGGATGGATAAAAAATGTTAAACTCGCGTCAGATTGTGCCGTAAGATGCGTTGCCTAGCAACCGACTAAGTAAATATCAAAATAAATAGTCTTCGACATTACGTAAAGATTGCGGGGTAAGGAATTTTACCCATATTGATGGGTAAATAAAAAGCAGTCAAAACATACTTCATGAAAAGTGTAATAAATTGTTTATTTTTGTTGGACTATATTTTGAAAATAAATAAATATACTATTACTACTAATGAATATTGTATTTAACCACATAAATTACAGTACTTTTATACTGATAAATAAAGCAATTCGTGCCAAATTATTCCCTAACCATTCCAAAATATTCAAAAATGCACAACGTTAATGTTCAAGTTTTCACTTCTACCGGCACTCCCGGAGTGCAACCCGTTGTTTTTTTTAAGTCATGATGCGAGGGCTTTTCAGTAAGCGGATTAAAGACCACTCATTCTAATGAATTCATTACAGTAAAAGCAACTGTACCTAACATAATATTAACGATACAATATTACACAAAACCACCTGATAACAAAAACAGATGTGTGTATAATATACGACTGTCATTAAAACCTACACAAAATTTTAACATAGAATAACATTCCTATAATTATATCCTGTAACAACGCGATATTTTATCACAAAAATATTTTCTTAGGACCATGGGAAACAAAACAGTTTTTTTCGTTTTTGATATGGACACGAAAACAAAATGGAAAAATGGTTGCCATTCGCAGTGTTTCTCATAACTTCCACCCAGTCGAAAAGCAGAAACAATAACAAAAGTTACTTCACAATTAGAGAGAGATTGTTCTAGGGAACCACCAACGGAAGTTGGTCTTTGGCACTCGTACTGGGATTTCATCAGTTCGACTATACGGAAAAATAAACACATTGTAAAGACCAAGTTATATTGGTTCACAAATATGATTGTCGTGCAATTCGTATTGCACTACATGCGAAAATTTTATTGATAGAGATGCAAATGACTGAGGAGAAATTAATTTTGCCTTTTCATTTCACTCGGAATTTTGTTTATTTAGACGACGTATTCATTTTTTGTAATGCTCTGTTATTCAATGAAGTTCTCGTGTTCACGATTAAATTGTATAGTTGTGAATTTTGCTGTAGGTATTGGAATTGCTTTTATGAATTCTGTATGTATTTATCAAAGCGTTTAATAAAATGGGATTTGATTTATTTGCTGCCTTTATTACTTTCACGTATTCAGCTTACTGTGAAATATGAATTATGAGTTCTCAGATATATTTGTTCGTATTTTTCTTTTCCTCTTTATTGAAACTACATGTGGCATTGACTGTGTAATATAAAGGATGGATTTTTGAGATGGGTTTGCAAGGACAGCTACCTTAACCGTTGTAGCTACAGGAAAACAGTCTTAGGAGACTGTCCTTAACTTTTTGAAACATTTTGATATACATCCACAGATTTTGAAAAAAAAATACAGTCTGCAAGAAAATGGGTTGTTTTCACAAAAACTTTTTTTGATGCTAATCGATCCTATTTCATATATGGGCAAAAACGTCTATAGGATCAACTGAGGTTTGAGTACTAGAAAACTCAGAAATCACAATAAACTTTTCCCATACATTTTGTAGGCAATGAGACTCCTGTAGCTACAACGGTTAAGGTACCAGTCCTTGCTGCCCCATCTCAAAAATCCACCCTGTATAGTGTTATAATTAAATGTTTGCATTTCTATCAAAGAAGCATTTCATGTTGTGTTATTTTGTCAATTGTTACAAAAGATGTGTTTCATATTTCTAACTGCACCGGAGGTCCTGCTCTGACTTACACAATTACATTAAAATCTACGATATTCTTTAAATTGGAAAAGTTAATACATAGAACGTTTAATCATCAAACCTGTTCATAACTTCTTACGCCAGTTTTAACTATATTACAGTGGCGCTCAAACTATTTTACGTGAAATAATTACACGAACTTAGCTAGCTCATTTGCGGGCCACCGAAGTTAATGAACGTCGACTTTAATTAAGTTTCAGATTTGATAAGAATTCTTGGAGTTTGTCTGATCTCTAGTTAAAATATAAGTTTAGCTGATTATTTGCAGCGTATAAAGTTTAAATATGTAAAATTGGATTTAAGTAGAAATCTCTAACAATTTGTGATATTTTAAGTTCTGTATTGCAAGTCACTCAAGTGGTCGTCAAACAGATATTAATATAATTTTCAACAAAAATAATAACAGTTGGCAACATTAATCGTGTCAAACTGCCAGATGATTTATAACTGTATTCAATTTGTTTGACAAGCTAAAAATATATACCGATATCTATTCAAACTACAGCTGACACCTTTCTTTACCCGGCATTAAACATTGAAGCATTTTGTCCAAGGAAATGGAATCTGTCAAATGGCAGGGGCTCTCAATCCTAAGGTGACTACAAGAGAAGGCTTTTAGCGGACGGAACAGATCATCTCTGTGCGTATTATTTACGTAACTCCCTTAGAGATTTGTTAGGAGACTATGTGTAACTTTGTTTTGGTCCTGTTTTATTAGTTTATTTGCTGTTGTATGGTTGTTGTTTGGATCATACTACTGCGTATGTGGTCTTGTTGTGTAGTTTTAAATGAGGAAGGTCAAAAACATGTTATTAGACTTATTGCGAACTTTACCAATGAAACTGGACGTGGTCAGTACATCTAAGCCTAGTTTAAGAGAGCTGTCAGTGGCAGCAATATTCCACAGAAAATAATGACACTGACAGCCCTTAAACGTGATTTATGTGCTGATCGCGTTCAGTTTCATTATTGAAATCCGCCGTTTAGTCGTTTAACTAATAATTATCTGTTCAAATTAACGGAAACTAAACGATTACAGCCACCACCGCTGTAGGTAGGTACATAAGTATCACTTATTTTTTCTTAATTTGTAGAGATAGTTAATCAGTAAATAATAAACCATTGTCATGTAAGTACAATGATTGTGCAGTAATTCGATGAAATAAATCCATAGTAGTAGTAGTCTTACCTTCATCCATAGAGAGCTGTTCCCATATAGCGACCTTCGTGCCAGCAGGATCACTTAGCGCAACATACGCCAGCTCCCCTCGAACTAGTCGCAAGTCATGGTCGAGAGCCAAGATCCAGAACGTTACTGTAACAAGAAATTTTTGTTTTAACACTAGGCATAGAATTTGAAGTAAGATTAAGAATAAAGGATGATTTCCACCAAACGGCTCGCATCGAATCGGATTGGAGTGGACTTTATAATCTTTTAACGATATTAAATCGTGTACCTAGTATTTAAAGTACAGCAGCTTGACCGCGGGTGTCTTCCGCCACACCCGATCGTAGCAGAAAGTATGTTGCGAACCGCGATTGGCTCCGTTCGCCTGTCGTCGTATCCGATCGGATCCTGTCGGCTTTCGCTTCTCTCAACACGGTAGGAACGAAACTATTTGAATACGCGCAACAAAAGATTTGTTCTCAAGCGACGGTACGGAGCCGATCGTAAGCGTCGACATCCAGCCGGACGCGATCCGCTGCCATCGTATTCGTGCGTATCCTTTCCGATCCGATGCGATGCGAGCCATTTGGTGGAAATAATCCTTTAGAACCATTTTTCGGAAGAATAGAAGATTTGTCACCTTATGTACACTTTACTCACTCATAATATGAGTGAATCTTCTTTTCTTTTGTTGATTGTTAATTTATTTACTAATAAAAAAAATATTTTAAGAATTATTTTTATACCTTTTGAGGTACCCATACAGGGTCCGGCGTAATTGTACCATAGCTTTAAGTCATTGTCACTTTTAAACATTATAGAATGCAAATAAATATATGAATATGAGTCGTTGGTAAATAAATGTTCATTATAAGGCAGCGGACAGACTTGTGTGGAAAAGGGAAAGGGAGACGTTTGCCCGGTAGTGGTACATTACGGGTTAAATATATTAGATAGATAGATAACTTATTATGTTAAATGAGTTGGGCTCACAAAGGTGGCCACGCCAGACAAATGTTATATAAGGTTTCCGTCATACTCCATCAGGCTTCAGAGAGAGCAGTGGCCCAGTCGTACCAGCCCCAACCTACAAGTCACGGTCATGGGTTAGAACCCAGGCAGGCCCTTTACTTTGTGTAAATAATTTCATCACCACTGCTCTCAAAGCGGTGAAGATAAACATCGTGAGGAAACCGGCATGTCCTAGAACCGAAAATTCGATGACGTGTGACCTCTACCAATCCGCACTGGGCCCGCGTGGTAGATTACTGCCCACTCCCTCTCGAAGAGAGGAGGCCTGTGTCCCAGCAGTGGGAAAATTATAGGGTGATTATGCTACCAAGCTGCTGGTGTGCAACTATTTATTGAACATTGGAAACTAATGAAATAGTAAAAGTAAAACCTGTAAATAATTGTCCTGAAACTGTAGTTTCAGGAGATTCTTCGGACTTCCAATTCTTGGCAAGTACGGTCAATAAGACGTATCGGCAAAATAAGGGTACTTAACGCAATATTAAAACCTCAGTTACCTTAAGGGGGATGCGACAAGGTAGCCCGCGAAATTCAAATTTTCTAACGTTTTTTGCAATTTGCAGGGCAGTGTCAGGTTGTATCTTGATTAAAATATGATTTGCGAGCGTAACAAATATGGCTTTACAGAATTATAATCATTAGAATCAGCTATACAACTCCGTATGATAGAATAACCCTCAAATGTCATTTGGGGATTACATGAACTTATAGAGTTGTGTTGATGATTTCTATGATTATAATTCTATAAATAAACATTTGATACGGTCGCAAATCATATTTAACTCAACGTACAACCTGATACTGCCCTGCAAATTGCGAAAATCTTAAGAAAATTTGATTTTCGCGGGCTACCCTGACGCTTTCGCCTTAAATCAGACTTTTGGAATCTAAACAAATATTTATAAAATTATTTGGGCAAAATTGCCGGTAAAAATTCCTCGTATATGCGGAGCTTTAGAGATAAAAAGAAAAATTATATTTTGATAGCTACCTACCGATCATAAATTAATTATTATTAAAAGTTCAGAAGAGTAATTATGATGTTATTAAAATCATAAATAATACCTCATTATTATTAATTTCAGCTTACTGGCAAGCGTTTCAGAGAAAGGAAAATTACGTAGGCGAGTTCTATTCGTAGTGCCTCTAAAATTTCACATTGCCGAAGGCCTACTAAATATTCACAATATTAACATCGAAAAGTATTAACAAGTAATTTTACATTTCACGATAAAGTAGTTAATTAAATTTGTAAGGTATTTAATTAATTAATAACTTTACCTACGTACCCACCTGAATTTTAAGCTGAAAATTTCAACATAAAATCAATATAATTTCGTGATTGAAAATATTAAATGGACTATCAGTGATTCAATAATTTATAAAGTTTTACGAGCCCTTGTTTCAGAGGGCCGTTAAATTATACATGATTGAATATGTCCCTCTCCGAGGAATTAAGTAGGAGAGTCCAGATAACTTTAATCAAGCAAAAGCTTCTTGCTACTGTTTCAAAACGCTTTTTTGTTTTTAAATCACTTGAAATTTTTACATGGCTAAACAGCTTTTATTACATTTAGCCAGTCTTAGTAACTCATTGTGAGGATCTCGCCAGTTTCGAGGATATCCTCCTCTGCATGTTTAAGTAAGTCTTTATGCTTGTTAACAAGTATGCCGTTCTTCATAGATATAGAGAGGGTAGCTGTTACAAACCAAGTTCTTTAAATAAAGCATCACTGATTTAAAAAAAAAATACTTGCCACTTACAAAACTATGTTTGTACATAGCATAAATACCAAACAATTCGCAACCAGAGGCTATACGTAAATCAAACGGCGTCAATTCCTATTATGGCTTCACCCACCTCAAACTATCCGGCTGACTGGAAATTCACAATCGTGAATGTTCTGCAACGGACATTGACAAGTGCAGATTCGAACATTCTGTTACTTGTCGATCGCCTTTGCGTACAGTTCTGTATGAAATCGGCAAATAAAGCATGGCCACTACGACGGGTCTACGACTGCTACGCGAATAGGTTTGGAATGAACGAAGGGCTATGTTCGTACGATGAAACTGAAGTGTTACTGGGTAAAACTCATTAAAAAATTTAATTTAAGTAGCACTTCTATTTCTGCCTACCTCGGCACTTCCTTATAACATATAAGGTTACGAAAACAATGTAAGGACTAACACAGGTTGTACAGACAAAACAGATAATACAGAAATGGTTCGAAGCTAACTTGGAGAGATCTAGTGCTTTGAGGAAGACTAGATTGCGGAGCAGAAAAGTAGCGTATGTCCGGCTGGAGGCAAGATAGTGCACTATCGACCTCCGGTCTCCGGAGGGGAGTAATGTAGTGGTTACACTACCACATACGAACTACGCAACGAAGACGACGTCACTCAATTCCTGCATCACGCAGTTAGAGTTTACCGAGCGAAAAACATAGATAAGACTATCCGAAATCAACATATGGGCAGTTACCCGCCAGACATATCAACCCGTCTGGTTGGAGGATCCTCCCTTTTCTATGGTGAATGAGTGAACTTTACACCCTGTTCCTCATACCACTAAAAAACTTCCAACTATTATTAGGTGGAATTTTGAAACCAGCTTTCCTGTTAATTAATCAGTCTATAATGTTCCCACTGCTAGCAGTGCTTTTGCAGGCTTGCTTTGCGGCTTTTGCACTAGTGCAAAAGCCTCTTCTCCTCTCTGTAAGAGAGGCCGTAATCGACCACGCGGTTAAAGTGTGGGTTCATTGCAGACGGTAGGTGGCAGATGGCTTAGAATGTTTTAAAGCATTGAAGAGAATAGAATGAGAAACACAATAGCAAGGCCTTTTCTTTTTTATTTAATGATTTGTGTTGAGTCGTGTAAATGATTTGCATACTATTGTATAGAATCAAGTTTTTTTCTAACTGAACAGACAGCTGTGCTGCTGGGGAGTTTGTTGCGCCACTTCTTCTCTCCAGCAAAAGCACTAGGAAGTGGTGAAGGGCGGGCGTTTTTGGGGGACTGTCTTATGTAATTTTGACGTTCGAAAAGTGCTGATTCTCTGCCTAGTTTGAATAAATGACTTTTGAATTTGAATTTTGAATTTGAATTTGAATTTACCAGGTACTCATTTTAAAGGCAGGTCTTTTATTAACAACTGTGATAGCCTAGTGGAATGACCGTCGACTGCCATGTCATAGTACTTGAGATCGAACCCAAGGCACGCACCTTTAACCTTTCGGATTCATGTGCGTATTGTATAATTGACATTTGCTTCAAAAACGGTACAGGAAAACATCGTGAGGAAACTGGCATGCTTGAGAGGTATTTCTTGACGGCATGTGAAGCCGAGTCATGAGTCTATGGGTGGCATAAAAACGATGACACCAGGTTAGGCACCAACGACACGAAAAGAAGAACAGAGGGCCTAGACAAAGTAACATTCGATTAGCGACAACGCTAGTAGAAAAGTCAAAAATGTAAGGGATTGACAAAAGCTATCGAAACGTCACGTGATCATAGCTCAACGAATAGAAATTAGCTAGACAATATTTAACATCATTCCATTCATACAGCCTCGAACGATAACTTGCTAACGAAAGACCAGAGACAATATGTAATTTTTATCGAAGAAACCAATGGATAAGACGATAGCGAAACGTAGTGTAGGTATGTCGTTGAAGCGATAGCGATTGTCGAAATAGAATCGCTCCGAAGCGAATGTCATTTGTCTAGGCCCTCAGGCCCTCGTTTAAGATCTTATGAATGAAAATTTTAATCGCCAGGCATTGCCTACCTGAAGATAAAAAAAACAACGGGTTGCACTCCAAGAGTGCCGGCAGAAGTGAAAACTTGAACATTAACGTTGTGCATTATTGAATATTTTTTAAAGGTTAGGGAATAGTTTAGCATGAATTGCTTTATTTATCAGTATAAAAGTACTATTATTTATGTGGTTAAATACAATATTAATTAGTAGTAGTAGTATATTTATTTATTTTCAAAATATAGTCTAACAAAAATAAACAGTTTATTTAATTTTAAACACTTTCATGAAGTATGTTTTGACTGCTTTTTTTTACCCATCAATATAGGTAAAATTTCTTACCTCGCAATCTTTACGTAATGTCAAAGACTATTTATTATGATGTTTAATTTGTCCGTTGCTAGGCAACGGATCTTACGGTCACCTCCTGACGCGAGTTTAACATTTACCCATCCCAAAAAAGTGCACAACGCCGCTAAAGAAGTTTTCACTTCAAAAAATATCCTAAATCTCTACAGAGAAATAAAATGAGATTATACCTCAGAAAGTTGTATACAGCTTATACATAATAATATCCCTAGCATAGCCTATTATTGTCCCTCTGCAGGGCAAAGGCCTCTTGTCATTCAGAGAAGGCACGAGCATTGATCACCACGCTTGCTCAAGAAGGGTTGGCGATTTCAGACTTCATCATCAGCCTATTAATGTTCCCACTGCTGGGACACAGGCCTCCTCTCTGTGAGAGGGAGTGGGCCGTAAACCACTAGGCGGGCCCAGTGCGGGTTGGTGGATGTCACATGTCTTCGAATTTTTGGTTCTAAGACATGCCGGTTTCCTCACGATGTTTTCCTTCACCGTTTTGAGAGCAGTGGCGACGAAATTATTTACACAAAGTAAAGCGCCTGCTTGGGTGGGTTCGAACCCACGACCCACAACTCGTAAGTCGGGGCCATTACCACTGGGCCACCACTGCTCCCACTGGGCCACCACTGCTCATTTCTGATTGCGATTTCAGACTTATATTAACTAGAAGTCCAGGATTCCTCACGATGTTTTCCTTCACCGATGTCAGTTATATCCAAGATATACTCAGACAGTACATATGAATTGAAAAAGTCACATTGGTAGTTGCCCAAATTTGAACCCTCGTGCTTAAAGCATAAATTATAGAATAATGGTAAAATTAAACAAATGGTAAGGTGCATAAATAACAGTAGTTACAACGAAATAGCGCTATCGTGAAATTCTGCCTCCCGTAAATACCTGCATTTCGCACAACCCTGAAGTTGTAAGCAATAAAATACCAAAGAAATTCATTAAGTATTTCGCAGCAAAACTTTTAATTAATGTTGCAATAGAAAAACCGTTGATTACAGAAACAATATCGTCTAACATTAATTTGGGGTTCGCCTCATAAACATCTAAGGCGAGGTTTAGGGTCACAGGAACATAAAATACGGTCGTAAAAGTAACACAAAAATTTACGATCAAAACTGTGGCACAAAATCAATGTTTTCGCTCCGTTTTTAATTAAGACTAGTCCATCAAAGATGCATATCTTTGATGGACTAGTCTTACTTCCAATTTTATATGATCATTTTATGCAATATTTTTCATAGCTCGAGGAGCAGAGGTGGCGCAGTGTTAATAGTGGAGGACCTTTGTGTAAATATTTCAACTCCACTGCTCTCAAAACCATGAAGGAAAATATCATGAAGAAACCAGCATCTCCTAAAACCAAAACAATCGAAGACATGTCAAAGTCAAAGTCAAAGTCAAAGTCAAAGTCAAAGCATTTATTTCAAATAGGCCTTTGAAGGCACTTTTGAACGTCAAAATTTACAAATTATAGTTATTATATATTATTGATTCTACCGCCCCTTCCAAAATGTAGT
Source organism: Conistra vaccinii (assembly GCA_948150665.1). Taxonomy (NCBI): domain Eukaryota; kingdom Metazoa; phylum Arthropoda; class Insecta; order Lepidoptera; family Noctuidae; genus Conistra; species Conistra vaccinii. The sequence continues at coordinate 5,545,325 of OX411328.1, forward strand.
TTTCGTATGGAGAAGAATGGGCAAGAAACTCCACCGTTACTCTTTTAAAATGTTTTACAATATTTTGTATAAGTACATTATTTATATAATTATAATATGTGAAGACGATGCACCTAGAATAAAATTACTGTATACAGTAAGAATAATTTAAATTGGAGCAAACGACAGATAAATTAATTATGTGGTAGATACATGGTGTTCACATATTCACAAACATTGTAAAAATAGACGAATCTACTAAAAATTTACAATTAATAAGTCAGTGTGTGAGGAACTAATCACAGGATGTAAAATCAATGTCATATAATGAAAAATAAATACAATTAAGTAAGCAACCAGTTTGATTTTGTTTAGACTCTAAATTGTCCTATGGAGCAGGACCAGCATGTTTCCAAGCATTCTTATCTTGGATATAATCCTCTAATCTGTAATATGCTTGTTTACAAAGTGTACTTTTTACATGAGTTTTAAATTTTCTTTCATTTAATTGTAATATATCACAAGGTATTTTGTTGTAACATTTAACACAGTACCCCATAAAAGATGTATGTACTTTAGATAATCTGAAAAATGGTTGATCTAGTTTATCTTTATTTCTAGTATTAAAATTATGTCTATCACTTATTTTATTAAAAAGATGTAGATTTTTCCTTACATACATAATATTTTCATAAATGATGTGACATCTACACTGGGCCCGCGTGGTGAATTACGGCCCACTCCCTCTCACCGAGAGTAGGCCTGTGTCCCAACAGTGGGGACGTTATATGCTGACTAAGCTCTTTAATATAGAAGGTACAGTTAAGCTAGCTTATACAGGTTTACAGAAGTGAGGTCGCAGTATTACAAAACCAGTATTTTATTCATCAGAATTTTATTCAAGCTCCGTATTACGTCAGGCCATCTCAAGGACAAGTGTTACCACTGGTGGCATGCGGTCTACTGTACTATAAAACTAAAGTCATTATACACAACAATGTATCATCATCGTCGGTCTAGTGGTTGCCAGCGTTACTGCTGAGCATGAGGTCCCAGGTTCGATTCCCAGGTTGGGCAAAGTGTTATTGAGTTGTTCCCATCATGAATATCCCAGTAGCGGCTCAGAGACTGTATTTTTAATAGGCTCGCCCCCTATTACATGTGACTTAAACATAACTGGCGAAATGTGGCTGTACAACCCTTCGAGGAATGTTATGTTATGTATCATCATATTCAGCCCACATTGACTATTTGCTTAGTATGCCTCCTCTCTTTGTCTCATCCACCGATATTGTAATCTTATACAACAAATACCTAGATAAACTGAAGTGGTAGGTAAGGATACCTGAACAATGAAACCATAGATACGCTCCAATCTATTCATTCCCAGGTATTTACCTTCATATCAAGCATCGACTTATTGTCCTACCTATTGGTTATTGGATATGTGGATCCTTTGAGTAACTATTCCAAGAGATTGTTAGAACTACAAGCTTTGATATTAAATTTAATAGTTTTGGAAAATATTACGAAATCACGTGAGTTTTGAGTGCTATTAGTTACCTCCTTAGAATAGCCACAGCATTTTCAGACGATATTATTTGAGCTTCAATTAAACCCAGATAAGAATCTACACAAAAATGGTTGAGCTAAATGGTGGTGATCCATGCGTCATGTTCGTGAACGGGCGCCGTCAGTAGGGACTGGTCAATTGGTCATCTCTTAGCTGCCATGGCTTATTTTAATTTTTGAACTGTTTTTATCTTTTTATTAGGGACGTTTTCACATGTTGTTCAACATAACCAATATTTTGTAACAATATTTTAATTTAAAAGAGTGTCCGTGGAGTTTCTTGCCCGTTCTTCTCCATAGGAACCTACTACGCTTTGGAATGGGCAACTAGCTTCATCTTTCTGACTGACTGACCCCTTGACAATTCAAAAGTGCCTGTAATTGGTTTATTTGAAACAAATGATTTGAGTTTGAGCTTGGTCCATATCATAGCTAGCTTGTGGCTAAATGATAACAGACGAACAGGTCCATCGTAGGTTTAAGCTACTCTAACCGCGGTCGGTTCGTGAATGGGTGATCATCCATTACATATCAAGATCCCTCCGTGCCTCGGAAAGCATGTTAAGCCGTTGGTCCCGGCTGTCATTCCTAGATCTTTGACAGTCGTTACGGGTAATTAGAAGCCCAAAAGTCTGACAAACAGTCTTACCAATTGTTATCGTGTTTCCCAGTCACTAGGTTGTGGAGGTCAGATAGGTAGTTACTCCATCTAAAATTTTGGCATTCAGTTATCTGCGTCCCTAAGTTGGTCCTTATCACAGAAAATTTATTATTTAGTGCTTGACCAATTCGTGGGACGACTCGCAGAATGAAAATATTATTTATTTTGATTTTCTGCAAGTCGTCCCAAATGGGCCGTAGGCATGTAGGACGAGTTGACGAATTACTCTCTAATTCTAAACTGCTATCTAATTATGGAACACATTTTTGTAAACGATTCCGATTAATTCGTTTCATTTTGACAGTTCAACAACATTCATTGCGTTATTTACGTTGCAGAGCAGAATTTATTTTCGAACTTTTGAAGCAATGGATTAGCAATCTGTTTCAAAACGATTCAGATTCTGATTGACTGTGTATTACGTAATTAGGGTACAGGTCTGTTTCATTTCAAATATATATAATTTCAGTAGGTACTAAAATGTAATTATTGTTTTTCCATTAGCAGAGAGGAGGCCTGCAGACCTATCATTTGGCAAAAAATAATAGCCCTGCAATAAAAACAACAAATATTCGACACAACCAGCACCAGCCATTTTGTTTTTATACACGTAAACTTTTACGATAAGTCATTAATAAAGTAAATTGCTCTCTGTTACATTCTGTGTAACGTTATGAAGCGTCAAACGTTTGCTTTAGTACCGCGAGTGGTGTTGAGTGCTTTTCCCCCGTCTTGTTGGTGATTATCACGGAAATAGATGAGTTTTACGTACCTTTGTTAGACGAAGGGACATGAAAGTATGTCTGAACAAGATAACAGATGTTTTTACGACTATCTGGGTACTGAACTAAAAATGAATATGCGTGACAAAGCAATTCATTTAAAAGAATCGTCTTTATTCAATGAGTTTCAGTTTTTATCTTTACATATTAATCTTATATACAATGTACAATCTTCAATATTCAATGTACTTAATTAAATGACTAAATAACTATACAAATAAATACAAAGACAAAAGGACACTTAGGCGTAAATAATTCCCTGTTTAGTAAATATTTTCAACTTTTGTTATAGATAAATGTTTATTTTATGTACCTTAGGTACTAGGTATTAACTAATATTTGCATGCCAAAATATGGCGAAATGTGTCATCGCACAAGAATTATAAATTAACACCTTTGTAACCGCATTTAAAGCAAATAAATGACTTTGACTTTGAGTACTCGTCCGCATCGTTGTCATCTGGAAACGTGCCCAGAAGACTGGCGGTATTGCCAAATTGAATGGCAATGCTAATTCTTTGGCCAAAGAACGAGCCAGCCTCCTGGTCACGTGAAGTGTCGACCAGTCGGCGAGAAATTTCCTTAAAAAGGAGACGACTTTTAATGGATATATTATGATGATCTCAACTCGTACCCGACCCGTAAAAAAAGAGGAGCTCGTGGCTAAGTAATAACAGCCGCACGGGTCGATCCATCAGGTTAAGCTATGCTTGCCGAGGTTGGTCCGTGGATGGGTGACCATCTTTACATACCGAGACTCCTTCGTGCCTCGGAAAGCACGTTAAGCCGTTGGTGTCGGTTGTCATTTGAGGATTTTTGACAGATGGGTCGTCAAAAGCCCGAAAGACTGATAACCAGTCTTACCAAGGAGTATCGTATTACCCAGTTATGTGGAGATCAGATAGGCAGTCGCTTCATGTAAAATACTGGTATTCAGTTGCATCCGGTTAGACTGGAAGCCGACCCTAACATAGGGGAAACGGCTAAAATCTCGACGAACCTACCCTCCTCCTGTTTTTGAAGTGTGTTGAAGTAGCTTTTTGATATTCAAATACCTTTAACTTTGAGCATTGAAGATATTGATAGGGATGATGATACCATGCTTATAATTATACACTCAATTAAATGTAGCTACCAAGCATGAAATACTAGACTCCATGTCAGTCGGGCAAACTTTAATTGAATTTATAAGTAAGGAATTGAGCAGGTCGGTGAATGGAAATATGACCTTTAGGAACCCCTATTTCAAATTAATTTATACTGACATTCCGCCAAACCCTTCGGATAACAACGGCATGATGTATAATTTGCCCTATTATCCACGCAAGGATAGATATGAAGAGTCAGAGAAAATTATCAATTCTCATCGTATTCTCAAAGTTTTCATATCTTCAGCTCATAAATATGTATAGCTTTCGCCTATTCGCTTGCAAAGCTTGAAGCGATGGCAATAGTTATGTTATAATGTTTAAGTATTGTTTGTACCTTTTTTAGAATAGGAATAGGTTTAAGCTTCTCCCCCACAGGCGCGATTTTATCAGTCGATAATAACGCAAGCGTTATTATCGATATTTCTAACTTCTGCGTGTAACCAAACCCTACAGGCTCCCGCCTGCAACGTTCGCATGCGTCCTAATGCAAAATGTCCTTAGAATACATATCGGAATATCGTAGGACTGAGGAACGCAAGCTTCCTACTTCTATTGCGTGGTTTATCGCAGTAATGTGTAACTTTGTGCCGTTCAAATACAAAATGAAAACAGATATCGCAATTATCTACCGATAAAAACGCACCTGTTGGAGAGAGGCTTTAATCAATGAGGCTAATACACTATTTAATGTTATGAAGTTAGGAATTTTAAGCGATATCTTATTGGTGGGAACTGTTTGCAATTGAATTCTAAACATAAATTGTTTTAATGACGATCCCGTCTCAATAATATCATGACTAGAATAAGACTTGAGATTATGTAATAGCAATATCTACAAAACATTGTACGGCCTTCTCTAATGCAAGCATAAATTAGCCTAAAATGTTCCCACTACTAGGACACATGCCTTCTCTAAGTGAGAGGAGTAGGCCGTAATCCTTACCGCGCGGGCCCAGTGCGGGTTGGTAGATGTCACATGTCTTCAAATTTTTGGTTCTAGTACATGCCGGTTTCCTCACGATGATTTCCTTCACCGTTTTACGAGCAGTGGTGATGAAATAATTTACACAAAGTAAAGTGCCTGAGTTTGGTCTGAGAGTTCGGACAACGGGCGACGTATGCGCATAGTTCGGTCGATGACAGTACGCGAGCCGTTAGAATCTGACCATGAAGACATTTAATAGTACCTACTATAAAAGTAGATAATTATAATCACAAGGTAATCCTTTCACACTATCTCCACGCCTTGGTATTTCCTTCCAGCATATCTTAGCTCACAATCTGTCTTCACTCCATTAATTCTAAGCATTTAGGCCAGTAATTACCAAGATAACGCTTTAGTGCGGAGATACAATTTGTTCTAAGACACCAAATGTGTTTGCGGTGGACATGGGCTCGTCACGCAATTCGTTTGTAGGAGAATTGAAGCTAGGTACAGATTTTTGTGTAAATCTTTAGTTTTGCATCAATGTACAGTTTTTATAGAAAATAAAGGGGGCAATAACATTACTACATCTTTGTCTATATCGATACATATTGTAAGTTAAAGTCGCTTTTCGTGTCTATCTGTGCGACCACGATGTTCTTCTAAAATACGCAACGGATTTTCAGATTTTTCAGGTCGCAAAGTTTATACCTATCTCCTTCTTAGCGTGTCGATGGCAAAAATAAGACGAAAATATATGTTCATAGTTTTTTAAATTTGTTTGGCCCAAAACTCAGCAACGCGGATAACCGTTCGCTGACGCTGCCATTAGGTGCTCACGTGTGCAGGTGACAGGGCGGAGCAAGATGGGAGGTGAGCCATTGTCTGTGGAGAGACGCCGTATACACACCGAGGATCTGAGCCGTCCATGAACCCGCATTTGTGGAGGTTGTCCTTGCTACGACCTACTTGGGCACGAAGTCTATGTAAGGTTTTCCAAGTAGGCCACGGTAACTTGTGCCCGGATGGGAGGCTCTTTGATGGTTCAATGAAGAAATCAGGGGGCTTAAGCAGTTCTTGCCAAAGATCACATCTTGCTGTGAAGGGGTTACCATCGGCTGGACTCACGCAACCAATAAAATTTTTGTGGCTTTTAAGCCTCTGGGCACTGGTTTAAAGTTGTGCACCTATAATAAATTAATATTAAACATAATAACGTCTAGGGACCCCATTAGGACTGCGACCGAATTAGGTCGTATAGCGATCGCTATCTATGTCGAGACTGCAGGGCCTGGTTAGTCACTTTGGACCAGTATCGCTACCGACCGCGACAGCGATATCGCTTAGGTATATCTGATGTGCCCAGGAGTCTTTCTAAAATCTTGACACTCTTATTTTTGGGAAATTCCTACTAACTTCAGCATGGCAGTTATGTTTATAGTAAAGGTATCTGCACACAGCGGGCGTGACGTGACGTGGCGGGGCGGCGACGGGGCTCTGGCGCGGCGGCAGCGGTCACACTGCGAGCGCGATCACGTCTCGTCCCGCCACGAATTGAGAGAGAAAGAATGAAAATAAAGTAAACAGTTACAAGTTAAAAGTAAATAAGTTAGTTAAAGTAACTTATAATAAGTAATTAGTTACAGTTATAAGTTAAAGTTTTACGCTTTAATACAATCTCTCAATTCTGAATGTAACCGTCGCGCCCCGCCCCGCTGCTTCTGACTTGTATTCCCGCTGGGCGCGGCGGCGGCGTGGCGTGACGGTTACCGTCGCGCCGAGCGGGACGACTCTGTGTGGAGTCGTCCGTAATATCTAGTACATTAAAACTGCTCAGCGTCACGTCGCCGTCCCGTCCCGCCACACCACGCCCGCTGTGTGCAGAGACCTACTAATTGTTTATTTTTCTGTAAAAACTTCCCAAAACATTTTACAAACCTTGATCCACACATCTTACACGAGAATCATTTCCAACATTCAGATTCAGATTAACAATTTACTTGAGCACCGTACGTAAGTTTTCCAATTAATTATTTCAAGTAACACTGCTAACTCCGAGAACTTGTGTGCAAAAGTTGGTAGCCTAAGTTCGACCACGTTGACATACGAAATTCGGTATCAATGTTTTGTATGACTGGATGAACTGTTTTGTGCCTCTGAAAACAGTGTTGTCAGGACCTGCTGACGTCATTGTAGTGGTGAGAACAAGTTGAGAAGTGCTGCGGGTATTTTGAGAACGAAAGTGCGAAGTGTTGTAGGAGTTAAACGAATAATGGTTGTGTTGTACTGTTGGACGATGCCTCTGTGTGTCTTTTTGTGTGAGAGAGAACAAACTGTTGACTTGTGTTTGTTTTTAGGATTCCGTACCTCAAAAGGAACAAACGGAACTCTTATAGGGTCTGTCTGTCCGTCTGTCACAGCCAATTTGCACCGAATCTACTAGACCAATTAGGTACACATGAATTTGTGTGACCCAAACATGGCCATGTAACGTAAATAAATAAATTTTGAATATGGCGGTTATTTTTCGGGGACAAATATGAAAAAAAAAAAAAAAAAGTTTTGCAAACTGTACCGTGTGATCAAATATTTTTTTTTTATCATTTTAAAACTACTGAACATATTTTTATTTTTAATACAGAGATTGGTTCTTCCTTACAGGAAAACCGATAAAAAGTCTGTGGTAAATCTCTCAATATTGTGCGTACAAACTTACAGTTGCAGTTGGAATGTATAAGTAAACATGTTTTTCAACTACAATGTTAAGTTTGCTCTTGGGATAAATTCATCCCAACTATGGAACCCTTCATTGCGCGTGGTCCGACATGCACTTGGCCGGTTTTTTTCACCTCGTTGATACATATTAGGAGTTTTATTATTTATTTATTTAATACTTCAAGCACACAAACGTACAGAGGCGGCCTTAGTGCCATAGGCATTTTCTACCAGTCAACCGTTGGGTGATGCAAAGACAAACAGTGGTAAGTGCAATAGCGAAAATTCAGATAAGTAAAGCTTAAAAACTTCCTTGAGATTACATTATGAAAACAGCGATTTAATGGAGAAACTAATTTAGACTGATGTAGAGCAAAACAGCTGCAAAAACAACGGGTTTTAATCCTTTAATTGCGTCTACACCCACAGGAAAATCTGTTTTGGAGGGTATTATAAAGGTTGACCTAAGGCGCTCTATACAGACCACAACACTTATTCACCATTGTCAAGTCGAAAATCGTCGACACGATGATAAATAAATAAATAAATAATTTATTTTGGACCAATCACTTGTATAGTTTTTATAAACCTGCCAAACTGCGGTTTGTCGGCAGGATTAACGCTCGTCTTAAAACATTTGGTATACATATAATCTAATTAAACATCTAAGTAATACAAATAGTTCAAACGGAACGGACTTACGGAGTAAGAATATTTTGTTCAGTAGTTTAGTTCAGCGCTCAGCCGATTAATAAATTATTGTCATATGTTGCAACCATTTCATACAATAGTTTCAGCCTTTAATTTATTCTGTATATTATTATTTTTTGTTACGGTAGACTATTATTATAATTTCTTCTTCTTTTTAGATTCTTTCAGGCAGTTTATTTCTATTTAAACAAAGATTTAACGTCAACAGTTTTTCTTGATAAAGTTAAATTTAATAAATATAATCAGCGTTTGCGTTTGCGATCACAACCTTTTTTTGATGTGTGTATATATCTATATATATTATTTTATCTGTAATGTAAAAGAAAATCAAATTAAAGAAAAAAAGCTGTTTATCAATTTAAAACAAACTGTAGTCCCCGAAAGGTTATGCAGAGGTATACCTGAATTACCCCCACATTTCGCCAGTTATGTTTAAGTCCCACGTAATAGAGGGCGAGCATATTGTTATCATACAAATACAACTTTTGTATTATTGCTAAATCTACATGAGCTACTGGCTAAGCAAGAACAGCCGCACGGGTCGGTCCACCGTTAAGCTACGCTTACTAGGGGTGGTCCGTGGATGGGTGACCATCTTGACATACCGAGACTCCTCCGTGCTTCAGAAAACACGGCCGTTGGTCCCGGCTGTCATTCGTGGATCTTTGACAGTCGTTACGAGTCGTCAGAAGCCCGAAAGTCTGGCACCAGTCCTAGTATCGTATTTCCCAGTGACTGGGTTGTGGAGGTCAGATACGCAGTCGCTCCATGTAAAATACTGGTATTCAGCTGCACCCGGTTAGACTGGAAGCCGACCCCAACATAGTTGCGAAAAGGCTAGGCAGATGATGATGAGTATTATTTCTACATGTGCTTTGTAGGTCTTTCCAAACTTACTCAGGTAAGAACTCATATTCCTAGTCCTGCATACGTTATTTTGCACGGCATAAAGTTCTAAAGTTGTACAATAAGTCGAAAATTCACAGTTCGACAAAGTTTGGCACGAAATTCGACATCGATGTTTTTGCATGCACGAATGAACTATCGACTAAAATGTACAGTAGAGTTGTATGCATGTTGCTGCAACGTGGTTTTACATATCGATGTTAAGTTTGTTGGTTCGATTATTCGTATATTTTCGAAAATATGTTAGGGAATTGTTGTTTTGTTTTAATTTTACGAAGTGTATAGAGTGCCGCGAGTATTCTTGTGGCACTCTAGTGTCGCTGCCTCGGCCCGGCTGGGGTGCCGTGAGCGTTGCATTGTCACTGTCACTTGTTATTTAAGTTAGGTTAGGTTAGAACTGTGACCACACAACGCACAAGCCGAGCGAGCGTAGCGAGCGGTGCCGGCGGTAGCGGCCGGCGAAGTGCCAGGGTCGGTTTAGGCACAAGAGAATGTAATGATTTGGGAATGTGGTGCTTTACAGCGATATAACCTTGACAATCAAACAAAATATCAAGTGACGTGACTTAGTGACAGTGACAATGACAATCCAATGCTTGCGGCACTTTGGCCGGGCCGAGGCGGTGTTACTAGGGTGCCTGTAGTGGCACTTTATCCGACAGGGATAGAGTGCCGCTGGTGGCACTCTATACACTGCCTTAATTTTATGTAGTGAAACAATTTCAGGCACACCTATGACTCTGCAAGAGTGAAGTAAATTAAAAAACGTTTTAGAAATTGCTGGTTCATAATATTAATCACACGCATAATATGTTCATATTCTATTATTTATTTGCGTTCCACAAGGTAAAACAAGATGTTAACAATAGGCTTAGAGCTAAGAGCCGTTGGAGACCCTGTCAGGGAACAGCAAAAATTATTGTTAGATACGTAGCTTACCTAAAGTTATATTATGTACAGACGCCAGCACATCAAGTTACGACAATTTGTCAAATTTCTTTAATATATGTTTATACTAAATACTTTAGTGCTAAAGAATAAGGTTCAATGTTGATTGGGAAAATTTGACAGATTGGTGTAGGTTGATGTGCTGGCGTCTGAACTTAAAGTTAAAAATCTAAGTCATAGAAAGAAAGTGAGTTTGTTTGTCACGCTTTCACGCTAAAACGGCTAACAGATTTGCACATGGTTATGCCAAGTCCTGGGTTAGGACATAGAATAATTTTTTATCCCGATATTCCCACGGGACCTACTAAATAAAAGTCTTAAAAGAGGCTTTAAGAATAATTATTATTATTGAGTACCTACCACTTTAGGGAAACCTTGTTCATTACTTTCTAATAATTAGTTATTCAACCTGTTCTTAGTGGTTGTTAAGGAAAGATAATAAGGAAAATCATGCCAAAAACCTTCACCGGTAATAAGATGATATGGCCACGTTCAAGCATTTTCGATATAATGAGCTTTCACTAATTAGGTAGATAACAGACAATCTGTGTCAACGATGACACGTTTCTGTGTCAGCAAAAAAGATAATGATTAGATAAATAAAATGGTTCTAACAAGCGTTAAAACAGGTGGTTTTGAAATTATTATAATTGTGACGCTTGTACGAGTAAAATCTTAATCTTCTCTCTACGAGTAAATAATTCTGTTCATTTTTGCCTGTCAGACCAGACTTGAGTTTCAGAGAGAAATGTTCATTTTTGCCTTTCATGCATTCGGCAACCGACATAGCCCAAAGAATTTTGACGAGATAATATGCGAATATAAATGTACGGAACAGCAGATTTTTTTTTCGCGAGTTCAGCTTTGGTCCCATAGTAAAAGTTGCTCATAATGATGAGTACAATGGATTTCGTGTATGAATAATACACCTTATATAATTTTGTCGGTCTCGTGTGAACGTGGAATGAAGCCAAACTGAATATTAACTGGAGTTAGTTACAAATATTCACAAAAAACTTAAAAAAGGAAACTACGTATAGCGACAACACCCCCAGAAAACACTATTTCACTTCGTTTTACAGTGTTTTATAACACGGTTTAAAACCTAATGCCGTTGACCGTCCGCGATGGTTAAGTTTAGCGCAAACATAATGCCGGGAGGGTTTCCGGAGGGTCCATTTGCATTATGTATGACGGCATGGCGTATATATGAGCCCGACGAAAATGGGTGGAGTCGAAAGTGTTAAGTGAGTCTCATTCGCTTTTGAATTTGCCATCATCGTTATCGCTGAAAGAATGTCACTTTGTCTAGGTAGGCCCTAAGGTCAGTGGACCCGTCCTTATACGGATTTCAGTAGGTACTGTTACTGAAACCAACTTTAATTAAAAGCTACCTACACGAAGTAACTATGATTCCATATTTATCCTACAGATGTCAGTGTAACCCACATCCCACTGCATTAACCGTGTCAATTGAATGCACACACATAAATAGTCGGATTTACACTCAACGAGTCGAATGCGAGTATCGAATCGCGTGTAAACGTCAGGTGCTGTTAGTGCTTGTAAATAGTGCATCGATTTGTGGCTGAGTTGACTAAATTGTCGGTGTTGGATATGTTTGATATTCCGCGAATCATTTCGGATAGTTTATAAGTAGTTTTAAGTACCACAAATAACTGGTGATCTTCGTTTTCAGCACTAACTATGATACCTACAGATAATGAAAGGTTTCAATTACTAACAACTGATTTAGTAGTTCGCTAACTTTGTTTCGTCGTTTCTTTTAACAGATTATGGATAAGCATTATATTTAAGGAGTAAATACATAATTCGTAGTTAAAAGAAACGACATTCCAAAGAACATTGTTTACCATTTCAATTCATTCGGGAAGCGAAAGACACTCACAATCCGAATGCTTTTCAACAGTCACATCATTTTATTTGATTTTGTATGAGGGATTTTTTATTATCCTAACTTATTAAAACAGACAGCCACTTCCCTATGTGTTTATTATTTTAGCGTATGCCACTCGTGGGTTGCAACAGAAAATCAGCGTCAGGTGGCCCTTTTGGCTTAATAATCATTGTTTTCTGTTTTATAGTTTTAAGGTGATTTTTTCTGTTGTAATGTAAATAAATAATTCCAATAAACGCATTTTTCTTTCTTTCGTTTTGACAATAATTCAACAGTATTCATTGCGCTTTAAACGTTTTCAAACAGACAAATTCAAACATTATAAAGCAATGGTTTATTAATTTCCTTTAAAATGTTTCGGTTTGTGATAGTGAGTGTGTTTCGCGATTGGGGTGCAGATATCAAAATTATGCAGTACATACACGTAGTATTTAGAAATTTTAATAAGAAACCTTTAGCACTTTACTGCTCATAAAAATACCGTTCAAAAGAAAAGAAACCGTATTTAATGCAATGAACACTGACATAATTAGGTTCCCTAAAACCGAGCCTCTCCTATCCTGTACATCATTTTCATTCAAGTTTTGAGCGTTTATTGGTGCAAGCTAATCGTTAATACCATTAAATTCCGTACGACCGCCCGAGTTCCACCATTTTATGGGCTGTAAACTCTAAAATAAAATAAAACAAAACTCATTTGTACTGTCTGTTTTATGGCGAAAAAATGTCCGAAGTATTATAAACGTATACATTCGGAAGGGAAAATTCCAAAATTGGGGGATTCGAGAAAAGAATTTACGAGTTTTAACGAATTTAATGCCGAAAGACTGTAAATATGAATATGTAATGAAAATATTATTTTTTGTTGTTCCAAATGGACGAATAAAAGGTAGCCGTAAAGTTTATTTATTTTTATGCTGAATGTAATTTTTGGGCGTGAGGAAAATTAGGGATTTTTATGAACGTCGTCAGAATCTTAATGAGGATATTATAATTTCCTTCATACTGAGTATAAAGACAGGCCGTAAAGCTTTTTGAGTACTATAGTCTAACTGAAAACATGCTTGCTTGCTGTAAACATGCAGATGTGAGTTCTCCAACTTGTGCTATGAGACTGCTTCCTGCCTAATTTCATGATTCTAGGTCAACGGGAAGTACCCTGTAGCCTGTAGGTTTTAATTTACTTGCGAATATCAAAATATGTCATGGCCGTATTTTTTTTATTGCGTTGATTTAGAAGCTTAATTTTTTTTTGAGCTCCAAAAGACCATAGATCTACGTATTTGTTATTAATTTCAACTTTACAAGGTGGAGACGACAATGCAACAAAAAATTAAACGGCGTCTCCATAATGACGTTCCCATTCTGTATACAAAAATTCATTTGAATATATTCAATAGTTTAGTCATTATAGCTCTGCAAAATCCATAGTCGGCTCGGGCTATTCCGTTTATCCACCCCAAAAATCCACCCTAAGGTGGATATTCTGAAATGTATGCCCGAGAATTCACCCAAGGCCTAGTTGGATAAACGGAATTTATAGGCTTAGGGTGGATCCGGCTACATTACATTTAATTTGTTTGAAAAGCTCATTTTTTTATTTCGAAGCTAGGATTGCTTTGACAGTTCCAAAATACTCTTATGCATTAGTAGTGCCAGTATTTTCTTTTTGTGTTGTATGGTAGTCTCCACCTTGTATACCTTCACGCGTTTCTGAGAAAATGGGTTTTGACAGATTCACAGACAGACGAACGGACAACGAAGTGATCCTACAAGGGTCGAAGCAGTAATGCTCGTGAAGGAATGTAGTGAAGTAATGCTCGTGAAGGCGCGGGCTTGCGGACGGAGAGCAATGGGCAGCTCGCCGTCCAATAAGGACCAGGCCCGGGTCGACGGCGCGTCGTGTTCCACGCGCGCCTCAAAGAGATGTCAGCAAAATTGCCGGAGTCCGCTAGGGCCGATGCCTACCGGGGTTGCAGGAAGTCCTAAGGGGAAGCCGTGGCCCCTGGCAAGGCAAGGGAAAGAACACGGGTGGGTTTTAGTCAGTAAGAGTCTGACACGCCCTTCCGCTACGCCCAGAGCGCTAGAAGACATTTATTGATTTCCCACCAAAAAAAAATCCTACAAGGGTTCCGTTTTTTCCTTTTGAGGTACGGAACCGCAAAAATTATAAAAATAAAATAAAGTAAAAAATTAAATGGTCCCTTTAATTTTTAAGGATTCCGTTCCCTAAAATAAACATGTTTTTTGGGCGTTTTTCGCTAAATATTCTACGGTGGTACGAATCTCTTCGTGTGTCAGTCCGACTCGCACTTGGTCGGTTTTATTCAATGTCTGTTTTAGGAAGCAAACAGTCGGACTGGGTCCTATGTCAATACTCGAACGGTAAAATTAGTCACCGGTGCGTCATAAAGTCTTGCTGTCAACTCTTAATTCACAACCATATTTGTATAGGTATGTATTTACCTACCTGTTGATTAATTTTTTGCTAGGTGTATGGATGAAAGGTCCTTTGTGTACAGTTATAGAAATATTTTTTTTGCAGATACACAATGAAAAATTGCTCAATTAATTAATTATTTCTGAAGCCTGATGGTGAAAAACACCTGAGCTTATAATAATTATACGGACACTTATCTATTTCCCTGCCTGTATTTAAGAAAAAAAAAAAAAGAAAATAAAGAAAAATTAACTAAATAGTTTTTTTTTTAAATATATTTTCATTGTTTTTTATATCCTTGTTTTTAAGAAATATTTAAAAATGTAAATTATATGTATTCAAATGAAATAAAATTAACGGTAACATTTTTTTATTTGTTTTGTGTTTATTTATCTTTTCGTTTTCTTGTCTTATTTTCTGTATTTATAAACAGTAAAATTAAAATGAAAGGAATGAATTTTGAAAATGTTTTACTTACTTGTTTCCCCGGGCCGATAATGATGCCGAGCGGGACGAACGATCACGTCCCTCACAGGTCCCAGCAGACGTATTACACTGTGACTCTTGGCAGTACAGTCGTCATTACCAACGCAGCCGACGGTGGTGTGGAGCGTGCAATGAGTGGCTGGAGATGATGGGATCTTGAGGGGAATGATGCCGTAACCTGTAACAAGTGAGAAATTTATGTTAGTACAAGTAATATGACATGAAATCGCCTTGTATAATTATTTTCTATGCCAAGTGGGTTTTTTAGGACCGTAGTTGTGTCCGTGGCCCCTGTGTCTTCAGCGTTGTGGTATTTATTTTAAAAATATCATAGAATTGTTCTGATATAGGATCCTTTTTGGCCTTGTTTGAGTGTTTATCTAGCATTTTTTTTTTTGTGAAAACTTTTTACCCATATCGATGGGTAAAAAAAGCAGCAGCAAAAAAGCAGCAACAAGTATGTTTTCATACTTCACGAAAAGTGTTTAAATAAATTGTTTATTTTTGTTAGCCTATATTTTGAAAATACATAAATATACTACTACTAATGAATATTGTATTTCTTCTTCTTCTTTGTCGGTGCACTCTTGACAGAGCGGTCGTGGTCATCACGCTGCAGTGAGATTTCGGACAGCCGTGATTTGCCTTACGGTGCGACGCCATCGTTCTCTGTCGGCTGTACCATGCGTGCATTCGTGTAATGGGCAGCCCACTGCGGATTTTATCTGGTCGGTCCATCGCATGGGCGATCTGCCTCGTGCTCTTGTTCCTTCGACCTTTCCCTGCACTACAAGACGTTCTATGGAATCGTTTCCCCGTCGTGACACATGCCCAAAGAAATGGAGTATTCGAGCCTATAATGTGGCCGATAGACGCTGCTTGATGCCGAGTTCTTGGAGTATAGATGTGTTGGTGCGAAATTCTGTCCACGACACTCCAAGCATTTTCCTCCAGCACCACATTTCCAGAGCGTCTATTTTCTTCTTCTCAACTTCTCTAAGTGTCCACGTCTCAGCAGAGTACAGGAATATGGGAAACACTAATGCCCGAATAAGCCGGGTTTTGGTCGCTTTGGTGATGTTGCGATTCTTCCAGACTTTTTTCAGCCTGTCCATGGCAGACCTAGTTATGGCCATGCGTCGCTTGATTTCGTCTACGCAGCCACCGCTGCTCGAGATCAGAGCTCCTAGGTAGATATATGACTGTACGACATCGCAGTTTGCAATCTGGGTAACTTCGGGCGAATTATTGTTTGCACCGTCGACAATCATCATCTTCGTCTTACTTCAGTTTATTCTCAAGCCGAATGCTAAGCTGGTATGTTCCATCTTGGAAAGCAACTGCTCTATGTGGCCAATACTAGTTGCGAATAGCGTAGTATCATTCGCATAGCGTAAATTCGATATTTTCATTCCACCAATTGATACCCCGTCCGTCCAATCCTCAGGGGTAATCCGCATTATCAGTTCTGTGTAGATGTTAAACAAGAGCGGTGATATGATGCATCATTGACGAACGCCTGCTCCGGGGTGGAAATCATTCGATAGTACGCCATCTGTTTTCACCGACGCTGTTCCATCCTCATAAAGACGCCTCAAAAGGTGCACAAGGTGTGTGGGTGTACCCATAGCAAGAAGGGATCTCCACAGCATCGGCCATTTCACCGAGTCAAACGCCTTAGAAAAGTCAACAAAGCATATATATGTCGGTTTGTAAAACTCTCGGGCTTTCTCAATAATTTGCCGCACAATAAATTCTGCTCTCGAGTACCTTTCCCCTTAACAAACCCAGCCTGTTCAGGTGCAACTTCTTTGGATAAGTAGGTCTTCAGTCGCTCATTCAACACATGCAACAAAATTTTACTGGCGTGCGATATCAGTGCAATCAGGCGATAGTTGCTGCACTTCTTTGTGGAACCTTTTTTATGCAGTGGGATGAAAACAGTGTGGGCCCATTCTTTTGGCCAAGTTCCACCTTGCCATATTTTGTTACAAAGAGCATGAAATATTCGTACCCCCTGTTCGCCTGCGGCCTTGATAGTCTCGATTGGAATAGCGTCTTTGCCGGTGGCTATACCATTCTTTAGGTGTTTAATGGCAGCTTTGACTTCCTCTTTAAGTATAATCGGTTCCATGTCTTCATTATTGGGCTCAGTAGGAGTGAAATCTTGGGAGAGATGGTCTTCGTATAACGACTGGCAGTACTCCTTCCATGTCTCGGAAATATCTTCCAGTTCAGTTAGCACTTCACCTCGACAATTCTCAATAGCCCAAGTTTTAGAAGAGAGGGATTTCGTAATGGAGCGTATCTTGTAATGCAAGTCCCTGGCCTCATTTCTGTTGCTATGAGCCTCTATCTCTTCGCATATTCTGCTTAAGCTAACATTTTGGTCTCGCCTGCAAGCTGCTTGAATCTGCGCTGACTGTTGGTTTAAGGTTCTCACATCAGCGCCCGATGCTTTCATTCATATTCATATTCATATCTTTATTTGCATTCCATAATGTCGGTATAAAGGTGTTACACTGGCTTAGAGCTAAGGTACAATTACGGACCCTGACATAGGGCACAGCAAAAAGTATAAACTTAATTCATAAAATTAAATAGAATGGAAATAAATTAAAATTAAAATAAAATTGAATAAAATTAAAATTAAAAAATTCATCCTACGTCTTTCTTCGATGAGAGCTAGAGTACTGTCGCTCATCCATTGCTGTCGTTTTCTAACTTCTGCAGGTGGTTGAGAATCTTTGACTGCTCCTTTTATAAGCCTTTTTGCTTTTTCCCATAGCTCATCTGGGTTACTTGATTCTAGATCCGCATCCGCCCATTCAGTCCAATTCTGCTTCAGGGCTATCATAAATTTAGAGCTGTCCTTCACTTCAATTCTTTCGCGTTGGTCGAGTTATCTGGCTGCTCGTAGCTTTAGGTGCAGTTTGGAGATTAACAGTTGGTGATCTGATCCGCAGTCCGCTCCAGGCAACGTGTGGGCATTTCGGACTGAGTATTTAACTACATAAATTATTGTACTTTTATACTGATAAATAAAACAATTCGTGCGAAATTTTTCCCTAACCATTCTAAAATATTCAAAAATGCACAATGTTAATGTTCAAGTTTTCACTTCTGTCGGCACTCCCGGAGTCCTCCCATTTTTGATTTTTTGTATTTCTCTTTTCTCTAAATAAACTTTGTTTTTCTAGTTGTATAAAATTGAATTTAAATCATAACTGGAGAAATGTGAGTTACTACAAACGTCTATCTGATCCTCCAAGGAAACCGAGTGTTAGAATAAAAATTATATTAAAAACTTCAAGGTTTTATATAAGAACAACCTAGACAAGAGAAATAGATTAAAACTTGACTTTATCCTGACGTCTAACGCCTGCCATATTGAATTTCCTGTTTCTTTATATTACTACGAATACAATTTATTGAAATCGGTTTAGTATAAGCACACAAACTGCTTGTGAGATTTGGAATCGATTTGTAAACATGCAGTAAACTTGTCTAAATTTCATAAGCTTTACGTTTCATTTGCGCAATTACCAATATAACTACGTAAAACTACACTGAAATGCCCTGTTTCGCAATCCAGAAGACAAACGACCCATTCACAAACAAGCATACATTAAAAACGTCAAAATAAAAACATAAATTAACTGAACAAAAGGCAACATTTACGGTAATCACTTGCTGTTCGCGACACTCGCGTGAATGACGTCGACATAATGTAAACGGACACACTTATTTAAGCGTGTGGAGAAAAACAGAACTAAAATGAAATGTACTGACTTTGACAGTTGTTTGAAGTCTTTCGTTAGCAAGTGGCGCCGCCACGACGTGCACGGCTACGAGTGTCGACATTAATAAAAGTTTGCGTCACAACACAATGTGTTTGACGCAAGTGATCAACTTTTTGTTGCTTTGAATTCTGAAAAGGTTATTAGTAACAGTCATGTACAGAGATAGGCTGTTTGTTTATATTCGTTGTTTTTGAATATTTGTGATGTGAGGAAAATGTAATTCATTTGTAAAAATTATTCAGTATGTGTGCTGATTTATAAATCAAAACTATATCTATGCGAAATGTATTAAAATTAATACATTTCATACATTTCGCATAGATATAATTAAAATTAATACATTTCACGACGCAACTGAATTTACCATTATATAACAGTTGAATGAATACAATCCCCTGCCTTCGACTTAAAATACCTCGATTCACAACAAAGATAGTACCATCTACTTAAAAATACTTTTCCTACAGTCTTAAACCCAAGAAACCAGGCAATATCTATCTCGAAACACAATAATAAATAGCACTTGCACTTCATTTAAGGCCAGTTCGATTTATAAAAGCTTTTGGAGCATCTCCAAATGGAAGGATGTCGAAGAAATTCCCAGTTCCTCCGGCAGGCGAACACTTAAATGAAGCAAGCACTATTAAAAGGTAAGAGTTATTATATCGCGTAAGTACTTGAAGGAGAAATACTCTCGGTCCCCTTTGAAACGTTTTGAAAGGAATTTTTCTACTTTCTTTTCAATTGGTTTTAGTTATTAATTTGTTTTTTTTGTCTATGGTCGCTGATTAGTGGATAGTGTTTTCTGGAGTTGGTTTTTGATACTGTTTCTTCAGAATATTTCTTGGGTATCATTAAGAGGTCAATGTTTATGATATTTTTCATTATTGCACGACTCGTAATGCGAAGCATTAGAGTGTGCTCTACGATCGAAAAATATTTTTTGCCCCATTTCTGTAACTGTTTATATTGTTACACTCCTGCTAGTACACAGAACCTATTTAATTTATATACCATTGTATAGATGATTAAATGGAGATTAATACTGTACTTTTTAACAATTGATTTAATGCAGCAGAAATGGAAAAAGCATAAAAATTGTTGAAAAAAAATTCCTGTCCGTCAATTTATGAACCCTGAAAACATTGTAGCTTGCGATAAAATCAATTAATTGAGTAAATTTTTTTATACATTCGTTTCAGCCGTAGAAGGAAAGGAAAATATTGAAAATGGCTTTTTTATTCCAAGTAGTTTAATTATAATTAATAAAATACTAACTAAAATATAATATCTTTAAATAAATATTTCCAACCTTTGTCTTGAAGTTGCCTAGCAACCGCCAAGTAAATATTTTTGTCAGTCGTTGACATTACGACTTCATGAAAAGTGACAAATTGTTCATTTTTAAACTATGTTTTGAATTTCTTTTTCGTTTATGAATGAGTTATAAGTATGAGGCGGTACAGCGGACAGAGCTCCGGCGGGATCTCATGGCGGCTTGGAGTGTGCGATTGTCGCAACCCAGATTTGGGCACGCCACAATTACGGCGATAAGTCCCCTCTTTGAGGAGTGGCTTGAGAGGCGCCACGGCGTCCTCACCTTCCGCCTGACGCAGGTCCTCACCGGACACGGTTGTTTCGGGAGGTACCTGTTTCGCATAAGGCGGGAGGAAACGCCCGGGTGTCACCATTGTGTGGATCGTCCGGAGGACACGGTGGAGCATACGGTGGAGGTTTGCCCGGCTTGGGTGGACCACCGCCGTGTCCTCGTGGAGGCGATCGGCGGCAGTGACCTCTCGCGTCCGGCCCTAGTCCAGGCCATGGTGCGGAGCGAGAGGGCATGGCAAGCCGTCACCTCCTTCTGCGAAGCAGTAATGCTCGCGAAGGAGGAGGCGGAGCGCGCGAGGGAGTGGCAGAGGCCGCGCCCTACCAGCCCTAGCCGCCGCCGCCGTAGGAGACTTCCCGGGCGTCGGGAATTGATAGCCGATTTCCGGCCACCGTAGGCGCGGGCCTGCGGACGGAGAGCAGAGGGCAGCTCGCCGTCCGATAAGGACCAGGCCCGGGTCGACGGCGCGTCGTGTTCCACGCGCGCCTCAAAGAGATGTCAGCAAAACTGACGGGGTCCGTTAGGGCTGATGCCTGCCGGGGTTGCGGGTAGTCCCAAGGGGAAACCGTGGCCCCTGGCATGGAAAGGGAAGGAACACGGGTGGGTTTTAGTCAGTAAAAGTCTGACACGCCCTTCCGCTCCGCCCAGAGCGGGAGAAGTTATTGGATGATTTCCCACCCAAAAAAAAAAAAAAAAAAAAAAAGGCGTGCACTTTTGGATTTTCCAAACTATTTTGTTATATACTTACGAGTATAGCTAAATGTGTAATAATTACCTCTACTCAATTTGAAATAAGATTTGATATTAGACATTTAAACAAACCTTTTTTACAGACCGTTTGAATGAATGAAATATAAATATAAATAAAATGTCAAATTATTCGAAAATGGTTGACATTTGCATAGAGGTCGAAGCAACGTTCATTTGATTGCAAATTTCCTCTTCTACTTCCCTGGATGGCTGACATATACTCGTACCAATAACCCGTTATAATGATCAAAGCCTGCGGAATTATAGAGGTATGACGAACAGGGTGCAAAGTTCACTCATTCTCTATAGAAAATGGAGGATCCTCCGACCAGACGGGTGTCGTATCTGGTGGGCAACTGCCCAATGATTGATATCGGGAAGTTCTACATATAATTATGCTGAACGCGCGTTAAACGCGATGCAAGATTTCACGTGACGTCAATGTAATGCATAGTTCCTATAATGTAGATGCTGCCACAGAATTATTTGGTGGGTCTTTGCGTCGGCGTTAGTTCATGTTTTAATTAAGGTTGCACCTCTAAAGGTAGGTTGAAACAAACTAGTTTCCACCGTGAACACCAATCATCGTTAGGACACTACCAGTGCTATAAATCACTATGAAAGCGTAGGTGGGTAGTAGGTCCCGGATTGTTGCACATGGTACGAGGCAGGAAATATGTGTAGGTGACAGGGCCTTAACGAGTTTAATACTGATGATGGTTGATAGAGATGTGGATAAATTGAGATAGAAATGACATGAAAAATTATGTTAATTTCGTTCTCTGGATAATCTTCTTATACTTAATTAACTGACAAACAAATCAAATTAAAACATAAAAACCTAACCTAACTAAAACTTTTAAAACAAAATAAAATATGGAGTCGAATAATTCCTCCGTATCACTGTCGACTGGTAAGTGGTAATGTAACAAAAAGACTGATGGAATGCCATCAGTCTTTTCTGATCTACTTACAGAAAGGCTGAGCATTGCCAATGGCCAATGCTTAGCCTTTCTGTAAGTAGATCAGATTGTAGTAGATGTAAGTAGATATAATAGAAATTTTCATTTGTTGGCAATGACACTACCAGCCGCACTACCAGTAGTGTCGTTTCCAATCAACGACACTACCAAGCCTATTTTGAATTAAATTGTACAGTCAACACAGCAAAGTTCAGAAATATAATTCTTTATTTATTACTACTAAGTAAAGCATGAAATAAAAATAACAGCAAACTTCAGAAATGAAACTCTTACTGTTTATTTATTAGGTACTTGCCGTGCCCGCGACTTCGTTCGCGTGCATATCGGAAAACAATTAGGTACTTAACTTTTAGAAACATTTTGATCTGCATTTACAGATTTTGATAACGATGTAGGTAAGTACATTTAGCAGGAAAATAGGTTATCTTCACAAAAAAATGTTTTGATGCCAATAGATCCTGTTTCTTATAAGGATCAAAAAAGTCTATTGTAGACCAACTGACGTTTGAGTACTAGAAAAATCAGAAATCGCAATAAAATTTTCCCATACATTTCGTAGGAAATGAGACTCTAACCTAGTTTTCAAGATGGTAAGTATATAAGCATTGATAACAATATCTTCCTGCCTTGCAATTTAATCATAATCAGTGTATTAATGTTCCCACTGCTGGGACACAGGCCTCCTCTCTGTGAGATGGAGTGGGCCGTAATCTATCACGCGGGCCCAGTGCGAGTTGGTAGATGTCGCATGTCTTCGAATTTTTTGGTTCTAAGACATGCCGGTTTCCTCACGATATTTTCCTTCATCGTTTTGAGAGCAGTGGTGATGAAATTATTTACACAAAGTAAAGCGCCTGCTTGGGTTCGAACCCACGACCTACAACTCGGTAAGTCAGGGCCGACACCACTGGGCCACCACAGCTCTACACCACTGCAATTTAATTACTTACTAAACTAAAATAAAATAAACTAAAACAGACTAACGAAAATAAAAATTGAAATTAAGAACAACTTGACAAGGATAGCGTGATTTTTTTTTAAATTCCCGTTGCTTGTCGCTAAATATACAATGTCGCCCATGCGCATGTGACCGCCCGTAATTTTCTGAATACCTATTCATGAAAAAATATCGAAAATATTCAAAAGGGGTCTATCTATAACATTTTTCATGTTATTCAATTTTTATTTTTTTAAAGATTTGCTTTCTATTTTTTGACACATCTCCGAAGTTTATGGGTCGATTTGGATTCTGTTTATTATTTCCAAAAGCTTATGAGTTATTTAAACAGGTTAATTAAATTTTTTACCAAAAATTATCGACTACGAAAGAAAAAACGGAATCGAAGTAATTTTTTCGGTAAAAAATTGTGTATTTATTTAAAAAAAAATAGTGAAAAATGTTATAGATAGACCCCCCCTTTTGAAGTTTATTTTCGATATTTTTTCATGAATATTCAGAAAATTACGGGCGGTCACATGCGCATGGGCGACATTGTATAGGTCAGGCGTGTTTATATAGTATTATTGTATTTGTTGCTCATTCGTATAACTGGAGACTGTAAACATAGATTAGTTTTTACAGAAGGTGTATCTAATACCTTTTAAACTTTCTTGGCCCTTGGGTAAATTCCAGTCCAGTTCAGTTGGGTTATCATACGGTATGCAAGAAAAAATTGCTAAGTATCAATCTAAAGTAGCACACGAAATTGTGTGAGGTAGGTGAAACAATTATTAAAGTATAAAAATCTTTTTTGTCAACTTAAAAAAGAAAACACTTCAAACTACAAAAAAGAAACGGTTGCGGTAATTTCTTGCTAACGAATTCCCAAATTAAAGTTATTTGCACTTTGTAGTGGTTTTAGGGTTCCGTACCTCAAAAGGAAAAACCAGAACCTATAGGATCATTTGGTTGTCCGTCTAACTTTCCAACTATTTTTTATTTTTATTTTGGGCTTTCCATCTTGAAAACTAGGTTAGAGTCACATTTCCTACGAAATGTATGGGAAAAGTTTATTGCGATTTCTGATTTTTCTATTCCTCAAACCTCAGTTGGTCTAAAATAGACTTTTTTGATCCTTATAAGAAACAGGATCTATTGGCATCAAAAAATTTTTTTGTGAATACTACCTATTTTCCTACTAAATGTACTTACCTACATCGTTATCAAAATCTGTGAATGCTGATCAAAATGTTTCAAAAAGTTAACTACCTAATTGTTTTTCGATATGCACGCGAACGAAGTCGCGGGCACAGCAAGTACTTAATAAATAAACAGTAAGAGTTTCATTTCTGAAGTTTGCTGTTATTTTTATTTCATGCTTTACTTAGTAGTAATAAATAAAGAATTATATTTCTGAACTTTGCTGTGTTGACTGTACAATTTAATTCAAAATAGGCTTGGTAGTGTCGTTGATTGGAAACGACACTACTGGTAGTGCGGCTGGTAGTGTCATTGCCAACAAATGGAAATTTTTTGGTCAGTATTTTGGACTAGAGAGCGACGCGACGGCATTTCGAAAAAATTTAAAGAAACCAAAAATGGTTCAATTGTTATATAAATACGTGCATATAAAAAGATACGTAAGCCGAAACAAACAGGAAAGAAGTAATTAATGATGTTGATTTGATTAATTACACAGAATGTTCATCATAAGCCTATGCGTTTTAATGACAACAGAAAAACTACGCAGTTGACATTTGAATGGACTTCGAAAAAAGAAACGTTCTTGGAATAATTTGATGAACACCCTTCACTACTACCAAATAAAGGGAGGAGGTTTATTGTTGTAAAGTTTCTAGAAACATTTACTTTACCACAGCAAAACACGCTTATAAACTTCTGAGAAACAACCAAACAACAACGCAATTTCATGCTCTAATGGAAATGGCATCATTAACAAGAGCCGTGTTTTGAGATCTATATTCATTGAAATTCTGGGAAGCTTGTCAATATCACAAGCGCAATAAAATGAATGTAGTACCTACGTATGTATCAATGAATGTTTACATTCATGTTCACCTAATTTTAAACCACATTACAAAGTATACAGCGTGTTTATGAAAGGTCATTAAAGATTTGGTACAGACCATCAAACTGAGGTTTTGAATTTTTTTCTTTTTTTTATATCTAATTTGACATTTTTAGTAATTGTACCGACTTATGATTTTCTAATAAGCATTTGTTTAAAAAAAAAACAAAAAGCTTTGATATTCTGTATGCCTTTTGGCGGGACACAACTCGATATATACAGTATGTTAACTAACAGAGGGCGTTCCCGTTAACCCGCAATAGTATAGCGTCCATATATGCTAGAAAAAATATTGAAAGTGAAAAAAAATTTTCATATATTTTTTTAAATTGATACGTAAATGTAACACTCTGTACACGCTCACTTGTCTTTCAACTTGGAAAGACAAGTGCGAGAAGTACGCGTGTACAGAGTGTTTGTTTTACGTATGAAATTAATATTTTTCGTGAATATTTTATGATAAAAAAATAAAAAAAGTTTTTTTTTTCGTTTTTAATATTTTTTCTAGCATGTATGGACACTATACTATTGCGAGTTAACGGGAACGCCCTCTGTTAGTTAACATACTGTAGATTAAAACACCTTCTGTGTGTACCATGTGTTCACAAAATAAATTAATTTGAATTTGATCTTTCTCTACATCCACATCTATGAGAACAACATTTTAATCGAGATAAAAACTTTTTACAAGAAAAAATCAACCGACGTCCAAAAAAAACACTACTAAAAGAAAAAAAAAATTATTTCGGATGTCTGTGTCTTTGGTTTAGAATTTTCGTTTTTTGCCACCGCCTTGTTTATATTTTTCACTTTTTAGTTGTGGTACCATCCCCACACAAATTCGAATACCACTACCTCCTATGTAAATAACAGTGACAGGAACTTATCATAACATCCATGTAGACTAAGTGGGGAAAATACGTATTATTGAAGCTAACTCAAAAACTATCCAAATAAAGTTAATAAAATTTATACGGGACCACCTCGAGAGGATACCCTTCCAAACAAAAAAATATATTTCAAAATCTATCTACGCTACGAACATTGAACCTCCTCCTGTACAGTCTGATGGTCTGTACCACATCCTTAAATGTGACCACACCTTTCTTAGACATGCTGTATAATCTACGTGACAGGTAAAGTACTTTTAGGGCAATACGTGCCGGGAATTAATTATAAAACTAAGGGCTGTGTGCTTCATTACATACAGGGCTAAGTGTCGGTAAAAATACCTGAAAAATCAAATAAGACAAAAATGGTTGATTAATCTAAGATTATTAAGAACCTGTAATTGGCTCTGTGTTTCTTAAACAACTGTTATCCATTTGTTATAGCTGTTGGTTCTCCTATAATAAATAAATAAATAATGTCAGGCTCTTGGTAACTTCTGGCGATTTGAAAGAGTTTATTATTAAATTATTACTGTTTTTGTAACAAGAAAATAATACAAAAAAACGTCAATACCAACATTATTTGGCTGTGTTGCCAAACACACTGCTTTTTATTCACTTCTTAATTAAAAAAAAAAAAAATACCTACAACCTTATTTAAAAAAGACTAAGGTTGTAAATAAGCCGCGCAATAAAATCAGCTATTCTCTACACGACCCTACGCGAATGTAGCTTAATGCTTGTAATTAGCAATTTTTACTACCTATCACAGATTTTTTATTGTGGTATTTGTCTGTAAAATAAAAATAAATTCTCATATAAAAATCTCTCAATAAAAAGATTTTCAGCGTTTTTGTCCAACAGTGAAGTTGTTCATAATGATGAGTACAATGACCCTTTACGAGGTTTAGGGTAAACGAAAACTCAGGTTGTAGTTATACCCGATTCTCTCTCTCTACGATCTATTCACCAAATCCAAAAAAATCACTTAAACTAACCAACCAACCTTTCAACCCTTAACAAACTCCGAATGCTGAAAGCAACTGAAGTATTCAATTTGGAACGCACGATGTTGCCAATAATAGCTTTCTGAAGCGAACTTAGAGAAAATGAGACCGTGCAACTTCGTTCGTGTGTCGTGAAGAAATTGTGGTCATTGCCGCACCAACTTTTCTACCATTGACTCGAAAGCTGTTACTGGGAACTTGAAAGCTATTCAGAAACATGAAGGTTTTATTAAAATTTAGATTGGAAATGCAAGCTGCACAATGGTACGAATATTATGTGGAAAATACGTTGTATAAAGAGTTTCTTTTCGTTTTATTTCAGTAATTGCTTCTCAGCTAAGCTTGAAACGAGTACACTAATCTAAATGGACAAGCTTGTTTTTTGTTTTTGTTAGCTCTTTGTATTTTGCGTTTTAATTCCATATTATTAAAAACTACTGAAGGAGTTTGCCGTAGATAACAATTTGTGGTTTTTAAACACCGCTATGTTTTCTCTTTAGAACAAGTTACAAAAATACCAAAGATATAAATCGCAAAATAAAACAAAAGAAAATATTGACCCACTTTACAGAATAAACCTATTCAGAAAATAGTATTTCGCAGTGCTACGCCGTAGCGCGTAGCACCGTAGTGCCGTAGGTGACTGCACGTTTTCCCAGCTACGTGTGCTACGACGCGTTGGTAGAATGTCCCGGTTCCGGCTCACTGCACTTATATCCCCTTTTGTTATACAATGTCGCCCATGCGCATGTGACCGCCCGTAATTTTCTGAATATTCATGAAAAAATATCGAAAATAAACTTCAAAAGGGGGGTCTATCTATAACATTTTTCATGTTATTCAATTTTTATTTTTTTAAAGATTTGCTTTCGGTTTTTTGACACATCTCCGAAGTTTATGAGTCGATTTGGATTCTGTTTATTATTTCCAAAAGCTTATGAGTTATTTTAACAGGTTAATTAAAATTTTTACAAAAAGTTATCGACTACGAAAAAAAAAACGGAATCGAAGTCATTATTTCGGTAAAAAATTGTGTATATATTTTAAAAAACTAGTGAAAAATGTTATAGATAGACCCCCCCTTTTGAAGTTTATTTTCGATATTTTTTCATGAATATTCAGAAAATTACGGGCGGTCACATGCGCATGGGCGACATTGTATTTTATTGTTATAACTGAAATAACTTTTTATGGGATATCGAATAACCTGCCCTTTCAGTGTTTCAACCTTTGTTTTAAATTTATTTATTTATTTAATCAAATGAAATAACAATGTTAACATTAAACAGTATCATCTGTAGGTACACTTGACTTATATGCTAGTTAACAAAACAGGTAGGTGATGCAACCAGCACCCTTACTAAGTTATAAAATAACTTGTATTAAGGGCACTGATACAAGCCCATACATACTTCAGTTTCACAATAGAAATTGCAGACAGAGCAAGTGTTTTGCGGATTCAAAAATTACATTTTATCTATTTATCATTTTCATTATTTGTATTTGTGTGTGTGTGTGTGTGTGTGTGTGTGTGTGTGTGTGTATGTGTATGTGTAATGGTAATGGTATGTGTTGTGTCGGTGGAGAATGTGTGTTATGTTCTCGGTGGAGGGGTTTAGGGTGGGTTATTATCTGAGAAAAGGAGGCGCTCTGTATCCTGGTAGTTATTTGTAAGTAGAAAGTTTGTCACAGATTTCTTGAGGGACGCGGTTGAAAGAGAGTATAATTTCAATTTTCTGTTGAGTTTATTATATAATTGTGGCCCTTGGAAGCAAAGAAAACGTTTGGTGAATGAATATTTACATTTGTAGTGCTGACAAACTATATCCTTACGTCTTTTAGTGATTGTCACGTAGGGAGTATCTCTATGTTGTAATAGGACCGAATGAAGAACAAAAAGTTGTCTAACTGAAAGTACTTTGCAATATTCATATAAATCTTCTGTTGGGAAAAGTATCGGGTGAAATGTACTTACCTTTAACACGGCTCTTTGGGCCCGCTCCAATTTCAGCATTGAGGTCTTAGGAGCACCACCCCAGACGGAAACACAATAGGATAGGAGTGATTGACAGAGGGCAAGGTAGACCCTTTTGACAATCTGTGCATCTGCCACATGACGAAGAGTCTTAAAGACAAATATCAATTTTCTAACCCTTGCTGTCAGTAGATCTATGTGGGCTGAGAAGCTCAGATTGTCATCAAGAGTAACCCCGAGGTATTTGATTGTGGGGGTACGTGCGAGTTTAGGGCAAGAGCAACCTGCGATGCCCGGGCAGAGGCTTGAGTGAGCGATAAGGGAATATGAGTTCGGCGGCTGTGTGGATTGGCGTAGGGTAAAGCAGATTATTTTTGTTTTATCAGTATTAAGGGTGAGCTGATTTCCATTAAGCCAATTCAAAACTTGATCTAATCCCCTCTGCGCCGCGTCAAAGGCTTCATCCCAGGTATTACCAATAAAGGTGAGGGCAGTGTCATCAGCAAAGGCCGTGATTTTTCCATTTTGGAGAAGCAAATTACACAGCTGATTCACGTACACCAAAAAAAGTGTGGGACCGACCACACTTCCTTGAGGAACGCCGAAACTGACTGAAAATAAAAGTTCACACATCTTATGAGTTACACATATTTTTATTATGAGTTGCTAACCATGAGTGATGGTTATTATTGCACGACTCATAATGCGAAGCATTAGAGTGTGCTCTACGATCGAAAAAAAATTTTGCCTCATTTCTGCAACTGTTTTTATTGTTACACTCCTGCTAGTACACAGAACCTACTTAATTTATATACCATTGTATAGATGATTAAATGGAGATTAATACTGTACTTTTTAACAATTGATTTAATGCAGGAGAAATGGAAAAAGCATCAAAATAGTTGAAAAAAATTTCCTGTCTGTCAATTTATGAACCCTGAAAACATTGTAGCTTGCGATAAAATCAATTAATTGAGGCAATTTTTTTTTTATACATTCTTTTCAACCATAGAAGGAACCCTATTGAAAATGGCTCTTTTATTCAAAGTAGTTTAATTATAATTAATAAAATACTAACTAAAATATACTATCAAAGAAGACACCGCGAACAAAAAATGTGTCCCTTGGATGCTTTGACGTTTGACTACTGCGGTGCATGCGCGTTGCGAGGAGATTCTCATAGAGTAATGCATCCGCAGATGCGACACAGTCTGCTTCTTCGGCCTACTTGATACCTAACACAGTTTTAACTGCAGAACATTATTCTAATTTCCATGTATTAATGATGAACATTATGTGAGATGGTTCACTTGGCAACCACGTTTGCTCGTTACGATTTTTTTGCACAAATGTTTATGTTATCCATTTTTCCCTTGTTTCCTGGAGCTCGGACGTGGAAATCTTAAAGGGAAAAAATGCCACAAATTGTAATAATTATTTGATGACAAATACCATAAACCATAATATAATAAAACAAACATTAATATCAGCGTTCAAAATATTAGATACTTAATATAAAAAAAATCCGCCATAAAAACAAACGGCAGCTATTTGTACCTACACTTCATTTCTGAATGTCTATGGCGAATGGCGCCGTAAAATATTTTGTTCGTATTTCAGTTTAAAACTTTAGAGGTATGAGGAACAGGGTGTAAAGTTCACTCATCCTCATTTGAAAAGGGAGGATCCTCCGGCCAGACGGGTGTTTGTGTCTGGCGGGCAACTGCCCGTAAGTTGATTTCGGATAGTTTTATCTATGTCGGTCGCGTGGTAAACTCTAACTGCGCGATGCAGGATCTGTGTGACGTCATGTCTTTGCTGCGTAGCTCGTATGTGGTGGTGTAACCGCTACATTATTCCCCTCCGGAGACCGGAGGTCGATATGAGAGAAATTGATATCGATGCGAGGTTAGAAATTTTACCCATATTGATGGGTAAAAAAGTAGTCAAAACATACTTCATGAAAATTATTAATTTTTGTTAGAAACTATGTTTTGAATTTCTTTTTCGTTTATGAATGAGAGTTATGAACTTATGAGGCGTGCACTTTTGGATTTTCCAAACTATTTAAGTATTTTAAAGATAAAGCCTTTCTCTTTGTTTTTATGTTTTCGTCAATTTAGTTTCGGGTTGGCCCATCCAGACTCGAAAAGAGCTTATGAATTTATTTTTCGGGTCTAGATACAACTTTTATATAATTCCGTATATCTAATCTGAGTACCTATCTAAAATATATATTTATTTATGACACTAAGAAGCGATGCGATTTAACCCCATAAGGGGTTGACAACATAACACCACGTCTTGTTTTCCCGAAGGGTTGGGCATAGGTGTTCCTGTAGCAGGTACACCCACATTTCGCCAGTTATGTTTAAGTCCCATATAATAGGGGGCGAGCCTATTGCCATCATCCGGGCACAAATCCAGACTAACGGGTAAATTCGAATTTTAAGGGGTAACATTTTCAAAAATACTGTCTCAGAGCTCACTTTCGGTGTATATGGAACTCAGTGCAAAATTCCATGCTTCTAGACCTAGTGGCAGTTAATAAATTAATGAATTGAAGATATTTATTCGTTCAATCATAGTTTCATAGCGTAACTCAATAATTACTTTATCACTATAAAAATATATCGCAGCCCACTGAACTAGTTAATAACTATTAATCCGTCATAGTTACAGCTGTTATAATCAGTTTAAAACTTAAAGCTATTCTTCAAGTTACCAAGTACAAACTTTCTAACAAGATATCCAATTATTTATAACTTGCTTATAGCTGTTGAGTTTCAACTGTGGCGATAGTATTGCTTTGACAATTTAAAACGTAGTTAATAGTGACAAGAAAGTCCCATCAGGTTAAGCTACACTTGCCGGGGTTGGTCAGTGGATGGGTGACTATCTTTACACCTCCGTGCCTCGGAAAGCACGTTAAGCCGTTGGTCCCGGCGATCATTCGTGCATCTTTGACGGTCGTTACGAGTCGTCAGAAGCCCGAAGGTCTGACAACCAGTAACTGACAGACTGACTTACCAGTCTGACTTACCAAGAACTGGGTTGTGGAGGTCAGATAGGAGTCACTCCATGTAAAATACTGGTATACAGTTGCATCTGGTTAGACTGGAAGCCGACCCCAAGATAGTTGGGAAAAGGCTAGGCAGATTGATTGGTTCAAGTTGATAATGTTTTACTTATTGGAGTTGTCAGCTGTTACAAGCAATTCTCCAACGTCATAGTTACGAGTATTATCATGCCACACACAATTTCCAAATTTTTATTAACATTCAATCTCATTAAAGCCTAAGTACCTATCCGGTCCCCATGAAAGAAACGGTATGCTTAATTCCAACATCATTTTATTTCATTTACAACCATTATTTTTCACGTTAAGAATACAAACGACTTCATTACATCTAAACATTGAAAATAACATTTTCTTACCTATTTTCCCCTTTTTATTATTTTATTAAAATATACTTTAATGATCTCGCTACATTGTTCTCCTTATTTTTCAAACAAATGAAATAAAATAAAGGAATGCTCTCGTTAAAACTCGTAAAGATACTTTCTTAGAATAAATGTTTTGTATTATTGTGAAAGTATCCGTTCCCTTGTGCTTTACCTTGTAAATTGATGAAAATATTTATATTTTACTCGTGGTGTCGATAAAATAATGTAACATTGTGAATCAAAATAATGTGGCTTGGCCGTTTCCGGCCCGATTGAAGTTACAAAATGAATGAATAATAACTATTGTATAACAGAAAAGTAATGAATAGTGAATACATTTTTCAACTTACGCCCATGTGACGGTAGCGAAACGGCCAAGCCACATATTTTGACTAAGGTGTAGAATTTGTGAAGTTAGGTCATGTAGAGTTAGGGTGTTATACAGGAAACGTTACACTGTTGAACGAATTAAATACGAGTATTCCGAGGTCACCTTTGTTGCGATTGTTTGCTTATCGCACTGATAACGATCCTAGGCGAGGTGGGCCGATAAGCGATCCTATATGAGTGGGGTTGTCGGGCGGTTGAAGCTCACTTTGCGTTCGGCTCGTGTCGTGGCAACACTTCGTGTCCGAGTTCGCAACAAGTCAATCGTCATCCTGAGAATGCCTCGTTGAGAGGCGAAACACGTGTCGATTTCTTACAGGGTTCTCTAAGACTCTTTAAGAACAGTTAAGCGGATTAAGTTACTAAATATACATCGTACAACCATTATTTTTCACGTTAAGAATACAAACGACTTCATTACATCTAAACATTGAAAATAACATTTTCTTACCTATTTTCCCCTTTTTATTATTTTATTAAAATATACTTTAATGATCTCGCTACATTGTTCTCCTAATTTTTCAAACAAATGAAATAAAATAAAGGAATGCTCTCGTTAAAACTCGTAAAGATACTTTCTTAGAATAAATGTTTTGTATTATTGTGAAAGTATCCGTTCCCTTGTGCTTTACCTTGTAAATTGATGAAAATATTTATATTTTACTCGTGGTGTCGATAAAATAATGTAACATTGTGAATCAAAATAATGTGGCTTGGCCGTTTCCGGCCCGATTGAAGTTACAAAATGAATGAATAATAACTATTGTATAACAGAAAAGTAATGAATAGTGAATACATTTTTCAACTTACGCCCATGTGACGGTAGCGAAACGGCCAAGCCACATATTTTGACTAAGGTGTAGAATTTGTGAAGTTAGGTCATGTAGAGTTAGGGTGTTATACAGGAAACGTTACACTGTTGAACGAATTAAATACGAGTATTCCGAGGTCACCTTTGTTGCGATTGTTTGCTTATCGCACTGATAACGATCCTAGGCGAGGTGGGCCGATAAGCGATCCTATATGAGTGGGGTTGTCGGGCGGTTGAAGCTCACTTTGCGTTCGGCTCGTGTCGTGGCAACACTTCGTGTCCGAGTTCGCAACAAGTCAATCGTCATCCTGAGAATGCCTCGTTGAGAGGCGAAACACGTGTCGATTTCTTACAGGGTTCTCTAAGACTCTTTAAGAACAGTTAAGCGGATTAAGTTACTAAATATACATCGTCTATTGTATTTGTTGAGTTAGGGTGTGTAAAGTTAGAAACTAGGCTCTACATGAGATCTGATAACTTTTGGACAGTGTGAGCATATGGTTTTGGCAACATTTTAAATGAAAATGTTTTTGGTTGGATTTATATTTTACTCGTAGTGTCGATAAAATAATGTAACATTGTGAATTTTGTATTATTATTATTTAATAAAATAATAATTATTTTTATTAATATGTATTACTATTTCATGTTAACTTCTGCCCGTGACTTCGCCAGATACATCACGCCTATTTTCCCCAAAGGGTTAGGTAGAAGTATACAGTGGGCTCCATTGAAACTCACCCCCTAGCAAAGTAAAAAACAATGCAAGGGGGTGAGATTTCTCTGGAACTGTACATGCCTGTAGTCGAAACATCCACATTTGACTTTTAGAGTATTTAAAACTAAAACGATAATCATTCTGAAGCATCAAAGAACGCTGATCACAAGTCACATATCCGTATTAAAAGTTGAGGGTCAGAAGAGGGAAGATTAATGACTACCGTCCTCTATCTAACCTTGAACCTTTGTCCCTTATTTGAAGATGTTTAGTTGAACTATGTTGTTGCTACTATTGAACGTTATGTGGAAACTTACGCTAGAATCTGTGAAGGTATTATTGTATTTAAACCCAATAGAAAAAAAAAAATTAAAAAAAATATGAATACAAAACAAAATAATGAATAAAACGTTTGTGTGCTGAATATTTAACTACAACTTCCAATTTTAAATATTTATTATAATACGATTATGGGCCAGTTATTTATTTAAATGCGGAGTTATGGTTCTCACAACAGCGTTTTAATAATAACTTACAATGATCTGATACTCGATGAACAGAATTACAAGTGACTGAAATAATTGCATTAGAGAACTTAGGCGAAGATCACATCACCACTTATACTAACTCAATGAAAGCGACTGTTGAAATACAAAATCCTAACACATATTACCAGTGCAAAATACCCTTAATACACCTAAACTCACTGCAATTAATCACTCCAAGAACAGATTGCCACGTAAACCGCTATATAGAGCAACCTGTTCTAATTAAGAAACGAAATCCCCTACGAATTAAAACCACATACTGACAACGGTATTAACCAACCAATTTGTAAAGGTATAATGCCGGTGGATCCCTAAGGCGCTGGAGGTAAACCGTATTTAGCCGTCTTATACGAAATCACTGGGGCGATACGATACGAAGATTCATGAGTTCTACATAATTACAAGGAGTAGATAGGGTACAGAAGGTCGGCTAGATACAACTAGCGAAAAAGCACGCTCACACAAATACGCTTCACGTGCAGCGAGTGCAAGCGGACATGCGACTGGTATTCGTTTGAGATTGTATAATTGTTAATGCCAGTGAGGTGTATAACAAATTACCTAACCAGTAACCAATATAGAGAACTTACCATCCCCACGTTCAAGAAAAAGCTGACAAATCGGTTATTGGATATTGTTTTTATGACATTGGAGAATTCTTCTTCTTCTTTCCGTGTGGTTAGTGACTAACCTGGTGTCAGAGTTTTAAAGTCGCCCATGGGCCTCTGACTTGGCTTCACACGCCGTCGAGAAATATCTCTCAGGCATGTCGGTTTCCTCACGATGTTTTCCTTCACCGTTTTTGGAGCAAGTGATAATTAATTATACAATACGCACATGAGTCCGAAAAGTCAAAGTTGCGTGTCTTGGGTTCGAACTCGAGACCTATGAATTGGCAGTCCGACGGTTACAGTACGACACAACTTAGATGTAGCATAGATTTGAAAATTTTCATTCATTCATTTCAATTTTACAAATGTATTTGGCTATGAGACTTTACAAGTTATTGCGTTTTCGATAGATAATTTTCACATGAAGCAGTAATAAAGATTGGTGATTTTGAAGGCGCACTCAGTTCGGATGGTGATCGGTTTTACGAATTTTGCCGATGCTACATCTAAGTTGTGTCGTACTGTACACCGCTAGGCTATCACTGCTATTGCTATTGTAGAATTTAATATGGAATATTACAAAACTCCAAGATGTAGGTAAAGTTAAAGTAGGTAACAATTAGCCAATTATTATAATATTTATTCATTTTTAACTTATTGTAAATAACAAATCTCAAAATTAATATTGCACAATAATTCAGAATGACATAAGAATATTTCTACACTGTTATGTTGTGGTAGAATTAAAAATGTATGAAACAAGAAAATATTTCGGGCAGAAATCAAGACATAGACAAAGTAAAGCCGTAGTCGCATGCCATTTTAAATTTAGCTGACAGGCATGCGACTACGGCTTTACTTTGTCTATGTCTTGATTTCTGTCCGAAATATTTTCTTGTTTCATACATTTTAGAGCGTGATTTTTCAGTAGTCGGGTTTTAGTTTTGGGGTTATAATTTCGCAATAAAGTATTTGCAGAGCCGCTTTATTTTTTTGTTGTAAAGGCTTAATTGTTTAATAGGTATTAATTTTACAGCCGCGCCGTACGTAGCACAGTCTCACTTTTGCATGTTTTTAACAATTTAAACATATTTATTTACTTTTAAATTATGATATATATACATAATTGTAAAGTGCTCGTCAAGCCCTTTCATTTGATATCAAACATGATATGATTTAAAAAAAAAAAAAGATCTTTCGTTACTTTATGTCCTCTAGAGGGCGCCATATTGAATTAAATGTAACGTCACATAGCCTATAACCAACGGACAGTTAGGACGCTTCCAACGATTCCTCATTTGTCAAAATTATGATCAGTGGTTTAGATGTTATGAGGTTACAGATGAACATACTTACATACATACACACATCAAAAGTGTCTAGGGATCAACATATATTTTTGCAATAACTTTTCTCCTGATTGATATTAATTAAAATTTTCTTTAAGGATTCATCAAATAAAGTGTTTTCGTTTGTCACAGTAACGATAAACCAAGTCACCTTTGCATTAATAAAGAAATTTGCCATTTTCCTAATAAAGGGATTTTTGACATTTGAACCACTAACATTAAAGTTCGAAAAAAAGACTGAAATAACAGTTTTCTTTAAAATTTTATTGGGTAACTTAAACAATTAATAATCCGTGTTTCTACCGCGAACACTAACAACACAAGAACATCGGTTTGGCATACTCAAAATGAGTTCATCCAAATCACGCTGTGGAATGGCCGCCCATGTTCGTTGCAACAACAAAAAAAGGTCTTCTTGCGACTGGATACCCTCCATATTCGGCAGAGCTCTTCTCTGTAGCATATCCCATGCATGCTCAATCGGGTTCAAGTCTGGCGACTGAGCAGGCCAGGGCAGGACATTGATGTTAGCTGCGGCGAGAGTCTGTCTTACAACTCTTGCGGTGTGCGGTCGTGCATTATCATGCATTAACTGAAATAAGGGACCGATTTGCACTTGTAGAGGAACGATGACGTCTGATACAATCGTCTCAGCATAAATTTGAGCGTTGAGGTTGCCTCTAATCCAAATCAACTCAGTTCTTCCGCCGATCCAAATACCCGCCCATACCATGATGGTTCCACCACTATAAGGATGGACTTCCTGGCAGGATTTTAATCGCTGTTGGCGTCCAGGGGTTCTCCAGTGTCGTATACGTCTTGTATCCGGTCTCATACCAAAACGAGACTCATCAGAAAAGCACACGAAACGCCATTGTTCTTCTGCCCAATTTCTGTGTTCAAGAGCCCATTGATATCGAATCCTACGATTGTGCATTGCTATAGGTGGTACCCGTAGCGGTCTTCGGGAATGAAGGTTCACTTCATGCAAGCGGTTTCTGACTGTTTGGTCGCTAATTAAGTTCCCTGAAGAGTGATGAAGCCTCACGGCTAACATCATGGCGGTTATTGTTGGAGCTCTTCGAGCTAAGATTTGAATGTATCGGTCTTGTCTCCGTGTGGTGCAGCGATACCGTCCTCCATGGCGCTCAGCCACGGTACCAGTGCTTCGGTAACGTGTCCAAAGTCGACTGATAACACTCTGACTTGTATTCAGAGCTAAAGCCACAGTACGTTGTCGGGAACCAGCTTCTATCATTCCCACGGCTCTGAGCATTTCTTCCCTGCTTAAATGACGTCGCTGCTCCATAATAACGTTGGTTTTAATCAGTAGTAGGGAAACAGTAGCACTAATAATGTCTTCAATGCGTTGTATGTTTTTATAGGGAAAATATTGACAGCTGATTTTCATCTTTTACTCGAATTTGATTCACAGTTCCTGATTCAAATTATGAAATGCACCAAAAAGGATCCATATAAATTTATAAAATCATAAATTTATTACAAAGCCACATCTCAATCTCAAGAAATCCGCATAAAAATGCTTGATCCCTAGACACTTTTGATGTGTGTACATACCGGTAAAAATCATAACCCTCCTTTTTGCTTCGCCGAAGTCGGGTAAAAAAATATTGACACCAGACTACGCAAAACTACGTTCTTACAAATAAATAAATTCTGTTTCTGATTCTGACTGCTCGTATGTAGGTACGCGTTTATGAGAGCGTGCGCCTGTTTCCGCTCGTTGTATAAACCCAATCTTCTGTACAACTTATCTAGTTTGTGATGACTTCAATACAAAGATTTAAAGAATTTATCATTTGCTGTTTCTACGTTTCCTTTGTACGAGAACTTTGGTTTTCGTGTTATATTGTTTTTCTGATCTTTGTAACAGGAATGTTTTCTGTAATAAAGTTATCGTGTTCGAGTCGCATGTAGAAGAGTCTGTGACTTGTGTAAGCAAGAATAAAGTGAACTTGTAACATTGCTTTTGAATTAATAAGAACTAACTGTCACTAAATATTATTTTTTATCAAGAAAGTCATTTGAAATAGTAGCCAATAGATTCAAATAACGTTAACTGAAATAACTTGCCAATTAAAACTAGTCAGTTATCGATTCCATTACGAGATGATAATTTGGATGCTACGGTTTATACAGTATGCATTTAATTATTTTTTATGCAGTTATGACCTCACTATAGAAGAGCAAGCTTCATATCCGCGTTCGATTAATGGATAAGTAACTAATTATTATATAATTATTCACATCTAATTTGAAAATCAATTCTAAAATAAATACAATAATTATTATGATAATGTGGAGATTTATTTTATTAATATTTTTTTCTAAATATTTTTAATAATAGCCTCTTTTTACATTGTTCAATATTTCAGTACGATGCTATTACATTTTTGTTTCATTAGCTTATTTTGTTAGACGTTTATGACATTTCTTTTGAGCTAAAATATATCGCTGATTGTTTCTTATAGGTACGTCTGCACCACGGATATATTTACTATCATAATATTATCTTCCATGCCCAATAGGTATGTAGGGATGTATTCAGATCACGTCCACAAACAGGAAAAAAACATTTTCCTTGAATTTATCTTCACGAAAAAGCGTGGCCATTACCAAGCTGAGAAAAATAATAACTTTTCGGAAAAAGGTATATTATAGCAATTCACAACAATATAAGTACCATAGGTACCATGATGGATGACTCATCGTTTCGGCTCGCTACATGTCTCCGCTTGGGCGCACCTTGTGTTGCTCCGCATCGGTGTCACTGCGGCGAAGCTGTAGACAGTCTCGGGCATCATGGCCTGTCCTGTTACAGGAGCGCAGGTCGCATTGCACGGCACGCCAGCATCAACGATATTATTCGTCGAGCCCTTGTCACCGCCGGCGTACCAGCTGTACTAGAACCAAACGGCTTGGTACGTGACGATGGGAAGAGACCAGACGGTATGACATTGTTGCCTTGGAAGGTGGGTAGGCCTCTGGTGTGGGACGCAACCTGTGTCGACACCCTTGCGCCATCTCATGTTCCAAGCACGGCGGGCTGTGCTGGCGCGGCTGCTGCAGCTGCTGAGACCCTCAAGCGGCGCAAATACTGTAACCTTATAGGTAACTACAGTTTTGAGCCGTTTGGGGTCGAAACGCTCGGGTCATGGGGCCCGAGTGCGCGTGCCCTTTTTAAGGAAATTTCTCGCCGACTAGTCGACACTTCACGTGACCAGAGGGCTGGCTCGTTCTTTGGACAAAGAATTAGCATTGCCATTCAACGTGGCAATGCTGCCAGTCTTCTGGGCACGTTTCCGGATGACAGCGATGCGGACGAATACTTCGACGCCTAAGTATCCGTTTGTTTTATTTTAATTTTTTATTTATTTGTATAGTTAGGTAGCCTTAGTACGTAGTGTAAATAATTAATTATGTTAAATATGAATGAATGAATTTAATTGTTAGACTATATTTTGAAAATAAATAAGAATATTAATTAAACTACAGAATAAACAGCAGTACGAATGTAGAAAGGGAAATGTAGGTTTGTAGGTCTGTGTTGGTGGTTGATCTCTATTGAAAATATGTTTTTCTATTAACGTAGGTATTCTAATTGTATCGCTATTCTCCTGAGGTCGTGGCATGTCTTGTCTCAAGTCTCAAGTATCATAAATATCAACTTTCATATCTTACATGCATTTATAGTGACACCGCCACATACAAACTACGCAGAAAAGACATGACGTCACACAAATCCTGCATCGCGAAATTAGAGTTTACCGCGCGAACAACATAAATTTTTATAAGATCAGAAATCAACTTTCGGGCAGTTGCCTGCCAGACAAAACACCCGTTTGGTCGGAGGATCCTCCCTTTTCTATGGTGGATGAGTGAACTTTACATCCTGTTCCACATCAAACATTAATTCAACAAACATTGCATCACTTTAAACTTATTACCGAATAACTAAAAGAAACAGTCTTAATGAGGGTAGAAATAAATTATTCAACTCTAATGATACCAGTCCGTTTACGGTCAAACTAATTAATACAAGCGTGTTCTGGGCAGATAGAAGACTATATTATTACTAAGTCGTAGAAAGAAAACTGTGTTATTAAATAATATATCTTTCTCCGTAACTAGCGTACAAAACAAAATCATTTTAACACGAAATGTGATATGAACGTGAATTCATAATAAAATATTAAAAGACGTGTGGCACTCGGGGACTGCCGCGGCAAAGCTATTGCATAGTATTTTTTATCAACTTATGCAATTGTAAAATATTAACCCGAATACAAGAAAAAGCAATGGTGACATTGACAGGAACTGTTATTCACATTTATAGTTTTTTAAACTTGACACAACGTAATGGGAACATCAAACTAATAAAAAGGTTTTAATTTAACTATTAATAGTCAAGGATCATTCGTCTAAGTAAATTTGAACTTTATTGTCAAACAGTTAAACATAATTTTCAATACAACACTCTCGTATCATTCGTCTAAGTAAATTTGAACTTTGTTGTCAAACAGTAAAACATAATTTTCAATACAACACTCTCGGTGATCATTCGTCTAAGTAAATTTGAACTTTGTTGTCAAACAGTAAAACATAATTTTCAATACAAAACACAAAGAGTGTTTTGTTTCTTATGTAGTATTTTCGTTACGAAATTTCTGGATTAGGTCTCCACGCTCAAGGCCTGCGATATAAGCTATGCAATAGTTTAAAAATACATACTTTTTGAATGTTTAAAATAATTTCAACACAAGAAACTTTTAATTAGGTTCTTATAAAATTGTTCTTATAGTCTTATCTTAAGGAAACCCTAACATAGAATTTGGCTTAGAACTTCGTCTTAAAACAGAGCTTATGATTTGAAAAGAACTTTTACCGTAATCCGCCTTTAAAGGTCCCATCATCTGTCTTACTACTATTTCAATAATTAAATTCTCTGGAAAATAAGCTGTAATTCATGTTTTGTTGATTATAAACCTATTTAATTTGTATTTCTTTCAGGTTTTTCTTTTGTGTTTTTTCAGACATGAGACAGTTGGTGAATTGTACTATTTTCTTTTGTTCATACAGTAGATGTACTATTAATCATTTTTATACATACATTTCTACTTTTGGTCATTTTTATTTTTGGATATTTTTATTTTTGGACAAATTTAATTTTGGACATTTTTATAGTAACCCGTTTTAGTTAGTTATAATAACGTGAACAACTGTCAGTGGATTAATTTCTTATCGACATACACTATGACTTTCTCTTTCTTGTTCCCATTATTAAGCTATTGCATAGCTTCTATCGCGAGCCTTGAGTGTGGAGACCTAATCCAGAAATTTCGTAACGAAAATAGTACCTAAGAAAAGAGTGTTTTGTATTGATAATTATGTTTAACTGCTTGACAACAAAGTTCAAATTTACTTAAACGAATGATACGAGAGTGTTGTATTGAAAATTATGTTTAACTGCTTGACAACAAAGTTCAAATTTACTTAAACGAATGATACGAGAGTGTTGTATTGAAAATTATGTTTAACTGTTTGACAACAAAGTTCAAATTTACTTAGACGAATGATACGAGAGTGTTGTATTGAAAATTATGTTTAACTGTTTGACAATAAAGTTCAAATTTACTTAGACGAATGATCCTTGACTATTAATAGTTAAATTAAAACCTTTTTATTAGTTTGATGTTCCCGGCCATTACGTTGTGTCAAGTTTTAAAAACTATAAATGTGAATAACAGTTCCTGTCAATGTCATCATTGCTATTTCTTGTATTCGGGTTAATATTTTACAATTGCGTAAGTTGATAAAAAATGCTATGCAATAGCTTCGCCGGGGCAGTCCCCGAGTGCCACACGTCTTTTTTTTTATGCCAAAAGAATACACAGTGACGAGAGCGGCACAGCAAGCGAGCACAGCTAGTACTGTCATAAAACTTAAAATCGTTTGCTTGCTAACGCAACTGCAGTCAGTCTTCACTGTCACACAACTTTAAACCATAAAGTCTCAAACAAGTTGACTCCCTACAGACCGTTCACTATAACTTGTACCCATTTGCTGCGAAGCTTGTCAAGCTTAGTTTTAATACTAATAGAGTACAAAATGGTGACTGACAGAACAGTGCTACCAACCACGTCACGGGACAAGTTATGATGAACGCAATGTAACGTTTCTCTAAACACGCGATCACAGATGATACAAACAATACACAAGTACACATATGTAAGTGCTCACATTTAACAGAAAGGTCAGCACTTAACATAAAGTGGTCAACGTTGCTTGCAGACAAACGCAATTCACTTAGCGTTGTGCTCCAACTTGGTAATACGGAGCCCTGAAATTCCGGAACTCATTTGCTGAGTACATTAGTAGTTATCTTAAGGCCATCTGAATGGTTGGAGATCATGAATATAAGATTAGAAGAAAATATATTGGGGACATTAGAAGTTTTGTATACAACGTTATTTTTTTGTTTATACTAACATTTACGTTCGCATATCTCGTCAAAATGTAAGGAACAGCAGATTTTTTTTTCGCGATTTCAGCTTTGTTACTTTAGTGGTATGAGGAACAGGGTGTAAAGTTCACTCATCCACCATAGAAAAGGGAGGATCCTCCAACCAGACGGGTTGTTATGTCTGGCGGGCAACTGCCCATATCGATACCTCTG
Organism: Conistra vaccinii; assembly: GCA_948150665.1. Classification (NCBI taxonomy): domain Eukaryota; kingdom Metazoa; phylum Arthropoda; class Insecta; order Lepidoptera; family Noctuidae; genus Conistra; species Conistra vaccinii. The sequence continues at coordinate 5,589,130 of OX411328.1, forward strand.
GGCTCAAAGGTCGTAAAGGACAAAATGCGACTTTTCAGGAGAAGCAAAAAACGAAAAAAAAAAAAATATTTTTACTCTAACTTTTTTGTTTCTTAAGCTATTTAAATGAAACCTAGGAAAAAAGTGTTTAGAATTTCTAGTATTATCTAGTGCAGTGTTAAAAAATTACCCTAGTGACGTATTTACCGAGATAGATTTCCTTTACGACCATAAATTTAAAAATAAAAGTCCTTTACACCCTTCAAATTTTCACCCTATGATATTACCTAAGGGCGTAAATCCACTTTACTGTACAAAACTAAACAAAATAAGGAAATAATCGACAAGTGTAATATTTTTTAGGTTCTTAAGGATAACACGCTAAGGTATTCTGAACGGATAAATTCTTCGCAATTCTTCGCACACGCTAAGAAGAAGGATAAATTAATAATTAAACTTAAGTATTAAATGGATTATGTAATTTTGTATGTATTTATGTGTATAGTACTGTATTTTCTTTACGAATATTCATGAAATAACTTAAATAAACAAATAAAACGTACATTTGTGTAATCAAATTGAGATCGTTTATTTGTACTTACTTAATTGAACACAAAGCTCTAAATGTTTAAAAATAAAAAATAATATTTTGGTAATTAACATAGTTTTTCTTGCTTGCCTTTTCTCTACTGTCTTCTGTACTCTTTTAATAGTTTCACTTCTTTAATCAACTTTATTCTCTTAAACTAACTTTCTTCTTTATACTAACTTTATTCTGTTTGATGAGATGATGAGTAAATAAATCATCATCAGTAAATGCGCTTCAGCAAAAGCCTAGCATGAACTTCAACATAATGACAACTCTTAAGTAGGTAGGTACTAACATAATTAATCAATAGGCGGGGACATCTCACATACGCGGCCATCTGACCGCAAACTAGGCAGAGCCAATACTAAGTGTTCAAACACAGTGGGAGCTGCGCGGGCGGCGGAATCCGCAAGCGCTGCGTGTTTTCATAGTTACAGCGGCGCGGGTGCGCGGTATCCGTAGCGGGTTCAAGCGCACGGCCCGGCGCGCAACCACTCCCGCCGCGCGCCGCCCGCGCCGCTCCCACTGTGTTTGAACACTACGGGTATCAGGCAGCTGATACACATACATCCATCAGTAGATAAATAAAAACTTGTATTGACAAACAGCAACTAGACACAAGGAAACCACAAATGCTCATCACACACACAAATGTTTGCCCTGGGCGAGAGAGATTCGACCTCGCGACCCTGTGCTTCGCAGGCCGGCGGGGCCGATCAGTATTAGAATGTACTCTGTGGGGGCCGACGAGCGAGTACTTCGACAGGAACTATGTGAAACATTATAATTAGGTAAAAGAAAAGTTTAGTAGGTAAGCATACTAGGTACTTACCTCATAATATTATTTTTTCGTGCAGCTAACACAGCAAGTAATTGATTGCGGCGTTTTAGTAAAGGCACAAGGATGTTATTGTCTTCATCGTCACTTTTTTCCTTCGTGTACCACTAGTTTAATAACTTAAATACCTACACCAATCTAATATATAAAATTCTCGTGTCACGGTGTTTGTTGCCAAACTCCTCCGAAACGGCTTGACCGATTTTTATAAAAAATTTTGTGTATATTTGGTAGGTATGAGAATAGGACGTAAACTATTTTTCGTACCCCTAAGTGATAAGGGTGGTCCACCCCAAGTTTTTTTTTCTCTTATTTTAGACAATTTTTTTTTATTGTATTTTTTTTATTATTTGGCATTAAAAAATACATACAACCATAAATTTTCACCCTTCTACCACTAACCCCTATTTTTTAATAGCGATATTAGTACTTTAATAATTTTCTACTCTTGGCGGTCGATAATTGATCAGTTACCACTCGATCAGTTATTCCCGTCAGGCGTCTACCGGTGCTTGTCATCCCGTAAACAGCACAGAGTAAGGATGAGAACGAAGCCGGTCTCCTGTCGTTCTCACACAATAAGCTTTCTCTCTCTCACTACTAAAGTTTAGGGCCTAAAATGAATCCCTATTTGAACACGCGTGAACGGCTGGAGCGATTTCACTAATTCTTTTTTCGTTATTGAAAGGAGAAGGTTTTTAGAATAGGTAGGTGAAGGTAGCGTGTAAAGTAGGTAGGTAGGTATGTTGGTAGGGTAGGTACGGTAGATAGGTAGGTAGGGTATGTAGGTGGGTAGGGTATGTAGGTGGGTAGGGTAGGTAGAGTAGGTAGGGTAGATTGGTAGGTAGGGTAGATAGGTAGGGTAGGGTAGGTAGGGCAGGGTAGGTAGATAGGAAGATAGGTAAAGGTAGGTAGGTAGGGTAGATAGGTAGGTAGGGTAGGTAGGTAGGTCGGGCAAGGTAGGATAGGTAGGTCGGGCAGGGTAGGGTAGATAGGTCGGGCAGGGTAGGGTAGGTAGGTAGGGCATTATAGGTAGAGGTGAAGGTAGGCAAGTAGGGTAGATAGGTAGGTAGGTCGGGCAGTGTAGGGCAGGTATGTAGGCCAGGGTAGGTAGGTAGGTCAGGCAGTGTAGAGTAGGTAGGTAGGGCAGGGTAGGTAGATAGGTAGGTGCGCCGTAGATAAGTACTTACTGCTACCCGTGCGAAGCCGGGGAGGGCAGCTATAATTTGATAAAAAAGCCGCTATACCGCACTGTTTACTTGTTTTCAACAACAAATAATGTCGCGTGCACGAAACAAGTGCCGAAATGAATCGGCAAAACATAAATGGGCAAAGTATTGTGATCTTTATGTCAAAGCCATAAAACATATTTTACAGTAAAGCAAAGCGCCTCTGTTTCATTGCAATCTACCACTCGCACAGCCGGATCTATTATCTCGCTCTAACTACAGTGGATCACTATGCAGACAACATAAGAAACAGTCGTAAAGAATTATTATTACAGCTCAAGTGTATCGGGTTGTAGATTTAAGTCAAACTTTATTATAAATTAATATAATTTTGTAGGGAGTAAAGTTCATATTGATTTACAAATGTAGGATGTAAAGGACCTACAATACATTTTCATAGAATATTTGGGTAGTAAAGGACAAGTTTGTTTTCGTTCAGTTATTTTTTCTGGGTTGTATAGGACATTTTATTTAAGTGTCGTAGATACACTTTGTACTTCATAGAATACTAGTTATTTACAACCTAGCCAATACAAGAGGCTATTTGTTCAATATAGGTAAGTAATGTATACCGAGTATTAGAAACATTTTAATAAGGTAGGGGTTGAAAATTTGTGTACAGAAATCAAATTCTACGATAATGAAGTGGATACCTAAACTTGAACATCTTGTAATTTCGATAATCGTTATAATACATTTCGCATAATTTTGAGTAGTAATAGTTTCGTGTAAATGATTTGATTTTTATTAAGTTAGGTAGGTACCTAGTAAGTTTAGATTAAATTCGTTGTTTCCTCACTTACGTTTATAAACGCCCTTAGTGGAAGCAAATAAAATGAAACTAGGTCGTAAAGGACACTTGTCATTTTTTATTTTCAATTGTAAGGGTGTACAGGACAATTTGCCAAGACGATGTCCTTTACATCCAAATTTGTAGGTGAATTATATTAACCACCTAAGGTGGTATAAGACAATTCATATTTTTTATGTATTTTACACCAAAAAGTTGTTTTATACTTTGCTTTACTACCAAAATGAGTTCACTCTGGTAACTGAGTGTTATTTACATCCATATTTTCACGGTAAACTATGTTTAACGTCTCAAATTATGTGGGTCGTAAAGGCATTTTTTTTGCGAATTTCGTAAAACGGAATAATACAGATCGATAGAGAATTAAAAACTGAGTAAAACAGTATCAAAAAGTCATTTTCGCCCAAATGTCCTTTACGACCTTTGAGCCCAGAGGTATCGATATGTTGATTTCGGATAGTCTTATCTATGTTTTTCGCTCGGTAAACTCTAACTGCGCGATGTAGGAATTGTGTGACGTCATGTCTTTTTGTTTCGTAGTTTTGTATGTGGCGTAGTGATAGTTGTTCATAATGATGAGTACAATGACCCCTTAAGAGGTTTAGTGTATACAAAAAATTACGATGTATAAACGTTTTTTCTTGCGAAGGTTGGTGGTGGTAGATGCATTTAAAATTAATGGTTAAATGTCACCATGAACGAATTATGAATATAATTATGGTATACGCATGCTGAAAAATAACAGTCAAAGGTTAGTTTAATCTATTCATAGTATGAAACAAAGAGGAACTCGTGGCTAGGTAATAACAGCCGCACGGGTCGATCCATTAGGTTAAGCTACATTTGCCGGAGGTTGGTATGTGGACGGGTGACAATCTTTACATACCGAGACTTCTCCATGCCTCGGATAGCACGTTAAGCCGTTTGTCCCGGCTGTCATTCGTGGATCTTTGACCGTCGTTACGGATCGTCACAAGCCTGAAAGTCTGACAACCAGTCTTACTAAGGGGTATCGTATTACCCAGTTACTGGGCTGTGGAGGTCAGATAGGCAGTCGCTCCATGTAAAATACTGGTATTCAGCTGCATCCGGTTAGACTGGGAGCCTACCCCAATATAGTTGGCAAAAGGCTAAGCAGATTGGAGTACGAAACAAAGTCGCTTTCCATGTTTGTATGTATGATCGATAAAATCTTCAGAACTATATAATTTTGATGCGGTTTTCGCCATAAATATTTAAAAAAAAAAACTGAAGATTGGTGCGTATATGTAGGTATTATACATTTTATTTTTAGATAGAACCCAGTCACATCGATGCTCGTTCATGTGGCCAAATCAGAATATTGCATTTGTGTGAAGTAGGCGCGGGTCGCTAGCAAGATTTAAGACGAAGTAAAAAATGATAATAACTTACATCAAGACATCTTTAATTATAAATTTTAAGCTATTGCATAGCTTCTATCGCGGGCCTTGAGCGTGGAGACCGAATCCAGAAATTCCGTAACGAAAATACCTAACACTCCTGTCTCTTTAGTTCAGCAACTCGCCTCTAGGTGGCATTGGTTGTATTATAATTGCATAAGTTGATAAAAACAGCTATGCAATAGCTTTACCGCGGCAGTCTCCGAGTGCCACACGTCTTTTTAATATTAATATTTTTAATTAATATTTATTTATTTTGTTACTTCGCATTACTAGCGAATTATTGATCAATGAAATCAACAAAATATTGATTGAATCGTCAGTATGAAAACTACACAAAATCTATCTAAAACTTACTAATCGTCTTATACACCTACATTTCTGAGCAGCCCAAAAACAAGCGTCAAACAATTTCAGTCAATTCAATATCTCCATTAAATTATACCGGGCCTGTCACGTCATCTTCTTAAGTGTCGGAACAAAAGAAGCGAGGCTAATCCGGTGTGCCGAGATAATTAAATCACTTCGCTACTGCCACCTTGCCCCTAAACCTGCTTGAACGATGTAAAGCTCCTTGGAAAATGGGAGTGAAATAAAATATTGGACTTAATTTTTTTGTGGAATTTGTTTTTCTGTTAAAAGTAAGAGACTTGAGTATGTGGCTGTTGGTTTTGGGAGTGTGTGTTTAAAGAGTCTTCACACCTAGTGTTATAGGATTTCTACACACTAACCCCCTTACTAATAAACGTTGTATATCGCCTGTATAGTTACACAACGCTTTGTCTTCTTCTTTCGAATGTCAAATTACTGACGACTGAAAGAGAGAAATCGGTGTGTAACTATACAGGCGATGTACAACCTTTATTAGTAAGGGGGTAAGTGTTAAAGAGTTCCTATGATTCTATGATAGATCATACCTACCTACCACCCCTACCACCACCACCTACCAGGTTACCTATAACCTGGTTTTACCGTTTAAATAATCATCATAGACATTCATCGTTTTCCACCATTAACCTACAACACAAACCCACAAACTCGTAAAACATGTGGAACATAGGCGGTTACATTTCAATATTGTTTACTGTCGAACTAAAAACGAAAACATGATGACATGTTTTTGCTATCTCCAATTTAGTCGAACGAAAAAATGGAAACAAGGCAATCCGTTGATTCGAATTTGAATATAAAAATAGAATGAACCAGAAACAATTGAGTTATGCATTTTTGAAACTGGAATTGTGTTGACAATACCGCTAAAACTGAGTCTATTTGTACCATGTTTATTGAATAAATATTTTACATGCCAGTAGCGGTTAAAAAGAACAGGCGCAGTAAAAATTTGAGTTGTCTATTTTTGTATTTTGTCGGAGAAAACTCTAATGTATTTCTGGGTTATTCGGTCTATAAACTCTCTCGTCTACAAGAAACAAAGATCCGGTCATTATTTTGAGGATGTTATTGTACTTAATTATAACTGAGGTATTTTCGGCAAGAAAGTGCCAAAAATGGTAAACAAGACAAGCAGTTGTCAGATCATATTTCGATAAAAAAATGCAACTTGTCGTCCGTCTAGCTTTATTGCAACATCTTTCTAGGAAATGCAGCTGAACATAATGCAGGTATCAGCATCTTATAATGACGCGTCTGCATTGCGAACTTTCAGAACCATTTTATTGACGAAAAACCAATTCCGCAACGTTAGTCATCGTCAAAGATTTCAATTTATTTACTATGTGCCTGACCCCCACCGTAGGTAAGAATTTCTGTACCTTATAGAATTCATTTTTTATTAAATTATTATATTTATGTAAGGTATTATTCAAAATTCAAAATATCTTTATTGTAGGTAGGCATAATGTCAGTATGGGTCTTAATAATAAATTAAAGTTTCAATATGTCCTGTCTAATAGGCATACAATAATTACGTATTATCATTAAATTTAATATTATTTTACATGTCAAATTTAGTTATTATAAATGTCAAAATATCAAAATACACTGAAATAATACTTGGTCAACAATTAAATCAATAAGTCAAGAAATCTTGGATCGTGTATCATGCTTTATCAATTAAAAAGTTACGTAATTTATTTTTAAATACTGGAAGTTCCTTAGTGCTCAGAATGTCAATAGGTATTTTGTTGTATATTTTTGATGCCATGCCAAAGAAGCTTTTGTTAAATAAAGCCGTTTTATGTGGTACATTAGAAATTTTTAACATGTATCTTTTGATTTGAGTTTCTCAAATAGATTTTCGTTTGTTTTTATAAATACAGCTACTTCATAAATGTAAATTGCAGGAAAGGTCAATATTTTAAGTTCTTTGAAATATGGTTCACATGAATCAGGTAATATGGTTCTCATTATATTGTATGTAATAGCCTTTACCATAGTATCTGATAAAAATATAAACAAACGGATCAGAAAATGTTCATTTATGGATGCTAATTTGTAATCCCACTTACAAAATGAATGTTTTGTTTTGATTATATGAAAACCCTAAATTCCAATTTTTAAATCACCTAAAACATGTTTGCGTAGGAATTTTACCGTAGGTTTGCTTACACTTTCACCAGATACATTTTGAACAGACCGTTTAACTATTCTTTTATAGTTTCGAACAAAAGTAGTTAACACTAAAAGTACACATACAATAGATTTTTAGTAGGTTTTCAACTTCGTGTTCTTCTTAAAATATATTAAACTAGCTGTGCCTTGTGGTTTCGCCCGCATAGCTCTCGGCTCTCTTATATCGGGATAAAAAGTATCCCATGTCCTAATTCAGGCCATGGGCTACTCATGTGCTCTAAACCAAATCTAATCCAAATCTGTTAGAACTACCATTTTAGCGTGAAAGCGTAACAAAAAAAATAAACAAACAAAATCAATTTCGCATTTATAATATTAGTCAGGATAGTAAGGATTCAATTTAGGATTTTATAAACGCTATTGTATACAAAACTTGTATTGGTCTTTCAATTTTATTTTGTAACAAAACAGTTATTTGAGTTTAACGAAAAACAGAACGTTTATTGAAATAAAACGTTACGTAAGTACCTATTATTAAGCGTTTACTGTTTCCATGATCCATTTACAATGCTCACGGCTATGAGTAGTTAAATCCTTTATTTTGTTACAGTTATTTTAATAACAAAATATAAAAGAATGTCTACGGAATAAAAGAGATCAAAATAAATAGAAATCGCTTGGAAACAAATTCAATTTCGCGATTCTCTACAAAGTTTTTCATCGTTTGCCCTCTTTCATAAACATCATTTTTTATCTACCTGATATTAATTTACGCAGCCCTAAACGATAATAATTATATTAGATTGTCTTTTCTATCCTTACAAGTAGGTACTCATATTTTTATTAGCTTTCTATAATAAGAACAAGATCTTACAAAAACTCAAAGCTAAGATACAATTTTATGGACGGTACGATAAAGCAAAAGGTAAAAATAAAATTAGGAAACAATAACAAAAACCTTCCTTACCGTACCTTTTTAAACGGAAAAAATTCAAAAAAATAATTGTCGCTTTCTGTCGGCTCTGCTCCTGATCTCTTTTAAGTCATATCGGATTCCCGTCCCGTCAAACTATGAGAGTGAGGGAAGAGAGAGTGCACTTGTATCGATACAAGTGTACTTGTACACTATCATTTCTCCCGTGCCGAAGGCTGGTCTCCGTTGAGATTGGTCGCCATGGCCGAATTTCGGTCTGGTGGACTATTATCAAACGGAAATAATAAAAAAAAACATGCAGGGCAGTCATTGGACACTGCCGATGGAAGTGAAAACTAAGTAACGCCATCTAACGAAAATATCAGGAATTTATGTGGGTTGCTGTCAGTACAAGAACGAAAGCTGTAGCTCCATTAAAACAATAAAAAAAATAACTTAACGCCATCTAACGAAAATGTCAGGAATTTATGTGGGTTGCTGTCAGTACAAGAACGAAAGCTGTAGCTCCATAAAAAAAATAAAAAAAAAATAACTAAGTAACGCCATCTAACGAAAATGTCAGGAATTTATGTGGCTTGCTGTCAGTACAAGAATGAAAACTGTAGCTCCATTAAAAAAAATCCAAAAAAAATAAACAGAGTGCGCTCTGAGTGCGCTGTCAACAAAAACTCCGTCTTACAAATTTTCGATCAGGTCACGTGTCCTGACGCGACTTAAACATTTTTTACCCATCCCAAAAAAACTACACAACGCCGCTAAAGAAGTTTTCACTTCAAAAACTTTCAATCACAGACCGCATAACATAAACTTCACACCCAAATACCGAAGATAAAACAAGCATAGCAACAAACACAAACAAAATGAGCATATTCCAATAGCAAAATATGCTTGTTTCACAAAACCAACCTCATTCCTACCACGCTAACCTCGTTGCGTTTGCTTTAAGCTGTTTGCAGTCCCAATTTGAGCCGCGCTTTGGGCTTAATTTTCAAGCTGCATACAATTTAGCAAATTAGAGGCTTTAACAGCTTCATCAGGATCCAATGAATGGGATCATTTGGTGTTGTGCACATTTCGTGTAGTCATTTGATTCGTTATGGTTGAAATTCATATCGTATTAAGGTGGATTGATGGTTCATCTGTGGTCGCACCTATAACGCCACATGGGAACTACGCATCACACTGACGTCACGTCTCACGTCTCCTGCATCGCGGAAGCAGTGTAACAACAAAAGATCGAAGAAAGATCCTAAAATATTACAAGAAAATCGAAATAAAAGAAGAAAACAACGCTACTTTTCAACTGACAAAATATTGGAAAATGTAGCCGCTACCTTCAACTGATTTATTATACTTCCGCGCGACTTGTAAAAGTCAACAAGATTCGAAGAGTTTTCTGATGCGAAAGACTAACAGTCATTACTCGTTGTCGCCAATATTGTAGCACGATAGAAAATAGAAATCGGGCTGAAATTAGCTTTACAGATAAAGACTTTATCTATAAAACCTAATCTCAGCCCGATTATGGACTATATTTTGTTATAAAGTACATTTTCTCTCTCCTTAAACATCATCATTACAGACAGTTCCTTGCTCCTGTTTACTATTGTTTAAGTATAATATAATTATATATACATACAGATAAATATATGCTTTATGTATGTATTTATTGATTGATGTAAATGGTGCACCACTGACTACCTGCAGTATTGTCTCTCCTTCTCCCTTTAATCCATCCAAAGGTTGTCTGTAAAAGATCGCTTTTAGTGAAAAAAAACCACCATTGTGTCACCTTATGTAAAAATTTCACCTATAAATCTGTAATTTTTATGATGTACCTACATAATAAAGAGTATTCTATTTTATTCTATATGCTCTTTTTTTCAAATAGAACAGAGGGTCTAGACGAAGTGTCATTCTATCCGCGATAACTATTATAGAAAAGCTAAAATGTATGAGACTGACATAAGCGAGTGAAAAGCAAATTGTAAACAAGTAATTAATTGTCACTTGTCTGCCTTAAGGCCCATTGTACACGGCACGGTTTCTTTACGGTACGGTGTAAAAACCACACCGTAGAAAAAACCTGTCGGTCGACAAGCTACCATATCGATTCATACAACACTGAAGACCGTCACGACGACGACTCGCGCCGTAGAAAAAACGTGTCTGTCAACAAGCTTCCATAGTGATCCAAACAACACTGACGGCCGCGCCTAACCTAATCACGGCGAAAAAATCGTAGTTTTTCACGACAAGAAAAACGTGTTTATACAAAGGGCCTCAGGCTGCGTATGTTCAATGAAGTAAGCGAAGATGTATAGTTTAAAAACAACAAACTGCTGCCAAAAAAACATACCTCAACAAAAATAATAAAATAAGAGTGAAAGTTATTACGAAAACTATGTTGTCGGCTTCCAGTCTAACCAGAATTCCCAGGATATCAGTATTTTACGTGGAACGAGTACTGTCTGACCCAATTACTGGGATATGCCATTAAAACGCTGTTTCGGTATTGACCACAAATACATCCAAATATCAAAATTCGCATTTCCAATACATAATTATTAGCGAGAAGACTAATGACGTCCATTGGATATTATCATTAAAATAATAACTAGCTAAATAACAAAAAGGTTTCCAAAATAAGTGCCGGAGAGAACGTCTCCCGTTTCAATAAAAAATAAATATAATTTCCGTAAATAAAAACTTCGAAAGTAATTTCTATATTGATAAATCAATTAGATTATGACTAAAAGCCTACCTTTCGAATCAGTTCAAAAAAATTCCCTTCGGAAATTTTTCTTGTGAAATAAAATGTTAAATATTATATTTTGCAGATTAAACGCCGGAGTATCTGATTTCGAGAACATTACGTTCAAATGGAAAACCTTTAAGGAAATCGGATCGGTACTTAATCTCATCTCGAATCGTTTTTCTTTTAAATTGATTACTTAACGACGTGCGGCTTTTATGGGAGTCCCTATAACAAAATATTATAGAATAAATATTACAATTCAAATTCGAAAAATATTTTATTATAAAAATTATAAATATACTTTATTGTTTACCAGATAATACATTACAAAAGAAAAAGTAATACACTACAAAACATACAATGGGCGGCCTTATCGCTTACTGCGATCTCTTCCAGACAACCTTAGAATGGACAGAGAATTTATTATATTAAATAAATAATAATATAAATTTATTATAAGTATTAAATATTTTTTATTATATTGCACGACTCATAATGCGAAGCATTAGAGTGTGCTCTACGATCGAAAATTTTTTTTTGGCCCATTTCTGTAACTGTTTTTATTGTTACACTCCTGCTAGTACACAGAACCTACTTAATTTATATACCATTGTATAGATGATTAAATGGAGATTAATACTGTACTTTTTAACAATTGATTTAATGCAGCAGAAATGGAAAAAGCATCAAAATAGTTGAAAAAAAAATCCTGTCCGTCAATTTATTTATTTATTTATTTATTTAAACTTCTCGCACACATTGAGGTACAAAGGCGGACTTAATGCCTTAGGCATTCTCTACCAGTCAACCAAGGGTGGTGAAGAGATAAGATGGCAGGTGCTCTGAATAAGAGGAGAAACCGTAAAAAAAAATATTAAAAAGATATCTAAATGCCTTATAAATAAAATAGGCACACAAGTACATATATAGGTTATAAGCTTAAAATACACATACATACATATTAACTATAATATATACCTACATTATAATATATACATAATATATAGGATACAAGTAAAAAAAAGAGGTAATTGAGATGACTCTACGCTATTTGTTTTGAAAATAACTCTGCAATTTCCGCTTAAATGCATACCGACTGGTGGCCGTTCTGATATCAAGAGGAAGCGCATTCCATAGAAGAATGGACTGAATATGAAAGGAAGAATGAACAAAGTCAGAAGTATGAGAAGGACAAAGTAGAAGAAGATTGTTGGAAGAACGCAAATTCTTAGCGTGTGAAGAACAAAGATATTGGAAGTGAGACATAAGATAAGAAGGTGGGGTGGGAGAGTTCAGAAAGGAGAAAAGCGTGGTCAAAGCGCGTAAACTTCTTCTTTGGCGAATGGACATCCATTTGAGCTCAGACCTGTAGCTCGACACATGGTCATATTTCCTCAGGTTGAATATGAACTTGATACCATTGTTGAGCAGTCTGTCGAGTTTATCCAGCAAAACTGCATTCAAGTCAAAGTAGCACACGTCACCATAGTCGATGATAGGGAAAATTAAAGTCTGCACAAGCATAGCTTTCGTCTTAGTGGGCAAAAAGCTCCTCAGCCGATACAGGGATCGCAGAGTACCGTTGACCCTTTGACTGACATTAGAAACCTGGCGTTGCCAGCTAAGCGTCGAGTCAAGATGCAAACCGAGATCCTTCACCGTGGGAGTAATGGGTATGACGGTACCATTAAATATAAGAGGAGGAAGAGAGCTAAGTGCCACCCTACCCATCATGCGCGAGCTTCCAATTACAATGGCCTGACACTTTGTGGGGTTTACTGACACCCCAAAACTATCAGACCACCTTTTGATTGAATCAAGATCTCGGTTTACATCTGCTATAGCGTCCGATAAACTTTCCACCCGCTCAGCTGTATACAATTGTAGATCATCAGCGTAAAGATGATACGAACACCGAAGACAGTGAGTTATGAAATTAATGAAGATTGAGAATAACAATGGAGAAAGAATACCGCCTTGTGGAACACCAGCATCTAGGTCGCGCCAACTCGAAGAGCTCTCGTCAACGCGAACCGACTGCTGACGTCCCCGAAGATAAGAGGAGAACCATTCCAGGGCCTCGGGTGAAACCATAAGATGGGAAAGGATAGAGAGGAGAATATCATGACTGACGGCATTAAAGGCATTGGAGAAATCAATTAATACCAAAACGGTAACCTTGGTATCCTCCATCGCTTCTCTAATGTCACCAGTCACTTTAAGGAGAGCGGAGGCTGTACTGTGCCCAGGCCTGAAACCGGACTGAAAGGAGCTAACAAGGTTGTTGCGGTGAACAAACCCCGCAAACTGCTTATGTACGCAGGCCTCAAGCACTTTAGACAGGAATGGAAGAATGGAAATAGGTCGAAAGTGGCTGGGTAGGGAGGGATTTGAAATTTTAGGAAGTGGGCGGACAAAGGCCATACGCCACTGGGAAGGGAATTGTCCGGAATCCAGAGAAAAGTTGATGATGTGGGTAATCGGAGGGAGAAGGCTATCTAGGATCCAAACGACCATACTACGACTGATACCGTCATAGCCCACAGCCTTGGATTTTATGGACAGGATGATCTTTTTAATTTCATCCAAGGTGACCGGAGAGAAATGAAATGGCTCTATGATCGGACTAGCTAGGCCAGTAATGAAATCGACCGTCTGGGATAATATTTGGGAATCCAAATGGCAAGTGGTTGTGAAGTGACGGTTGATATCATCAAGGCCAATCGTATTAGGAAAATCCACATGACGTGGTCTGCCGATACCAAGAGTCCCAAGGAACTTCCAGATATCAGCAGGTGAAGAAGAAGATATGTTCTCGAGAATATGGCGGCGTTTAGCGTTGCGTATCATCTGATTACACCGATTTCTAGCAGCTTTGAAAAAGTTACGGTTTTCCTCACAGCGATCCTTTTTAAATTTTCGAAAGGCCCGATCCCTGCGCCTCATCGCCATCCGAACCCCTGTCGTCATCCAAGGAGCAGGAGGACGCCGAAGTTTAATCTTCTTAACAGGACCGTGTTTGTCGTAGAGAGCAAGGACCGTCCGATCGAAAATACGTAGTTTTTCGTCTACCGTAGTCGCCGTTACAAGGTGTTCCCAACTGTGTTCAGACGCATCCTGACGAAGCTTCTCAACATCCATGCGCGCAAAACACCGCATGTGCAGAACTTTTGGGATAGGTTTAGGGGGTTTTAGGATATACGAGAGGAAAATGAGGTCATGATGGGAAAAACCAGGAGCAGGGCACTGACCATGAGAGGAAACAAGAGAGGGAGTGGAAGTAAGGATAAGGTCGAGCCAAGTGTCCTCGCCGGAGATGTTGAAATGGGTAGGTTGCAGTGAAAGAACATGGAGACTAACGGACTCGATAATGTTAAGGAGTTTACGGGATCGAGGGGTGTGGTGAGCAAGGTCAGTGTTGAAATCGCCCATGATGACGCAATGTGCATAATCTGACCCTATGGATTCCAGCGCAAATTCGAGATTTGAAAAGTAGTCAACGGCGGGTGGGCAATAGACAACACCGAGTAGTGTCTTAACACCTTTGACGTTGACTTCTAAAAACAGGTACTCAGCGGAAGCATGGTATAGTGAAGGAGATGAGGCAATGATTTTGAAAGGAAAATCGCTACGAAGATAGATAGCTACACCACCTCCTCCCTTTCCAATTCTATCATTGCGGATGAGGATGAAACCTGGGAGAGAGTAGGTGGTGGAAAGAAGATTAGGTTTGAGCCAACTCTCAGAAACCAGAACGGCATGAACATTAGCATCAGAAAAGGTGTCCAGCAGATCACTGTGGTGACTTGGCAGACTTTGCGCATTTATATGGCAGACATTGAACAAATGCCCCTTCTGTTGACCGAAACTCCGACGGATAAAGTCACCAAGGGAGTCAGTCAAGGAGCTAAAACTTGCATTGGCGGAAGAGCTAGAGGAATCAATGGCAGAGTAGAAAGAATCATCATCAGTTAACATCAAATAAAATAAAAATAATATAAATAACTGTTAAATATACAAATAAAAATGGCAAAAAATTTGTTTCGCTTATGGTGCAACACCACTATCTATGCACCACCCACCAGCAGCACCAGCACAGTTGCACAGGCACAGTTGCACAGGGATCCTTTGGCGCGTGGCTGACATCGGAACTACGCCGCCAAAGTGTTGTTTTCCAAAACACGAAATAAGATTACAAAGTTATACAAGCCCCAAAAGATCCCTGTAAGACTTTACAGTACAATACAATAATAAACAACAAAAAAAACCATTAATTATAGGGAAAACAGTATCACAAATTAAACACAAAATATGAACAAGCGAATAACAAACGATAATGACAAAATTACGTGAGCAAAAACGGAACGCAATTTACGAAACAACACAAACGTGAGACGGAACATGGGACGACAACGTCAAAAAAAATTGAAGATTGACAGTCAGGTGACAGCAGTGACAGTGACAACCAATGACGAAACATTTATTTTACAACAAACAATACTGAGCAAAATAGGTACCGGTAGAATGTGATTTATGAACCCTGAAAACATTGTAGCTTGCGATAAAATCAATTAATTGAGTCAATTTTTTTTTTATACATTTGTTTCAGTCGTAGAAGGAACCCTATTGAAAATGGCTCTTTTATTCAAAGTAGTTTAATTATAATTAATAAAATACTAACTAAAATATAATATCTTTATCTAAATATTTCCAACCTTTGACTTAAGTTGCCTAGCAACCGCCAAGTAAATATCTTTGTCAGTCTTTGACATTACGACTTCATGAAAAGTTATAAATTGTTCATTTTTGTTAGAAACTATGTTTTGAAATTCTTTTTCGTTTATGAATGAGTGTTATGTATGAGGCGTGCACTTTTGGATTTTCCAAACTATTTTATTTTATTTTGTACTTATAGACATCGGTAATGAGTTTGTTTTGCTTTCAATCATAGACTGCCCCCAGATCCTTCCACAGTTTTCGATAGTCATAATCATAATCATCATTTATTGCATTTATGTAGTTTACAAGTTGTTACAAGTATATAGGTTTCATACATGAACCCTGCTAGGGCACAGCAATACAGGGTGTTAGGGTAAACACCGTTATCCTTCAAACCAGTGGTTTGGTTTCGTTTATAGAACATAAATTCAATGGAAAATCACAACTTTTTTTTTTAAAGATGTACATTTAGAATCGTCACGCAATTCCTAAGGTAGGTATTTTTGCCTGTCTTAAGCCAGGAAAAAGTTGTATTGTATTTATTCATGTGTTGTGTAGGTAGGTAGGACGGGCAGCGATCGATTACGTCACTCGGGCGGGCGCATATCCATGAATTTGCGGACGGTGTCGGACAATAACCTTTTTAATATTTGTTAAAGAAAATAACGTAATTTTTTTTTTACTCGGTTTTTTATGTTTATATTTAAGCCAACTACCCATAGTTTGAGTGACAACGGTGTTTACCCTTCCATCCTGTATAATTATATAGTTTAATGTGCTACAGTGTCAGAATATTATTTTAAAAAACACTGTGCTTTAACAAAATACTAATTTTATCATGCATCCTGTGTCCATCATTTTGATATTTAAAATATTTTGGAAAATCCAAAAGTGCACGCCTCATACTTATCACTCATTCATAAACGAAAAATAAATTCAAAACAAAGTTTAAAAATCAACAATTTATCACTTTTCATGAAGTCGTAATGTCAACGACTGACAAAGATATTTACTTGGCGGTTGCTAGGCAACTTCTAGTCAAAGGTTGGAAATATTTAGTTAAAGATATTATATTTTAGTTAGTATTTTATTAATTATAATTAAACTACTTTGAATAAAAGAGCCATTTTCAATAGGGTTCCTTCTAGGGCTGAAACAAATGTATAAAAAAAATATTGACTCAATTAATTGATTTTATCGCAAGCTACAATGTTTTCAAGCTTCATAAATTGACGGACAGGAATTTTTTTTCAACTATTTTTATGCTTTTTCCATTTCTGCTGCATTAAATCAATTGTTAAAAACACACAAAGTATATATAACAAACAAAGTACAGTATTAATCTCCATTTAATCATCTATACAATGGTATATAAATTAAGTAGGTTTTGTGTACTAGCAGGAGTGTAACAATAAAAACAGTTACAGAAATGGGGCAAAAAATTTTTTTCGATCGTAGAGCACACTCTAATGCTTCGCATTACGAGTCGTGCAATTATTGTAAATGTCATTATTAATATAGGATAGGGTAAGAACAATTAATTGGTCATCATTTCCATTCATAAATTTAAATAAGATAAAAAATTGAAGTTAGGTTTCCTTGTCCATGTCGCACCGGCAGTGGATCTCAAGTCATCCTGAACCTACCTACTGGTTTCCTCATTTCCTCTTAACCTTATCCGAGAGAGGGAAAGAGGCAAATAGGGAAAAATTACAAATACAAAGTTTTTTTCAGGAATCACATTCAATGAACACATTCTTTAATTTTTTTTCCTTATTCCTTCTACTCATTCAAAAATTTAAGTTTATTTCCCTGTCCGATCCGAATAGGGCACATACCTAGGCACTGCAATAACATTACCAAACAGTAATATATTTTATTATTATTATTGAAAATAAAAAGTTATTGCTATTTAGAATTCATATTTTTAGTAAGTACCAAAATTACCCCAAATCCATAGAACATTACAACATTTTCAACAGGGGTCATAAGTTATGACTTGACCCGCTAAACGAAAGCAGGCAAAATTCCCTATTGAAAAAAAAAACGAGATCTTTTTCGTGAAAATTACCACATGAATAGACTCTCAGTACGATACCTAACAACTGCCTCACGGTTTTTTTACATGTTGTATAAAACGGTGAAGGAAAACATCGTGAGGGTTTCCTCACGATGTTTTCCTTCATCGTTTTATGCATGTCTTAGAACCAAAAATTCGAAAACATATGACATCTACCAACCCGCAGTGGGCCCGCGTGGTAGATTACGGGCTACGGCCCATTTCCTCTCACAGAGAGAAGGCCTGTGTCCCAGCAGTGGGAACATTAATAGGCTGATTATGTATAATTATCTTGTTCCACCATAAAAGTAATTACTTTAAATACCTTGTTTTATGCCATACAAAGCTGCAGCTTACACGTTGCAAAGTGTAAATAGTTGCAACATGTCGACAGTCCTGTAGTTTCTTCCTACGTAGGTATGTAAGTATGTCGACAGATTTAGCTCACAGCAAAACAGGTACACTAAGTAATTAGAAAAGTATCCATCGGTTAGTTGAATTCAATTTAAACTTTGCACTCAAGTTAAATTTTGGTGCCACAAGTAGGGTAGTACGGGGCTCAAGTGTGACTTGGAGACTTTCTGGGGATTTGAGAAGTGAGGGAGACATCATTACGTCTAATTTAGTTAGGATTAAGTGAGTGAATTGAAGATTTCTTCATCTTCAATTCGTCTCGTTGGGGGACTGGTTAAAGAGGGGAAGTGAATTCACAAGCGGAAAAAAAGTATGGGGTCGCAAACAATTTTGATGAAAACGTTTTTCAAGTAGTCATTTAAAAACTCTCTCGTGAAAATTGAAGGTTAATTAAGAGGCGTACAACAGCTAAAGCGAGGTCACTGTCAGACTTCATAAAAAAGAAAGAGAAGCACGATGACACAAAGCAGGTAATTTATTGCAAAAATATATGAAGCAATGATCTATTTACAAAAAATCTATTATGAGAAATTACGTCAGCTATGCGAGCTTTGCTAAACTAACTTAGCTTAGCTCTTGGTCTGCAACCCGCATTATGGTAATAATTATGTTGCTTGTAGAATAATCTGACAAAAAATCAGAATTATTGCATGTATGATTTTAATTGCTAAAATAATTTTTTAGAGGATACCTTTACCAATATAATAATGTTTTCAGAATGCTGTTGGGACTGCCCCGTTTTTGTAGCGCATCTGAGATGTTTGAGCTGAATCGAACTGACGACTTTTACGCGGAAGAAGATCTCGTCTTTAATAACACGTTTGCGGGACAGTGACAACAGTATTCTGAGGACAGTGGCGGAGAACATCTACTCTCCTATCCTGAGACGTTTTGTGGGGGTGATGAACGAGTGAAGTACTTTCGCTTGTGCGTCAGCCGCATGAAACGAACTCAATAAAAGTTGAAAATATATACTTAGATACGTAAGACGATTACTAACATTAATTATAAGAAATTTACTAACACAGTGGATTTTATGTTGTCCGAAAATAAAGAATTTATTATTATTTATTATTTACCTCTTGTGATTGTTTTCTACCATATAAAATTATATATTATTATGTTTTCAACACACTATCTTACTAGCATATTCTAAAGAATATCATATATTTTTCTGATTTTGTTTACTGCAGTGAATCATATACTTTTAGGCATTATAAAACTTGCGTTTAGGCACGTGTAGGTCCTGTAGCACCCTTAAGTTACATTATACAGTACGCCGTAAGTCAGTGGTAATGAAACCAGAAAGTACGAGCTGGCCTCTTATTAAATTGAGACTGTTGACTACGCTACGCCAGCTTAAGGCTGCCTGTCCACTGGAGCGGAGAGGAGAGGAGAGAAGCGGAGATGTGCCATTATTAACCAATCAAATCTAAACTCAGGGGCGGAGTCAAGATTCTATTGGTTAATATTGGCACATCTCCGCTCCTCTTTTCTCCTCTCCGCTCCAGTGGACAGGCAGCCTAAGGCTGTTTTTCCGCCAGCAATGTGCTATACTACGTTGCTATGGAAACGTTTGATATCCACCAATCATATTCATTGGTCCACATGCATAGCACTGGTGGAAACGGGTTCAACTAAGCTATGTTTTTTATATGGAAGGATGCGTGCTATAGATGGGATGCGCGAGCTATGTGCAGAGCAGAGTGCCTCCCTACTGTCGATGCATCGTATAGCTCGAGCTGCGCATCTTCTTTGCACCGCTACCCCACGGCGGCGCATCTTCATAGCACATCTTACTCGCGCTACACAGCTAAGCATGGAAACGGTCACATAGTTTGGTAGCTTATCTTTCACATCCTTGCAGCATAGCTGCATAGCACATCACTGGTAGAACAGCAGCCTAAGGGCGTTTGTACACTACACGCAATTTTACCGTTCGGTAGTCCGGTTCCGACCAAACTAGTATATACATTTATATAGGACCGTAAAAAATAGGACTGCCGGACGGAAAAATTCCGTGTAGTGCACAAACGCCCAACGGTCAAAGTGTTATCACTGACGTGCAGCCTACTGTACCAGCCTAAAATCAACTGAAAATCCAGAAATGTCAAAAGTCATTTTCATCTAGCAATTAAAGTTCATAATACCCGAATACCCTGAAGCGATTTAAAACAAAAATAACCTGACTAACCAAACCACATCCATTTCTCTCAAATCCTCGAAACGCATCTCCCAATCTAAATTCGACGTAGTAGCGGTGAAGATAGAACTTAATTTCATTTGATCGAGTTTGCACGGATTATTCGTTCGATTTATCAGCGCCTGATGTACGGAACTTGATTCAGGAACTTGGTTTGTTTAACAGATAAAACTGCGGGAGTGGTGTTGTATCCGCAGTGCTGTACGTGCGGCTTATATGCGACGAATTTAACGTCAGTGATAGATGTGCTCGTGGCATTCTTGGTGGTAACTTTATGGTACGCTTTTAGAGTTGCGGTTTATTATTAGAAGCTCGTTATTAGCAACACATTTTCATGGCTGTTAGTTGTAGTTGTGACACGGGTTTTTACTTATTTTTCTTTTTTGAGATTAGTAATTACTCTCAAAATTTGCATCACCAAATCAAATAATATCCTACCTACAGTACAACCATTTTCTTAATGTCAGTCGGCAAACTTTGTGTTTCATCAGTCGTTGGATTTCTATCAGTTGCGCTTTGCACTTGGTGCAGACCGGACGTTCTCAATCGACTTGGAAGTACTTCCAAGTCGATTGAGAGCGATTGAGAGCGTCCGGTCTTCATCGAAACACGAAGTTTGCCGAAGGAAATTAAGAAAATACATAGTTGTACTGTACTTCTCTTTCTTCATATTTATAAGTTTTAATCTTAGTTCATATTTTGGATATTGTTTTTACCACCATTAAACAAACTTGTAGATATTTTAACTACAATAAATCAATCTAGGTACTTGAAATCCTAAAAAAGTATTGAAATACTTTTACAATAACAACCTTCGATCAAGCTTGATCGGAGACCATTGAAATAATACTGAGATTTTATATTTATTTAAATAAATGACAAAATCTATCACAATGTGGTCCAAGAAAAAGGCCGTCGACATCGAAGCAGACCCAGGAGAAGATGGCAGGACGAGTTTCACGGCTCATTCACGGTTCATACTAACTCAAGACCGAGAGGAGTGGAAGGGAAAAAGGGATGCCTTTGCCCTGCAGTGGAATAACGGTTTGTTCCCAGAGGTCCACGATTCTATTGTTCTTCATTTCCCACCGGGTCCCATAGGCAAACAATTCGGAAATAATCAATTTGAATTTTGAATCTGAACCGTGCACCTCGCTTTTGACGTTTTTATGTGAAATAAAATATTTTGAATTTTGATTTTGATATTATATAAATAACGCTCGAATGCTCTTACAGAAAGAGAGCATAGAGTTTACGTTTGAAGACCGCACTTATACTGGAAACTGGCAATGAAAAAAGAAAGCTAACCGCAGTGAAACTAGCGTAGCTGTCACGCCTAGGGTTGCTATGTTTGAAAATACAATATTGTGTTTGCTATAGATTTACTGTTCGGTATTTTGTATGCAGTTAGCAGAGATTTAAAGTTGTTTTTGAATGAAGTATGAATGTTGAATGTAAACTTGAGACTTCTGTCAGATACTTGAATTGCGATTCACGAATTCAAAAAAGAGATTGAAACTAGTTTTTTCAGAATGAGAAGAGAGGAAATGTGTTTTAAACAACCAATAGAATTTCGTTATTCATACATCTCGTCTCCACTCAGCTTCAGTGGATACCACTGAGTGGAGATGTATAATATTTGTATGGCGCGATCGAAGCGGAGATATGAGCTGTGCCTCGGGGCGGGGGTACAAAGCGGAGATGTGAGCCGTGCCTCGCGAGCTGGCGACGACGCGCAGTGGAGACGAGAAGAGATGTGATTGGCGTGTAGTGAGCGGTGCTGTAATTTCGTTAACATCTATCGCTCGCCCCACGCAGCTTAATTTCGCTCTAGTGAGAACACATCTCCGCTCCAGTCTACGCATCTTTGCACAGCTGCGGTGGATACATCCTAACTGAAAAACATCTCGTCTCGTGTCCGTTTCGGACATCTCCGCACATCTCCGCATTGGTGGAGTTCGGGTCTTAGACTTCTAGATACTTGTTTCTATAATCAACATTCTGTCACTCGGGCCTGCTTTCAACTCAACTTTTATTTATGGCAGAGAAAACCCTTTAAATCAGCGACATCACAACGTAATCACTGACGAAAATGTAAAAACACGCTTTTGGTCAGCCACATTTTGCTCAACCACCAGGAAAGTCTAGTTATTTCAGAACTAACAAACATGAAAATGAAAGAATAACTACACTGCAATAGGAACACGAACACAGTCAGGTACCCTCTGGAAAAAAACCAAAACTTTACCTGAAAACCTGCCCGTTTCGAATATTTCTACCTCACAAAGAAATATCGGCATAGATGAAACGTCGACCGATAACGAGCCATCCGAACATATTGAGTTCTGTTACGTTCAAAAAATTCAAATAAAAAATATGTGTAACGAACTCTTTCCAATTTAGAACTGAAATAAAATTTAAGTAAAATAAACAAGCTTAATCCAAAAAGTACTAAATAAAACTTACGTTAACATTAACTTTAATATTTTCTTAAAAGCTTGAGGCTTATCTAAAAGTGTAAGAAGGACGTTCACGCCTCAAGCTTTTTTTTTAGTTCATGAAAAGTATGATTTAATAAAAAAGATTTATTTTGAAATATTATTTTTTACTTTTTAGGATTACAATTTGTTTAAATATCTGTTAGAACATCTCCAGTTGAAAGGTACTTGTAAAGACAAATACAACGAACCCAAACACGATTTTACACAAGTCATCCTAACCTCCAACTTGGCCGCAATTACTTGGCTACTTAGTATTTTTAGGACCCCAAATAGAAATTGTGTAAGGTTCACAATAAAGAGGCGCGTAGTATAAGATTATTTAATAATATTTTTTTGGAAAACAAAATGGGAACAATCGTTTTTAAAAAAAAAAAAAAATATGAGTTTCTATTAAATACATGTCTACAGAATTTGATTATAAACATCACTTAATAACAAACTATTTACTTTATTTAATGCGAATAAGAAAGCAGGGACTTTAAATATAATTACAAATGACCCATTTACCTACAAAGTCCACGTAATTTATACTCCTTTTAATTAACACAAGCTACGCCCCGCGATTTTACCATATAAGTCTGGATCCGGTGGGAATATCTGGATAAAAAGTATTTTATGTCTTAGTCCAGGTCATGGTCTACCCATGTGCTAAATTTCATCTTAATTTGTTCAGCCGTTTTAGCGTGCAAGCATAACAAACAAACCTACAAACTTAAAAAATTACAAACTTACAAACTTTAAAACTTACAAACTTACAAACTTTTTAAACTTACAAACTTACAAGCTTACAAACTTACAATCATACAAACATACAAACTAACAAACATACAAACATTCAAATCTTTTTCTCTTTATAATATTAGTTTAGAAGTTTAGATAATTAACATAAGCTACTCAGTACTATATAATCAGGTCTTTTAATATTGACGTTGGAGGTAAGCCATTTCTCCAAGTGAAAAATACCGTTCAGTCTCAATCGGCTGCCAAGTTTCTTCTAGCAAAGCAAATCTGTCCATGTGCCGGAAAATTGGAGCCTTTCTGAACGTATTTCATTTACAAGGTACAGTTCAGATGTCAATTTGCAGTTCAGAAGTCTTATTTTTCTGCTACTAGTTCAAAAGGTTGGCTAAGGTAAACTGTTGAAGCAATTTGTTTAAATTGTATAGTTAAAATTATGCAAAATTGCAGTTTGAAAGTAATAAAGAGAGTTATTCTAGCTGCGCCCCGCGGTTTTACCCGCATAAGTCTCGATGCTGTGAGAATATTGGCATAAAAAGTATCAAATTCAAAAGTCATTTATTCAAACTAGGTTGAGAATCAGCACTTTTCGAACGTCAAAATTACATAAGATAGTCCCCCAAAATCGCCCGGTCTTTACCACTTCCTAGTGCTTTAGCTGGGAAGAAGTGGCGCAACAAACTCCCCAGCAGCACTGGCGTCTGTTCATGTTCAGTAAGAAAAAACTTTATTCTATACAATAGTATGCAAAATAATTTACATTACTCAACACAAAACATTAAATAAAATATTATTTGTCCTAACACAGGTTATGGTCTACCGATGTGCCAAATTTCATCCAAATCCGTTCAGCCGTTCTTGCATGAAAGCATAACAAATAAGCTCACTTTCGCTTTATAATATTAAAGAAAAGAAGAAAAGAAAATTGTTGTTTTTTACTGCACAAACTGAACTCGTGTCAGTGGGAACCATAAACTGGTTCATGAAGTTTCAGGCCACGTTCTTCAAGTCTCCTTCTTACAGTTTGAGCAAACACTCAGTCCATGAAAGTCTCAAAGCTGTTCCGAGGTCAGAATATGACGATTATACAAGCTGGTGGTAAAAATAAACTGATCTTGTCGTGATGTAGTGACCCGGTTTCATGGTCCTCCTGGACGGCGCACAAAGCCGCCAGTCTCCATGGTATCGATGGTAAATTTTTGAACGGCAGAACGACTCACATGAAGTTGTGCACTTACGTTTCACTAAACCCAGACTGACTTGCACGGCTACTTCCGGTGCAGTATCCATAATTTGAACGTCAGAATGGATAAAACAATAAGGAAACCCAATTTCGGTACGCCTTTTATGCAAAACAAAACCAATAACGAAATAACTATTGACTTAGAGATGAGAATCAAAGCTTGTTGCTGAAATAGGTAATGCTGATACCGAAATGATAACCAGTACTTCAAAACTGCATAAAAAATTATAATTATTTTGATGTTTTAGGTCTAAAAACGTGAAAATGCACGGTGGCTCGCTTTAGGAGTCCGGGTGTGTATAATTTCATTAAAAAAAAAAAAAATTACGTAATCTCTGTCTCTGTATTCTATCTCATTTAATTTTAACTTCATAATTTATATAAAGAATCCAAAAATAATTGTAACAGCTGAACTTAGAAATACCAAACGTTAAAAAAGATTCTTGTTACAACTTTCCACTCGCTCCTCAAAAATAAATGTAGGTTGAAAAGTTTACAGAGCAACTTCAAAAGAATCACGGGGTGTCGGAACAGTACACTTTCATTTTAAATAAAAAGGACTGAATTTTTTCAACTGGCTACTCAGCGTTCTTTATTCAGCGATATAAAATTTCCATGACACAGAGTAACAATATAGTACGTAATATTTTGCTCAGAGGAAGTCTTTTGCATAGAAATCTGAGAGATTGGCTTTGTTCGGACGCACAAACAAGCAGGGTTTGTGCTCAAAGGCATTCAAGTCTGAGCACAGGAAGCGATTCGATTGGACGAATAAAAAACTTCCTTTTTGTATGTGAAGTGAAAAACTGAATTAATATCTTGTATATTTTCTGTATTACTGTTTTTCTTTTCTCTCTTTATTTGCTAGCGAAAGTATATTTCGAATGGTTGGTTATTAACTTTCTGAAGTCGGTAGGAATGTAAGATTTATAAAGTGAAAACTTCTTTGAGCACTTTTTGGGTGCACAAAAATCATGGAACTCGTGTCATCGTCACCTAACGCTCGAACGAAATACATGAACGCCAGAATCAAAAAGTTACTTAACAAAAGACATCAACGCGAGAATCACAAAGTTACCTAGTTTTCACTTCTATCGGCAGTCCCTAAAGACTGCTCGATTTTTTTAACAATCGAAATACAGAAACTTGCAAAAATAGAATTTAATAGTACAAAAATAATCGTTGTCTCTTAATAGAGGCGGAAGGTTTAATTAACCTTATTCATTCAATAATAATAATTTCATATCTACGTTTTTACGGTGAAAATTGTTGCTTTTAAATCAAAAGTTTTCCTGTGAGAGATCAGTTTATATGTTAATGTGAGCCGCCATTTTCCCCTGGCGTTTGAAGCCAATCAGACTAGTGTTATGATTGCGATGTGCGACCGAAGTATTCATAAATTGATGGATTTATTGCGTCTACCTGTACCTATAATACATAGATAAAAAACAATATATCTGTCGGTATACATGTTTCTGTTTTTAGTAACTGTTTATTAGGTAGGTATATTTTATCGAGACTTGGTATTGTTGGGGGAATCGTATTACCTTGTTACTGGTTTGTGGAGCGACTGCCTATCTGACCATAGGGGCAGTCATCATTATCATCATCAGCCTATTAATGTTCCCACTGCTGGGACACAGGCCTCCTCTCTGTGAGAGGGAGTGGGCTGTAATCAACCACGCGGGCCAAGTGCGGGTTGGTAGATGTCGCATGTCTTCGAATTTTTGGTTCTAAGACATGCCGGTTTCCTCACGATGTTTTCCTTCACCGTTTTGAGAGCAGTGGTGAAGAAATTATTTACACAAAGTAAAGAGCCTGCTTGGGTTCGAACCCACGACCTGCAACTCGTAAGTCAGGGCCGATACCAATGGGCCACCACTGCTCTGGTTCTGTTTTTAGTAACTGTTTAGGTATTAGGTAGATATATTTTATCAAGACTTAAGTAATCTTAGTGTAGCGGCACACCTGCGGAACGTTCGGCGCGGAACGTTCCGTCGCGTCTTGTGTCGCTTGCTCATGAACGGACGTAATGTTCGGCTGATGTGTCATACATAGGTAACTTGAAAAACATTAGGAGCGTATTCAACCGAACCTTCCGCGCCGAACGTTCGGTGGTGGTGTGGCGCGACCCATTGGCGTATCATATTACTTATGTAGTTACTTGGGTTGTGGAGCGACTGCCTATCTGACCATAGGCAGTCTGCTATTGAACTGCATCTGGTTAGACTGGACACCGACCCCAACATAGTTGGGAAAAGGCTACGCAGATTGATTGACTTAGGTAATCTTGAATTCGTACAGTAATTCAGAAAATTTTGCTGCGGTAAAACTCATGTACCTACTAAAAAATTTACCTAAATAGGGTCTCCATTTTTACAACATGCTCTTTTTCATAATACATCATGACGTGTGCCACAAATATTAACTACGACATTACTAAACTCAATAACATCTACACTATAACGTTTTCAAAACCCTACTTCCGATCTCTCACAATCATGAAACCAACTAAACTATCTCCAAGCAAACCGATTTCCTCTCCAATAAAACTGTGCATATGTACGTCACGGCAAATACGTCCCTTATACAAACAATTTTCCTCGCTCTCGCTTCCATATTTGCTTGTACGTTTACATATAATACGGCAGAGTTTAACGAGTACCCTAACAAGAACATCTTCCTTTTGCTATACGTGCAATCTAATTTTTCCGTATGATCTGATGAGATGGCACAGCTGACACCGACGGCTCGCTTCGTTAGCTGCTGCAGAGCAAATCGGATTTCTTTGAGATGGAATTAGCTATCGCTTTGAAGCATTAACACCTGATGTACGAGTTGAATATGAATCGTAATTGGTTTGGGAAGGAAGTCTGGGTGGAGAATAGGGAGGTTTGCTGTCTTGAATATTAATCATCGTTTTTTGCAATGAAGCTTTAAGCTCAACAGTTGTTCGTCAGAGGTCATAACTTTTGTGATAGGTGATTATGTTTTTAGTAATAATGGTTTGCCTATATATTAAAAACTACTGTGTCTTAACGACTCACGTGCTTTTGTTACACAAAAAGCGCCTTATAAATATTAAAAACTATTCCACTGTGTCTTGAGTAAATACTTTCAATTAAAACCATGTTATTTGGAATGTGTATTTATTCTGATAAATAATAAATTTCATCAACTCATCATTCTCCAGCCCTTATCCCAATTTATTTGTGGTCAGCGCAACAACTCCCTTTTTTCCATACTTCTCTATTAGACGTCATCTCAGTAGTCACCCCCTTTCTAGCCATATCATCTTTTGCACAGTCCATCCATCGTTTCTTTGCTCGTCCCCTATTCTTATAGCCATCGACATTCATACTCAAAACTTTCTTTACGATATTTTCCTCATTCCTCCGCATCACATGCCCATAGCATGACAACCGATTTCCGCACAATTTTTTCTTACTCTATCCATTCGTGTAACACCACACATCCCTCTTAGCATTCTAATCTCAGCTGCGTGCAATTTCCTTTTATTCATCCCTTTTATGGCCCAACATTCTGAACATCATATCTGTCCCTTTATTTACCATCGTCATCATCAACATCAAATCCCACTCTCACAACCCCATACATTTCAGAATCATCACAAACAACTTTACCACCAAACGCATCGATATCTAATTAGCTAAAATATACAGAAACAAACACCTGTCGATATCTGTATTTATCGACATCGCTTCCATGCGTTCACAACACTATCGGCGGTGCAATCATGATTCATTAGGCCAGGATCCGATATCTTTGGAGGGGATTGCCAATCGCTTTGAGCTATTAACACACTGATTTAGGAAGTTGCTCCGAATGGTAGGTTTAACGTAATGATAGAACCTACCTCATTTTGCCGGATATTGATTTTGAGCTAGAAAGGGATTCGATTAATGGAGGTGGGTTTTTGTATTTGTCAGTTTTTGATTGGATTTCGAATGTAGGGTTTTTTGGCGTCTCTTCGTTTCATATACGTATCATTGTGTAAACAGTATACCTATAATTAAGATCTTAGCTTAGTATTAATGGTCTAAATCAAACTTCTATTGAGTCTCGTTCAGAGTCTTTGAATGCGTTAAAAAGTTTAGTTTTCGGTTCTGTTACACAAACAATGTAAGAAAAAAGCAAAGGCACGAAATATAAAAATAAAAATTATATTAGGTAAGTACATATATAACTACCTATCCTATCTTATAAATTACATCCATTGCTAAAAGTAATTTGACAAAAAAAAGAAAAGTGTGCCACAAAGGTTTAATACACAGTCCTTTTTGTGACATATCACAGGATCTAATGAGCCCATTTACATTTTCATCAGGATAAGAGCTATATTATTTATTTTTTACCCTTCGCGTTACACAAAAATATTCCCTTTGTCTATTTTCTGAACCTACTTGAAAAAGACGAATAAAATGCTCAGTTCTAATATTGGTACAGAAGACCAATGTAATAAGGCTACCTTAATTCTAGCCTTAATTAGGTTTACTTGATAGACTTAATTATCTGCACAGTCACTTAGAATAAATTCTTGCTTCTTCCTAATTATTTCGTTAACGGTTTTTGTACATAAAAGTACATAGACATTTTCTATGGGTCAGTGTATAAAATTAGTAATGAGACTGCAAAAAAGGAAAACAGTAATTAGTGTTCCCGCTGCTGGGAGATAGGCCTCCTCTCAGTGACAGGCAGCCGTAATCCACCACGCGGGCCCAGTGCGGGTTGGTAGATGCCAAATAACTTCGAATTTTTGGTTCTAGGACATGCTGGTTTCCTCACGATATTTTTCTTCACCGTTTTGAGATCAGTGGTGATAAAATTATTTATACAAAGTAAAACGCCTGTCTGGGTTCAAACCTACGACCTACAACTCGCGGCCGTTACCACTCGGCCATCACTGCCTCAACAGCTCTCACTCGGGGCTCAAGGGATACAATAAGATGTATTTTAAACAGCATAACTTTAATGTTTATATTTATTTTAATATTAGCTTTAAACTATGTTTTTTTAAGATTTTTAATTCATATTCTTTATGACACCTCTTTAGGTCATGAGCTATCAGTATTAAAAAAATATTTGTGGAGTGATTTTTGAAAGGGGCTTGTTTCCATTTTTGCAAAAAGAATGTATGAATGCTATCGTCACCTTCATGTTAAAAACTAGCCGTTAGTCCAAAATTCAATTAAAAAAGTACCTACATATTTCCTAAGGAAACTTACAGACAAAAATCTAATTTTCGTACAAAAGTCGTAGAGGCTTGAAAATAGATTCGCTGTAACAATGTAATAGATGTTATTTAGAATGAATAAGCGGAAGCTGACCCCAACATAGTCAGGAAAAGGCTGATGAAGAAGTAATTTAGAAGGACAACAACACTACCCTAACTTCTCTTGCATCAACACTTGTCCCTCATAGAACACTGGAACGATACGGTTAAATGTCCGTTTTAGAAACTATATACTTAAGAGCATTTGGTGTCACTATTCGGATTTTTTTAATCAAAAACTTCTTAAGAATTTGTCTCGATAATTTTAAAATTCATATAGTACTAGTTAACTTTGACAATAAGGCAACATTCCTTTATTTAAAAATAATTGTAAAATCAATGCAATTCCAATGCGATTTATTCTACGGAGTAAAATACAGGCATCTTTGAAAATGGCGAGCATAAAAAGGTAACATCAAACTTTTTTTTACGGCGACGGACAGACGTAATGAAGAAGGAAGCAGACTCGTAGCCACGACAAACAAGCTCAAACTAGATTGTACTACAAATTCTTATTCATCCTGCTCATTTTCCAAGTTTTTATAGGACTTCATCTTGAGAGAGACTAGGATAATAAACTCCACAGAAGCTCCCGGTTTTTAAAGCGTAATCAAATCGTATTTGCTATCTTTCATGTGTGAATGTCTGGTCGACTAAAATACTTAAAAAAAGCAATCAAGGATATAGACTTAACGTAAAAATGTCCAGTTTTCTTCTTTTCGAATAGTTAGTGACTAACCTGGTGTCAGAGTTTTAAAGCCGCCCATCGAGAAATATCTCTCAGGCATGCCGGTGTCCTCACGACGTTTTCCTTCACCGTTTTTGAAGCAGTGAATAATTTTACAATATGCACATGAATCCGAAAACTCAGAAGTGCGTGCCTTTGTTTCTAACTCGAGACCTGTGTCTTGGCAGTCTGACGGTCACAGTACTAAACTATCACTAAAATTACAGTAGATTAAAAGTTCAATCAGACCGGAGGCTGGTCGTAAATAAATTAAGCAACCTTCCAACTTACAATACCATTACCAAACGTGTCCGCACTGTGCACGTACTTTCACCGCCAAGATAGGCTACATTAGTCGCACACGCTTGTAACCCATCATAGCCGTGAAAACAGTAAGCCTAGGTTCTCACGGGCGTGTTTTTATCGCGGCGATTCTTTTTCGCGTAATTTTCGATGCTCTGCTTGCGTGCATGCCGGTTTCCTTAAGGCGCTTTCCATCTTCGTTTTCAGAACAGTAGTGATGAAATGATTTACACAAAGTAAACCGCCTGCCTGGGTTTGAAACCACAACCTACAACTCGTAAGTACACTGGGCCACCACACATTCAATCGTTAATAAAAAAAAAATGTATCTTTGACATTTTTAACAGGTGCCTGGACCTGACATCTCAGTACTGCCAGAAAATCCTCATTGGCTCCACTCAAGAGTTCAAGCGCAAAGACATGAATAAACGGACGTGTCTAAACAATTTTCTTTAGAGCTCTACCTATATCCAATTCAATAAAATAGATCAGAAGAATAAAGCAAGATAATCTAAAGCAATTTCCAACTTATCCGGACGCGCAGTGAAATAGCCAGAACACGGACATTCGACGCAACTGCAACGAGCTCCATACATGTCGCAGACGTAACTCGTAAACAAGTGACGTAATGGCAACACTTTGCAACAATATCCGCATTTTATACGATAAGCGGTTGGTTCGCAATCAGCTCAACAATGGAGAATTCAACGGCTTCTGTTAATTATAGTTGTAGCGATAAATAAAGTGCTATAATTTGCCTCCTGGTCCTCGTAAAATGAAAGTTTTAAACTGGGTCGTTCTGTTTACCAGGTGTTTTTTTTTGGAATGGCAAATTGTTTCAGTAAAGCTTTTTCAGTAAAGGCAATGACGTTATGTTAGTTTTAAATCAAAACTGGGTGTTATTGTAACATTAGAAATTGTGTAATCCTAACAATTTTATCCAGGCTTTTCCTTGAAAATTCATGTCCTGATTGTTTCTCAAAATCCGATAACATTCAAAACATGTCGTAAACCTGTGATCAGTTTCTTTTGAAAGACTAAACAAATTTATTTTCATTATGTAGTATTCGGTAATTAAGAAAGCGCTATATTAAGACCTATCTTTACTTTCATTCATAATTCTGTGAACTTCAAAAGTAAAAAGACCTAGAAACTTACTTGAACTCCTTTCACCCTTTTATTCAACAAATTAACTCAATCTAAGTAAAAGAAAGGGGTGAAAATCCATTACTTACTAATGGCTAGTTACGTGTCTAATCGCGTTCATTTATCTAATCTAAAGTTTCGTCTAATCTTAGATATTATTTATGTTACTAAGGTTACCCAAGACTTTCATTTCGGTGACTACTTCCATTCCAGTTTATAGTCTTTTAAGTGAGATACTTAGACGATACTTTATTTGACGAGAGAACTCACTTCAATTTTATTTGAGTTTATGTTTTAGTGGATAGTAAAGTTAGCTTTGAATGTAATTAGTTTTAAGTTTGAACTAGATTTTGGTTAACCACTTCTGCATTATACTGTTTAGGATAACTTTAGAACCAAATTATGGGGAACGATAATAACACTATTTTGGAACTTAGGCACACGAAAAGAACAGATCTAACTGAAAAAATATTTTCGAAGAAAAAACTGTTGGAAAACAAAACAAGAATAAACAATTTCGTCATGATTAGATTGATAAATTATTATCATTATTATGAGACTTTGAGTAATTGCTGCATGCATAAACTTCTTGAAACCTAGAGAGAGATTAAGCTAGAAATCACAAACAAAATCTCAACGTATGTAAAATAAACTGTTTAAAAATTCAATCTAGTTCCACATCAAACGAATTAATCACGCCATAATAATTAAACCTAAAACACACAGAACTTTAACTCGCTAAATCAGAGGAACCACAAACTATGGTCATATAACAAAGAGTAGAACGCGACAAAACTTTATTCCACATTGAAGTAACGACAATAAAAGCTGGCATACTGCAGCGACACGCCTGACGGCACTTCCGACGCTATCTAGACATAGATGAATGTGCTCGAGATTGTTTCTCTACTATTACTTGCATTACTTATCGAGCCAAATGCCACTTAGACTTTAATTTCATGCTGCTCGCCTTTGAAATTTCATCTTTTGCTGTAAATTTTACTTTAATTTCTTATTTGTTATGATTTTTCTATGTCATCTCTATTGTCAGCTTTTTTTCGTTGAATTCATCAATTATTTTTTTGCAAAAGTGATAGTATATTTGGTGGCCCTTCCGACGCTATCTAGACATAGATGAATGTGCTCGAGATTGTTTCTCTACTATTACTTGCATTACTTATCGAGCCAAATGCCACTTAGACTTTAATTTCATGCTGCTCGCCTTTGAAATTTCATCTTTTGCTGTAAATTTTACTTTAATTTCATATTTGTTATGATTTTTCTATGTCATCTCTATTGTTAGCTTTTTTTCGTTGAATTCATCAATTATTTTTTTGCAAAAGTGATAGTATATTTGATGGCCCTTCCGACGTTATCTAGACATAGATGAATGTGCTCGAGATTGTTTCTCTACTATTACTTGCATTACTTATCGAGCCCTGTGCCACTTAGACTTTAATTTCATGCTGCTCGCCTTTGGAATGTTATCTTTTGCTGTAAATTTTACTTTAATTTCATATTTGTTATGATTTTTCTATGTCATCTCTATTGTCAGCTTGTTTTCGTTGAATTCATCAATTAATTTTTTGCAAAAGCGATAGTATATTTTGATGGCACTTCCGACGCTATCTAGACATAGATGAATGTGCTCGAGATTGTTTCTCTACTATTATTTGCATTACTTATCGAGCCGTGTGCCACTTAGACTTTAATTTCATGCTGCTCGCCTTTGAAATGTGATATTTTGCTGTAAATTTTACTTTAATTTCATATTTGTTATGATTTTTCTATGTCATCTCTATTGTTAGCTTTTTTTCGTTGAATTCATCAATTATAGTTAATTGACTCAGGCGTGACCTTGCGGAAATCCATCATAAAACACAATAGACGATGTATATCTAGTAACTTAATCCGCTTAACCACTGATAACGAACATCTCATCATCTTTTGCTGTAAATTCTATTTCAATTTCGTCTCTAAATATTGTTTTTACAAGTGACTTAATTTTCAATTATTTAAGGCGGATTTTTGTTAACAGTTTAGACTGAAATATTCATAGCCAATTTTTTTATCATTATTAATTAGTAGAATATTAATACTTACTAACAAAAACCCAGTCATAAAAGAATATTTCATTATTCTGCAAGAAAAAAAATACTCAACTTGGATTCTTTCGTGGCTATCTGCCACGAAAGAATCCAAGTTGAGTATTTTTATAACAATCCTTCAAACAG
This sequence comes from Conistra vaccinii, assembly GCA_948150665.1. Lineage (NCBI taxonomy): Eukaryota > Metazoa > Arthropoda > Insecta > Lepidoptera > Noctuidae > Conistra > Conistra vaccinii. The sequence continues at coordinate 5,623,801 of OX411328.1, forward strand.
AAGAACAATAAGAAAAACCTTAGAGAGATTCGAAGTTGATAATAAATCTTACCTTTTTATAGAAAAATGCACCTTTTACATTGAACGCTTTTCAGAATATCTTTATTGTTGCATTGAGAATACCAAGAGGAAGCTCAGCGTTTCCATTTTGATTCAAGAGAGAAACCAGAAGGTATTATGTTGTATTCAAGTGGTATCATTAGACTATTAATGTTCTTCTGTTATAAATTGCTTTTTTCGGAATTTAATGAGCCCTACGAATTAAGATTACGTTACCTATTATTTGAATGATGTTAATATATTTCAAATAAAATCTATCGTTTTTTCTACCCGTTTTATCTCCTTTGTATTTTTTTTTTTTTTTTATAATTTACGATTTTCTCCGTACTTTCACCAAATCACGTTACAGATCTACGCATTATAATATTTCATAAAAACTTACCCATAATCATTTGACTGGCAGTGGTCAGCAGTTTCACATCATTGTTGGCGTCTTGAGTTTCAAGTCTCACCGTAACATTGAGAGGATCTAAGGTCTCATCACCAGCTCTTCCATGAAGAGTGACTAGAATGGCAGTTGTTTTTCCTGGAACTGCCACTTCTGGTGCCACCACGGAGAAGCCACTGGAAAGAAGAAAATATATTTTAGAATATATGTATTTTTTTTTAATTGACGTAAATAACAGCCTGGTAAGATTTGAAGATCGGTTTTTATCAGGTAGAATTGCATCCTACTTATGTGAATGACATCTCTCTTTCATATATAAAACTGTTAGCGTAGTAGAGTTAAGAGCATACTTAAATGTTTTTAGGTTGAAACATTTAAAGTAAATTATAATATGAAATCCTACTTATATTATTAATAATGGTAGAAAATAATCCTCCAAGGAATGGCGCGACTTTTATGAGCATAGCACAATATTTTTTTTTCCAAAAACATCTACACACCTATCCAAAATAAAACTCTCGCACTGAATCGACCGCAATCTGATTTTGACAACTGGCCAAATTCTCATCAACAAAAACGAAATAAAACTCCGCTCGTAACCGTAGTCGGTCAACTACGAACACCAGAGAAGTAAGTTGCTTTCGGTGTAAAAATCAAACATCGAACAACATAGGTCAACAAAATTCAATTCTAAGCGTAGGGAAATATTGAAAACTCTCTAAACCAAAGTCTGCAATGCGACAAATCGGTTGGACACGTTCGAATTATTGTATTTTCCTACGTGTGCACAGAATACTGAATTTTGTTTGACGAAACCGTTCGTGCTACATCCTGTTTGAGCGCAAGAACGCGCCTACGTCTGTTTGAGTTTCCTGATACTGTTTAGTTAGTTTTAAACTATGCACTGAAATGTTCATTGTTCATTACTGTTTGCGTAGTATTGTCTGCTTCGGTCTGTTTTGTTTTGTTATCTAAGCTTCCTAGTTACATTTTACATGAAATCTCTTTTCCTACCAAATAACTTTTATACATTATCTTCTTCATCTCTATCCTGTTCCGCTTTATAACATTCTCATTTCCTTAATTAATATCAAGTGTAAAGCATTTTTATTTGCCGCATCATATTTTATGTACTCCCTGTAATATTATGTTACGTCATAATAGAGGGAAACGAAGCCAAATAAATATGACAACAAAAAGAAATGGTGTTGTCTGTCGTGTAATTTTTTTATTTGCTAGACGAATGGCTCCATAATGTCTACTTTTGATAAGGGTTACAGTCGATATGTCGTGCACACGGATGGGTATTTCCGTTGGAGACAAGATATTATTTGTTTTGCTTACAACATTGAATGATACTTACAAAGTATTTGATGCTCCTGATGACATGAAAAAGGAACGAATAGGTAACGACAACGTTTTGAAGAAGGGTTGTGACAGTTTAATATTTGTATTTTGAAATAGAAAATCGAAATAGTAGATAACTATTTTGTTAGAACTTTTATTTTTGTAGCATAAAACTAATAAGTCAAATGCAATGTAATCACTATAGTTACATACTTAGTTTTCAATGAACATAGTTCAGAATTTCTATAGCTACGGCCAAAATTCAAGATTGAGTAAGTTCAATATTAATCGCTTGAAGTTACCGATGATATTTTAAAGGATATAATGTATATATTTTATTACTTTACAGGGCTTTTTGGGACTTGTGCTTTGTGTGAAGTTCCTTATCGTACGATATACTCTGCACATTTGGCAAATGAGATCTAGATTGAAACAAGTGTAATATTTTGACTATCACGACACTTCTGCTATAAGTGTCGTGATAGTCAATTGTTGTGTGTTTATAAGCGTTTGTATCTATAGGTTTACTGTCGTTTATTTTTTTATTTCGATCTCTAAAATGTCGTTAATTTATTTGTTCCCACCGAGACACCGTTTATTGTTGATTTTCAAATACTCACACCTATTAACAGTTTAGAAAGAGCCTAGAAAAGAAGTCGGTGTCAGACATTAGGAACAGTTGAAAAAAATAAAGTGCAATCATTAGTCATGGCGTAGATACTTTAATTCTTGATCGACTATAATTATCAAATCTAAAACAAGTGAGAACTGACAAAATAGTATGAATATCATCCAAAACACGTGTCAAGCCAACCGCATCAAATGACATCCAAAGTCCAAGTAAACTAAGTTAGAACGAACTCCAGTGCGGGTAGAACTTATTTCAAAACTAGTGTACTGTGGTTTCCGGAACAAGTTGCTTGGTTTATTTGCGCACTCGCTCTGCAGACGTGTGACGTTGGCTTTGTACAAAGCTTTATGATGCCCGTGTCTCCTTTAGTACCTCAAATAAACGATTCTTGCCTTTCTTTTCTTGTAATTGGTATTTTCCTGGGTTTCTTTCTATTGTGTGTTTAAGTGATTTTCTGCTGGCGTTAGGTTGTTTGACATTGGGTTATACAGATTTGTACTTATGCTGTGAAATTTTGAGTGTGTGAGTCATATGAGTGGATGAGTACATACCTCCGTTGAGAGTACGAGGTCAAATCAATTAGTTAGTTTCAAGTACCTGCTTGAAACCAAAATATTCCCAACATAATGATAGAGTATGTCAATGAAAACCCAGATAATGCATCAAAGTAATAAATATTAAAGTTTAAAAAACCAAATACTTTGAACACAAGTTATGTCATCTCACTAATCAACTGACACAATTCCGAAGCTTGGCAGAACGGCATAATTAACGAAACCTCGACGAGACTGTCAACAATATCCACAAATTCTTCTTTTAGATTCTAGTCACGTTTTGGTGCGAACGAAATTAATTACTTCCCGAAAGGTGACCGGCGACGTTGTAATTAGTGAACCAACTGGAATAGAGTCATTATCAAAAGAGTTGATAGGAAAATTACGTTACTGACAGGAAGTCAAAACTCAAAGGAAATGCGAATGGCGCAGAATCTTTATATCTGTTTACAAAAAAACTCGATCCCGCCGGTCTGGCTTCGCCCACAAAAACACTGTATGTGGCGTCATGTACATACTTTTGGAACGAATTCGAATAACAAAAGGCTCGCAAATGGACACTTGCCAACGCCCGTTCTAGTCAATCGATACGAATCGCTCCAGAAAAGATTGCTTCTCTCAGTTTCTCAGCTCCGTATAAGCTAGACGTAACAAAAGTGATAGCTTTTTAATGACCATTTTTATATTCGTAAATCCTAACTTTACTTGTGAATTTTTATTCTTTTCAAATTCTACTTTGTTTTCGGAGTTGGTGAACACTTAAACTTTTTGGGCTCAGATTTTAGTACGAAGATTTGTTGAACTTAGTATCAACAAACCTGCGAAATCTCTTTGACGGGTACCTATCCGTGCAAAACAAAGTGATAAATTTGGCGTCGAACATTTTCCTAGCTCTTGTGACCTTCAAAGATTTTATAGAGGACGAACAAGTTTTTATTTTATTCAAAACATTTTGTGGGAGGATTTTGTTGAAAGTATTTTATCATTGACGCACAGTTTTTATTGGACATTACGGGAACTTAGTATAACAAAAATGTATTTATTATTCGGTTTTTAGTAACCTGTTTAACGTAAAATAGGATTGAGATTAACATTTTTGCTCGCTTAGGTCTACCCTTGCGACGGGGTCAATTTTATATCACTATATTTTTTACCACTAGTATATTTTTTTGCATGCCTCATAACAGTCATAACTTCAAGCGTTTGAGGTAACTTTCAACTTGCCAAAAACAAGTACTGTCTTGAACTTTGATTGCCTCTTATATATTTACATATTGCACTTATACTTATTAAAGTATACTTATATTAATAAGTACTAAGTACAAACAATCCTTTTAACACAATTATAATAACAAAGTGACATTTATTGCGAATTATATAAAGAAATTACTGAATCCCGTGTGTCTCGATCACTTATGGAGATCTCCAACGTGATAATTTTTATTAAATCACTATAGACGTACTTCCTCCGATTTCGTATTGAAATTGGCTGTTTAATTCAATGTCGTTTAATTGATATTAATAAAAAACTTAGTGATCCTTTTAAAATAATTTGTCTTTTTTTGAATGAGCGTTATGAAGCGTGCACTTTTGGGTTTTCCAATTTTTTGTTTTTTGCCTGGCTGTATGTATGTATGGCAAAACCTTACTTTTATTTCTGAGTTTTTTAAGTTTGTACGCAAATACCAGATTCTAAAGAGTAGAGTAGATACATAAATGGTAACATTCTTATTTTGGGAAAACTCAACCCTCCATTTGATACGTCCGAACAAAAACAAACCCTTGGATATATTTTAAGTCCAGTGGCAGAAAAGTGGTGTGCGTTCGTGACTACATTGTTGGCAGTCGATACTTGACGCGGGTTGGTACGACCCGCTACAAATAAATAGGAATGGTAATGGTTCATACGTGATACCCGAACCGAAGGAAAAATCCTTCTGTCAAGGATATTTAAAGCCTTCTGGGTGTTTATGAAGAGGGTTGGCTTTTCGCCATTTACGGTTTGTTTAATACTATGTGAGTAGTTTTTGGGTGAGAACCTTTCAAATGATATGGCTAAAGTGTTTTTGTTCGAGTTCGCAGGGTTGAAGTGGTTGACATTTTTCCCGAAATAAATCTACGCTGAATTATTAATGTTACAAGATGTCAAAAAGTTAAGGGAACTCCTAATTGTAATTGTGTTTTAGCGGCATCTTTTTTTAATCAAACCTTTTTTATTCAACGTGCATTTTTTTCCTCAATGGACAGTCCCCATTTTTAATTGGTTTCGTGATGACCTGACGTTTATTTGGTCTGTGGTACCTATCCTTTTTTTCATGTAAAAGTTCAAGCTGGGTCAGTATTTTTTGTGTACCAATTTGAATATTTATTTTAAGTCTATGTACTACACTGTATTACTATCCACACCTATTTTGGCCTTTTCATACATTTTTTGGCGTCGGCTTATCTTTGGGATAATTCCAAGTAAAGCTTTTCTTCTTTTTAGTTTAGCACAATGTCACATTATTTTTTATCTTAATAGTATTTTTTGCCAAAAACATAAACGACAACGCATTCCGTTTTTAATTAAACAATTTGCTTCACCAGTGGCTTGTTATTAACTTTGCTTATAAGCACTAAGCTTCGTCTCATCTCGTATGATTTGCTACATTAATAAGCAAACTAATTTTTTTCTTTTATGAAGACCTTATTTTAGTCATAATAAGAAACAACAGCTGTCATCCCATTATTATCAAACCTTTCTTACAATATTTGCTAGCATTATTAGAAATATTATATTCTTTATAGAAAGGGAACACAAACAAGTACGTGACGGTAACATCTGGTCTTGTATCCTCAATATTCACTGATTGAACGATACTCGTCTTCAATATACAGCAATTTGGCGCCGAATACATTGATAATGTTCGATCTGACACAGAATGAGGGAATTAGGATGTTTATTGATGTCGTTTTGGCATTCTTTACGGCTTTTTGAAGGAATCATTTGTTGGTTTTAAATAGGAATATGTTGTATCACAAACAATCATTATGTGAAAAGTGACAATCTTTAAAAGATATAATGGTAGTTTCCTCAGACTATTTGCTTTGAAAGTTATTCAATATAATTAGTAAGTCATAACAATAATTAGTGAAATGGGGGTGTACTATAGGTAGCAAGATATCTGCCTAAACAGACGTGATCATATGTATTTGTATGTCATTATCATAATCATCATATCAGCCGAAAGACGTCCACTGCTGGACATAGGCCTCCCCCCACCGCCACTTCGACCGATTCTATGCTTCCCGCATCCAGCGGATTCCTGCGGCCTTTACAAGGTCATCGGTCCATCTTGTGGGAGGCCTTCCAACGCTACGTCTTCCGGTACGCGGTCGCCACTCCAAAGCCTTTTGGCCCAATCGGCCATCTGTTCTGCTAGCAATGTGTCCCGCCCATTGCTACTTAAGTTTGGCAATTCTTCGGGCTATATCGGTTACTTTGGTTCTCCTGCGGATCTCTTCATCGTATTTGTATGTATGAACAAAATATTGACATGTGACTCGGTAAACAATAGGCGTCACTAAGGAAAAACAGAGGATTTTCGTAAGGTTTTCTTAAAGTTCATTAATTGTAGTCAATTAAATGGACGATCAACAGCTTGCTTCTGCTAATGAATCAGTTGTCATGTCAGTATTTTCTCATACAGAATACATATACTAACTGTATGTCATATACCATTTAATTTTAAAACTGCTTAATGTCAGTTAATAATCCCCCCATGGATACTTTCCCGGATCCTAATCTCCCCCATAAATCTGTTCCAACCCTACCCCACCATCTTTAAGACGAAACTTTCTTTTTTGTAAAATCATTAAGGTCGCTCTAAGTTTCTTCCTCCATAGATTTTCTGTACGGTGTACAGTCAACAGCATATCAGTGGTAGCACGAAAACCGACCTTGCTGCTATGAGATAAAAACGCTGTCAAATTGTTACTAGGTATACTGATGTGCGGGTGATTGTACGGTGTGCCCGCGGCTCATTACGCTCTGATGAATTATTCATGCGCTAGCGCCGTCGCGCTTCCTCGTAAGCACGCCTAGTGACCTCAAGGCTTTGCTTCGAGAGCCCATTGACATGTCTTTAGGTGTATTATTTTATTCTCTAAGGCTGTTTTGAGGTGAATTTATATTTTGGTTAGGTGTTGCATATTTTTTTGGAGAATGTGGGAGTTTTGACGGGAATTAGGGAGATGATATTTTTAAGTGAGGTATTTTTTGTGTTTGATAGTGATAAAGAAAATAGGAAATGGTATGGGATATGACGAGAGAGATGAGATGATGACAATTATTTCGGCACACAATGGGGCAGGTGTACCTATTGATCGCGATAAATACTTATACTGTAAAAATTTCGATGATGGTAACTGGTAGTAAGTTAGAAATGAATGAAAGATGAAAAGATCATCCTTCTTTGTTAGAACTGTTCTTATGTATTTCAAATGACATAATAATAGTTCACTTTTATGTATGAGCACCTTTGTTTTATTCCGATCCATCCAATCGGTAATATTGGGTCTATAATTTTATTAACCTCAACTTAACTGAGCTTGACCTAAGATGGTGTCCTAATCTTGACCTTCAGTGTAAATAAAAGTTCACAGAAAGCAAAACTACTCCTGTAAATACAATCTGAATAAAATATTTGCTGGAATTTTTAAATGCGAGCAATGTACGATTTGGAAAGGTCAGAAATATAGGTTAGGTTGAGTGTTCGAATATTTGTTCACACATTTTTTTTTCTAAAAGTGTACAATAACTAGTCTTGTTAGCAACGATCGAAAGAGAGCAATTATTTTGTAAGCACTTTCAAACTTTGATGTGGTTTTATACCTATTTGACTAAAATATAGCTGTATATGGGACTTTAACATAGCTGATGAAATGTATGTGTACTATTATGTACACCTCTGCCTAACCCTTTGGGGAAAATAGGCGCGACGTCATGTTCTGTGTTGAATAAAGATTATTTTAGGGATGTATCCTAGATACACAATCAGCGGCAAAAAAAGTCCTCACCAAATGAGCACCCACTTGAACATTTGGGTGCGCTTTTGATTTAGTAGCATTCGAACGCTCCGACGGTAAACATGCCACATACTATCGGTCGTAAAAATGTATTGAGTTTTGAACATAGCTCTGTGAAATAAACTTTAAGCATTGCGTTTAAGGTTGAATTAACATTAATGTATATTTATTTAAACTATTATTACTTAAACACAATTTGGTGACACTTTTAAGAGAACTTTTGTTTGGGATTGTGTATCTAGTTCTTTATTAGTGATCGATGGATGTATCCAATTAATTACTAATTTCTCTCTCTTCATCTGTCAGACAAGGCAAAATCCTAGCTATAATAATATTATAAATGTGAAGTTTGTTTGTTACGCTTTTACGCTAAAACGGCTGGACGGATTTGGATAAAATTTGACAAATAGGTAGATCATGATCTGAAGAAGGATACCTTTTATCCCGATATTCGCAGGTAATCGAGAGTTATGCGCATTTGTTGGCAATGACACTACCAGCCGCACTACCAGTAGTGTCGTTTCCAATCAACGACACTACCAAGCCTATTTTGAATTAAATTGTACAGTCAACACAGCAAAGTTCAGAAATATAATTCTTTATTTATTACTACTAAGTAAAGCATGAAATAAAAATAACAGCAAACTTCAGAAATGAAACTCTTACTGTTTATTTATTAGGTACTTGCTGTGCCCGCGACTTCGTTCGCGTGCATATCGGAAAACAATTAGGTAGGCACTTAACTTTTTGAAACATTTTGATCAGCATTCACAGATTTTGATAACGATGTAGGTAAGTACATTTAGCAGGAAAATAGGTAGTTTTCACAAAAAAATATTTGATGCCAATAGATCCTGTTCCTTATAAGGATCAAAAAAGTCTATTTTAGACCAACTGAGGTTTGAGGAATAGAAAAATCAGAAATCGCAATAAACTTTTCCCATACATTTCGTAGGAAATGAGACTCTAACCTAGTTTTCAAGATGGAAAGCCCAAAATAAAAATAAAAAATAATTGGAAAGTCAGACGGACAACGAAATGATCCTATAGGTTCTGGTTTTTCCTTTTGAGGTACGGAACCCTAAAACCACTACAAAGTGCAAATAACTTTAACTTGGGAATTCGTTAGCAAGAAATTACCGAAACCGTTTCTTTTTTGTAGTTTGAAGTGTTTTCTTTTTTAAGTTGGCAAAAAAGATTTTTATACTTTAATAATTGTTTCACCTACCTCACACAATTTCGTGTGCTACTTTAGATTGATACTTAGCAATTTTTTCTCACATACCATATGATAACTCAACTGAACTGGACTGGAATTTACCCAAGGGCCAAGAAAGTTTAAAAGGTATTAGATACACCTTCTGTAAAAACTAATCTATGTTTACAGTCTCCAGTTATACGAATGAGCAACAAATACAATAATACTATATAAACACGCCTGACCTATACAATGTCGCCCATGCGCATGTGACCGCCCGTAATTTTCTGAATATTCATGAAAAAATATCGAAAATAAACTTCAAAAGGGGGGGTCTATCTATAACATTTTTCACTAGTTTTTTTAAAATAAATACACAATTTTTTACCGAAAAAATGACTTCGATTCCGTTTTTTCTTTCGTAGTCGATAATTTTTTGTAAAATTTTTAATTAACCTGTTAAAATAACTCATAAGCTTTTGGAAATAATAAACAGAATCCAAATCGACCCATAAACTTCGGAGATGTGTCAAAAAACAGAAAGCAAATCTTTAATATATTAAAAATTGAATAACATGAAAAATGTTATAGATAGACCCCCTTTTGAAGTTTATTTTCGATATTTTTTCATGAATATTCTGAAAATTACGGGCGGTCACATGCGCATGGGCGACATTGTATATTTAGCGACAAGCAACCGGAATTAAAAAATTTCAATTTTTATTTTCGTTAGTCTGTTTTAGTTTATTTTATTTTAGTTTAGTAAGTAATTAAATTGCAGTGGTGTAGAGCAGTGGTGGCCCAGTGGTGTCGGCCCTGACTTACCGAGTTGTAGGTCGTGGGTTCGAACCCAAGCAGGCGCTTTACTTTGTGTAAATATTTTCATCACCACTGCTCTCAAAACGGTGAAGGAAAACATCGTGAGGAAACCGGCATGTCTTAGAACCAAAAAATTCGAAGACATGCGACATCTACCAACTCGCACTGGGCCCGCGTGATAGATTACGGCCCACTCCATCTCACAGAGAGGAGGCCTGTGTCCCAGCAGTAGGAACATTAATAGAAAGAAAGAAAGAAAGAAAAATTGTTTATTCTGCACAAACAAAATGCACTTTTTAAAATAAAACATAAAATACACAGATACAAAAGTAGCCAAAAGCCTCGTATTCAACCAGTTAAATAAAATAAAAAAATTAAAGTTGTACAATGTCGCTCATTGGTTGATATCAAGGCCACAGATCAAAGGCAATATTGCGTAATTACAAGCTAAAATATAGTCTGTGGTAATTACTGTTGCGACATTGGCAAATGACAACAACAAACTACATAACAAAACAAAACAACATGCCGATTGCAGAGTACTACTTTTGTAACAAAATAATAGTATGAAAAATCTGCGCGCCGCATCTGTGCATGAACAGGTTATTGCTCAGCAAATTGCCGTGACTTCGGACGAACCTAACGTCAACAGCGCTGGTTTTCAGCAATCACCTATGGAATGACGTAATGACGTCCCCTGCGTGAACAATAAAATCTGGTAAGTATCTAAGTATTATTCTTCACTGAAATATGAAGGTAATTAGTCTGTGGAAATATGTGTGATTCAGCTGAACATAGTATGTACATACATAATGTAATAAAAATATATATCTGTAATATTGTGCGTAACATAAATTTAAGAAATAATAATAATATACTAAAAACTAAGTAAGACCATATTTCTATGAGTTCATAAAATATTTACTATAATAAGTGTTTTATACGGTAGTAAGTACGTAATTATTATAAACGTTGTGTAGTGTGGCGTGTTTGAGTAATTATAATAAGTTCAATAATAGACTAACAATCCATAAGTAGGTAAAGTAACTACATTGATACACCATGGATGGTAATTGCGCACTCTAAGCGTATCATCATCGATGGCATGGCGGCCATTTGCATTACGGTACGCGTCAAGGCATGGGGTTGGCAGCAAATAAGCTAATCCGCACAGCTTGATCAGTGTTTTATATGGATTTCTTACTATTGTTTTAGTGGGATGATAAGGATCCATTGATGTGCGAAGGAGTAAGATCCACCGACCTATGGAATGCAATACTTAACCGATCATAATCGTAAGTGTTACTAGTAAGTATAGCATTGCATTACTAAACTAAATTAAACATACATGATCCCAACCTAACATTAAATAAAAATTGGTACCTACTTAATCTTTCTGAACTTTATTGAGTTATAATAATTATACCTATTGTCATATAGATGATGCAAGAAGGACACAGCAAACACGACATAGATAATTGATGACCACCACTCCCCTGCGACAATGACAATGACACAGACCGCACCCAAACAGGGAGGAATCAAACAGAGGCCACTCACACTGTTGGAAACACATATCCATTGCCCATAGGCCATGACCCTTGAGGTAAGTACAAAAAGAGCAGCTATTATTACTAATTTTAGTTTTACACTCATGTGGATTTCTGTATCTTCATGTAATATTTCTTCAAGGTATACAAAAAATGCTTTTTTGTTCTCAGGACTCTTACTGGTGGAGGAATGTTATTCCAACAGTGTGTGGCGGCGTATTTGAAACTCCCCCTGAAAGCCGCGGTTCTATGCTGTGATGTACAAAGAGGATTGGTAGAAAAACGTGGTTCGTATTTGCTCTGTCTCCAACTTAACTTCTCAAAGAGATAGTGTGGTTTTTGTGTAGTTACTACTCCAAAAAGTAAGCCAGCCATATGCAACTTTCTCCTAGCAGCCATTTTCAAAATATTATTGTCATTTATGAAAGGAGTGACATGACTTCTACGTGGTATCTTTACACAGAACCGTGTACATGCATTTTGTATTCGTTGTATCAGCTTCTCTGTTCTAGCTAACAGGCATGGGCCATACACGGTATCACAGTAGTTAAGTCTTGATAAAATTAGGCTATCCACTAATTGTTTACGTAGGTCAACACTCAGGCAGTCTCTAATTGAATATAAGAGTTTCAATCGATAAAAACAATTTCTCATTGAGTTACTTATGTGTTTCTCAAATCGAAGTTCAGGATCAATGGTTAACCCTAGGTTGCATGCTATCTCTACCCTCTCAATTTTTTCCCCCCTTATAACAACTTCTGGCTTGGCTGACAGTATAGCGCTGATCATTTTTCTACTTCCTAAAACCATAAATTTGGATTTCAGTGGGTTTAATACAAGTGAGTTATTATCTGACCACACCACCACTCTTTCAAGATCGTCATTGATTTTTTCCACTGCCTCTAATGTATCAGCTGGCTTAAAACTTATATATAATTGGATGTCGTCTGCATACATATGATACTTACAATGCTGGAATGACATAATAATGTCTGCGCTGTAAAGGATATATAAAAGGGGCCCTAGAATTGATCCCTGAGGCACACCACGTAGTACTTGATGAGGGGGGGATGACATCTTTGACCCATCCTCCTTCTGGATTTCAACGAGCTGTGACCTATTTTGCAAGTAGCTTGCGAACCACTGTATTGTTTCCGTTGTAAACCCATAATAGGCCAACTTAGAAAGTAACAGCGTGGTGTTTATTGCATCGAAGGCCCGCGAAAAATCAAGAAGTGCGAGGATGGTTCCTTCCCCCCTGTCCCTTGCTTCTAGGATATTTCCTACTACGTCAGAGAGGGCAGTAGCCGTCCCACGCCCTTTCCTAAAACCAGACTGAAGATCAGGGAGCATATCATTTGCTTCCAAATATTCTAGCATTTGGTTATAAACCACCCTCTCTAAAACTTTCGATATGCAAGGCAAAATGCTAACAGGTCGTAGGTCTTTAAAAGTACTTGGGTTACTAACTTTGGGTAGAGGACGCACAATAGCACACTTCCATAAGTCAGGGAAAGTGTGGGAGTCTATTGACTTATTTACTATTGTGGTGATAGACTGAAGGGTGGTAGGTAACGTTAGCGTTATCATATCTAGACTCACTCCATCAATCCCCTTAGCATTTGATCCCAAGCTCTTAATAATTTTCGAAATTTCTTCCTCATTAACATTTCATAGCTCAAATTGGGTTTCACTAAATCTATTTGTATCAAAATATGATAGTTGCGATGAGGGCAGTGTGCACTGACCTGGTACATTCAGAAATGCTTTGTTTATTTCGTCTGGGTCATTAAATTGTCCGGGAAGCATGCCATCACTATGGTCTGAGAATACATCTGATTTAAGACTTTTCCAAAGCTTTTTGGGGTTTTTTATTTGACTGTTAATGTGCCTGTCAAAGTATACCTTCCTTTCCTGCATTAGCGCTGTAGCAGCTTGTTTTTTTAAATCCAAATAATATTTCTTAGTGGTATCTAGCTTGTCCTCATGATAATTACATTTTGCCTCGTCTCGCAGCCTAAACATAAGTTTAATATTATCTGTGATCCACGGCGTTGGTCGATCTCTAAATATCCTACTTTTTATGGGGGCATGTAAGTCAAATAATTGGGTGATAAATACATTAAAATAATCAACCATGCTATTAACATCTGGCAGGTAATCAATATCAAACCATGGTATTAATTCCAAATCCACAGCAAAGTAATCCATCAATATATCTCTTAGAGGCCGATATACAACTAGCCTAGGTTTGCTACTTACCTTCTTTACGACAGTGTCACATACAATAAATGAATGATGACCAAGTTCACTGACATGTAATAATAAATGAATAATTAATAGTTTTCTAAAAAGTGAACGAAATAACGTTATTTAATATTGTGAGGGTTGCAGTAAATAAATTCAAAACCGATAATAACGGCGGCACGTCGAGCGTCGGCTACGTGTACATTGCGATAACCAATTTTGGCACTACTATCACATAGTCGAATTGGTCTAGTGGTCTTCGACGCAGGTTGAAAGTCGTTGCATGTGTCGCGAGTTCGATACCAAGCAAAACATACTGTTCTTTTTGAGAATTTAAATAATTGGAAAAATGTCATCCTCATCCAGTTTAAAAAAAACGGTAAGCAGTGACCGCAAGACGTCAACACAAGTCACTTGTAATACACACATCAAAAGTGTCTAGGGATCAAGCATTTTTATGCGGATTTCTTGAGATTGAGATGTGGCTTTGTAATAAATTTATGATTTTATAAAGGACCATGACCAATTTTGTATGGACCCCGTCCCCCCCCTCCAACAGCCATGTGATACATGCCAATATGTTTATAAGGATCCAGAAAAAGACTTACTGTCTTGTTCAATTGCAAAATCAATGGGATTTTTTTGTAATAACAAAAAACATTTTGGTTGGCTAACCTAACCTAACCTAACCTTACCCATCCTTACCTAACCTAACCTAACATAACCTAACCTAACCTAACCTAACAGTGATAAACTGATCTTGAATTTTGAAGGTCACATGGCACTCCTGAATGATGAACAGCATTTGTGTATTCTTGTGATTGGGTAATTGTACAAAAGATTAAAAGAAAAAAGTGGGTTAGGTTAGGCTAACCTAACCTCGCCCTCTACCAGCCCCCGTAAACAGGTCTATAGGGACAGCGGACTCGGGGAGGTCCACCGCCTCCCTTCCAGAAGGACCCGTAGTGGCGGCACGTAGTGTTCCAAGCGCGCCCCTTTTTGACGTCGCAGCAGGAGTGAGGTGCGAGACTCACGGGCATGTGGTGGCCCGCATTGTGGGTCGGACCCCGTCCCCCCCCTCCAACAGCCATGTGATACATGCCAATATGTTTATAAGGATCCAGAAAAAAACTTACTGTGTTGTTCAATTGCAAAATCAATGGGATTTTTTGTAATAACAAAAAACATTTTGGTTGGCTAACCTAACCTTTTTTTTTTTTTTTTTTTCTCGGGGTGGAAATCCTCATGGATGTCCTCCGCCCTGGGGTGGGCGAAGGGGTCTGTCAGACTCTTACTGACTAAAACCACCCCGGTGTTCCCTCGCACACTTGCGTCGGGGGGCTGCGGGAGCAAATTGCGACTTCCGCTGCCCCGGACTGGTGACGGCCCGCACTCTGCGGGCCCCGTCCCGTAGGGGGAGTGAGGTGTGCAAACTCCCCCCGTTACGTCTTAGAGTGGCGCGCGTGGAACACTACGCGCCGCCATCTCGGGTCCTGTGTGATGGGGGGCGACGGATGTCCCCGAATCCGTCGCCCCTGGACCCATTTAGGGGGGCTGGAAGAGGGCGTTATCTGCCCTCCGCCGACGCCCGGTGCGCCTGCTGCGGGCCGGGTGAGTGGACGAGATCTCCCTCTCCCTTTCCGCAGCCTCCTTCTGCGAGATGACTGTCTCGCAGAAGGAAACCACCGCGTCCCACGACTCGGCACTCCCGACCATCGAACGAACGACGGCCGGCAGTGACAAGTCGGCTCCAACTTCTGGAACGAGGGCACGGCGCGGCTCCTCCCACGCGGCACACTCTGCCAATGTATGCCGCGCCGTGTCCTCCCGACAATGGACGCAGTGAACATAACCTAACCTAACCTAACAGTGATAAACTGATCTTGAATTTTGAAGGTCACATGGCACTCCTGAATAATGAACAGCATTTGTGTATTCTTGTGATTGGGTAATTGTACAAAAGATTAAAAGAAAAAAGTGAGTTAGGTTAGGCTAACCTAACCTAACCTAAGAATTGACGAGAATATCCGTCAGGCCATAGAGTGAAACAGCTCACAGACGATACTAGCCATTATTTAGCAGTAAAAATAGTGATTAAAAATCAAAGATATGGTTTACAACATGTTATTTTGTGCCAAAAATAATAACATTAAAACATGATTTTTCTGGGATATCCCATATTTTTGACAGATGTCGTCATAGTAAAAATTGATCACCTTACCAAGATGGTTGGACTGAGATACATTTTAAATCTGTTGGTCGGTGTAAGGTTTGGGGCGACGTTTTAACGCATCGTCCTTTATATGGATCCTTTTTGGTGCATTTCATAATTTGAATCAGGAACTGTGAATCAAATTCGAGTAAAAGATGAAAATCAGCTGTCAATATTTTCCCTATAAAAACATACAACGCATTGAAGACATTATTAGTGCTACTGTTTCCCTACTACTGATTAAAACCAACGTTATTATGGAGCAGCGACGTCATTTAAGCAGGGAAGAAATGCTCAGAGCCGTGGGAATGATAGAAGCTGGTTCCCGGCAACGTACTGTGGCTTTAGCTCTGAATACAAGTCAGAGTGTTATCAGTCGACTTTGGACACGTTACCGAAGCACTGGTACCGTGGCTGAGCGCCATGGAGGACGGTATCGCTGCACCACACGGAGACAAGACCGATACATTCAAATCTTAGCTCGAAGAGCTCCAACAATAACCGCCATGATGTTAGCCGTGAGGCTTCATCACTCTTCAGGGAACTTAATTAGCGACCAAACAGTCAGAAACCGCTTGCATGAAGTGAACCTTCATTCCCGAAGACCGCTACGGGTACCACCTATAGCAATGCACAATCGTAGGATTCGATATCAATGGGCTCTTGAACACAGAAATTGGGCAGAAGAACAATGGCGTTTCGTGTGCTTTTCTGATGAGTCTCGTTTTGGTATGAGACCGGATACAAGACGTATACGACACTGGAGAACCCCTGGACGCCAACAGCGATTAAAATCCTGCCAGGAAGTCCATCCTTATAGTGGTGGAACCATCATGGTATGGGCGGGTATTTGGATCGGCGGAAGAACTGAGTTGATTTGGATTAGAGGCAACCTCAACGCTCAAATTTATGCTGAGACGATTGTATCAGACGTCATCGTTCCTCTACAAGTGCAAATCGGTCCCTTATTTCAGTTAATGCATGATAATGCACGACCGCACACCGCAAGAGTTGTAAGACAGACTCTCGCCGCAGCTAACATCAATGTCCTGCCCTGGCCTGCTCAGTCGCCAGACTTGAACCCGATTGAGCATGCATGGGATATGCTACAGAGAAGAGCTCTGCCGAATATGGAGGGTATCCAGTCGCAAGAAGACCTTTTTTTGTTGTTGCAACGAACATGGGCGGCCATTCCACAGCGTGATTTGGATGAACTCATTTTGAGTATGCCAAACCGATGTTCTTGTGTTGTTAGTGTTCGCGGTAGAAACACGGATTATTAATTGTTTAAGTTACCCAATAAAATTTTAAAGAAAACTGTTATTTCAGTCTTTTTTTCGAACTTTAATGTTAGTGGTTCAAATGTCAAAAATCCCTTTATTAGGAAAATGGCAAATTTCTTTATTAATGCAAAGGTGACTTGGTTTATCGTTACTGTGACAAACGAAAACACTTTATTTGATGAATCCTTAAAGAAAATTTTAATTAATATCAATCAGGAGAAAAGTTATTGCAAAAATATATGTTGATCCCTAGACACTTTTGATGTGTGTATTTGTAAAAAATATGTTAACATAAAAAGCACTGCTCTATGTTCAGTATGCAAAAAAAGATATGAATTTGATTGTGTGGGTTATCCAGAATCAACATATCGCTTAAAGGACATCGAAGCAAAAAAGAAATGGAGATGCAAAATGTGCATTCAAAACAAAACAGGGTCAAATAATGATCTACCTATTTCTAATATCACACTTAGGAAAAATCAAATCTCTAAACCCTCTTCGTCCTCGCAAATACTGGACACTCCAGTACATGCAGAGCGTACAAAAAAACATGAAGAATTCGAGGCAAATATATCTACCGAAAACTCTTTCGAATCTTTGCCACTGGATGAAGATATGGAAGTGTTATCCCATACTTTGAATAAAGATCCGCAACTATATAGAAGCTGCCCAAATATAAGATCCGACAATTTTGATTTAATAGAAGAATTGGAAAAGAAAGTTTCTGCACTAGCAGAGAAATTAGAAATTGCTGAAAACGAAATAACTAATTTATTATCGGAGAATTGTTCTCTTAAAAAACAATTATCGGTATATGGCACTCAAATTAATCAGCTGAAAGATATCTGTAAATCGACGCCTCAAAGAACATCTCAGAAGGATAGGAAATCCATTGAAACCAAATTGGATTTCTCAGAGCAACTAATCAGTGCAAACGTTCAATGCTCACAAACGCAAAACGACGCGCAGAGTCTACAACAGCTAGGAAAAACACAGGAAATTAATGATGACAAGACCGTAAAATCGATGGACTCACCGATTAAACAACGACATGGACACTTAGAATATTTAAACCAAATAAAACTCAAAAGAGAAAGAAATATTTACATAATCGGAGACGAAAAAGTTAGGGGATTAGCCGCACGCTTAATAGACGCTAAGGCTGGTAAATGGAATGACAACTACGACATTGAGGGAAGAGTTCAACCATATGCTTCATCGTGCGAGATCCTTCGTAATCCTGATAATCTATTACGTACCCTATCTAACAACGACGTCGTTATACTCTCAGTTGGAAAATATGATAAAAATCCCTACACGTTGTTAACCAATTTGTGTAGCACACTGTGTAGTCTGAGCTATTGTACATTTTTGATACTGAATGTTTCAGAAAGTAGGTACCTAAATGTTAGCAAACTGAACCATGAACTTAAAATGTTTACAAAAAACTTTAAAAATTGTAAGTTTGTCGAAGTTAGTAAATTAGATGTTAATTATACTAAGAAACTCTCAGACTTAGACTTAATTACCTACAAACTTAACATAGAAATTGACTTCATGGAATATGACAATTGTTTTATAAATCCAATACTAAGACAACGCAACTCACGTCATGAGACTAGTAATAATAAGAATAACAATGCATTTTTTCGTTCCTAACTCCCCCACTAATAAAACTACAATAAATATTGATAAATCAAAACAGGATTGCCGACATAGTAAACTGAGAATCTTGCATCAAAATATAGCCGGCATTTGTAACAAACTAGATGAATTAGAACTAACCTTATCAGAATTCGTGGAAAAAAACAAGGAGGTTGATGTACTATGTTTTAGTGAAACTTTTGTCAAACAGGGTACGGAAGTTAACATCAAACTTAACAATTTTAATTTGGCTGCAGTATTTAGTCGCGATAAATGTAGAGGAGGTACGTGTATATTAACCAATAAAGTGTTAAACACCAAAACATTAAATATTCCGTCTAATCTGGCAACTAAATTTTATTTTGAGTGCTGTGGCGTGGAGATTATTGGTCTGAGCGTAATAGTTGTAAACATTTATAGAATACCCGATCAGAGAAAGGCGCAATTAGGTATCTTTCTACATAAGCTTGACAATCTTTTAAATTACTTGACGGACCAATTCAAGAGAAAGAAAATTGTAATATGTGGTGACTGGAATATTGATATATTTAAACAAAACTCAGCAACAAAAGAGCTCTTAAGTATACTTCATAATTATAATTTTGAAGCACACATAACATCACCGACTCGGGCAAACTCTTGCATTGACCAAATCGCCAGTAACATAAAAAACGTTCAGTCAGAAATTTATCACCTCGGCCTGTCAGATCATGAAACAGCACAAACGATAATTATAAAGGCTAGCAAACAAAAAACAATATCTTGTTGGACAGAACTGAAACGCGACTACTGTTCAGAAAACCTCGAGAAATTTTGCGAATGTATGTCTTCTCTTTCATTTTCAGAAACATTTGATTCAGATTCTCTAATACAGGCCTTCAATAATTTTTATGAGACATTTAAACTATACTACTATCTTTGTTTTCCGATAATAAAGGTTAAAGTAAATAATAAACCAGCGATGCAAAACTGGATAACAAAAGGTATCAAGAAGTCTAGCAAAACTAAACGTCATTTATATCTAAAATTAAAAAATAATAACAAAAATAAAAAACAAAATGAAAAAAGCTACAGACTCTATAACCGTATATTTAAGCGATGTGCACAGAAAGCACATAAACTTATTAATACAAGGCGTATACAAAAGGATAAGAACAAATGTAAAGCTACTTGGAATGCAATCTCCTCAACTATATCTAATAATAGTCTCTATAAAAATGACATTGACGAAATAAGTTTTAATAATGTGACATATAATGATCCCTTAGACATTTGTAATATATTTAATGACTTCTTTATTAATTTGACATCTAATCAGCCTATAAATTCCAATAATATTAAACTTAATCAAAAAAACAAAAATCTAAATACAATTTTCCTAAATCCTGTAGATGCATTTGAAGTGTATAAAATCATAATGTCTCTAAATAATAGTAAAACTACTGGTCAAGATGAAATAACCACACAAACTTTGAAAGCTTGTGCTTTTTGGATATGTCATCCACTAGCGCATGTCATAAGTTTATCATTCCTAGAAGGCGTATTCCCTGAACAGCTTAAAATGTCTACTGTGAAACCACTTTTTAAAAAGGGAAATAAATCAGACCCTAACAACTATCGGCCCATCACTATTGTTCCTATTTTATCGAAAGTTTTTGAAAAGGCAATTCTTATTAGGATAAGCAACTTTCTTTCTACACATGAAATATTATGCAAGGAGCAGTTTGGTTTCCGCAAAGGAAGTTCAACTGCTCTTGCAATATTTAATTTGATAAAAATTGTAACGGAAAGTATAAATAATGGCAATCCAGTGGTGTCCCTATTTCTAGATATGAGTAAGGCTTTTGACTTTGTAAATCACTCTAAACTCTTACACAAGTTAGACTTTTATGGCATTAGGGGAAAAGCATATGAATGGATATCTAGCTATCTACACAACAGGAGACAGTGTACAGAGATATCCAAAGTTACAAAAAAAGGCAGCACAATATATTTCAAAGAAAACTTTAAATCAATGGCATTAATAAATAAAAATGGTGTGCCTCAGGGTACAATTGTCGGCCCTTTACTATTCTTGCTATATATTAACGATCTTCCGGAAGCCACTTTGCAGAATTGTATTCTTTTTGCAGATGACACTACAATTATTGTAAAATGTCAAGATAAAAACGCTTATAAATCAGTTACCGAAAAGGCCCTATCAGATATAGTCACGTGGATGGAAAATAATAATTTGAACATAAACATTAGCAAAACAAAATTAATTGAATTTAACTCCTACAATACTAAACAATTAACATTAGACATTATTTTTAAAGGTAAAAAAGTAGAACAAGTAGACGACCTAAAATTTCTAGGAATTAATGTAGATAAACATCTAAATTGGAAAAGCCATATCGAGTCAATTTGTCAGAGACTTGATAGGTTTGTGTTTGCGTTAAAAAAATTAAGACAAAATGTTTCTGTAGAAGCTGCCTTATCGGCTTACCATGGTTATGTGTCATCCGTACTGAGCTATGGGTTAATAATGTGGGGCAACTCGACCGATACCGACAGAGTTTTTAAAATTCAAAAACGATGCATCCGGGTTATAAACAAGGCTTGGTTCCTAGATAGTTGCAAACCATTATTTAAAAAATGTAAAATTCTTCCACTACCTTGCATGTATATAAAAGATATCTGCATCTTCACAAAAAAAAACATGCACTACTTTAAACAACGTAGTGAGGTCCTAACTAGACAAAAAAGGGCTAAGTTTCACAACCTACTGTATCAGCCACCCTGTCATAAGGATATCTATAAGAAAAATGTATTTAATATGTGTGTTTTAATTTACAATAACTTGCCAAACGATTTAAAATTGTTACAGGATAATGTGTTCAAGACAAAATTGACAGAATGGCTTCTAAAGTGTTGTTTTTATAGCTTTAAGGAATTTATGGAATATAAAATTGAAAGTTAGTGGTACTTACCTTTAATTATAAGATTATTAACAATTTAAATAAAATAGTATATAAATGCATGGTAATAGTATATGATAATAATAGTAATAAAACCAGAATGTATTGAAGTGTAATAATATAATATGTATGGTCCTTTACTTTATTAAGTAAGTACACTCCTTTATAACTGAGCATGTATGCTGAGTTTGCACTATACCTCTTATGCGTTTATTCTATTAATTATGGATTCATTCAATAAATAGTACTTAACAGATATGGTTGTTTCCTTTGAAACCACCTCTTAGGAACCCCAACATTACATGGCGACCCTGCCTCGGGACTCTGCCAAGGGGATTGTTAGTAGTTTGATTAGAGTTTCAGTTTTTCAGCATTAAATATCAGCAACTACCTATAGTATATAGTAATGTGTCGGTCAAATGTAGAGAAGGAAGAGGTTTTCCTCATCCAAAACGCGGCTGGAGGCAACAATGACGCCACGTTGAAAGAAATCGGACACCACGTGGAACGGCTTAGCATTCTGACCTACATTGTTGTGGCCATCATTGGAATCATAGCAGTTTATGTTGGCCTGCGGATGTACAGGAGCTGCCACCGCACATGGATTCAGCAGGAAATTGGGATGAGTACCATGCAGAGAATTAGATCATCCATCAGAGGGCGCACAGAAGGTACCGAGAATCAGTAATAATTCTGTGAATAATGAAAGTGTTGTGTATTTTTCATCTTTTCGTAAAAATATCAGTGAGTGAAGTAGCTACGCGGTATCATATTTCATAACGCAAAAACTTAAAAATCATGCGGGACATTCAGCCATAAGACACCAAACGGAAACAAAGTGCAACGTCGGACTTTTTTTTTTGCAACGTCGCATTTACGTAGAATGCGTTACATTTATGCAATTTTATAATTACTTTATTAGATTAAGAATATGATAGATATTTTAGAACAAAATTATGTCTTTTTAGTAGAAATACGTAATTATTTAGTAAAAAAGGGACAATCTAGATATAAAGGTAATGTTATTTCAACAAAGTTAGGACAAGCAAAAAGCACTTACGAAAAATGTGGTGAAATAATTTTACTATTAGGAAAAAGTAAGGATATTAATTTGGCATCGGCTATAGATCTTTATGAGAAAATAAAACAAAAATACGAGGAAATAGATCAATTGTGTATTTTTCCCGTTACAGTAGATTTAGGAAAAATGGATTTTGACCTTAAGGTGGCGTGTAGTTTGATTCCAGTAATGGACGGTGTTGAGGCCACCACCAAGCGCCTAATAGACTCCGTGGACATGTATGCTGGCATGCTGGATAGCCCAGGTAAAGCATTATTAATTACTTTCGTTCTAAAATGTAGGCTGAATGAGAATGCAAAGTTGAGAATTCCAGGCTCATACCAAAGTATTCAACAATTAATTGATGATTTGAGGAAATATCTTTTACCCAAAAAATCATTTATTGCCATACAGACGCAGCTTCAAAATATTCAACAGGGTTCCAGGTCCATTGAGGATTATGGTTCTGAGGTAGAAAAGTTATTTACAGAGCTGACAATTACCCAGGCAGATGGAAAATCGGAAACATTTTCAATTTTAAAACCGATCAATGAAAGCATGGCTATAAAACGATTTTCAGATGGCCTGCGCAGCTCGAAGCTGGGCACCATCATCTCGGCGCGCGGCTTCAGCAGCTTGAAAGATGCCATACAAGCAGCGAAAGACGAAGAGTGCACGTCTTTCCAACCAGCAGGTAATATTTTACATCTATCTAAAAATGGACGACTTTCACAAAATATTGGGCGCTCGCAAAGTTATCTAAGAGGTACTTTTAGGAGTCAATATGGTAACAATTACCCATGGGGACACCAATCTAACGAAAGTTACAACCGAGGACTACAAGGTTATCGTGGTAAATTTAGAGAAAACCATCGCTCGTCATTTAATAATCAGCGAGGTAATAGAGGTTCGAGATATATTAGGAACCGTGGACGAGGCCAAAATACGTTTCCAGTAGAGCAAGTAGATGACACGCATCAAGGCAATAACGATGATAATGCGGGTACGTCAAACCAGTTTTTTCGATCTTAAGCATTTTATATTATCATTCCAAGGAAATGCAAAGTATGTGACTTTTTATATTAATAACATTAAATACTATTGGCTTATTGATACGGGTGCAACATTATCAATTATTAAAAATGAAATTCTACCAAAAGATATCGTTGTTCATAGAGATAATACTTTAATAACTGGAATAGGTGGTCAGCGACGTTCACAAGGTTTTGTAGATATATTATTAAAGCATGACAACGTCACGTTTCAGCATAACTTTCTTGTTTTTAATTCGCTACCACTAAGAGCTGACGGAATCGTAGGCTTAGACTTTTTAGAAAAATATCGAGCAAACATTGATATACATTCAAATAATTTAACACTGTATAACAATAATAAACCACATTATCTACATTTTGTTGATGAACATGATAGGATGAAAAATGCTATAATTATTCCGGCACGTTCGGAATCAATACATTTTATTTTTGTGAATGAAAATATAAATGGAGAAGTTGTAGTGTGCAGTAGAGAGTTAGCGAAGGACGTGTTTATAGCAAACGCAATTGTAAAGGTTAATAATAATAGAATTCCGGTCAAGATACTTAATGTTAGTGACAAGGAAGTAAGTTTGCCATCTTTTACACCAGAATTGAAAAATTTGGGAGACTATAATATTTGTCAATTTAATAAGACTAATATCGACGTAACTAGGGTTAAAACTTTGTTGTCTGAATTAAATCTAAATTATTTAGACGGAGAAGAGAAACAATCAATTGAAGCAATATGTGCAAAGTATTCTGACGTTTTTCAATTAGCGGGAGATAAGTTAACAACAACGAATATTTATGAGCAGTCTATAGTTGTAAAACAAAACTCTACTCCAGTCTACGTCAAGCCATATAGGTTACCTCAGGCACTAAAACCAGAAATAGCTAAGCAAGTTAATAATATGTTAGAAAATGATATTATAGAAGAGTCAAATAGTGAATGGTCCAGTCCGATTTTATTAGTACCCAAGAAAAGTAGCAAAAGTAATGAGAAAAAATGGCGTTTAGTTGTAGATTATAGAAAATTGAACGAAGTTATTTGTGACGATAAATTTCCTTTACCAAACATTAATGAAATTTTAGATACGCTTACTGGAGCCATTTATTTTACTCACCTTGACCTTCACCAAGGCTATTATCAAGTAAGTTTAGAGCCAAGTAGTCGTAAATTAACAGCTTTCACTACAAATACTGGCCAATATTGCATGAAACGTTTACCAATGGGTTTAAAGATCAGTCCTAATGCTTTTAGTCGTATGATGTCTGTAGCAATGTCTGGTTTAACTTCCGATAAATGTTTAGTGTATCAAGATGATCTAATTGTTTTCGGAAGAAATCTATCTAGCCATAATCGAAATTTAATAAGTGTAATGGAAAGATTGAGAAAAGTAAATTTAAAACTAAATCCACAAAAATGTGAATTTTTAAAGAAAGAAATTCTGTACTTGGGGCATTTGGTATCAGAAAAAGGCATTTTACCTGATCCAGGCAAAACAAAAGTATTACAAAATTATCCTACTCCCAAAAATGCAGACGAAGTAAAACGTTTCGTAGCTTTCTGTAACTATTACCGTAAATTTATAAGAAATTTTTCGGAAATAGCGATGCCTTTGAATAAGTTAAGTAGGAAAAATGAACCATTTATTTGGTCTAATGAATGTGAACAAGCTTTCGAATTTTAAAAAAATGCATTAATTACGTCACCTATTCTACAGTATCCCGATTTTTCCAAGAATCATGAATTTATTTTACAGACAGATGCCTCGGGTACTGCTATTGGTTCTGTATTATGTAATAAAGATCATAGACCAGTTGCATATGCGAGTAGACCCCTGAATAAAGCAGAAAAAAACTATCCCACCATTCAAAAAGAACTATTGGCAATAGTATGGTCTGTTAAGTATTTCAGACCATATTTGTATGGAAACAAATTTACCATAATGACGGATCACAAACCTTTGATATATCTTTTTGGTATGAAAGATCCATCAAGTAGATTACTTAAATTTCGGTTGATTTTAGAAGAATATAACTTTAAAATAGTATATGTGAAAGGGAGAGACAATGTTGTGGCAGATGCTTTATCTAGAGTTTGTATAACGTCTGATGAACTTAAGAGTATGAATGAGCAAGTAATGGCTGTAACGACCAGGGCGCAAAAGAAAAAGATGAATGAGATATGTAAGAGTAAGAATGAAGATGAAAAGAAGGCTCTTAATAAATCCATTAACAACAGGACTGATCAACCAAGAGTTGTGGATATATTAAGAAAACCGTGTGATTCAGTAGAAATGAGTTTGATTAAAGGCAATAAATTAAAAAGATTAAGAGATAAATACATGATAACTGAAGAATTTGAATGCTTAGCATTTGTAGAGAATAAAAAGATATTATACATTAATCTTGACTTCAAGGCGCATTTCTCGCGAGCCGAATTTGTGCAGAAATTAAGCTATTTTTGTGAAAAGATACGTATCAATGAAGTTTGTATAATTAAAAGTAATGATAACATAGAATTTATTAAAAGTGTTTGTGATGAGATAACAACACTTACTAGTTGGTCCGGACCACGAATATGTATATTACGAGGCGTAAAAAGAATAATTGATGACAATGAAAAGACTATAATTATAAATGACTTTCATTTACTGCCATCCAGTGGTCATGCTGGAGTGCGCAGAATGATAAATACTATCAAAAGACGATACTATTGGCCAAGTATCGACAAAGATGTACAAGAATATGTCAAAAAATGTACAAAATGTCAAAAATCAAAACATTTTCGTTACATTAAAGAACCAATGGAAATTACCACAACGGCTTCCTCGGCATTTGAAAAGATTTATTTAGATGTTGTGGGTCCTTTAGATAGAGATGAAAATGGTAATTGTTATATATTGACTATGCAGTGCGAGTTAACAAAATTTGTCCAAGCTATTCCTTTGCAAAACAAAGAAACGATGTCCATTGCAGATGCATTTGTTAGACAGTTCATATTAAGATTTGGTATTCCGGAAACAATAGCTACAGATCGAGGAACAGAATTTATTTCTGCAACTATGGAACAGGTTTGTAAAATTCTTAATATTGAAAAATTATCTTCTACAGCCTATCACCATCAGTCCATTGGAGCTCTTGAAAATGCTCACAAAACTTTGGGTTCATTTTTAAGGATCCAGTGTGGCAATCATACGGATACATGGAGCTATTGGTTACCATTTTGGTGTTTCAGTTTTAACAACACAGTCCATTCAGAAACAAAATATACGCCATATGAACTTGTTTTTGGTAAACTTTGTCGAATACCTGATAGCATTTGCGATACCGTAGATCCATTGTACAATATAGATAATTATCCATTACAATTAAAATACAGGTTACAGTTAGCTAATGCCGATGCAAAGAATAATTTGTTGTTAAATAAACATAAACGTAAGGAAATACATGACAGATCTGTCAATTCTACAACATATGAGAAAGATGATTTGGTTTTAGTAAAAAATGAAGCACGTAGTAAATTAGATGTGCTATTTGAAGGTCCCTATACAGTTGTGGAAGATTTAGGTTGTAATGTAAAAATAATTAAAAAGAATAAAATAGAATTAGTACATAAAAATAGGACTAGGCCATTTTGTCAATAGACTTGATGTAATGTAAGATTTAATTTTAGATAACATTGCAATGTATAATGATAAGGATAAATAGGTACCCATATTCGTAATAAGCAACTATATATATAAGTAAAACACTAATAATTTGAAAGATAATATTTTAAAATAGGTAACTATTAATAATTTAGAAAGATGAAAAAAAAAAAAAAAAAAAGTTACCATTTTTTTTTTTTCGCTGTCCGCGGGAGGTGAAGTGTAATAATATAATATGTATGGTCCTTTACTTTATTAAGTAAGTACACTCCTTTATAACTGAGCATGTATGCTGAGTTTGCACTATACCTCTTATGCGTTTATTCTATTAATTATGGATTCATTCAATAAATAGTACTTAACAGATATGGTTGTTTCCTTTGAAACCACCTCTTAGGAACCCCAACATTACAGTATGTAAACTTAATAAAAAATTTGCACGCTTGCTTGCAGGCAGAATACAATGACATTTAGGTTATAAGATCTCACCTGTACCAAAACAATGTATTTCTGGCAAATAAACATTTGATTTGATTTGATTTGATTTGATGCACCAACTCTGTTGATCCCGTGGGCGACGCGGGCTCCACCGCCGTCACAGCGGGAGGTGTTGGCATTGGCATGGACGCCGGCTCTTCAACCTCCGCCGCACAACCTCGTACCGGCGTTTCGGCCTTGTTATCCCTGCGGACATTCTTCTTGCACTCAGGGCAGTGCCAGTTGGAGACAAAGGGGCCTTTCGAAGGGAGGCTGACGCACACTCGGTGATAAGTGCCACTACATTTTGTGCACCTCGCTGTGTCAGTTGCTGACAAAAATTTGCCGCATCCACCGCACTTTACCACCATACTTGCAATATAGGTCAATGAACTTTCTTACTTTAGTACACAAGAGTATGTTTACGTTTGTGATTTGACGTTGTCAATATAGACGCAGACACTATTGACAGTTACACCACATCAACCATTGACAGTTTGACGTCTCAAACTTTTTTAGAATAATGTGGGTATATAAATATGGCTTGGAGATTTGGTATATGTTTACAGCAAGAATTGAGCACTATAGGAGATCTCACGAGATCTCACTACACTGTGTAATCTGTATTATACTTCTATACACTTTATTAAATACTTTTTGGCACTAAATCGACGTTATTTTATTTTATTTCCGCGAAAAATCAAGGCAACGATCACACCAGTATAAACGTCAAAACGTCACTCTCTCTCTAATACACTGAATATGATTAAATTGCAAGGCAGGAAGATATTGTTATCAATGCTTATATACTTACTACCATCTTGAAAACTAGGTTAGAGTCTCATTTCCTACGAAATGTATGGGAAAATTTTATTGCGATTTATGATTTTTCTAGTACTCAAACCTCAGTTGGTCTACAATAGACTTTTTTGATCCTTATAAGGAACAGGATCTATTGGCATCAAAACATTTTTTTGTGAAAATAACCTATTTTCCTGCTAAATGTACTTACCTACATCGTTATCAAAATTTGTGAATGCTGATCAAAATGTTTCAAAAAGTTAAGTACCTACCTAATTGTTTTCCGATATGCACGCGAACGAAGTCGCGGGCACAGCAAGTACCTAATAAATAAACAGTAAGAGTTTCATTTCTGAAGTTTGCTGTTATTTTTATTTCATGCTTTACTTAGTAGTAATTTATAAAGAATTATATTTCTGAACTTTGCTGTGTTGACTGTACAATTTAATTCAAAATAGGCTTGGTAGTGTCGTTGATTGGAAACGACACTACTGGTAGTGCGGCTGGTAGTGTCATTGCCAACAAATGGTTAAATACCTGAATCTAATTAATAATCACAAACAATGTCTTGTTGTCTAGTTTAAAGGTCCAATTTCAGAACAAAAGGCCAAGTCACGTTAGACAAGATAATACCTAGTATTCAGTCTAACTTTTGTATCAATGACTATCATCTATACGTTCAATAACAAAGGATTCTGTATCAAAGCCCGTAGGCCAATACCCAAGCATTATTTGGATAATATAATAGATGTAAATTGGAAACTGGAAATGCCAAACAGGAGTAGGTAATTAACGTTTTTTCTTGAATACTACTTTTTTAATGTCAGGGAAATTAAAATCAAAAGTTATTTATTCAAATTATGCTGAATCAGCACTTTTTGAACGTTAAAAAATCAAAGACACCCGAAACGGCAGCCCTTCACCACTTCCTAGTGCTGTAGCTGGGAAGAAGAGGAGGCACAAAAAACTTCCCAGCAGCACAGCTGTCTGTTATATGAGAACTTGAAGGGTACCTTCCGAAAGCGTGTTTAGAGTTCATATTAAATTGTTAGTAGGTATAACTATCACCGTAGGCGCGGGCCTGCGGACGGAGAGCAGAAGGCAGCTCGCCGTCCGATAAGGACCAGGCCCGGGTCGACGGCGCGTCGTGTTCCACGCGCGCCTCAAAGAGATGTCAGCAAAACTGACGGGGTCAGCTAGGGCCGATGCCTGCCGGGGTTGCGGGTAGTCCCAAGGGGAAACCGTGGCATGTCAAGGGAAAGAACACGGGTGGGTTTTAGTCAGTAAAAGTCTGACACGCCCTTCCGCTCCGCCCAGAGCGGGAGAAGTCATAGGATGATTTCCCACCCAGAACTAAAAAAAAAAAATGTAGGTTTATCTATTTATACTATCATCGTGTTAGGGACAACTTTTCACTGGGTTTTAATTAACTCGGGTTTGTTTTATTTCTTTTGGAGTCATTAGAAAACGATTGCTAACGGTAGGTTTAAAAAACCTTTCAAGAGAAACAAAAAGCTCCTTACTAAAGTGTGTTCGGCTTCTACCTTTTTATTTGGTTTCAAAACACAACCTTCAAAATTCTGGTCTTGTAGTCTCTCTGACTTCATGACCCAAATTACCAACCAATTTAAGTGCAAAACTAGTATCAACATTGGTCAATCCCTACATTTCCATACGATTTGCATCTAGTTGCCCCTTGAGGTGTTTCGATTGGCTGTACTGTCTGAAACAAGACAATAATACTTAATGACACTAAAGACATCGCCATGTTGGTTTCGAACTAAGCTGGGCTAGGGCACGTGGCTAAATGATAACACCCGCATGGATTGTTTAAGTTTAAGTTACATTTACCGGGGTCGCTTCTTGGATGGGCCTATTAGTACACACGGCTACACATCAACCTATACATTTCCAGTTTAAGCTGACCTCGCATTGTACGTAAATCGTTTATAATGCGAGGTCACCATCCACTGGATGTGTATAGCTTGATGTGTAGCCGTGCGTACAATATATATAGAACGTCAGCATGATGATATTGTAATTCCCTCTATTAGCTCAAATTATTCTATTGATAAGGTTATGAACTTTGAAATAAGAAACTTAATTATAGTTTCCTAATTATCAATCATCAGGAGGGGCTTGTGGCTAAGTAATAACAGCCGCACGGGTCGATCGATTAGGTTAAGCTACGCTTGCCGCGCTTGGTCCGTGGATGGGTGACCATCTTTACATACCAAGACCCCTCCGTGTCCCGGAAAGCACGTTTACCCTTGGTCCCGGCTGTCGTTCGTAGATCTTCGACAGTCGTAACGGGTCGTCAGAAGCCCGAAAGTCTGACAGCCAATCTTGCCAAGGGATATCGTTTTACCCAGTAACTGGAATGTGGAGGTCAGATAGGCAGTCGCTCCATGTAAAAAACTTGAATTTAGCTGCATCCGGTTAGACTATACGGAAAACATGATCAGTAATCTAACTTAGTAGACAGACTCAGACAACACACACATTCTCACACCTACACACACACGACACATCCATCCAACATCTCACCACACACATACTACCCGAGAATACCTAAGTTTTGCCTTATTTAATTATTATTTTTTTTATATTTTTATTCTTTTTTCAATTTTCCTTTAATTATTATAAAAATAAGTATAAATTGATTGTATTTAGTCTAAGCCTTCTTATGTTGATCCATGTAACTGGAGAAACCTCGACCCCTGTCATACAGGATGTCCTAGTTCAGGGGTCGAGACCTCATTGATGTAACGTGTACTGAAGTTCGGAAATAAATTACTATTACTATTACTATTACTATAGACTGGAAGCCGTCTCCAACATAGTTGGAAAAAGGCTAGACACTAAAGATACCGCCATATTGGCTTCTAACTAGTAGGTACGACTACGTAGTTCCTAGGAATCACTGGATTACATAATCAGTCTATAATTTTCTCACTACTGGGACACAAGCCTCCTCTCTGTGAGAGGGAGTGGCCCGTAATCTATAACGCAGGCCCAGTGCGGGTTGATAGATGTCACATGTCTTCGAATTTTTGGTTCTGGGATATGCCGATTTCCTCACATTATTTTCCTTCACCGTTTTGAGAGTAGAGGCCTATTTCACGATGTCCGAATGGTCACTACTTACCGAATAAATTAAAAAATGGAACAGAACTTGTATGAAATTAACTGCCAAGTAAGTTAATAGGAACTTAATCGTAGGTGGTGAAACAGGCCTTAAGTGATTAAATACATTACGAAAAGTAACCCGCCTGACTGGGTTTGAACCCACGACGTACAACTCGTAAGTAAGGGCCGTTTCTACTGGGCCACCACTGCTATCCACTAATCACTGGATTCATTAGGGGTTATTGTAAGATCGTGTTACTAAATGGTCAGTAAATGTCAGGGTAGCTGTTGATAACAGTTTTGCTAGTATTCTGCGACTAGTTAGGATTGCCTTCTAGTTGAGTCATAACGACATTTTTATAAATAACTTTTTCGAAATTGGGCGCGGAAATAAAAAGTAAACTATCTTATTTTATGCTTGCTTTATTTTACCATAGCCATTCATTCAAACTGTCACTTGTGAGATATTTTTCATGAGTTTGAGTCCAAATGTTAGTACATAGGATACCTTTTATTTGGGTAGCACTACCCAGGGCGCACGCCCGTGCGATAATTTCCAACACCGCCGCGGATGATCCCGCAAGCTAATACTTAAGTAATAAATAAGTTGCAAATACTGACCTTAAAAGATTAAAACAATTTTCATAGTAAAAATTATTCAATGTCTTCTACCAAGTCACGATCAAAATTACAAAAATTCGCTTCTTATTTCTAGTTACAATAACTCAATGTTTTGATAGAAGAAACACACATCTCGCTAGGATATCGTTGTTTGTCCGCTCTACCCCATACATGGCATTAAGCAAGTCACTATGGCAACAGACATGGCCGAATAAAGCCTCTGACAAACATCATGATATTAGTTGCACAATAATGCACAATGCACATTATTGAGATTATTATTTTTATTATTTTTGACATTATTTTTAGTATGATAAAATATGACATTACTAGCCCTTTAATATAATTTACCATTGACATGCATGTAAAAAATAAATTATAATTGATTAATTATTTATTTATTAGTAATACATTTTATTAACACTATTTACTCGAACATGACTTTGTATTGTATAGATTCAGAATGATTACTAAAAAAACTAATATATTTGTACACCAATTTCATTGGTAGGACATAGAGATCGACGTAAATGTATACATAAGACCTGTATAATATTGTAATACCTTTGTTAACGAATAAAGATTGATTGATTGCAGAAGGACCGCTTTGTGATGACTTTCTTGACGATAGCAATCAGTCAAGAAACATTTTATACACTATTTCAACCACCTCTGTGGTCTAGTGGTATAAACCACCTGTCTCAGACCCACAGGTCCCGGGTTCGATTCCCAGTGGGAGCAATATTTTCTGCTCGGTTTGGTTTATGGTAGGGCTTGTTTAAGTCCGCCTGGCTATCTACCACCATCTGATCTAAATATGTCGCCATAACAACAATGTTAACTGCATTGTTGTGTTTCGGCAGTTAGAGATAAGATTAGCCAGTTCCTCTGTGGGTGAGGATTCCGGGTGAAGCTCGCTTCCACCTTCGGGTGGCATTACATCGACGCGGATACTGTCTCCATGAATTTAGCACATGATTCTAGAAAAATTATAAAAATAAATACATAGGTAGATATTATGTACTAAGAAAAGTTCATAAAATAGTCAGATCTTTTGTAAACAGCTTAGATACTTACTAATTATTTGGTAACATAAACCAAACCAATATAAGCTGTTAAATTAACATAAATTTTATTGTAAATTAAATATGAGTACCTACTTCACATAATACCATTCATAAAAAAAACAAAATCTACAAGATATACGTGTAATTCCGAATTTCGGGGTCTCCAAAAACTTACCCAGACACTGTTCCATTCTTCCCAGTTTCCCCATATTGTGTTTATACGAATAAATTGACATTCGAGGAACCGTGAAGATAATTATTTCTGAAGACGAACGTTCATTATAAAAGAGAAATTGCCAGGATAACGTTGTGATTGTTCGACAATTGTGCTGTTTTTCATTCATGTTGTATTTATATTTACGATAGGGTAGATTTTCTTTGTGTTTTCTTTAGAAACTCATGTATTGAATTGGTGGGAGTCGTTGTCTAAGATAGTAATAGATAAAGAACTAGGTACTGATGGTAGAATCAATTCTTATTATGGTATTTATTCGGCGCAAACTCTAATGAGTTTGCTCTCGAAATTGAACTCGAAGCTAATGTTACGTGTCCAATTATTTCTTGAGATAATTAGTTTTTCTAATATTATTCTGAAAGCTTATTAGCCGATAATATTTAGATAGCAGACTGTTATAAATTAATTAAAGAATTTTTTATTAGTTTGTTCTTCAGAAAGTTCAGGTGCATAGTACTCGCAACCGGCGTGCGTGTATGACCAGATGTATGAACGTAAACGAAGCAAAAGAAGTATGTAAGGATCGTAACAGGTGGCGTTCTGTAGTTTCTGCCTACCCCCATGGGAAGAGGTCGTGAGAATAATGTTTGTATTGTGTAATTATAAATTAAATAACTTTCAAAATCTTGCAAAAAAAAAATGTCCATTCTATACGCTTACCGCTGCATTTTTGTAGGTAATCAAAGAAAAGAAAAACATATCCGAAAACCCGATTTTCGAAAAATAGGGCCACATGTCCCCTAAAATGGCATCGCTTAACCGTGCGTCCCCAACATCAAAGCTCCAGCCACATAACCGTAGCGAAAAACTTCCACAAGGATTGCTGTTAACAATAAAAAACTTATAGGGTAACTTTAAGGGGTAACTTTCGGAAATCCCGTTCAGTTCACCCCCTTTTCACAAAGTTGCAAAGTTGCCTCAATTAAATAGATGACTTTCTAAAATAAATCGAGTTTTCTAAGCCCTCGCCCGGAGTGACGTCAAGTAGTAAATTTTATTAGCACGGGTGAAAATGATTAATTGATTTTCTGTGTCGAGGCGCACCGTGTCACGAGTGACAAACAGAATTTATACAGGGTGATGCGAAAGTGATGTAGTTAATGTTTGTTGTAGTTGTAGTGACTTGGTTGTTATCTTTTGATGTTGATAATAAAAGATGGCTATGTACGTCTTTTTTTTTTGTATTTTTTTATTGATTGCTTTTACCTTGGCTAGAGGCAAAGTATTGCCATACAACGTGGCAATGGCGCCAGCTTCTGGGATACATTATCAGTTCACAGCGATGCGGAGGAATTTTTCGACGCCATATTTTAGTTTTTTAATAGTTTTCATTATTATATTATATTTTACAAATTATTAGGTATAAGTTGTTACTAATGTACTTTTCTTTTAAAATCTGACATAATTATATTATGTTAAAGTAGAAGAAGACACCTACTCTGCATCCGAGGAGGAGTAATGAGGAGTAGATAAATCCTGTTTAGCTGTTTATATACTTGAACTTACTTTAATGCAATTTTGTATAAGCTAAAACAATATATTTTTCCCCAGATTTTCATAAAACAAGCAACTAACTTAAGGATTAAAAATAAACCCCAATACAATTAAAATTACCATACTTTTTAACAACTACCCCCAATTTGCTCATGCTTAAGTTCCTTGATATATAAATATCGTAATACAGCAAGCAAAGTAGCTTCCTGTATTAGTCTTAACTTTACTTTTACAAAATTAAGAACTATAAAGTTAGCAGCTAACATTTAAGTAAACAATAAAGATAAACTCTCAGTTAAGGAAAATAATTCTAGGTAGTAAAATCATAAAAAACTTTTCGTCTAAAATTCTCAGTATTGTTCATTTTCATAAAAATATTTTTGCTAAATAAAAATAAAACGTAGGTACTTATTCCAAACAAATATTATTAGGTATTTGATTTGACATTTTGTGCTGTTTTATTTTCCTAATGAAATCACCCTATATACAAAGGTAAACGAACAGTATTGAGTCATTCTTAATGAGAAGATTCAAATTAAACTGAGGCAGAAGTAGGTACCTACTCTGCATTCGAGGAGGAGTAACGAGGATTAGATAAATCCTGTTTATCTGTTTATATACTTGAACTTAGTTTAATGCAATTTTGTTTAAGCTAGAACAATATATATACCTATAATATGAGGCAGAAGTAGGCACCAACTCTGCATCTGAGAAGGAATAATGAGGAGTAGATAAATCCTGTTTAGCTGTTTATATACTTGAATTTACTTTAATGCAATTTCGTATAAGCTAGAACAATATATCTTTCCCCAGATTTTCATAAAACAAGCAACCAACTTAAGGATTAAAAATAAACCCCAATACAATTAAAATTACCATACTTTTTAACTACAACCCCCAATTTGTTCATTCTTAAGTTCCAGATAACTGTCAGATATTTCAATATATAATAATGAGAAGACAGCAGAGGGAAAGCATTCTCAAAGTATTCTTTGTGAAATCATTAGCAAAGTGTCCATCAATCAAAATATTGCTGACTGTGATAAGAAGATATTAGGGGAAAAAATTATAAATAATAGGAAGGAAGATTGGCATCGCTGTGCTGTTATGATATCATCATAGTAATTTTTTTGTAATGTACATTTAGTTTGTCAAATTAAACTATTTTTCTTTCTTTCTTATAAGATTCAAAAAATCAATCAATTCCATTGAATTGAGTGAAAATCTCACTCTCTCAAACTCTCTGCTTTGATATCATTTGGGCCTTGGTTTCTACCTTTTTTTTTTTTGGGTGGGAAATCATCTTATGACTTCTCCCGCTCTGGGCGGAGCGGAAGGGCGTGTCAGACTTTTACTGACTAAAACCCACCCGTGTTCCTTCCCTTACCTAGACCGGGGCCACGGTTTCCCCTTAGGACTTATCCGCAACCCCAGTGGTAGGCATCGGCCCTAACGGACCCCTTCAGCTTCGCTGACAACTCTTTGAGGCGCGCGTGGAACACTACGCGCCGTCGACCCGGGCTTGGTCCTGATCGGACGGAGAGCTACCCATCACTCTCCGTCCGCAAGGCCGGAAATCGGCTATCGATTCCCGACGCCCGGGGCGTCTACTACCGCGGCGGCTAGGGGCTCGAGGGAGCGACCTTAGTCTCTGCCTCACGCGCCCCGCTTCCTCCTTCACGAGCATTACTGCTTCGCAGAAGGAGGTGACAGCCTGCCATGCCTTCTCGCTCCGCACCATGGCATGAACCAGGGCCGGACGCGAGAGGTCATTGCCGCCGATCGCCTGCACGAGGACACGGCGGTGCTCCGCCCAAGCCGGGCAGACCTCCACCGTATGCTCCACCGCCACAGCCCACACACACATGCATGCATGCATGCATGCTTCACAGTCATGACGTGCACTATTTCTGTTTTCTATTTTTTTTTTTTTTACTCATGTCTTTTTGTATGCACGTGTTTCTGTGATGAATAAACCTATTTTTCTTTCTTTATTTCTTTTTTCACCGTGTCTGGTTTCTACCTTGGCTTGGCAA
Source organism: Conistra vaccinii (assembly GCA_948150665.1). Classification (NCBI taxonomy): domain Eukaryota; kingdom Metazoa; phylum Arthropoda; class Insecta; order Lepidoptera; family Noctuidae; genus Conistra; species Conistra vaccinii. The sequence continues at coordinate 5,661,371 of OX411328.1, forward strand.
CTAGCTTCAACTTTCTGACTAACTGACCGACTCTTTGACAATTCAAAACTGCCTCTAAATGGTTTATTGAAATAAATGTTTTGAGTTTGAGTTTTTTGTTTTTGTATTAATTTCTTTAGTTCTTAAGTTTACTAACACAATGAGTCTTTGTTACTTGAATAAAGAAATTTATATTATACAAATATTACAGAATTAGCCTGCTCTTGACCCCGATCTCGCCTGATAGAAAATGATGAATGAGGTCTATGATGGAACGAGCAAGCCAAGAAAATCACTCTTGTTTTTTTAGGCAGATGGGTTACATGTGGAAGGGAACACAGATGCTGGCAGGGAGTTCCACACTTTAGCTGTGCGCATAATAAATGTGGAGGAGAAGTGCTGAGAACGACTGGACGAGATATCAACCAAGTGCCGATGGTACACTGCAGTTCTTCTGGTAGTCTGGCAATAAAAGGGTGATGGTGGGTGGGTGATCGGGTCATGGAGCTCCTGCGCACACTCTTCAAAGTACAGTCTGTAGAAGACCGATAGGCAAGCAACATTATGCCAATGAGCCAGGCTGTGAAGCCTAGCCATCGACGTTTTGTCGCGTAGTATACAAAGTAAGTATTGCGTTTGGTGTCGTAAAATATGGAAAATATCGAATTATCTTTGAATAAAACACCGTATGCTTGAATAGCTTAAGGGGTTTCCCATTCATTCATATAATAATTATACAGGATGGCAGGGACATCGACGCGAAGCCGGTTACCATGGATTCAGTACATGATTCTGAACCCTCCTGCGTTGAAATTTTTCGTCGGTTATTTAAAAAAAAAACAGCTGTTTCATAGAAAAGTGCAATACCTACGCGGTCAAAATGTATGGAGCAGCTGTTTTTTTTTTAAATAACCGACGAAAAATTTTAACGCAGGGGGGTTCAGAATCATGTACTGAATCCATGATAACCGGCTTCGCGTCGATGTCCCTGCCACCCCGTATTATATTCAGCTGTGTTTTACCTGCTTTTCAACTATAATATATAAACTATTCCCTTGTTTTTTTTTTTGTTTAGTGAAAAACATAAGAGCGTTTATTCTAAAACTTGGCAACGTCGCAAATAGCTTTCAAAAACCTATTTACCAGTTTTGATTAATTTGACAATAGTACTTTATGGGAATATGAAATGTGGCTAACGAACTAAAATATAGTTTATGAAATGTGATAAATAATATGGTAACACCGAATATTAAATAGCTTTAGATTAAAAAAAAGGCCAAATGGCTTTTTTACACCTAAAACGGTTACAACATCAAATTCAGTGTTACAATTGCAATTCATTAATAATATTCTAGTTTCGCTAGTAGCCACATTTCATATTTCCATACAGTAATCAATATTACTGTAAACAAATATTTTCGACGTTGCCAACTTTTACAATAAACACTCATAAAGGGCGGACGTTTTAAAGAGCGTGTACCTACACCAAAAAGTATGAATAAATCATGTTTCACAAACGATACATTTCCGAAAATAGATTTAAAGCCATTAACACCTTCACAGTAATCCACTCCCCTAAGCCAATCTTAAGATTTGGGGGAGAATAACCAAATCTCAAGCGTCATGATTTTCCATTCATTTTCCAGTTCGTCACGGAACACAATTAATGTTAATTTCTTAATAAAGCTTAGTACCTGACACCTAGTCTTACCAAGGGATATTATAGTATGACCCAGTACCTAACTGGGTTTTGAAGGTCAGGCAAGCACCTAAAAAAAATACCGCTATTCAGCTGCATCCGGTTGGACTGGAAGCCGACTCCAACTAGTTGGGATAAAGCTTGGCAAATGATGAATTAGACTTAGAACCTTCATATTTTTGCTGTGTGTAGTTTACCAAAAATTATAAACTTGATGTTTGAAAGGGACTAACTGCCAAAGCCCACTAGCTATCAATTATTCTGGCTCAACTAATATAGTTCATACTAAGGTTTTCTAGAGCAGTGGTGGCCCAGTGGTACCGGCCCCGACTTAGGTACGAGTTGTAGGTCGTGGGTTCGAACCCAAGCAGGCGCTTTACTTTGTGTAAATAATTTCATCACCACTGCTCTCAAAACGGTTAAGGAAAACATCGTGAAACCGGCATGTCTTAGAACCAAAAAATTCGAAGACATGTGAGATCTACCAACCTGAACTGGGCCCGCGCGGTAGATTACAGTCCACTCCCTCTCACAGAGAGGAGGTCTGTGTCCCAGCAGTGGGAACATTAATAGGCTGATGATGATGATAAGGTTTTCTAGTAAGGATCCTTAAATGGAATAAACGACCCTTTGTGGCAACTTAATTAGGATAGCACCTGATTGTATTGTATGCGTGATTGAGTGTACAACAAAACGAGCGAGCCTTACAGCAGTCGCATAACATCATGACATCTCAACAGTACAAACCTCTCGGAAAATGGGTTGTTACTATCTGACATCTGCCAACTCTAGCACCGCGCGCGCTCATTGGTCAAATCAAATAGCGCGCTCTTCCCCGGCTTCATGTTACACACTTCCGTCCCTTTTCACAAAATCACTCCCACATATTGCAGGAAAGCAAGAGGAAAGATGTTACACATAAAAAATCATATTATATTGTTTGCGTATTCAAAAAACGTCTGAAGAAATGTATCTTTCTTTCTCGATAGTTCGACTGAACCCTTAAATGCCTTTTAAGACCTACATCCTAATTTGACAACTTAGCTTATGAAAACAAAAATTAACAAACTGACTCATTAAACCATAGCACGTGATTAATTAAGCACCCGTTACAAGTTAACACTGGTTAAATTAATTAAAAGCGTTACAATGTTGACCGAATGTTTGCATTATTTGCACAAAAACTGGCAATGTGATAGGATAATGAGTCGTTTTTACATAATTCTTGTTAAGCTTTAATTTGAACAAATAATTGAATAGTCTGCTTACGGGTTTTCTGTCCATTTCATTCTGCTAATTGGCAAAAACTGTTCATGCTGACATGCAATAGAATAAGGAGCTGTAATATCATTGTTTTCGTTCAGACAACACTAACAATTATTGCATCAATGAAGAAGGCAAAATTAGGCAAAATTAAACCAAGAAAAATCCTTTAAAATATTATTGAATCAATCAGTCTGCCTAGCCTTTTCCAAACTATATTGGTAAGACTGGTGTCAGACTTTCGGGCTTCTGACGACTCATAACGACTGTCAAAGATCCACGAATGACAGCCGGGACCAACGGCTTAACGTGTTTTCCGAAGCACGGAGGAGTCTCGGTATGTAAAGATGGTCACCCATCCACGGACCAACCCTAAATACCAGTATTTTACATGGACTGACTGCATAATATCTAACCGTCACATTCCACAACTCAATTAGGTACTGGGTAACACGATAAACCTTGGTAACACTGGGTATCAGACTTTTTGGCCAAAATAATATTGAATGATCCACACAAATCCTTCGACAACTCACTATCTTTAACGAAGTTCCCTTCACTGCTCAAGCGCAATTCTACTGATCATTAAAAGGTACCTGCTCGCTAACCGACCAAGTTAAAAAGTCATTAACTCGATGACTTCGCAGAATAAAATTAGCCCCTCCAGGGACCTTTTGTTGCAGGGCGTTATACATTTGTGGGTCTTTGAAAAATGATTATCTAAAAACTTTCTTGTCGTTAAGTATTATTGGAAAGACATTATACGGAGTTGTTTCGTTTTGGTTACTTTGCCGTTAAGTTAATGTTCATTAATGTATTGAAGTTTTAAGTTAATGTTTATTAATGAAAATCAGTCATTTGTACTTAGAAAAAAAAACAAATAAGATACGAGTTAACCTAAATCATCCTTTTCAGGGTTGTTTTCAATTATTATTACTACTTTGTGGACTTTGTCATATATACTTATTTGTAAACAATAAACATATCAAATAACTAGCTTCTGCCTGCGACTTCGTGCGAGTGATATTTCTTGTTCCTTCGGTTTCGCTTAGCGTTCTTTCTAACTTTTTTACTTTAGTTCGGCTCCTAAGTTTCTGTGTGATAATCAATCATGATTATGAAACTATTTAGTTGGATAAGGATTAATGTCATGATACGAATATCATCATCTTTTGATTCTACCCGTGTTTTAATTGACTAATTTGAACACAAAACGGTTATTGTGACTTATCTATAATAGTTAGACATATAGCCTCGAGGACTTTTTTGTGGAATGAGTACTATAAAGGTGTAGTACATTATGTTATATAAAATCAATCGTTTTCGCAGCGTACGCCAAATCATGGCTTTTATAGGCTTTGATATTATGGGTTACATAATTACATTATTGCAATTTTCGCAAGGATCTCCAATACAAAAAAAAATCTTTAACGCAGTTACTCATAACTCAGTATGTTTTGATTAAGTGAAAGATTTTTTTAAATTGGTTAGTATTTTTTGAGGTCCATTATTCTATTATTTTATTAAAAAAATAAAAGAATAATGCTGTACCCTCAGTGAAAAGTGGTACAAGTCAAAAATGCTCGTTTTGAGTAATTTCAATTTAAAGTTTTGCATTTTTTAAATGGCTACAACTTTTTTATTACTGACTTTTTTTTTGATGTTTTGACTTTTATCGCTGCGAAATTGTTATTATTATATCGGATATACTTTGATTGTGTTAAAAAATTATTAGAATTTGAGATATTTAAAAAAAACTAGACTTATATCATGAGCCACAATTAAGTTCATCAGTGTATAATGTTATAATTTAAATTATATCATTTAACACATTGTATAATGCACTGGTGTTGAATGTTACAAGTAGTTTTTTAACATCTTTTTGATAACAATAAAGACAACAATAATAAAAACACTAGAACTAATTTTGATTAGAAAACATTAAGATTTCATTGGTACCGTGTCTTTTTAGTGTGCTGTAATAAAATTAAACTTATATCACTATACACACAATAAATACAATAAACGACGAAGTGTATTTTGATTTATCTTTATTTATATCAAAGGAATTACAAAACTTTTAAGGTGTAAAGTAATATAAGTTCAATTTTATTTCTTTTGTAGGGGCCTAGTAACGTGTATTTATACTGCCGGGGTCTATTTTCATTTAAAAACCGGGTGTATAAAAGTGTGAATATGTACTTTAAGTATATTTTTATAATTTGTTATAATTAGCAGTCATATCAGTGGTTAATGATTTAAGGAAACTACTCCTTAAATCATTAACCACTATAACAAAACAAGAAGCCCGTCTAAGAAAAAAAAACACTGAAAACTAAGTTCCATCATAGTTAACAACTACATTATGTCCTTAAGTGGTTTAAAGCATTAGCATTAGGGTCAGGATTTAGACGTTACTTATTAAATAATCATTTTTCCTGAAATCACCTAGATGAAACATACTAAATGTCTATTGTGCAAAGCCAGCTCGCGAAACTGAAGACCGATAGCAGCATCGTATCCGCCAAACCTGAAATATTGAGAGAGATGGAGAGTTTCTATGGACAGTTATACACGACAACCAGTAACCCCGTTACGAATCTGGCAAATGACCCAAGAGCTATTTGGCTTAACACTAGACTGAAGACATCCCGGCCGTCAGTTTGTACGAGATTAGGATTGCTCTGAAGCAGCTTAAAAACAAAAAGGCGCCAGGTGATGACGGAATTACGGCCGAATTCCTGAAGGCCGGTGGAAAATCCGTTCTTAAGACCCTCCAAAAGCCGTTTTATTCCGTCATACTCGAGGGTCAAACGCCACATGCATGGAATAGAGATGTGGTAGTCCTCTTCTTTAAAAAGGGCGACCATGCCCTGCTTAAGAACACATACATACGTTGCAGCAGGTTATACAGAACACCGAAGAGTATAACCCGCTTCTCTGCTTAGCGTTTATAGACTACGAGAAAGCCTTCGATTCGATTGAGACATGGGCTGTACTGCAATCTCTTCAAAGTTGCCAGCTCGACTATCGGTACATCGAGGTGCTAAAGTGTCTGTACGAAAACGCCACTATGCCAGCCTGACTCCAATATCAGGCCATAAAACCTATTTTTCTGCAGTGAGGTGTGAGACAAGGAGATGTTATCTCTCCGAAACTGTACACCGTCGCACTGGAGGATATCTTCAAGGTTCTGGACTGGCAAGATCTAGGCATAAATATCACTGGCGAGTATATTACTAACCTTCGGTTTGCCAACGACATAGTTATTATGACTGAGACAGTGGATGACCTCAGTACAATGCTTGATGAACTCAGTAGAGCCGCCAAAAGAGTTGGTCTAAAATGAACATGGATAAGACAAAGGTAATCATGACAAATACCCATGTAACACCCAATCACGTGTAGATCTGAGACTCTACTCTCGAAGTTGTGAATAAGTATGTTTACCTAGGGACAATCTGTCCAGCTAGGTACGTCCAACTTCGAGAAAGAGGTCAATCGTCGAATCTGACTAGACAGTTTTCGGGAAGCTACGCAATATCTTCTCGTCCCACATACCGCAGTGTCTCAAGACAAAAGTCTTTGACCAGTGCCTGTTGCCAGTGATGATCTATGGCACTGAAGCGTGGTCGCTCGTGTCCACGTAGTCTCGTGGCCTTATCAGAAGGTTAAAAGTCATCCAAATGCAATGGAGAGGGCTATGCTTGAAGTTTCCCTACGTAGTCGAACCAGAAATGAAGAGATCCGTAGGAGAACCAAGGTAACCGACATAGCCCGAAGAATTGCCAAACTTTAGTGGCAATGGGCAGGGCACATTGCTCGTAGAACGGATGGCCGATGGGCCCGAAAGGTTCTGGAGTGGCGACCGCGTACCCAAAGATGAAGCGTTGAAAGGCCTCCCACAAGATGGACCGATGATCTTGTGAAGGCCGCAGGAATCCGCTGGATGCGGGAAGCACAAAATCGGTTACCATCGTCTAATTTTGGTAAAATATTGACGCGTGCTCTGGTCACTCACGCCAAAACGGTACTGGCCGACTGCCGTTTGAGCGCGATTACCTCCCACGCCATCATTGCCGTTCTCGCTTTCTCACTGCGGAGACGCCCGTGACAGAAAGAGACAGACATTTTGAAGACGAAACTGAATATATCACTTTACACAATAATCACTATTGATCGGATTCTAAAAATCCTATACTACAGCGATATAAATAAATTTACATTATTAAGAACTAAACGTGTTACTAAAAATGTTTCACGTGTAATTTGATACGGGTTGAGTTGTATCACTTAACACGTTGGTGGTATTTAATGCTGCTTAAAGTAAAGAGATATAATTTGAGTTATATTATCATTCACAATTGATAATTGTGTGATATTTTTTGTGTCACTTAATATAAATTGTATTGTATTAACAAGCACAAGGCTCATGTAATTAATATTAAATGTGTCAAGTATTACAAATCAAGATAGCCTTATTTACACGTATTTGTTTAAGTTTAAGCTTTAGTTCAATTTAATATTACTAAAGACATATCAGTAGACACAAAAATTATCATCAAAATTCATCTAGAATGCAACTTGTATCATTCAGCACGAAACTTATTTCCCGTTCTATAATAGATAGAGTTACACCGATTAGATAGAAAAATAGAAAAAAAAATAAGCTTCAAGATTGTATACACAACTCAAAACTGCTACAAGTCGAGATAAATCACTTTTCACTGAGGGTACAGAATGGACCTCAAAAAATAACATTTTCCTATGTAACTCATAATGTAGCTTTGTATAGGTGAAAGAATTTTTTTAATCGTTTATGTATTTTTTGTAGTTATAGCAAACCAATTAAACAAACATACAAAAAATCTAATCTTTTTTCTTTATAATATTCGTTTAGATAAAAAACTGGATACTGACAACGTTAGAAAAAAATACAGACTCAAAGCGTAGCGAATCATTTATTTTCTACGATAAGCCGACGTAGCCGTGACACTATCGCATCGACTCCATTTTTGTTACGTTTTTTTTACGACTTTTTATCTAGCTACACAAAAAATGTATTTACAGGATACCACTTTTATATTGTTAACAAAAACCATTCCGTTTTCTAACACTGCAAGCAAACAGCAGTAACAAAACTAATGACAAAAAAATCTGCAACTACCCTACAAAAGAGTCATTAAAAAACACAAAAAAACATGCCCATTATGCCGGTGTCCCACAACCTAAACACTCGAGTTAACAGGTGCAGTATTTACTACTCGTGTGACGCTTGACACGTTTTCACTTTCCCCTTTCCTCCCCTTCCCTAGTGCCCGACTTTCAACCAAGTCGGGTTGAGGTTTTTTTAAGGTTCCGTGCCCCAAAGGACTATTTCAAATAAATTATGCGCCAATTTAATAAAAAAAATTGTACTTAAAAAATACTATTTTTCATTTTTTTTTATGGAAACTCTTTTAAGCGACAAACTCTGAAAGTGTTGCATACTCCTCTACACATAATACAATATATTCAACAGTAGGTAAACTAAAATGGCTCCAACACACAGTGCCGGCGGCATGGCCGCCAGCTATTGCCGCGCGGCACCTGCCTCCGGCTTTAGCGCCTTCATTTTCTTTGCGTTTCTTTCTGCGGCTTTGTGCGGCATGGCCGGCGGGCAATGTCGCCGGCACTGTATGTAGCCATTACGGTCATAGTACAAAACAAAGTTTATCTTCAGACTCAGTTTTAGAACTTTATTCAAACTCAATAAAGTTCTTAATACAAAACTGACCTAGGCTTAGGGGCCTAAGTGGTCAGTTTTGTATTAAGAACTTAACCTTACTCAAAATAAAGTTAGAAATTAAAAACTGGCTCGATGACTTACGCTCGTTTTGTAACGAGTCGCTAATGGTTGGCGGTTACGGAACCCTTAGTACACGAGACTAAATCACACTTGGCCTATTATTTTTCATTAAAAAACACGTTCTCCTTTCACATAAGGTCAAGTTACCCTTTTATATTTTTTAATTTGAATGTCGTAATGAAAGTGAGAAGTAGGTAGTTTAACGCGACTTTTCACTGATATTTTTGTAAAGGTTGTTATTTAAGTTTCAACTGGTAGTATGCGGTTTTTCTTCAGTGAGCTACGCGGAGTAATTTTCTTTACAGCTTGCCGTGTAAAAGGAACTTTGTGTGGTGATTTTATTTTGTAACAGACTTTTTGCGCAATTCAATGTTCGTTTTGTGTGGCTGGTTTGTTAGTAGTTGTTAATCAATAGTTTGCGGTCGTTGTGTTAATGTTGTGTGCATTTAAGATTAGAAAAGGGAATTTAAAGATTATAGGTACCTTTTAACCATCATATTTCTATCCTCCTAAATATTGACAAGATTAAAAGTCCATGGTACAGATCTACCAATTTCTGGTCCACTGATAGGCAAAATGTACAAGAACCAACAGGTTCTTGGACGTTCATTTTGGATGTTTGAGCATCGCCAACATTATCATAATGTGTTTAAAAGGCCTTTCTTGTATCATATTACTGGCCACTCCTCGCTCGAAAAAAGTTTAAATAAAAAAAGAACTAACGTGGTACACTTCCCAGTGTATGCGACTGCTGGTTGTGAACAGTGCACATGCCACATTAGCCGCCATGTTGGCAACTCTTGTACATCTATGAAGGCTCTTTATGTTTCAGTTACAGCAACCACTTAATTACGCTGACCAATAGTGGATCTCATAAACCTTAATTCAAAAAAGTAGTAATGATAATATAATACTCACGTGGTACACTTCCCAGCACTTGCAACTGCTAGTTGCAGCGCGATCAGCGCTAACAGCGCATACGCCACAGAGCCCGCCATTCTGGCAAGTCAGCGCATTTCCTTCAGCACCGGATATTGCCCACTGCTAGGTAGATCTGTAACAAAATGTTAAGTCTTCAATAAAATATCTGGGGCAGTGTTTGGGTAGGGATCTAGTTTAGTGGTGAAAGATATTTGTAAGTATACTGACCAGCAATATAATAAAGCCACTAAACATATCACGAAATATTTCCGAAAAAAGCAACATTCAAGTGTATAGTGTATAAAAAACACCAACAAAACTGTTTTCAAGATTTTTTTACTTCATGTAACTTGTGTGGTTTAGGAGATATTTGATTTTTTGGCAGTTTGTAAAGTGGTTTATTTATATTGCTCGCTAGTGTAGTTATTGTGTTGTATTTTTGTTGAAAAATGTGTATACTGTACTGTATCTACTTCATTGTTTGCTAGAAAATTTCAGTAAATAAAATAATGATATGTTTTTTTTAATAAAAAACTAGCGGCGTCCCGCGGTCTTCCCCCCATGATGTCATCATGTCTTGATCCCGTAGGAATATCGGAATAAAAAGTATAGGTCATATTCTACTCATGTGTCAAATTTCATCCAAATTCGTTCAGCCGTTTCAGCGTGAAAGCGTAACAAACAAACAAATTCACTTTCGTATTTATAATATTAATTAGGATAATTTAAAGGCATTTTTCAACGTCATCTTCATCATCAGCCTATTAATAGTCCCACTGTTGGGACACAGGTCTCCTCTCTGTGAGAGGGAGTGGGCTGTAATCTACCACGCGGGCCCAGGGCGGGTTGGTAGATGTCACATCTCTTCGAATTTTTGGTTCTAAGACATGCCGGTTTCCTCACGATGTTTTCCTTCACCGTTTTGAGAGCAGTGGTGATGAAATTATTTACACAAAGTAAAGCGCCTGCTTGGGTTCGAACCCACGACCTACAATTCGTAAGTCGGGGCCGTTACCACTGGGCCACCACTGCTCCAAAATCGTATCACACAAATACTGTGCTTACGATTATTTATGATTTTAAGTCCTACATACAGGTTTGGATTTTGTCATTTAGGTAGTAGAAGTAGTTATCGTTTAGTCAAACTTGAAACCTAACTTAAACAATACGAACCACAAAGCCTCTGTATACAAGTTTATAAGTTATTTACAAGCGTTCTCAACATCATGCTGGATATACTACAAGGTTTTCGATTACCCCTATAGTCTTGGGAACACTTAAGCTAACTAAAACCGTATTTATGATACATAAAACCGTTTTACAACTCCTTGAAACCCGCTGACCTATTACTATCCGAATTGACGTTTAAGGTTCTTTAGACGATTACGGACTGTCGCTGCGACAGTTTTATATTGATTGTGTGACCTCTTGGGATTGGTTGCAATGTTTATCGTAGTAGGTTTAAGGAATAATATGTGAGTTAAAAAAGGTTGAAAACTTCCGCTTAACCTTCCAGTGGTCGCACCCTTGCGCCGAACATAAGCAGTCGCGCGCGGTCTGTGATTCCGCAACTTTAGGTGTCTATTTTGAAAAGACGAATGAATATTTCCTGATATTGTATAGCACATAATAAAAAGAAGTCTTTTATCTGTATGTATAATAAATAAAATACATTATTTATTGATATTTAAAAAAAAATGTACTTAATAGTTAAATAGTCTGTGAAAACGCAAATTTTTACACACACGACACAAAACAACGTTATAAATCAACAAAATAACAAAACAAAATGAATTTATCTGTTCTAGTTTTAATCATTGATAGACTTACTATAGTTATCATCGACATCAATCAATCTTATCATCAATGCCATCATGTTATAGGAATTCTAAAATAACATATATATTTTTTTGTTTTCTTTATGATGCGTCTGTCAAAATATGATGACAAAGGCACATTATCATCGTCGCTGCCACTAAATTCACTGTCCAATTGAATACACTCTTCCTGTGCTGTCGAGTATTGAATTGGTTTATCTTCTTCGCCTGACACACCATCGCAGTATTCATCATCTGTTTCCGCGTGCTCTAGTATACGAGATACTCGCCGTTTGAAGTTTTCGTAACTTATTGTCCACAAAAAATAGTGCAACATATAAATAACATAATTACATATGACATAATTTAAGTAAAAAACTAAAAAGATAGAAAAACTTGAAATACTTACCCCGGTTTCAATTAAATTCCAAGGAATTTTCTAGTACACAACCGGTCGCGCGCGGAATCTAGGACCGCAAACACAAATAAAGAAACAGCTGCTTTTACGACCAATGTCACAGGCTACTGAGGAGCAGTAACTCACCCCCCCGAGGATATCACCGAAGCACAACCTCCTATTGTTCATAGTTTGTGCATAATAACTAAAATAAGTTCGCTGCGGTCTCAGAGACCGCGCGCGACCGCTGGAAGGTTAAAAGGGTCACTGCATTATGGTCAGAGTAGGTTACGCCAAATTCTTAATAATAAATCGCATACGTTATTTAAAAAAGCTAAAATTAAGTGAAATTATCACGTAACCGTTGTAAAACACAATCGCAGCTGCACACCACTCGTATGGTTACACCCTAACAATTTAGTGCCCTTACATTATTTCGCGACGTGAACCAAAACGTGACGGGAGTACTAAATACGCTGTAAGGGGACGAACGTACTGTCATACATATTATATAGTTTGAGAGCTATTTGATATAATATTCTTAATGATGATGATAGACGAACGGTTCATGTACTGAATATGGGATTTAGTAATACTTGTAAGAGAAGGTTAATGATACAGGCCAAGTAATATCTTGAGTAGAAGGAAAAGATCCCTCTGCCTAACCCTTCGGGGAATACAGGCATAATGTTAGGTTATGTTAAAAAAAAATTGGTTACTAGACGTCAGATAGGCCTTATCAGAAGGCTAAAAGTCACCCAAAAAGCAATGGAGAGGGCTATGCTTGGAGTTTCCCTACGTGATCGAATCAGAAATGAAGAGATCCGCAGGAGAACCAAGGTAACCAACATAGCCCGAAAAATTGTCAAACTTAAGTGGCAATGGGCAGGACACATTGCTCGCAGAACAGATGGCCAATGGGGCCGAAAGGTTCTGGAGTGGCAACCACGTACCGGAAGACGTACCGTTGGAAGGCCTCCCACAAGATGGACAGGTCATCGCGATGACCTTGCAAAGGCTGCAGGAATCCGCTGGATGCGGGAAGCACAGAATCAGTCGAAGTGGCGGTGTTTGGGGGAGGCCTATGTCCAGCAGTGGACGTCTTTCGGCTGATAATGATGAGACGTCAGATCAACTTACGTGAAAATTAAGCCCGATAAGTAGGTAGCTGTCACGTTTGAAGACTGAAAAGTTAGATCAGTTTGTGTTATCGTGGCATGTACTTCATGTACTCGTTTTTCGTCTTTGACAGTATTGTAGGAATGTAGGTGATTAGGTTACCGACAATATTAGCATAATATTCTAAGGCTGTTTAAGGTAAGTACATTTTTTTTTCTTACACATTAAATTAATCATTTTATTGGCTTCGAAAACCAAATAATGAACTTGACGTTTTCATAATGGGTTCTATTTATTTCCAAACAAAACCACATCGTTCATTTTTATTTAGGTACTGTTTATTACTAAAACCACTGTCGATCAGTTCGATACTAAAATATAACCACCTATGTCATATTTTTAATTGTCTTAATCTACTCATAATATTTTAAAGAGAATTTTGATTTAGTAGAATTTTTTGTGATAACTTACTGAAATTGGTTTTTACACATAAATTCATGCCTTTTTTCATGAGTGGTAGGCATACACTAAAGAACACTACCTGCCACGATCCTTACTACTACTACTGCATTTACGTTAAAAGATGCAAGCAGTCTGATAGGAATTATATAGTAGAGAATGACAGCAGGGTAAAAAAAATATCTATTGAATGTTTTTTTTGTATCCATATGTTTTGTATGACTTTCTATACATAAACTCACGCCTTCTTCCCATGGGGGTAGGCAGAAACTACAGAACGCCACTTGCTACGATCCTTACATACTCCTTTTGCCTCGTTTACGTTCATACATCTGAGGGCCAAGTCTACTAATTTACAAACGTCATAATGGTGTCACGATGGTGAGTTTTTGACAGATTTGTCATACAAAATCTGTCAAAAACTCACTATCGTGACACCATTATGATGGTGAGTTTTTGACAGATTTGTCATACAAAATCTGTAAAAAACTCACCATCGTGACACCATTATGACGGTTGTAAATTAGTAGACTTGGCCCTCAGATGTATGAACATAAACGAGGCAAAAGGAGTATGTAAGGATCGTAGCAAGTGGCGTTCTGTAGTTTCTGCCTACCCCCATGGGAAGAAGGCGTGAGTTTATGTATGTATGTAGTAGGTTTCCACTGTCGCATAAGACACAGGTCAACATAGAGCAAAAAAGAATAGGAAAAACAATTCTTCAAAAGTTTCAACACCCAATATTTTTATACCTTGAGAAAGTAAACGAATTTAATTCTTAACTTCACGAAAGAGTGTACACCTCTTTGTCATAAAAGGACATCAAAAAAGGGTAAAGTTGAATAAGGTGTAAATTATTACGACTGTTATAAGTTTGGGTACGTTTTGGGGGATAATTACAATGGAATAGGGGACGGGGGATCGATGAACAATTACCGGGCAACTGTGATTAACGCGATTCCCTTGCGATGCCTTCTTTAATGCTAGGACTAATTAACGATTTCAATTTATGTTCATAATATGATGGAATTAATTTTAATTTGATTACTGGATATTACAGTGATATAAATAAGAAACTCTCATTTAAATGAATGAATAAAGTTTTATTATTCTATAATTAATGCTTGTAATCTGCTCCGGCTTGAAAATAAGTAACTCGATTTTTGTAAATACAGAGGAGCGTATTGTTTGGTTTTGCTTTTTCCAGTTTTCAGGTTTCTGATAAAGATAATTTATAAAATTTAATGTTATGTACAGTAAGTTTAATTTGGAAAATATTTATCTTCCTTTTGTCAAACTATCTTTCAGAAGACCTGAAGTGGTGTTCACTGTGAACCTAAATAAATGCCTATGACAAAGAAATTGAAATCTTACAAAATAAAACGATTTCAGTGCTTGATTTCAAGTAAGAGCAGCCATTGTGGTCTTTAATTACCAAAGAGGAAAAGTGCCGTTGATTACCTACATCAATTCCTAATATTTCAATCCAATAAGTAAAAATTGAGATGTCAAATGTAAGAATCGAAAATTAAAATCTTTTTACGTGTGTTCTAAAATGGGAATTGTCCTACCAGTAAATGATTTTGTGATCAAAATAAAATTGCTGCCTAAACAAAAAATGTTCAAAAATAACTTTCTCTCGACAAACAAACAACTCACTTTCAGGTCTCAAAAACAACCTAATAATAGACACTTAACTTATGATTGAATGTTAAGTAGGATAACAAATGGAAAGGTCAACAAATAATATATTAGTATTTGACCTTTAACCTGTTTTCTTGCTTAACTTTTAAGGTCAAAGTATTAGGACGTCCACACAAACTTGAAAGTGCCATAACTTTAAGAAGATTATTTTTACCTCTATATATGTAGTTACAATTCTTTATATGACAACCGTTAGGATGTGAAATCAGACAAACGTAAGTTTACTAAAATAGAATAGACGATGTATAATTTGTAACCTAATCCGCTTTACTGTTTTTAAAGAACCCTGTAAGAAATAGACACGTATTTCACCTCTCAACGAGGCATCCTCAGGATGATGATTGACTTGTTGCGAACCCGGACACGACGTGTTGCCACGACAAGCACCGAACGCAAAGTGAGCTACACCGCCCGACAAACAGTCTACCTCGGCTAGGATCGTTATCAGTGCGATAAGCAATCAAGTACTAGTTACTAAATATACGTCATCTATTGTATTTTATAATGGATTTCCGAAAAGTCACGTCTGAGTCAATTGACTATCGTAGGGTTACTTTTAAATGTAAATCAACAATACAATTAATCAAACTAATCTAAATAAAGGCATAAGTTGGACCATCGCACAGTCGCAAGAGCACTGACAACTTAGTCGAGTCTGATACACAACACACCGCCTCATCATCATCATCATCAGCCTATCAATGTTCCCACTGCTGGGACATAGGCCACCTCTCTGTGAGAGGGAGTGGGCTGTAATCTATACGACGCGGGCCCAGTGTGGGTTGGTAGATGTTACATGTCTTCAAATTTTTTGGTTCTAAGACATGCCGGTTTCCTCACGATGTTTTCCTTCACCGTTTTGAGAGCAGTGGTGATGAAATTATTTACCCAAAGTAAAACGCCTGCTTGGGTTCGAACCCACGACCTACAACTCGTAAGTCGGGGCCGTTACCACTGGGCCACCACTGCTCAAACAGACACACCGCCTAAAGCATTGAAAATAGAAACATGTTTCAAGGGGGCACTATGAATAGATTTTGACAAACCCATTCCTAAGAGGGTCAAACTAATGATTCAAGTTTGCACACACACAAAGTTATGGCAACCCCTTTCAACATAGCATGACATCACGGCTGTATTCCTAGAAAAGTAAGGCAGAGGTGTACATTTCGCTAGTTATGTTTGAGTCCCATGTGAGACGAGCAGTGGTGGCCCAGTGGTAACGGCCCCGACTTGCGAATTGTAGGTCGTGGGTTCGAACCCAAGCAGGCGTTTTACTTTGGGTAAATAATTTCATCACCAGTGCTGTCAAAACGGTGAAGGAAAACATCGTGAGGAAACCGGCATGTCTTAGAACCAAAAATTCGAAGACATGTGACATCTACCAACCCGCACTGGGCCCGTGTGGTAGATTACGGCCCACTCCCTCTCATAGAGAGGAGGCCTGTGTCCCAGCAGTGGGAACATTAATAGGCTGATGATGATGATGATATGAGACTATTGCAATCAACCGGCCACAAATTCAGACTCCGGGCTGTCGCTGAGAAAATCCCGATAACACTTTGCCCGACTCGGGAATCGAACCCAACACTTCATGCGCTAACAATCACCAGACTAACGAAGCAGTTCCCTTTCAACAAATCTTCAATAACCAACATTTCATAACTCATCTCACATGCTTGTCTATCTATACAAAATACAGAGTCTCCGAAACAATGAATGACAACAAGCATTTCCAATTAGAGGTCGAAACAATACCACAATTCAATCACTAACGTGAACTATTGTTCAGATCAATAGACTGAATCTAGTTCAGTGTATGATTCTGTCCCGAGGATTCTATTTTAAGGATGATCAAAGACTTAATAGCGTATCAAGAGGTATGCATGCGAATGAACATGGAAAATTGTGATATATTTGTGTTGACGGCGTTTCGTATAATTATGTGTGTATTTAGAATGTCATTTTGAAGGTTTTATAGCCAAAACCGCGTGTCACAATTGGCGATAGTGCTTCTTTATTACAAACTCAAAGCATTTATGTCAAACAAACCAATTACAGGCATTTTTGAATTGTCAAGGGGTCGGTCAGTCAGAAAGATAAAGCTAGATGACCATTTGAAAGCGTAGTAGGTACCTATGGAGAAGAACGGGCAAGAAACTCCATGAACACTTTTAAATAAAAATATGGTTACAAAATATTGGTTACATCATTCATGTTGAAGTTATACATGTGAGAACTTGAGAGAGAGAGATATATTATATTTAAGTAGAAGACATGAGGAAATCAAAAGCTTTGAGTTTTTCTCAAGATTATAAAAATATGAAAAATCTATTTATTTGTCACAGAAACACGTATTAATAAAAAAGATAAAATTCAAAATTCAAAATTTAAAAGTCATTTATTCAAATTAGGCTGAGAATCAGCACTTTTCGAACGTCAAAAATACATAAGACAGTCCCCCAAAAACGCCCGCCCTTCACCACTTCCTAGTGCTTTTGCTGGAGAGAAGAAGTGGCGCAACAAACTCCCCAGCAGCACAGCTGTCTGTTCAGTTAGAAAAAAAAAACGTGATTCTATACAATAGTATGCAAATAATTTACATTACTCAACACAAAACATTCAATAAAATATATGCCATAATGACAGCTAGCACGCGCCAATGTACCAACAAAAAAAAAATATCGAAATCTAAACTCAAGCAAAAATAAAAACTAAAAACGTAAACAGAACTTAATACCCGAATTATAAAGCCTCCATGCATAAAGGGCGTGCCCGCTTTCATATAGCTAATAAAGCTGTAACTCGAAGTCACATAATTAGATATGATAAACTAGGACCATTGAAGTAAATATAAATCAAAAATAGATCAACAGTTAGGCAAGAATAATTATAATCTACTGTCGAGGTCGCTAGCTAATCACATATTGCAATACAACTCATACGAAAACATTATAATGAGTAGATCATGTCAACAATAAATAAAAATTAAATAAATTGTATAATAAAGTCAAATAAATTAAACATTCTATAAACTCATATAACCTGTCAGTAGGTAAGCTAATTCTGGAGAAAGAACATAAACATAGTCTTGAGTTAATCACAGCGACCAACTATTTTTATCGCTTAAGTAGTCATTGATAGAATAGTATGCCTTTGAACAAAGGTTGGATTTTACTTTAGCTTTAAACGCATTAAAAGGCAAATCTAGCAGAGAAGTGGGTGTAGCTTGTTATAAAAGGTTATACCAAGCCCAACAAATGAGTTATGAACCTTATGAAGCCGGTGAAAAGGAGCTCGTAATTTGTCTTTATTTCTGGTGTTAATATTGTGGATATCACTGTTTTTAGTGTATACGTATATATTTTGCCTAATATATAAGATATTGGCGAAGATGAATTGTGATGCCACTGTAAGAATACCAATATCTTTAAAAAAATCTCTCAGAGAGACTCTGGTACCTAGTTGGTAAATTGCTCGGACAGCTCGTTTTTGAAGAACAAATATATTTTGAATGTCAGCGGCTTTGCCCCACAGCAGAATACCATAGGACATAACGCTATGGAAATAACTAAAATAGACTAATCGAGCTGTATCAACGTCAGTGTATTGTCTTACTTTCCTGACAGCGTAGGCGGCCGAGCTGAGCCTTCCCGCTAGACTTGAAATATGTGGGCCCCACTGAAGTTTGGCATCTACTGTTATGCCCAGAAAAACTGCCGAGCCCACAGTTTCAAGCACTTCTTTATCTAAGACGATGTTGGGTCCTAGATTTCTAACATTCATAAAAAAGTAGTAAAAGTAATTTTTTTTAATCAATACACAGAAATCTTTTCCCTTCAATTTAAAATGACATTCATGAAAAGCCGCAATTTATTTTTAGGCCAGAAGTAACACACTAAACTATCATTAATTTAACATTACTGTCCGAAAAATCCAGCTTTCAATGAAATAAAAAAAGGCCTTCACAGTTCAAACCCTGGTATAATCCTAAATGTATAGGTACTAAGGCTCCTCTTAAAAACATTTTTATAGAGAAAAGCTTTAAAGTCGGGTGTACATAAAAGAAATTGAACGAAACCCACTCTATAGAATCTCGTTTGACATTAACCCTAGTACACAAAGGTGTTAAACAGTTAAGGTTGGGGTTCACATAAGGATTTGAATTAGGGGTCGTGCTCAGCTGCAAGAGACAGGTAAAACATAAATTTAGGGACCCTTTGGGGCACGTATTACAAAAGTGCCCTTCTACCGGCCAGCATAAGGCGGTAATGTTAGTGAAGTCGTGAAAAGATAATTAATTGTTGTGCTTTTCTTCGGGTTGTGGCCTTGTGCTAATTTGTTTGTTTTGTTTCGGAGATTTTTATATAACTACGATGGTTTAAGTCAAGATATAGTTATGTACCTAGGGATATAGTTATATACCGTAATATAGTAGTCTGACACTTTATGATCCGCTTTCATATCAAAGCGGTTCACTGTCAGAGTACCCTAATCTTATTACTGCGACCAATTTCGACGTAGCACTCGCTGGCTGCTACTGCGGCATCACTCGCTTTGCTCGGTCGGGTCAAGCTTAGTGGTCACAATTCTAACCTAACCTATTTGGTCGGAGTGCCCTAATAGTTGTATTACTAGATCCTGCTCGTATCATAGTTATATTCCTAGTAAGACAGTTATGAACCGCTTTCATATAACTATATTACGGTATATAGCTATATCCCTAGTATTCCCTAGTGACATAATTATATCACGGCTTCAACCATCTTACTGCGACATATACATAGTATAAAACAAAGTCGTTTTTCGTTTGTGTCTGCTGTGTGACCGCTTAGATCTTCTAAACTCCATAATGGATTTGATGCGGAAGATTTTAGTATATTATTTGACTTAGCTTACATTTCACCATATCAGTATGTTCCATGCGTATGAAGTAAGAATGGGCTGCTAGATATTTGTATAAATATAATTGTTTTCAAACCATTCTTACTCGTAATTAGCTAAATCTGGACGCCACCTCCATAATTTGCTGTAACTTATAGTTTATTCAAGACGATCAAATTGATGTTACGAAAGAAAGAAGATTTTAATCGATGCATAACAACTTTGTTAATCAAGGATATTAAAGTAACCTTTATATTATTTACACGAACATTACTCATAAAGCTGCAAAACTTCGTCCAAACAGCCATTACCCGAGATTCCCCGAAACCCTTCCGAAACATTAAATGAAGCTGTCTTGCTTAAAAAATTATGCGTGTCGTTTAGAAGGTTATAAAAACGTTTTGTTGCGTCACAGTAGCGTCAGTGTCACAATTTATGTGACAACTTTCTGCGACACTTTTATTAATTAGCCGACTCTTAGGGTGTGGTCACACGAAGCGAGTTTTGTTCGTAGCGAACTTGCTTTAACAACTCGGTATCACATGTAGCGTACCCGTTGATCGGTGGTAGGAGCTTGCTCGAAACCGAAAAAGGTGGCGTGCCACAATCCACATGCTTTGTGGATTGAGGCACGCCGCACTGAAAGCTTTGAATCAAGTCGTCTTGAAGACCTAGACAAGAAGCGCCAAATACACAAAAGTCGCCTAAAGCCAGCTGCCAGCTCTTCTGTACACAGTTTGGTTTTGCTAGTCATCAGAGAACTTACGAAAGAAATGGAAATTAGTCAGGGTTGCTGTCACCGGATACGGTAAATAGGACGATAGTATATATTATTATATCACACTTATGTGGTTTATGCGAATAAACCGCACCCCACGGCCACCGTTGGTGCTTCAAGCGTGGGAATGTCGTCTATCAGACCTTGTCGCCAATGGTTATTTGTAGAGAGTCACACAACACGAGCGATGCTGCTAATTTGACAAGCTGCGCTCGCGGTGATAACATTCATCTTGCTCATGCTCAATTCCACTAGCAGCGGTTTTACTCATCATCATTATCATCCAGCTGAATAACGATACTATTTGTTATAAATCTTCTCCAAGTCCCACGCTTGTAGTATTCTGTGGATTCCTACGACCTCCTTCAGGTCATCGGTCCATCTACACATGCTGCGCCTTCCGATATGCGGTCGCCACACTAAAACCTTTCGGTTCCAACTTACAGTTGTCCGCGATTTTACTCGCAGCGAGTAATTTTTGTCGCAGCTAGTATTCACCTTGTGAGAGCGAAGCTTTAAGGGCCGAGAGCTCTGAAGTTCATGGTGCCCTAACGGGGGCTAAAAACGGAAAGAGTTTGGTGACTGATGGCATCATTTCGTTGTTTTAGTTTAGTTTAAAAGGATCTGTTCCTTGCTAGGGGTGGGAATAATGTTCAATTTGAGCCTTTTTGGGGTGTTTCAAGATGGGGTAGGATGTACTTAATACTTATTTTTAAAGAGGTCATCAGGATCAGAAGTCAGCATATTAATTGGGTAAAGTAATTATAATGAGACAATTATGTATTTCAATCGCAAAGCTTTATTTTTATTTTATTTAACAAGTTGAGGAGACAGATTTTTAAACAGTGGTCCTTAATTAATTAATAAATGACATAATTTTTGTTGAAACATAACAGATACTGATAAAACTCATATTTAATGGTAGCCATATACGTTACAATATACTTGCACTTTAGACTTGCACATGTCTCCGTGACACCGAATGGCTCGGATACTTTGTCCTAATTATTCATCCCACACTCGTTAATGTATACTTGTGGAAGTTGAATTTTGCGCAAGTGTATCGTAAAGTGTGTGACCTGCATAACCCACAATAAAGTTCAAGACAAATTTACTCAACGCGTAGTCGTTGTGGTCGAGTAAATGACGGCGTAGCAAGCGTAGCGTAGACGTCACCTACGCGCTACGCCGTAGCAACATCGCATATTTTCATACCAATTATACACGGTGTAGGAAAACAAAATTATGATAGGTTTGACTACGTTAGAAATTAAACATTTCACAACGTACTACCAAACGAAGTCACTTTGAAAGGCATTCAAATGCAGTGTGTACGCAAATTGTTACCATGAATTCAGTATACATTATTATAGACCGGCTCTGAAATTATTCGCCAGTTAGCAGATGTTTTTTTCGATGTATTCCACCCTGTGAATTAAAGACACCTTTTGTAATTGTGAATTCTAACAGACAGTCCAACTAATCATAATTTCCTTTTACCCAACAAGTACCTATTATTAGTAGATCTATATCACTAGCATTACTACCTCTCAACCATTTTATTGAAATAAACGATACCTACAGCATTTTGAATTTCATATCAGCGATCAATCAATCCGTACAATATAGACTTGTTCACGTAATACTTCAAACGAAATCTGAACCGGCCCCATTAGTTATTTTCTACATTCCATCGGTATGGACCATGGAGTAGATAATAAACATGGAGTGTTAATAATTTTATTGGTGAAGTGCCATGGCCGAATACTTGCACAAACTCATCGCCTAAAGCCAGGGTTTCCACACAGCGTCCACAATTTACCATCTAATGTCGCACGCGCGCGTCCGTCCAGTGAGGATGTATTTCTGACGAACGAAACTTGGAGTTTTTGTAAAAATGTCGACTATGGTTAAATGCGTTTCCTGTAACGTAGTTATAGATGAATTGTTGTCGTATATTCAAAATAAAATATCGGTGATCGATGAAGACACGTTAGTGCGGTTATGTACATCTACGTTTACAAGTGAAGATATCGAAAAATCTAAAACACTGCTGTACGAATCAGTTCCTGTGGAGAAGGCGAAAATAAAGAGGAAAAACAAAGGCAAGGAACAAAGAGATCTAGTGGACATAATTAATGTTTTTAAGTCAGTGGAGCCGGATCTATTCCCAATTTTCGTAGCAAGGGACTTGGAAAAGCTACCTCCAATACTCTTTGACCACCTCGATTGCACAAAACTTCTGAAGGATTTGCTTCGACTTCAGAATGAAGTCAAAGAAATTAAAGAAGTATATGTGACGCAGACACAATTGAAAGAGTTTAAAACGGAGATTTTGAAGTTACAAAATGACTCATTAATACCTCACTCATTAATACCGGCATCTGTGTGTAAAGTGAACATGAAGCGAGGCGGATGGCTTATGGAAAGCGGTCCCATTGGATTATCCCACGTGAATAATTCATCAGTTATAGATGATTGCAATAATAGTATTGATGAATCCTCGTTACAAATACTAAACCATAACGAACATTCATTTAGAAAAATAAAGGAGGTAGACGCAGAAACTTCCGACTGCGATATTCAGTCAGCTGTCTTGCCGCAGCGAGCGGCCGAGTACGGCCCCTCCCCTCGCGTCGCAACCGCCGCCGCAGGCGCCCGCGCCGACGACGCCGACGCCGCCGCTGGCGCAACTACTTCGAGGCAGAAGGCCGTGACGTCACCGCAGCGACGAACGGTCATGCATACGACTGTGGCACCGACCGCGCCTATTGTACATGAGCCGGTGCAAAACAGTAAAAATGACGGATGGGAAAAAGTTTCATACCGCAGAAAGCGTACTATGAGCTACCGATACCTGGGCACCACTGGTACTGCCAGGGGGAATGAAGGGAAATTCAAAGCTGCAATAAAAACAGTGCCAATCTTCATTACTAAAGTGCATAAAGACACGACGGAGAAAGATATTGTTGATTATGTGTTTCATAAAACGGGCGAGGTGATCACGCTTGAAAGTATATCGTTTAAATATCCTAAAGTATATAACGCATACAAATTCTTTGTTTCGGAAACTAAAATGGATATGTTTCTTGATAGCAAACTATGGCCCGAAGGAATTATTTTCAGGAGATTCGTACATTTTAAAATGAGATATTACACGAAAGGTGCAAACAGTGGTACTATGAACGGCGTAAAATAAATATTAATGTATAACCTATTAAGCTACAATTGTAAGAGTATAAAACGCTCGGTGGAGAGTGTCAGGCAACTATGTAGTACGTCAGACATAATTGCCTTGCAAGAAACATGGTTGCTCCCCCACGATATCTCTTTCCTGGGCGAAATCGACGCTGAATTCGGGTGCACCGGGACGTCGGCGGTGGACACCACGGCCGGCATGCTACGAGGACGGCCCTACGGCGGAGTTGCACTGCTATGGCGGAAGAGTGTTTTTCATAACGTTTCAGTAGTGCAGTGCGATAACCCGCGAGTGTGTGCCATTAAAGTATGCATGGAATCAAGGTCGTTTCTAGTTTTCAGTGTATACATGCCGACAGATAATAGTGCGAACTTAACGGATTTTACGGACTGCCTCAGCCTGGTGAGTGCTATAATTAATAATAACAATATCGAAACTGCTTTTCTACTCGGAGACTTTAATTCGCATCCCAGTGAACAATT
Organism: Conistra vaccinii; assembly: GCA_948150665.1. Taxonomy (NCBI): domain Eukaryota; kingdom Metazoa; phylum Arthropoda; class Insecta; order Lepidoptera; family Noctuidae; genus Conistra; species Conistra vaccinii. Next base: position 5,685,920 of record OX411328.1, read on the forward strand.
TTATATTGAATTGGATTCTTTTTGTCGGGAATCTGAGTTATTGTGTGCCGATGTTGAACTGTTAGGAGTAAAGTCCGACACTTATACTTTTATAAGCGAAGCGAACGGCTCGAAACGTTGGCTAGATCACTGTGTTGCTACGAAAGCAGCCATGTGCACTATTACTAATGTAAATGTTAAATATGATGTACTTTGGTCCGACCACTTCCCTCTTATAATACAATGCAACTTAAATGAAATCAAACCAAAATTGTATATTTCAAATGATAATAAACATCTGTCATGTAATAAAATAAAATGGGGTGATAGAAAACCTAAGCAAATTGACATTTATACAAAATTTTGTAATGATAATTTAAAATATATTGACTTTCCAATTGAATTGAGTGCATGTTGTGACTACGTTTGTAATAATTTGGACCACAGGATTATTATTGATAAAATGTATAATGACATTGTTAATATTTTATGCCAAGCTTCTTCTGAAGGTTACGAAATAAATCATGTGCGAAATAGGAAACCAGTAATGGGGTGGAATAAGCACGTGGGTGATGCTCACAGGCAGGCCAGGCTAAAGTTTGAGCAGTGGGTGTCTTACGGTAGACCGCGCGAGGGTCGTGTTTGGATTGATATGCAAATAAGTCGCAAAATTTTTAAGTCGCGCTTACGATGGTGCCAGGACAATAGTGACCAAATTAAAATGGACATGCTGGCGTCGCATCATTCTAGGGGCGACTTCCGCAGTTTTTGGAAGTCCACCGATAAACTCAATAGTAGGCCGGGCCTGCCGGTGAGTGTCAGCGGCGTTGCTGACGTCACAGGGATTGCCGAACTATTTAGGCAGCACTTCGCTGTATCGTCACCGTTGGGGCCGTCACAGTTTACAGGCAGTGCTGGTTGTAGTGGTCAGGAGTTCAGTGCCCGATTTACGGCAAAGGAGGTAAGACAGGTCATTATGTCTATGTCGAGGGGCAAGTCTCCAGGCCACGATGATTTAAGTATTGAACACCTTAAGCATGCTGGTCGTCATCTGCCCAGAGTCTTATCGATGTTCTACTCCTTTTGTATAGGACATTCGTATCTGCCTGAGCGGATGATGAAAACTGTGGTGGTGCCAATTATTAAGAATAAAACCGGTGATGTTAGCGATAAGAACAACTATAGGCCCATTTCATTGGCCACTGTTATTTCGAAAGTGCTTGACGGTTTGCTTAACACTCGGCTGGATAAATGTTTGAATTTACATGATAACCAGTTTGGTTTCAAAGCCGGTCTTTCTACAGAAACAGCTATATTGTGTTTGAAGCAAACTGTCAAGTACTACACTGATAGAAGTACACCTGTCTTTGCTTGCTTCCTCGACTTGTCGAAGGCATTTGACCTGGTTTGCTATGATCTGCTGTGGCAAAAACTGCAGCAAGCGTCAGTGCCAGACGAACTGATCCGTATCTTTCAGTACTGGTACAACAATCAGGTCAATGTGGTTCGATGGTCGGGGGCTTACTCGACCCCATACAGGTTGGAGTGCGGCGTGAGGCAAGGGGGGCTAACCTCACCGAAGCTCTTCAACCTGTATGTGAATGCGCTGATAGAGAGGCTCAGCAGCACGCATGTCGGTTGCCATATTGGAGGTGTGTGCCTCAACAATATCAGTTACGCCGACGACATGGTGCTGCTGAGCGCCTCTGTCTGTGGTGTGTCAAGGCTGATTGACATATGTGAAAAGTATGCTGTAGAACATGGTTTGTTGTATAACACGAACAAGAGTGAATGCATGGTCTTTCGGGCCAAGAGGAGGTGTCCTGATTCCTTACCGGCAATTAAGCTCAACGGATGCCCACTTAACAGAGTTAAGATGTTTAAATATCTTGGACATTTATTAACCTCTGACCTGGAAGACGATGCAGACATTGAAAGGGAACGTAGGGCGCTGTCTGTTCGTGCAAATATGATAGCCCGCAGATTTGCTCGGTGCTCGAGGGGCGTCAAAATAGCCCTATTTAGGGCATTTTGTACGTCCTTTTATACTAGCAGTCTGTGGGTAGATTACACGCAGAAACAGTACAGCGCTCTACGCGTCCAATACAACAACGCGTTCAGAGTGCTCTTGCGGCTGCCTCGCTTCTGTAGCGCATCGGGGATGTTTGCCGAGGCGCGTGTGGATTGCTTCCATACAATCATGCGCAAGCGATGCACATCCCTGGTGCGTAGGTTGCGGGGCAGCCGCAACAGTATCCTGAGCGCTTTTGCAGAACGTTTCGACTGTCAGTACGTGAACCACTGCTGCATGGTTCACGTACTGACTGATGTTAAGATTTTATTTTAATTTAAATTTTATTTTTTAGTAATTTTATTTTCAATTTTATTTTCAATTTTATTTTCAATTTTATTTTCATATTTATTTTCATTATGTTATTTAAGATTAATATTCAATGTATTTTGTCTAATTAATTTTAATTTAAATGTAATTATTTACTGTAATACCTATGATCCAAAGTTGATTGACATAAATAAATAATAATAATAATGACGTCACCGTACTGTTATTTAAGAAAGTTTGCGTGTTTCCCTAGAGAGTTTTTTTTGACTTCATAAAGTCAAACCCCGGTGTCATCATTTTCATGACAACCGTCACTACGGCCGTTGTGTGGAGACCACCGTTCTTCCAGGATACCGTCTTTTTTCTGGGCCACTACCATAAAAGTAGGTTTTGATGGCGGTGACCGTTTTTCTAAACAAAACATTTGTAACGTTATTTTTTGAGAAATAAAATTCTAGCTGTGCGAGGTTATTTCATTGATATTTTGACGAGCTTGAATTAAATTTTTGAGATGTTTAATTAAATGAAATTAAAATGTAAAAAAAAGACAAAATTATTTAGTTTTTCATTTTCGTCACTACGAACTCAATCTTGTGTCTATCACGGAAAATATTGTATTGACACGCTTTTAATGTATGAAATATAGTTAACACTCCATCATTTTTATATTCTTTGGTATTCGATATTCCAATATTGATGTTTCGTAAAATAATATAAATGGAATTTTATGATTAAAATGTATCGAAACACGTTGCGTTTCTATCTATGAATAAAGGATCATATCAATTGGTTTTGCGATGCATATTAATGCATACACGATGTTTCCATTTATTTATTGAATAGGCCCCTTTTAATCGATATTTGTTCATGGAAATCGCTTTTCATTTCAGGTTTTTTTTAAACATATTCGTATGATTGTTGCGGTTACAGAACAATGTCAACGCTGTCAAATCGTAATTATTAAAATCATAGGGAGAAAGAAACTATAGAGCATGAGGAATAGGGTGCAAAGTTCACTCATCCTCTATATAAAAAGGAGGATCCTCCGACCATATGGGCAATTGCCCGACGATTGATGTCGGGAAGTTATATATGCTGATCGCGCGCGATGCAGGATTTTGGTGTGATGCGTAGTTCACATGTGGCGATGTAGATACGTCCACAAAACCATCAAAAAGTTTTGGAATAGTATCAAATATAATTATGATGTGCACAGTAAAGGAATCAAATAACTAACACACAATTAATTTCTATAATACACCGTTCCACAACACCCAAATGTTGTAAATACCTAATATAAACTAGTTGACCCAATTACCCAAATATTTTGCCTGAAAATTCAAGTTAAAACAACCCCTTATTTACACCAAATAAAGAAAAAACAAAATGTCCCAACCGCGCGTAGTGTTGTACCAAAAAGTTTTCAACACTAAAATTTCAACAACGTGCGAATGTTAGTTCTTACAAAGTTTAATAAAATTAAAAACTACACTGGCCCTGTTAACGTGGGGGTGAAAAACTAGGCCACATGTACTCTTGAGGCTTGTAATACGGCCCAACGCGGTGGTATATTCAAAGTTTAACACTTATGCCCGTAAACATACGGCCCTCTATCACGTTTATAGCGGCCGCGGTCCGCAGGTGTGTTCGTTAGCACTGATATTTAGTAGTGAATAAAGTTTTGAGCTCTTAAGCTGGCTGTTTGTATGATGTAAAGTTTATTGCTAAAGTTACTTCTTGGGGAAGCGACCGAAAGTGAGTATATTTGACATTGTATGGCACAAAACATTGAAGTATTTTATTTGGTTTAGACAAAAAAAACATAATCTCCTCCTGTTTTTAACACAGCTTAATAAAATTGTGCAAACATGTAATGTTTCCACTGCAATCGGCACTTTGGTTGTTCTGATTTTTTGTTTTCATTTGCTAGTGTCGCAACACATTACACAATTATTATTGTAAATTGTTTTTGGCCTCTAGCCAGACAAAATTTGGCAAACTAAATGATTTGAATATTGAATACTAGGCTTTTGGTTAATTTGTAAAGGAGTACTAAATGTATTTTTTTTGTAATGTGCGTTTAGTTTGTGCAGAATAATTTTAATTTTCCTGTCATTTTAATTTTTTTTTAAGTCGGTTTAAAAACAGCCTTTCTTTTTACGGAGGTAATAAAGAGTCTGAGTCTGAGTATTATTCATTTTATGACTCATGTTCACTAACACAAGTCTTAAAATTAAAATTATCAGCATCAAACTAACCTTTCAAAATATTCACAACACAAACATTGAATGACCACTAACAAAATTAGCACCCAATCTGAAGCGAGCCCCTCAAAACTAAACCCAGTAACCGCAACAGTCACGTTCACAACACTATCCCATATAATCAACAACTCCATGTATATCTGTCGTATATTCAGAGATAAGCACCACTTTAGACTTTGTCTAGTGCGGTGAAACACACTAATTTTCACACCCTTTCGAGGTATAAAATGCGTAACGAGCACCCTTTTTGCGGTTTTTGATGCACACTTTGCTCCGAGTAAGAGATTATGTTGATTTCTGTGGGCAAAAATGGAATTTCTATATTAGGAGTAACATTATTTTCTGTTGCAAGTGACCCCATGGAGGTTGTTTATCGTCATGTGTTTTCGGTTTCCGTATTCAAGTAGAAAATACACTCGAGAGCAATGAATCCGGGTCACTTAAAGAATGTTAAAAATCTCGGAAACTAAAAATGATAGGTTAATGCAATAAATTGTATTTAATAGACAATGTAATACTCCTTAAATGAAAGTAAAAAAAATATGAGTCACCATACATTTTATTAACACAAAATTACATAAAGAAAAAAACTGCTGATCTCTCCTTAAAACAAAAATAGGAAACATGAAATTTTTGAACTTTATTACGATTTTCTTGAATTTTAATACTTCGTATTGCCTCCTCGTGCTTCCATTACTGCGTTTACGCGGTTTGGCATGCTGTACACCAAGTTCCTTATACGATTTTGGGGAATATTCTCCCATTCCTCTGTGAGAGCAATTTTGAGCTCACGAAGCGTGATTGGGGGAGGGTTTCGTTGTTTTACGCATCTGCCTAGCTCGTCCCAAGCATGCTCGATCGGGTTGATATCCGGGCTGCGCGCTGGCCACTCCATACGAGTAATGTTCATCTCTTGAAGGTAGTCATTCACAATCCTACCTGCATGAGGTCGGGCATTGTCATGCATAAATATAGCATCCTCACCTAAATTGACCATAAATGGACCAACGTGATCATTGAGGATTTCTTCTTTTTCTATGATCACCAGCTCTGTGCGACTTTCAGAAGAAATTCCGGCCCACACAAGTACAGACCCACCACCGTAGGCTACTTTTTCTTCGATGCATGCTTGCTTGAATCTTTCCCCTGGTCTTCGATACACTCTGTGTCTTCCATCGTGCTTGTAGAGCATAAATTTTGATTCGTCGGAGAACATAACTTTTGACCAATCTTCAATACTCCAATTTACGTGGCTCTGGGCATATCTTAGTCTTGAAATACGATGCCCACGCTCCAGTTTAGGGCCGTTTGCAGGTCTAAGGGGTTTTAAGTTAGATTCAGCAAGCCGACGTCTTACTGTCCATGCACTTGGGTTACTTCCTCCGAGGCGTCGAAACTGATTTGTGAGTTCAGTTCCTGTGAGAAAGCGATTTCGAAGCATGGTGTTCACCAAGTATCGGTCTTCTCGTGCTGTGGTACACCTGGTTCTGCCCGTTCCTGGTCTGCGTAGGTTAGAACCAGTTTCTTCGTAACGTCGGAGAACTCTTTGTACTGTTGACAGCGACACACCGACAGTCCTGGCTGTATCGCGCTGACTCCGGCCGGTTTCCAGCATTGTAAGTATTCTGGTGCATTCTTCAGGCGTAAGCGACATAATTTCAGCTTGAATAATGAATATAGAGCACTATCAACATGGTTTATGTACCCACATAAATGACAGATTACAAACAAAAGCAAAACCAAATGCTGTAATTTCGTAGTTCCATCTTCGAAAGTGGCCCTTTTTCAAATTTGATTTTTTTATGATATAACTTTACAATAACTAAGAAGTTTTAATACCTTCATTTAAGGAGTATTACATTGTCTATTAAATACAATTTATTGCATTAACCTAGCATTTTTAGTTTCCGAGATTTTTAGGATTCTTTAAGTGACCCGGATTCATTGCTCTCGAGTGTATTAAAAACTATTTTTTTGGATCTGAATTTTATCATTCCTGATTTTCTTTTTCCATATTTTACCGTTCGTTTGACTGCCTCATTGGCCTTGTGTTCGCAAGCGTTACTACTGAGCATGAGGTCTGCGGTTCGAGTCCCAGTCCAAAGCAAAGTGTTATTGGGCTAGATTTGTGCCCGGTTGATATCAAATGGGTCGCCCCCTATTACATGGGAATTGAACATATCTGGCGAAATGTGGGTATACTATAGGTACAAGTCTTTGTAGCTCTTCAGTAACTCAGGCGTCATGCTATGTTTGTTTATCATACACATTATTAGAAATAAATTAAATAAATTTTAAATAAATAAATTTCTTTTATTTCAAAAAAAAAAAAGTGACAACATTGTTACAGACATTTACAACATACAGAAGAAGCATCTTAAACATAGGTCCCCTGGCTCCCAAACTAGGTTTATACCTGTGACTTGGGAGTCAGTGTTCCTCCATTATAAAAGTCGTTAAGTATGTCGTTGGTTACAAAAAAAAAAAAACATGTAGTGAAAAAGTGAAAAGTGAAAAAGAACAAAAGGCACTTTTTTGACAAAGTACAACAATAATAACAATCATTAAATGAGTGGGCAGGTGTGTTGTGAGAGTGTGTATGTGTGTGTGTATTTGTGAGTTTTAGGAGTGTGTGAGTGAAATAAGTCTCATGAAAGAACATAAAATACCTATTCAAAATATAGATGCTCAGTACCAATTCCTACTCACAAATGGTACTCAGATTTCGAACACCGATTTGCTAATAGTTCATGATACAACAGTGTCGATTTAGTCTACAATTATTTCGTGAAATTCTATGAAGCATGAATTTCTAGAACATAATTGAACAGGATCTCTGTTGATAGAATATCAGATACAGAATACCAATGCCGATAACCGATAATAAACCGATACGTTACTGATAATTTACCGTTGAATTGTATGTTATTTGTAATTTTTCATGTCATGTAATGAAATGATTAGTTTTAGGCTCAGTGGTTTTTATGATCTGTGGTCAGCGGGGTAATTGCGTGACACACATAAAATTGATCACATTTTCTTTAATTTTGACAGTTCAGTAACGTTCATTGCACACTGCTTGCGCGATTCAGGATTTTCTGTGACGTCAGTGTGATGCGTAGTTCGCATGTGACTTACTGCCGACTGAGATGCCGCCACAGATCTATATAAAATTTCCTCCTGTAAAATCCCCTGATTTCTACATTTATAATATGTGTATTTTTTATGTTCTACATAATGTATCTATCTCTCTATGTATGTTTACCAAAACTAAAGACGAATTCAAATAAATACCAGTGAATCAGCAAATTCCTTGAACATTATCCAAAAGTTTTTAATAAAAGATTCCTTCATCAATATAGCCTTTATATGGATTTATTCAAGTGATAATTTTCAGTAAACTATCCAAGAAGTAGCGTTAGTGTTCACTGGAGCTGAAATAAATCCTCCGACGTTACATTGTTGAAACATTTTATGATGTCAGATGTACAACTTGTTACATTTTAAGATAAAATACAGTGTAACCTTTGCTTTAGGTTTTTAGAGGCGATACCTAAACTTTTAATGTTATTATCATCTACAAAAATCTTCCTAGCCTTTTTCCCAACTATCTTGGGGTCAGCTTCCAGTCTAACCGGATGCAGCTGAATACCAGTATTTTACATGGAGCGACTGCCTATCTGACCTCCACAACCCAGTAACTGGGTAATACGACATCGTAAGACTGGTTTCAGAATTTCGGGCTTCTGACGACTCGTAACGACTGTCAAAGATCCACGAATGACAGCCGGAAAAAACGGCTTAACGTGCTTTCCGTGGCACGGAGGAGTCTCGGTATGTAAAGATGGGTACCCATCCACTGACCAACCCCGGCAAGCGTAGCCTAACCTGATGGAACGACCCGAGCGGCTTGTTATTACTTAGCCACGAGCTCCTCATCTTAATTATTAAGTTATAAGATGTTATTATCATCTTATAACTTAATAATTAATACCTAAGCCTATTATGTGAATCGGGATCTTACGAAATGTGTCGGTAGGAAACGTTGTTGCTGGCTATCGCCCTCGGTTTCACTTGCATTCTAGACATTGCAATTACCCGAAATAACAAATAAAATATGTAATTACACGTGTCTATTTGTAATATCAAAACAACAGCTTTTTACTAAATACTTACGGTAACTAAAACAGAAATACAATATTTAAAAAATTATCTGTCTGTCTATTTGGTCTGGCTAAGCTCCGAAACGGCTGGACTGATTTTGACAAGACTTTCAATGGCAAATAGCTGATGTTAAAAGAATTAATTTAAGCTACTTTTATTTTCGAAAAATTATTAGAGTCTACGCGGGCGAAGCCGCGGATACCAGCCAGTGCTACATAAATAAGAAAACAAAGTAACCTGACATAAACAAGCTGTGTCATTAGGCCTTCATTCTACTGAGATCGACTTTAATCAGCATTAACCATGTGAAGAAACTCGTGATGCCATTACGTTAAGAAGGTGAGACTACAAAGTTCCAATCTTATCAAATAATTAAAAACTAATTACGATGCTGTAGGCTCAAGCAGCAAGACTTTAATCAAATATAAATCTAACTCAATGTTGATATATTGCAGGGGGAGTTCGGAAAGTAATCGCTGTTGCTGAATTTATGTGATGGTACCTATTCTTAAGGAATTAAGGATTGGTTTTGGTGTTTTGACTTTAAACATTGGTACCAACTGGGGAGACTTTGATCAAAGAGGATAGCTCTGATCAGTGGACCACGATATACCGAAGGTAAAGCGGTGTCACTCAAACTATAGCAGTAAGTTTGAAGGTCGCGAGTGCGTTCTTCTGAGAATTTTATTGAAAACTAAATGTTTTTGTGTGTAATCGGCGGTAAGTGAATGAATCGCTAACCTTTAGTTTAACATCCAAGGATTTTCCTGGAAATCGTCTTCTAGTCATGAATTTTAATTTAAATTTCAACGTGAATGATGTAACAAATATTTTGTAACAAGATTTTGATTGAAAAGTGTGTCAAACTGGTTTCTTGCCCGTTCTTCTCCATAGGAACCCACTACACTATGGAATGGACAACTAGCAAAATATTAGTGACTGACCGACCCCTAGACAATTTAAAAGTGTCTGTAATTAGTTTAAATGAAATAAATGCTTTGAGTTTGAGTTTGAATACGAGTACGTGGAAAGCTAACAAAAAAGAGAGCAACATTTTTACGTTGGCTTAGCGTTGCATATAAAATATGTGACTCCAATCACGCCAAATCACATCACGCTACAGCACCGTATACGCGGGGATTTATTCAAGCGATAAAAAAAATATAAATATCTCTTCAAATGGCATATCAGAATATCAGTCCGTAGTTATTTACTGTTTAAACTGTTAAATCAGCAGTGAGAGACTAGTGGTGTGACCGTTGGACTGCCAAGTCATAGATCTCGAACCCAACACACGCGTGCATTGGGTTCAGTGTATAGAGTGCCACCATTGGCACTCTATCCCTATCGGATAAAGTGCCACTGCAGGCACCCTAGTAACACCGCCTCGGCCCGGCTCAAGTGCCGCAAGCATTGGATTGTCATTGTCACTGTCACTAAGTCACGTCACTTGGTATTTTGTTTGATTGTCGAGGTTAGATCGCTGTAAAACACCACATTCCCAAAACACTACATTCTCTTGTGCCTAAACGGACCCTGGCACTTCGCAGGCCGCTACCGCGGCACCGCTCGCTACGCTCGCTCGGCTCGTGCGTTGTGTGGTCACAGTTCTAACCTAACCTAACCTAAATAACAAGTGACAGTGACAATGCAACGCTCACGGCACTCTAGCCGGGCCGAGGCAGTGACACTAGAGTGCCACAAGAAACTCGCGGCACTCTATACACTTCGTATGATAAAATATTGCTATTCAGTAAAGGAATACGCTGGCATGTTTCTTTTTTCAAAATTAGTTACTTGATTTTTGAGCGACGCTAAGTCTTTGGAGCTTCATTTTCAGCACTACTGTGGCATGTACCTCTGGAGTTTCGGATTCATGTGTGTATTGTATAATTATCACTTGCTGCAAAAACGGTGAAGCGAAACATCGTGAGGATGCCGCATGCCACAGAGTTATTTCTCGACGGCATGTAAAGTCAAGTTAGAAGCCCATGGGCGGCATTAAAACACTGACACCAGATTTTTCACTAGCCACACGAAAACAAAGAACTGTTTAAAATAGGCAGTCATATGATTGCAGCCATGAAAGGTCAAAGGGGTAACAATTTACAATAGTTATTTCATGAAAGACGAGGCTAGTCTACTGCTGAGCACTACAGGAAACGGGCCATGCGAAACATACAACATTTAAGTTTATTATAATTACGCGTATGGCAAGGCAATATAATTATAATGAAAGGTCCAACTTGACACATTTCCCTATTGTTATTTTTTCAATGAGTTTTGCTTCATTAACAGTGCGAAGACTGTACGTCTATGTAGCTCAAATTGGTTTGTTTTGTAGTGTTCTAGATTTAAGTCTACTACATATACTTTTATTGTTCTCCTTTGTCTCTAACTAGCTTTAATCCGCAATTTTCGCGGAATTATTTATATACTTTTTAGATGTTTTATTCATATATTTATCTCCTCGACCTCGTTAGGTCATGAGCTATCGAAATATCAAAAAATATTTGGCTTAGGTCTAAAGGGGGAGGCGTGAAAATTTATTTGCTGTTGCAATGTATCTCTAAAGGTGTGTCCAATCATTGAGCGGCAATTGTGCGCGGCCTGCCGAGTTGTGTTTGGACGACTGCTGCGTGCGAACGCTTCTGTCTACCTGCCGCGTACAAACATTCGTCACTAATTGTGTCTGGACGTATTTCTGCAGACGTATTAAAAGCTAGGCAGATTGATATTGCCAGCTGAAGTGCGCGGCGTGTCTCAGATGTGTCGCGCAGTACTGCCGCGCAAACATTCGTTGGTTTGGTTCGCTAACTAGAGCGCGGCAGAAATGTGTCCTGCAAATGCTGCGTGTTGCTGCCGCGCTCTTGCCGCTCAATGTTTTGACTCCCCTTTTATATTGATATGTCAATGCATACAATGGTTATTTTCATGGTTACTGAAATGGCAATTTTTGATATCTTGTTATCTAATTTGAATTGTAAGTGACTGTGCTGTTGGTGTTCTTATTATAAATAAATAAGCCTGCCTTGTTGGTCTAGTGGTTGCAAGTGCTACTGCTGAGCATGAGGTCCCGGATTCGATTCTTGGGTCAGGCAAAGTATTATTGGGTTTTCCATCTGGAATTTCTCAGTCGCAACCCGGAGTCTGGATTTGTGCCCGGTTGATAGCAATAGGCTCGCCCTCTATTACATGGGACTTGAACGTAACTGGCAAAATGTGCAGGGTGTTCTATGGGTACATCTCTGCCTAACCCTTCGGGACAATAAAGGCATGATGTTATGTCATAAATAAGTCATTTTCTACGTATACCTAACTGTTCTCTTTGCTAAAGTTTTCAAGAACTAAAATAGCTAATAGACGCAAGTTGGTAAGCCACGTTACCTATCACAAAGGCGATACATCAACCTTTACCAAACCCGAATATTCTGAGGACAACCCATTACACACTGATACGAAGGTACTACCTACCTACAAGAAAAAATAAAGCCAAATATTTTTTTCGTCACCGAAAATACAACAAGAAATCGCTTTTCCCACTAAAATTTTGCAAAAGCCTTCGGAAGGTTGACGTCTAACTAGATACCCGTAGAAATTTACGGCCTGATAAAACATGGCCAGGATATATGGAGCTCTCACAACAAATAGCTTTACCCGTATACCGCTGGAGCGCTTGATAACAGCGAGGTTAGGAGGGTTAGCTTAGAATGGTCGTTGTATAAAACTTGTCTGCCAAATGGATTACCTCGATTAAGTATGAGCGACCCCTGACCCGTATAGGTGGACGCATGATTAGTTCCAATCCTCAGTTTTACGGCAAAGCTGAGGGATTTAGTGCATACCGTTTTGTTTCTGCATTTATTTTGCATGCAGCGCTCGTTTTGCAATGGCGCTTATGGATTTATGTTTATTAGTGGAATAGCTCTAAACTGAATTTGTTGAAAAAAAAACAACCTGAATTTGTTTTCTCTTTCAGTCTCCCTAGCCTTTCCCTCTCTTCCTCCTTTTCCTCTTTTTCTCCTGTCTTTCTTTTTTGTTTCTCCTTTTTGTCTTTCCTTTGCTTTTTTTTTCTTTTTTTTTTCTTTATTTGCCTAGTCTTTTCTTTCTTTTCCCAACTATGTTGTGGTCAGCTTCCAGTTTAACCGTATACAGCTAAAAACCAGTATTTTACATGAAGCGACTGCCTATCTGACCTTCACAACCCAGTTACTGGATAATACGATACCCCTTGGTGAGACTGTTTATCAGTCTTTTGGGTTTCTATCAACCCAGTTCTACTGTCAAAGACCCAAGAATGACAGCCGAGACCAACGGCTTAACGTGCTTTCCAAGGAACGGAAGGGTCTCAGTATTTCTTAGCTGCCATGGCCTATTTTAATTTATTTTAATTTTTGAATTGTTTTTATTATCTTTTAATTACGGACGCTTTTAACGTTCATGTCTTTCTACAACATTTGTAACACATATAATTTCAACATGACTGATGCCAATATTTATGTAACAATATTTTGATTTAAAAGAGTGTCCGTGGAGTTTCTTGTCCGTTCTTCTCCATATGAGCGTGGAATGGGCAACTAGCTTCATCTTTCAGACTGACCCCAGGACAATTCAAAAGTGCCTGTTTGAAAAAAAATGGTTTGAGTTTAAAGATGGTCACCCATCCACGGATCGACCGCGCCGACCGCGGCAAGCGTAGCTTAGCCTGATCACTCGACCCTTGCGGTTGTTATTACTTAGCCACGGGCCTCTCGCCCTTGTTTTCTCGTTCAGTGAGTATTAAATATTTGTCCAGTCCTAGTTTTGCTGCTGGAATGGGAACAATGAAATTTATTTTTCCGTTTGTTAGATCAGTTAGTAGCGGTTACACCACCACATACAAACTGCACAGCACTGCAAAGCCTGCATCGCGCAGTTAGAGTTTACCACGCGAATAACATAGATAAGACTATCCGAAATCAACTTTCGGGCAGTTGCCGCCAGACATAACACCCGTCTGGTTGGAGGATCCTCCCTTTTCTATTGAGGATGAGTGAACTTTACACCCTGTTCCTCATACCTCTTAAAGTTTTTGACATTTTCCTGCAAATGTCGGTATAGTAAGGCAGACAGACTCACAGACTTTACTGAGAAAACCTTTTCCATCGTTAAAGTGATGCGAATAATCTGTCAGTTCAACGGGATTTATCTCAGTGCAACGTCTTCCGGGAAAACCTTTTTATTTCTGCAATCTCATCAGTTCATCACGCAACAAGTTAAAAGTTTTCAATGTTGTTTTTTAACCCCCGTCGCAAAAAGAATGTTGTTGTAAGTTTAACCGCAATCGGTGTGTGTTTGTCTGTGGTACCGTAGCTCTTAAACGGGTGAACCGATCTGAATGCGGTTTTTTTTATTTGTGAGTAGGTTTTTTAGCAATGGTTCTTAGATATGTTTGATCAAATGCGGTTCAGCCGTTTGAAGATTATCTGCTCTTTTCTAGTTGATGAATGAATGTGAGCGACTTTCACAGGTCTAATCAATTTGAAAGGTATTCTGTAACTTCAATGATGATTAGAAGAGCATAGTAACCTTGAACTTATGCTGCAGCATCACCTGGAATTTTCAGGATTCCTAACTGCTTTATCGACTTACAGCACAGGTGTTTGTGCTCATCGGAATGGTCTCAATGAATAAGTTATAGATAAATGATGAACAGGGTCTGATGATGGAGTAGGAAAGAGAAATGAGGAAATATTTGTGTCGGGGGTTTAGAGGCATGAGGAACAGGGTGTCAAGTTCACTCGTCCACTATAGAAAAGGGAGGATCCTCCAACCAGACGGGTTGTTATGCGGCAACTGCCCGGGAGTTGATTTCGGATAGTCTTATCTATGTTTTTCGCGTCTTTACTGCGTAGTTCGTATGTCGCGGTGTAACCGCTACATCAGTCCCCTCCGGAGACCGGAGGTTGATAGTGGGCTGAGTCTTGCGATGCTTCACAGTGCCAGCTGTGGTTCCAGTGAGTCGGAACCGGGTGCCGCATAGTTCACGGTGAGTCGGAACTGTCTGCGGTGATTCCATAGTGAGTCGGGGTGGCGCTGCGTCGTCATCCAGTGAGTCGGATGTGGTACAGCGCCGGGTTGTGGCTGACAGCTTGCATCGACCAGGAGAGGGCAGAATAGGCTCTGCTTGTGAGACCGGCCGGAAGTGCAGGTGCTGTGCCAAGGTTGCTGATGAGGCTGAGGGTGATGACCAGGAATGCGCGTTCGCTGCATGCTGGTGGTCAGGATACCCGTTGAAGCCGTGGGTGCTGGCTAGCTGTGTGACTCGCCTCACGAAAGCTTGCGGGAGTAATGATGATGACGTCACTCTGAAGTAGTTGCACGAAGGCTGCGTTGACGTTCATTCTCGGAGTCACCAATTTAGAGGCATAAGGAACAGGGTTTAAAGTTCACTCGTCCACCATAGAAAAGGGAGGATCCTCCAACCAGACGGGTTGTTATGTCTGGCTGGCAACTGTCCGGGAGTTGATTTCGGATAGTCTTATCTATGTTTTTCGCTCGGTAAACTCTAACTGCGCGATGCAGGAATTGTGTGACGTCATGTTTTTACTGCGTAGTTCGTATGTCGCGGTGTAACCGCTACATAGATTTTAAAATTTTTAAATACCTAATTTCACTTGTTAAAACCGCTAACTCAACGAGAAAAACCACGAAATTTTAAAATGGACAAAATAGCGTCTGCAAGACAGTGACGTACGAAAGGCATCTAACTAAATTACTCATTTGTCTTCCCTACAGGCCATAATGACCTCCAAAACAGGCAAAAAAAAAACATTTTAAAGAAAAGTGATTCCCTACAGCACCTTTTCCTGTTACTTTACATTCAGGCAGCGATGAAAAATGGCGCAGAACCTCAAACGAGACTTCGACACGTTTTCCTCATCCAACTGTAGAAACTTCAAAAGAAATATCGATGTACGAAGGCCGCCATTAATTTGGGTTAAATAAAAAAATGGCCGCGAGGAGGCATGTGCCGCGTCAAACGGGAGGGCATAAATTTTTCAAAAGGGGCCATTTGGAACACAGGCCCGTTTTTTGCATATCTGAATGTGTCCAATTACAGAAAGGGCTTGTTTCGGTGGTGGTGCAAAGCTGAAGCGAAACAGATAAAAGATAACGAACTTTGCACCGGTGTTTTTGGGATTGTCAGGTCAACGTCAAGGTCAAAACTTATAACAGGGTATCCTACATAAGCGTCAACTGGGTAGGAGAAGTCAGGGAAATTTATGTGTGTCAGATTGACCAACTCCGTCAATTTGCTGTGTTGTAGCCATTTCAGAGAACTGTCAAAGAATGACAATTGTGATTTAATTACACGGGCAATTTAAGTTGGTATCTAATCAATTTGGTAAACAATTAATTTTCTTGACTTTACCTACGCTAGATAAAACACACATACCTACTACTTTTAATGTTTTTATCCACAAAATCTAAGCATACTTTTATGAGTTTCTTCCAGTAATTGATTAATGAGTAATTCGATATCTTCTAGACTACAAATTTTGAACCTAAAGACATGCAAAGATTTTTAAATAAAAAAGATGAAAAAATCTTTCTCGCCTCAGCATGAAGCAACTCTCGGGTATTGCAAGACACTTTGTCTGTCATACTCGTCTAGTACTCATCAAAGAGCGCGAAATTAACTAAACCCGATGACACCGCCGTATACCCGCTACTTGTACCCCAGTCATGTGGTTGATGTAATGTGCCCATAAACCCAAGAGCTTTATGTGATATCCGCGATATTATTGTTACGGGAGATGGCTGTTAACTTACTTTTGTCGACGTCGCGATTTAATGTGTACCGTATTACAGTGCTTATGATGAGTTCCATGTGCTTATGATGAGTTGGAGAATACCCAGCATATAATTTGCTAGGTCAGCTGTTTTGCCATACAGGTAGTGAACTTTTGTGACGATTTTAAATATTTTATTTTACTTGTGTGATGACCCAGCAGTTATAGCCTCGCCTCTCAAGCACGTGGTCATGGGTTCAAATCCGATCAAGTACTAATGTGACAATATGTTATTTCTGAGTTTATCTTGGAAACTGACATCGTGAAGGAAACCTGGAACTTTTCTACACTAATATTATAAAGATAAAAAGATTTGTGTTTTTGTTTCTAATGAATAAACTTTCAAACTACTTGAGCGATTATAAAAATACTTTCACCAGTAAATTCCTACATTATCACTAAGTAATTTTGCAATAGTTGTGAATAACAGTACAGTTGTGTCAGTGTTGCAGTATTGTCTCTCCTTCTTACTTTAATCCATCCAAAGGTTGTCTGCAAAGGTTGTCTGTCTGTGTTTGGTTGGTGGTAGGGCTTTTTCTAAGTCCGCCTGGCTAGCTACCACCATCTTATCTAAGTCTGTCGCCATAACAACCATGTTAACAGCATTGTTGTGTTTCGGCAGTTAGAGATAAGATAGCCAGTTCCTCTGTGGTTGAGGATTCCGGGCGAAGTTCGCTTCCACCTTCGGCCTGATCATCACTTACCATCAGGTGAGATGCAAGCCAAGAGCTACCCCGTAGAAGGTAAAAAAAAAAAAAGATTGCTTTTAGCGATAAGACCGCCCATTGTGTCACCCTATGTAAAATTTCTAAATCTATGTCTGTAATTTTTATGGTGTACATAATAAAGAGTATTCTATCTATGTATCTATCTAATAACTGATATTGTTGAGGAAACTTGAAATATTCAGCAAGTATAAAGCTACACTGATGATGAAAGCGCCTAGGTCCGGACTGTAATAAAGCGGAGATGTGCGAAGATGTCCAAAGCGGAGACTAGAAGAGATGTCTTTCAGATAGGGTGTATTCACCGAAGCTGGTGGAGTTGCCTACTGGCTATAGCGGAGATGTGTGCTGGCTAGAGCGGAACTAAGCTGGGTGCGACGAGCGTTGGATTTTAACCGCTCACTGCACGCCGCTCATATCTCTTTTCGTCTCCGCTGCGCGCCGTTGCCAGCTTACGAAGCACAGCTCACATTCTTGCTTCGATCGTGCCACACAAATATGATACATCTCCGCTCAGTGGTATCCACTGAAGCTAAGTGGAGACGAGATTGTGTGAATAACGAAATTCTATTGGTTGTTTAAAACACAATCATCTCTTCCTTCGTCTCGTCTCTGATTTGTTGAAGTTCTGGCCTAATATAAGTATTAAAACAAAACGATGATACTGAACAATTTGGTCATTAATAGCATCACTGAAAAAAATAATATACGCGTGAAAAAATATATAAATAATAGCGCCAAATTGCCACCCGAAAACCACCCGTATTAATCCATTTCCTAACTGTTGATACAATGCTTTTTGCGCTTACATCTGGGGCATAATAAGTAGCTAACCCTTCTTCGTTTTTCCCTCAATTTCAGACATTGAGCAATCAATATTTTAACGATTTTGAAAGCGCTTTCTTAGGGTGAACCAGACCGCGGTGATCGACCGACGTCGCCGCGTCGGCCGCCGCGATTCAATATGTGTCACCTCATAGGTAAAGTCATGGAAATTAATTGTTAAGTAAGCAAATAGACTACCAACTCAAATTGCCCGTATATTCAAATCACAATTTTCATTCTTTGACAGGAGCTCGTGGCTATGTAATAACAACCGCACAGGACGATCCATCAAGGTAACCTACGCTTGCCTGGGTTGGTCCGTGGATATGGGTGACCATCTTTACATACCGAGACTCTTCCTTGCCTCGGAAAGCACGTTAAACCTTTGGTCCCGGTTGTCATTTATGGATCTTTGACAGTCGTAACGGGTCGTCAGAAGCCCGAAGTCTGACAACTTGCCATATCAAGGGGAATACCCCTTGATATGACAAGCTGTCAGACTTTCGGGCTTCTTCTTATACAATAGTATTACCTATATATAGTTATAGTTGTTATAGAATATACAACGTGAAATTTGAATCACAGTTTTGCTAGAACAAACGTTGTTCAGACCATGGTCTACTATCATTCTATAGCATCCAATATGTTATTAAAACAAACTAAACTAGGCGTTCTCAAATAAGTCTTATGTTGCTCAAACGTGTTCAAACATTAACCGTAACATCTAAGGACTCATCGCGGTAGCAATATGGCATTCAAAAGAGTTATGAGGAGTCCACGTAGACTACAAGGATGTCCGGCTAATGCGGGCCGAAATTTTAATAAATAAATCAGTCTTTTTTGTTTTTTTTAAATACCATTGACGTTTTTTTTTAAATTGATTGTTATAGAATGGTAGTAGACCATGGTCTGAACAACGTTTGTTCTAGCAAAACTGTGATTCAAATTTCACGTTGTATATAATAGTTAAAATATATAGAATATATAGAAGTTGAATAGTAAACAATACTAGAACAGTTCTTTACTTACACAATGTGTAAGTAAAGAACTGTTCTAGTATTGTTTTCAACATTTGAGGCTCAGTAGTTTCGGAGATAAGGCCCAGGGAGAATTGCCAAATTTTTGTATAATTATCTTAGATAACATTAAAAACATTTATTTTAAAATTATGAAAAATATATTTATGTCCCTCTTATCAAGCGCTTTCATTTAATATGTCACAGGGCACAGTTTGCAAAGCAAATTATTTAAATTTTCTTGGCTCCAAAAGTTCAAAATTTAAATTCATTTATTTTCGGTACACGTCCGTGTTCGGGTCACAAAAATTCATGTGTACCTATGCCACTTTTCAACTTTCTCGATCCAGTAGTTTCGGAGCAAATTAGTTGGGACAGACAGACTAACGAGTGATCCTATAAGAGTTCCGATTTTACATTTGTACAGCACCCTAAAAACGAAATTGCACGACTCATAATGCGAAGCATTAGAGTGTGCTCTACAATCGAAAAATTATTTTGCCCCAATTCTGTAACTGTTTTTATTGTTACACTCCTGCTAGTACACAGAACCTACTTAATTGATATACCATTGTATAGATGATTAAATGGAGATTAATACTGTACTTTTTAACAATGGATTTAATGCAGCAGAAATGGAAAAAGCATAAAAATAGTTGAAAATAAATTCCTGTCCGTCAATTTATGAACCCTGAAAACATTGTAGCTTGCGATAAAATCAATTAATTGAGTCAATTTTTTTTTTATACATTCGTTTCAGCCGTAGCAGGAACCCTATTGAAAATGGCTCTTTTATTCAAAGTAGTTTTATTATAATTAATAAAATACTAACTAAAATATAATATCTTTATCTAAATATTTTCAACCTTTGTCCGTAAGTTGCCTAGCAACCGCCAAGTAAATATCTTTGTCAGTCGTTGACATTACGACTTCATGAAAAGTGATAAATTGTTCATTTTTAAACTATGTTTTGAATTTCTTTTTCGTTTATGAATGAGTGATAAGTATGAGACGTGCACTTTTGGATTTTCCAAACTATTTTAATATTATTTTTTAAACAAAGGACGTCTCGCCTAGAAATTAAATTAAGGTCGCATCTGCATATAATTGCTGAGTCACCTCGACTATAAAGTACATCTGGAATATTTAATAGTTTTCTTTTTAAGACCAACCAGTTACTTTCTTTTAAAAGAGATTTTTGCAGTATTTGAATAAAAACTTAAATAATATTTTCTTGGTTATTTTTTGCAATCTAATTAGCATCTCTTTTATTGTTAAATTCAAATATTTTGCTTGTTAATATAGCCAACTCCACACAGACCATACATTTACCCTTAAATCGCAATTTGTCTGCATACGTCACCAGGGAGCTCTTAAGCCGAAAACGCTCGCAGTTTAAACATGCCACAAGATAATTATTTATAGCTTGAATGGCTGCTCTGGTTTTCAAGATTGGATCAGCCCTTGTTTTAACATGGTTTTTATAGTCTATTTTCATATTCTCTTTATCAACGTTGTTCAAATAGAAGTCTATGTAACCGCAAGACCAATAAACGGAACAAAGGGCCGGGAAAATTACCTTGTCAATCCCTTGACGCTTGAGAAAATGTAGACCCAAAACGTCAGCAGTGTTCAAGGTAACTATTATGTATTATTTATAATATTACTAAGTGACAAGGTAATGCTGATGTTCGCTATTATGAAAAGCCAGTTTAATGAAGAATTTTTAATTAAAATTAAAAAAAAAACATAATAGACAGATTGATTTTCTTTTCCGCTAAGAAAATACTATGTTCAATAAAATATATTCTTAATCCACAACTAAAAGGTAAAATACTTAGTTAAAGAACATGAAACGTAGCTAACGAATCTCAGAATTAAATTAAATTCTCAGAATACTAGAAAGTATCACCGACTATGTACCAAAAATCCAATTTTGCAGATGTTCTCTGGGCAAAATCAACATTTGCAATGTAATTTAGAACATAGCTCAAACTGCGGACATTACTCGTAGTCGTAGCTAAAGTGAATCCACATAAGAGTTAGGTAAAGTATCAAACTCTAAGTCAATTTGTTGAACAAACACCATTTGTCTTCTACGAACAGAACCGGACTAATGCAATGTTACCGGACTCGGGACTCCAATGTGCTTCCGTGAAATTAGATTTCAACCTATTTATTTTTGTGAAAAGATTTCGTTGGTTACGTCATATGAAAGTTTTGATTTCAAAATTGGAACGTTTGCTTTTTGCAAATGAGTTTTCATACTTTTGGGCTAAAGGTAATTGTGAAAGTAATAACGACTGAGTTTACGTAGAAGTTAATTTTGAAAGTTAAATTAATGTAAACATAGATTTAATTTAATACATGAAACACGACCAAAATGAACATTATTCATACAACGTTAATGTTTTTGACATGGAAGAGACAGCAGCTTCTAAAGTCTTCAAAAGAGAAGCACGCTCGGGACTTTCTTGAATAATTTAACGTAATCTTTTAATTTGTTTCCTTTCACATAATCTTCTGAAATAACAGAGTTAGTTATTTATACATTGCTTTTTTTATTATCGCTGGATCCAGACTTGCGTTTAGTCTCAATGCCATATTCGTTTGAAGTGCCTTCTCCAATTTACCAAATGTATTTGCGTCTGATTGAACTAAATGTTTGCCAATAGTCTGGCTGCATTCGTCTGCAGGATTTGGCGAACCACTAAAAGCTTTGTTAAAATTTGGTTTCAATTTAACAGTAGCTGAATTTGTGTTTGCAAAAGTAGACAAAGATTAAATGGAATATTATTTGAATGAATGAAATTTGATAGAGTAAAGAACGGTAGACTGTGTAATTACATTATGTTTAAGCACAGATGTAGATATTGGCCAAGTTGTATTTGTGTGACTGCATTGACCGTTGCATGATTTTTAATATTAGATACCCAAAAGTCTTCACTGAACAAAAAAAAATTAAAAAAATTGCAAACTGCATAGACTTATGAACAGACTCTTTTTATCTGGAAAGATTTACTGCATGAGTAAATCATATTACCATACTCTGACGTGGATGACAAGAGACATTCATAAAAATCTAGACCAAAGGGAATTACGCTACTTATAAAGTGAATCAGGTCACCGGTGTCCGATCCATTAAGGCGAAGCAATACGATCAATTTAATCGACAAATCCAACATAATAAAACATTTTGCCCCTACTGTTTAGAAACAGCGGCCATTTTTTTTTTCACTGAGCTCGTCTGAATTTCATTTATATTGCAATATTTACCGATGTCGAGGTCCTAGACGCATAAAAGTGTTCGACAGCTACAAAAGAAGGTAATAAGTTGACACTAAAAGGTTTATCAAAATGGGTCGGTCATCGGTGACCAGACACACTGTATAGATTACAATTATGTTGATAGGTTGCTTGCTTGTTATAGCTTGTCCACTCTGAAATGACGCGCCGCACTACAACATTACCCATAGAAATCCGCATTACCGCGTGCGTAAATGCGGTAAAGGGCGCGTCATTTCAGAATGAACAAGCTATACCTTAGTCCAAGTCTCTTATCGCAGTATATTTTAATGATCAAACATTTCTATGACAGTGAATGCTTGAGTTTACAAAATTATTAGACAAACTTGTTGGTTCCGTTAGGTTTTGTTTCAAAATCAATTTTACAACCAGCGTGTGCAATATTGTTTAGCAAGAGTTCAAGTTTTCATACAAAAGCATCAAGTTTAAATCTATTTAAATTTCCGTACACCACGTTTAGTGTTTCCCGAGGTATTCACATGCGGTAACGAGTTTGACGTCATATACTTGTTTCTGAAAACTTCTCTGGGCACACAAGAGTTTCCAGGGTAACGGGGTATGACCCAATTTCTGAGTAACTACTATAACATTTTCCACACCTGCTTAATGTAGTAGTTTTGCTGTTATAATATGCCAAATTATTTAAGTAATTATTGTTAGGTCAACAGTTAGTGTCTGTTGGGATTTGGAGGTAAAACCGAATTTAGAAGCCATTATAATAAATTATTTCCTAAAATATTTTCTTACATTTCAAAGGTTCACCTTTGAGTCTCTCGATCATAACTATTGAACAAATACCTCTATATGTGGGTTGTTCAGTATTGAACAACATGATATTAAAACTACGTCTTCCCTCAAATATTAATATTTGATAGCGAGTCAACCCTTCATAGTCCAAAAAACAACTCTAATGGACGTTAACAAAGATCAAAATCGCTTGGGAGATACCGAAAATCTGGCATCTATTTCATTGAGTGCCATATAATCGAATAGCAGGAAGGTAATATTACTTATCGGGGCATGTTTACTACCAGTCACCTGTGCGGTAATGTAAGGATAGGCGGATTCAAAATGTTTATCGATAGTTCTATTCATCTTGTCTTCGAGCTCAATTTCTCTTGCAAGCAGTATGCAAGCGGTTCTAGTACTAAATCCGTTAGTGTCAACGGTACCATTGCTAAATATGTTAGTGTCACAGCTTCGATGCATAAGGAACAGTATCGCACTCATGTTCAGTTTTCGAGATAATACAATTCGAAAACCATTAACAGAAATACGTAATTGGACTCCAAACCAGTGTCGCGTCCAAAATATTGGTAAAATAAATATACTTTAAATATTCAAATAGCATTTAATTTAACTTTTCATTATTAAAAACCGAAAAGTCCTTTTGGGTAAATTTTCGATACAAAGTAGAAATTCAGTCATATTTTATTGGTCGTGTACTTACTGCATCAATTCAATTCAATTAAAATTTTACAAGGGTTTTATTCGGTCCCGGGTGTCACCACTGTGTGGATCACCCGGAGGACACGGTGGAGCATACGGCGGAGCACCACCGTGTCCTCGTGGAAGCGATCGCCGGCGGTAACCTCTCGCGTCCGGCCCTGGTCCAGGCCATGGTACGGAGCGAGAGGGCATGGCAAGCCGTCACCTCCTTCTGCGAAGTAATAATTCTCGCGAAGGAGGAGGCGGAGCACGTGAGGGAGAGGCAAATTTCACACCCTCACGCCCCTAGCCGCCGCAGGAGACGCCCTGGGTGTCGAAAATCGGTAGCCGATTTCCGGCCACCGTAGGCGCGGGCTTGCTGACGGAGAGCAATGGGTAGCTCACCGTCCGATAAGGACCAGGCCCGGGTCGACGATGCGTTGTGTTCCACGTGCGCCTCAAAGAGATGTCACCACAATTGACGGGGTCCGCTAGGGCTGATGCCTGCAAGGGTTGCTGGACAGTCCTAAGGGGAGACCGTGGCCCCTGGCAACGCACAGGCAAGGAACACGGGTGGGTTTTAGTTAGTAAGAGTCTGACTCGCCCTTTCCGCTCCGCCCAGAGCGGAAGAAGTTCTTTGATGATTTCCCACCCAAAAAAAAAGAAGTGATATATTCAGTGTCAGGTCATTGCAGTTTAAATATGAAATTAAATTTAAAATAAGGAAGAAATATTATACATGGTTGGGTATTCATTGAGAGCTCGTGGCGAAGTAATAACAAGCCGCACGGATCGATCCATCAGGTTAAGCTACGCTTGCCAGGGTTGGTCAGTGGATGGGTGACCATCTTCACATACCGAGACTCCTCCGTGCCTCGGAAAGCACGTTAAGCCGTTGGTCCCGGCTGTCATTTGTGGATCTTTGACAGTCGTTACGAGTCGTCAGAAGCCCGAAAAGTCTGACACCAGTCTTACCAAGGAGTATCGTATTACCCAGTTACTGGGTTGTGGAGGTCAGATAGGCAGTCGCTCCATGTAAAATACTGGTATTCAGCTGCAACCGGTAAGACTGGAAGCCGACCCCAAGATAGTTGGGAAAAAGGCTAGGAAGATTGATTGGTATTCATTGAGAGACTTCATTTATACATACTACTGATACTATGATACTATGATACTGTGATACTATGATACTATGATACTGTGATACTGTGATACTATGATATCATGGCATACTGATATAACAAGCAGGACACTGAACTCAAACTCAAACTCAAACTCAAACTCAAAGCATTTATTTCAAATAAACCAATTACAGGCACTTTTGAATTGTCAAGGGGTCGGTCAGTCAGAAAGATGAAGCTAGTTGCCCATTCCAAAGCGTAGTAGGTTCCTATGAAGAAGAACGGGCAAGAAACTCCACGGACACTCTTTTAAATCAAAATATTGTTACAATATATTGGTTACATCATTCATGTTGAAATTAAACATGTGAGAACAATGTAGAAAGACGTGCAAGTTAAAAGCGTCCGTAATAAAAACAATTAAAAAATTAAAAATTAAAATAAGCCATGGCAGCTAAGAGATGACCAGTCCCTACTGACGGCGCCCGTTCACGAACATGACGCATGGATCAGCACCATTTAGCTCAACCATTTTGAAGGGAACTTAATGATCCAACACACACGCCACCACCAGCGAGACACTTAAGTGAGTATGACATACTCTCAGCCATCAGGGCTCATTCAAGTCAATGAAAGACATACCCAGTAAATGGTAGTTTTGTAAAATGGTCACAGTGCTCACACATGTGCTATGCAATTATACAATACTAAGAGATTGAATTTATACAATGCAAAGTTAGTTTTTGCAATCTTCAGCGGCTCCAACAATATTTTCGATGCTAATCAACTAGTTTATGCGCCCTTGTGGAGCTGGACCAGCGTTGAGCCAAGCATTTTTGTCAGCGATGTAATCCCCCAACTTATAATATGCTTGGCAGCATAGTGTGCGTTTTATACTTACAAGATTTAAATTTGGTTTCATTTAGTTCGAGTATGTGGGGAGGTATTTTATTGTAACATTTTAAACAGTACCCCATGAAGGATGAGTCTACTTTAGCCAGTCTGAAACCAGGTTGAACTAATTTGTCCCTATTTCTAGTACTATAATTGTGCCTTTCACCTCTTTTACTGAAAAGATTAAGACTTTTCCCAACGTACATGATGTTTTCGTATATATATTGACAAGCTACTGTCATGATGTTAACTGATTGAACCGAACTAACATAATAGAGAGACTAACGCCCGTTTTCACCTTCACTAAGTGCCATTTAAATTAATCCCTAAATAAAATTGTGTTGGATTTTCAACGCTAGGCTCAGAGCGCTGGAAAGTGTCACTTAGTTTGTCGGTGAAAACTACAAACAAACTAATAATATAAACAAAATAATTAACATTGGAAGACACAAATCATGCCAATACACCAAGCAATCCATCCATTGTTGCAGTGTAAACAAAGC
This sequence comes from Conistra vaccinii, assembly GCA_948150665.1. NCBI lineage: Eukaryota > Metazoa > Arthropoda > Insecta > Lepidoptera > Noctuidae > Conistra > Conistra vaccinii. The sequence continues at coordinate 5,712,321 of OX411328.1, forward strand.
TTCTTTGTTAAACATAGATGCCTTTCAACATCAAAGAACGCACAAATTTACAAAAAGCTCTGACCTGGGAAGTATCCATGACAAAGTGACTTTGTTACCTCAATTTCAACGAACAGCATCAAAAATATACGTTACATAAAAGGCAGCAGACTTTTACTAAAAAACATTTTCACCCATATCCGTTGGCATATAACATCATCGACATATGTCCATCACTTAGGTAGAACACAGCGGATGCGTCCCTAACATGATTAGCTATGTAACTCCGTCCCCTGCTCCGTTGCGTGCAAACATTGTTGATTTTATACGTATTAGTAACTGTTGATTAGCTCTTCAACGAACTCATGGGTTGATTAAAGTGTTTCAGAGGATTAAAGAAGTGGATATAGCGGAGCGTTTTCATCAGTTTAAGGTCAGACTGCATATATAGATGACTTTGCTGTCTCACTTACACTTAGTGCCAGAATTCCTGCTATGTTATAACTATAAGAAAGGTAAGGAGAAAATATATTGTTTTCATCTAAATAAAGATCGACGTTTAGGAAAGCTTTTTATTTTATCTGCATAGCTTCAGCAATTAAATAGATACATATTCTGCTTTCATTGTTCAATTATCTTCAGTTTAAATTGGAGTTTCCCATAAAAGTAACTCTATATTTCTTAAGACAGCCGCGACTCAGACTTTTTCTTAAAATATTGAACAAGCTTTTGAAACATCTTTAAGAATTATTACGGAAACGAATCCCATTGTTACTTCCCTCCTACACAAACAGACCTTTTCAATACAATTACCGTCCATCAGGCCATCATAATTGTTTATTACCAGCCCATAATCGATGCCCCAAATTAGCTTCTACTAAACAGAAATTCTTTCTTCAAAAATTCCCCTCGCTGGGGCTTGAGCAAGCAATCCATTAGGTAGCTCCTTATCAAGTCATAAATTTCTCCAGCTATCAATGTTGGTTGTCAGTCCAGTAATATATTGATACGACATAGATACGGAATTTCGGATTACAATAAATTACACCACGGAATGGTCACTAAGTATATTCTTCAAATGCTGACGTATTTATTGGGTTCATGTTTGTACAAACAGTGAAAATAATTTACACGAGTAGTTATAATCGGATTAGTAACGGAACAATCCAATATTCGAAAATAAATTAATGTGATTTTATTGAATAATTCGTAATACTGTGTTAATGACTGTTTAATGGCCGAGTATTTTCATATTTAAATTACGATTCTTATTTTGTTTATTCTGAGTTTATTTATCACATTTCACCTTCTTCTTAACTGAAGTAACATAACACACGACACTGATTTAAAAATAATACCTACTTTTAAATACTTAAAAATATACGTAATCATTCTGATTTATGAAAAATATATTATGATCCCTTGGTCGTCAATGATAAAAAAACAGAAGGCAGCGTGGGCCCCGTAATAAAATACATAGAATACTTATCCCGGTATATGGTAGTACGTTCACTTCTCATTATTTTCGGACATACCCGTGGGCGAAGCCACTGACAAAAGCTAGTAACAACATAAACGGGCCCAATAATAATAAATTTCATATACACAACATCCAAGAATAACAAAACAACGCAGAAGCGATATAGAATATTCGACTGCACCAGATCAGACGGGTAACTTAAAGCAAATGTTGGTGGTATTCATGAAGGAAACGACCCCTGGCATTAATTCACTAATTAACATTTTGGCACAATAGGATACGGGATTTCCTACCAACTTCCTCGAATCCTCGACGATATTGTTATTAGGAATTGTGTTTCATAGCTACGCGGCGCGAGTTCGCGACAACCCGCCAAGCCGCGCGGCACGCCCGCGGCGCGTCAGAGATAAGAGCTCGCTAACATAAACAAAAACTGAGAGCTTTTTTTTACGTAAATAGTCTTATCGTTAATGGTTTTGGGTTCCTGATTAGACAAAGGATTTTTTATAATACCTCGAATCTTTGTAAGCGAACGCTAGTATTGATAAATAAACATTCTTATAAGATTCTTATAAGAAATTCCGTTGTTCATTGTTTTGATTATTTATAATAAAACTACTGGTTCGATTCACATGAAATTTCGCAGGATACATTATGAATACATATACTATCGGTCAAAACCATTATTTACGCATAAACACAATAAATAAAAACACATATAATCAAAAAAGTTCAATAAATAGATAACCGTATCATTACGTAACATTATTTAGTTGACAAAAAAATATTGAACTCTTTTTTTGTCTGTATTATGCATTTTTATTATTAATTAGTTATTCAAGAATATAAAATAAATGACTTACCAGCGATTACATGCACAAAACACACACAAAACAACAAATATCACATCAACACGTTTTTTCACTAACGAGTTTGTTTACATTTTTTGATGGGTCCGTAATAGGTAATTACGATGTTATTTAGTGCAAGTATTAACTATATACGATGACGACACTACTTAATTATTGAATTATCACCATTTCCCGTCGATTTACACTTAAAAAACAATAGAAAACAAATAAATACGACGCGTAGTGCAGCGCGCTGAACGCATGCGCGGTCGCCATTTTGCCGTGCCAAAATGTCCAATTTTTACTTTTTTCTAGAATTGTTTCTGCATATTTTGACGTTTTAGTCGATGTATTTGACAAGTATATTACCAAATCCATAGAATAAAATTAACTGTAGACCATATTAGCCCCTATGCATAGTACAAATACAGTTTGAATCAGCGTGAACGTACTGTATCCGTTCGGCGACAGACCCGCTTTACGGTATTGGAAATTTTCGTCGCCGTTCGGCGACGGCCCCGATTTAGAGGTTAATTTTCATGTTACGTAATTAGAAATTGCTATGTAATATCTTTTCTCGTTTATAGGGATAAGGGTTCAGTTTTTGGGATCAATTTTAGGGTTATTTGAAAATTGTATTATGAAGGAATTTACTGGATTAATTTTCTGGGATTTTTGAGGGACGAGAGATCTAAGAGTGTTGTTGTAATGATTTGATGAGTTTGGCTCTTAAAGTGCGAATTGCAATTTTAATCTATTTATTTTTGTTAATGATAGAGATGCTTTTATCAATGAGGATTGAATTTAGATTGTATTAAAATAAACTAGCGGCTACCCTTGGCCTTACCCGTGTGGATCCTATTTTTTTTTTCGAAAATAAATGTAATCTTAGGTCCTCCATTTAATATCAGCTATCATTATAGTATCTAGCTATCATATTAAGTCAAAAGCTGTTATTTTGACATTACATAAACAGACATTAACCCCCTTACTAATAAACGTCGTATATCGCCTGTATAGTTACACACCGATTTCTCTCTTTCACTCGTCAGTGTTTGACATTCGAAAGAAGAAGACAAAGCGTTGTGTAATTATACAGACTATAAATTTTATTTATTTGGATAAATAGGTCTTTAGCTTTATCAACTTTGTTGGAGTTGATTTCCAATTCATCCAGATTCGGCAAATTATCTGTTATTCAGAAATACCAAGAAGAAACTGAAATAATCATAATTAAATTAATTGTGACGTGATTTTGAAATTACTTCTAGGATTGACCTTAAATCGCAGTTGACTGGTAAAAGTGGAAATATGGAGGGCCGGCCTTAGCCCTTTAGTGAGACAACACAGGCTTATAAAAATAAAAAATAATTATATTGAAAATTAAATTCAGGTTTGTTGGAACAGCTTTTAGTTTTTCCTCTAATAATTTTGCTACCAACAAAAATAATTCTTTATAACACGCAAATAGATAAATGGTATTATATTTGCTCATATAACCACAAAATGTTAATATTGAATCTAATCCTTTACTCTGTACTAATTAAATGGTTTGTTGTCCATAGATTAGCTGTTGGACATACCATTTACACTTAGCTTAACCGCAAATTGGTTGTATGTATAACATGGGATTATCTATTTACACAGGTTTATCTTAGTAAACCACAGAAATGGTACAATGTCCAGTTAAACGTTAAGTCGACTGAATTAGGCTGATTATTGCATCTATGTCAGAAATTTAAGGCCATTGTAATTATATTGGTATTTTTCCAACTGCCAACCAAATGTCTTTCTCAAACAGAGAAGCTATGCATTGATCAAAAATGTCCTAAAATTGTATGTAATTTTAGGACATTTTAAAGTTCAAGCTTTTTATGACGTTTTCGTTCAGAGAATGTTAGTGATTTAATTATGAAAATAATTATGTACCCAAAATTTAAATAGGCATCAAATTGCCGGGTTGAAACCCACATTATTGTGTTTCAGATGCGAGTCTGTATCTTGAAACAAATGGAATGTTATGTAAATTGTTTACTTATTATTAAACTCTGTAAACAAAATAAACCTACCTGCTCAACGCATACATGCATATAAATAGATGTAATAACCGTTTTCAACCGGGAAGTTTACCCCACGATAGTAACATTAGAAATAAAAATCAACCTTGTTCTTAAAGAAACAAAGTTCAAAATAAATTGTTGTGTAAACTGCTACTATTAACCGTGGAAACGGTGACTAACATGGCTCTATAAACCCTTACGATGTTTGATTAGCTCAATACTCTATGTTTGTGTTTGTTCTGTCCACATAGTGTGAGGGAGACAGCTAATATTGGTTGCAAACACCACCTTCAGTAATTAAACAACTATTTCGACTCTGTGACCATGTTTTCAGGGTTGTTTTTCGAATGCATCAGCGCGACAGTCAAAAGCTAGACAACAAATCGCCGGGCCAGTTGATTTTAAGCAAAAAAAAAATCTGAATTTGACATAATAGAAAATGGTGTTAGAAATATTCTTATAGTATATAATTATAAATGGGCGTAGTTTTCTAGAATGAAGATTTTATTATATTTAGTTATAGCTTTAAACTATGAGAACTAACTTTAAGTATTGCTAATAGTTTGTATTCATTAATTAGCAATCCATCATAATAATTTATGCATTATGGTAATGTAAACTCAATGTATCATTGTTAACAATGTATTAATTAACACTAGTACATGTAATACGAGTGTATGTCATTAGTTCGATCAACAGGTGTGCGACATGTCATAACCTCGACAAGTCGTTTGTTCGACAGGTCGCTTGTGCGACAGGTCGTTACTTCGACAAGCAATGTACGTTAAACAAATATTGCTTCTAGATAATACGGTGGTCGATACCGATGGCGCTACTACTTTTTTACTCGACTGCCCTGGGGCAGTCAAGAAGAAGAGCGTCAAAGAAATAGACCCTACTTCTGTGGTATCAAATACAAACTAGTAATGAGTAAATTCCATGCATTGTTTTTTTAGTTTTTGTGACCACGTAATACCGACGCGGCTTGACCGCGGTAGGGCCGCCGATCGGCATTTTCTTGGTTTATGTAAACCAGTGGCTCCTAACCAGTTGTCCACAGGAGTCAAAATATGGTCCGCAAACGATTACAAATTTCGCGGGCGATGCATCGCCTCGCGCCGATTATTGTGAGTGGCGAGACCGCGGGAGTCGCGGGGCCCAGAGGAGGGGTAATAGGGGTATCCCATAATTATTGTATTGTCGCTCGCATGAGCCGGTCAGTTGTAAGCGTGCACAAGGATCGAGTGTTGATTTATAAATTTTATCGTTACGTCCCAGAATATTATGAAATAGAAGCTAAAGTTGATCAAAAACTGAATCGCTACCTTTTTAGTACGGATGCCCGGCGAAGTTACAGAAGAAATCCGGGAAGAACTCATTGAATTTCAAAATAATAGAAACTGTAAGGACGCATTCGAATCTAATTCACTTGAGAAGTTTTGGCGTAAAAAAGCAATGTCTTACACCAAAATTCGAGAAATCGCCTTGCGCTATCTTTTGGTTTCCTCAACAACTTATGTGAAAAAAGGGGTTTCTGCTTTGTTAGTAAATAAAAACAAGGCCATCAATCGATTGAAAATAAGTGGTGATTTGCGTGCAGCTTTGAGCAATACCAATAATATTGGTCCTAAAATTACCGAACTTGTGCAGATGCAAGCTCAAAAATCACACTGATTCAAAATGTACCTATCTGTACTTTCTACAAAAAAAAAATATAAGTATGTTTTCTTTTAACCGATAAAGGCCCCACCGTGTCCATGTACATACTAATAATGTTAATGCATGTTACTGAGTTGAGTTTTTGGATAAAGTTTATTTTCGGATTGATTCAGTTTATTTTTACATTATTACACATTATTTTAAATTATGGGATATCAAAATGAAGAACGTTGTACAAAAATATAAAAAGTAGTAGCCCCATCGGTATTGAGCACCGTATTACATATAAGTCATAATTTTGTTCAACGTACATTGCTTGTCGAAGTAACGACCTGTCGCACAAGCGACCTGTCGAACAAACGACTTGTCGACCTTATGACATGTCGCACACCTGTTGATCGAACTAATGACATACACTCATGTAATACACATAATAATCTGTAATAATCGTAAGTCTCTCTTATGGTCTTAAATAATAAATAATTACAAAAATATGTTTGTTCTTTTCCCAACTATGTTGGGTCGGTTTCTAGTCTAACCAGATGCAGCTGAATACCAGTATTTTACATGAAACGACTGCCTATCTGACCTCCACAACCTAGCTACTAGGTTACACGATATCCCTTGGTAAGACTGGTTGTCAGACTTTTGGGCTTCTAACTTCCCGTAACGACTGTCAAAGATCTACAAATGATATCATAAAAATCAAACGCATAAAGCAAAAATCACAAAAATAAAAATAAATAATTAGTAAATGTCGTACGTCTGTCACGTTTTGGTTTCTGTCAGCCATTAATTTGTTCAAAAGGATCGTATACTATTTCTAAATATCACTTCAAAAATGCCTTAGCTACACAGCAAGCCAACAAATCTCTAACGCTTTTGACCTCAGTTAACTGAATAACCCTATTACTTCCTTCAGGCTATTACAACACGCAGAAAACTTCCACCACTCCTAAGAAACTATACTGAAACAAACAAGAGTTTATAACTTCATACGCACGGCTATACACGGATCGGCCAAAGGCTAATTGGGGTTCGTTAGGCACCGATTGTTTGTTTGTTCTATCGGCTATAGCCATAGAATAGATGGCCACAGAAGGTAGGGTACAAGCAACAAGCGAAAGCAGATGACGCGTACGTTGATTGGAGACCTCAAACTCTCCGCCCGGCAGCGTCTTGAGACGGTAGTACTAACAAAATTCGTGGCGATGAAAGTGCGTTGACCACAATTTTTAAGCTATTGCATAGCTTCTATCGCGGGCCTTGAGCGTGGAGACCTAATCCAGAAATTCCGTAACGCAAATACCTAAACCTAAGGAGAGTGTTTTGTATTGAAAATTATGTTTAACTGCTTGACAACAAAGTTCAAATTTACTTAGACGAATGATCTATCGAGAGTGTTGTATTGAAAATTATGTTTAACTGTTTGACAACAAAGTTCAAATTTACTTAGACGAATGATCCTTGACTATTAATAGTTAAATTAAAACCTTTTTATTAGTTTGATGTTCCCATTACGTTGTGTCAAGTTTTAAAAACTATAAATGTGAATAACAGTTCCTATCAATGTCACCATTGCTATTTCTTGTATTCGGGTTAGTATTTTACAATTGCATAAGTTGATAAAAAATGCTACGCAATAGCTTTACCGCGGCAGTCCCCGAGTGCCACACTTTTTTTTTTTAACAATGTAAGTTTGTATAAGTCATTTTTGTCGTAGTACGAGGAAACGCCAACACGGTAGTTTGTATGGAAAGTGGTGACATAGTAGCGGCCGTCTTCATGTTCTGAGAGATCACAGTCTCAAACAAATGCCAGTAGTGAAAGCGCTTGTACTCTCTGCACGTCAAGCGTGTCCATTTGGTTTCGTTCGTGGTATGGGGCTGACCCTCTGTACTCATCTATTTTGTGGCTATAGGCTATGGCTATCGGGAGTCGTGGATGTAAACATGAGACCTAGATTTATACGGTAGGTAATTGATGTCAGAAGGCTTCTTGGGAGGGTTGCGTTATTTATTGATGTCGTTTTCGGTTACAGGAATTGGGGGCTAAATGTTCAGAGTTATGTGGAAGCCTTGGAAACCTTCAGAGAATTGTATTGTTTTCTTAAAAAATGCTGCACGATATTTTATTTTTTACAGAATTGTGAAAGAACGTTGTTGACAAAATCATTACTGGTGCAAGACTATCGGCTTTACACTTTTTCCTCTTTGTACATATGCCAAAAAACGTTGTTAAACCTTAAACTTTGTGAAGATAATAAAGGGTATTATAGTTCAGAGTCAAGATCTATTGATTCTATCCTAGCATACTGAGCTGATTACCAAATTCATTAATTATAGAAAACCCATCAAATATTGACACACAGCCCATTCAAGTTACCAGGTAGTCAGAATACCCAAGGAGATGCATGAGTTCGCAGTCTAACAAACTCCGTTCCGGACGTTTGATTGGTCCCCACGAGGTACAGACGTTTCAGTCTCTGTGGAGCATCTTATAGGGTTAGTCTACAGACTAGTTGCCCGACTTGTTATGAGAACTAATTAATTAGGTTATGCCAGGAATATGGTGAAAACTTAATGCAGTTTAGGAGTTGGCGCTGCGTATTTTGAGGATGTTTACTTTGATACTAAATATATTATTTTCTTGAAAGTTTGGTAGTTAGGTACCAAAAATATGCTTTGAAGCAAAGTTTGGAATAGTTAAGAGAGTTTAGCACAGTCTTGCATTAAATCTGGTAGAAGGTATTTACAAACAAACGCTTGGATTACTTGCGTTAACTGACAAAAAATCTCCTCACTTGAACTTAATATAAGAGCGCTTCAAACCCATGGTCATCGAAATATTCATTCTGTAAAATACGATTATCCTGAAGTAAAGGTCGTTACATTTTATGGATCTTCAAAAACTGAACTGTTGTAACTCCTAACGGCACTGAACTAAGTTGCGAAAGTCATATTGTACCAACCTACCTACCTACATCACCTTCATAATAATATATTTCGTCCCGGCTAGGTAACAAATTAGAAACTTGTTTGGGTGGGTCGCAGTGGAAATTCAATACGTAATACATATAAATTAAGTTACTATAACTTTCATATGTAGATAAGATTTTTGTTCGATTAAAATATAAATCATGTTTTACAGAACTGCGCCAAACTGATACCGATGTTTCCAAATTAAGAAATAAAACAGCACAGGGAGGATCCACCACATATTTATTTTCTCAATCTTTTTGTATTGGTATTTCTCAACTAGTGAAAATACAGTTAGAAAATCCACCTAGCTGATAGTGGGTTGCTTGTGAGACAAGACTCCCAAGATTAATTAAAATTGAGCGAGACTGACTGGGGGTAGTCCTCCTAAAGAAATAAAATTAAATAAATAATTAATTTTAATAAATAAAAATATTATTTATAAATATTTGAATAATAAAATATTAAATTTAAAATATAAAATAAAGAACATAATTATAATTCTAATTATAAATGAGTATATAAAAATAGAGAAACTACGGCTACCAGACCGAGTAACAAAAATGCCAGTAGTCGACATTACCAATAGTAACGAAAAAAGATTATGGAAAGTAATCTTTTTTCAGACATAAAAGAATTATGCATTGACGATCGGCAAAAGCTTATAATAATCCCTTGGGACAATAAAGAAGATTTTTTAATAGTAGGTACGAATACAGTACTACGTACTTACGAATACACAAAGTAATACTAAATACTAAGTTAAATTAAAATTATTTTGAAAATGAAACAACTCATGTTAATTAAACTTTAAATAACAAAACATATAATATTCATAAATACATCTACGAGTAATCTAACTCTAGATTAACAAAGTTACTTACATGTAACAAGAGCCAAATTCTCGAGAATTTCAGTAATATAATCTTTTTCAAATACAGTTACGTATGCATTGCACTGCTGAAATCAGTAGAGGTGCCCGTCTGCGCCCTACGTCTGACTTTCTTTTTATTACCGATATTTTTTTAACATTTCTTAAGCAAATGCTTGGATGCCATCGTACTTTAAAATTGTATTTGTAGATTATCCAAAGCATGCTAGAGAATATTCATATTTGTGCCTATAAAATGTTACCAAATAATATTCACGTGCAATATATTAAACTTATCAAAATTCATCGCTGAATAATTCTGGTAATTTTGAGTCTTCTCTTGAACATTTTATTCAATAATCAACAAAAGGCGAAGGTTATTTTGTTATCTGATTTCATATTCCTAACATAATTTCCCAGAAACTGTCAATTAATTTGATACTCGGTAGTAATTTCATTTCTAGCCATTATTTATCTATAAGAAAATAACAATGTTCAATTTATGACTTTCTGATTTTCCAGTTCAATAAACAGAACATAATAAACCAATGTACCTATATTTCAAGACTTTGTAATCATAATATTATAGTTCAAAAATCTTTACATGAATTTTGATGTCTTCATAACTTCTGCTTTTCGTGTAGTTAGTGACTAACCTGGTGACAGAGTTTTAAAGCCGCCCATGGCCTCTGAGTTGGCTTCACATACCGTCGAGAAATATCTCTCAGGTATGCCGGTTTCTTCACGATGTTTTCCTTCACCGTTTTTGAAGCAAGTGATAATTATACAATACGCACATGACTTCCAAAAATTCAGAGGTGCCTTGGGTTCGAACTCGAGACCTATGACTTTGCAGTCCGACGGTTACCACTAGGCTATCACTGTTTTTCTTTACAAGTAAGTCACACAAAAACATAAGAATCCAAAATAACATTAATTTAATAAAAAAATATCAAATGAATCCTTCTATACCCACGCAGGTATTATTCGAAAACATTATCACGTCCTACAAATAAATAAAATCTGAATTCTCTCATCATTTTCTATAACATTTCTATCATCTCTTTCTACTTAGTCTCCCTGGAAAGGACCATCATCAGCATCTGTTTATCGTGCTAATGCCTCCATCGTGTGAAAAGCTTCACGTTTCACCGTCTTCCCATCTCTTTGAAGTGCGATAGGCTGCTATAATTGCCAATAGCTGCAGGCAACTCCTCAGTACAGTATGACGTAATACACAAGCAAAAACGTGTTCCAACAGAAGTGGTTATAAATTTAAATTAATATCGCTTTTAACGGTCGAAGATAATAATATGATGGGAGATGCGGATTTTGTAATAAATTCAGAGTTTTCACTGTTGACTATAAAGATTGTCTCTTAGAATTTAGAATGAAGCTTGTAGATGTAGCGTCCAATTGACTAAGACATGTTAAAAGTTACAGGGAAACTAGCTTTATAAACATTGACAGTTACCTTCGTTGCAAGCCAAATAAAGCAAAGCAAGACGAGCTGTCAATTCACAACGGATAACGTGAAGTGACATGCAGTAGAATAAGATCAATAAATACAGCACTGTAAAATAATAGAATCTAACAAAAAAATTGAACCACAAATTCTTTTCGTTTGTTCATATCTTTTGCTTTATTCCTCCGAACCTCTGTTTCTTGTCTGACAACAAACAACTATGTCTTACACATGTAACCATAAAAACTTCTCATATTTATCCTCGAGGTCTACAAAATATCTAGCTTTTGTCGTTTGTAAGTTTGCAACTTAGACCGTGGTTCAAGTTTGCTCGACCCACAAAGACCCAGTTTATGCCCGCTGCTATCTTACGGGAGCTATTTTTAACAGCACTGCCTCCTTATCTTAATAACTCTGTTTAGTTGGTGACTTTTAATCGAGTCCTTTGTTTCCTTCAAAGAACAAAGACACTGTTTTGGTAAAAGGAAATGCTTCTGTTATTGTTGATAATAACTGTCTTTACAACGGTTGTTTCATATATAATTAATGCACGACTTGGTTACTGATTCTGAATGTTGCCAGCTGGATGGTAGTGAGCAACCCGTTCTTATTTATTTCTGAGATAATACCTAACACACTTGTTAGAAATTTCTCAAACACCATAGTACTGAAATGTTTCATACAAATTTTAACTAAGTCGAAACTAAGAAGTATATAAAGCCCTGATTTATAATGAAACTTGGTATCAAAGTTTGACTTTAGGCGGCGTACTTTGCCTCTAAAATATTAATTACGAACCATACGTCTATTATTTAAAATTTAGAAAAGGAATTTAATGTAGGTACACGAGACCCAAACTTAGCAGCGAAAATTAAAAAACAAAGTTCCTTCAAACTTAATGAAACATCAAAAGTACACTCACGTCCAGTAATTCGGTGGACAGTGAGTTCGTTAATTCTGCACTGGTTTACGATCGGACATACACTCAGCGTTTCCGTCGAACGGGTCGTAGGGCCAATAAATATGACAGACCGGGAAATTGGACAGAATTTCTGCTTATTCGGCATCCGTTCGGAGAACGAGAGAGTGTAGTTATTTGGAGCCCGACTGTACCTATTACTGGCGTATAGACGGACTAGTTATTATGAAAGATATCGTGTCTGCGAATTTTAGTTTCGGATATTGGTAAGAGTAAAATAAATGACGTGGTTTGAGTGTATACGAAGATATTACCAATTTGATTCGTTGGAAATACAGACTTGGAATAATAATGTCTAGACACTAGACATCAAATAGTTCTAGAACTAACTGCATGATTGCATGAATCGTAGTGTTTTAAGTAAGACACAAGCAAGTGCAAGCAAATGGATGGTGCAAGGGCAAGTGGTGTGAGTTTTGAGATAAAAACACTTTACTTAAAATGGCCCTCATTGCGTCATAAGAAAATGTTCTATCAGATGAATGGTTTTCTTCAAAATAAATAAAAAATTTTTTTTTAAATTTTCTTTTTTGTCCACAGTGACCCCCATATTCAAAATTCACTTATTTACGTTACACGCCCGTGTTTAGGTTACAGAAATACTTAAGTGTACTTACCAAATTTCAACTAAATTGGTCCAGTAGTTACGGCGGTGATTGGCTGTGACAGATGGACAGACAGGTAACCAGCTAGCCAGACACACGAGTGATCCTGTAAGGGTTCCGTTTCTTCTTTTTGAGGTTCGGAACCCTAAAGAACAAAAATATCTCAGAAATTACTACTATGTATATTCTAAAAATAAACCCCATTAGCTCATAACCATTAAGGGATGTACGTACATAGTACCTCAATGCTCATAACACACTAGTTAAATAATGGCGAGACAATAATTCCGAATCATAAAACACGACCGGTAACAATTCACCGACAAATTATATCAGCAGAGATAAAAGCCCTATATTTCATACATGTCACATTAAAATAATAAGCTCGCGTAAGCACAGGCTCTACATCCCTGATTACAATACTCGTACATTTATGTTTTACGATGGAAATTAATTTTGTAGATGGGTAATAAATTCATGAATAATATAATTATGTTAGTAATTAAATGGTTAAGGCGAAGCGCCAATAAAGCCCGCTAAATTAAAATTTTCTTACGTTTTTTGCAATTTTTTTATCGTTATTAGATTGTATGTTGATTAAAATTTGATTCGCGATTGTAACAAGTGTGTATTTACAGAATCATTAAAATCATAAATATTAATCTTATTACTACTAGAATATTTACTCTAACTTCAAATTATACTATTCGATGACTATTTCATGAAATCATGACATTTAAGGCTAATTTTAACTTATAGAGCTTATTGATGATTCTAGTGATTATAATTATGTCAATACATATTATTTGTTACGGTCGCGAAAATATGATTATTTTGATTAACATACCTACATCAAAATAACTGCAAATTACAAAACTTAAGATTTTTTTTATTTCGCGGCTACCTTAGCGCATCCCGTTTCGGAATCCTAGTATATTAAGTTAGTAAGTGTTTAAATATAACAGTGCGGACCCAAGAGAAACGGTCGTGACTTACGGTCGTAGGTTCCCAGACAGGCACTTACTTTGTGGAAATTATTTCATCACCACTGCTCTCAAAACGGAGAAGGAAAACATCGAGAGGAAATAGAACTAAAAATTCGAATACATGTGACATCAACCAACCCGCACTGGGCCCGCTGGGGGGTTACGGCCCACTCCCTCTCACAGAGAGAAGGCCTGTGTCCCAGCAATAGGAATATTATAGGCTGATTATGCATGTGGTAAAATTAAGAAACTCTAAAAGGATTTCGAACAAAATCAACATAGTTTAGTAAGAAATTAAAATAATGAATGCCTTGATGGTCTATTGGTAGCAAATGCTTCTGCTGAGCATGAGGTCCCAAAACAAGATTAGCAAAGTGTTATTGGGTTTTTCCGTCACGAATTTACTCAGCTGGATTTGTGCACGGTTGTTGAAAGCATAGGCTAACCGGCTATTGCATGGGACTTAAACATAACTAGCGAAATATGGCTGTACTATACTGTCACCACTGCCTAACCCTTCCGGGAAAACGGGCGTCATGTTATGTATGTATGTAGAAGATATAAACGAAAAAACAGATTTTACAAGAAACTAAATAGGTAACATTATCATTATTAGGCTTTACTTTGACGGTTTTATAGACCAAACGCAACGAACGATGACAAGAAAATATCGAAAAATGTATATGAAAATTCCTAATAAAAAAATCAAACTCAGAATATTTTACCAACTTTATTTAATACAAGACTTTGGTTCCAATAAAAGAAAGTAAAGTAATACTACAACTAAAATATGAATCCCAACAGTTGAATCCGATCCCTCACGAATTTATCAATATACCTCCATCACAAAGAGAAGGCATTTTCTTTTTTACTTAACTTTAGTCCCGTCCCCTTTCGGCTTATCCAAGCTTTGACATTTTGTATTTTTAGAAAAAACATCCATTTACTGAGTAGAAATTCGACTTAGCTGATGAAAATCTGACTTTTCAGAAATATCTTTTATTTAATAATAACTAGCGAAAGTTTTTGATTTATTCGAAGCTGGGATTATTTCAGTTTAAACCTTCATGTCAATGTCCTTCATAAATTCATTTCGTTTTAAATCTCCATTCACTTTAGCGAGTTCAAAGTCATAAATAAAATTGATTGCACTTACCCACCCTTGTATAGTGCTTTTGCTAAACGAATCCATTTTTATTAACATCAACGAATGACTATTAAAACATGATGTACAATCGTGGTTACGCATATCTAACCACTTTGAAAACAAAATCCCGTCTGCCCTTTTTCTTGTAGGTAACCGTTGCTAAGGAGCAACGGCCGAGCGCTGCAAGCAAGAATAGTCCTTACAGTGTTCAGATAGGCGTGTCCGCGATAGTACCTGCTCGTTAATCAAGAGAATAACAAAGTCCCAGGTGCTGCTAAATAACTTCACAAATTAGTATCATGCAAACCCAGATTTGATTTCAATGTGACATCGTTTATTACTAGCGTGGGATGAAAATAACAATGAAAGTTACAAAAGTTATATAAAGCTTCAAAGCATTATTATAAACTTAAATCCCCTTGGTACACAAACAAATATACCAAAATTCTGTCACTCAACGTCAATCCATATTTACTTCACCCACGCGAATACGGAATCAACATTTGACTTGTCATGTATCGTATTCAAACAAAACAAACGGATTCAATCAAAAATAAATATGTATAATTTGGGACAGAAACGCAATTATGGCAACCCCAGGTGGCAGGCCGTCTATCCCAATACATACATATTTATCGAGAGTCCCTCAGGGTGCTTGCCACTAGTACATTATACGCATACTGATACGACCAGTGAATTCGTGAACAAAGCCTTTGGTTGCTCCAACGGAATATTGACATGCGGTTCAAAATGGATGAAATTTTTTGATGGAATTTGGAATTTCATGTAGGCTATGAATCAATAGCAACAGGATGGCGGGGTTGATGAATGATCATTTCGGATTTCATACCTACATACATGTAGGAATTTTAAGGACGCGCCACACTCCGCTCCGCTCCGTACAAAAGTACAGCTTACAGTACAGTAAGTTTGAAATGGCGAAAAAGATATACTAAGAAATTATTGTTTGGAAAGAGTTACCACAGATACCACATGGTTCTGGAATGCAGACAACTGAAAACAAAACAATAAAGAAAGGTACATAACGTTAACAAATCCTAAAATGAAAGTTGTTGACAAAGACACCATCAAAGTAGAAGGTGCATCAACCGAAACATGACTAATTCATAAAAGTAAAATTTTAACTCTAGCAGCTATTGCAAAATTGGGTTCTATAATGAAATCATTCAAAAACAAAAGCAAAAACGTTTGATGAGTGTACTACAAAGACAAATACACATAACAAAATCAAAATACAGAAGCCATGAGAAGGGAGATTGTGGGAGCGACAAATGGTTTTAATGAACGTAAAGGAGGGTTCCCAAAGCAACCCCATGTCTCTACGCATTTCAATTAAATTTCGGAGATCGCGCCTTGAATATTACTATTTTTTGGTCCCTTTTCAATTATTATTCATTGTTTTTGCACGGTTTTTCTTTTGGAAAATGATTTTTTGGGCTATTATGTTTATTTTTTATAAATATTTAAGGAAATTAATTCGTTTTTCATTTTTTAGCTTATGTTTTGGTTGTAATCTTCCGTTGCTGTTTTTCAATTTTTTTTCTATTTTCAGGGTTCCTTACCCGATGGGTGCCAAATTTAGCCCATTTACTGAGCCTCTGCTATCCGTCCGTCCAGCTGTCTGTCAGTGGGCTGTATTTCATGAACAGTAACAGGTCATTTTCACAGAGAGTGTATTTCTATGGCCGGTGTAACAACAAAAAATTTAAATTAAATAACGTTAAAAACTATTTAAATTAAATAAGTAGTGTTAAATATTATACGAGGGTTCCGAATCCTTCGCCGGTTTTTTAGAAAAAACTCAGTAGCATAATATTTCCCAAAAAATGTATAGCATAAAAAGAAAACTTACACTTACTTAACTTACTTAGAAAATCTACTTCAAAAAACATTAAAAACAAAACTGAATTTCAATTTGTTTTATTCAAAAATACAAGCAAAACAAGATATTTAAGCTATAAGAAACGCAATTCCTGCCTCCAACCTCCACGGAATAAAATCCAAAAGTTAACGAACCACCTTTTGTATTCTTTGAAGTTTTCAACGGTAGGAAGAACGAGGCAAATGCCTCTTAATATAACCAATTAAATGTTCCAAAAACCTTTGCTTACTTTCTATTATAAATTCTATTATGTGTTACGGAACTCGATAAAAAGCAAACCGTTTCCCTCGAAATAATTTTGTATATTTTGTAAGCTGCTTTAGCGCTGCTATGCGTGGCCTTGGGGGCTTTTTCTACGTAAATATCTTTTTACGAAGTTGCATTTTCGAGAATTACATTATACAGTTGAATTTGTTTACTTCCAAACTCGTTATAAGTTCATCCATAGAAAATGTTATTATTTTACTTAAGAGCATTTACGACGTACGGCGTTTGATACAAACTTTCAAGTCCTTGTTTCTGAAATGACTGAACCGATTTTAATGAAACTTCATAAGCAGGATACAAAGGTATAAAAAGTTAGTTAAGAACATTTTCGAAATGTCTTATTTAAAAACAGATACTTAACTGGAAATTTCTGCTTCTATGGAAAATTTAAAATCGGTCTAATTTGGCTGTAAAGGCTTTTGCAGGCCAGCGCGACTTGTCGCGTGACGCGACACGAACAATACAATTTCTAAGAAAACGTCACGGTAAAACAATAACCGATGTCGCGTTATTTTTCGAAAATATTCTTAACAAACTTTTTAGACCTTTACATATCGAGACTCCTCCGTGCCTCGAAAAGCACGTTAAGCCGTTTGGTCCCGGCTGTCATTTGACCGTCGATCTTTGACAGATGTTACGGGTCGTCAGAAGCCCGAAAGTCTGACAACCAGCCTTACCAAGGGATATCGTATTACCCAGACACTGGGTTGTGGAGGTCAGATGGGTAGTCGCTCCATGTAAACTACTGGTATTCAGCTGCATCCGGTTAGATATAGATTACAGTTGGGAAAAGGCTCGGCGGATTTTTTTTTTGTACGTTATCTGTATAAATCTACTTTTTGTGTCAATCACAAAGCATATTGCGCTTGACTGTCCAAGTGGACATCAGATGGGCATAACAATTAAAATTCTATTGTGTCTCGTTAGTGACAACTGAAGGTATACGTAAATAATATTATAAGTTGTATAGGTGGTAAACAGACCGCAATCAAAGCCTATTTTCGCTCACTCATTAATATAATTTTCTCTTACAATATCAAGATCACCAAACTCTTTGGGCTATATTGCTTAGTCACATCTACGTAAGGGGTACGGTCCAGACGTTGGATTCTATAAGCTTCACGGCAGGGTATATGGACGCATAATTGGTGAGGGCGGGCTAACATAAAGCCTATCAAATCGAATATTCGGTCCGAGTGCTCTTGAATAGACTGGCCGTCTAATACTGTTGCTAAAAGGAATAATAGGCACATGTATGTGGGTCGTGGGTGGAATTAAACATCAGATTTCTGTATAGAATCCTAATACGTACATACATATAATTAGGTTTAGTTGCTTTTACTAGTTTGACTTCAGAAGAAAATGGTTTTCTTTGAACGACAAAAAAACAGATGACGAAAGAAGATATTGGTCTGATTCCTGTCTATAATTTTAAGTCTTTTTTAATAATTTGGTTTGATATGTAATTTAAACTACTAATTCTATCTCAATTTTAGCACTCCCAACATACCTATGGTTCTGTAGCGGTTAGACCGCCACATACGAACTACGCAGCAAAGACATGACGTCACACAAATCCTACATCGCGCAGTTAGAGTTTACCGCGCGAACGACATAGATAAGACTATCCGAAATCGACTTGCGGGCAGTTAGCCGCCAGATATAACACCCGTCTGGCCGGACGATCCTCCGTTTTCTATGGTGGCTGAGTGAACTTTACACCCTGTTCCTCATACCACCAAAGTTGACATAATTAAAACATAGTTAACTCTGTGTCTGTTTCATGAAGTTCACCTGTGTCTGAACAACGATAATGTTGAAATAGTTAAAAAAATAATATGCTTGTATAGTAAACGTTATTAGTAAAATAAAAAGACAGTAAATCTAATGAGTATTGTGAAAGAATCAACTTTCTATGTTGAAGACCTCGAGCGCGGCATTCGTTCGAGAATAGTTGAGATAGATATTGAGATGTTTTTGTTAATTTGTAGGGAGCAGAACGGTTGCAGTACGGAGCTCAAAAGACCATTTCAGACCCTAATCTACATGGTCCTCATATGGCCTGACCAAATTATGTATGGACTTTAAAAGATACTTCGACAGAGTTTGTTTCACTATTTTTTCTCAGGGGTAGTCAGATAAGGGGTAGAAAATGTCGAATCCATCCAGCTTATTTTTGAAATGAAAATTTCATTAGGCGCGTTAAGCACTTTTTAGGTGAAAAAAAATCATGGATCTCGCGTCATCGTCACCGAAGGCGCGTTGAGCACTTATTTGTTGACAGCGCACTCTGTTTTACTTTTTTTGGATTTTTTTTAATGGAGCTACAGCTTTCGTTATTATACTGACAGCAAGTCACATAAATTAATGATATTTTCGTTACATGGCGTTACTTAGTTTTCACTTCTATCGGCAGTCCCCAAAGACTGCCCCGCACTTTTTTATATGACTTCTAGATATGATTCCGATATCCTATTTACAGAAAAAACATTTTCATTTCATTTCATTTCCGAACTTCTGTAAAATTTCTTTGTATTTAGTGGACGTCGTACTTGTTACCTCGTTTGATCTTCTACGTGTTAAATCAAACTTCCAAGAAATCTATTGGGAATTCGCCTGAGCGTTCAATCACGTACTGATAACAAATTTAAAATGCCAACGATTTGCTTTGCACATTTTGAACAACGGAAATTCGGATCGCACCCGTGAGATTGGCGAATTGGAGAAGAATGTTTGAAATAAGGAATATTCTCACGTACGTTTTGAGTAAGGAAATACAAAGTTAAATAAGGACGAAAGTTTGGGATTCGTATTTGGAGAAAGGTTCACGTATTTAGGACTGAGTTCTCCTGTGCTATATCTTTTATGTTTGTTTGAATACGGTTATGTATGTCGATTTGAGTTATGGAATATTTTTCTGTAAGTACGAGTTTCTTTTCGGGAAATCATTAACATGGTTGAATGGACAACATTATTCATTCGGTAAATTTTTGGTACTTGACTAAATAGTTTTCAGAAAACGATATAGAGTTATTAGAAAATCATGTTTTAGTTTTAGTTTTATTTATTCATAAACAATTTACATTGTGTTGAATCCAGGCATATACACGCAATTTACATACAAATACAAAATATAAAACTATGAATATATCATAATCTAAGGAACAAACAATTTTTCATTTGTTATGAAAATCAGTGATCTTTAAGAAGTTTAGTTATTTATGGTGTTACATACAATGTTTTGAAAAATCTTAAATATAATATACAATCTAACACTAAAATATATACAATTACATATTATGAAGAAATACGAAAAGATTTTTTTTTAATTAAAATTATTTTATCCTTAGGCATAACGTCAACATTTAACTTAATAAACCACATAAATAACTTCAGATACTCCTGAAGAGGTTTTAATCTTTTTAAACACATTTTCATTCAAGATTAATTCCCTAACATCACAGACACGTCCCTAAATATGTAAACGCACATCATTCATACAACATGCCTAAAAGCTCTTACGTTTAATGTATCAATATTTAATAAGAGCAATATACTTAAGTGCTCCAAAGGTTACAACGCTGAAAAGTTTATACTTCTTCACACGCTTGAATCTTTTGAGGCCTCATGCAGGGTGCACGAGCGATAGCGAGCGCAGTGGCGGTCGCAATAGCGGATGCGATTAAGTGGCCACAGTGCATCGCGAGTTGTTGTAGCTGGCAGTAGATTGTAGACTTGTTTCCTCAGGGTAAACAAACGGCGGTCGCTCGATGCCTAGGCCAGTAAGGAAGCGGATAGCGAGAGCAGTGGCGGTCGCAGTAGCGTGCGCGCTTGGGTGGCAACAGTGCATCGTAAGTTGTTGTAGCTGGCAGTAGACTTGTTTGACAAACGGCGGTTTCATCATCTTCACCATCATCATCATCAACTCACAGCAGGCGTCTGCTGGACTTAGTTTGCTTATTCTGTGAGCAAACAACATTGGTTCAACATTTCGTTTCTGAAAGCGGCAGTTTCATAATAAAGTTTGATATGTCGCGCCCGCCTTAGCATCCGCTTAAACTCCACACCCTGGACGAGGCCTGTAGTACCACGCTTACGTATCTCTGCCATAAAGTTTGTGATATCTTTAAAAGAATGTAGATTTCTTGGTATCGTTTTATTCGAGTTTTGTGGAATGATACAAGAATTGCATATTCAATACCTATTGCTTTCGAAAGCCTCTCAGGGATTATTGGAACTGTCTATTTGTAGAAGATATTGGATACTGAAGAATTTATGAAGCTATGTACCTAACATTGCAAATAATTTTAGTACGTATTCATAAATCTCATGGATTACATAACACACATAAAATGACAATTGATGGCAATGGGTTTCATTTTGACAGTTCATCCACGTTCATTGCGTTTTTTACATTGTTGAGCAGACGAATTTTTCAAACCTATGAAGCAATGGATTAGCAATATCCTTCAAAACTCGAAAGAGAGTATACAGTATGTTAACTAACAGAGGGCGTTCCCGTTAACCCGCAATAGTATAGCGTCCATACATGCTAGAAAAAATATTAAAATTGAAAAAAAAAACTTTTTTTAATTTTTTTATCATAAAATATTCACAAAAAATATTAATTTCATACGTAAAACAAACACTCTGTACACGCGCACTTGTCGCACTTGTCTTTCCACGTTGAAAGACAAGTGCCCGTGTACAGAGTGTTACAATTAAGCATCAATTTAAAAAAAATTAGTAAATTTTATAAAAAAAAAAATACATTATTTTTTTTTTCTATTTTAATATTTTTTCTGGCATGTATGGACGCTATACTATTGCGGGTTAACGGGAACGCCCTCTGTTAGTTAACATACTGTATATTCAAATATAATCAAAACATAGTCCCTATACTAATAAGTCCTAAGCTTTTTGCATCCAGCGGATTCCCGCAAATTGTTAGCAGAAAATTAATAAACTAAACATAGACAAATTTAAAAAAAATACACGTAGATAAAAATGAATTGTCTGTTTGTAATGTTTTCAGTGAGATATTAAGTTCAAACAAACATACTCAGACGCTTAATTCTATATAGGTGGTTGGTGGTTATACAGAGGTCATAAATAAGACCCGAATGTTTAATTCCACATCGCGTATTTCACTGTAAGTAACATTCAACGAGCGTCAGGCACTAGTTGTCTGGCATTTTTGCTGAACTGGACTTGGCGCAGACGCGAGGCGAGGCACACGTCTTTCCTGCTAATTTCTTACAACGAACTTTACACATATAGGCGTTTATTTATAAAAACGTTGCGATGATCAAACGTCAAAAATGTATGGTTTATCAATCACTAATCATTACTTAACTTTAAGCAACGGTTGTAAAAAAACCCCTTTATTTGTTTTCTTTTTTTGTTACTTGTAGTATAATATGTTGTGTTGTGTGCTTTTTAGTATGTGCTAAATAAATATATTATTTTCTTTCTATTTCATTCTTTCATAACCACTCACAAAACACAATTTCAGTCCAATATCATTATTTGTCTTGAAAATTGCCTTTCTCTCAATTATTTTTAGGTCAGCAAACTACAAACACAATAAACTCGACTCGTGGAGATCTGATCTTCTGTTATTGACGTTAGAATCTATTTAGGCTTCAGTTTGATTTATATTGTGTGTAGTGTTTGTTATCCGTTATTGATTATTTATTTTTAGAGGTAATTTTTATTTATTTATATATTTATTTCGACGTCACCCTAAAACCAGTTAAACAACACCACCAACAAAACTAAAGTATTTTTAACTGTCCTATTTTGTCTGACAGGGTCCAAATTTATGTTTCGATTAACGTGGATAAATTGAATGACAAACAAGCACTCAAGTAGCCGAACTGGTGGAAAAGCTGCCGCAGCCTTTCGACATTTTCAAATTCCAGAGGCTTTACAATGGTGTTGCGATTGTGAAGCGGTTCATTTATATCTGTAATTCATAATGATGTACATAAAAAAGAGTATTCTATTCTATTCACCACTGCACCCCAGCTCTTCAAACCGAAACCCTGCAACGCTGTCGGTGGCAGAGATAGGTATAGTGGTTATACAGATTGGCAGGGATATCGACGCGCAAACTGTAACCATGAAATCAGCACATGATCCTAGACGGGGTAGCGTAGAATTTTTCAGACGGTTATCAAAAAAAAAAAACTGCTGTTTCATACATAACATACAGACATATACATAATCAGCCTATAATGTTCCCACTGCTGGGACACAGGCCTCCTCTCTGTGATAGGGAGTGGGCCGTAATCCACCACGCGGGCCCAGTGCGGGTTGTAAGATGTCACATGTTTTCGAATTTTTGGTTCTAGTACATGCCGGTTTCTTCACGATGTTTTCCTTCACCGTTTTGTAAGCAGTAGTGATGAAACTATTTACAAAAATGAAAGCGCCTGCCTGGTTCGAACCCACGACCTACAACTCGTAAGTCGAGGTGGCTACCACTGGGCCACCACTGCTCTCATTGCTGTTTCATACACAAGTGCAAATACCTACGCGGTCAAAATGTATGGAACAGCATTTTTTTTTAAATAACCGACTTAAAATTTCAGGGGGGCCAGAATTATGTACTGAATCCATGGTAACAGATTGTGCGTCGATGTCCCTGCCATTTTGTATATTTAGTAATATTTACAATGAGAAGATAATAAAATTATTCCTTGTTGAACTAGAAATTATAGTGATGTACTCTTTAAGGCTCTAGTATCATCCGCGGACCCGCGGATAGAAACTCACTATCAAAGCTCCTGGACTCCATTCGCAGTTCAAACAAAGTTTCAACACTGATAGTGCTGATACTAGAGTATATAGATATCAGCTTTACTAAAATGTTAATATTCTATAGAAATACTTTATACAATCCATGGTTATTATTATATGGTTATTAGGTTACGCTGGCTTTTTTGTGATAGGTATGTGGCGGCATCGACACTGCCACATGCGAACTACGCATCAAGGACCTGATGTCACACAAAATCCTGACGTCACACAAATCCTGCATCGCGCAATTTGAGTTTAACGACTTAAAAGTATATCCAACATCAATCCTTGGGCAATTGCCCGCCAGACACGGCACCCGTCTGGTCGGAGGATCCTCCCTTTTCTATTGAGAGAACTTTACACCCTGTTTCCTCTAAAGGTATGGAGGAGCTCGTGGCTAAGTAATAACAAGCCGCACGGGTCCATCCATCAGGTTAAGCTACGCTTGCCGGGGTTGGTCAGTGGATGGGTGACCATCTTTACATACCGAGACTCCTCCGTGCCTCGGAAAGCACGTTAAGCCGTTGGTCCCGGCTGTCATTTGTGGATCTTTGACAGTCGTTACGAGTCGTCAGAAGCCCGAAAGTCTGACACCAGTCTTACCATGGGGTATCGTATTACCCAGTTACTGGGTTGTGGAGGTCAGATAGGCAGTCGCTCCATGTAAAATACTGGTATTCAGCTGCATCCGGTTAGACTGGAAGCCGACCCCAAGATAGTTGGGAAAAAGCTAGGAAGATTGATTTCCCTCTAAAGGAATGACCCGAGTGCCTATAAACTAAGACCCTAGAGTAACTTGAAGTATAAATCTGCTTGAATTTTCCTAATACTTTGTCAAAAACATGCCGAAAAACTAAGCCACTTCTCTAATAATTATGTTACCCTAGATATACCATAAAAACTTGTTTACTATAATATTCCACCATAATTTCTATGGGCAAATTTCCCGTAAACGGCTTCCTAAGCAATTACTAACTTTATATCTATTTTGGCTTACTGCCCGTTGCGGATGTAATGGTACTGTGGAGGCCGAGAAAATGTATGCATTTTGACTTTGTACTTGGTCATTAATATTTGTGAGAGAATGGACTAATAAAGTTAGTCGAAACGAGTTTGTTAGTTAATTGTGTTTTGTATGGATGAAAATTCGGTTTTGGATTTGGAATTTAGATTATGTTGAAGGTATTTTGTGATGACATTAGTAGTAGAAGCATACAAATAATTAGAATCCACCCGTGCGGCTTGTTATTACTTAGCCACGGGAGCTCGTGGCTAAGTAATAACAAGCCGCACGGGTCTATCCATCAGGTTAAGCTACGCTTGCCGGGGTTGGTCAGTGGATGGGTGACCATCTTTATATACCGAGACTCCTCCGTGCCTCAGAAAGCACGTTAAGCCGTTGGTCCCGGCTGTCATTTGTGGATCTTTGACAGTCGAAACGAGACGTCAGAAGCTCAAAAGTGTGACACCAGTCTTACCAAGGGGTATCGTATTACCCAGTTACTGGGTTGTGGAGATCAGATAGGCAGTCACTCCATGTAAAATACTGGTATTCAGCTGCATCCGGTTAGACTGGAAGCCGACCCCAAGATAGTTGGGA
This sequence comes from Conistra vaccinii, assembly GCA_948150665.1. Lineage (NCBI taxonomy): Eukaryota > Metazoa > Arthropoda > Insecta > Lepidoptera > Noctuidae > Conistra > Conistra vaccinii. The sequence continues at coordinate 5,737,955 of OX411328.1, forward strand.
AAAAGCTAGGAAGATTGAAGATTTCGAAAAAACATAAATTTTGTTGTGACACGTACTGATCAGGAAGCATTGTCGCTCCAAGGGAAGGATGCGCAGGCCTCCTTCAGGTGTCACTGATAATGATTATAAAAAGAAAGTTGAAGATTTTCATTTCCGTAAAGCTAAATAAACGACACTGCTGACCTTTGCGCAAGGATAGGTTTTATGACATAAAACTGTGAAACATATATTATTATACGAAGGAATATTTCCAGAACTTTAGAATATTGAACATGAAAACTTTCAAATACAAGACCGCATCGGTTTCAGTGAGATTGTTTTTAAATAAAAACGTTTTCTCGAAGCGTAATACCTAAACTCCATCTGCTGACGTGACAAGCGAAAATATTTGAAATGGAATGAAATATTCAAACGTGTACTTTTCAATGGCCTGCAGTATTTTCAAATAACGCGAAGTAATATGCTAAAGTAGAGTAATATCAGTAAGTACTTTGGACTGTGTGTGACTATGAATGCATGCAATTTAATAATGTTATGAAAGTAAAATCGGACTCACAGAAGTTGGGAATACTCTGAAAGGAACTCTCTGGACACTCGCTGGATCTTACCTGAAATATGAATTAATAGATATCAAACAGTGTACAGTAAGTTGAGAACTTTATGGAGATATTTGTTAAGCGCTTCAAATTCTTTTGCAATTCCTTTTGCGAGTTGTAAGTTAATTCGAGATTGTGTTAAAAGATTATTGAAAATTAATATTTATAAGAAAACTGAAACAGTCTTTGTAAACTCAATAATTGTTTTACGTTGGTATGTATCCGATGCTAATAAAAGTAGACATTTTCCGTTGAGCTAAGTTAATAAAGTTAGCAATAACATCAATAATATAAATAACTATTACTGTGACGAATTAACACTCAATTATTGATCATTTAAGCGTCAATATTCACTCATGTCTATAACATTTTAATATTTATACAGGTAATAATATAATTATTTAAATAAATAAAGTATGTCACGAAAAACTTCAGTTCCAATTAAATAACGTTTTGTACTTGTTTAAATTCATGCGCATTCATCAATGCCTAATTGGTAGGATGAAAAATTATCTACAAACGGAATTCAACTTAAAAAATATAAGCTTAGAGTACAAAATTAAACAAGCAAGTATAATTCGAGTGATGGGCTTATTACAAGCCCTCGAGGCCCTTTGGCTTTGGGGCTAACTTTGATATTGATATTAAAATTGAATTAGTGTAATTAAAGCTCAGTCTGCATCTTTACGGTCCGTCCATTATTAAATTATGGTGCTGATTCTTAATAGCACGACAACAGATAGATAATTAAATGGGTAGACTTCTGTTATCGTCAACAATAAAATGATGTCTAAAATAAGTTTAAAAAAAACAGTTACTGATATCAATATAGCTTTTATCAGAGAAAGAAACACAGAGATAGAGCATGCACTAAATTAAAGTACCAGAAGAAAAGGCTGAATCCACAACAAAAATAAACGTAGGATTTCTCTATAAAAATATTGGATTCACACAACAACGGTAAAGTAAAGTTCTAGTTTTGCGCCAAACAATGCCTCGGGCGATATCAGCTTAGTCGTGTCAATAAAGATTTGTTCATCGAGTGAAAAATTTAAATTCACCCCCGATATTGCTCCAGCTTTGAAGAGAATACAAAAAAAAAAGAATATCCGGATTTCATTGAACGCTAACAAACTTCTGTTTTGCGGTTTTTGAGGTCCCATTTTCACTCTAACTGTCGGTTTCGTGTGTCTTTTCAAAGTGCAGAGTAACTTTGTCGAGCTAACCCAAATTACGCTTTGTCTTTAGGTAATAAGGGTGAAGAAATTCGAAACACGTTGTTTCCGACGAATGTAAGTTTATAAATCTGCATCATAATGTTTCTTGGATTTGCATTCGGGTTTTCTTCAGTAGGAGGTGGATGGATAAAATCGATTGGAAATAACATTGGTTTCATTTTAGTGCCGATATTAGATACTTCAACTTCTTTCAGTGTTTTATTGTCCGTGTGATTTATAAATAGTATAGGTATGCTACATCACTGACACTATTCAACATTTATATTTTGTGTACATTGTTGATATCATAATTCCTTCATAAGGTAGTTGAGGGAGTTTCATATTCTGTTACTTCGCAAACACCTATAAATACGCCTAATTAACTCAGACAGCATCAAAATGTCGTAAGTGGCTCTCTGCGTGCCACCATCACTAATAACTCACAGTCTAATTAAAGTACTAATAAATCTGTCAGTTTTTATCACGTTTTATGAACGTGTAATTACGATTTTTGGTGCTAGGAAAATTAGTCGATAAATTTCAACGTTATAGGTTACAGCGGGCTTGTAAGCCCAGGGTTACTGGCGGTTTAATACGGCTTGCCGTCTTCGGGTGAATGCATAATTCATAATACAACGTACTATATATTATCGCGATCCACTGGTGAAGTGATAATCTTGGCACAGTTTGTAGAGATGAAAGTTTCTAGAATACAACAAAGGATTTCATGAAACTAGGTTACAATGATGTTCTTGAAATAGTAGTTTGAGTTAGTTATTAATTCAAACTTTTTAACCACAGTAGATATACTTAGAATTCCACAACAACGATGACACTGACAGCTTTTGAACGCGGTTTAGATGTATTGATCGCGTTGTTTCTGGGTGAAATTCGCCCTGTAGAAGTAAACTTCACATTACAACATATCGTTAGTTTCAATCAATGGAAAATACGATCCTACCGTTGTGGTTTCCAAACTATCCAAGCAGAATGATAAGCAATATAGGAATAGTTTATTCATAGCAGTATTGAACTCGATTGTTTTTATATCATGATCGTTGGACCGAAGAATATTGGTTTGTCATTCCCAAGGGATACACATATTCACATTTGATACTTCAATTTCATAGTTCTTTTCCCAAAAACTACGCACTTGTTATTTCACACGCGACTTATACCAAAGTACCTTTTGGCAAAAAAGTAATTTTATGGTCACAAAGTTAGTAAGATTTCGATCTCTACACTCGAGTTTTCGCTAGCTAAGATAAAAACAAAGCAATTATTTTTCATATTCGTGTTTTCTCTGAATAAGGCAAATTGTAAGCAATATAATCCTATTCTGGAATTATCAGATTTTTTGTAAACAATAAAATACCATCCTGGCGATAGCAGCAAGTTATTTTACTAACAGCAGGCTTAGTAAAATAAATACAATAGACGATGCTTTTTGGAAAAAAATGAATGATGAAAATTATGGATTTCCGCAAAGTCACGCCTGAGTCAATTAACTATCTTATCTTAATTAACTATCTAATCTTAGTAAAATAAACCCTGTATTCAAATAAAATAGAAACGGCCGTCAAAATATCTGATCGAACTTTCATAATACTTACCAATATTTGAGGCTAAAAACTTTATAACAGTACGTAGGCATCCATAAAACCTTATCGGTCCTTGAAGGTCTGTAAGTCGATCCTGATTACATTTTGTTACCACCATTCCCTCATCTAAGTTTGCTACCGAAAAAACTTTTTACTTTATTATATTTACAAGTTTCATATCGCACTGATTGCTCTATAGAAGTGCTGGGTTGGACATAAACTTGAGTTAGAATTATGTAGCGTTAGTTACATTGATCATGTATGAAACTTTATCATTTTTATTTACATTTATAAATCCAGGTCTAGACAATAATATTATAATCTTTGAATCAAATCATAAATTAATTACTAACATCTAGAATAATACAAAATAAAAGCAAATGTACGTGGAAAAAAAAACTTCAAGTGGGTTACTCTTAATACATAGTTGTTGGACCCGTAACTTAGTACTCTAAAACAAGATGAAACAGTAATTCAGAAGCCACCTCATCTCGGACCAATTCTCAGTAGTACTTACCTACATTGTTTACTCGAATGAAATTAGAACTACCACTATTGTTTTTATTATTACAAAGAATGAATTAGGTGAAGCAAAAAAAGCAATAAACAAAAGAGAAACAGTTTCTAAACTAGTAGTACTTGAGCTACAAGAAACTGGAGCAACAAAAGAAGTTGAGGTTTATTCAGCTGACGAAGATTTCCTTCTTCCAGCGTTTCCATGGAAAAAAACATTTAGGAAAAGGTGTTCATCTACAAAAACATTTGCAGTTTACGATTCTAAGCCGACAGGCGAAAAACGATAAAAACGGTGGGAAAAAAAAATGGCGAATACGGGAAGGAACTTCGCACATTTTGGATGGCATAAAATATATTACGATATTTTTGTTCTCATAGAAATAGGTTGGAGTAAAGTTAAGAATAGGTTTATAGAAAAACCCACAAAATTAAACTGACTTATTCATCATCATCAACGGACTTATTATCTTAGGTCCCTATCTATCTATCGAAAATTCTAGCTGAAAATACACTTAGGTACCTACTAAATCGATGGCAGCAAAGTAGAAACATCTACGTTTTTTGTGAAAATGTTTTTATTGAAAAAATGAGCTTATATAATCTACAAATTTGTAAATTTTAAAATAATGAAGAAAATCTGGCACGTAAATGAAAACATCTACACTCGATTTAAAAAAATCATCGCAGTAGACATTTGAATTTGTCCGCCTTATGTGTACCAGATATATTGGGAATACTTGCATGTTGCTTAATAAAAGTATTACTGGAGATTATTATCTTAGTTTACTAGATATTTTAAATGAAATGGGCACTTTTTTTATCACAACGTACGTATAAACGGATATCAGGCAGATGTCTTCTTCTACGTCAAAGATTTTTCAGAGTAAAAAAGACATCTAGGTACATTATTTCAGTAAAACAACGACATAGCGATACAACTTGTTACATAATTCATAAAGAAGGTTATTTTAATGCATCATAGAAAATTTTATATTAATCGGTCCATAACTCTCAAAATTACCACTATTTTTTATTAACGGATATTAGGCAGATGTCTTCTTCTACGTCAAAGATGTTTAAAAGTAATAAAAGACATCTAAATTATTTCAGCAAAACAACGACATAGTGATAAAACCTGTTACATAATTCATAAAGAAGGTTATTTTAATGCATCATAGAAAATTTTATATTTATCGGTCCATAACTCTCAAAATGACCAATATTTTTTACTAAATCTGCTCTCCTGTAAAATTGCGATTTTGTAGATATTCGTTTCTACTTTGCTGCCATCGAAATAAAACAAATGAATTCACGGAATACAATTCTTTGTCCTGAACTCCTGACAGTTATACAAACTCGCGATTTAGAGCTTACAAAAAAATCAGAATGGCTTATTCAGATTTCTTTAACGATTCTTACAACTTTTTTGCTTAACATTCAAATTATGGGCGTTGGATCAGCTGGAAATACATTTCTTCTAAAAGTATGTAGGTATACTGGAAAATCCCTGTGATGAAAATGTTATGGAATTTTTATTTTGATATGTCCAGGAGTTCGCTATAATGTTACAGATGAATCGATCAGCAATTTTGTTGACATCAAGAAGCTATGATAGTAATTGCTGAGTTATGCAAATGCAGTTGTTTAACGGATTTTACAGCTTTTATTGCTCGGTAATAGCTATTTTTTTTTTCAAATAGGAATGTCTTTAAATTGTTCTGCAACTTTTGGAAAGAAGTTCTTTTTCAGACAACAGACGTAATTATAAGAAACGTGTCTAACATTTTTGTTCAAAAGTAAACTTACAAATAACATTTTTGTTTCAGGTAATTCAATGTGAACATTTCATTCATTATATTATGTAGAATAAGTAATAATCAAACTTTTCTCTGCATACTCAACGAACGACGCATATTCAACAAACTTCACCACATCACCAAATCAAAACATAGAACCCAGAGAATATTCTAAACAAAACAATTGACGACGCAAATCCATGCAAGTTCCGTGTTAGATATTTCGAAGGCGTTCCGTCGATCCCGGTAACTTCATTAAGCAGTTCGAATTGAGGGGACCGCTCATGGTCTGAAGTTGACGCTTTGTAGTACACGTGACTGGAATGTTTTGATTGCGAGGTGCCTTGATGGCGTGCAAAGATTCTCTCTATCAGCAATCTGGAAATGGTGAGCAAACGCTTGAAGGAACTTGAGATGGTTTAAAATTGTGATTGCATGGCGACTGCGATTTACTTTAGAATTTATATTAAATGAAGCCTTATAAACCTGACAAAATATATCTCTAGTAAACACATTGTAATTATAATACTTTCAGCAGCGACGATAAGGCAAGAAGCATAAATGCTCAACAGGGAATGAAAGCGAGAAAACTCATAAGTCGACATAATGTAATCGACGTTAAGGGAATAATTTCTAGTAAACATTTTAACTAACAAGATTTTCTAGAAACCACGAACTAGCAAACTAAATGAAGAAGAAATTTGAGAAAAAAAATCCAAAAAGATTGAGAAAATGTTCAAGCTCGATAGATTGCAGAGCAAAACAAAGAACTAGGAGCAAGCTTTAAAACCGACCTCAAAGAAAAGAACTAATTCATGGAAGACTTTTATCAATGTGTTTGTAGTGAGAAACAATAACATTTTCACTGATCTTGAGACAAGTGGAAAATATATGAGTAGTTTTTGAAATACAATTCTTATTCCAAGAAGGATTGAAGGTAAAGATGACAACAACATTACTGCCAGATTGTGTGTCATGATTTTGAGGACAAAATCATAATACAGAAGTTTCAAGATTGCAGCCACCTTTATAAAAGCGTCTTTGTTAAAGTAAGTACATTAATGAATATTAAGAGTAATCAAATATTCATTTCATTAAGACTACCTGTTAATTTATTTACGTTAAATTAATTAGGAGTAGCATTAATTAAGGCAAAGTTCGTTTAATAATTTATAATCTTTTTTTTAATGTACTAATCTTCTCTTGTTCCTCTCCCTCATTTACTCCTTATCATGTTTTATGTACTTTTATACATGCATACTTTGTATTCTCAGTATAAATTATGTTTTTCTTCGGAGAGTTACTTTGCGAACTGATCCCTTTTAGAACATTTTGAATTATTCATGAATCCGTATTGATTATTTTACTCCTTTAGTTGTGTAGGTACTGTATTTATTATGAACCATTCTTAAAATGCAAAATTTTACTGTAAAACAAGCTGCATGGTTAAAAATCAAAAATCAAAAAGTCATTTATTCAAACTAGGCAAATCAGCACTTTCAAAACTTTCCTCAAAAGACCATTTCAGACACTAATCTACATGGTTCTCATATGGCTTGACCAAGATTTTGTCTGGACTTTAAAAGAGACTGCTACCTCTGAATTTTTTTCGGCCTATTTTCTTAGAGTAGTCAGATAGTAAACGCCCATTTCATCTAGTTTATTTTTAATATGACGTGTAAAAGTGATTCCGATATTATAAAGAATAAACAATTTCATTTGAAGGCAAAACAAGAATAAGCGTTGCCATACAACGTGGCAATGCTGCCAGCCTTTTGGGTACTTTTGCTGTTGACAGCGATGCAGACGAATTTTTTGATGCCCTATAATTGTTCCCCCCCCCCCCCCCTTTTACATACTTGTACATATTATTACTATTATTTTAAGTCTGTATATAAATTATTGTACTTTTTAATGAAAATAAATTAATTTCATTTCATTTCATTTGTTTTGCCAAAACGTCCGTCCTTCACCACTTTCTAGTGCTTTAGCTGGTTAAGTTTAACTTAATACATACAATAAATCGGTTTATTGCATTTACTTTATAAAATATGCCTCATAAAACGATAGATATTTTTTTTGTTTTGACTATATAAGCAATAGATTAATTTAAAATTCTTATTAAATTGAGCAACTGAACGTACTGACATATTTCTTGAAGAATGTCTTATTTTTGTCTTAAGCTGACTTGAGTGTAGCCAAAAGAAACAAGTATTTTTCTGCCAACATTTTCATTGAATAAGTAATTTTATATTTCCATCTACTAAACAATTCAAATGGGCTTACGGTAGATGCCACAGACCAGGGAATAAATGAACTAATAGCCTATTACATTTCTCTCAAAAACACCATTATAATTGAAATTGTTATTTGCACAGTGAGATATTATATTGGGAGGCCTGCCTTAAGGTTTAATGATTAGAAAAAAGTCGTTTCCGATTCGGTAAAGGCAATTTTCTTTTTGTTGAACAATTCGATTGGAATTCGACGGATCCTTGTGAATTCAGATTTCATTACGAGTTTAAAATTTTTGGGCCAGATTCTTTTTGGGAGGCTGTGTAATGAATAATTACGCAACGTTTATTATTTCTTTATCTCTGATTGAACTTCAATATAATGTTCGTATTGCTGTTGCTAATAACAGTCAGAAGAATGCTGTCGACGAGCCGCATGATGTTAATCATGCCACGTTTTATGAAAATAATCATAGGGTTTTCTCAAAAATGCATGGAATTTCGAGCATTAGTATGATAACCGTCTTTGAGATAAATCGAAAATGCCGTACTGGTCAAATACATGCGAGCGCCCGGCCGGCAACAATTGTATGAAAATCCATATTTGTCGTGTTTAGCGGCCGCATAAATTACTATTAAAACTCATATCTGTCGTGTTCTTTAAAAATGGAACGAACGTTTTACTTCGACACATGGCAACCAAGGAGGTAACTGATCAAAGATTTTAGGTAAATTTTGATTAGTCTTGCATAAAGAGATGTTTAAAGTAAAAAAGATAAACTACGCGCTACACACTACTATAAACGACGCATTAAAAATGATCGCTGTTCGTCATTGATTCTGGAATTTATAATTAATTTACTTAGTTAAAATGTCCACGCATTATTTGAGAAAGGTACTAACAAGCATTGGCCGCAACCAGGTATGTGTGTGCCTCGGCCCAAACTTTCACGATCGTCAATGCCCCTGTTGCAAGCCGCGGTAGTAATGTACAATATGTTTTCGTCACAGAAACATACGCACATAAAAATATGAGTACTTAAGTTAATTCAAATAAAAAACAAAATAGATCTATGTATTATCACAAAAAGAATCCCAAAAGCACATAAAGTAGGTACTTCTTTACGATAGCTGGCACGTAACTAACGAATTCCGAATACTTATATTTCATGAAACGTCAACTTGTTTCATACTTAAATCTCAATCAAGCTGACTAACTTGCTAATTATGACATAAACGGTTCATTACTAAAGCGAAACCCTATATTGAAATGAAGATGCTAAGACGAACAAGACAATAGCTTACTTATTTACCACTACCTTATTAGGGTAGACTTTACCAGTTTATGAAAGTACCAGTACCATTAAGTACCAGGTAAAATTAATTTAAATTCTGTAGTTGATTTTTAGCTCACTATTCTACAATACAAAGTTCGGTATCTGGAGAGACGGTAGTGCCCGCGCCAAGACGAGCCAAAAACAAATAGCAGAGGGGAGGGGGCACTACCTACCTTTTCTTAAAGCGTCCCGTATTTTCAAACCCTCATATCTTCGGCCTGGATAATGCTAGACAGCTCAATTTATCAGGTTAAGATATGGTTAGCAGATTTATAAAATATACTAAGTGCGGATTTCACCAATAAAATTCGCGCGCGTTCAGCACATTAAAACGCGTTCAAGAGCTGTCAGTGTAGAATATTCCATAACAATTTTGACACTGATATCTCTTGAACGCGTTTTAGAAATGCTGATCGCGTTCAGTTTCATTGGTGAAATCAGCCCTAAGTTTCATTTGTCTTGGTGTCAACTACCCTATTTCAAAAGTTGACGTGAAATGTTTCCTCAGTCATTGTCTAAGAGCGTTTATTCTGAAAGTTGGCAACGTCGCTAATAGATGTCAAATATTTCGCTGTTTTGATTAATTTGGCAATATTACTGAATAGAAAATAAGTACCTAAAATATCAATAATGAGTTATAACACTGAATTTGATGCTGTAACCGTTAAAGGTGTAAAAAAGGCATTTGGAAAATTTCCAAACACATTTTTTACATCTTAAACTAAATATTCGGTATTAATTTATTGCATTTCATAATGAATATTCTAGGTACTTAGTTAGCCAAATTTTTTTTATTTCCATACAGTAATATTGTCAAATTAATCATATCAGGTAAATATTTGCGACGTTGCCTACTTTCAGAATAAACGCTAGTAACTTTATTTATTTTTTTAGTATTTATTTATTCATATAACAATTCGCATTGTGTCTGAAATATTTGTACATTAATTAACTTATTAGACAGAGCAAAAAAAAAAAAAAAAAATATGAATTTCAAACAGTAGTTTCACCAAAACAGAAAATGTGAAAAAAAAATAAAAACCAATAACATGTGATAAATATTAAGCAATTAGGTAAGTCAAACCGTAAATCGATAATATGTCAATAAATTTAAAATAGTATTAATTAAATGATTGTAAATGCAGAAATACCTACAGTTTTTTTCTTTCAACTATTTCCTAACACGCCAAATCTTTTTCACGCCTATAAAAAGATATCCATCTACAGTATGGTGTTTTTATTTGAGTTGAGCCCAACACTACACATAGTGTTTTATGGAAGCGATTTATGCGGACTAACACTCGCAAACGCCGTACGGTTGTTCTTTTACAACCCCTTGTTTAAAGGGTCCACATTCGACCCCAGTAAATCTTCTCTATCGGTGGTTCTTATGTTAACAAACGTTATTACCCCTCGTACGTTATTTCCACCTTATATTAAAGCGTTAAGGTCGAAATTCGCGTAAACTTGCGTATCAGATGAGAAATAAATTATGAGAAATTAGTTGTTTGGAAATGGTATGAAAATATCGCGCCGGGAAATTATTGTTTCAGTAATTGTAATAAAAACTGATATGTTGGAACGAAATGAAAATATTACTATAGGGGGTTATTTGCGTCAATAAATTTATGGTCAAACGTGTTGCTATAAGTATTCCAATTATTTCCATAAAATTATAAGATTACGTTGCAGAGAGGCGTAAGTTGTTATACCTATTATGTCATCTAGAAGCGTATTTGATTTACTTATTAGGTAAATTTATATTGTTTACTAGATTCCACCAGCAGCTTTGCCCGCGTGATTTTTTTATAAATTATAGCCTATGTTACTTAGTGTTAATATAGCATTTTACTAGTGAAGGAATTTTTTAAATCGGTCCAGTACGTTTTGAGTTTATTCATAACAAACAAACTTATAAAAATCAAATCAATTATAATATTAGTTTGGGAGACAGTGTTGATTTCACTATAAGTTTGATTTTTACTTTTCAAAACACAGTTTTAAACTTTTACGGTTTGTACCTTACCATAATTTTCACTTACGGGTAACTTCTGTGTTTTGTTATCAAATTTTGAAGACCTGGGTTCCCGACGCAGTAACAAGCGTGAAGACGGTGTTGACGGGAGTATGGTAAAATTGTTAGGTAGATAAATCTGTCGCCCCTCTTTCTAACTCTTTTAGTATACCAAAATATCAACACCATTTTATCTAAATCTGTCTCTAACAACAATGTTAACAGCATTGTTGCGTTTCGACATTTGGATGTAAGATACACAGTTCCCTGTGGTTGTGGATTCCGGGTGAAACTCGCTTCCACCTTCGGCTTAATCATCACTTACAGGTGAGGTGCAGGCCAAGGGCTACCACGTTGTGGATATAATAAAAAAAAACATGCAGGGCAGTCTTTGGGGACTGCCAATACAAGTGAAAACTAAGTAACGCCATCTAACGAAAATGTCTGGAATTTGTGTGGCTTGCTGTCAGTACAAGAAAGAAAGCTGTAGGTCCATTAAAAAAATTCCATAAAAATAAAACAGAGTGCGCTGTCAACACGAAATTTATCATGGAAAGCGTTAGGTGACGATGACGCGGGTTCTATTATTTTTGTTCACCCAAAAAGTGCTCAACGCGCTAGAAGTTTTAACTTTAAAAATATCCCGTAACAGAAGAAAAAAAAAATTGTTTATTCTACACAAAAAAGACTCACATTCCAAATTAATATAAAATACACACAATTACAAAAGCCTAATTATCAGCAAAAAATAAAACGATAAATTAAAAAAAAATACAATATTGTCTACCTATTTCTATGAAGGTATCCTGTAGGTGATGAAATACCTTTTTTTCTCGCTCCTAACATTTGAAGAATGTCTTCAGGTATCATGCCCCACTACGGTAAAATTTTCAATTCTATGTTCTATATCCCTCGATATGCCCCAGTTTACGACGGTTCGAGTTTCCTCAGTGGCTCTAATTCCATTCGTCCAATATTCAAGGGCTAATGGATCAATCTCCAAAACGGGCGTATTCGTGTGATCGCTCTGGTGCTTTTCAGGTATTGATATTTAATGGTAATTATGTATCTCATTAAAAAGAAGGATATTCAAATAGTTCATTTTTACTATTGGCCTTGAATTTACACAAACAGTTATGGAAATATTTAAGTTCAAAAAATTTCGCGACCAGAGTAATCATAATTGGTGCCAGAGCGATCATAAATGGTGAAATTAGTGAAACAAAAAAAAAAATATTGATAAAATATTATTTATTTAGCCATTTTCAGTCATATTCAGTGTACGTGATCACATCAAATCACTCATTGGTAGTACTGTGCCCCGAGCTTTTTTCCTTTGGTAACTCTCTCTTGACTTTACAAGCCATTGTGCATATAGATCTGCCCCCCAATTACGCAATGCACGATCAATTTTAAATTGAAACCAATTGAAAAAGATTGCCAGTCCATTGCTTCATAAGTTCGACAAAAAGAATCTGCTCAATTTTTTTTGTCGAACTTATGAAGCAATGGACTGCCAATCTTTTTCAATTGGTTTCAATTTAAAATTGATCGTGCATTACGTAATTAGGGTGCTGGATCATTTTTTATTTTGGCCATTCTACGACGCTCAGCCAATTTCTTCCTAAGACGTTTTTCTTCAATAGATAATTTATTTCGAGGCATGATTTCAATCTGAAACAATAGTTGCCATTAAATTTTAGAGAAGAAAGGTTTACAGTTGTGGTTAGCTAAATGCCAATATAATAATATCATCAAGGTAAATTACGTTAAAATCTGTTTATGGGTTTAGGTTATCCAAAGAAACCCAGGAAAGGTTATACATTAAAAATTATATGCATAGTTCATCGTTTGTCATTGTTGCAGTCCGGTACTACTACTTAAAATAGATTTATAACGTACAATTAATGCAAAATATCATCGCTCTGGTCTTTTTGGACAGAGCAATCACAGCCATAGCGATCAGAAAAACTCAAAAAATCATAAATATAGCCGAATTTAAAAGCAGTAGAAAGTTGTGATTACTTCTCATACAAAACATCATAACGATCACTTAATTCACATAACAAACACATTCACAAGCTTACTATTTAATTTAAATAACGTGCCATAGCAATCATAAAATTCGAGAACCAAATCCAGAGCAATCATAAACTTACCTTCATAATGTTGGACCGAGGGTACTTGGCACACAGGTATCCTCCTCGGCGGTTAGACCCCTACTGGGGTTCCCCCGCGGGAGGGGAATAGAGTGTCTATAACGCGTAACTAGGGATGAGCGCGATGTTTTATCTCAGCGCAGAGCGATGAGATAAAATGCCCGGTCACGATTTTAAATTCAAATTGTGGCAAAAGTATTGTTAATATAACAAAAAATATTTTATTACTATGAAGATTAATTATTTATTATGTAATCTAAATAAATTGTTTCTTAAGAACCTTCTCATTAAAAAGTTAAAAAATATTTTTTTCGTTCAATCGGGAGTTGGGTCAACCCAGAGCGATCAGGATTGAAGGGTTTAAGATTTTTTTTTAAATATTTAAAATAAACTTATCCATAATACTAGCCTTGTTTCACGTAGATTAGGCACCGAACTGTATATAAAAAAATATTTTGAAAGCGTTTTTCGATTTTAAAATGGGTTTATCCAGCCCGACACGAAAAAAAATGCCTCTGGAGATCGACCCTAATATATAAAAATATGGCAAAGGGCTCTTCCTCACGCGCCGTTGTCCCTTTAAACCGTATTAGCTTCTAATTTTACATTGAATTTATTTTCTTTGGGCTGTAATGGGCGGAATTAAATGGAGAATTAGAGTTCGTGCTTTGTTGTTGTTAAATCAGGTTTTTTGTATGTTTTAGATGGTTTTAGGTATGAGTTTTCAATCGTCAGATAACTCATAGTCTTTAGAATAAAAATAGGTAGCAATATATTTTGTATACAAAACTGGCAAACCTCAATTTTTATTCTTTAGATAAAAATGAAAAAATCTGCTTGTACATGTTAATTTAGTTATCAAAATGTCTTGAATGGTAATTGAACGTTAAAAGCTATTACAACAAAAATAAACGGGTGCTTACAATAAATATTATCAGACCGACCTTCAAAAAATTAAGACCAGTAATGTGCAAAAATAAAAATTGTTTCTTTTTCAGACCGTTCACTATAACATGTTCCTTGCCGTCATCCTTGGCATCCTTGCTTGTCAAGCTAGTTTCAATAGGTAGAACAAAATGGCGGCGGACAGAAGAGTGCTACCGATCGTGTCACGGGACAAGTTACAATGAACGCACAGTAGTTGTTACCTATTTTAGAACAAACAAGGTAACTTCTAGAAAATATTTGTCCAAACTTTATTTATTTATGTAATTCATTTCATTTCACACACAAACAGATAGAGAAAAAGATTTGCTAAAAAAAGTTATATTGAAAATGTTTTGAACTTGTACAGTTCATAATGAACTAAGTCTGAGCTATTGGACAAATCTAATAAGTTTTCTTAAAATATTTTTTTGTTACTTAGTTTTAGTCGAGAACCTCTCTGTTGGGAAAAGGCCTCCTTCATTTTTATCCATTGTTTTCTATCTCTCGCTTTTATTTACCATTTATTTCCAGCTATATTAACTAATATGATGTCGATATCTAACAAATATTGTAAACTACATGGAAAAATTAGAAAAATAAAAGGCTTATTTATTTATTTTAGTTTTACAATAATTTATATACAGCCTTAAAATAATAGTAATAATATGTATAAGTATATAAATAAAATCTGTCAAGTGCGAGTCGGACTCGCACACGAAGGGTTCCATACCATGTCGTACAAGATTTAACACTATGAATTGCACGACTCGTAATGCGAAGCATTAGAGTGTGCTCTACGATCGAAAAATATTTTTTGCCCCATTTCTGCAACTGTTTTTATTGTTACACTCCTGCTGCACAGGACCTACTTAATTTATATACCATTGTATAGATGATTAAATGGAGATTAATACTGTACTTTTTACCAATTGATTCAATGCAGCAGAAATGAAAAAAACATCAAAATAGTTGAAAAAAAATTCCTGTCCGTCAATTTATGAACCTTGAAAACATTGTAGCTTGCGATAAAATCAATAAATTGAGTCAATTTTTTTTTAATACATTGGTTTCGGCCATAGAAAGAACCCTATTGAAAATGGCTTTTTTATTCAAAGTAGTTTAATTATAATTAATAAAAAAAATTTTTCGATCGTAGAGCACACTCTAATGCTTCGCATTACGAGTCGTGCAATACTAACTAAAATATAATATCTTTATCTAAATATTTCCAACCTTGACCTAACGTGTTGCCTAGCAACCGCCAAGTAAATATCTTTGTAAATAGTCTTTGACATTACGTAAGGATTGCGAGGTTAGAAATTTACCCATATTAATGGGTAAAACAGCAGTCAAAACATACTTCATGAAAAGTGATAAATTGTAAATTTTTGCTAGAAACTCTGTTTTGAATTTCTTTTTCGTTTATGAATGTGTGTTATGAGGCGTGCACTTTTGGAATTTCCAAACTATTTTTGTAATACTTTCATAAAGGTAACAACAGAGGCGCTAGAAAAAAACAAAGATTTGTAAAGAAATTGTCTAATTTTAATGAAAAAAATTTGTGTTAAAATATAGTTGTAGGAGTATATTTCATTTATTTTAAGAGAAAAATATTAAGTTAACTTTATCCAGTAACATGCATTAACTAAAGTCAAAGTTATTTATTTGCTACTCACATAGTATTAGTAGGTATAAATAGGTATATATGGTAGGTAAGCAGGTAGATATGTAGGGTAGGTAGGGTAGGTTAGGCACCTACCTACCCTGGTAAGAATGGTAGGGTAGGTAGGTAGGGTAGGTAATTAGGTAGAAATAGGTAATTAGGAAAGGTAGATGCGCCGTAGATAAGTACTTAGTGCTAACCGTGCGAAGCCAGGCCGGGTAAAGCTAGTTACTTATAAATAAAAGGATTTCTCTTGCTACATCAGACTAAATTGTACAAAATAGAATGTAAGTAGTACGCCAAATTTTAATTATAACTGTGCGTTTGCACTGGCGAAACATTCACAACAAAACATGTTGGAATCTCTATTTTCTGACAATTTTTCATACAATGTTTGACAGGAACTAGAGATTTCAACATGTTTTGTCGTGATGTTTCGCCAGTGCAAACGCACGGGTCAATACAGGTGTTTATTTACGTTATTTTTGATAGTCATAAAAGAAATCTATAATTTCTTACTTATTATTTTTACACATCCCATCGGACTATGAGAGTGAGGGAAGAGAGAGTGCACTCGTGTCTGCGCACACACTTGTGCACTATAATATCTCCCGCGCCGAAGGTCAGTCTCCGTTGAGATTGGCCGCCGTGACCGAATATTTTTACACCAATAATTTTTCTCAATATGAAATTGTATCCACAACGGTTTAAGGTAACTGAATAGTACACTGTATGTGCCAGCATTCATTTCAATGTTACTGAATATATTGTCTATTGGAGTGTAGTTTTAACATGAGGTACACACATCAACACCGTCTAGGGATACTTTGAAAAAAGTCGATAAAGTTCTTAAACTCATAAAATACTGGCCGGTTTTAAAATTTTGTGAAGAAAGTTTATTTTGTAGACCTTTTTGGATGATCAAAATTTAAATGATCGAAATAGTATATGCTGCCATGATATTATGTACTTACTAATTCCATGTCATTACTCCGACTATTAAATAGTTATCTGTGGAATTTATATCGCATAATATTAGCATGAAATACAAAATTATTATTTTAAGTTGCAGAAAATCGCCCATATTATATAAAATACGTTATGAATCGGCGTTTTTAGTATTTGTTGATTATAAACAGTATATGATACATGATACACACAAGTTTCAAATTCCTAATTTGTTTAGTTGTTGAGATAGAGCTCGTACAAAAATGGTCTAAAACAGACAACTTCTACGGCCCCCTAATTCATCATTTTTGAAGATAAAAACAAATAAAAATTATATTTATTCTCTACTCGATGAGCTCTAGAAAATGATACCCCACATGCCAGGGTCAGATAATATTTTTTTCAAAATTTAATTTTATTGTATGGCGACCCCCATTTATTTTTTAATTTTATTATTTGTTGCTCTTGCGGCAATAGAAATGCTCAATCTGTGAAATTTTCAACTGCCTACCTGTTACGGTTCATGAGATAGAGCTCGCTGACAGACAGACGGACAGCGGAGGCTTATGAATAGGGTTCCGTTTGTCACCCTTCGGGTACGGAACCCTAAAAAGGAGGGGAACAATTATAGGGCATCAAAAAATTCGTCTGCATGGCTGTTAACAGGAAAAGTGCCTAAAAGGCTGGCAGCATTGCCACGTGGAACGAGTCACCTTATTCATAATTTAATTTACTCCTTGAAATTACAAAATGTTATTATAACCTTTGCTCAAACTAGCTACAGTTTGCGACACAAGTCGATAAATACTTAATTTTTTATAGTTAATTATTAAAAGCGTTTACGTCGTACGGCATTTCATACAAACTTTAAAGCCCTTGTTTTTCGAAATGACTGAACCGATTTATATAACCGAAGAATATTAAAATACTCTTATCACCTAAAATATACAAATTATTTTGCCGTCCACCCGGTTATGCCTCACTGGCCACATGGTGACGACGCCTTGCTTGTTAATAAACAATAAACTGTTACGTCGCCGGTGGCGTGCCGGCAGCGAGCGGTCGCCTTGCTGACGGCGCGTTGACGACTAGCCGTCGCCTTGCGTCCGGCGCGTTGGCGACTAGCAGTCGCCTGGCTTACGGCGCGTTGACGAGGCGGTGCCGGGGCGTTACCGTGCTGGAGCGGTGCTGTTATAGTGGGCGATGACCTATAACCGTGAGCCTTTAGTAAGCCTATCACTTGGACCATCGAAAAAGCCTTAGCAAAAGGAGAATTTGGGTCAGTCCGTGTATGTGAGGGCTTCTTCCAATAGATTTGCTTGTTACGTCTCAATTGCCAATAAAATTATTGTCCGGAATTGGAAGAGGAAGATCTTTGAGAGATTAACCTTAATAAAACTAATCTCGATATTGATATATGAGGTCTCCTTTACTGTGTTCTATTCAAGAGATTCGCTTAAGCTTTGCCTCATGGCATTTAGAAGACCAATTTCTTACAATCTTTGAAGGAATTTCATACTCAAACATTATTTTTATGTACAGTACGCCACACTTCAGTGGTAACAAAACCAGTATAAACTGGCCACTTTTCTGAAACTCCGTACTACGCTAGGCCAGCTCAAGACTGACTGTCGAATGTATCAACGTCTATTTATTACTAAAGATGCTTAAACCCTGTGATATATTTAGTACACTTGTTATCAAATTAATAAAAAATAAAAGTTTTTTAGGACAAATTTTGGTATAACTCTACAAAATACTCGAAGATAGCTGCAAAAGTAAAATAATGTGGTGCAGCTATCAACGCCCAACACAAAAAACATGTTAGACATTTTGTTCCAGACTTTCACATCATCTTTAAGGAAGTCTTATAATCAAAGAATTACAATAGAAAATTTCACTAAAAGTTTATATGAAATGATGTAGAGTGGATCTCAGTGTATATGTATTCGTGTGTGTGTTTCAGTGTGTGTGTGTGACTGTGTCTAAGATTATGCAAAATCTCTCTTGGTCCAGTCATCCTGACGCATACCAATAAGTCTAGTATGAGAGAATGCTAGCGCTAGCGTGAGAATTAACTTATGATACCACAAGTTGTAAAGTTGCATCATATTTGACATAGAGCTCAATGGGCTCGATTGACAGACAAAACATTTTTGCTCAGCAAATTCCCTGTTAAAGGGTATACTCGTATTTTGATTCTCCTATTTATAAATTATTATTAAGTTTAGAGCTAATGTGGTTGAAGTGGCGAATTACCAACGCAAACCTGCATAACTCAGTCTTGCAATAATTATCAATTGAGACAATGCATCCAATTCAACCAAAACAAATTTAACAAAAAAGTTACAAAACAGGCTGACCCTACCATAAATCTACCTACAAGAGCCTCAAAGATGAAAACGGTTTCCATAAACAAGCTAACAACGAATTTACTTACAGCTAAGTACATAAGCTCATATAATGCAAACACCAAACAACTACACAGCCTATAGTCCGTAGGGTTTGCATTTGGGAAGACAGCCAGACTGCGTGTAGTTTCAGCCAATTTTCAGTTGGATCCCTAAATTAGACAAACTACAACTTCAGGCACACAAACTGTTTAGAAGCTAAATTATTTAGTTGTATTAAATTCAGCTTAGAGTTTTAGTTTCTGGATTATTTTGGCGCAATGTTTTGTAATTAGGTGTTGAATGTTGGTCAACGTTATTAGATGTGTATTTTGAGAACCTCCTCCTTTTTTAGCTTCTGGGTTCGATTCCCAGAAAAGGAAAAAAAATCTGCTCTGTTTAGTTGGTGGTAGCGCTTGTTCTAAGTCCATCTGACTACCACCATCTTATTAAGTCTGGCCATACAAACAAAGTAAACAGCATTGTTGGGTTTCGGCAACTGGAGGTACGATAGCCAGTTCCTCTGTGGTTGAGGATTCCTGATGGTTTTGGATCACTTCTACCTTCGGCCTGATTATCACTTACCATCAGTTGAGATGCAGGTCAAGAGCTTTCCCCGTTGTGGATAAAAATTCGGTTAAAATGCATAGTTGCTGAGTTTATTTAGATCGATGTGGCCAAATTAATTAATAACTGATTAAAGTTTAGTAAGTAATGAGAAAAGTATACAAAGAACTGAACAAACTTCATTGATGAAATGTAAACACACAAACATAACATAATATCACGTCTGTAATCCCCGAAGGGCGGCAGAGATGTACTAATAGTACACCCACATTTCACCAGTTATGTTTAAGTCCCATGTAATAGAGGGCGAGCCTATTGCCATCAACCGGGAACAAATCCAGACTCCGGGCTGTTACTGACAAATGCCTAATAGAAAATCACCAAATATAAAATAGGTATATCATATAAAAAATCTTTATGTATATGCCAATGATTCAGTTGATAAAGGTTTTTTTTAACCACAACAGGGAAGCTACAATTTAGTTTGGGGGAAATGGTAATTTTGCTGTGATTTTATATCGTTTATTTCATTAAATACATATAAATATATTTCCAAATATTAGATAATAAAAACATTTAAATATAGTAGATTGAAGTGATTTATATTTATTAATAATATTGATAATTCTTATTGTTGGAATCAGCCAATAGTTTTTCTCGATCAAAGAAACTATTCTGAGAAAAGTTAATAAAGAAAGGTTCATGAACATTCTTAGAATAAATTGTTGTAATGCTAAAGATGAAACATACGTGAAAAATACTAGTCTACCTACTCTGCAAACATCCCACGTTCTAGACGAAAATGTTGACAAAGATCTGGAGACGGCCTAGAATAAAATCCAAGTAAATCTTATAGTACCGCACCTACGAAATTCAATAAGCATATTCTACTATAATCAGGAGCATACACTGCGTACAGTTTCTTTGAGTAACATTGGAGATTCTGTGGGTGATGTTACACAAGAAATAAATAATAAAACTGGTAGGAGTGTCACGGCTTTGGAAAATGTTCTCGTCCGCCCTCTGAATATAAATAGCTCCAATTTTAAGCATATGAAATAGTAGACCGTCGCGGTACCATATCATGCGCATTTAGGGAAGTTTTGCCTACTCGATTCAAAAGTGTTTTATTTAGTGGAAGGCTCATGGTTCCATTGTTCTTTCACTAGAATGAGAATATCTTACTTCAACGTTGAAATTCATAGCAAACGATAATATTCGTCATAAAGAAGAGAAAAGAAGTGACAAGAAAAAATAGGCTCTAGAGTGGGAATTGAAGTATAAATTGAGTACATACATACGTAAACTCACGCGTTCTTCGCTGGAGGTGCAAAGAGATCGCCGCGTGCTACGATCCTTTTTCTTCGTTTACGTTCATATTTGGTCATAGACGCACGCCGTTGCGAGTACTATGCACCTGACCTTTCTGAGGAACATCACCAATAAGGTCACTATACAGGGTGTCCCTCGTAACCTGTACCAGCGAAGGTCTGTGATCAGAGGACACCAATACCCATCGATTGAACCCCCATGTATGTTCCGCGATATTTTGTAGTTTTCGAGAAATTATTTTTTTTGTAATATTTTCCGTTTTTAGGGTTCCGTACCCGAAGGGTGACAAACGGAACCCTATTCATAAGCCTCCGCTGTCCGTCTGTCTGTCAGCGAGCTCTATCTCATGAACCGTAATAGGTAGGCAGTTGAAAATTTCACAGATTGAGCATTTCTATTGCCGCAAGAGCAACAAATAATAAAATTAAAAAATGAAGGGACCCTCGCCATACAATAAAATTAAATTTTGAAAAAAAAAATATCTGACCCTGGCATGTGGGGTATCATTTTCTAGAGCTCATTGAGTAGAGAATAAATATAGTTTTTATTTGTTTTTATCTTCAAAAATGATGAATTAGGGGGCCGTAGAAGTTGTCTGTTTTAGACCATTTTTGTACGAGCTCTATCTCAACAACTAAACAAATTAGGAATTTGAAACTTGTGTGTATCATGTAACATATACTGTTTATAATCAACAAATACTAAAAACACCGATTCATAACGTATTTTATATAATATGGGCGATTTTCTGCAACTTAAAGTAATAATTTTGTATTTCATGCTAATATTATGCGATATAAATTCCACAGATAACTATTTAATAGTCGGAGTAATGACATGGAATTAGTTAGTACCTACTATCATGGCAGCATATACTATTTCGATCATTTAAATTTCGATCATCCAAAAAGGTCTACAAAATAAACTTTCTTCACAAGATTTTAAAACCGGCCAGTATTTTTTGAGTTTAAGAACTTTATCGACTTTTTTCAAAGTATCCCTAGACGGTGTTGATGTGTGTACCTCATGTTAAAACTACACTCCAATAGACAATATATTCAGTAACATTGAAATGAATGCTGGCACATACAGTGTACTATTCAGTTACCTAGCTTAAACCGTTGTGGATACAATTTCATATTGAGAAAAACTATTGGTGTAAAAATATTCGGTCATGGCGGCCAATCTCAACGGAGACTGGCCTTCGGCGCGGGAGATATTATACTGCACAAGTGTGTGCGCAGACACGAGTGCACTCTCTCTTCCCTCACTCTCATAGTCCGATGGGATGTGTAAAAATAATAAGTAAGAAATAATAGATTTCTGTATGACTATCAAAAATAACGTAAATAAATACCTGTATTGACCCGTGCGTTTGCACTGGCGAAACATCACGACAAAACATGTTGAAATCTCTAGTTCCTGTCAAACATTGTATGAAAAATTGACGGAAAATAGAGATTCCAACATGTTTTGTTGTGAATGATTCGCCAGTGCAAACGCACAGTTATAATTAAAATTTGGCGTACTACTTACATTCTATTTTGTACAATATAGTCTGATGTAGCAAGAGAAATCCTTTTATTTATAAGTAACTAGCTTTACCCGGCCTGGCTTCGCACGGTTAGCACTAAGTACTTATCTACGGCGCATCTACCTTTCCTAATTACCTATTTCTACCTAATTACCTACCCTACCTACCTACCCTACCCTTCTTACCAGGGTAGGTAGGTACCTAACCTACCCTACCTACCCTACATATCTACCTGCTTACCTACCATATATACCTATTTATACCTACTAATACTATGTTAGTAGCAAATAAATAACTTTGACTTTAGTTAATGCATGTTACTGGATACAGTTAACTTAATATTTTTCTCTTAAAATAAATGAAATATACTCCTACACCTATATTTTAACACAACAACATTTTCTCATTAAAATTAGACAATTTCTTTACAAATCTTTGTTTTTTTATAGCGCCTCTGTTGTTACCTTTACGAAAGTATTACAAAAATTCATAGTGTTAAATCTTGTACGACATGGTATGGAACCCTTTGTGTGCGAGTCCGACTCGCACTTGACAGATTTTATTTTACATTGTAGGCGTTTTTGGTTCTAACTTTTGCTGGGTGGTGTTTCTTCGATTTTTTTTTTGTCAATATTATGGCTAGAATGTGTGTTCACCTGTTATAAAACAAAAACCCAAATTCTGACTACTAGAAGCTCAGAATTTGTTCACAAGATTAATCTATGTTTGAGATACATTTTCACTAGACTTCACCTTGAATAAAAAAATACTTACACCTGACTGAATGACATGTAAATAATTTTAGAAACTTTATGGGTTCCTTAGCTCTCACAATAACATAAAAAAGGTGGTACTTCATAGGACATTATTACGCGAAAACGGAGTTCAAAGTTGATACAGTCAAAAATAATGAAAATTTCATGCATTTGAAATTACTTTTCTCACATTTTTGCGATTGATATGAAGAATAATTATGGAAATTAGGTAAAATAGCGTACCTATTAACTTAAAATTTTACTCACAAGTACAATATTTTTTTACCAAAGACTAACATAACAATTTATGTGAATGAAATAGGGTTTCAGGCGCAGGTAGGTGGATAGGATGCAGGGAACTGGTAGTGTAGAAAAGAGGCAACATAATATAGTAGGTGTCGTCGGTGACAAGTACACAAATATTACAAAAAAAAAAAAAACTCTAAAACTACAAAATATCGCGGAACATACATGGGGGCTCAATCGATGGGTATTGGTGTCCCCTGATCACAGACCTTCGCTGGTACAGGTTACGAGGGACACCCTGTATACGAGTACGTTATTTTAGGGCGTCTCCTCCCGGCGTTTCAACTAAGTTTAACCTTTTGTTACTAAAATTGAGTACCTTATCCGTAATATCATATTTATCACTCTTGATCTGTTTAGGCATAACTGATTTTTCAATGTCAACGATACTGAGATAACAAAGTCAACTGTTTATTAATTATTGGAGGAATTTATAACGTGTTTATTGGACGTATCTGATGTGAATATTTAGTATCTTCTCACACTAGCTCCCTCAGCGGGGCGAGCACGGCCTTGTGACATGGCTCGAGTCACACATTTTATCACAGTTTAGTCATATAAAATGTGTGACTCGAGCCATGTCACAGTAGGCCGTGCTCGCCCCCCAGGGATGCATTAGTTATTATAACCTTGACCAAGACTACTAACTAAACCAAATACTGTACTACAGAATAGATATATCTAACCATTTACTATGTATGGTTCAAAGGTTCTAACATCACTTCATAACCTGTATCCATCAATTTTTTTAAACAAGACGGGGAAATAATACCTTCATACTGTATAAGAAACAAATTCCAACATGGATTCAGAATCGATTTCATACGAAACAATATCACTTACATCCGTCTCTTTCACTCACTTTCCAAAATTGAAGCGGAAGAAGGATGACAAGACGTTCATTTGCAATCATTGAACGTTTTCCGTGAATGCCTCTTTGTGAAAGGTCGCGGTGAAGATATAAAGGAATTATGAATATGTCGTGTTCTCGAAACAAAGTTATGCTGAGATTGTGAAGAATATTCCAACGCCTCAAATTGTAGAAATGTGAGCTTGGTTATAAAGTTATTCTAAAGATGGAATCGCTCGAGAATTTTGTTGTTCTGAATTTTTGCACGACTATTTTTGAAGAAAAGTGTCGGCGGTTTTATTTCTGAATTATTATAATGAGTTATTCGAACCCCGCTTGTAATATTTCTAGCTTAGCGAAAGGTTATATATCTTGCTAAGAATTCCATGTAAGCATTTTTTATGTACCTACCTATGTGTGTGTAGCATAATTTTTTTGTCACTTTACAATTTTTTCATATATTGGAACGCGAAGCTACGTAAGGAAAACCCGCTATGCGACTTGATCTCTCTCTCTCTGTTATATACTTTCTATTATATACGAGTGTGTGAGCTGAAGACAAACCATAAGGAACTTCGTTCCTGACGGGCCGGCCCACACTTTTGTTATGTTCACATTTTGCATTTTTGTACTCTTACAACCTTTGCTCTATACAATGTCGCCCATGCGCATGTGACCGCCCGTAATTTTCTGAATATTCATGAAAAAATATCGAAAATAAACTTCAAAAGGGGGGGTCTATCTATAACATTTTTTAATAGTTATTTATATCTATAACATTTTTCATGTTATTCAATTTTTAATTTTTTAAAGATTTGCTTTCTGTTTTTTGACACATCTCCGAAGTTTATGGGTCGATTTGGATTCTGTTTATTATTTCCAAAAGCTTATGAGTTATTTTAACAGGTTAATTAAATATTTTACAAAAAATTATCGTCTACGAAAAAAAAAACGGAATCGAAGTCATTTTTTCGGTAAAAAATTGTGTATTTATTTAAAAAAAACTAGTAAAAAATGTTATAGATAGACCCCCCCTTTTGAAGTTTATTTTTGATATTTTTTCATGAATATTCAGAAAATAACGGGCGGTCACATGCGCATGGGCGACATTGTATAGAACCTAGACCAGTATTCCACCAATATCCTATCTACAATGAATTCACACGAACACATACATAAACGGACGCCTTTTTCCGAAGAGGATAGGCAGAAACTACAGAACGCCACCTACTTCGACCCTTACGTAATACTTTTGCTTCGTCTACGTTCATACATCTGGTCATACACGCACGCCGGTTGTGAGTAGGTACTACGCACCTGACCTCTCTGAAAAACATCACCAATAAGGTCAGTATTGATTTCACTGAGTGCAAAAATTCAACGCTGGACCGAACAACTGGACACCCTTTTTCAAATATCCCACCTATATTCTCGGGCTAACCCAACATGTCCATTATTAAAGCCTGGGACGTCTTACACGCAAATCTAACACCGCACCTACACCCAATACCGTACTATTTTATCAAGATTGAGATATTGAATTCTTGCGCACGTCATGAAATGTAGGAGGTATTTTATTACCTCGAATAAATAGATAGAGACAAGGAGAAAAAGAAAAAGATAGTTAATAAAAAGGTAAGATGCTAGAACGACGTGTTGTGAAAACTTAATATGGGAAAGTCATTATAAGGAAGTTTTTTATTGCCCTTGGGTTGTATTTTTTAATTGAAGGACTGAAGTGGCCCAGACTTATAAAAGTCTTATAAAAACATTTTTTTTTAATCGGACTTCATTTTACTGGATAGCGATTTTGGTTTCAATGTGGATTGTTCTAAAATTATTGTCTTCCTACTATAACGTAATTATTCTCCCAGCCATGGGCACAGTAAAAATATGATGAGAAGAGATGAGAAGAAAATATTATAATAACATAATATCATAAAAATAACGTCATCACGCCTTGTTTCCCCAAAGATAGGCAGGCAAAGCTGTACCCAGTACGACCCACACGAGTGTCTACACCCACATTTCGCCAGTTATGTTTAAGTCCCATGTAATAAGGGGGGGGGGGGGCATCCTACTGCGAAAAACCCAATAACACTTTCTCCGATCTGGAAAAGAAAAGGGACGGAAGTGTGTAACAGGAAGCCGGGGAAGCGCACCCTATTTGATTTGACCAATGAACACGCGCGATTCTATACTTGGTTGTCAAAAACGACCTTGACGGGGCCTTGAAAGGAGCGGCTTTAATGTTGCTTATTACTAAGGTGAGATGACAAATGTAACACATCATAATTATGTCACGGTCGCTCGTTTTTTTATAATTGTAATGAACATTATATCAATCAAAAGTTATCACACTGACGATTTCCCAGCATGTTTCTAGCGAGGCGATCTGTGAATGTGCTCTCCGCGGGTGCGAAGCGAACTAACCACGACTACGCGACGTATAAGCAGCATATTCACAATATTGTACACTCATGCGTGTCAATCGCTCTCGTTACGCAAACGCGGCAAACACTTTGCGCTCCTGTGGCGTGCTCGCTACGCACATGCAGCGAGCGCGTTGAACAATCGCCTCGCTGATAACTCGCTCGCAAATCGCCAGTGTGATCCAAAACCGATGCCTGCCAATGTGTGCCTTACAATATTGATTTCAAACTCAATAAACAATCCTCAAATAATATCGTCACCAACTTCAATATTCCCAAAATAGAGGTAACACTTCTAGAACTAATACAATATACATTATTAACGCAACTATAGCTTGTATCTGATCGTGTCAGGCCTTTGTTATATAATCGAAAATCAACGTCTGAACTTGTGGTCCTTTTAAATATGTATGACTGCTTCATCGCAGTCCCAGCATAGCCATAAATCCATTATATCTTTTACTCTTGCGTTCAGTTTTGTGAGTCGTTCTCAATTTGAAAGTCTGTCTGTCATGTCTCTGGGTAATGTCTGAACGTTTTAGTCGACTTTTCTCGAGAATAATGTCAGGTTTAAGTGACAGGGTGGCCTCTGAGGTATGGAAATATGGGGAGGCAGCTGTGGCTATAATTTTCCTTTTTTGAAGATTACTAGTAGTTTACTTGTTACTAGGAGTTGGCCGTAAGCGCGACTACAGCATCATGAGTTTGATTTCTGGTTCAAGCAGGGTCTAATATTTGAGACTAATTAAAAACTTTAGACTCGCCCTCTATCCAGACCAACTCGTCTGTATGTTTGTACTTAATAAAGAATTTTTTCTGCTCAGTTTGATTGGTAGTAGGGCTTGTTCTAAGTCTGCCTGGCTATCTACCACCATCTTATCTAAGTCTGTCGCCATTAAATAATTTTTAATGATAATTTTTAATGATGATTTTTAATGATAATTTGTAATGATAATTTTAATGATAATTGTATTGATAATTTTTAATGATGATGATGATTTTTGATAGTTTTTAATGTTTTTACTTATTTATTCCATTTTAATTTCTGTTTCTATTTTTTGTATATGGGTATTTTGCCTGAATTTAAAACACAATTTATTTTATTTATTAATAACAAAAATGTTAAAAGCATTGTTGTGTTTCGGCAGGTATAGATAAGAAAGCCAGATGCTTTTGTGGTTGAGAATTCCGGGTGAAGCTCGCTTCCACCTTTGGCCTGATCATCACTTACCATCAGGTGAGATGAAGCAAGAGATTCCCCGTTGAGGTTAAAAAAAAACCAAAGGTTTAATTTTATTGAACACATTTGCACGATAATCTCGAGGAGGATCTCGTGGCTAAAGTAATAACAGCCGCACGGGTGGATCCATCATGTTAAGCTACGCTTGCTGGGGTTGGTCAGTGGATGGGTGACCATCTTTACATACTGAAACTCTTCCGTACCTCGGAAAGCACGTTAAGCCGTTGGTCCCGGCTGTCATTCGTGGATCTTTGACAGTCGTTACGAGTCGTCAGAAGCCCGAAAGTCTGACACCAGTCTTACCAAGGGGTATCGTATTACCCAGTTACTGGGTGGTGGAGGTCAGTAAGGCAGTCGCTCCATGTAAAATACTGGTATTCATCTGCATCCGGTTAGACTGGAAGCCGACCCCAACGTAGTTGGGAAAAGGCTAGGATGAAGAAGGAGACATTTGCACGATAATATGTTAATAATACCTTAATAAATGAGCAACATAAAACAGGTAGTACAGTACGACACAACTTAGATGTGGCATAGATTTGAAAATTTTCATTCATTCATTTCAATTTCACGAATGTATTTGGCTATAAGACTTTACAAGTTATTGCGTTTTCGAAAGATCATTTCCACCTAAAGCAGTAATAAAGATTGGTGATTTTGAAGGCGCACTCAGTTCGGATGGCGATCGGTTTTACGAATTTTGCCGATGCTAGATCTAAGTTGTGTCGTACTGTACCAGCTGTTGGAAACATAACATATTTATCATCACATTAATTTCATTCCACATACTGCATGAATGCACCAACAAAGAAAACAAAACAGCGTTCATAATTCATTTTTAAGTATTTCTTTTTACCCACCTTCCGCTGTAATAAATTTTAGGGGCGTACCACACCATATGTACGTACCCTTATCACATGAAAATAGCTCTGCTGCCGAGTTACCGCGCATCTGCACCTTGCCTAATGTACCGTTATATCGCGCTTAATGTGTTTCTGCTAGAGAGAATGGTACATTATGGCACTTGTATTTGGTAGTGGGAATTTTAAAAACATGCAGTAAACATAAAACTATTCGTGGTTTTTGACATTTATGCACGAGACTGCTGTTTTACGAGGTTTCGCTTGCATCCGAGAATTACTTCATGTACCCGGATATAATGTTTCTTATGTTTTAATACTCGAGGAGCTCGAGGCTAAGTAATAATAGCCGACCGGGTCGATCCATTAGGTTAAGCTACGCTTGCCGGGGTTTGTCCGTGGATGGGTGAGGGTGACTATCTTTAAATACTGAGACTCCTCCGTGCCTCGGAAAGCATGTTTTACCACGGGGTATCGTGTTACTTAGTAACTAGGTTGTGGAGGTCAGATAGGCAGTCGCTCCATGTAAAATACTGGTATTCAGCTGCATCTGATTAGACTGGAAGCCGACCCGAACATAGTTGGGAAAAGGCTAGGCAGATTGATTGATGTTCTAATACAGGACATGGTCTATATGCAAGGCATATTTTATACAAATCCGGTGTGATTGAGTTACAAAGAACTTCACAAAAATACACATTTACAATATAAGCACATTTATTGCCAGGTACATTTATTTCCCAAGAATTTCCGAGATTTCGGGAACCTTAAAATCATTGATCTTACATAGTATTTGAATTTACAAGTTTTACGTTATTTACAACCATCCTATCAAATACACACGTTCGTGTGTGCACCCTTTCAAAAGTGCCTCTCCATTTCTTTAATGTGTTTTGAAACCCATTTACTTCAGACCTTGATAACACCACCCACACACTCCCTTATTTTATTATGTGCATAACTTCTAGTGGGTCATTCAAGTTAAATATTTGAAAAATTCGTGGCTTATTTATCATTGATTTTCATTTTAAGTACCTATTGCGAAATTTGATCAACATTGAGTAATTGAGATCTCTAGCTTAAAAGGCAATACTAATATTCTAAGGATAATTAAGCCAATTGATGGCTGTTGGTCAGTACCACAAAGAACCAAGAAAAAAAAAAAAAGAAAACGGTATCGTATTACCCAGTTACTGGGCTGTGAAGGTCAGATAGACAGTCGCTCCACATAAAATACTGGTATTCAGCTGCATCCGGTTAGACTGGAAGCCGACCCCAATATAATTGGGAAAAGGCTAGGCAGATTGATTGGTTAGTGCCACAAAGAAACTTGAAAGTAGTAGCCCCGACTTTCAAGCTTTTTTTGTGTCCGGTTGTACTAATCTGAAGACATGGTAGGAACCCAAGATTGAATGAAAAATAGCGTCGTGACTCCAGCACGATATTAATGCAAATGATGTATAACTTCATAACGTATTCTAGCTGTATACCTATTATAATTCTACGCTGCCTTTAAAAGCTATTCCCATTACAATCTCTTGATATCTAGGCATCCCCGCCTAATGTACCGTGCCCCTCGTAATGTATTTCTGCAAAGCGCTTGCTCTAAGCTCGGATGATACCAGTAGTGCTCCGCCAAATGCATCCGAACAAGAATTTTGAATTTTACTGGCACAGCCTTCTCTATGTGCCGAGTTTCAAAGAATATTTTATTTCCAACGCCCTCTGTTTGTTGCTTTTTCTTAGTAATCCGTCAAAGATGGAATATATTATATCTTTCTGTGTTTTTAGGTAAGATTTGTTTTTCAATGCAAGTGGAAAATATAGTAAAATCTAGGTGCTCTATGTTCTTTCTAGCCATTAAAGGCCAGCAATGGTATACCTTATCATTATGTAATTTTATTATTTTCATCATTAATATTGTGAATTCGTCCTTTTCACCGTCGACTACGTCAGAATGATTAATATTTTCCACCAATCACGACTAAGCTAAAATCACGTTGTTGAAAATTGGTTGATAGACAGGTGGCCCGCCATCACAAAAAAGGGGACTAATATTTGGTTATTCTACCAAAGGATTCCTTCCCAGCAAGCAGTTTTCTCAATACCAGCTACCATTATATAAATTGATAATCAGCCTATAATATTCCCACTGCTGAGACATAGGCCTCCTCACAGTGAGAGGAAGTAAGCCGTAATGTACCACGCGGGCTCAGTGCGGGTTTTAGAGTCACATGTCTTCGAATTTTTGGTTCTAAGGCATGCCGGTTTCCTCACAATGTTTTCCTTCACCGTTTTGAGAGCAGTGGTGATGGAATAAATTACACGAAGTAAAGTGCCTGTCTGAGTTCGAACCTACAACTCGTAAGTCGCGGCATTTACCACTGGGCCACCACTGTTCACGTGAATGTAGGTAGATCTGATTCTAAACCATAACCAAACAAAATTTTACGTATTTTGGCAAATTTACAGCTGACACTGCAATATGTTAAGCCAATCTCCTACCAAAACATTGCGAAAACGCAAAAATAAAAACCTTCTACCTCAAAATATCGCAGTGCGGTAAAAAAGAGAAGTTTAAGCTTTCATACAATACTGTTGAAGAGACTCTCGGGCTTGCGAACGGGCAGCTGAGTAAAAAACAAACATATGTACAAGAAATGTACGACAGGTAATCTTGTTCCTCTAGTGGCTAGTATACTGCTAGATTCGAGAGGACACTTCAGTTATAACATGTTGTGAAGTGGGGACGGGACAGTCTTCAATGCTATAAGAAGCAATATTATATTACAAGAAAGTATTAAATCTTACCAAGGGGTATCGTGTTACACAGTAACTGGGTTGTGGAGGTCAGATAGGCAGTCGCTTCATGTAAAATACTGAAATTCGGCTGCATCCAGTTAACGTGGAAACCAACCTCAACATAGTGGGTAAAACACTAGGCAGATTGATTAAAAAACATAGTGTGACACAATTTTTCATGAACACATTACTTGGTTGTTTACTTATTTGTTCTTCATTTTTCAAAAATATGTTTAAACAGAAGTGTAAAAATATCTACAAATTCGTCGTCGCTGTTTAAATCTCATGTAAATGTAATAGGGGGCGAGCCTATTGCCGTCAATCGGGCAAAATCCAGACTCTAGGCTGCTAATGAGAAATTCCAGATGAAAAAAACCAATAACACTTTGCCCGACCCGGGAGTGGAACCCATCATCTCACGCACGACCAACTGAAAAATGATAAACTAAAGTAACCTATTCAAAATATTTCGTAGCGTTTACGTCTCGTACATAACCTACCATTTTGTTTATTTCCACACTCTTGTACACTCGTCTTGTTTGTACGAATCTAGTCTTGTTTTCCTTATGTTTAGATACACACATCAAAAGTGTCTAGGGATCAAGCATTTTTATGCGGATTTCTTGAGATTGAGATGTGGCTTTGTAATAAATTTATGATTTTATAAATTTATATGGATCCTTTTTGGTGCATTTCATAATTTGAATCAGGAACTGTGAATCAAATTCGAGTAAATGATGAAAATCAGCTGTCAATATTTTCCCTATAAAAACATACAACGCATTGAAGACATTATTAGTGCTACTGTTTCCCTACTACTGATTAAAACCAACGTTATTATGGAGCAGCGACGTCATTTAAGCAGGGAAGAAATGCTCAGAGCCGTGGGAATGATAGAAGCTGGTTCCCGGGAACGTACTGTGGCTTTAGCTCTGAATACAAGTCAGAGTGTTATCAGTCGACTTTGGACACGTTACCGAAGCACTGGTACCGTGGCTGAGCGCCATGGAGGACGGTATCGCTGCACCACACGGAGACAAGACCGATACATTCAAATCTTAGCTCGAAGAGCTCCAACAATAACCGCCATGATGTTAGCCGTGAGGCTTCATCACTCTTCAGGGAACTTAATTAGCGACCAAACAGTCAGAAACCGCTTGCATGAAGTGAACCTTCATTCCCGAAGACCGCTACGGGTACCACCTATAGCAATGCACAATCGTAGGATTCGATATCAATGGGCTCTTGAACACAGAAATTGGGCAGAAGAACAATGGCGTTTCGTGTGCTTTTCTGATGAGTCTCGTTTTGGTATGAGACCGGATACAAGACGTATACGACACTGGAGAACCCCTGGACGCCAACAGCGATTAAAATCCTGCCAGGAAGTCCATCCTTATAGTGGTGGAACCATCATGGTATGGGCGGGTATTTGGATCGGCGGAAGAACTGAGTTGATTTGGATCAGAGGCAACCTCAACGCTCAAATTTATGCTGAGACGATTGTATCAGACGTCATCGTTCCTCTACAAGTGCAAATCGGTCCCTTATTTCAGTTAATGCATGATAATGCACGACCGCACACCGCAAGAGTTGTAAGACAGACTCTCGCCGCAGCTAACATCAATGTCCTGCCCTGGCCTGCTCAGTCGCCAGACTTGAACCCGATTGAGCATGCATGGGATATGCTACAGAGAAGAGCTCTGCCGAATATGGAGGGTATCCAGTCGCAAGAAGACCTTTTTTTGTTGTTGCAACGAACATGGGCGGCCATTCCACAGCGTGATTTGGATGAACTCATTTTGAGTATGCCAAACCGATGTTCTTGTGTTGTTAGTGTTCGCGGTAGAAACACGGATTATTAATTGTTTAAGTTACCCAATAAAATTTTAAAGAAAACTGTTATTTCAGTCTTTTTTTCGAACTTTAATGTTAGTGGTTCAAATGTCAAAAATCCCTTTATTAGGAAAATGGCAAATTTCTTTATTAATGCAAAGGTGACTTGGTTTATCGTTACTGTGACAAACGAAAACACTTTATTTGATGAATCCTTAAAGAAAATTTTAATTAATATCAATCAGGAGAAAAGTTATTGCAAAAATATATGTTGATCCCTAGACACTTTTGATGTGTGTACTTGGATGAGTGCGTGTGTATCTACAAGAGGGAATAACACACTTATGTAGAAGACCGTACGTATGTAAATAATGCTTAGTATAGGAGTGAACTCGGTGAGCAAATAGTTGTGTTGGCAAGTGCAGAAAATAAAGGAAGTCGGAGTAAAGTGTAGATAAATAATGATACAACTTCCTTTCATGAAATGACTTGGATTTCAGTTAACGCCGGTATCACACCTCCGCCGCGAAACCATAGCAGCGAAACCGCAGTAGTTCAATTCAACTGGCTCGCATCAAGTTCCGCTGCGCGAAATTCGAGTAGCAGAACTCGAGTAGCAGAACATGACGTACCTAAGCCAGTTAAATTGAACTACTGCGGTTTCGCTGCTACGGTTTCGCGGCAGAGGTGTGCTACTGGGGTAAAAACTTACTGTTTCAAATTGCAATATTGCTACAACCATGCAAGGAATTAAGAGGAATTGTGTTGACGTGTTCGTTGACGTTCATTCTTTGGCATGGTTAGATTAATTAATTAATTAATATTTAGACAGGGTTAATCGACCTATTCCTGCTTGGAGATTGTAAGGATAGGTTATTATCGATGAATTGGACCATACAGTGCCTAGTGTTTTTGTCTTTCTTTTGGAACTCGTTAATTAAAATGATTAAAATTTGTGTTACCACCTGCTATTTTCTTATGTTGACAGACAGTTATGGTTTTTGTATTGATAAAATTTTAGAGGTATGAAGAACAGGGTGTGAAGTTCACTCATCCTCTATAGAAAAGGGAGGATCCTCCAACCAGACGGGTTGTTATGGCTGGCGGGCAACTGCCCATATGTTGATTTCGGATAGTCTTGTCTATGTTTTTCGCTCGGTAAACTCTAACTGCGCGATGCAGGAATTGTGTGACGTCATGTCTTTTGCTACGTAGTTCGTATGTAGCGGTGTAACCTCTACAAAATTAATTTTTGTTATGTCTTTTAATTGGAAAAAAAACATAACGTCATTATAGCCAAAGATACTTTTAATTTTTTTTCTCTCATACCGTTTTCTTTTGCGGGATTTTATGGTCTAATTCATCGGTAATACCCTCCCCTACAACCTCCTAACAGGAACAGGTTGATTAACCAGTAGTCCTGTATAATTACGTCAAAAAACAAAATATAGGGCAGTGGTAGATATAAATTATATCGTAAAAAAATATTTAGACTAGTATCACAACGAAGAAATGCGTTAGTACCTATGGAATGAAAATTTTAGAATATATTAACAGTCCTACCCAATTAATCCAGGCTTTTTTGAACTAATAAAATCACATGTTATTTTATTTAAAATTAAATTCGCGATTGAACTAAAAGGTTTTAAGTTTCATTTTGGTAACGTTTGGATTTTTCAATGTAACGTAAATCTTTCACAGACAAACTCAAAAATTTTATTCAAATTATAAATAGCACTCTAGAACGTCAAAATTTACAAAAAAAAATAGAATTGATGCTATAGTCACCCCTTCCAAAAGTTAGATTTCGTATGAAGAAGAATGGGCAAGAAACTCCACCGTTAGTCTTTTAAAATGTTTTACAATATTTTGTACCACACAATCCACAGTAATCAAAATTAGAAATACAAAATCAAATAATTTAATTACACGTTAATAACTAGTCCCTAAAACAGAACGAAAATAATTCAACCTGGCTATTACCTACTGTACCCCGTGTTTATTGGAGGAACATTAATATCGAGCCCCCGGGAAATGAACTTATTACAAAACCAATAATTACTCAGAATATAATATAGATATGTATCAAAATGTTTCGTAATTACCGAGTGTTTTGATAACAATTTTAAGGAAAAGGGAGGATCTTTTTCTATGGCTTATTTTCATTTAAGGGGGATGCAGGAAAAATTTCACTTCGCGGGCTACACTGACGCTTTCGCCTTAATATGTTACAAAAAGTTAAGATTTTGATATTTTTTACTGTTAAAACGATATTTATTTTTGAAAGTGTGTCTTTAAGAAGTTATTCAATGTTTGGCAGATTTTATGTCTTAAGAAGTCTCTTTCTACCGAGTTATTATTATGATAAAGTCTATTACAAATTTATTAAGTTAGGTGTTACCAACAAACACAGGAACTAGGAACTGTGTCCCAAACCACCTCCTTGTGACGTTCGTAATTCCCTATTTTAATCCGATTCATTCACCGAACACGTAATTCAATATATTGATATACATTGAATACACGCCTAAATGAAGTACAACACTCTGTTATTAATGTAAAGAGAACTTAATAGACTTCTGAATTCAACGGTGTTATGCGTATGAATATTTAGAATTTAACCCTTAATGAGGTGAGGTCCTATTAAACATACCTTTGTGTTGAAATTTACACTGTTATAATATTAATTTTCGTTTACTTTTAGGTGTTAGAGTGCGTAGATATAATCTCAATTAAAATAAATGTACGATTTTAATAACAATTTTCAAGCAGATGAAATTTTAAACGTAATTAAGTTGATGAAGTCTGTAAATTGAATTATTCGTTTCTTCATAAATGTGGAATGAGGTGTTTGTTTATAAATTTATCATGTAACAAGCCAATAGAATTCAAATGGTAGTTACTTAGAACCACGTAAACAGCATTTTAAAGAACTTAATCATTGCCCCTAGTAGATGTTCGTCTTCTATAACATGGGACTTAAATAATATACTGGCGAAAAGTGGGTGTACTTCAGTGACACCTCTGCCTAATCCTTCAAGAAATTCAGGCGTGATGTTATACTGTGTTAATAATTGAAGGTAGATGCATGCCACAGCTCATACTAAATATTGTAGGTATGGGTTAAGATTTAAAGAAAGAATGCCATTCTTTTGCTCATTAAAGGGAGTAAATTATTTCAGAGTTAACATAATAATACTGCACGACCTAGAAATTGAACCCAGGACCTCACGGTCAGCAGTAGCGCTTGCTACTACTGAACCAACGAGGCAGTCAATAATAATAATAATGAATACCTCTAAAATAGCCTATTCAGAAAAGTGGACACTATAACTAATGGATTTTCTAACCAACTGGCAACCACAACATTTGATGGCCAGCCACAACTATGAAAGCAGCGAAGCCTTCAACTATTTCATTAATGTTATTTTCACTAACACTACGCAAAACCTAAATTAATGCCTATGCTCGTTATTGGATTTTCAACGCTCGGCTGAAGGCAGAAAGTTGAAAATCTAACAGCGTGCTTTTATTCTGGCATTAGTTTAGGTGTCGCCTAGTGTAAGTGAAAACCGGAGTACGGGAGTCAACTCCAGTGCTTACGTAAGAATAATTCATATTTCCATTAGCCACCCGATGAATATTACGTAGTCCTACCTAGTCAAGTTGAGGGCTTTAGAAAGTTTTGTACAAATATAAGCACTTGAGGGGCCAATGTCACTCTTGTTTGAAATGGGGGACATTACCTAGAGAATAAACTAGGCCTGTTTTTTATTCTCTAGAGTTTTTAAGCGGGAATGAAATATTATGATAATGAAATGGGTAACTTGATCTATCTATACAGGGATCAGTAGGGGAAGAGTAGGGTAGTAGAACAGTGGTGGCCAAGTAGAGCAGTGGTGGCCAAGTAGAGCAGTGGTGGCCCAGTAGAACAGTGGTGGCCCAGTAGAGCAGTGGTGGCCCAGTAGAGCAGTGGTGGCCCAGTAGAGCAGTGGTGGCCCAGTAGAGCAGTTGTGGTCCAGTAGAACAGTGGTGGCCCAGTAGAGCAGTGTAAGTAACGGGCGCGACGACGAGTTGTAGGTCGTAGATTCAAACCCCGACAGGCGCTTTACTTTGTGTAAATTATTTCATCACCACTGCTCTCAAAACGGTGAAGGAAAAACATCGTGAGGAAACCGGCATGTCCCAGAACCAAAAATTCGAACACATGTGATATCTACCAACCCGCACTGGGCCCGCTCCCTCCCATCGCGATCGAGAGTAGGCCTGTGGCTCGTTAACTCCGTTCTGAAGACTCATCAATTCAATTCATTTATTTCTTTGCAAACATGGGTATAGTACATAGGTGTTTGTATAATAAAGTTCTCCATTATTTTACCGTCACGTGGGCATGCAAAGGTATACAATTCAAATAAAAATATTAAAAATGTCAGTGTGGTCAGAGCAATAAAAAAATATAAAATAATAATGTCAAACGGAAACAAAAAGTAAATGAACCTGGATCACAATAATTATGTCAATCAGAGTAACAGTATGTTAATCACTTAGTGAATCATCATTAAGAAAATCGTCAATGATGTATAAGTTTTCATAATTAAAATGTCGTTTACCGCCCTTTTCAATTTTTAAATTTTAGTGTAGTCATAATGTTTATAATATAGGTACTCTATTATAAATGAGTGGGGCAATACCCATAAAACTTTTTTGCAGCGCGATTTTACACTTTACTTGACATAATTGATTGATGTATTGAGTCCATATTGGATCAATAGAGATGGTCAAGGATAAGAGGCTGTTAAGCTGTTCGATGCATCAACGGCTGCCAATTTTATAAGTTTCTCAAGGCCTGTCAGATAGGTTCTACTTCGATAGGTCTCTGGGCTGAATTATAGATATTTCATTAATCAGACAGAGCTTTTAATGTGTAACATCTTTTCTCTCGCTTTCCTGCGATCTGTGAGTGATTTCGTGAAAAGGGACGGAAGCGTGTAACAGTAATCGCTCGCTATTTGATTTGACCAATGAGCGCGCGCGGTGCTAGAGTTGGCTGTCGGATGGTTCTAACCCATTTTCCGAGAGGTTGGTACTGTCAGCCAATACGTCAGATGTTACATAACATCATATTATGCGCCGGCCGCACGGTGACGCCTTGCTTGTGAATAAACAATCAACTGTTACCTCGCCGGTCGCGTGCCGGCAGCGAGCGGTCGCCTTGCTGACGGCGCGTTGGCGACTAGCCGTCGCCTTGCTTCCGGCGCGTTGGCGACTAGCAGTCGCCTGGCTTACGGCGCGTTGACGACTAGATTTTTTGAGGCGGTGCCGCGCCGGGGCGCTACCGTGCTGGAGCGGTGCTGTTATAATGGGCGATGACCTTTATATGGTGCCCCATATAGAACCAGCATTATGGAAGGCGGCACTATATCCTCTAAGTGCAACGCTTGTTACAGCACATCAATGGGATACAGACAGACCTACATTTCAGCAGAATTATCATATAGGATACTTTGTCTACGATGTGAGTGAAATCACGGTTAATAGCTTATATTTCTTTTCCACACTATGATCGGCTTGATGATCACAAAGTTGAAAGAAAATATCTAGTTTGCTGGCTTTTTACCGGCAACAATCTGTAGAACTTTGGCTACCAAATTAAATAGCTACTCATAAAAATAACTTACTTAATGCGGGCCACACACATTACGGTATACTTGCAGAAAATTGGACTTGCACAAGTATATAAGGGCCCACAAATAACTTACTTAATGCGGGCCACACACATTACGGTATACTTGCCGAAAATTGGACTTGCACAAGTATATAAGGGCCCACAAATAACTTACTTAATGCGGGCCACACACATTACGGTATACTTGCCGAAAATTGGACTTGCACAAGTATATAAGAGCCCACAAATTTTAACACAGCGTTTAGTACGTCTAAACAAAGATATCCAAGCCAAATAAACAGTGATTAAAGTGATTTTATTTTGACCTAAAATAATCAATGGCATTGGGTAACTAGCATTTTGAGAAGAGTTTCGTTAGCTGATTTATTTTTCTTGTAAGTATCTTATGCATTTTTCTTATGTTTTTTTTACCATTGTTCTTATTTTGGTAGTCATTTCTAAAAGTTTGTCCATGTATTTTAATGGAACCTTATTTAACAACGTGTGTGGGATGAATTAGCACGAGTATCCAAGCCATTCGGTGTCATGTAGACTTGTGCGAGTCTAAACTTGCACAAGTATATCGTAACGTGTATCGCTACCATAACTTTACCGATACATTCAATATTTTAACTCAAACAAATATATCCCACACAATAAATAATACATTTACTTATGCCCTTGTACATAAACAAATCAATAAGAAGCATGTTTAGACCGGGGCACATACTTTGTGACCCCTTCTTTGTGTAAAGAGTGGATGTCGACCTCCATAAATCTTTCATTCGATACTGGAAGAGGTCAGTGAAGCCACAAATCTTAGTACAAGTGAGAAGCAATAGCGTATGTACTTACTTATCTCTTCGCTATGTGGAGTCTGAAAAAATTCCAAGCGTTTGCATTGAAAACAGTTTTCGAAGTGTATAGAGTGCCGCGAGCGTTGCATTGTCACTGTCACTTGTTATTTAGGTTAGGTTAGGTTAGAACTGTGACCACGTGTGCCAGGGTCCGTTTAGGCACAAGAGAATGTAATGTTTTGGGAATGTGGTGTTTTACAGCGATCTAACCTCGACAATCAAACAAAATACCAAGTGACGTGACTTAGTGACAATGACAATCCAATGCTTGCGGCACTTTAGCCGGGCCGAGTCGGTGTTACTAGGGTGCCTGTAGTGGCACTTTATCCGATAGGGATAGAGTGCCAATGGTGGCACTCTATACACTGCCAACAGTTTTTTGCACGTACCTATGGACAAAAAAAAACAGTTTTTAGACTTGCTATGTAGATATAAAAATCATAACTATAATATAATCCTATAACCAATAATTATAAGTGCAAGGGTGAGTTTGTTTGTTAGGCTTTCACGCTAAAACGGCTAAACGGATTTAGATAAAATTTTGCACATCGGTAGACCATGACCTAGAGAAGGCCATACGATACCTTCCATACCGATATTCCCAAGGGATCTAGACTTATGCGAGTGATACCCCGAGGAGCAGCTAGTATACATTATAATTTTTCATGTGATTTTCTTAATGCATGAAATAGATATTAAAGGAATGTTGTAAAAATTCAATATTTGTATTTTGGGAATAAACGACTTTTGTTATTTATTGATTATTATTTATTATTATGTAGTATAAAATATGCATATACCTAAAATGTATGAGTCAATAGACAGGAATCCTTTTAAATAAAATAAAAATTGTCGCCTTTTTATTTAGTCAACAACGATTTCTCCTAAAAGTGCTTTGACATGAGTCCCACCAAGGATCCCGGAACCGGTAACATGTTTTTAACAGGAATATTAATGTAAGACAAAGAGGTCTCCTAAAATAGATCAATTTTAATATACCATGTAAAGGTAGCTCATAGTCTACTTGATCCAAATTGTCTACTATAGATCTTACACTCAAGAGTCGATATTCACACTTCGATGTCAATTGACGTATTACTAACTACTTCGATGGGGCTCTTATCTGGATGTGAAGTGGTGTGTAGCAGGCTGAAGTGTGGCCAATATTGGACGTTACAACTTGAGTGGGATGACAGACCGACCTAGATGACTAACGTTTGGGAACAGAGACACAGACAATTCTGTTCACAAATCAGATAAATATTTCATTAGTTGGAAACAGATCTTAAAGAATATCCATTTGAATAATTTCAGCCAATAAATATCGCAATGTTTTTGTACAAAAAAGGAAAGAGTATTGATTCCCATGATTGCTCACTATGTGTTCTGATAGTGTCACCGTTACGGTAAACCATTAAAAATAACTAAGTATATAAACTTGAGGAATTCACATTGGTATTTGTAATATGCACCATTTTGTAGCTTACTGGGCTCAAGAACCTTTAAGCGACCACAACCTAGCATTTTATTCGAAAAATATTAAGAAAAGACTGGCTGCCTCGTTGGTCTAGTGTTCGTAGCTCGCAAGCGCTGCTGCAGAGCATGAGGTCCTTAGTTCGATTCCCGGGTCGGGCAAAGTGTTGTTGGGTTTTCCATCAGGAATTCTTCAGTAGCGGCCAATAGACTGGATTGGGTGCTCAGTTTATGGCAATAGGGTCATCCCTAGGACTTAAACATAACTGGCGACATGGGGTGTACAATAGGTACACCGCTG
This sequence comes from Conistra vaccinii, assembly GCA_948150665.1. NCBI lineage: Eukaryota > Metazoa > Arthropoda > Insecta > Lepidoptera > Noctuidae > Conistra > Conistra vaccinii. The sequence goes on from OX411328.1 coordinate 5,780,163, forward strand.
CCCAACCCTTCGGGGTAACAAGGCGAAATGTTATGATATATGTGCTAAGAAAAGGGCCATAAAATTTGAATAAAGTAAAGTCCATCAAATTCAATGGACCTCCACACGTTGTTAACCTCAAAATAAACTTAGGCATAGAAAGAATTTCTGTGCAAATTCAATTTTGTGGAAAGTCGCAATAGATGTTAAATAACTTTTATAGCTGAAGGGACTCGGGTCTCGCTTTCTTCTGTAAAACGGACCAGAAATCGAATGGGAAATTTTTGTACCCTGCCCTTTAGTTATGATAATGCCACGGTCGGATTCCGTTGAATGAGCAAATAAATTGTGGCGTTGCTGTAACTATGAATATATTTCTTCGTACGAGGTCGACTATGTATTGAACTGTGACCAATAGATTTCGATGGAATCGCAGTGCTTAGGGAAAATTGTGGTTCTGAAAATCTTGAGAGCGAAGTATTGTCAGCGGGTACATAGAAGAACTTGCGTACATCTTTCGACACTCAGTAATATTAAGTTGACGTAAGGTAAGGACTGAACATGGAAGCAGGAATGGACAGAATTTATAATACGTCAAATCTTGAACTATAATTTGCTTTTGCAATTGTAATTAAGACCACAATGAGCCTGGATATTTTTTTGCAGTCTCGGAAATAATTATGTAACTTTAAATAGGTACCAGAAAAACTGTCTAACTTCTGTTATTGGTAGACAGCAAAAACATTTCACGCCAATTTTTTCTAAATATCCTCATGATATTTTAGATTATAAAAACTCACTATCCGCTCAATTTCTTTACCATTTACAAATTCCTCGTCAAAAAGCTATTTAGTTGCCTATAATAATCGATATAAAAGGCTTAATCTTCCCATTCAACCAGTACATTTGTGGTGACAGCCCCCACTTGACGGCCGGAGGTCGAAATTTCAATTTCCGCAAGGAAAAGATAAATTTTCTTGTCGTTTATTGACATTTCTTTCGCGTTGTGCAGACGTCTGCCTCACCCGCGATTGATTGCTCTACTGTTGGTAAAAATATAAAAGAGATATTTTTGGTGAGTAACTTTGATATTTTTTTAAACTGATATTGTTCAAAGTGATGTCGTTTAGAAGTTTCGTATTCAAATTGGGGTTCTTTTTCTTTATTTTTGTATTTTGTGTGAGCTGATTGTAGAATTGTTTTTGTCAGTTTTCTACTTATCTCAAATTTATTCAAAGTCAAAGTCAAATAATTTATTTCAAATTATAGGCTAAATCAAAATTTTGAACGTCAAAATTTACAAAAAAAATTGTATTATTGATTCTAGTCGCCCCTTCCAAAAGGTTATTAGGTATTATTGTAGGATCATCATTTACAAAGGGAGCAGTGGTGGGTAACAGCCGCAACTAACGAGTTGTAGGTCGTAGGTTCAAACCCAGGCAGGTGCTTTACTTTGTGTAAATTATTTCATCACCACTGCTCTCAAAACGGTGAAGGAAAACATCGTGCGGAAACCGGCTTGTCCTAGGACCGAAAATTCGGAGACATGTGACATCTACCAACTCGCACTGGGCCCGCGTGGTGGATACTCCCACTCCCTCTCACCGAGAGGAGGTCTGTGTCACACAGTGAGAACACTAAAGGCTGATTATGTTATGTTGTGTTTACAAAGGCTCACTAGGTTCGAAACTAGATTACGCGTAACTTGACTAGCCCTTGTAATACCTAAGTGTCAGGCGTGTATCCTCTTCAAGTCCTGTAACACGATAAAAGGCTACTGCTACCACAGACTCCAGTAAGAGTTCATTGCGAAATTTTTTCAGTAACCTACAATTAAATTAAAACCTTGAAATCTACACCAAAATATACCGTAAAAATCACGGAATACAAAACCTCCAAGTTCAACGTATTCTGACAAAAAGTTAATCTGTACGCTGAAACGATTAAGTACGCCAACTCGCGTACGATTGAAAAATGGCGCTCGGCTCCGCGTTTCTCTGGTGATCGTTTGCATATTTAGACGACATTTGCGTTTATATCCGATTGTCTTCAATATATCGTATTGTCTTATCTGTTTTATATTAGAATGAGATTGTCTGCACGGATAAACGTTTTTTGAATCCTTGATTGCGTAAGTTCTGTTTAGTGCTTGGATGTGTGTTCGTAATACATTTCTTTTATATATGACGATAACTAGCTAAAAGCCTAATAGTACTTTATATCTGTTCTAAAAGTGTACGTTGCAAGTGTTAACAAACCTGTTAAGGTTGAATTCTGACGCAATAACTCACTAAAGGAAACTAGTAACATATTCATTAAGAAGAATATTGCAGCATAGTTTGGACTCCATTCTACGAGATACATAAACGTCGCTTAGAGTCAGTGCAGAAAAGATTTCTTTGGCACTTGTCATACCAGTGCAATATGGCCAAAAATCTAACTAGCTACAGCTCACGCTTGAAACATTTCAAAATTATGAGTCTGGAAAATCGCCGAATGCTTCTGGATCATCTGTTTCTATACAAAATTATTAACACTCATATACTACTCCGCGGCTGCTGAGTCAAATAAATTTGAATGTGCCTTACAAACTTGCTCGTGGGTCTAGATATCAGTTGCTCCGCGCTAAGGGCTCTAAAACCAATCTGGGTCATTTCTCCACCATTAACAGAATGCAGATTCAATTTTGTCGCCTGTCACGCTCACCCAGTGTAGATATTGATATGTCTTACTCTTTACATAAAGTCAAATAATGGCTTAGGGCATTATCCTAAAAGAGAAAAAATTAAATTAAAATTGTAGTTCCTATTGTTTTTTTACTTAAATCTAACTAAATTAGTAGAAAATATGTTTTGTTTTGCTTTGTAACTTTTTTTTTTGTTTAGTTTGTAACTGTTTTGTAACTGCTTTTCTTACGCCTATGTTTAATGCATGCCGTGGTAGCCTTTAATTAAGGCTACACTACAAAATGTAAAATCAATTTTGGGTATTTCAACATGATTTTTGGTGTATGCTTTGTTGGTTGTCCTTAAATAAATAAATACATTAAAAATAAAATAAAATAAAGAAGGTGGCTCAGGTGAAGTCTCACCACCTCTTTCAACAACTATTGTTTGAATAACAATATTAAATGATCGACGAAAATTGAGATTAAAAGATTAACATAAATTTTCAAATAAAAATAAAAATTATCAAATCAAAGCACTCTATAAATGTCACTACAAATTGGTATCCACAGGTACAGGAACAAACCATACCTAATATTATTTATCAATATCATCAAGAATTTCTAGGACAACATTACTTAGAGGTCCAAATTTAAATCAATAATAATAATCACTAATAATAATTATCACTTGCTTCAAAAACGGTGAAGGAAATTATGAATGCCTGAGAGATATTTCTCGACGGCATTTGAAGCCAAGTCAGAGGTCCAATGGGCGGCATAGAAACTCTGACCCTAGGTTAGTCACTCACCACACGAAAAACAGGTAATCGGTAATCAGAGGGGCAATTTCCGTAATTTCGCATTCGCATCTCATCCGCAATCTGTCAAAAATACAATCAATTTACCAAAATTTTTGACAAGTTTGACAGATTTTGACTAGAATGTGAACGATTTTTAAGTACGAGAATTTGGGCCCAGGTCGAAACCTATTATGTGAATCTAGTGATATACTGTGATTGTTAGCTGTTGTAGTTGCCTTGTAATAAATAAATAAATAAAAAGAAAGAACAATTCAAATTGGTCACTTTTTAAGCACAGATAAAACAACCGTATATCGACGGTCATTGTCGATTTGTAAAATGATTTACGACATTTTCGCCAGTTATTACAAAATTGAAGCACACATTTTTTTACAAAACGAGGACTCAATAAACAAAACACATTTAGCAAACAGGGTGAACAAGCGAACGTACTCGGGTGGCCATTTATAATTCAATTGTACACTCCCCGGATTATTTGGTTTAACAGAAACAAATCAATTATTCACGGCCCACCTGCATCTATTTACTGAATTTCGTTTTATAAAAAGTGACATTAAAAAATTACATTTGTTTGTTGAACTGTTATTTGTTATACTGTGGCTATCTGGTTCCTTTCATCATCTGCAGTGAATGCGAGGCTGGTTGTGCAACTTGGTGTTAGCGGTTAATAAAGGGACTGCAGTCAATTGGAGTAGAAACGAATTCGAAAGCAATTCAAACAAGACTTCAATATCTTTTGCATACGACTGCAAATTGACTGCACAAACCTTTTATTATAACTTCTTGTCGTTCCTTTTCTTCATCCAATTATTAAAGTCTACAGTCCTCTCAACGTTTTCTTCTTGCCTTGTCTCTCTTAAATAGGATTTTTTTCTTCCTTTTGAGTCTCCAATTACTAGCGGTAGACGTTCGGTAGTTGCCAAAACCCTCAACCAGGATCCAAATAAACAAATGAAGGCTCACTAATCACGTCCCACGAAAAACCAATAATAGCTGCCCTTTCCGATTTAACCCTGCACCCTTATAACCAGTTAAAATTCTGGGAAGGTAGACTTTTCCAAAAATAAAAAGAATATTATCCAGTCACCGTTGGCTAAAATGGCTCGAGTAATGCATTCGGCTAAACAAATTTGCTTTCCCATTTAGAACGTTATGAGCGTTAGACGTTGCCATCAAAAGGATGTACGTAAATTAGTTCGCAGAGGAAAAACGGAATGGAAATATGAAAATGTCAGACTCTATTAGGATTATCCCCCATCTCGGTTTAGTGATGTTAGTTTAAAATTCCGAAAGGATCTTTTTTCTGCGGAGTGAAAAATAATTGAATTACTGATGTACAGGAATAGACTGTGGCATTTTGTGGTTCGTTTTGTTTTTATTATTGAGGTATGCTTTTTAGTAGCTATCTGAGGTAAGAATGTTTTATTTTTATTATCAAAGTGAGTAGTGGATATTTATTTTTTATAATTCAGCCATTTTTAGGGTCCCGTACCCGAAGGGTGAGAAACGGAACCCTATTGCTAAGCCTCCGCTTTCCGTCTGTCTGTCAGCGGGCTGTATCTCATGAACCGTAATAGGGAGACAGGTGACATTTTCATAGATTGTGTATTTAACTTAAAGGGGTACCGAAACGTATTTAAATATGTAGTGTTAAATATTGTAAGGTAGTTCGAAACCCTTCGTCCGACTCGCACTTGCCCAGTTTCTTATAAAATAATACTTATGACAATACAGCGTAAAAGCACTTCAATAAAACGTCTAGGTCTATTTTGGCGCAATGTGACTGTTAGATATGTTCAACCTTAACTGGAGTTTCAATTTACGGGCACTTTTTGTTAACATTACTAAAGTGAGGTCGACTTTACATAATAATAATAATATTTAATTTATGAATTGTTTTACTAATAATAATGGCTCTAAATAATCATTTGATTACGATAATCCTAAATTCCTAACTATAATTATAAATGCGAAAGTGAGTTTGTTTGTTTGTTACACACTTTCACGGTAAAACGGCTGAACGGATTTGGATAAAATTTGGCACATGGTTAGACCATGACCTGGGTTAGGTTATAAATCATAATCATAATCAGCTTATTAATGTTGTCACTGCTGGGATTTAAGATTTTATTATTTATATATTTTTTAATTTTATTGTTTTATTATATTTTACTTTTTATCTCGATATTCCCACGGGATCAAGACTTATGTGGGTGAAACCGCGGGGCGCAGCTAGTAAGTCATAAAAAGTAGCCGCATTGCAGAAAAGAGCATCTTCTTTATTAAGGCGAGGGCGCCAGGGTAGTCTGCGAAATTCAAATATTCTTACGTTATGCAATTCACAGATCAGTATTAGGTTGTATGATTATTAAAATATGATTCGCGATCGTAACAAGTATGTATTTACAGAATAATAATCATTAAAATCATCAATTTAATTCTCAAACTTCAAATTAAATTTTAATACTTAAAAAAAACCTCATTAATGACTGTTTCATGAAATCATGACACTTGAGGCCAATCTTCTAACTTAGAGAGTTTTATTGATGATTTAAGACATTTTGAATTTCGCGTGCTACCTACGCCATCTTGGAACATTTAGAATATTTTTCTTTCCATAATTTCAAACGACTTGATTAAGATGCCGACTACGCAGAAATAATTACTTACGTCACTGTACAAACATTGTTTCACAATATTTGTTGAACAAAAGTAGGTCGAGCTAGGCGCCGCTACTTTTCCAGCTTCGCATAAATTACTGTATTCAAAATGTTATTTATTATTCCACTATACGAATGGTTTTGTTCTATACGGCAGTTTTTATGCCGCATGAAGTGAGAAAATATACCTACATAAATAAAATATCCGACATTTCGTTGTGATGTTATTTTTCAAGACAGCTGTGGAAATATATTTTTGAAATATTGTAGGGATGTTAAATAAAAGTACCAACAGCATTTGTTATTAATTATTACACAGCAATCTGTTAGATGAATAATGGTAGAACTATCACTGATGAATATAATAGGATTAATGTATTCTGAACAACTTTAAAAACAGCACAAATAAAAACATGTAACGTAAAAAAAAAAAAATGTGCGGGGCAGACTTTGGAGTCTGCTGATGGAAGTGAAAACTAAGTAACGCCATCTAACCAAAATGTCAGGAATTTATGTGGCTTGCTGTCAGTACAAGAACGAAAGCTGTAGCTCCATTAAAAAAATCAAAAAAAATAAAACAGAGTGCGCTGTCAACAAATTCTACCCTCCCTCCGTCTTAGGAATTTTCGATCAGGTCACGTGACGCTTGACGCGAGTTTAAAATTTTTTTACCATCCCAAAAAGTGCTCAAAGCGCCTAAAGAAGTTTTCACTTCAAAAATATATAGGTTGATAAAAAAAAAAAAATCAGGTCGTTGTTGATGTATGTAATAGGTATATCTACAATACCTTCCATGAAACATATCGACATAACCCAAATTGTAAACGCCAAACAAATCATACCCATAAATAATGTCAGTTCCCTCAAACATTAGCAAATAGGATTCGACCGCAATCCATTTGTCAATAATACGAAAAACAATAACACCATCCCATGAAATGATTCATTTGTATAAAATTGAAAAAAAAAATTGTCCTTATATTGCCAGACTTAATTCTATTGCAGAGAGTGTGTTGTTTTAATAAATATGGACAGGCGTGGAATGGATTTGATTAAAAATAAAGCCACAGGGATCCCTGTCCATTAGCATCCACGTGAGGATAGGTAGGTGTACCTATATGTAGGTACAATCATGGTTGTTACGCGTGTAAGGTATTATTTAAACATTTTTCCACACACAAAGCGAAATAAAAGAGATTTTAACATACACGGGGATTAAAATAATAGAACCCTGGATGCTGAGTCTAATGACATTCACAACGTTTTAAAAATGGAACTTGCGAACAAACAAATGATTACGAAATAATTCAACGTCAACAAATGAGCAAACAAACCATGAATTGATCAAAACAAATCCTCCAAATGAAAAAGATAAAAGGGACACAAATAAGAAGGATCACTTAGCAAAACGAGGAACGAATACGACTCACATATCAGCTCATCCGTCTCAATCGATTCTTACAACTTCCGCTAACAAAGAACGGACCCTCCTACCATTCCTTCTAATCGCCTTGTACGAGAACAGTTTTAAGTGTCAATTTGGTGTCAACTTACAAAAGAAACGTAGTAACAGTAGAACAGCAGTTGTGTAATTACGGACAGCAGACTGCTCCGCTCTCTCTGGGATATTGCCATCCCAATGCAACGCCTCCGGAACAAAAGTCTATAGGCGCCGACAATTTACTTTCAGAGTAGGTAAGCCGCCTGTAATTTGACAACCAATTACAAAAAAGCAACATTTGCTTGTTTGGTAGCTCCATTTGGTACTTAGAATCATCACTACATAATTATTATAAAACAAAGTGAAATGAAATGAAATTGTTTATTCTGTAAATAGGATATCGGAATCACTTTTACACGTCATATTAAAAAATAAGCTAAATGAGGTCGGCGTTTCCTAAGTGACTCCTCTGAGAAGAAAGGCTGAAACAAACACAGAGGTCGCAGTCTCTTTTAAAGTCCAGACATAATCTTGGTCAAGCCATATGAGAACCATGTAGATTAGTGTCTGAAATGGTCTTTTGAGGAAAGAACCACACAGATTTGAGTGGACCTGTCCAGTCAGTGCAAGTCAACTATCGTGGAGCTCAACTCAGAACTTAAGGAGCTGAACTCGACGAACAATACCAAAGAAAGGACATTTGGGTAGACCGCATCAACTACTCAAACTACCAGACCATCATTAAAACTAACTGAGAGAAAAAAAAGAAATAAAAATTAAAGAGAAAAAAAAAAACCCAAATAGTCCTCACATTCACAATATTTAATTATTAAAATAATATAAGTCTGAACGCGATAAACTCAAAAACTACCGAACGGACTTTCATACGGCTGTCACCAATGGACGAAGTGATTCATATGGAAGGTGAGGGTTTAAGAGTATATTTCATTATTCATATTCATTATTCGAACCTACGGTAGTACGTTTCCGTAGGACGATTTCCGTCCTCCACGCGGGCGAAGCCGCGGGCAAAAGCTAGTACAATACAAAAACGATTGGAACTATTATGAGAGTTGGAACGCTAGCAGTTACATACCTTAGATATTGTTTTCAAACTTCCTTACGATACCCTGCAAAGCCAAAACAAAAACGCACCAAAAACACTCTCATTTTCTAAGTAAACACGTGAACGATCAGAATTTTATATCGGAAGGCAAAAACGAGAAAACACCGCGAATTGTTGGCGCTGAGTTTTCCAAAAACAACAATATCGCTTTAGAGGCCAATGGAAATTACTTTCCGCGACTTTGGGCCAAGAATGGTGGCTAAAGACAAACGGAAAATAATAAATGGAAGAGAAAACACTCGGTCGAAGTATTGAAGAAACGTCATTGGCAAATTCGTGGCGGGAATTCGGATAGGTTGAATAAGAAATTCGTCTTCCATGGACTATAAAGACGAGGTCTGCTTTTGTGATATAACTTATTTTTCTCTATTATCGGTTCTTGCCTTTGTTTACAATTGATCTAATGTACTAATGAAAAACCCATTCGAGTTATTAAAAAGCATTATTCATAAAATTCACAAATTCTTGATGATTGAGATTCTACGCGCATTTGCCTCTTTTGTTTGAACGGACTACATACATTACGTTCTAAATTGGTCACAAACACCAGACTGACTAAATTCACCCCCAGCGGAATTCTCCCAAAATTGTTGCTCTCAAATATAAAATAAATTATACGGTTCAGATAAAATTCCCGTATGACTGCACTTCACTGCATGGAACGAATAGAAAATCTTATTAATTCATATTAACTGGTACGTTGCACACAAAAGCAAGGAATCGTTAATCAAGGCAAGCGGAAGGGTCGCTGGCTAGCATAACAAGATCCCATATCACCCACAGATTTAGTTTTAGATGCTCAGAATTTAGGACGTTGGAGAGGTCAGGTTTAATTGGGTATTGTAGGGTCTGAAGGGACAAATATTTTCGCATAAAGATTCCAATTAACCCGCGACAGGTGGGCGAGCAATTTGTGTTGTACATAAGAACATGTGCATTGGAGTGGAGAGCTAAAAGTTTTTATGTTATACAGAACGATATAATCGTTTGGGTACCATTTATTAAACGCACGCGCTTCGGTGGGACAATGATAATGAGTGTCTGGTTAGAGTTGAGCCGACGATTTGGCTGAATCCTTTTTTAATTGAAGGGATTTTCGGATAAGCTGATTGATAGTAGGTCGTTGGCGTGGGATAACCTGTTTAAAAGGATTTAAATAATATAAAGGAATGTAGTAATAAAATGAAATCCAGAATTACTTTCATAAAATGTTAGACAACATTCAAGTCAAACGCTACAAGAACTCTTTGACAAAAGCTGACTCACAAAAATCCACCAACACAAAAAGGACGACAAGTTGCGCCATTTTTAAATCCAAATGAACTGAAGAAAAAACTTTCTCACAAAGGACGTACAAAGAAAATCACGAGGCTAATCAAGAACCTTTTCCAAAACATTTCGCTGAAGCAAGGCAATTTAGTGAGAGAAAAGAAAATATTAATAATGGAACAATAAGCAGGAGTTATGCCAATTGGCCATTAAATGAGCTATTGGACTTTTTCTTATGAAAATGCAGTCGTTAGAGCCGTAGGGAGGCTAAATATTTGTCTATTCAGTCAATTTATTCTGTTTGTCAGCTTGCAAAATGGTCGAAGTATTTGAAATTCTGGATATTTTTTCTTCGAATTGACAGTTTTTGCAAGACTGGGAAAGTTCGAAGCGGTATCTTCATTAGGTGTATTGAGAGCAATCGGTGCTACGTGATAGTATTTAGAAAATTCTAGCTTGCCACTTAGACCAGTCGTAATACCTAACTTATTTTCTTCGATTCGCTTTTTAAGTAACGCTAATTGTGGTTCTTCTTCTAGTTTTCAACTTTTTATAGTTATGTTTTTTGTCGTTTCTTATTTATTTGTAAAGAAAATTACACCCAGCACTAGGACAATATCATGCAGGTCTATTACAGTACCAATATTTTCAGTATCTACAATCCAAAATAACAAAAGAAATAAGATAGCGATTAAGCATTAGCTTCAAGACTTTACCTTCGTTCTCCGTAGCTAACTTTCAGGTAGAAATTCTTAGCCTTCAGTTTTTCTTTGTCTTTAACGTCAACTTCTTTTCTCTTGAATTCTTTAAACTAGTTTCCTTTTGTATTGTCATTCCAACTGACTACAAATTATTCTAGGTACCTTGTTACTCATACCACATCTATATCTAATACTCCGTTTATCTGCTTTGTAACCGCCTCTCATTCAATAGATGTACGTACTAGACAATTAGTCGGTCTTTAGTCTCCAAACACAATAGAAGCCCCCGAAACCTCTGATCCTCCCAAATTCGAGGGTTATGTTACAGAGTAGAATAATACCGTACAAACGAACGCTCAGATTAGGGGTGCGCGCACGAAAACGTTCTAATTGTTTGTTATCTAGTGCTTTTGTTCTGAGTTGTGTTGAAATTTGTTAGTGAGTTTGTAAGTATCGGGAAGTTAAAAGACGTGTGGTGTTCTATGGTACTACGAGTATTTGCTTAGCGTTTTCTTATATTTTTGTCAAGATCTCCCGTGCTTATTTTTTGGGTAAATATCATCACCATCAAATACCATCTCTTCCTATGTCTTCGAAGTAATACAGATGTCATACCTACTATGTGATTTCCCTATTAATCGTTGATTTATTTATTACAAACATTCTATTTTTTTTATTTTATTTAACCATTTATAATAGGAGGAGGACGCGCGGGCTCGCGAACGATGGAAGGAGTGGAGGCTGGCCTTTGCCAAGGAGTGGGACAGCACAGGCTAGTAAAAAAAAAACATTTTTAAGGCAAAAGAAGTTCGAATACGAATATAAAAAAAAATACTACTATAACAATGACACCAGCAAAAAGGTATAACCTTTTTGCTGGTGTCATTGTTATAGTAGTATTTTTTTTTGCCTCAACAATGAATGTCAAAAACAATCTTCGTATTTAATTAAAAAGTTAAATAGCCATCTTGTAAATCGACCTGAATCGCAATTTATTTCCACTCATCACTTATCCCACACGTAATACGCTTCGATATAGCTTTCCTTACACAAAGTCCGTTGAAAATCGGTTTTTGTGCCAAAGTGGTCGGCCATTGCGCCATCGTTGACGTCTGAACGATTTATAGGAAGCTACAGTAACCAATTTGTCAAGTTTCTTGCTAAATGAGGATATCTATACAAATTATCGGGTTTTATACTGTACGAAACGTGTAGGTAGATGTTGATGTCCCGGGACAATGTTTTTAAAGAAATTCTGTTTTGAACTGAACTGGGCTGAAGATTATGCCCTAAGGCACTCTTTTGTAATTATAAGGGAGCGCCTGTTATTTCCTAGTTTTACGTTACGTACCTTATGGTACTGATGGATAAGTCGAATTCTATTATGCTGGAAAACGACCTGGACATAGTCGTGAAAGTCAAAGCCTTCATTCTTATCAAGAGCATTCCTTTGTGAACTTAGATAACAAATATTTTAAAACGAAACGCCCACGAACTGCTCTTTATTATAAATAGGTTTTACTTCCTCCGATTACCTCCTTGATAATATCTTTGCCAGCAAATTAAAAGCTAAGATTTAATTTCAGACGATTTGAGCCCATTTAAATCCAAGTTAAGTGGTTATTTATTTATTAGTAGAAGAAGAGAATACCTACAGAAAGAAATGTTAGATAATAATATAATAAAGTCAGTGTAAGTAAATCTTATTGGGGTTAATTCAGTGTGACAATCGTGCTGAGCTTACAATATCAGATTCTGAATACCTAAAGGGATTTAGAAGATTAGATGGCAGCTGCTAGTTTATCCAAAATTAACTTCAACTTAGATTTGGAAACTAAACTGATAATGTAGGTATATAATTAACTAGCCTATAATGTTCCACAAGTTAGGCACGATCTATGAACTTGTGGTGAAACAAAAGAGCAACGTGAACTTTGTGATTTTTTACCACAAATGTGATATGAAACGTGTGTTATAAAGCCCAGGTCAATAGCCAGTCTAGGCCTTAAATTGACCTGCACTGGTCTTACGGTCGCAAGCACTACTGCTGAGTATGAGGTTTTGGGTTCGATTCCCTGGTCGGGCAAAGTGATATTGAATTGTACCATCAGGAATTTCTCAGTAGCAGTCCGGAGTCTGGATTTGTGCCTGATTAATGGCAATAGTTGGTTCCCATGGACCGCCATGAGAACGAATGAAGCCATACCGGAGGAACTCAACATCACCAAGCGGCTATCTACAAGTACAATATGCCAGGAGCGTGCCCTCAGCTTTTTCGGACATATTATGAGTTCACCTAAACATGGTCTGGAAAGGCTTATGTTACTAGGCCGGGTGGAAGGAAAACGTGCTCAAGGCAGAGCACCGATGAGATGGTCAGACGCGATCAAGAAGGCTGTTGGAGGCAGCATTTACCAAGCGGTCCACACTGCAGAAGACCGAATAACTTGGAGACGCGTCTTATGTGGTCGCGATTCTCAGCAATGAGGGAACGACGAAGAAGAAGAAGAGAAGAATGGCAATAGGCTTGTCCCCTTTTAAATGACAATTAAACATAACCGGCGAAATGTGAATGAACTATAGGTACACCTTTGCCTAACCGTTCGGGGACTACAAGCGTGCCTGTGATGTTATGTTATTATCACAGAATTAACAAGTAAAAACGTAAAATAAATATTAACTAGGTAACACTTTCGAAGCAGCAGATCCATATACACCTCTAAAACGAGACAAAGCCAGTATCTTCACTACAATGTGGCACTTCACTAAACTTTCCGAAGAAACGGCTTTAAAATCTGTACAAAAATGTTGTTTATAGTGTAAGTTAGTAATTTACAGTGCCTAACTTCTTTATTCGGAGGCCTTAGCTATATAAAACTACAATGTAGCTTGTTCAACTATAAAACAGTGATTTATCAAACTCTTTTTACTTGAAGTGTTGAGCAGGCCCCTTAGGTTTCTCGTTTTAGCATTTTTGTACTGTCTGGGAACCGTAGAGGAAAAAACTTTTCACTTTAGTTAGAAGATGAAGACAAATATTATGTAAAGAAGATGAGCACTATGTTTGTCCTCTTGTCAGTAAAAACAACAGACTGCCTTAAAATGCAATATACGTCGTCTATTGTATTTTATAATGGATTTCCGCAAAGTCACGCCTGAGTCAATTAACAGACTGTCTTGAAAAGTGATTCTTGAGGCACAAAAATAAACAAACACATGAAAAAAAAAATTACAACAACATTCTCTTGTTAAGATAGCGTGACGTCACCACAAAGTTAGAAAAAGAAAAATAGACCTTTTACTAGACACAATACATTTCTTCGAATCTTTACCTACTACAAAGGTGTTGACTCTTGAATTATAGTGTGACCGTTACCGAGTGTTGACGAATGAGCGGCCTTCACTGCCCCCCGTCTCTCCGCGCTCATACCTAAGGCGCGGTACGGCGGTCTCGGCCAAACTATAGGTACCTAGTACAGACAGTACTCCGGATACCCCGACCCCTCTTCTTGTCTTCTTCTTTGTAAGAGAGGTCAGGTAATGCAGAGTAGTGACCGTACCTTCTTTGACCAATTATATTGTAGCAACCCTAAATTCATCAGCAGCACTGCCTCGCTGCTCTAGTCGTTGGAAGCGCTACTGCTGACGATGACGTCTTGGGTTCATTTCCAGGCCGGGCAAAGTATCATTGGGTTTTTCTATCTGGAATTTCTCAATAGCAGCTTGGTGCCTGGATTTGTGTGCGGTTGATGGCAATAGGCTCGCCCCCTATTACATGGGACTTAAACATAACTGGCGAAATGTGGTTGTACTACAGGTACCTACACATCTGCGCAACCTTTCGGGGTAACAAGGCGAAATATTATGTATGGAAATAGAAACTCTATGCAGCATGTTATTGAGAACAATTTAGCAGATCAATGATTATGCGAGAATTTAGTTTCAGAAACATGAATTTGCTTCTAACCTAAATGTTAAGCGTTATGGAAATTGATGGTAATACTCGTATGTTACAACAATGTTGGATGTAGGATTTAGAAATGATCATAGTGAAAGCACGAATGAAAAGCTTATAGTTAGAGAGTGATTTTCTGTAATTATGACGGAAGAATCCTTTCTAAAGATTTATGCGATTCTGACTACCCAGAGTGGAAAGGACAGAACATAAATAAACATTCTAGGTACTCGTTTGTAATAATCTAACCGCTTCTGCGGTCTAGTGGTTAGAAGACCTGTCTCAGACCCAGATGTCCCGGGATCGATTCCCAGTGGGGGCAAAATTTTCTGCTCGTTTTGTTTGGTGGTAGGGCTTGTTCTGAGTCCGACTGGCTAGCAGCATCTTATCTAAGTCTGTCGCCTTAACAACAATGTTAACAGCATTGTTGTGTTTTGGCAGTTAAAGGTAAGATAGCCAGTTCCTCTGTGGTTGAGGATTCCGGGTGAAGCTCACTTCCACCTTCGGACCGATCAGCACTTACCATCAGGTGAGATGCAGGCCAAGAGCTTTCCCATTGTGGATTAAAAAAAAATATGCGGGGCAGTCTTTGGAGACTGCCGATGGAAGTGAAAACTAAGTAACCATCTAACGAAAATGTCAGGAATTTATGTACAAGAACGAAAGCTATAGCTCCATTAAAACAATTCCAAAAAAATAAAACAGAGTGCGCTGTCAACAAATTATACTCTCCCTCCGTCTTACGAATTTTCGAACAGGTCACGCGTTCTTACTCCTGACGTGAGTTTAACATTTTATTCCCATCCCAAAAAAAGTCCACAACGCCGCTAAAGAAGTTTTCACTTCAAAAAACCTCGTGCATTGTCTTATATACGCCGAACATAAAATTTTAAAACTTAAAAAAATGCACAAACCATTTTGCTCGAAGTCCAATCCAAAGCCATACCCAGACATAAAAACACAGTTTGAACAAGCAAAAACAACCTAACAACAAGGCAGTCCTTAGCGCAGACTTTAAATTACTATTCCTATTAATTCCGCTCGAAGTTCTGATCCGTAGAAAAAAACCGGAACAAACACAGTTTTCCGCAATGCTGCAAAACATTTTTAAAAGTTTATGTACCTAGTTGTTCATTTAACATTTTTGTTAACCTACACCTACAACGGAATTAAAATGTAAAGTTTACGGCGCCCTCGTATCTTGAGAGTAACACGTAAAAATGTAGCGAGATTGCAGTTTGCAATCCAAACTTGTGCATTTTGAACATAAATTCCTGATCCCGAGACTTGTTTAGTATGGTGTGTCTACTTTGCTACTAGACTATATCCTTCCGAAAAGTCCTTCACTGGGTTAAAAGTGACACAATTCGTACCCAAGGACCACGTATCGAAAATTTTTATATTAGAAATATAAAATCGTGAGGTGTTATGGGACTGTCAGCAGAACTGACGGGGCCCGCTAGGGCCGATGCCTGCCGGGGTTGCGGGAAAGTCCTAAAGGGTTACCGTGGCCCCTGGCAAGGTACCGGCAACTGCGTGTTCAGTTGCCGGTACCTTGCCAGGGGCTTTAGTGGGTTTTAGTCAGTAAGAGACTGACACGCCCTCTCACTCCGCTCAGAGCGGGAGAAATTAATTAATAATTTTTCAAGCGAAAAAAAAAATCATGTGTTGTGGGACACCGGGTTGGTACTGTACATTTGGTGAATGAGAGATAGACCGAAAATGTGTACCTGTGAACATTTGTTTCACCATCATGACACTTTTGTTACGTAAAAAAAGTCTCGTGATGGTCTAAATGTTACACTTTTTTCGGTTATATTCTACATACGTTATACTCTACGTGCGATAAGGAACTTCGTCACAAAAACATCGTAAAACGCGTGTGTTATGAAGCTGCTCTCTTATTGTTGAACCTTATCATAACTAACAGGAAACGAAACTTGCCTATACACCCAAAAGAACCAACAAACCAAAAACAAGTAACAAGCCTGAGGGGACCACTGAAGGACGAAAAGGAACCCGCACAGTAAACAAGCAAGTAGGTCACTAAACTACTAGTTGGTACAAGTTTAAACGCAGCACAGACACTTGAAATGAAACGGTGTCGCCGTCGCACGCTAACTTCTAACGTTTGTTACCTACATCCTGTCTCAAAATAGCTGCCGAGATTTTAAACTTTGATTTATTTTCTATACATGAGGAGAAAACACAGAGACTGTTCGGGTTTTCTCAAGAGTTTCTTGTGAAGGTTTTGGAACTATAGCTGTTGTTGTGCGAAATGTTTCTGTAAACATAAATCAAGCTTTTCGCCAATAATTTTGCTTACATAACAGCCTATTTATGTTCCCACTGCTGGGACACAGGCCTCCTCTCTGTGAGAGGGAGTGAGCTGTAATCTACCACGCCTAGAACGGGTTGGTAGATGCCTCGGTTGATCCATGCGTCATGTTCGTGAACGGGCGCCGTCAGTAGGGACTGGTCATAGTTAATTGACTCAGGCGTGACCTTGCGGAAATCCATCATAAAACACAATAGACGATGTATATCTAGTAACTTAATCCGCTTAACCGGCTTTTTCGGATAAGCGGATTAAGTTACTAGATATACATCGTCTATTGTGTTTTTTGGGACTGGTCATCTCTTAGCTGCCATGGCTTATTTTAATTTTTAATTTTTTAATTGTTTTTATTACGGACGCTTTTAACTTGCACGTCTTTCTACATTGTTCTCACATGTTTAATTTCAACATGAATGATGTAACCAATATATTGTAACAATATTTTGATTTAAAAGAGTGTCCGTGGAGTTTCTTGCCCGTTCTTCTCCATAGGAACCTACTACGCTTTGGAATGGGCAACTAGCTTCATCTTTTCTGACTGACCGACCCCTTGACAATTCAAAAGTGCCTGTAATTGGTTTATTTGAAATAAATGCTTTGAGTTTGAGTTTGAGTTTGAGTTTCACATGTCTTCGAATTTTGGTTCTAAGACATGCCGGTTTTCTCACGATGTTTTCCTTCACCGTTTTAAGAGCAGTGGTGATGAAATAATTTACACAAAGTAAAGCGCCTGCTTGGGTTCGGACCCACGACCTACAACTCGTAAGTTGGGGCCGATACCACTGGGCCACCACTGCTCACACTGCAAATTTTGCTTAATTTAATTAAATAAAGACTGGTAAACAAGCTTAGATTTTAAAGTGATTGACGTGAACCAATTTTTTTGATACTTTGTTTGGGAGAGACCAAAAACCCTTGTAATATCCATCTCAAATGAGAGCGGAAATTAGAAAAAAAGAGACAGCAAGTATTCAATGTAACCAATTTCGGATTTTCAGTGCGTTCAGATAGACGTGTGATTATTTATATTTCTATGGATAGTACACATTTTTTTCAAATCCGGCATGAACCGATTTTTTCTTGTAAGGGTTTATGGTTGGGACCATAGATCATTTATCTTGAGTTGGTATTTATTTTACGGTGTTCAGCGATGCTCAGGCTCATTTCAAATATTTTAACAATTATAAGTAGGTACCACACCTACTTATAATTGTTAAAATATTTGAAATGTTCGATATCTTATGTATGATGTTATGTTAGTTATCGAACTTTTA
Source organism: Conistra vaccinii (assembly GCA_948150665.1). NCBI lineage: Eukaryota > Metazoa > Arthropoda > Insecta > Lepidoptera > Noctuidae > Conistra > Conistra vaccinii. The sequence continues at coordinate 5,798,395 of OX411328.1, forward strand.
TTTTATTCCCTAAAAACGACATAAAGATTTTTCTCCACAGGTTAGACTTATAACTTATTTTTCTATTACAATACACGTGCGGAAAAGTTCAAGTTGCGTTTAGTTTCTCGCTCGAGTTACAACATACTTGTAACAGAACAGGAGGCTTATAACGATCTGAGCTTCGGAGTTTTCAATAAAGGGAAAAGTTTTTCAATGGTATACAAATATTCTTAGTTTCTTTTATGATAACTTGAAAAGGCTGTTAGAAGGATCTATTAGTGACATGGGTACCTATTTTATGATTATTTTGTTTCTGACTTAGAATTGTAAAGCTCATAACAGAACCGCTCCGACACGGCAAATAACTTGTCATTCAAATTAGGATTTTAAATCAAATGCATTAAAGTTAATTTTTCCGGCGCCGTTACCGCGCTAGAGCGGTGCAGTTATAATGAGTTGTGTTCTCGGGTGCCCATATCTTACCAACTGTAGAAGCTATATCTCGTGTACGTTACCAAAAGGAATGATGATTTATACAGGGTGGCAGGGACATCGACGCGATAAAAAAATTCGTCGGTTATTAAAAAATATCTCTTGTTTCATAGAAAAGTCCAATGCAATACCATGGATTCAGTTCATAGCTTCAGAATTATGTACTGAATCCATGGCAAACGTTTTTGCGTCGATGTCCTTGCCACCCTGTATTATAAACATGCTCAAAGGTCAGCTCAGACCATCGATGAAATGTCGATAGTGGGAGTCTTGATACGTGCCTGAATTTAATTTTGTTCGACCAATTTCAACCATATTGCAAAAGTTACCAAAGTTACGGTTCAATTACTATCGAATTAGTGGCTTCACTGGAATAGTCTGCAAAACTCTAAAAGCAAAGACAAGTCATCTGTCAATCGTGGCCATTAAACAAGTACTTAACACCACAATGCCGACGCACTTCAAGAATCACTAAGTTCCAAACGCCATCAAAGTACCAAAACATTTCGCGTTATTGTCACTTAACTAACTCAGTGGGCTTAAAACTATTTTAAGACTACGTTATTATGGGCATCAACAAGGAAAATATGCGCCTACCTACTTCGTGCCTACCCATAATTACGACCAACGTATCCTCCAGACATTCCGTACATTCGTTCCCTGTGTAATAGTGGTCTCCACCCTAATACTAACAAAGACATCTTAAGATTATCAGCATAAGGTTTACTTTCGCGTATTTCGTTGTCCAGATAATTTTGCAGCGCTTTAAATCCGCTTTTCTCCAAATGTCTGTGTTCAGACCGCTATCCTATTCTTTTCCATCCTCTTTTATGTTATCCTAAAAGAAAATTAATTAAGTGCTATTGTTCTCTTTGAGTGCCGTTTTGTAGGCATCTGGCGATTCTTATTGTTACAGTTTTTGGTGTTATAATATGTTTTTTGCTAACTCATTTTTAGTATCGAGATAATTAATTGTAGAAAATGTCACACTAATAAAATACCTTAAGCAGTCCTTGACAGTTAACCCTGCTACCGTCTACCGCTAACTAGTACCACGAAAAAACACAGAAAATACAAATGCCTAATACAATTATCTATACATATAATAAATCTGTAGAAAAGTCATTTTTGTACATTGAAGAAATTGAAACAAAAAATAGCCAGCGTGTGAAAAGATAAGTAACAGAACCCATTTCCATCATTTTTGAAATTTTTGTCTGTTTGTCTGTTTGTCTGTTTGTTTGTGCGCACATCACGTAAAATCTACGAATTCAATGCTGACAATGTTTATATACAAAAATTATACGCAACTTGAGGTTTAACTTAGTTTTTGTTTCATCGAAATCGGTTCACTCTATCAAAAGATATGATTAATTTAGTGAGTTCAAGAAGTAAAATATTACGTTACGCAATTCAGTATAGTACTTGCAACGACATCTTAAGACTAAAAATAGAACTAATGTTGATAGTTGAATTCCAAATCCGATAGATGGCGTTGTGCAAATGACGTCATTTTTAACCGACGAAAAAAAAAGGAGGAGGTTCTCAATTCGACACGTATTTTTTTTTTTTTTTTTTTTTTTTTTTTTGATAGATAAGATATTTTATTTGCATAAAACATGGTATACAAGGTGTTATTGGAAATATTAGATCAAACATGTTTTGCTTAAAACTAAAGCATGCAAACTTACTTATTAAAAATACATTGTCATTGAAATATATTACATTGAAATTCATATTTTAAAAAAATCATTAATACTATAGAAATTATTATTATTAACCATTTATATAATTGAATTTTAAATAATTTACAATTTAATGTTTTAAACATATTTGGTAATGCATATTTTTATGTATGACCACGCATAACTTTTTACTGAGTGGTCCGATTTGAACGATTCTTTTTTTATTGGGAAGGGTATACTTCGAAATTGGTCCCATAAAAAAATAAAAATTGAAACCCACCCTTAAGTGTAAAAAAATTGTGGTTGATTGATGTTTCACGTACTGAATTTTCAACTGTGAACCGATTCTGTTGTAATTTCGCACACATATGTAGTTCTGATGACACAACTACACAATAAAGACCTAGAGTTGATCTGATGATGGAGTCAGAAGACAGTCGCGAGAGCTCCTCACCAGTTTACAGCAGCTACATCGTGTTTGGGCTTATTTCATTCCCCCTGATGAGAACTTTACACCTAGCTGGGGTATGACTGTCATCGACGGTCAGAGGTTGAGGCAAACATTAAAACCGCCTGGCCACGGAACGGGCGGCGCGAACGGCGCGGCGGCGGTGCGTCTTGCGGAGCGAAATTCTATACATTTGTTTTAGTCGCATCGCAAGACGCTTCGCCGTTCGCACCGCGCGAATTTTCGCTGTAGCGAATGTCCCGTGGCCAGGCGGTTAATGGTAACTCAAAAGCTAAAAATAAAAAACTTTTTTGCAAAAATTGTTATTTGAAGGTCATTAATTTGTCACTAAATACATAGTTATTTTTTATTTTTCGCTTTTTTTGCAAAAAAGTTTTTATGTTTCGCTTTTCAGTTTTTTTTCGTCGGTTGAATTTTTTGCAAAAAAAGTTTTTTTCTGAATCGCAGTGTTAAGATTTTCCGCGCGAGAATGACGTCCACCGTGTTTACTAGGCAAATTGGGTTTCGAATTTCGATAGGTGTCTTAAAAGTTCTTGCGTGTGTCGTAAAAGTTCTTTGGTTGCTTCAAGCAACCAAAGAACTTTTACGAAAATCGATAAACCAAGCAACTTGCTTGGTTTATCGATTTTCTAAATTGGTCGAAAAAAAAGTAATGGCTTATCTTATTGGTTTCGTTTGGTCAACTTTGGTCATTGGTTTGAAGTACGAAGTAAGATTGTATTTTATTTACTTCGTAGTTTGAATCCAATAGTGCCAATCGTTATACAGTAAGTTAGTGTTGCCAATTCGTTGAGTCACGACCACGAACAGACGATACGTTGTCACACTAGACTGTTCGACGCACCGTTCTTTTATGTTTGTAGGCTATTCAGTCATAAGTGTTGTTGGTTTTGTTTATTGCTTTAATTTTCCTTGAAAATGCCTCAAAGAAAAAAAACTAACCTTTCGCTGCGTAGCCGGAATGCGAAAAGGATGAGACTTTGTAGGTCTCAGGAATCGGAAGAAGATCGTGAAGCACGGTTATCTGCTAACCGAGAGCACATCGCTCTTTCACGTGAATCGGAAACGTTCACCGAAAGGTTTAAGTTCACAAAGAACACGGACCGCGACTTTGCGGTCTCAAGAGAGTATCCAGGAATGCGAAGTCCGGCTGTCTGCTGATCGGGAGCGCCACTCTCTCTCACGTGAGTCAGAGACATTCACAGAAAGGGAGTCGCGCTTAAGTTCGCAAAGAACTCGGACCGCGACTTTGCGTTCTCAAGAGAGTATCGAGGAACGCCAAGCACGTCTGTAATCTGACCGAGAGCGACACGCTCTCTCGCGCGAGTCTGTATCTCTCTCCCAAAGAGAAGAACGATTACAAATAGCTAGACATAACTATGTAGGTGTACAAAGAAACAATGAAAGTTATCTTGCATCTGAAAGGGAAAGAATAGATGAACTAAGACGAGCAAAAACAGCAGAACAACGTCAATCTCGCCTAGAAATAGAACGAGCTCGATACCATATGAATAAAGAAACAAATAGCGGAGCTGATGAGTCCATGGAAAATGACGATGCAAATATTTTATTACCTTGGGACAATAGGGAAAAATCAGGGTTCACATATTCGTCTAGAATTAATTATGCTGGCTTTACTTCCGTGGGTGACATGAGAGAAATTTGTAATTTTTGTCATGCTTTGAAATGGAGGAAAGAGACAGACGGAATGTGCTGCTCAAATGGAAAAATTGTTCTTCCAAATTTCCAAGATCCATCACACTTACTTAAAAGTCTCCTGAATGGCGATCATCCCCAGTCGAAACATTTTTTGGATAATATTCGTTTATATAACAGTGCTTTCCAAATGACTTCCTTTGGGGCAAAACAAATAACGGAAGGACCGTTCATGCCAACCTTCAAAGTACAAGGTCAAGTTTATCACCTTATTGGATCTTTGCTGCCAGAAAATGAACCCAAAAGACATTGCCTAATTTTGTATGGAAGTTGGACCAAGTGCTGCCTAGAATACTCACATAGTGCATTTTGTTCCTCAGACCATCACTAACCTGTATTTCAAAGCGCATATAAATCTATCCCAGGAGTCCAAAGAAAAACAGTCTCTTGTTTTGAATATTTTTATTGGAAAAAATTAACTTAGTAGCAACAAATGTACAAAATCAACTATTAAACAGTTATTGTGCATTCAATTATAATTGTAGTAATTGTATTTTGATGTTGTAGTTGGAGTTGGACGTCGGAACCACCGGGGTAACCTACTGGCCAGTTTTATGGAGAAGGAAGGCCTCTTTATGATGAATTCCTTCTTCAAAAAACGTGAGCACAGAAAGTGGACCTGGCAGAGCCCTGATGGGGCAACAAAAAATGAGATTGACTTCATTATGTCGACGAAGAAGCAAGTATTCAATGATGTCTCTGTGATCAACGTGGTGAAAACCGGAAGCGATCACCGCATGGTAAGAGGCACATTGAACTTAATTATCAAGCTGGAAAGATCTCGATTGATGAAGTCTACGCTCCGTCCAGCACCAATCCAAGTCCAAAACCCCGAGAGCTTTCAGCTCGAACTTCAGAATCGTTTCGAGTGCCTAGGGAGCTCCGTGGACGAGTTTAACGATGGGTTCGTGGAAACTGTCCATACGGTCGGGTCCAAGATCTTTTAGACCCGTCGTACAAATGGAAACAAGAAGCTCTCTGATCCTACTATTCAGCTCATGAAGGAGAGGCGCGAGATGATCCTCCAATCTTTAGACGATGCGGTCAAGTACCGGCAGCTCAATAGACGGATCTCTAAGTCCTTGAAAAGCGACCTTCACCGCTTTAGTGCAGACCGCATTAAGGATGCGATATTGGGCAGAGCCAGCTTGCAAAACTGAAGACCGATGATGGCAGGATCGTATCCGCCAAACTTGAACTATTGAGAGGTTCTATGGACAGTTATACACGTCAACCAGTAACCCCGTTACGAATGTGGCAAACGACCCAAGAGCTAGATTAACCCGACACTATACCGAAGATATCCCGGACGTCAGCTTGTACGAGATTAGGATGGCTCTAAAGCAGCTTAAAAACAACAAGGCGCCGGGTGATGACGGAATTACGGCGGAACTCCTAAAGGCCGGTGGGAAACCCGTTCTTAAGGCTCTCGAGAAGCTGTTTGATTCCGTCATACTTGGGGTAAAACACCACACGCATGGAACAGAGGTGTGGTAGTACTCTTCTTTAAAAAGGTGTGTGAGTATGTCAGTCCGACTCTACGACCAGACCTCGAATCCTATCCTTCTGCAGCGAGGTGTGAGACAAGGAGACGTTATCTCTCCGAAATTATTCACCGCTGCACTGGAGGATGTCTTCAAGGTTCTGGACTGGAAAGGGCTAGGCATCAACTTCAATGGCGAGTATATCACTAACCTTCGGTTTGCCGACGACATAGTTATCATGGCTGAGGCCATGGAGGACCTCAGTATAATGCTTGATGACCTCAGTAGAGCCTCCAAAAGAGTAGGTCTTAAAATGAACATGGAAAAGACAAAGGTCATGTCAAATGCCCATGTAACACCCACTTTCATAAAGATCGGAAACGCTACGCTCGAAGTTGTAGACGAGTATGTTTACCTAGGACAAACTGTCCAGCTAGGTAGGTCCAACTTCGAGAAAGAGGTCAATCGTCGAATCCGACTCGGCTGGGCAGCGTTCGGGAAGCTACGCAATATCTTCTCGTCCCACATACCACAGTGTCTCAAGACGAAAGTCTTTGACCAGTGCGTGTTGCCAGTGATGACTTATGGCGCTGAAACGTGGTCGCTCACAATGGGCCTTATCAAAAGGCTAAAAGTCACCCAAAGAGCAATGAAGAAGGCTATGGATCACCAAAATGGATCACAAGTGACGTAAGACAGCAAAAAGTAGTCAGTTTTTTTTTCTAATTCTGGCATCTCGCAGCTGACCACTAAGGTCCTGGCTGGTTAACCGAACTTTCCTGTGGCTTCCTACTACACTCAAAGTCTCCATCCAGGGGCATAAACTATTCTAAATTAAAATTAGGCGAACGCTCGCTAAAGGCACGGGAAGGGGAGGGGCGCGGTTGCTGGGTCCATAAGGGAGTATAGGGGGGTATTTATAAATACATTTTTGAGAAAAAATATATCAAAAACGTTGTTTAATGCAAGATTAGTCATTATCACAAAAACTGGATTTATTTATTTTTCCTGGGACCAATTTTTTTTTTTCATTTTTTTGTAGTTCATGTGTATGCTACAGTACCACTAGACCAACTCACATTCCTAGGCAGCACTTGGTCCAAACCTAGGCAATCTCCTTTCTCCAAATTTATTTTGTATCCGATTACACGCAATAGCTCAATGTTAGAAATCACAATTTTCCCCAGCTCAATGCTGAGCTTTTGGGTCAACTTCAAGAATTGCTGCATCACGTTAACCAGTACGTTCGTGAATTCAAAGCAGCATTGGAGTCAATTCCACAAGGCAGCAATGATTTCAAAATTGTTATAAGTGCCGATAGACGTCCTGTGGGTGAACACCGTGGAAGACACAATGCACCCGTCGCAGATGAAGTTGTAGTTGTTTTAGTCGACCAGGAGTGTGAGAGACGTGATATCGTGTTGCGTACACGCGACGATCGCCTTCAACGCATTTTGGAAACCCACCGAGCTTACGACGCCCTGCAATATCCACTAATTTATTGTCATGGTGAAGATGGGTACAATTTTGGGCTGTACCAAGTGAACGAGAGTCACTAATTATCAAAAAATATCTGCTCAACAATACTATTCCTACCTTTTACAAATAAGGCAAAACAGTTTCGTATATTTGCAACGATTTCGTGGTTTTTTCGGCCAATTTATTGTGGACATGTACGCAAAACATAGTATATAGAGAAGCATTAACGTAATCAACTATACCAAAGTCAGGACTCTTATCTAAATCATCAAAAAGGTGATATACTCTTATCTAAACGACGTTGTTTTGTTCTCGACATCCACGCGAACGAAGTCGCGGGCACAGCTAGTAAATAATAAAAATGATGTTATAGGATATTTTATTTCTATAAGTATGTACAAACACTTTTACACGTCAATGTAAATGTAACAAATAAAACAAGCCCACAGGAGCTTTAAAACCAACTTAAACCTACGTAAACATAAAATTATACGGTGCTGATCTAAAAAAGAAAAACTCCGAATGCACAGCGCCCTCTATTTACAAAACCCGTAATCTAGTAACGACATCGGCTTACTAACCCTCGCGTACCCGAGTGGTTTCTAAAATCTTACGATACCAGTCTTTTGGGCCCCCAAGCCTCTTCTACGCGAGCTGCAATCGTCAGCAGTAAATAACGCTGTTGGTTGACTTATTTTTGTTTAAGGAGACGAAAAATAAGGGTAAAGTGGCTGCCTATTTATCTAGTGTATGTGTCGTCTTTTCCCTTAAAAATTCCCCTCCTTAATAATTCCTAAACGAGCCACCTCTTCATCTCAAGTGTGGGTAATGAGAAATGACTAAGAATCAAGAAGTAAAAGAGTCAAATCTTGTGATTAACCTCAACATTCTTTTACACAAACATTCCAGTGAAAAGGAACACAAGTGAATCAATTGACATACATTTTTGTCTGCCCAAAACCGAAAACAGAGCACAGCAAAAAAGTTCCACATTGAAACACGAATCAATGTACCCATGTCATTCGCTGTCGCCTTTGAAGAGGGCCACCATATTAATAAAAGCCCTTCGGCCCGACCACTACCAGTTTTATAGTTGAGCCTCAAGTTTATATTCATGCTGGGTTTTGAATTTTTTACGTGTCGGTTAAGTAAACCCCTACGTTCATGGCGACCGCCGTTCTGTTGTTTTGATAGCGTGAGCATTTGAAGGTTAAAAGTGTTGTTACTTTTCATGTGTCTGTTTAGTTTCGAATTTAGTACTTTTTTTTTTTAAGTGAAAACTTCTATAGCGGCTTTGTGCACTTTTTTTGGAATGGGTAAAAATGTTAAACTCGCGTCAGGACGTTACCGTAAGATCCGTTGCCTAGCAACCGACAAAGTAGATATCAAAATAAAATAGTCTTTGACATTACGTAAAGATTGCAAGGTAAGACATTTTACCCATATTTATGGGTAAAAAAGCAGTCAAAACATACTTCATGAAAAGTGTTTAAATAAATTGTTTATTTTTGTTAGACTGTAATAATATTTAGAAAATAAATAAATATACTGCTATTACTAATGAATATTGTATTAAACCACATAAATTATAGTACTTTTAGGGCCTGTTTCACCACCTCCGATTAAGTTCCTATTAACTTACTTGGCAGATAATTTCATACAATTTCTGTTCCATTTTTGAATTTATTCGATAAGTAGTGGCTATTTGGACATCGTGAAATAGGCCCATATACTGATAAATAAAGCAATTCGTGAGAAATTATTTCCTAACCATTCCAAAATATTCAAAAATGCACAACGTTAATGTTCAAGTTTTCACTAAACACATTAAACTATTTTGTGCCTATTTCAGTTTTCTAACGTAGTTGTTTTTAAAATGAAACTCTAAAGAATTAAACACGTTCTGCAGGGCTGTTTAACTCACTTAAAACGTCAATTGATCGCAGTGGGTTTCATTTTGACAGTTCATCCACGTTCGTTGCGTTATTTACATTATTAAGCAGACGAATTTTTCAAACCTATAAACCAATGGATTAGGCTGCCTGTCCACTGGAGCGGAGAGGAGAGGAGAGGAGCGGAGATGTGTCAATATTAACCAATAGATTCGCACCTCTGGAGCGGAGTTTAGATTCTATTGGTTAATATTGGCACATCTCCGCTCCTCTCCTCTTCTCTCGGCTCCAGTGGACTGGCACCCTTAACAATATCCTTCAATTGTGATTGTGTGTGAAAGTGTCTTACGCAAAAATAGTAAAACAAAACTACGCATTTAGGTAAAATATTGCAGAAACATTTTCGGCTTTAATAATATAAAAATTGAAGACCACTGAAATAAAATGTTACAATGAAATGTCAATACCTTTTGTTCCTATTTCTATCTCATAATAGATTTCGGCCATTTCTGTTTGATAACTCTCAAACGTACTTAAATTGGGGGCAGTCTAGAGGGGATTGTTTCCAAAAATTCACAATAAACCGAGCCAAGGTAAAAGCACTTAGATAAAAGCTTTCTTACCACCGGAAAAAACAACCGTAACACCAAGATATGGAACTTATTTTTGAATAGCAAAGTGGTAAAGGCTACTTTCAGTTCTATAAACAAGATTTTCTTTTCAGGAAAATTTTAATTAGCTCTTGTTTACAAAAATAACAATTGTTCTGTATGAATTTTAAGTTAGAAAAACCGAAAAATAATACTTTGTCCTATTATATAGGTTACTACCAAGTGGTGACAGAGAAGCCAGTGGCTAAGTAATAACGGCTGCATGGAACGATCCGTCAGGTTAAGCTATGCTTGCCGGGGTTGGTCTGTGGATGGATGACCATGTTTATAAACCGAGACTCATCCGTGCTTCGGAAAGCACGTTAAGCCGTTGGTCCCGGCTGTCATGTGGATCTTTGACAGACAGGTCGGCAGAAGCTCGAAAGTCTGACAACCAGTGTTACCAAGGGGTATCGTGTTACCCAGTTACTGGGTTGTAGAGGTCAGATAGGCAATCGCTTCATGTAAAATGCTGGTATTCAGCTGCATTCGGTTAGACTGGAAGCTGAACCCAACATAGTTGGGAAAAGGCTAGGTAGATTGACTATCAAGTGGTGACATAACGTCGTTAGGTATGTATAATTTTGGGCGTAACCCTCATCTCGAAGGTTTATCAAAGTTGATCAGTGATGTGAATGTCGTGTTGGTCGTGTGGTGATGGCCTCGCCTCTCATGCACGAGGTTGTGAGTACAAATCCGGCAAGTACCAATGTGACTTTTTCAATTCATATGTACTTTCAGAATTTATCTTGGACATTACTGACATCGATGCAGCAAAAACATCGCTAGGTAACCTGGACTTATAGTCAATATAATTTTTAAATCGACAACCCGTCTTAGGCAAACGTGGTGATTCTCGTGCCTTCTCTGTAGGAGAAGAGCCCTGCAGTGGGACAATAATAGGATAGTATTATTATTATGTGTGCATATGAGAATTTTGGAACCATCAAATAAATCTTAGCATCGAAATTCAAAAAAAAAAAAGTGATGTGTCGACTATGGGTTTTGCCAATTTTGACTAGCTATAGTGACTAAACTATTGAATATATTTGATTAAATTTTTGTATGCAGACTAAGAACGGTATACGCAGTTAAAACTGTTGTAATGTCGTCTCCACCTTGTATAAGAATAATAAGAGTAAAAATAAAAATGCAAAAGAGTTAAACAAGGCTAACAATCCAACCGATATTGATCAATTTAGCGAAGAGGTAGCTTTGTGTCGAGAGAGAGAGAGACGAAAGATACATTACAACTCCGAAAATTTCGCACGTAGGCGTAGGGTCCACCTTGCTATAAATAAAACCTAATAAGCCGCTTACTTATGAACGTAAACACCTTTGCGAACATTAACAGATGACTAAAACTATGTTCTAATTATATCTCAGTAACTGGGCGACCGAGTTCTGCTCTGGTGAAAATAGAGAAAGCTCAGTATAGGAAAGTTCATACTTTTTCCATGTATAGTACATACTAAATCCATGCTACCATGGTAGAAGGTAATTACTAATCCCATACTGCCATGATAATAGGTACTTACTAATGCCATGCCAGCCATCTTGTTCTAAATCTAAATCAAACATGTAGCCATCTTGTTCTTAACTTTGGGCGACCGAGCTCTGCTCTGGTGAAAATAGAGAATACTCATTTAATAGTATAGGAAAGTTCATACTAATTCCATGTATAGTACATACTAAATCCATGCTACCATGGTAGAAGGTACTTACTAATACCATACTGCCATGATAATAGGTACTTACTAATGCCATGCCAGCCATCTTGTTCTAAATCTAAATCAAACATGTAGCCATCTTGTTCTTAACTTTGGGCGACCGAGCTCTGCTCTGGTGAAAATAGAGAATACTCATTTAATAGTATAGGAAAGTTCATACTAATTCCATGTATAGTACATACTAAATCCATGCTACCATGGTTGAAGGTAATTACTAATCCCATGCTGCCATGATAGTAGGTACTTACTAATTCCATGCCAGCCATCTTGTTCTAAATCTAAATCAAACATGTAGCCATCTTGTTCTAAACTTTGGGCGACCGAGCTCTACTCGGGTGAAAATACGGAGAAGCGAATTTTCCCAGATATTGGACTAGCTAGATCGATTTTTTGCCCCCTTATATTGCAACTTTCATTGAAATCATTAGAGCCGTTTACGAGAACGTGATTACAAATGTATTTTAATAGTATAGTATTTTGTTAATCCAATTTTTATCGAATACAACCTTAAAGAAATTGTTTATCAAATGTTAACTGGGCATAAATTGTGGAAACGTAAACTTTGATCAGTAAATCCGTTGTGTTTAGCACAGCATAGCATCATCAGCCTACAATTTTCCCAGTGTTGGGACACAGGCCTCCTCTCTGTAAGAGGGAGTGGGCTATCTACCGCACGTGCCCAGTGCGGGTTGATGGATGTTAGATTTCATCGAATTTTTGGTAATAGGGCCATGTTGAGCAGTGGTGGCCCAGTGGTAACGGCCCCGACTTACGAGTTATAAGTCGTGGGTTTGAATCCAAGCAGGCACTTTATTTTGTGTAAATAATTTCATCACCACTGCTCTCAAAACTGTGAAGGAAAACATCGTGAGGAAACCGGCATGTCTTAGAACCAAAAATTCGAAGACATGTGACATCTGCCAACCCGCGCTGGGCCCGCGTGGTAGACTACGGCCCACTCCTTGAGAGGAGGCCTGTATCCCAGCAGTGGGAACATTAATAGGCTGATTATGATACAGGGTTATTGGTTATGTCGGCAAAATAATTTACACAAAGTAAACTGCCTGCCTGGGTTGGAAAATATGACCTGCAACTCGTTAGCTGAGGTCGTGTTGTGTGTGATGGCTGTTATGATTGCTTGACCAGAACTAATTATATAAAGTCTATATTAACTTGACTGAAGTATTAATTGAGTAAGTTTGAGCAGTGATACCCTAGTGGTGTAACCCTCAGACTGCCAAGTCATAGGTCTCGAGTTCGAACCCAAGTTACGCACATCTGATTTTTCGGATTCATGTGCGTATTGTATAATTATCACTTACATCAAAAAAGGTGAAGGAAAACATCGTGAGGAAACCGGAGTGGTATTTCTCGACAGCATGTGAAGCCAAGTCAGAGGCCCATGGGCGGCTTTAAAACTCTGACACCAGGTTAGTCACTAACCACACGAAAAGAAGAAGAAACCGGAACCGGAAACCTTTCTCTTGTGCCTAAACGGACCCTGGCGACCCGTTGTGTGGTCACAATTCTAACCTAACCTAACCTACCTTTCAGCCATTTTCATTTGCTAAGTTAAGCCGGCTATAGATGAAAGAACTTATTCACTTTAACTATGTCAAGTACTGTACACGTTCTGTCCAGTTGCTAATCTGTCCAGCTGCGAAACTGTCCAGCTGAGAATCTGTCCAGTTGCGAATCTGTCCAGTTGCTCCGGAGGGATTAATTTCAATATTTGATGCCTCAAAATGATCTAAGGTTAATCTTATAACGTCGGACATAAGGACCAATACCTAGAACCTAATATGTTGTAACCTAGTGTTGGACATAGAGCCATATAAATAGAACAAGATAAAATGCTTTTTAGGGACTGCTTGTTCGAATCTGTTACAGTATCCACGACAAAGTAACGAAGTCGATATCCGCATTCCGCATACATCCGTTTTGAACTTCAGCTGTTAGGTAACCTACTATGCGCGACATTCTTGCAGGATTGCGATATTAAAGTCAGTTTGACTCGATATTTTGCACTTTTACTAGGTAAAAGTAGGTTCGGATTTAAGCCCGTTTTCGTAGTTATTCTTGGGAACGATTGAGATGCTTCCGTTCTTTCTGTGAGTGTAACTGATGGTAGTCAGGGCTACTGAGAATTGCGGGAAAGTCCGAAAGGGTTACCGTGGCCCCTGGCAACGTACAGGCAACTGAAGGAACACGGGTGGGTTTTAGTTAGTAAGAGTCTGGCACGCCCTCCCGCTCCGCCCAGAGCGGGAGAAGTTATTTGATAACTTCCCATCCAAAAAAATAAAGAAAGGACTACTAAGGAATGAGCAATAAGATAAGTAGCGATCTTCTGTGATTAGACTAAATATCCTGCAAGTGCGGTACTGTTTACTTGGCTTTGTATATAATTTATGCGAAGATTCATAGATTTCGAACTGTTTTTACACCACCGTATAACACCAAATTATATACACTATAGGTACACACGATTACGTATATCAAACTATACATTTGCGAGGTGACCTCTCATTGTTCGGAAATCCTATAAAATGCGAGATCAGCTGATATTGCATTATGTAGCCGTATGTACCACCTCTGCTTATTCTTTCAGGGAATAGGGAAGACGACAAAAAATAGTTTTTGGTCATCAAGTAGGTTATGAAAAAATATTTGACACGTATATTTTATTTTTTTACGTAATCAAAAATTTACGACGATACATTGAGTTAAAATTTGGCATGACGTCACGCCTCGTTCAATTTTATACTTAGTTGTAGCGAGACCTCACTCTCCAACTTTAATGCATTTTATCTAAGCCATTTTTTTATAGGATAAAGCAAAAAATAGTGTCTTTAAAAATATTTTATTTATTATTTATTAGGTTTTTTTTTTTTTTACCCAGGCATCATCCCTGTTCAGGCGTAATGTTATGATATGGTAGATAGCAGTAGACACTTTGATTATTTTATTAATTCAGTTTACTGTCATAACTACAAGATTTGCTTTTACCTAACCTATTCCTTATGCTGCGGCCGCATCTGCGTCTATCATGACGAAGCTTCGCACAGTGATACGATACACGCAGATGTGCACAACCATCATCGGCTATCGTTCGGGCTGCGTACCACTTATGGCCCAGGTGGCGATACATAATAAACGTGGTGAAGCCGCTAATGTAACCACCTCATTAGCACGATAACTTTTTAGCGAGGAAAACATACGAAGCTTCGGCACGCATTGCTTTGTCACGTAAGACGCAAATGCCTCCATAATAATTACAGAAGCAATCCTATCGATGCCAAACTTCACACAATCGCCCTGCAATTGTAACATTTCTACAGTATAGAAGCTGTCTCCGTGCAACTACCCAGAGAGTTCCAATCTCATCTCCTTTGTTTTTCCCAAAGAAACCATTTACTAGGTCAAGCAAGAGACACACGGCATTCAAACGACTTGAATTTTTTATCGTCCTTAGTTTACTTTACCTCAAAAGGGACAAAACCAAACAGTAGATGCACATTTTGTAACTTTGATGATGTTTGTCGAGAACATTTTCTTATTTGCATGAGATTTTTTCCTTTGAAATTAGCTTGGTTCAAATTGGGTACAAAATGGTTCGCGTTTGTTGGTTGTTTAGATAAGTGTTATGTTATTACGTTTGAGAAAGTTATTTTTAATGGGGAGTTCTAAGCATTTCTGGATCTTTGATAACAGTGGATTTTAAAATTTTGGTATCGAGCTTTCTGGTTTTAGAGTAATAATATTGTTGATTTACCTATTTATCTTTTTTGAATTTGTATGGTCGCTCTAATACTCAAGTTATTAAGTAAGAAAGATTAAACACTGTAAAATAACAACATTGTAAAAACAATTATTTTTTAAAGATGGAACTGTAGGTACACCTGGGTTCTGACATTCTGAAGACCCGTTACGACTGTCAAAGATCCACGAATGACAGCCGAGACCAACGGCTTAACTTTCCGAGGCACGGAGGAGTCTCGGTATATAAAGATTGTCACCCATCCACGGACAAATCCCAGCCTTGCGGCTGTTATTACTTAGCCGCCATCCACCATCCTCTAATTTTCTATAAATAAATTCTTAAGATTTTTCTCTTGTCCTCTTTTCTGTTCTTCCATTTTTAATCCCAAATGATATCGAGATCATCTAAATGGGGTCACAATTTAATAATCAGGGCAATATTTATTTCACAAAAACACTTGAATAAGCAATATCATCAATTACATCATGACGACATAATAAATGGCGTTACTCAAAACGGAAGGAATCAATTAATCCAGTGATTGTTGGCAATCACTTCGCCTAAAACTTGCCTCGAAAGATGCGGAGGATAATTTGATTGATCGCGTTTCCTCTTTCGTCTTTTGCCAAGCCCCTTTACATATACCTACATGTGTAATATCCCTGTATGAATGCGTAATGTAATAAGAGTGAGAATCCGAATGGAATTCTGGTAAAAATGGTTTTGAATTGCCATTAAAATGGAGTGGAAGCAAAGGTACCTGCAGCTTTATAAAGTGACGTCGTGAATTTTGCTACTGCAGGATTCTGAACTGGTGACTGAAATTTTAATGAATTGGGCTTTATGTGTCCAGCATAGCCCAAAAGCCATTAGTAGTTCTTTTTAGGGTGCCGTACCCGAAGGGTGACAAACGGAACCCTATTCATAAGCCTCCGCTGTCCGTCTGTCTGTCAGCGAGCTCTATCTCATGAACCGTAATAGGTAGGCAGTTGAAAATTTCACAGATTGAGCATTTCTATTGCCGCAAGAGCAACAAATAATAAAATTAAAAAATAAAGGGGGGTCGCCATACAATAAAATTAAATTTTGAAAAAAAAATAATCTGACCCTGGCATGTGTGGTATCATTTTCTAGAGCTCATCGAGTAGTGAATAAATATAATTTTTATTTGTTTTTATCTTCAAAAATGATGAATTAGGGGGCCGTAGAAGTTGTCTGTTTTAGACCATTTTTGTACGAGCTCTATCTCAACAACTAAACAAATTAGGAATTTGAAACTTGTGTGTATCATGTAACATATACTGTTTATAATCAACAAATACTAAAAACGCCGATTCATAACGTATTTTATATAATATGGGCGATTTTCTGCAACTTAAAGTAATAATTTTGTATTTCATGCTAATATTATGCGATATAAATTCCACAGATAACTATTTAATAGTCGGAGTAATGACATGGAATTAGTAAGTACCTAATATCATGGCAGCATATACTATTTCGATCATTTAAATTTCGATCATCCAAAAAGGTCTACAAAATAAACTTTCTTCACAAGATTTTAAAACCGGCCAGTATTTTTTGAGTTTAAGAACTTTATCGACTTTTTTCAAAGTATCCCTAGACGGTGTTGATGTGTGTGTGTACCTCATGTTAAAACTACACTCCAATAGACAATATATTCAGTAACATTGAAATGAATGCTGTCACATACAGTTTACTATTCAGTTACCTTAAACCGTTGTGGATACAATTTCATATTGAGAAAAATTATTGGTGTAAAAATATTCGGTCACGGCGGCCAATCTCAACGGAGACTGGCCTTCGGCGCGGGAGATATTACAGTGCACAAGTGTGTGCGCAGACACGAGTGCACTCTCTCTTCCCTCACTCTCATAGTCCGATGGGATGTGTAAAAATAATAAGTAAGAAATAATAGATTTCTGTATGACTATCAAAAATAACGTAAATAAATACCAGTATTGACCCGTGCGTTTGCACTGGCGAAACATTCACAACAAAACATGTTGGAATCTCTATTTTCTGTAAATTTTTCATACAATGTTTGACAGCAACTAGAGATTTCAACATGTTTTGTCGTGATGTTTCGCACAGTTATAATTAAAATTTGGCGTACTACTTACATTCTATTTTGTACAATATAGTCTGATGTAGCAAGAGAAATCCTTTTATTTATAAGTAACTAGCTTTACCCGGCCTGGCTTCGCACGGTTAGCACTAAGTACTTATCTACGGCGCATCTACCTTTCCTAATTACCTATTTCTACCTAATTACCTACCCTACCTACCTACCCTACCCTTCTTACCAGGGTAGGTAGGTACCTAACCTACCCTACCTACCCTACATATCTACCTGCTTACCTACCATATATACCTATTTATACCTACTAATACTATGTTAGTAGCAAATAAATAACTTTGACTTTAGTTAATGCATGTTACTGGATAAAGTTAACTTAATATTTTTCTCTTAAAATAAATGAAATATACTTCTACACCTATATTTTAACACAACATTTTTTCATTAAAATTAGACAATTTCTTTACAAATCTTTGTTTTTTTATAGCGCCTCTGTTGTTACCTTTACGAAAGTATTACAAAAATTCATAGTGTTAAATCTTGTACGACATGGTATGGAACCCTTCGTGTGCGAGTTCGACTCGCACTTGACAGATTTTATTTAAATTGTCATTTGCTCAAGGGAAGATGGGCAAACGAGCTTGTCATCTATAAAACTGTTTTGAGCCTTATCAACCGAATATCGTATCAAGTGGAAAAAGACTGTCATTGCTTTAGTAAAAATTACGGGGTGGCAGGGACATCGATACGATGGCTTTTTTTTTTTTTTTTTTTTTTTTCGATGGTATCATGGATTTAGTACATGATTCTGAACGCCCCTGCGTTGAAATTTTTCGTTGATTATTTAAAAAAAAAAACAGCTGTTCCATACATTTTGACCGCGTAGGTATTGCACTTTTCTATGAAATAGCTGATTTTTTTTTAAATAACCGACGAAAAAATTCAACGCAGGTGGGTTCAGAATCATGTACTGAATCCATGGTATCAGGCTTCGCGTCGATGTCCCTGCCACCCTGTTTAAAGGCTAAAAATAAAATACTGAGACACAAAGATAACTGTAGTTACGTTAATAAAGCTCCACTACTGCCGTTATTTTCAATTACCTGTCTTGCTAATTACAAAGTATGCGTTTAGTCTTTGTAATTTACAAGAAATTTCTTTTAACGGACAGAATGTTCACTGACCTATTTAACATTTAAATATACCTCTATTATATGTAAATATATATATTTACGTGATCTCTAGATCTTTTTCCTTCCTTCGTTCAAAATAAGAACTGTTAATTTGTGCCCATCTGATTCATTTTTAATTTGAAAGAAGCAGTAAACATTGCGTATACTTCATACATTCTTACAACAAACATAGTATACGCAAAATTTATAGAAGCAAATCATTATCTTTTAGCTAAATTATTTCAACATAATCCCACAAATTGGCGTCAACAATACCTCCTAATTGGTACTTATAATCTAGGAATAAACTTCGTTACCAGACATACAAGAAAACCTCTTTTATTCCCAGGAAATAAATCAAAGAATTATTATGAACATCTTTATTGGACCCCTTGATTCGTCGACAGTTATGCCAGCAACATTTGTGCCACAAAAACAAATTCCCCGTTGACCTTATATGACCTCTTTTCTTATATTTTCGGTTTCTTATATGTTTCTTCTTAGGTATAAGATGTCATATATATCCCGTGCTATTTACTTAGGCTGGTTGTGCGAAGCTGTGATAATATTCTTACGGTCATTTGTGAAGGGAGAAGGAAAAATATTGGGCTATCGTTTCTTTGGGGTTATGTATGAAGGCGAAATATTTATCGGATTAATATGTTTACCGTTAAGACATTTGATATTTGCCACGTAATAATCCTGAATTATGACATTGTAAAATAGTCTTCTCCAAAGATGTTTTTTTCGACAGTATTTTTTATGTGTTTGTGCATTTACTTAAAACTGTCTTCTCTTTTTCTTCTTTTTGTGTGGTTATATTGACTAGGCTGGAGTCAGAGTGTAAAAGCCGCCATGTTCCTCTGAATTGGCTTCACATGCCATCGAGAAATATCTCTCAGGCATGCCGGTTTCCTCACGATGTTTTTCTTCACCGTTATTGAAGCAAGTGATAATTATACAATACGCATATGAATCTGAAAAGTCAGAGGTGCGTGTCTTGGGTTCGAAGTCGAGACCTATGACTTAGCAGTCTGAGGGTCACACGCCTCACACCACTAGGCTATCACAACATCTATACCGATAACCTACGCACAACCTATACTGTAATTGTAGAATCGGTCATTTATAGAATCGGTCATTTGTAGAATCAGTCATTTATAGAATTGTACATTCCAAGAATTGGTCAATTATAGACTCTGTAGTCATTTCGCGAATTAGTCATTCCTAGACTAAACCTACTGTAGGACCCGTGGTCTTACGGCAGACAGCTAGTTTTGGTCCTGGGTTCGTTTCACAGTCTGAAAATCACGTTACCATTACTATATTATTTTTCAGAACCATTTTTTTTATTTTAAAAGGCTCTCTTTCTAATAACATGAATAAATAAGGAACTGTCGGATGGACAACAGTCATACATACGCCGCCCTGTTTTAAATTTTTAACTTAGTTCAACCACATATTCCATTTTGCCTGACCAGCTATGTTTGTACGCTTACCTACTTATTAATAAATTAGGAACATGACCAGCAAGTTGTCCCGCAGTCTGACCTTCAAAACAATACAATATGTAAACTTAGATTCGTCAACGACGAAGTTTGATAGACGCATAACTATTTGTCCTTAGGGCTTAAGTGGCCATAAATTTGTTAGGACGTCGGTCTGGCGAGAGAGAGGTCTGGGAGAGTCTGAGCTCCGGGCATTGCACTTGGTGTGTGTTGATGTAGAAGCAGAGAGCTAGAACACTAATAATGTGGGAAATAGTATGGCGGACCAAACTAATAAAAAAGATACTGGTAAGCCGTCGGTTCAACCGCAGTCAGGCACTTTAGCTAATGTAATTTATGTAATTTTTTTTCATCACCACTGCTCTCATAACGGTGACAGATAATATCGTAAGGATATCGGCATGTCCTTGAACGAAAAATTTGAATTAATGTGACTTCCACCTACCATACTGGGCCCGCGTGGTGGATAACGGCCCACTCTCTCTCACAATGGCTTGTGTCCCAGCAGTGGGAACGTTAACGGCTGCTTATGCGATGGATAGTTAGCCCATTTATCAACCCTGCTGACTGACTTATATTATATTTCAAATAGCATGAGCTGTTCCCGTATAGCTCCAACTAAAGCGAGCAAATAAGAAGCTTTAACAAAAAAAATACGAAATTATTTAGGTACGTTAAAGTGATTAATATTCACATGTAGGTCAAAACCTTAAGGGTAAGGTATTTATGACCCTATTAAGATGTCTAGACTAGCATTACTCTGAGATGACGCCTACACGTAAAAGGTTGAATTACATTAATCCCTTTTAACTCTAGCTTTACTTAGGTCGAATCTTTATAGTACCTACTGTAGAAGTATTGGTCTCAATATTTTCTTTCAAATTGCAAGTCAGAGGTCGGCAAAAGATGCTATAAACGAAGATAAGAAGAGCAGGATTTTAAAGCTTTTACTAGCTCGTAGAAATGAATTATGCAAGTACAGTCTTGAATTCAGAATAAATAATAATAATAATGTTGTTGTTTTCAATTACTTTTATAAAAATATTTAAAACACACTATGCAGGCAGGCATATTATAAGTTGGGGGATTAAATCTCTGATAAAAATGCTTGGCTCAATGCTGGTCCTGCTCCACAACCACAACTAATTGATTAACATTTGAAAATACTGTTGGAGCTGCTGAAGATTGTAACACCATCTTTGCATTGTATAAACTCAATTTCCTTTGTATTATATAATTGCAAAGCACAGGTGTGAGTACTATGTACTAAAGAGCTACCATTCACCGGGTAATATGTCTTTCATTGACTTGAATGTGCCCTGGCGGCTGTGAGTATGTCATGCTCACTCAGATGTCTCGCTGATGGTGGCGCGTGTGTTGGATCATTTAGCTCCCTTCAAAATGGTTGAGCTGAATGGTGCTAATCCATGTGTCATGTTCGTGAACGGGCGCCGTCAGTTGGGACTAGTCATCTCTTAGCTGCCATGGCTTATTTTAATTAATTTAAATTTTTGAATTGTTCTTTATTTTTATCTTTTTATTACGGACGCTTTTAACGTGCACGTCTTTTTACATTGTTCTCACATGTATAATTTCAACATGAATAATGCAACCAATTTTATGTAACAATTTTTTGTTTAAAAGAGTGTCCGTGGAGTTTCTTGTCCATTCTTCTCCATAGGTACCTACTACGTTTTGGAATGGGCAACTAGCTTCATATTTCTGACTGACTGACTCCTTGACAATTCAAAAGTGCCTGTACATGGTTTAATTGAAATAAATGCTTTGAGTTTGAGTTTGAGAAAAATGTATTTAATAAGTTTATAAATGAATAAAATATTATAATAATACCAGCCTATTATTGTCCCACTGCAAGGCAAAGGCATCTTCTCATGCAGAGAAGGCACGAGCATTGATTACGACGCTTTCTCAAGACGGGTTGGCGATTTGAGACATAAATTAATTATAAATCCAGCTTTCCTTACAATGTTTTCCTTCACCGAAGTGGTATCCGAGACATAGAAAATCACATTGGTACTCGTTCGAATTTGAACCTACAAAATTGTCTATGAGACCCGAGACCTTAACCACTGTGTACCATCACGACGAATTCAGAATTGATGATGATGATGATTTTCCCCTTGATACCTATGACCAAATATCAGGTCTGATGTTTCTGAAAGAAGGTTGATTTTCTATTGGCTAAGTATGACTTCAGTAGGTATTTTTCAGCTAGAGCTAAAATATTGATTAATTTAATAAAAACATTACCCTCCTTCTGGGGCAGTCGGGTAAAAATGTAGACTGCCTCGTTGGTTTAGTGGTCGCAAGTGCTACGGCTGAGCATGAGGTCCTGAGTTCGATTCCCGGGCCAGTCAAAGTGTTGTTGGGTTTTTGCATCTGGAAATTCTCAGTAGCAGCCCGCAGTCTGGATTTGTGCCCGGTTGATAGCAATAGGGTCGTCCCCTATTACATAGGACTGGCGAAATGTGGGTGTACTATAGATAGGTGCACCTCTGCCTTATCTTTCGGGGAATATAGGCGTGATGTTATGTAAAACTTTATACACAAGTAAAAATGACTTAATTCCTTAGACATTTTCACACCAGTCTACTTTAGATATCATGTCCCACTGCTGGGCAAAGGCCTCTTCTCATAGAGAGAAGGCACGAGCATTGATCACCACGCTTGCTCAAGACGGGTTGGTGATTTCAGACTTATATTAAATATAAGTCCAGGTTTCCTCACGATGTTTTTCCTTCACCGATGTCAGTAATGTCCAAGATAAACTCATCTACGGTATAATAAAAAAAAAAACGAAAAATATATCGAAACATTCGGACTATTACAAACATTTTAGAACAAAAAAATATTTCAAGTGATGCACTTGCCAACGAACAGCTTTTAATTTTTAGGGTTCCGTAGCCAAATGGCAAAAAACGGAACCCATAATGGATTCATCATGTCTGTCTGTCTGTCCGTCCGTATGTCACACCCACTTTTTTCCGAAACTATGCTGTTGAAACTTGGTAAATAGATGTATTCTGTGAACCGCATCAAGATTTTCACACAAAAATAGAAAAAAATACAATAAATTTTGGGGGTTCCCCATACTTAGAACTGAAACTCAACATTTTTTTTTCATCAAACCCATACGTGTGGAGTATCTATGGTTAGGTGTTCAAAAATGATATTGAGGTTTCAAATATTTTTTTTTTAAACTGAATAGTTTGCGCGAGAGACACTTCCAAAGTGGTAAAATGTGTGTCCCTCCCCCTGTAACTACTAAAATAAGAGAATAATAAAACTTAAAAAAATATATGATGTACATTACCATGTAAACGTCCACCGAAAATTAGTTTGAACGAGATCTAGTAAGTAGTTTTTTTTTTTAATACGTCATAAATAATTGTAAACCGCAATTTACCTTTAACGAACTACAAGAACTTTTATATTATGTTACTTGCTGCTACGGGACCCTTCATGGGCGAGTTCAACTCGCACTTGGCCGCTTTTAATTTATATAGAATTGACTATTGAGTTTCTGTATGATATTTTACTCTTCGTTACAAGTTTCTACAATTTTGTAAAGGATCGATACCTTCTGGGCTTTTTTACTTGAAAGAAAATGTATCATCTCAATTCATCGCACATTCCCGCGCAAATGCTTTGAGACTATCTTTCATGCTTACGTAACACATGTGTCACCTTTAAAAAAACGATATTTCTTTGACGAAACTTGTTCCAAACCGAATCGTATTCATTTATCTTGTAATCCTTTAGTAAAAACGTGGTTTAAAAGTTGAATGGTTTTTCTTCAGATCCATTAGTTTTGAAAATCCCAAAGATCAACGTAAATCGAACAAAAATCTGTGAAATTAAAGTCGATTTAAAACGTCGTCAATCCAAGTTTGTCGAAATGTAACACAATTCTCTCCTCAAGAAATAATAAGCAAGTACTTTTTTTTAAGAATCTTGAATAATATTTTATACCGAAATCGCAATTTTAACTTTTCTTTTTACTCGACTGCCCCAGAACGATTTTAATATTTCTACAAGGTTTTATTTTTTTAACTACAATGAAGCTTACGTTTGACCAGTGTCTTATTTGTTGTTACAAGTTATGATTCGGTTGATGTAGCACAAAAAACAGCAGTCTTTTTGTGTTTTTTCCAGAAAAAGCTTATTTGAATTCATACTGGAGTTTGACTAAAATGCATGTAAGAATTTCTTTCAGCTTAATATACTCAACAAAATTACGCACTTATTAAATCCAATAAAAAAAAAAATAACCCATACACCTACTTTACATTATGGGTAGCACGTATGATGTGTTTTGGGAACGCACTTAATATTCATTCATTCAATACACTCGAATAATATGAGAACCCATTTAGGATGATATTAAAAACCATGTTTAAGTGATGAAAAGGAGCCTTTTTGTATTATTCCTTGTTGAATAATATTTTTATCACGTACATACTATAGTTATCTCAGAAAGCTGTATACAAAAATATTATGATAAGTTTTTGTTTTCTATACGCGAGTTTTGAATATTGTGTGCAAAGAAATAACATTTTGATTCAACAGAAAAATGATGAATGTAACTCACCTTACGTGCAACTAACTCCACGTGCAAACACCTCAAATAGTCAAAGTCCACACACACTAAACAAACACGCGAAAGTGAAAGGTATCATTCAATTTGGCCGAAAGTGTACCGATACATTGTACACTGTACTCCACGAAAATAGCACACAATTTATAATTTAAATCGAATTATTCGAGAAGATAAACGAAATTCGGGGTGTGACAATCGTGTCAAGGTCCCCTCTTGGTTGCTACGGCGTAGACGTCCGCTCCGTAGCGGGTCTCCCGTACGACAGCCTCACGTTGCTACGAGCTACGAGGGGAGATCCGTAGCCAATCGAAGTGAAGCTGCGCGAAATGGGAGTGTGCTCGACTTGGATTTTTGAGATTATTTTACAACGCACAGGATTAAGGGGTTTTGGGGGACTTATTATTTTATTTATTTTTATTAGCATTTTATATTGGGTGTACGAAGTATTCTCGCAGAACATAATCCCCTTCTGAATAATTTATACTGCAGAAACAGATATGCGACATTTTTTGTTGTTTTTCATCGTATTTGAATAGATTATCTAACTTTGATAAAGTTCGTTTTTAACTCGACAATAAGCTGCACGAATAATTGACCAATACAATAATATAACTTTATTAATAAATCTTGACTAACAAAATCTATGAAAAAAATTAATATGCCATATCTTAGCAATACATTTTCCACTTACTAGAACAAAATATATTTCGTTATCCTTACAAACGCATAGAAAGGAGATAACATTAAAGTTGGCAATACTTCACGCGTATTGGAGCGAGACAAAGCTATTTACGCACCATAATGTGTTAGAATGAGACAAAATATCAAGGAGAGAGACATCTAACTAAAAAGGGCAAAGTTTCTTCTGTGAATCATTGAAATGAATTATGGCATATTTTGCTCATTGACGCGACTAGAGTAGCTACACCTGATAATTCATTCGGTTCTGAGTTTTCGGACATGTTAATTAAGATAATTCCTTACGGCAATGTTTGAGGAAGGTAAACAGATGTTAAGGTGATAATATTATCTTATGGGGTTGTGTTTGAACGTGTGTTTTCTCGGAATGTTTTCTTTAGTTTACAAAGCTTTGGGTAAATGAGTTTGGATTTCTGGGCAGCGTTGTACTTCATACACGCTAGAGATGTATGTAATAGTAAAAAAAAAATACAAAACTTATAATGTCGAGATTTTTTTTTATTCGACTTTTTTAAATATTAAAATACCTATCAACTTGCGCTTTGAAAATTTGTCTCACTTTACGATATGACAGTAGATAAAAAGGAAATAAATTATTTAATGGCGGACTTTATTCTTGTGCAAATCGAATAAAGTTAAAAAAAATATTTTATAAGTACTACACTTTCCCTAACAAAATAATGCTTTAAAATAACTTTTTTTCTTCTTTAAATTCAGCTGGAAGTTGCCGTCGACGAAGAAAAAAAATAGTCATATTATTAGAGTTGAATCAATCTTCCTAGCCTTTTTTCCCAACTATCTTGGGGTCGGCTTCCAGTCTAACCGGATGCAGCTGAATACCAGTATTTTACATGGAGCGACTGACTATCTGACCTCCACAACCCAGTAACTGGGTAATACGATACCCCTTGGTAAGACTGGTGTCAGACATTCGGGCTTCTGACGACTCGTAACGACTGTCAAAGATCCACGAATGACAGCCGGGACCAACGGCTTAACGTGCTTTCCGAGGCACGGAGGAGTCTCGGTATGTAAAGATGGTCACCCATCCACTGACCAACCCCGGCAAGCGTAGCTTAACCTGATGGATCGACCCGTGCGGCTTGTTATTACTTAGCCACGAGCTCCTCTTCATATTATTAGAGTTGAATAATGGATAATAATAATTTATATGAATTATTGGTATATATCAAAAACAATAGTCCAACTGCTGTTTCAATGGCGTAAAATGGCGGCGCGTCATCATGACAGCTAATGTGCACTTTTAGGCTAAGCGTATGCTGAGACGCAGGCGATTTTGTAATGCATTAACGTACTGACAGCTGCGTACACTGCGGCGCAGGCACGTGCGATGCAGACATGTGTCTGTACTGCTCCGCATTTCTTTACAGAGAGGTGCAGGCACAGATATAGATAGACATAGATAACGCAAGTATCACGATCTGTATGAAAACCAAGCGTGCCATTTTTAGACTACCTACTATGACGTCACAAGCATTATTTAGTGATGGGAAAATAAAATCCGCCGCACGCGGCAGCGTCTTTGAATCGATTTTATTATCTTTGAATCGATACTGCTCGCTCACCCAGCCAGCAGTACGCTAACTAAAAGTCTTCGCATTCTGAGGTTGTGTGCTCGTGCGCGTTCCGTCGACGTTCACACGTCGTTTTTGGATACCTTTTCCAAAATTTCAAGTAAGTTTACCATTATAAATACGTGAATATTCGATTGAAATACCTTATATTCAATTTAGTTCTAATGTTTACAAAAGCAACGAGATTCTACCCTTTTTCATCTCAATTTTGAATAAAGATCGCCTTTTTATTATACCATTTCTCTATTTATTGAGTAATCGTGTACAGTAAAGAATTATTGAGAATCGCTTAAATAGATTAATTAATCGATTTTGTGACATAGTAATGATATAGACAGAAGAATGAGATAGACAGAGGAATGAGATATACAGAGGAATGAGATAGACAGAGGAATGAGATAGACAGAGGAATGAGATAAACAGAGGAAAATAAAAATTTCTGATCTGCTTAGTAGGCAGTAAGGGATTTATAATTTCTTTAAATTGTTAGTATTTCCCTACTTATTCCTTGTAATTGTTGTAGATTATCTTTCAGAAACAAAAAAAAAACCAGAGAAGAAATTTTAGAAGGTAAACGAAAACCCAGTAAAATACGATATAATAAAATTAAAATGGATGCAAAATTACTTGAGCTACAACAGCAAAAAGATAAAGAAAGTTGTGATCTTCAGTACATCAATAGTCGGATATGCTGCTTTTGTTAATATTCGTTACTTTTTCCCTTCAACAAAGCATGCTTCCTCAAAATGTATTTAACAAATATTATAATGCTATGCTTTGTTGGGAACCAATCTTTATTTCCCGTCGCCTCAATCCATTTTTCTTTTAAATTGGGTTCATGTGGGAAACTAAAAAAATCACTAAACGTTACGATAATTTATTAAAATTGTCTACATAATTACTACCTATAAAATACAAAATCATTCCTCTGTTTCCGAAATCGATTCTTGAGAATCGATTTGTGTTGCATACGATGAACAGCACTAATCGCTAAAATTGACAGAAAAATGATAAAAGCTCCTGTACTACGAAACCGATGCGATATACGATAGTATCACTTGCTTCGATATTCATCACTTGTTAAAACAAAACGTCGCATCAACCGCTTCAAGTAAAAGCCGCAATGTAATACGAATATTCAGTTTACGTTTGATGACCTATGTTTTTCTCAAATTTGGTATTACAGAGAGTATTAGATTAAAAATAATTAATTTTAATATTAAATACGCATAATATTAATCACAAAATGACTTATCGATGGAAGGAATCGTTTCCTTTATTTTTTCTCCTCACATTTGTAAAGTTTTTACAATGTATAACTGAGCAATTAACCATTTTAAATTATTTTACTGACGTCCGTCTAGCGTGGCACAACGATGCAGACTGAGCGCGAAAGTGGCAGCTTACGATTATTGTACGTAAGCTGGGCACGCGAAGTAGTTGCTCTTGCGTTATCTATGTCTATCTATATCTGTGGGTGCAGGTGCTTGCAGGTTGTCACTTGTTTTTAAACACTGATTTATAATTTGTTTCAATGACAGTTTGTTTGTACTAGCTAAGACGCGAATGTGTAACAGCGTCGTCGCAGCATACGCTCGCAGCCTATGTCTGCCTGCAAAATCTGTACTGTGCTGTGCTGCGACACTCTGCGTCTCGGCTATACGTATAAAAGCGAACAATCGGTTGCTGTTGTGGTTCTTATCCCCGCGATGGATTTGGGCGCCATATTTACGATCTTATTTATTGTGTTTTTATGAAATTAGATGCAAGAGTTTACATAGTTAATAAATAAATAATCAAACTGCACGTAACTAAGTATAACACACTCGTGTGATTTTAATATAAACCAAGATGCGCGTTTTTTTAATAAACCTTGATATGTAACGGTTTCATAAAGTTCGTATAAAGCACACAAGAGAAGACGGTTCAAATAATAAGTTTTATGCAAAGTTTTAAAGCACTTTCTTTCGAATATTTATATCGAGAAGTTTACAATTTGAATCGATACTTTCAAATAAAACTGATTTTGAATCATACTTATGTAAAACTCGTAGATAAAATCATGTAAGTATTTTTGGTATTTATTTTCAAGTTATCACTGTTTACTTTTGCTGCCTCAATAATACTACTATTTATACTACTATTTATAGTAGTATAGTATCTGGGCGCCCGAGCTGTGCTCAGGTGAAAATAGAGAACACGAATTTTCTCAGATATGAGACTTATCTAGATCCATTTATCGCCCCCGTAAACCTTTTTAATGCAACTTTCATCGAAACCGCTAGAGCCGTTTTCGAGAACGGGATTACAAATAATTATATTATTATAATTACAAATATTTCTCATTTAAGTATTGGACAAGATAAACCCTTTAATTCTTGTTATTTTTTCTGTAGTCGTTTACAGAATGTCTCCTAGTTCAGTGTGCCTCTTGGCCAAATCCTCTAATAACTTCCACTGATTCCAATCTCTTGCAACGCTTCTCCAATTTGGACCTACTGCGAGCTTTAATTCGTCTTCCCATCTCTTCCCCTGTTCCTTTTGTTATCTCTGGGGTACCATTCTGTCACAACTTTCCTCCACTTGTCTTGAGTGCCTCTTAACATTTAGCCTGTGTATCTCCACTTTTGTGAATCTATTTTGATAATGAACATCAATCTTAAGTCATTTCTCTCATCTGGGTATTTCATAACCTGTCTTGTTTTTTAATATCAATTATACTCCTTTCCATTGATCTTTGGCAATGTGGCAGCAATACAACAACAATACTCTATTGCTCTGTGGAGTCTTGTAAATGGCTTGTCGTCAATTGACTCACAATTACTGATAGATGTAAGCCCAAACAAAATCTAATATATAAAATTCTCGTGTCACGGTGTTTGTTGCCAAACTCCTCCGAAACGGCTTGACCGATTCTTATGAAATTTTTTGTGTATATTAGGTAGGTATGAGAATAGGATGTAAACTATTTTTCGTACCCCTAAGTGATAAGGGTGGTCCACCCCAAGTTTTTTTTTCTTTTTTTGGACTATTTTTTTTATTGTAATTTATTTATGATTTGGCATAAAAAAATACATACAACCCTAAATTTTCATCTTTCTACCATCAACCCCTATTTTTGAATAGCGATATTAGTACTTTAATAATTTTCTACTCTTGGCGGTCGATAATTGAACATGTTACCACTCGATCAGTTATTCCCGTCAGGCGTCTACCGGTGTAGATAGGGTAGATAGGTAGGTAGGGTAGGTACGTAGGTTGGTCGGGCAGGGTAGGGTAGGTAGGTAGGTCGGGCAGGGTAGGGTAATTAGGTAGGGCAGGGTAGGTAGATAAAAAGATAGGTGAAGGTAGGTCGGTAGGGTAGACAGGTAGGTAGGGTAGGTAGGTACTTAGGTAGGTCGGTCAGGGTAGGGTAAGGAGGTAGGGCAGAGTAGATAGGTAGGTCGGGCAGTGTAGGTAGGTAGGTCGGGCAGGGTAGGGTAATTAGGTAGGGCAGGGTAGGTAGATAGGAAGATGGTTAGGTAGGTAGGTCGGACAGGGTAGGGTAGGTAGGTAGGGCAGGATAGGTAGGTAGGTAGGTCGGGCAGGGTAGGTAGGTAGGTCGGACAGGGTAGAGTAATTAGTGAGGGCAGGGTAGGTAGATAGGAAGATAGGTGAAGGTAGGTAGGTAGGGTAGGTAGGTAGGTCGGTCAGGGTAGGGTAGGGAGGTAGGGCAGGGTAGGTAGGTAGGTCGGGCAGTGTAGGGTAGGTAGATAGGTAGGTGCGCCGTAGATAAGTACTTACTGCTACCCGTGCGAAGCCGGGGAGGGCAGCTAGTAATAATATAATATTGTTAGTAAGTAAAGAGGGTACATCACTAATTGTCGCGGCACATCTACAGAACGTACGGCGCCGAACGTTCGGATGAATACGCTCGTAGTGTTTTTCAAGTCCCTATGACACATGAGCCGAAAATTACGTCGTGTTCCTGAGCAAGCGTCACATCACGCGACGCACCACCGCGACCGAAAGTTCGGCGACAAGTTCGGCACGCCTACTTGAACGTTCGGTGGATCTCAGCGGCGCGGCATGCAAGGAGAGGTAATTTTCCGTCGCGGAACGCGCTGAAGTAAACGCCGCTGACTGTTCGGTGCATTTGGTGTGTCATGCCAACCGAATATTACGACCGATAATTCAGTCGCTGAAGTGTCGGCGCCGTACGTTCCGCAGATGTGTCGCGACCCTAACAAAATACCCACACTACACGTCTGAATACACAACTTAATCCAATGTTCCCCTTTTATCTAAACGCACTTTAATGACATTATTATATTGCGCAAACTTAAAGACACACAGACTCCAACATATTAACACAGGGTCCCCATTCAAACTAGACGGTGTCCAGTATATCTGGACATTTCAAAACGGTGCTTCTCACATAGACAAAATGTAGATGTAAGCATTCTAGTCTGCATTAACTAAACCTAATTAAAATTGTGGTCATCTTTTTCACAAAAAGCTGCTGAATATTTGGTTGAAGTTTAGAACCATGTTGCCGATGTTGCCTTAACTAAAAATGTTGGAGCTTAAAACCGCAGCTTCAAACTCAAACTTCACTTTGTTTGTTACTTTGATGTTTTTTTTTTGTCATAATCATAATTATCAAACTTCAAACGTTGGTTATTAGAATTTTAATTTAAAAAAAAACAAATACCTAGTAATGTTGATTTAAAAATAGTTTTTTAATAATAATCCTTTAATGATTTAGGTAGGTGATCGTAAACACCGGGAGCCATGCAAAATAAACAATTTGTTAGTTAATTTTAAATTGCCAATATCGATAACATTTAAACCAAGTTCTCCATTCCACCACGGGTCAATTTATACTAGGTGAACTGAATGAGCTTATTAATGTTCCTGACAACTCGACCGAAAGGACCCCCGGAGCTTCGGATAGAATTAGAGGGTCTGTCAGCAGTGTCTGACAGTATTCTTACGTTCCTTTCATGATGTATATGGAGCTGTCAGGTATTAAATTGCATTCCGAATTTCATTTCAGAAATGGGAATTGTGTAATCAACTAGGGTGTTATAGTTCTATTATAACACACTCTTTGATATTTTGGCACGGTAAAGTATTAGGTACCTATGTCATTTGTAGTACCTGCTATCTAATTACGCAACACATTCTCGTAAGCGATTCCGACTAATCTGTTTCATTTTGACAGTTCAACAACATTCGTTGCGTTATTTACGTTGTTGAGCAGGTTTTTTTCGAACTTATGAGGCAATGGATTAGTAATCTGTTTCAAAACGGTTCAGATTCTGGTTGATCGTGTATTACGTAATTAGGCTACTGGTCGATATAGCTCTGCTCGAGTGAAAATAGAGAATGCTCATTTAAAAGTAAGTATAGGATATTTATAGTAATTCCATGTATAGTACATACTAATTCCATGCTGCCATGATAGTAGGTACTTACTAATTCCATGCTGTCATGTCATTATTCTAAGGTAAGTTGCCAACTTGTTCTAAACTTTGGGTGATCGAGCTCCTCGGGTGAAAATACGGAGAAAACGACTTTCCCCAGATATGACACCTAGCTAGATCATTTTTTCGCCCCCTTATACATTTGTATTGCAACTTTCATCGAAATTTTTAGAGCCGTTTTTGAGAACGTGATTAAAAATATATATGTATACACATATTGCTCATTTAATAATATAGGATGTAGGTATATGTTTAATCATACCCAAAAAGCTAACAATGCCTTGCGAATATAATATAACAATACATATAGGGTGCTGTTGAGGCTTCCACCCTATTGTAGTGCGTCAGGTATGTTCGCCGATGCGCACACTGACGACTATTTTGAAATAATGCGTAAAAAGGTGGCGTAGATGACGCGCAGAGTGGGAGGAAGCACCAACAGTATCTTGAGGATGTTTGCTGAAAGGCTGGATGGGTCTACCATGGTTAGGTTTATCAAGCTTCATGTATTAAATGGGGCTTGATGAAGCTATTTGTGTTTTGTTTGGTTTTTTTTCTTCTTGTTTTCTACGTTTATGCACACACACATACACAGTTACATAGTTTATAAGATAATTTAGACGCTAACATATAAATGTGGCCCTATGTAGTCTGTAAATAAAGTTATTTTTTTTTTTTAACACAGTACCTAAGTAAAACTGTTCGCAAATCGATTACAGACCTACATCTTCTTTCTGATTAGTTTAAAACTGTTTCACTTTCATGGACGAGTAAGTATAACAGAAGGAAAGCCTGCAGCTTGTACCACCTAGATTAAAAATAAAGACCAAAACATTAACGGATCCACTTAAAGAACTAAAACATAATTTCATCATCACATATTTTAGACAGTAGAGCAGTGGTGGCCCAGTGGTAACGGCCCCAACTTACGAGTTGTAGGTAATAATGGGTTTTAACATAAGCAGGCGCTTTACTTTGTGTAAATAATTTCATCACCACTGCTGTCAAAACGGTGAAGTAAAACATCGTGAGGAAACCGGCATGTTCTAGAACTAAAAATTCGAAGACATGTGACCTCTACCAACCCGCACTGGGCCCGCGTAGTAGATTACTGCCCACTCCCTCTCGAAGAGAGGCCTGTGTCCCAGCAGTGGAAAAATTGGGCTGATTATGAATTGACCTGCATTTTGGAGAACGCTGTAACATATTTACCTATTTGTTTTATATGTGTACCTATTAAATTGCTATTGCTTTTAGTGTATGGGGTTGGTCGGAAAGAAATAGTGAAACTTAAAGCTCATGCAGATCAGCGCGATCCAAGCGACGGCGCGACGCGATTCGAACAATACAATTTCTCAGAAAACTTCATAACAATAACCGGTGTCGCGTCGCGTGAAGATTTACCCTTAGCCCTCGTTCCCACGGACGCGAAAAACACGCGCGTGATAAAATCGCGTGGCGCGCTTGTAATGGAACAAATGCAAAGCGGTACATCTGTTCACACGGCCGCGATTTTTCCACGCCGAGATTTTAAATCGCGCAGTGTTCGATTTTCAACGCTCGGCGTTGAGCGTTGAATGAATGTGACTTCTGTACTTCTGTTCCCACGGACGCGTAAAAATCGCGCGCGTTGGTCAGTACGGCACGCCGGCTCGTAGAGTGCGGACATGTCGCATGCTCAAGGCCGTAATAAAACATTGGAATAATCAGTCAGTTCTGGGCATAAGTAGGTATTTAGGTGGAGTTTATCATAAAGAAAGTAAGTAGGTATTAAACGGGTTTAATTTGATAAAAAACAGTAGAAGAAACATGCTATTTATTATAATTTTCAGGATATTATTTCCAAATAATTCTATGGTTTAAAAAAATGGCTTTTTAAATATAGGTAGTTCATTATTCAAGGGCTGGACCGATGACCTTGTGAAGGCCGCACGAAACCACTAGATACGGGAAGCACATGATTCAAGGGATGCATCCAATTTTTTTTTTGCGGTTTTCTGGCCTCCTAACTAGCTACCGCTAATGATTTTGCGGAACCCATCGTACGTCCGCACTGCTCGCAGATTTAATTCCAAGTGATTTTTTCACGCTCGTTCGAACACTCTGTTGAAGGCGGGGAAAAATCGCGCTGGGCGATTTTATCCCGCCGCGATTTTATTACGTCCGTGGGAACGAGGGCTTAGGCATTTTTTACTTCTATATTGTAAAAACCTCTTTTTAAAATAAATTTCAATGTCCTTTTTTTCAATATTTTTATTATATTTTTGCGGAAGGTAACCAGAACCAATAACAGTGAAAATTCGGGGAAACAGGAACAAATGCTTGTGTAACACCTACAAGCATATATCACAAAACAATATCTGGACGAATTCGAACGGATTTTGCCCATTGTATAAGCAAGCGTTGGTACTGTATTCCTGTATTGGGAAACATTTCTTGTATGGACCGATGTTTTGGTCTAGAATTTTGCAGTATTTCATATTTGGTGTTGGAAAATAGAATTGGAATTTGAAAATGCAGACACAATTTTGATACGTGCGTTTTATTTTAGATATACATAGGTGGGCAAACAGAGAGTGCCTGGTTGGAAGTAATCACTGCCAATGAAGTATGAACGCCTGATGTAGGTTCATCAAGGGTATTGCTAGCATAAGCTGAAAAACAAACGAATGGCAGCACAGCATACCTACTCGAGGACCTGTAAGTTGTTGGTCACAATAAATTTAACTAAGGCCATATTATTACAAAACAATATACAACCTTATTTTTTATTCATTACAAACCTCTTAAGGGGTCATTGTACTCATCATTATGAACAACTTTTACTATGGGACCAAAGCTGAAATCGCCAAAAAAAAATCAGCTGTTCCCTACATTTTGACGAGTTATGCGAACATAAATGTATGCAACAGCTGATTTTTTTTTCGCGATTTCAGCTTTGGTCCCATAGTAAAAGTTGTTCATAATGATGAGTACAATGACCCCTTAAGACGTTTGTAATGAATAAAAAATAAGGTTGTATATCTGAGACCAAGGTTTATACAATCAACCCAGTTTTGAATTTTATAACCACAATGTTAAAGTTCTAACTACAGAAACTAATTTTATACCAGAATCTAAAGTAGGCCATACACGCTACGGTCTACCTGTGCAGGTCGACTGACATCTCGTATGTTCCAGGAAGTGTTCAGGTTTCTTTCAATACACGCCCGTCTACCTGGGCAGGCCCACCAGCTTACTCAAACCTCTCCAGCAGACCGTAGCGTATATGGCCCCCATTAGTTGTCAATTCTGTAGGATTAAGAATTTTATTCTAGTCGAAATAAGATTCGAAATACAAAAGCATGACTGAAAGGTTTTGGTTTGTTCCATAGTAAATTCGTTTTGAAATGAGGCAGCTATTGTTTTAGCAGTTTTAAATTCTTCTTACTAAGCTCATATTTGCTTTGAACGATTGAATATTTATACGTGTGGGTTAAATATCACCCCCTTTTGGGAAATCATCAAATAACTTCTCCCGCTCTGGGCGGAGCGGGAGGGCGTGTCAGACTCTTACTGACTAAAACCCACCCGTTTTCCTTCAGTTGCCTGTACGTTGCCAGAGGCCACGAACCCTTTAAGACTTTCCCGCAAGAATACCGCCCCCTCGATGGACATTTGGGCAGGTTTTTTTTTTTTTGGGTGGGAAATCATCCAATGACTTCTCCCGCTCTGAGCGGAGCGGAAGGGCGTGTCAGACTTTTACTGACTAAAACCCACCCGTGTTCCTTCCCTTGCCTTGCCAGAGGCCACGGTTTCTACCCGCAACCCCGGCAGGCATCGGCCCTAGCGGACCCCGTCACTTTTGCTGACATCTCTTTGAGGCGCGCGTGGAACACGACGCGCCGTCGACCCGGGCCTGGTCCTTATCGGACGGCGAGCTGCCCTCTGCTCTCCGTCCGCAGGCCCGCGCCTACGGTGGCCGGAAATCGGCTATCAATTCCCGACGCCCGGGACGTCTCCTACGGTGGCGGCGGCTAGGGCTGGTAGGGCGCGGCCTTTGCCACTCCCTCGCGCGCTCGACTCCTAATTGGGTATTTCTGCTTACTAGATTATTAGAAATGATAGAAAATAATATCATTATACGAGATAAAAGAAACTAGTACCTATGGTAACCACTTAAAGATGTGAACGGACTACACACTACACATCGGTACACAATACAAAAGTAAAAGAACAATAGATTTCAGGGTGGAAGTCGAATGTATAATCAAATCAACTTGCTTTTGCACCATGTCTCTACAAACTTAACCATACCAGTCCACAATGTAAAATGAACCCTATCTTCATCATGTAAGGTTGGTGTGAACTGTAAATGTATGCTGGTTTATTTGTAGCGTGGAACAATAGGCCACTCCAGTTGTTTGAACACAATGTTAATGCTAATATGAAGGATGTGGGGGTTTGTTAGTACATTTAGAGGATTTATTTACTATTTTGTTTGCATTCTAATGCATAGAGTTCGATCTGTGCTAACGAATTTGGGAGGAAAACTAAAGAGAACTTCACATATTCCTACTTCTTTTTCTAGGTTCACTTAATGTAGATAAATGCATCGACTATTGCATGTCTTATGTCTTACGATAAACAAATGAAAAAAAAGCTGCGCTTTTTTATTAACCTTTTTAATTAAATATATTAATATAAAAAAGCTTTAAAATAATTCGATTTATTCCATAATATGTACTGTATGTGTATACTTACATTTCCTGTTCGAGTGAGAGACTCCCACACAGAAACATAAATTAAATGTACCAAAGCTTGAAAAACTTTATTCTCATTTTACCAACGCTCAAAAATATAATATTCCACTCAAATATTTCTCTGTACAAAACAACTGTTACCATAGCCACAGCTTATGAATAATAAATAAAAGCAATGATAACATGACTGCGTAGAGAGAAAATCCTTGCTAACGAACCACCAACACAAGCTTAGAGCTTAGAAAAGTAAAACCTTTCGGTATTTACAGAAATAGAACCTTCACACGTCGCCTAAGACCCTGTAGTGCCAGATAATTAAATGTTATAAATAAGGTTAGAAGGACTGATTTTCAGTAGCCCATTCTGTACAGTTGACGGCACGACTTAACGTCGTAACACTTAGGGCCACTTGCAGCTTTTACTTAAAGCTCGATTTAAACTCGACTTAGGCTTAAACTTAATTTAAAGGTTTGCAGGTCATCGATTTAGCATAAATTTCGATTTAAATAAACGTCAAAGTTAAACGATCTGGGTCAGTTTAGAGTTGTTAAATCTTGATTTTATAGAAAGACGTCATTACAGTTTTATTTTATATTTCTCTGTTTATTTGTCAAAATGAATTTCTTTTCGTTTGATCATCATGATTTGTTATCGGATGATGACGAGGAGATTGACATTAATGACAAATCGGCATAGTCTTGTTTTCCATAAAATTATTTGTACTATTATTGTTTTCCATAATCGTCCCCACTCATAATATTTACTTGCACTATTATCATTTATACTAATAGCGCATGCCATATCAACTTATTAGTCATAACTTTTATTTGCCATAATATATTATTAGTTTCCATAATAACATGTGTCATAATCATTAGATTCTATATTATGGATTAAAATTATTATGACACTTGATCGATTATGACCAATGAAATTAGCGAAAATGATTTTATGTCATTTCACGGTTATGGCAACTGAAGCGTTATTACTAATAAAATTATGGCAAATAAAATTATGGCATATAAAATTATGGCATATAAAATTATGGCATTTTAAATTATGGCAAACATTAGTAAACCTGACAAATCAAGTTCTGTTTTCTCTTACGCAGAATTGAGTTGCCACACTTTTTATTTGAAAATGGGACGCAAAGAATGAATGGCGAAGGAATTATGAAAGGCTGACTTAATGTCAGTTTAGTTGTATCAAATGAGAAATGTGACTGTGCAAAACATGCTTAGTGAGATTAATTAAGCTTAGTCAAGTTTAGGGCAAAATCGAGATTTAATTAAACCGAGATTTGTACTATTTTGCTGCAAGTCGCCCTTAGTCCTTGCTTTGAACAGAGTTTCAAAGAAATAAGAGGCCATCTTATACTGGTTTTGTTACCACTTATGTATGGCCTAGGCCAGTGGCCGGCAACCCGCGGCTCGCGAACCGCATGAGGCTATTTGTGCGACTCTGTACACACGGCTACACATCAAGCTATACATTTCCAGTTTATGCTGATCTCGCATTGTATAGGATTTCCGTACAATGCGTGGTTTCAATCCTGGTTTCGGTCATTAACAAGATAAATCAAGTCTTATTCAAACTTCAAACTATATTTCGAAGATTTATTTTCGAAGTATTTTAACCAAATATTAACAGGACATCGAAAATTAATCATTTCCTGAACCTTTCAAAGTTTTCCAAGAACATGTTCATAAGTAAGATGCCTTCGTCATATTATTATCAGCCGTTATGATGCTGATGATGTCCATCGTAGGATGGACATCACCAGCATCATAACGGCTGATAATAATATGAAAATTACCTAAAAATTACCTTCCTAAGAAGTAGTTCTTAGGAAGGTAATTTTAGGAATTGGATGATGGGATTGAATGGGAATTAAAAAGTGTATTGAGACAGTTTCGAGTCGAAACTGTTTCAATACACTTTCAATCAAGCCAATCCTTTCTGTGTGTCGAAACTTTCGACACACAGAAAGGATTGGCTCTCATAAGAAATCTTAGTCTTAGTATTGATATTTGGCTCTATTGACTAATGAGTTTGCCGACTACAGGCTTAGGCCTACTGTACATGGTACCTACATGAACGCATATATACAATTTATTTATTTATTTATATATACTTTATTGTACACCAGATAAAACATTACAAAAAGAAAAAGTAATACACTACAAAATATACAATGGGC
Organism: Conistra vaccinii; assembly: GCA_948150665.1. Lineage (NCBI taxonomy): Eukaryota > Metazoa > Arthropoda > Insecta > Lepidoptera > Noctuidae > Conistra > Conistra vaccinii. The sequence continues at coordinate 5,837,840 of OX411328.1, forward strand.
GGCCTTATCGCTTACTGCAATTTCTTCCAGGCAACCATGGAATGGACAGTGATATTCTGGACATAAAATGGGGCTGTCTTTGGTGCAAATAAAAAGTATAATATTACAATATACTAAAATAGATACATAGATAAATGCTATATAATAGATACATAGATACATACATACCAACTATATAAGCAACGTAAATAAATGACGATTATTATTACAGCTAACATAATATTCAATTAAACAATATAATTATATATATATATACATAATAGTCCTCCAGACCATATTTTCGGCCACGGCGGCCAATTTCAATGCAGACTAGCTTTCGGAGCGGGAGATATTATAGTGCACAAGTGTGTGCGCAGACACAGGTGCACTCTCTCTTCCCCCACTCTCCTCCGATGGGTTGGCAATCCTACATGACCGGAGAGAGATCAGGCGCAGGACCAACGGCGAATGAACGAATAAATGTTGTTTGTCAGTCTTATTTTTTAATGTACATACTTCGACTCCGTATCAAAGTTGCGACAAACAAAGGCGCGACAAATGCTAGGGCGACAGTACGATAGGTCGACCATCAGCGGTGCGACAGAACATCAGCTCGACGAACGTTAGCGCGACAGATTGTTTTCACGACAAACGATGGCACGACGAAACTTTTGATCGCCGAACAATAGCGCGACACAATTTTCGCTCGACAAACTAAAGCACGACAAACATTTCTATAATATTTTGTTGCTAATAGCAGATAAGAAAAAAAATGTAAAGTTTTAGGTTCTTTAATACATGGTTTTCGCCTACCTTGCTCGTAACTGCACTCGCGCACTGCAGTCATTTAACATTGACAATAAAGAATATTGCCAATAAAAACATTAAAAACGAAAGTACTTAGTACTTCACATTTTTTTGTTATCACATGAGTAGACCATCACTTGGAAAAGGACACCAGATACCTTTTATCCTGATACTCTCACGGGATCGAGACTTATGCGGTTGAATCCGCGGGGCGCAGCTATAGTAAATAAATAAAAACATTGACGTACGAGTGAACTTTACGACTTTAGTTTATAACAAGCTATATTCTATCGCTCTGTGGAAATGTTAGAACTTCTGCTTATTATGTTAGGTGTTATGTATTCTCAACGGGTTTGAGTTTATTTAGTTCATCTTACTAGTCGAAGCGAATTATAATCACGGTAATAAATTCCTAGATCTTTAACATTTAAAAGTTGTCTAAAGTTCTTGTTGCTAACTAATGTTCCTTTAAGTTTTTGTGTTGACAAAGGACAATAAAATTAATACGTAAAGAAAACATTTCATAATCAATATTCTAGTTCGCTAGTTAATCGCATTTCTTATTTCCATACAGTATTATTTCCAAATTAATCAAAACAGGTAAATATTTGACAGCTATTTACGACGTTGCCAACTCTTCAACTTGCACTCTCTTATTACTAAACTACCATAGAATGCACGAATCTCGATGCTTTGACAAGTTTTAAAAACCGGTCAAATATGAGTCGGATGGTTCCGAAGGGTTCCGTACCGAATTAAGATCGAGCAAAAGACGCCAACGAAAACCGGTTTCTTGTATTGGGACTCCCTTTAGCGGCAATAGAAATACACAAACTGTGAAATTTTCAACTCTCTACCTATCATGGGTCATGAGAAACAACCCGCTGACAGACAGACGGACCCGAACTCAAACTCAAAGCATTTATTTCAAATAAACCAATTACAGGTACTTTTGAATTGTCAAGGGGTCAGTCAGTCAGAAAGATGAAGCTTGTTGCCCATTCCAAAGCGTAGTAGGTTCCTATGGAGAAGAACGGGCAAGAATCTCCACGGACACTCTTTTAAATCAGAATATTGTTACAAAATATTGGTAACATCATTCATGTTCAAATTATACATGTGAGAACAATGTAGAAAGACGTGCACGTTATAAGCGTCCGTAATAAAAATAAAAAACGAAAACAATTCTAAAATCAAAATAAGCCGTGGCAGCTAAGAGATGACCAGTCCCCACTGACGGCGCCCGTTCACGAACATGACGCATGGATCAGCGCCATTTAGCTCAACCATTTTGAAGGGAACTTAATGATCCAACACACGCCACCACCGGCGAGACATTAGAGTGAGCATGGACGGACGGACAGCGGAGGCTAATAGGGTTCCGTTTAGCGCCCTTCAGGTACAGAACCCTAAAAACCGTGCTTGCGAAGTTCGCTAGTTTACTACTAAATTGACAAAACATTACGCTTCTAAGCTAAATTAACTTACTTCCTAGTATTCTCTAATGTTGTTATCCAGACCAGAGCACCAAATAGAACGGTATATTTGACCGTTGCAGCTATAACTAAATGACGGTAAGAGTCGAATCCTAAGTTGGCTCGGACGTAGGTACCCAAGTTAGCTTTTAGTATCTACCATTACAGTTAGGTACAGACCTTAGAGTGCATGTAGGTAAACTTAATTGAGCTTAGCTCCTGTCTTTGAAGTTGTCCTAGTAATCTTTAGTGAGCCATGTCTTCATGAGCTTAAGTAGTCTAAACGTCACCGTTTAGACTTACTCACGTTATTTATGTACTTGTATTAGTTATATTTTATTTTATAATTAAATATACAACCATATTTTTTGGAAAAAAAAAGGGTTGAAAAAAAATACCGCGGAAAATAAATCAACTGTACCATACATTTGTGTTTGCATATCTCGTCAAAATGTAAGGAACAGCAATTTTTTTTTCATGATTTCAGCTTTGGTACCTAATGAAAGTTGTTCATAATGATGAGTACAATGACCCCTTAAGAGGTTAAGTATAAACCAAAACTAAAGTTGTATATAATCATCATCATCATCATCATTTCTGCCGAAAGACGTCTACTGCTGGACAAAGGCCTCCCCCAAGAACCGCCACTTCGACCGGTTCTGTGCTTCCCGCAACCAGCGAATTTCTGCGGCCTTCACAAGGTCATCAGTCCACCTTGTGGGACTCCAGTGTCCATGTGCCCAGCCCACTGCCACTTAAGTTTGGCAATTCTTCGGGCTTATAATAATAACATAAAATTAAAATTAAAATTCGACGCACAAACAATGTATCTCCCGTTATGTTTCTACCACCCGGTTGACTGGTGGAGATTGCCTATGGCATTAATTCCGCTTTTGTACCTCATTTGTGCACTATACATTTTTTTTTCTAACTTAACTGCCAGACAGCTGTGCTGCTGGGGAGTTTGTTACGCCACTTCTTCCGGCTCTGAAGCACTAGGACACTTCCTAGTGCTTCAGAGACGGAAGAAGTTCACCACTGTGAAGGGCGGGCGTTTTGGAGGACTATCTTGATTCATTTTGACGTTCAAAAAGTGCTGATTCTCAGCCTAGTTTGCATAAATAACTTTTGAATTCTGTGCGGCTTGTTTAACCAGAGCAAAAAAAAAAAAAAAAAACTGTCCGAATAACCCTAAAAAGGACAACATGCTTACAAATTAGTAAAATAACACCTCACGTACTTTCTCTCTTAGATTCAACATCCTCATAGCTTCCATTGGAGTATCATTCCATACTTGATAGCCCCAAATTATTAATCAGCTCGTATAAATTAAACTCGTGCCGCGTCTGCCGCATCATCACTCACGTGGAACCGCATCTGCTGCCCGGGCGATGAATCCTTGGATTTATAAAAAGTTTGATACATGTAGGTGTGTGGTTTAGGAGTGCTACTCACTTGTTCAGGTTGGCATGATTTGGCACAGCCGGGTGCTTCGCCCGCGTGGACACTAATTTATTTTCTAAAAGAAAAGTAGCCTAACTTACTCCTTATAACATAAGCTAAGCAGCCGCCTGTGGAAGTCCGGTCAAAATCGGTTCATCCGTTTTGGAGAGAAGCCGGAACAAACAGACAGACAAAAAATATTAAAATCGATTTTTTTATATAATTAGGTACCGTATATACTTTCATACGCATTTAGTAAAATGCTGTTTTTTTGACATTACAAACAGACTGTTACGGCCCCGCCGCCGCCAGGTGGCGCACGGCGGGACTTACTGTAGCCAAGCCGCTGCGCCACGCCGTGGCATGTTTCATACATTTCTGTGCATTTGTTTTTACCGTTCGCCGCTCCGCTCACCACTACCGCTGATAGCGGCAGGGTCGTGGCTAGGCCGCAAAGTGGCGACGCGAGTTTTTGAAAAAGAAGTCTAGAACAGAGATTGCATGGCGGACGTATACCAGGCCTACCTACTAAATTGGTAAGATTCCATCTACTTCCTCTTTCTGAACGTAGAAGAATTGCAGACTTGGCATTTTTATTTAGAATCGCTAACGGTTCAACCGAGCTTCCCGAATTGCTGAACAAAATAGGACTGCGGGCTCCTTCTGCTTTTCTGCGCAATCCTTATCTGTTGCATACTCCTATGGCACGAACGAATTACAGACGAAATTCATACTTAGTCAGAGCGAGTCATACGTATAATGAGGTCTGTCGGGGCGTCGACATCGATGTTTTCAATACCACCATTTCAAAGTTAAAAAGGACTCTTTGTAATTTCTTTTTTGATCGTGTAAACTAATAGCTACCAATTGTCATGATGGGGAATGTGTTTCAAACATCGTGTTTGAAACACATTCTTAATTATGATAATGTTTTTACTCATGAAACTGTCTACCTTCTCAATATTTTTTTTTGTATTATGCTCTCTTCTATCTGTGGAAACTTTTAATTGGCCTTATTTTTATTACTCTCTATCGTGCAAAACTGTCTAGCTGTAAGTTTTCCAAAAACTGTAAAATAAAATAAATAAATAAATTATTTTGTAAGATTCACAGCGGCAACAGCATGCATAGATGTTGCCGCCGAATCATGCCGACCCAAAAAAGACGGAAGCACCTCTTAGAAAATCTGTTACCCATTGTTGTTTAGTTTTCTATATACCCTCTTGGTGTTCTGGTTTAGGTATAAATAAAATTATTAAACCGGTTGTTAAGGGGGATGCGCTAAGGTAGCCTGTAATATTCAAATTTTAGATTTGAACTTGTCCTTAGTTGATTCAAATGTTTCCTGTATTCTAATACAGGAAACATTTCATAAAATTTAAAAAAAGGATGAAAGTAAAATGCTTTAGTTATACTGGGCGCTGTCTATCAGAGCAAACATGATAGCCCACAGGTTTAAACGTTGTAATGCTCAAGTGAAAATAACACTATTCAGAGCGCATTGTTCGTCACTATACACGTGTTGCTTGTGGGCTCATTATACGCAAAGATCATTCAGCACCCTGCGCGTTCAATATAACAATGCGTTCAGGGCGCTGTTGGGGCTGCCGCGCTGGTGCAGTGCGTCGGGCATGTTCGCGGACGCACACGTTGACGGTTTCCACGCCGTGCTCCGCAAGCGATGCGCCGCGGCGCTCGGCAGGTTGCGCGCCAGCACCAACAGCATCCTGGCTGTTATTGCGGATAGACTGGACACGCGTTACGTCCAGCACTGGGTTAATACCCACATTAGAAAATAAGTATTTATAAGTTGTTTTACTTTTACTAACACTAGTTTCATAAGTTCTACTGTACTAACATTCTATGGATTTTTTAAGTCTGAAATAAAAAGTTTTTATTTTATTTTATTTTTATACTTTATTCTTTTTCGAAACTTAAATTCTGACATATTACACATGTCAGAATTTAAGTTTATTTAAACATACTGACATGGGTAAAATAATAAATGAATGCTCTCCCTGGAACTAAGAAATTGTCTAACAAAATTCCATAGTATTTTATTGTGCTTATATTTCATGAATAAAATGAGAACTTGGCACACTACACTGCCACGACTACTACTAGCCGCAAAACTGGTCTTCTGACCAGTTGTGGTTAAATTTTCATTTTAGTCAGAGCTTCTGCGGCCATGCGGCTGGCCATGCTACAAATATTTATTTTTTATTAGTCGTAGACGTTGCTGTGTAGTTCTTAATTCTAATATGGCTCGTTCTCGTGTCTCATTTTATTTAAATATTTGGGTCCAAAATATTTTTCATACAAATCTTTGTACTGATTATGTACGGCCTCTGGATCTAATTTTGGATCTTTTCCTGAATTTTCGTACCTGTGGCCGCAGTAGCAATTATGGTCTTTCCCGCAGAATGCTGGTAAGCCAAGCTTCATACATTTTCTGATGCATCCCCGGGCGTCGTCCAAGTTGGGGCAAAAATGAGCGATGTTGTGCCTCAGAGCTGGTTGATCCACTAATTCTTCATCGACATTGTTTGATTCCTCATTAGATGCTGTTTATGGAATTGCAAAAAATATATTAACAGGTTGAAGGCGAATTTTTATAACTTAACTGCCGCAAAGAAGAAGAGCAAATAAAAAAAAAACTGTTAGCATTATTGTAAATTACGTATTATGTTGATATTGGCTTGATTTAAGAAAAGCCTCGATTTGAGTTCCTCTTATTTCGGCGTCTTTTTTATTTGGTACACGACCAGCAGTAGGTATATACAAAACAACATCGTTATTTACTTAAAAAAAAAAACTAATGAATACATAAAAACGGGTAGTAATAATAGTTCCAAAAAAAATTTAAGATTACTAGCAAACGCTCGTGCGTTTGCTCCAATTTTTATTTTGTTTTTAATTTTTTTTTTATTTCATATTTTGAGTAGGTATTCAAAATATGAAACTCACTGCTTTATATAAACAAAACAACCAACAAACAAACATTTCTGCGAGCAACTTGGAAGTAGCTCTTACTGGCGTGGCGCTGCCGCGGCACCGCTCGCTTCGCACGCTCGGCTCGCGCGCTGTTGGTCACAGTTCTAATCTAACCTAACCTATTTCACCCAGTCTCTTATTTTCATCATTCACCATTTTCGCCATTTTCGCAAAATCCCTAGGGTTTTCGTGAACATTCGAATAATTAAAGCATCCTACGACCAAACCAAAGCAAAACGTAAAGAAACACATGAATGAACGACGAACGAATGAAATGATAAGTCGAATGTGAGCGCGCCTATCGCTCTGCACCCCAACACAACCGATGTCACCCGAAGTACGCATGAAGCGCCCGGGTGGACCGACCGGTAGGTAGTTATTTTAATTAAAATTGAAAGTTAAAAAGTTATTCTATAACCGATAGTACCTAGTCATTAAGCTGGTTTCTATAGAGCTTAAGAAAACGACTATAATAGCAGAAGATATAATTATGTTTTCGGAAACTGAGTATTTTTTTCGGAAGATTGATATTTTTTTCTTTATTTGAAAGTAGGTACAGATTATTTTTCTTAGAATTGTAATTTGAATAATCTCATGTTTGTTTGTATTAATTTTTCCGTAATTCATTTTAACACAACTTAGTTAGTATTACAGTCGACCACAGATTGTTGGAAGTTAATTTGTTTTTCGGAAGCTTTATTATTTCCCAAAAACAAAATTCAAAATAAGTGGATTATATTTTGTATTATACTAAATAAAATGATATACAATATTACCACAAAATGTAGAAGGTGAAAGGGTATGAGTGGTAATGATATCTATGAACAGATTTTTGAACAATAATTTACAAAAAATATTTATTTGTTGCGGTGCTTAAAAGCTGAGATAATGGATGATGCCTGGGTAAGAAAAAAGAAATTCTATTTAGCTCATTAGTCAGATAATACAAAAAATATTAGACCCGTATTTTGTGCCATATTAATAAAAATGACTTAGATAAAACGCATTAAAGTTGGGGAGTGGGGGCTCACTACGTCACAACTCAGTATAAAATCTACCAAGGGCGTCTATGCCACATTTCGACTCAATGTATTGCCGTAATCTTATGATTACATAAAAGAGAAAAAATACGTGTCGAATAGTTTTTAACAATCGACACAAAAGACAAAATATTTTCTTTTTCGTCGTCCTTACCTACAGCTGTAAAGTAAAGGGAATCAATTAAATATTATTTAAAAAATTGTTAAAAACAATAATCAGGACCACTTTAATGTACCTACACGTTGATTGTTTACAACTTGAACAGAGGAAGTCTGATTTTACTTTATATTCCCTTCAAAATCAATTAATAATCATTAATATTTCCTAAAGGAAACACCCTCTTCCCAATCAAACATTATTTGTTTACGCCAATCGATGGAACCAAAATACGAGTAACAAAGTACCTTCCGATCCCGCTGTATTGTGTAACTTCGTTAATTAATTCGTCAATTGATTGAAATTGATAGTTTTCATTCAATCAACTTCTTACGTAGGAAACGAAATTTGAGTATTCCAAAACATGAGCAAACAGGAAACAATAGTAAACAAGATTTCAAGGAAGTTGGTATTCTTTGTGAATGCCAGACAGTGACAGCTCATTATATAGCCAGTCTTCTTAAAAGCAGAAGTTTAATAGTTCTATGGCAAAAAAAACTAAATCGCAAATGTAGATAGAATTATTGAAAGATCTTAAAATGATTGCCCAAATTGCACTCCAAATAAAAAAAGTCTGCTAAGGGTGATGCCTCATTAGAGCGTTGCGTTGCGTCGTCGCAACAGATCAACGCATTGTATGCCACACCTGCGTTACGACGACGCACGACGTCGCAGCGCAAGAGGACGATGCACGCACCTCAGTCAGTCCACAAAACGGATTGGAACAAACGTGTTCTCAATAGAACACGTTTCGCTGTCGGAGCTCCGGTGTGACGACGGACGGCAACAATTTGGTGTCCGTCGTCACACCGGAGCTCCAACAGCGCAGCGCATCACCCTCCCCCCGCTTCATCTCTCGTTCACCGATCCGTTGAAACGTCGCGTATGACGACGCAAAGCTTTAATGTGGCATGTCATTTAAAATATATGGAAAACCGCAGCGTTCACGCTGCGACGACGCAACGCAACGCATTAATGGTGCAGAGCTCTAAGTGCTAGTCGGATCATGCACAGTGAAGGATTCTATAGTAGTGATGAATATTTTTATGCATGGACAGTAGTACTAATTTAGTTGAACGCAAAAATTAGTTATTTGATAGAATTTTTCCAAAAAATGGAAGGCTAAAAAGAAAATTGCAGCATTTAAGCATTGTTGTGTTTCGGCAGTTAGAGGTAAGATAGACAATTCCTCTGTGGTTGAGAATTCCGGGTGAAGCTCGCTTCATCAATTACCATCAGGTGAGATGATGGCCAAGCGTTTCCCAGAAATGGCAAAAAAACAGAATCCCCGAGGTAAAAATTAAACATATTTTATTCATAAAAAACTAATCAATGCATGCTCTTAGAAATACAAATGAGAAGAAAAAACGAGGAGAAGTAAGCACCAGAAAGAAGAATTTAATACATAATTTTAATTACAAAACTCAAGCTAGAGAAGATTTTAAATCTATTGCCTTACGAGGTTCCAGTTCGTCCTCCTCATCCTCGTCAAAAAATTCTGCCCCTACATTATCTTCTACACTTGATTCTTCTTCCGTTAAATCTTTGTCTAAAACCAAAAGAAAAGAGGTTTCATTACCATTGAGGATGTTCACGCCCCCCCTTACATGATTCTAGATGTAAGCGTCGCCTAAAATCATGTCAGAATACTTACACTCCGCCCCTTTTTTTTTATTTATGTATCTATCAGTAAATACTCGTGAAACAAAGAGATCTGCAGGAGAACCAAGGTAACCGATATAGCCTGAAGAATTGCTATACTTAAGTGGCAGGGCAGGGCACATTGCTCGCAGAACAGATGGTCGATGGGGCCGAAAGGTTCATGGGGCCTACCACCACTTTTAAATCAGTAGGGGAAAGAGATCGAACTATACGTCCTGTAGAGCTTCATCACTTTCCCACACATAAAGTATTAAAATAATACTGCTTTAGAGTTGGCGGTAGGCGCCTTGAAGTGGTGACCGCGTACTGGAAGACGTAGCGCTGGAAGGCCTCCCGCAAGGTGGACTGATGACCTTGTAAAGGTCGCAGGAATCAGCTGGATACGGGAAACACAGAACTTGTCGAAGCGGCGGTGCTTGGGGGAAGCTTATGTCCAGCAGTGGACATCTTTTGGCTAAAATGACGATGATGATGATGAAGAAATACTTTATTTATTACTGTGTCTGTCTAGTACTTACCTTCTTTAGGCGAAGCCCTGACTTTAAAACAAAAACATTGGCCCAATAAGCACGCATGGTGTTGCCCGCATTTTTGATCGCAATGATATTTCATTGCTGTTGTCCCGCAATCTTTTACGAGAATGTTGCCAGCTGAACGTAAAGTCTCGTCGTTGCCAAAGTAATAGTCAAGGGAAATCTCGGCAACTGAAAATAAAGAAAAATGGTAATTAAATTTAAAACATCACAATGGTGACATTAATCATAGTTTTTATTTATGCTACTGTTACAAAAACACAGCTCGAAGGTATACTTAATTACTTATACAGGGTAAAGTTTAATTCGTTTGCATGAACTTTCACTATGGGACCAAAACTGAAATCGTGAAAGGAAACACCTGATAATTTTTTGGCGGTTTTAGGGTTGGTCCCATAGTGAAAGTTATAGACCCCTTAAGAGAATGCAAACGAATTAAATAACACATTGTATATATAACTATACGAAGTCGCGGGCAGAAACTAGTGTATACTATACAGATAAAATTGCCAATGTCCGGTATTATATTGTTTTCCATAATATTATTTGTCCTATTATTGTTTTCCATAATCGTCCCCACTCATAATATTTACTTGCACTATTATCATTTATACTAATAACGCTTGCCATATCAACTTATTTGACATAACTTTTATTTGCCATAATATTATTTCCATAATAACATGTGTCATAATCATTAGATTCTATAAGTAACACATTACATAATCGACACTTGACATAAGCAACATTTAACATTATTTAGAAACGTTACAGACAGATGTCCTCAGTATTGTATTATATGATATTATGTATTATTCCGAATGTTCATTTAAATACATACATACGTACATTTGCAAAATAGGATAGGTTAGGTTAGGTTTTCTTGTTCAGACAATAAACAGTTTGTCAAATTCGAAACGGGTAGGTTAGGTTAGGTTAGAACTGTGACCAAACAACGCGCGAAGGCGAGCGAGCTTAGTGAGCGTGCCGGGGCAGCGGCCGCCGAGTGCTAGATTTCCTCTTTTGCAAAGCAAGCATGCATGGCAGATTAGGGTAATTTTTAGGTTTTCTTGTTCAGACAATAAACAGTTTGTCAAATTCGAAACGGGTAGGTTAGGTTAGGTTAGAACTGTGACCAAACAACGCGCGAAGGCGAGCGAGCGTAGCGAGCGTGCCGCGGCAGCGGCCGCCGAGTGCTAGATTTCCTCTTTTGCAAAGCAAGCATGCATGGCAGATTAGGGTAATTTTTAGGTTTTCTTGTTCAGACAAACAGTTTGTCAAATTCGAAACGGGTAGGTTAGGTTAGGTTAGAACTGTGACCAAACAACGCGCGAAGGCGAGCGAGCGTAGCGAGCGTGCCGCGGCAGCGGCCGCCGAGTGCTAGATTTCCTCTTTTGCAAAGCAAGCATGGTACATACTGAACTAGCATTGTTGTGCTAGTATGGGCAAATGAATATTAATAAATGTTATGGAAAACGACATTATTGAAAATAAAAAATATAGCTAATGAATTTATGGATTAAAATTATTATGACACTTGATCGATTATGACCAATGAAATTAGTGAAAATGATTTTATGTCATTTCACGATTATGGCAACTGAAGCGTTATTACTAATGAAATTATGGCAAATAAAATTATGGCATATAAAATTATGGCATTTTAAATTATGGCAAACATTAGTAAACCCCAATGTCCTTGTGTTTTCATCTGACATTATGCTGAGCTGAGGCCCTTGGTATTATGACCCTTGTTTTCTTTCTGTTTTCATAGTGTTAAGGTGATTTTTGTTATTAAGCCAATAACCACATTTTTATTTATTTCTGTCACATTATTTCTTTTTAACAAATTCATGATAACATTAAGTCTTTATTAAAATTATTTTTACTTATAAATGTTCAGGTATAAAAAAGAACTTTTGATAAATAGATTGTTAAATGTCTACTCACTTTAAAAATAATACACCTATTTTAAAAGTTATTTACTTGATATCCCAGTTCCAATTTAAAATGTTTATTTAAAAGTCACGGTTGATGGAGAATTTTTTTATTTTTTATAAAAACATATTTTTTCGCAATCAGTGTTATTTTGAAGTGCATTTGGGCGAAAGGCTAGCTTAATTACTACTTTTTCCGAACGTTACCATTAAAACCACTTTCCACCAATATTTAGAATGATGGCGGCTACTAGCTGATCTATACAATATAAATACCAGTAACATAAAAAAGTAATAGTTAGTTAGTTAATAGTATAGGATACAGTTATCACGAGGGCGAAGCCCTAGTGGCTTCGCCAGCGTGTTCATAAATAAATCACTTGCCTGCATTAATTACTAAAAATAAAACTAAATAACACACAACCAAGTACTTTTTCACATAGCTAAGAGACATCATTGAGATGACAGACAGAACAACATTGTGATGGTAAGATGGTCTGCGTGAAATAAGATCAATAATTGATTTCACACTTATTGGAGACTTACAAAAGAATTAGTTATGCAATTCTTCTTATCTTAACTAGATTAAAGTTCCAGTGAAACTGTGAATATGTAGATAATAAGTAATATCTCTCTACGCTATAGACATAGGTACTACTTGAGACAACTAAACTAAAAAATAACAGCTGAGACAGCAATTTTTGGAAATGCGAGCCGATTTCCGGCCACCGTAGGCGCGGGCTTGCGGACGGAGAGCAATGGGTAGCTCGCCGTCCGATAAGGACCAGGGCCCGGGTCGACAGCGCGTTGTGTTCTACGCGCGCCTTAAAGAGATATCTGCACAACTGATGGGGCCCGCTAAGGTTCTCCCGCTCCGCCCAGAGCGGGAGAAGTTATTTGATGATTTCCCACCCAAAAAAGAAAAGAAAAAAGAGAGCTATTTTAGGTTTAGCTGATTATAAGTAAGATAACCGCCTCTGTGGTCTAGTGGTTAGACCACTTGTCTCAGAGCCAGAAGTCCCGGGTTCGATTCCCAGTGGGGTAAGATTTTCTGCTCGGTTTAGTTGGCGATAGGGCTTGTTCTACGTCCGCCTGGCTAACTACCACCATCTTATATGTCTGTCGCCATAACAACAATGTTAACAGCATTGTAGTGTTTCGGCAGTTAGAAGTAAGATGAAGGTCGCTGTCGCATTGGGCCCGATCGTCACTTACAATCGGGTGAGATGCAGGCCAAGAGAAACCCAGTTGATGCAAAAAAAAAAAAAAAATTTGTTCCTTTGAAAATTAGGAGCTAAAGACACGAGAATATTCTTTAAATCTCTACTGACGTATCTTCCAATTTAATGTAAAGAATATTTTCTAAATTCGTCTTGGATGTCACTAACTAGGTGAAAAAAAACTTAAGAAACTGTACTGTACTGTAATCGCCAACACCCAGCAAAGAAATCCGTTGATCATTGGTGTGCCTTCTTTATATAAGAAGAGCACTTTAATTTTCAATCACATACCGACGATATTATAACCAAAGGTATGATAGAAAAATTTGAATTAAGAAACGATATGACTCTCGCCATTAATATTTTAAATAGAATCAATGGTAAAATCAAGAAACAGGGGGTTTTAAAGGAGGTGAATCAGTGCGTGCCCGACACAGGCTACATGCTGAGACGGACGCAGCTGCTAGCGGTGCCACGGGGCAGGACTAACTAGTCCTGCCCCGTGGCACCGCTAGCAGCTGTAAGTAATGACGTAAGACGCGAGTAATGGCGCTTTTAGAAGCAAACTTGCTTCTAAAAGCGTCATTACTCGCGTCTTAATAAAGTCGCCAAAAGGATTGACATTTTCTCCTGTTCATAGAATGAATTTGCAAGAATAACTGCATACCATTCGTGTTACAATTTAAAAAAAAAGTATATAGTAGACCGTATATCGGTCACGGCGGCTAATCTCAACGGAGACTAGCCTTCGGCGTGGGAGATATTATATTGCACAAGTGTGTGCGCAGACAAGAGTGCACTCTCTCGTCCCTCACTCTAATAGTCCGATGGGACGGCAATCCGACACGACCGGAGAGAGATCAGGCGTAGGACCAACGGCTTAACGTGCTTTCCGAGGCACGGGGGTATCACACCGCCAACTTCCAAACTCCGGGTTGTTACTAAGAAAAACCCAATAACACAAAAAAAAAGTATATCCCGCTTCGAATAAGGTAGGTTTTATTTCGCTTTGAACGTTCATACAGAAATAAGTTTATTGTTTTGTTTGAGAATTAAAAGAATGTAAGTACATAGTAGGCACCTATGCAAGAGCTAGCGAAGCGTGCTCGAAAACGAAAAACTCTTACTGCTTTTGTAGATTATTTAAATTGACACATACTTCCTTCTCTTGCATTCGTCCATAGTAGCATCAACTGAATTTCGGATCTGGTCTGGAGAACATAAATGTCTTCTTTCTCTTACAATGATATTGTTAGCGTTCAAGGTAATTGAAGTATTGCATTCTTTATGCATTTGAACGAATTTTACAATATTATATAGGTAATGAGGTTGAATATCAGTAAAATAGTCATAATAATTCATTTGAAAGTTAAGTAAATAATTTCTTTGTTCGATAGTACATTATCTGATGATTTGCGAATCTGGTGAGTTGCGAATCTGGTTAGTTGAGAATCTGGTGAGTTGAGAATCTGGTGACTTGCTAATAAGGGTCGCGAGCAACGACTGAAGCGTCATCGTCCATTGCGGACGTATTGGCTGCCGACGCTGTACCATGCGTTCAGTCGATCGGAACGTTGACGCTGAAGTCAAACGTCGCATATAGCATAAAATAAGAGATCAAAGCCTTATGCCACACTGAGCTACGGTCTTATTGGTCTAGTGGTCGCAAGCGGTACTGCTGAACATGAGGTCCTGGGATCGATTCCCAGCTTGGCCAAAGTGCTTTTGGGTTTTTCTATCTGGAAATTCTCAGTAGCAACCCAGAGTCTGGATTTGTGCCCGGTTGATGGCAATAGGCTCGCCCCCTATTATAGAGGACTTAAACAAAACTGTCTCTATCTGTCTCTCGCCCTGTGAATCAACTCTGGACTAGCTACTCTTTTGACGTCGTCTTCCCAACGTTTCGCTTATCGTCCTGTACTCCTTTTTCCATCCCTTGGGTATCACTCTGTTATTTCTCTTTTTCCTCTCTTAACATTTGTCCAGCCCATCGCCATTTTTGTGTTTTACATAATTTTTTCGCATCTTGACTCATGAATGAAGAAACTTCAAGGAATTACGAAGTCCTGTCAAAAACTTTAAAGAAATTCCATTACATCCTTCACAGAATCAATCGCGGTCGAAACCAATTAGAAAGTCGTATAAATCAGCGACAAACTGTCCCAAGTCTAAACAGGAGTGCTTCAAAACTGGCATCAAACAATGCCAAGTTAAGTCCAATTACAGCGAAGTCTAAACGAGTCCCGAGTGGGTGAAACTTCATTTCCTTACTTATAGAAAGTGAAGTATTTCTTCTGTGATATCGGTGGTACTAATAGAGGAGATGAGCGGTGATGATAGGCATGTCACGACAGAAACCTTTATTGTGCATATCTTGACGATAATGTGGTGGTCCACCTTGAATTAAGTTTGATTTATTTTGTTCGCTTGTGCCGTTCTACTTATCTCATTTGTTTATAACTTTAGAGCTTATATAGCTATCTTCTAAAATATTATAAATGCGAAAATGTTTGTTACTCTTTGACGCTAAAACGGCTGAACGAATTAAATTGAATTAAATTTTATTTCTTATGCCTAATACATAAGGAGAGAAACATTTACAATGTATTACTATATGTAACTAGTATCCTTAAGTATTAGACTTGTACAATAAGCTCAGTTTTGTGAAAGTGCAGACACCCGAACTAGGATGAGTCCTGTATCTCAGGTTTCAGCGTTTCCCTCCTACCGGCCAGGCACATTGTGAAGCTAAACTTATTAATAGGTGTTGGTAAGCTTAAAAATAAAGTAAAACAAAAAAGTAAAAATAAAATAACAATAGGTAATGCAATTTGGAAGACAAAGCACAAGAAATGAGCATGACCTGGGTTAGGACAGAGGATACTTTTTATCCCGGAAGTACGTTCCTGTGGGATAATTAACTTAAGAGGGTGCATCCTAAAAGTTGGCAACGTCGTAAATGCTGTCAAATAGTTACCTGTTTTGATTAATTTGGAAATAATACTGTATGGAAATAAGAAATGTGGCTAACTAACTAACTAGAATTTTAATAATGAATTACAATTATAACATTGAATTTGATGTTGTACCTGTTTTAGGTGTAAAAAAGGCATTTGGAAAGTTTCCAAATCCTTTTTTTACATCTAAAACTAACTATTCGGTGTTACGATATTAATTGTTGCATTTCATAATCAATATTCTAGTTCGCTAGTTAGCCACATTTTTTATTTCCATACAGAAATATTATCAAATTAATCAAAACTGCGAAATATTTGACATCTATTTGCGACGTTGCCAACTTTCAGAATAAACCCTCTTAATAGCAAAACAAAATTGTGTTTTTCAGTGCCTAGACAGAGGGTTGTGTACAAAAACCGACAGTCATCTATCGTAAAATGTGTGATATGCATGAGAGCAAATAAATAAATAAATAGATAAAAATTATATTAATTTGAATCCGTCTAATTAGTTCATCCCGCTTCCGCTTGCAATTCGCGCCACACAACAAAGTAGCGACGTTCTTAATGAACTCTCCCTGTAAACTGTTCCAGAAGTTCTGAACTAGTCCACTGGAGGCAAGCGCTAACATTCCTCCAACATTTTTTTATGATTAAGCGATGCGGCATGGATCCACTCCATTTTGCATTTTGTTTTGAGTTGTTCAGTGTGTTTCAGTAATCTAGTGTAGCTAAATACGAGTAAAGGACATCGCTCATTATAACAGCACCGCTACGACACGGCAAATAACTTGTCATTTAAGTTAGGATTTTAAATCAAACGCATTAAAGTATATTTTACATGTTACGGCTCGCGGGCAGTAAGCGGCCGGCAAGTCGTCCACTATTCTGTATATCATCTAGCCTAGCCTTTTCCCAACTATGTTGGGGTCGGCTTCCAGTCTTACCGGATGCAGCTGAATTCCAGTATTTTACATGAAGCGACTGCCTATCTGACCTCCACAACCTAGGACCTACTAGGTAATACGATACCCCTTGGTAAGACTGATTGTCAGACTTTTGGGCTCCTAACTACCCGTTTCGGCTGTCAAAGATCTACAAATAACAGCCGGGACAAACGGTTTAACGTACTTTCCGAGGCAAGGAGGGGTCTTGGTATGTAAAGATGGTCACCCATCCACGGACCAACCGCGGCAAGCGTAGCTTAACCTGATTGACCCGTGCGGCTGTTATAACTTAGCCACAAGCCCCCTCCCACTATTCTGTATAGCCATCGTAAAATAGACTTTAATGCATTTGATTTAAAATCCTAATTTAAACGAGAAGTTGTTTTCCGTGTTGGAGCGGTGCTGTTATAATGAGCAATGTCCTTTAACACTACGAAAACGTTGATTACTTTGGAATTCGTCACATTACCGACTTACATTACATAACATCACGCCTGTATTCCCCGAAGGGTTAGGCAGAGGTGTACCTATAGTACACCCACATTTCGCCAGTTATGTTTAAGTGCCATGTAACAGGGGGCGAGTCTATTGCCATCTAGGCACAAATCCAGACCCCGGCTGCTGCTGAGAAATACCTGATGGAAAAACCCAATAAAAATTTGCCCGACCTGGGAATCGAACCCAGGCCCTCATGCTCAGCAGTAGCGCTTGCGACCACTAGACCAACGAGGCAGTCTATTATAAGTCAATCAATCTGCCTAGCCTTTTCCCAACTATCTTGGGGTCGGCTTCCAGTCTAACCGGTTGCAGCTGAATACCAATACTTTACATGGAGCGACTGCCTATCTGACCTCCACAACCCAGTAACTGAGTAATACGATACCCCTTGGTAAGACTGGTGTCAGACTTTCGGGCTTCTGACGACTCGTTACGACTGTCAAAGATCCACGAATGACAGCCGAGACCAACGGCTTAACGTGCTTTCCGAGGCACGGAGGAGTCTCGGTATGTGTAGATGGTCACCCATCCACTGACCAACCCTGGCAAGCGTAGCTTAACCTGATGGATCGACCCGTGCGGCTTGTTATTACTTAGCCACGAGCTCCTCCGAGCAGTCTACTATAAGTATCTTCATTATTTAACTAAGCCCCTCATCTTCAGCATACAGCAGTCAGTTGCATGCACGTGAATTACTCTGCCATTGCACGCCATCTTCGACCAATCTCATCCATCTATAACCAGCTTTGCCAAAGCGAGCATGATAGTCAATAAACCAAATTCATTTTTCTTCTAAATAACTACCAACTTGATGACCAGCCGACCCCACGAGGTTAACACACCTGTTGATAATCTCAGCGGGGGGGTGAAATATTACATCCCTTATGTAGACTGCTGTTATTTTAATAAGGGACTTACTTAAGGAGAAGTTCGGGAGACTTATTGTTTGGTGGTAAAAAAAAAACTCCGGGAGTGCCGGCAGAAGTGAAAACTTGAACATTAACTTGAATTGTTAGGAAATAATTTCGCACGAATTGCATTATTTATCAGTATAAAAGTACTATAATTTATGTGGTTAAATACAATATTCATTAGTAGTAGTAGTATATTATTTTCAAAATATAGTCTAAAAAAAATTAACGAAGAGAAAAAATTACAGAAGTATGTTTTGACTACTTTTTTGCCCATCACTATGGGTAAAATTTCTTAACTCGCAATCGCAACTCGCAATTTCTTAACTCGTAATGTCAAAGACGTATTTATTTTGATATTTACTTGGTTAGTTGCTAGGCAACGGATCTTTCAGTCACGAATCCTGACTGGAGTTTAAAATTTTTTACCCATCCCAAAAAAAGTGCACAACGCTGCTAAAGAAGTTTTCACTTCAAAAAATTAATTATTGGTCTGAAATAAAGTATTTTATTTATTTATTGCAGAGTGGACAAGCTATACCTATGAAAGTTGATTATGAATTGTAAAAAAAGAATACTTAAATCATCCACTTTTTTCATATATTTTAAAAGACGCAACTTTTATCAACAGACTCGAAAAAAATACAACAAACTTGACCACAAAAACTCTCCTCCCGTATCGCTATGCCTTAACAAAGGAGCTTATTAAAACAGTCATCTTACCAAGAAATTGTTTCCATAAACCTGTGGAAAGCTTTTTTAAGCCCAAGGGAGGTACTAAATTGAGTTCTGGCTGCGTTAAAAATAAAATATATGGATTGTACACAGCCACATAGTTGTTGTTACTATTGCTAGTATTTACTATGCTCGTATTTTTTTCTTATATTGTTGTTCTTTTTTCCTAAATTGTGGCTAGTAATATTATTCTAGATTTAAGGTCCATCGTCTTCACATACAATGTCGCCCATGCGCATGTGACCGCCCGTAATTTTCTGAATATTCATGAAAAAATATCGAAAATAAACTTCAAAAGGGGGGGTCTATCTATAACATTATTAACCTTTACTATTAACCTTTTGAAGTTTATTTTCGATATTTTTTCATGAATATTCAGAAAATTACGGGCGGTCACATGCGCATGGGCGACATTATATAAATTATATAATTAATGTGTATAAATTATTGTAAAACATTTTTAAATGAGTAACGATGGAGTTTCTTGCCTATTCAGTTTATTTTGGAAGGGGCGACTAGATTAATTCTAGAATTAATTTTGACGTTCAAAGGTGCCTTTTAGGCTGCCTGTCCACTGGAGCGGAGAGGAGAGGAGAGGAGCGGAGATGTGTCAATATTAACCAATAGAATCAAAACTCCGCTCCAGAGGTGCGATTCTATTGGTTAATTTTGGCACATCTCCGCTCCTCTCCTCTCCTCTCCGCTCCAGTGGACAGGCAGCCTTATGCGCCTATTTGACTTTGACTTTGTTGTTACGTAATGGCTTGAAGATTTTGTGCTGGCTAGCGATAAGAATCATAATACGTAAATATGGCACCTCAAATTTTAGAAAAAGTTAGACTTTGTAGACCGCCGCTTCTGCCAAGATAGGTACCAGTACCAGGAATATAGACTACTAGTAGCAGTAGAGTAGTAAAACGAGCTGGTGTCCACAACTCCACGAAAAGTGCATATTTTGCGTACGGGTTGGAAAATCGCTCATTCGATCCACCCCAGCTCCACAACGAAGGCCAACCACGCATTGGTGTTACTGACAATATCATGGAGGGTAACTATGTAGACTGCTATAATTTTTTAAGAAGAAGAAGAAGAGAGAGTATTTTTTATTATTTTTATTATTTTAAACTTAATCACTGCATGCCAACTTATTAACAATCTCAATGAATTACTTAATTAATCAATTTTCCTAGCCTTTTCCCAACTATCTTGGGGTCGGCTTCCAGTCTAACCGGATGCAGCTGAATACCAGTATTTTACATGGAGCGACTGCCTATCTGACCTCCACAACCCAGTAACTGGGTAATACGATACCCCTTGGTAAGACTGGTGTCAGACTTTCGAGCTTCTGACGATTCGTAACGATTGTCAAAGATCCACGAATGACAGCCGGGACCAACGGCTTAACGTGCTTTCCGAGGCACGGAGGAGTCTCGCTATGTAATGATGGTCACCCATCCATTGACCAACCCCGGCAAGCGTAGCTTAACCTGATGGATCGACCCGTGTGGCTTGTAATTACTTAGCCATGAGCTCAATGAATTACTTAATGTTACAGTAAAAATCGGAGTTTATCTTAGATATTTACTGACATCGGTGAAGGAAAATATTGCTATTCTGTAAAAATCCGTGAAAATTTAGGTGAAGTGAGTTTGAAATGAGCTTTCAATAGTTCCAATCCCTAGAGTCAGATGCAGTGGGACATATGCAGGGTTATTGGTAAAACACTAATTTTACTCATCATTATGAGCAACTTTTACTATGGGACCAAACTTGAAATCGCAAAAAAACTGCTATTCCTTAGATTTATGTTTGCATAACTCGTCAAAATGTAGAGAACACCAAATTTTTTTTCACGAGTATAGGTCTGGTCCCATAGTTAAAGGTGTCCATAATGATGAGCACAATGGCCCCTTAAGAGGTTGTTAGTACTTTATCTATTACCTTGCATAGTCAAAATATTTCGACAAACAACGCAATATTCATTTCATGATTGTTTTTCCACCCATTTCTGGTAAAACCTTCACGAATCGAAAAGCAAAGGAATGGAACTTTCCAGAAGTAATTAGAACAAAACTAATTTTGGAGTCTTGAACGGTTGTCGCTGACAAAGAGTTGTAATGTTTGTTGGGTAAACTTTATCTCAAAATAATTGAGAACGCTGTCTGTCTGATACTTTCCTCTTTATTACTTTCGATATTATTTTGGTCACTGTTATTATCTTCTATACTAAAAATAAAGCTGAAAAGTTTTTGAATTAAAAACTTCTTTAGCGGCGTTGTGCACTATTTTGGGATGGGTAAAAAATGTTAAACTCGTGTCAGGACACGTGACCTGATCGAAAATTCGTAAGACGTTCAAGTTTTTGTTGACAGCGCACTCTGTTTTATTTTTTTTGGATTTTTTTTTATGGAGCTACAGCTTTCGTTGTTGTACTGACAAGCCACATAAATTCCTGACATATTCTTTAGATGGCGTTACTTAGTTTTCACTTAAATCGGCAGTCACAGACTGCCTCGTTTTTTTTTGTATGTTTGTTTGAACTCTCAAATCTCTGAAACTACCAGTAGGATTTGAAAAAATCTTTTTGCACTTGGTAGCCCAATTCTTGAGAGAGGCTATAGGCTATTTAACATCACGCTAGGACATTTTAACGCGGAAGAAGTTACGGGCAGAGGCTAGTTTAAGGGATAATTTATCAAGAGTTTTAATAGGCAGTCACTTCATGTAAAATACTGGTATTCAACTGCATCCGGTTAGACTAGAAGTCGATCGCAAAATAATGTATTTATTTAATACTTCAAGCACACAAATGTAGAGAGGCGGACTTAATGCCATAGGCATTTTCTACCAGTCAACCTTTGGGTGAGGCAGAAACAAACAGTGGTATAGCGAGAATTGAGGCATAAATATTTATTTAAATTTAAAAACTGTAAATATAATAATTGAGGCCGCAAGAGCAATAACGGCCTGCTACTTATTTGTCTTATTAGGATACTTAATAAAAAAAAAAAATGCAATAAGTGTTTGTACTAACGCCATCTCTTGGTGGCTCGCAAAATCAATGTTAGGCCATGTTGCTTCTTAAAAAACTTTTTTTGACAGCGAACGGGCCACTAACTATTTTTTTAAATAAAATTTAATTACGCCGGTCTTGTCCTCGCGGTCTCAATTGAAAAAGACGAGACAGGATGTAATGGAAGAAAAATGTACTACAAACAACAACAACAATACTAATTATTGAAACCTGCCGTTGTGTTTTTATTACAGAGGTCTACTTGCCACAGTCGATCACAAAATCCCTGTGAATGAAATAATAATGCATAATTTATGTTAAATTTTTTGCCTGAGATGGACAATATAGAAATACTTGGTTGTACACACGGCTACACATCAAGCTATACATTTCCAGTTTAAGCTGACCTCGCATTGTACGGAAATCGTTTACAATGCGAGATCACCATAAACTGGAAATGTATAGCTTGATGTGTAGCCGTGCGTACTGCCTCGTTGGTCTCATGGTCATAAGCGTTACTGTTGAGCGTAGGGTCCTGGGTTTAATTCCCTGGTCAAGCAAAGTCTTATTGAGTTTTTCCATTAGGAATTTCTTAGTAACAGCCCGGGGTTTGGAAATTGGCGGTTTCATACCACCGTGCCTCGGAAAGCACGCTAAGCCGTTGGTCCTGCGCCTGATCTCTCTCTGGTCGTGTCCGATTGGCGTCCCATCGGACTATGAGAGTGAGGGAAGAGAGAGTACCTACACCTGTGTCTGCGCACACACTTATGCAGTATAATATCTCCCGTGACGAAGGCTAGTCTCTGTTGAGGTTGGCTGCCATGGCCGAAATACGGTCTGGAGGACTATAGAAGTTCAGGTAGGTACTGAATATACAACACATTATTTTTCAACATTTACCTTATATCTCGCTGTTTATTGTTACTTAATATAAATTACAATAAAATCCAAATTTTGAACCCCAAATACGTTTAATAATGAAGAAAGTCATTTCAATTTATATTAGGTAATACATAAGGCTTTCTTGTAGCGATGTATTCTTTTACACCAGGCAGATTCCTTATCTTTTCAATAACAGCTTCAACTGCTGGGTATTTTTTCTCCATTTCAGTGTCCAAAATGAGATTGGTTGCCTCAACTATGCCGCTTAGCACGAACTCAGCCCAGGACAGCTGAAAAAGATACATTAATTAATATAGATAGGAGGAAAATACTTGATTATAGTCAGGAGGGCAGTGCTGGGACTGTGGTAACGACAGTGACTTACGAGGTTTGAACCCAGACAGGCGTTTTACTTTGAGTAAATTATTTCATCACCGCTGCTCTCAAAATGGTGAAGGAAAAATCGTGAGGAAACCGACATGTCCTAGAATCAAAAATTCAAAGACATGTGACTTCTACCAACCCGCGTGAACCGTGTGGCCCGTGGTGAACTACGGCCCACACCCTCTCACGCTTGGAGGCCTGTGTCACAGCAGTGAGAACATTATAGGCTAATATTATGTGTACCTACTTGAAGATATTTAAGTGTTAGGGTACACATACAACATGCACAAGCACAAGTTGGTACAAACATGACAAACCTGCATGAACAATCATTTTGTGCAAGCGTGCTTGATGCTTTTTAGCGAGCAAAACATACGAAGCTTCGGCGCGCATTGCTTTGTCAGGATAGACGCAGATGCGCATGATGCCTAACACTTTGTAAAATTATAGGCCTTCCATATCCATTGCATAAAGATGAAATTAAATAGTTACCTTTCCACTGAAATATCCACCATTCTCATTCAACTGCTTTTCCAATCTTGAAAAGAAAAAGTCAATGGTTTCTTCAAGAATTTCCTCCTTCAAATTTTTCTTCTTTTCAGGATTTTTTTCTCTCCTATAAACCATAAGCTCTAAAAAAGAAATAACATTTGGTATGAGCTCCTGGATGGAGGATCCTGTTAGGTTGGGCAGTTTTCGGGAAACTTCGTCAAGTCTTCTCGTCGCCTATACCGCAATGTTTTAAGAGTTAAAGTCTTCAACCAGTGCGTCCTACCCGTTTTGATAAACGATGCCGAAATGTGGACACGGAGTGGAGTCGGGCTAGTCCACAAAATCAAGGTCGCTCAGCGCGCTATGGAGCGGGCTATGCTCGGAGTTTCTTTGAAGGATAAAATCAGAAATTAAATTATCCAGAAAAGAACCGGAGTTCCGACATAGCTTGCAGAGTACGCAAACTGAAGTGGCAGTGGACTGGCCATGTTTGTCGAAGGACCGATGGCCGGTAGAACAGACGAGTCCTAGAGTGGAGACCGACTGATATGATTGCCGTTCTTATTTCTTCACAGGAATATAAGATAAGATAAGATTATTTTATTTGTGCAAAACATGAGAATGCACACAAATGGCATGCAAGAAGTTACATTCAATTCAATCACAGTCATCAGATACTACCATATTACCGATCCATCAGTCGGCTTTTTCTTCATTCAAGTGGACTTTCATTCATGGTTTAATATTAGGAGTAGCAGTGATAGCCTAGTGTGTGACCGTCAGACTGCCAAGTCATAGGTCTCGAGTTCGAACCCAAAGCCTCTGACTTTACGAATTCACGTTTGTATTGTATAATTATCACTTGCTTCAAAAATGGTGAAGGAAAACATCGTGAAGAAACCAGCATGCCAGAGAGATATTTCTCGATGGCATGTGAAGCCAAGTCAGAAGCCCATGGGTGGCTTTAAAACTCTGACACCAGGTTAGTCACTAACCACACGAAATGAAGAAGAAAGTTAGGAGCGCTGATCATGAAAAAAAAAAATGAATGGAGTTTCGTGTTTCCTATTATTTAATGGCTATAATTGCCTGCATTGTCTCGCTAAGAGAGAGATTTTGTTCTGAAAACGCAACTTACTTGACCAGAAATCGTAGATGGTGTATACGGCACCTTCCACAACGGCTTGCCACCAAGGATCCAGGGGTATAAGTTCTGTGTTCCTTGATACATACTTAGCGATGGCTATGGATTGATGTAGCGCTCGTTCACCTTCTTCGTAAAGAGGAAGCTGGCCGTATGGAAGTTCTGTAATTTGAAATGGATTATTTTTATGTTCATTGACACGCCACAGCCACACACGTCGATTCATCAGTTTAAGCTACGCTTGCCGGGGTTAGTCAGTGGATGGGGGACCATCTTTATATACCGAGACTCCTGCGGGCCTCGGAAAGCACGTTAGCCGTTGGTCCCGGCTGTCATTCGTGGATCTTTGACAGTCATTACGAGTCGTCAGACGACTCGATTTCGATTCGAGTCGTCATCGATTTCTGTGCGGTTTTATTTTGATAATATTCAAACAGTGGTCAGTAACGAGACTGTTCAAAAAATCATTAAAAAAAACTTACTCCGTTTAATTTCAGGGATAGGCCAGCTCTCGCGATCATATCTGATATCTTCAAAATCTTGTTTAGTGTAATGAAGAATATACCTTATCGGCTCACCAAGAGCGTTCATATTGAAAAAATGGAGTTTCTTCGCCATTGTGAACGCGTTGACACTGTGCAGGTATGCCAGCAATGACTACAGTCGACTGGGTATATGTTTACACAGTCAACGTTTCAATCTGCTTGCATTACTCATGTTATTTATAAACAAAATATCAATGTCAACAAGACACTTTTCTCGGATTTTCTTGCGAGAAAAACAATTAAAAATCCTACTGTAACGCCAGGGAAAGTTATCCAAAATTATAGTTTTGAAAGATTTTATCTTAATAACAAAAACTTTGCTTGAAAACTTATAAATACTTAGAACCAGGAAGTAAATATTTTCGTGCTTTGAACTGAATTTTACATCGTGATATTCGAGTACCTTAAAATACCAACTGCCTAGCCTTTTCCCAACTATGTTGTGTCGGCTTGGGAGGGGCACATGGGTCTACCAGATAAGAAGTGTCTCCCATATCCTGTATTGCACTATGCTGTTTTTGGGTTTAATTCTTTTCTAGTTTTCAATGAAGATATACCGGGAACGGGAAACATGCCAACTTTGCCCATTTTTTCGATTTTAGTAATTACAATTTTAATACGATTTTTCTTTGGAGACGTAAGTATTTTCCTTCATCAGCTACAACTGTAAGATCATTTGTTAGTATCGCTAACTTCGCCCACATTGATTTTTTTAATGCAAATATGGCCTTATATAGATGACATAAAAACCAGTACAAGAATTTTGGTTTAAGTTTAAGTTTACTAAAATTCTTTAAGTTCTATTTTTTTTATAGTTTATTTTTTCCTCACTAGCAATTTCTCCTGTATTGTGGGTGCGTTTACAAACATTTAAACTTACATACACAAACAGCCAGACCCGAAACTACTACTTGTCGGTCATACAAATAATTTGTTCCGTGCGGAGATCGAACCCGCGACACGCAACGCAGCAGTCAATCGCTTAACCACTGCGCCAACCGTGACGCAACAAACACGA
Source organism: Conistra vaccinii (assembly GCA_948150665.1). NCBI lineage: Eukaryota > Metazoa > Arthropoda > Insecta > Lepidoptera > Noctuidae > Conistra > Conistra vaccinii. The sequence goes on from OX411328.1 coordinate 5,864,613, forward strand.
TGGTCAGTATTGCCATACATAACCACCTATTTTCCACCTAAGTCAATCAATGTTGCCATAATATTAAGATATTTGCACATCAATGATATGCTTATAAATAGTTCTTCATGCTAAGTTTCCCTTGGGGGCAATGTTGGTATATTTCACGGTAGTAACCTACTTCTTCAGCGTTCATTATTCAAACAATTTCTTGATAGATATTTAGGCCAGTTCATTCAGGCGATTCGTTTTTGGAACGAAGTTCCCATTCGCGCGTAGCGAATGGGAGCTAGACGGAAAAAATTGGGACCAAAAGTTGTTACGACACTTTTAATTTTTTATTATAACGCCATCTATGAGCGACCACAGGTTTAGTACCTGTGGTCGCTCACAGATGGCGTTAGTGGCATGCCTTTGTGAGGTTCATTCCATAATAAAAAAAATATAACGCCATCTGTGAGCGACCACAGGTACTAATTAGTGGCATGCCTTTGTGAGGTTCATTTCATAACTTCGTTCCATCCGGGTGTCCCTTGACACCTCTCAGCTTTTTATTTTACTTAAACCGTTGGGCACCTGACTGTGTGCCTGGCCCCCCCTGGATCTGCCCTTGCCCCTGGTAAGACAGTAAAAGACAGTTTAGCCTACAGGTTTATTATAATAGTTCACACCATTATATAGGTAAATCAATTGCCGTACATTAGCCTCGCAAAAACACGTAAATTGTTCGATCAATCAATCAATCTTCCTAGCCTTTTCCCAAATATCTTGGGGTTGGCTTGAACGGTTCGACCAATTTGAATAATATTTTTATTTGTTTTGTTCAATACAGGGGTGGTTTAGGAAAAAAAATATGAGTGGCAGTCTTTGGAGACTGCCGATGGAAGTGAAAACTAAGTAACGCCATCTAACGAAAATGTCAGGAATATATGTGGCTCGCTGTCAGTACAAGAACGAAAGCTGTAGCTCCATTAAAACAATTCCAAAAAAATAAAACAGAGTGCGCTGTCAACAAATTGTACTCTCCCTCCGTCTTACGAATTTTAGATCAGGGCACGTGTCCTGACGTGAGTTTAACATTTTTTACCCATCCCAAAAGAAGTGCACAACGCCGCAAAATAAATATTCACTTCAAAAAAATTTGGAAAAACCCAAAGGCACACCCGAAAAATCGAAATTGAAAATTTGACAGGACAACGTCTGACAAGCTAGTTAGGTATATTTATTTTTAGGTTAGTAGCTGGTTTGCTATACGAATGAAGTAGCTGGTTTGCTATAGAAATAATTTTTCAAGGTTGGTATTTTTTTGTATTCTCAACAAACAAACGGAACTTATTACTGTATATTTAACACTTTGAAGGAAACTATGCGCCCATACGCGTTATAATTATGACAATAAAACTTCTATTGTGTCTCGTTCAATAAAATTTCTATTCTGTCTTGTCACAGTATAATTAAGTAACAGTATTATGTCTTCATAGAAAACGCCCGAAACGACGCTTGGTTCTAAATATTACCTACAACTTATTTATTAAACTTACAGGGCCATTATATTAATTTATTACTTTTTAAAGGATTTTGTTTACTTAAGGGTCCGGCGAACACAATATTCCAAAATGCGTTTGGAATATTGTTATCTCTGTTCTGTTGTGTTTTTGTATTGTTGTTGTTGTCTGTGTCTGTTGTGTGTTATGTGTGTTGTGTGTTGTTAGCGTTGTTACTAGCTATCGCAATTTATGATAAATTTGGATGTGTTCCGTAATACCAAAAATGATGAATGAAAACCTAATATTCATTCATAATTTTTTCTATACTTTGTAACTTGATAATATAAGCTATGCTTCTGCCGAAACAATATTCCAAATATTGTTGTTTATAATACAGAAAAAACAGTACGAAAACATGTCATTTAGCTCTAAAAATTGTGCGAATTTCAATTCGCTTAAACTTTATTTTAGGTAAGTTTTTTTTGAAAAAAAAGATGTACAAGCCTAGATAAATACTGTCTAAATCCGAATATTAACATAATATGATGGAAATATGCTCAAATTGCAAATGATTTAGGTATTACGTTTGTATGGAAAATTCTAGGGTCGCCGCCGTCTTAAGTCGGGGGTTTTTAAAATGTTTAATTTAACTTTTTATTTCCTGTTATCTACTTGTTCCTAGTAGACACGCTACGATCGACACGTGAGTCGCTTTAATCTGTGCTTCTGTAAGTCTACTCGTTTGTAAAAACTAACTTACCGCACTAGTATCATAAATAACTATTTTGTGGTTGATAGGGGGATTCTTGAGGAAGGCTTTAGGCTATTTAACATCACATCACGAAGTCGCGGACAGAAGCTAGTTAAGGGATAATTTAAGAATCTTAGGGGCTTGTGGCTGATTAATAACTGCCGCATGGGCAAATCGATCGGGCTTAGCTACGCTTGCCACGGTCAGTCCGTAGATGCGACCATCTTAACATGCAGAGGGCTCCGGGCCTCGGAAAACACGTTATGCCGTTGGTCCCGGCTGACATTCTTGGCTCTTTGACATTCGTTACGGGTCGTCAGAAGCTCGAAAGTCTGACAACCAGTCTCACCAAGAGGTATCGTATTACCCAGTAACTGGGTTGTGGAGGTCAGATAGATAGGCAGTTGCTCCATGTAAAATACTGGTATTCAGCTGCATCCAACCGGATGCAGCCATGTTGGGTTCGGCTTCCAGTCTAACCAGACTGGAAGCCGAACCCTACATGGCTGGGAAAAGGCCCTGTTTACTAAACTGGTGATCTTTCAGATAGGGGGAATTATAGACCTATTTCTCTAGCGACCACAGTTGCTAAGGTGCTTGATGGCCTGCTTGTTGAACGTCTTGTGCTGCACGACAATCAGTTCGGGTTTAGGCCAGGAGTTGCAGAAAGTGCAGTTCTGTGTCTCAAGCAGGCCGTTAGGTACTACACAAAAAGAAGAACACCTGTTTTCGCTTACTTCCTCGATCTGTCTAGGGCCTTTGATCTGGTTTCCTACGATTTATTATGGAGGAAACTTGAAGCTATAAGCTGGCCTATCGAGTTTATAAATATCTTCAAGCACTGGTATGGAAACCAGGTCAACAATGTTCGGTGGGCAGGTGTGCTGTCGGAGCCATATCAATTGGAGTGTGGAGTGAGACAGGGGGGGTTGACCTCCCCTGCCCTCTTCAATTTGTACATGAATGCCCTGATTGAGGCGCTTAGCAGTCATCATGTCGGTTGCCATATTGACGGTGTCTGTGTCAATAATTAGAGTTACGCAGACGACATGGTGCTGCTGAGCGCGTCAGTCGGCGGTATTAGAACACTACTGACCACATGTGAACGCTACGCAGCAGAATATGGGTTACTGTATAACGTTCTGAAAAGTCAGTTCATTGTTTTTGAGGTGGGGACCAAGTACGATCTTGATGTGCCTCCCATACGGCTAAACGGTGTTCCTCTTAAGAGAGTGGAACAGTTTAAGTACCTAGGTCACTTGGTCGCCACAGACCTTAAAGACAATGCTGATATTGAAAGGGAACGGAGGGCTCTGTCCGTGCGTGCGAATATGTTGGCCCGCAGGTTTGCACGTTGTACTGCAGACGTAAAGGTGACACTCTTTAGAGCATTTTGTACCACCTTCTATACATGCAGCCTGTGGGAGAAGTATTCGCGAGCATCGTATGGAACCCTTTGTGTCCAATTTAATAACGCGTTTAGAAAACTGATGGGGTTGCCATGGCGCTGCAGTGCGTCAGGGATGTTTGCGGTGGCGCGTGTAAATTGTTTTTATACTATAATGCGCAAGCGCGCAGCATCCATGGTGGCACGAGTCATGGCCAGCCCCAACAGGGTTCTGAAAATGATAGCGGACAGAGTGGACTGTCCTTATATAGTTCACTTTTGTCAGTTACATGTGTCACCGTATTGTATTGTTTACTAACACGTAGTTTTAAGAACATTGTTACTAACCCTTTATGAGTCTTGACTCGAAATAGAGTTTTTTAATTTGAATTTGAATTTATTGTTACTAGACATTAGTTACATAAATAGAAATAAAATCCAAATTCGAAACCCCAAATACTTTTAATAATGAAAAAAGTACTTTCAATTTAAATTAGGAAATACATAAGGCTTTCTTGTAGCGATGTATTCTTTTACACCAGGCAGATTCCTTATCTTTTCGATAACAGCTTCGACTGCTGGGTATTTTTTCTCCAATTCAGTATCCAAGATGAGATCGCTTGCCTCGACTATGCCGCATAGCATGAACTCTGCCCAGGATAGCTGAAAATGATAAATTAATTAATATTACTTGATTAAACTTTAGTGTTACGTAGATGTTCGTCACATCACTGGCATGTCTATATGCTTCTCCTCTGGCGAATTCGCGTGCCCAGTTTGGCACCGATCCGCTCACACAATGCCAGTTAACTTCGCCTTGAACGAGATGTGTCGAATTATATCTGGTGGCCTAAAACCTATTCCACTCAACAAGCTCTACCCGTTGGCCGGTATCGCTCCACATGACGTATAAAGGGAAGTCACATACGCGCTTGAGAATTTTAAGCAAGAAGCCGACTCCCGACATCCCCTCTACGAACACACAACAGCCTCGGGTAGACTTAAGACCCGGAAGAGCTTACTCCGCTGTACACAGGCTATCCAAGACCAACTGACTAAATTGAGAAGAGACCTCTGGGAAAAACAGCACCTACCACCAGCCCCAGGAGCACATGCCATCCAGACGTGACCTGCAGTGGCAAATACAGAAGGCAATCAATCGACCGCGGACCCAAATAGGCCGCTGCAAGCACAATCTTGTGAAATGAGGGATTATTGATACAATCGACACCCAGTGCGAATGCGGAGATCCTGAAGTCCTGACCAAATTTTGCCTCATATCTTGGCATGTCCAAAATGTCCATGTCCACCTGCACTTCTGAGGACCTAAAAACGCGACTAACGCCACGATTGGTTTTGCCACATATTGGGCCCAACTCATTTAGATAATAATGTACCAATCTGTCTAGCCTTTTCTCAACTATGTAAGGGTCGTGTTCCAGTCTCTGCTGTCCAGTCGATACTGTTATTCAGCTGCATCCGGTTAGACTGGAAGCCGATCCCAAAATAGTTGAGAAATGATTAGGCAGATGGAGATGATTACATATTTATAATTATGGTTTGTTGATCCAGTAGTCGCAAGCGACAGTAGGTACTGAATCTGTGAGGTACTTATTGAATTCCCGGAGTAGAGCAGTGTTATATTTTCTTCATTAAGAAATTCTCAATTTTAGCCCAGAGCCTGGAAATAGTGCCAAGCAATAGGCTCGCTCTAACATAAATAATATTTTCATTTCTCATGCTCGGAAAGTAGTGTTTGTTTGATCCGATTATTGGGTGGAAAACGCTTTTTCCCGCTCTAGGGCGGGAAAGACTCATAGTAATTGCTTCCCACCCTAGGGCGGGAATGAATTTTAAAAATAGAACTTTTGGTTAGGTGACTGCTACGAAACTTTTTACTTAAAAAATATCGAAAAATAAAAAGGCTGCGCCGCGGCTGTGTGCTGGCTGGCTGTCTTGTGAGTGTATAAACAGCCAGTGTAAATTAAAAAAAATACCTATTAAGCGGGTCGGCCCGCAGACGTGACGCGGTGCGTTCCTTATTTAAAATTTTAAAAAGACTATAAATTTTGGCGGTATAGATATTAAATATCTGTTGTTCTGTAGCTATACCGAAATTCAAAAACTCGATTTTAAAGACTTATTTGATTAAAAATGAGTTCAAGCGATTGTGAAGTGACCCCAGATTCGGTTATAGATGAGGCAAATACAGTAATTGAAAATCTTTTGCCAGAAATTTCAAAGGAAAGATACATAAATACATACAACGACTTTATGAAGTGGCGAGCAGACAAAAATATAAAATCATTTTCGGAAAGTGTGTTTCTGAGTTATTTTAATGGACTATCAAGCAAGATACAGCCTTCCACGCTCTGGAGCAGGTATTCAATGCTCAAAAGTACACTAAGTGTAAAACACAGTGTAGATTTGAAGAAATTCCATAATCTCACATCGTTTTTGAAAAGACGGTCTCAGGGGTTCAGGAGCAAAAAATCTAAGGTTTTTACCTCTTACGAAGTGGAAACATTTTTAAATGAAGCCCCTGATGAGATATATTTGGCAGTGAAGGTAAGCCATAAACGTTTACCTAGATAGGGAGAGGTCTTTTTCTCAAAAAATTAAGGTCGCGGTCGTTCCCAACGTCTTTACTCTGATATTTAAAGATAGTTTTGCATAAAAACAGGCGATGACCCTGCCCATTGCGTAAGTATATTGAGAGTAAAGACGTTGGAACGGGGTGCATTTTTGAGTAAAATATCTGTACCTGTTTATTTTACATAGAAACTTGAAAGATAAATACTGACAAAATTATTTGTTTTTCACAGGTGGTATTGATACTCGGTATAAGCGGCGCCTGCAGAAGCAGTGAGCTCACAAATCTAACAATTAACGACGTTGAAAATCAAGGCCAGTTATTACTCATAAAATTGACTAAAACAAAAACAAAGATTGAACGCACGTTTGTGGTACGAGAAGAGTTTACACAAATAGTAAAAAAATATAAAAAAATCAGACCTAATGATATAAAAACGGATCGCTTTTTTCTTAACTACCAAAAGGGCAAATGCTATAAACAAGTGATCGGTAAAAATAAAATCTCAGGTATGCCGAAGCAGATAGCAACATATTTGAATTTACCAAACTGTGAGCAGTATACCGGGCATTGTTATAGAAGAACGTCAGCGACACTGTTAGCCGATTCTGGAGCGAACTTGACACAGCACAGTTGCGGAAGGCTACATTGAGGATTCTGTCCAAAATAAAACTAAAATTTCAAACAAATTAACTGAGACTATAAATTTACGCCCTAATTCGCCTCAACCAACTACTTCAAGGGAGTCTCTGCCATGGATTCCACTGTCTAATCAAATACCAGAGTCTCCCACTTTTACAGACATCCAGCACAGCCAAATTTGTCATAATATATCAAACAGCGTAAATATTCCAAACAAAAATTTAACTTTAAATTTCACAAATTGTTCTAACTTTTCAATTAATTTTAAATAGGTACTACGAGTCATGTTATTATTATCAATAAATATTTTAGAAAAACTACAATTTTTTACTTTCCTATATTCGAAATGAAAAGTAGAGTGTTTAACTCGGGTGAAAGACATCAATTCCTTTCGACCCTTGTATAACAATCTACTATATAACAGGCGCAAATGTCGGTGTAGGTTCTTACACTCTTGTTATTCGAATACGGATGAAATGAGGGCGTGAAAAAGTAATATTTAAGAGTATGTTTTAAAGAATGTATTTGTTGGTAAAATAGGCTTTTCAGAAACCGTCACCTCAACTGTCGCTTAATAGTTTATAGTTTGAAAAGCCTGTGGTGATGAATGGAATTTTGCTCAGAAAAATTCCAACATAAGAAAAAAACGAACAATATTAATCAGCAGTTAAGACAACGATGCGGACGAATTTATTGAAGCCCTATGATTATTTTCCCTCCATTTGCATACTTGTACATGTCGGAAACACGTTACTGAGTTGACTAATCGGGACGCCAGCGCCGCGTAGTAGCGCTTAACAGAGTCTACAACATAACGTTCGGACTGGCCGGAGCTATGCAGAGTTCATGGGTTGCGATCAAGCAGTAAAGACGTTTAGAAACTGTCGTGCGTTCTAAATAGTTGTGTCGTGTACCTACAGTGTATGAATTGCTAGTGTGATTAATTTATCGTAAATTATAATTTGAGCTGAACTGCAAACGGTTTTTCTATTGCGCAATAACCAACACTATACTACCCCACAGTACGCCCACAGTAGTTAAAATATGGCTGATAATAACGAAAGAAACACATACCTCCACCGTCATACATTTATGTTTATTTTAAATTGTATAAATATTATCTTAGAACAGTTAAGTAAGCTCAATATTTCCATCACACCACTTTACCTAATCTGTTGTTTGCACCGAAAGCAACACTGCAGATAAAAAGTGCAAAGTTGAATGACACGATATTATTTCAACAATAACATCATTGACTCGTCATTATTTTGAAGAGCATTCATAACATGATATGAATTACTCAAAGAGGTCAAGTTCATGACCTTATGATTAAGAGACACCGAATATTCAATTGCTCATATCGTTGGACTTGCAATTTTAATAACATAAATAACTCTATTTTTAGTGAGGATCGTTACCAGCAGATAAAATATGTATTGTCATGCTCAACTTTACAGTCATCCTATTTTTAATATTATCTAATATAAGGTGCATGAGGTTACATACTGCTAACATCAACAAGCATGACAAACGAATCGAGTAGCTGCTGAGTAGATTTGAGATCATAGGATATCATGCCGAGCAACCCAAGTTCGAACCCAAGGCACGCTCCACTGACTTTTAGGATTCATGTGTGTATTGTATAATTATCACTTGCTTCAAAAACGGTGAAGGAAAACATCGTGAGGAAACCGGCAAGCCTGAGCGATATTTCTCGACGCCATGTGAAGCCAAGTGAGAGGCCCATGGGCGGCTTTAAAACTCTGACACCAGGTTAGTCACTAACCACACGGAAAGAAGAAGAAGCCAAGCAAACTACCATGAATAACGATTAGCCATCATTGTTACAGTGCAAGAAAGAGATGGAGCTACACGGAACAAATAGCACCATCAATAATGCCTTCAACACTTCATAGTAAAGACATGGTCCTATCATGACCATGAGAGTAGTGATGGCCCAGTGGTAACGGCGTCGACTTACGAGTTGTAGGTCGTGTGTACGAACCAAAGCAGGCACTTTACTTTGTGTAAATAATTTCATCACCACTGCTCTCAAAATGGTGAAGGAAAACATCGTGAGGAAACCGGCATGTCTTTGAACCAAAAATTCGAAGACATGTGACATCTACCAACCCGCACTGGGCCCGCGTGGTAGATTACGGCCCACTCCCTCTCACAGAGAGGAGGCCTGTGTCCCAGCAGTGGGAACATTAATAGGCTGATTATGTGTGTAATGTGGTCCTATCATCATCCCTTTCCTTGTCCCAATTTATTTGGGGTCAGTGCAACTTGTCTTTTTCTTCCATAATTCTCTATTAGTCATAATTTCGGTAGTCACCCCCTTTCTAGTCATATCATCTTTTACACAGTCCATCCATCGTTTCTTTGGTCTTCCCCTACTCTTATAGCCACATTCATACTCAAAACTTTCCTTACGACATTTTCCTCATTCCTCCGCATCACATGCCCATACCATGTCAACCGATTTCCACACAACATTCTGTCAGTTTCAGATTTCCTCTTATATACTCACGTGGTCCTATCCTTCGCCAGACAACAACAAATCTTAACGTGCTACTAAGAAACTTTCAACATTTTATTCTCATTACAAAACATCCCGTTAATTAGGTACACGTGTTGGAGCAGCCGGCGTACTTTCTTAACCTAATTAAACTGGGAGTTTCAAACAATTATCAGTTTACAGAGCTGTCGAAACAATAAACTGTTCGACGTTAAGTTCCTGATTAACTGTCACTTCCAATTTTCTAACTCTAGAATTTTGGTTTAAAAGGTAACGAAGGCCAAAGGTTACATACATACATAGACATATACACATCACACTTTCTAATGTAAATTAATACTGACTTATGGTAAAAGAAAATATTTTGTGAAACCAGGACCTAACTTTCTTAAATTGACGCCAACAAACAGTACTTAAGTAGAAAAAAGAAGTTGCACTGAATTGTGTCACGGGCTAAATCTACCACGACGTGGGTCCCAGAATACGTCCGGAGATATCGTGGTAGTCCCAGGAGAAGATGGCGGGACGAGCTTGAAATCTACAGACAGGATTGGCCCATACTAGCTCAAGCCAGAGAGAAGTGGAAAAGAGAAAGGGAGTCCTTTGTCCTGCAGTGGGACAACAAAGGCTAAAAATAAATAATATAAAATATACTGAATTTGCTAATCACTCCAACGGAGATTGATTGAGACAGTTCAATACTCTTCTTTTTCTTTGAAATGTAATTTATAACAAGGTTAGATTAGAAGAGATTTGATTGAAGCTTACCAATGAAAGGGATGTGTCATGGTTTGTTTAGTTTTGTCACAGATTGCATTTCGACCTCTTTGCCCCTAATGCTAACACATTGGTAAAATTATAACCTATAGAGATATATATAGATTAAAATATCTTTAAATAGTTACCTTTCCACTGAAATATCCACCATTCTCATTCAAATGCTTTTCCAATCTTGAAAAGAAAAAGTCAATGGTTTCTTCAAACATTTCCTCCTTAAATTTTTTCTTCTTTTCGGGATCTTTTTCTTTCCTGTAAGCCATAACCTCTGAAAAAGATAAAACATTTGTTGTGAACTTCTACTTTTTAGATCGCTATTATTATAGCAAAGCCATAGGGCAGTCGTCGTCGTCATCGATATGTCGATGGCACGACGGTGAATTAGATTTTGTTCGCCACTTCGCCACTTCCACGACATCATCGGTGGCAATGGTGGCTGTATTTTTTAGGGCAGGATAAGAGATGGGACATCAAAGATTATGAGATATAAGATATGAATTTGACGTATTCTCTGTTACGTTTTGTCGAATTATCTGTCTCCAGTCTCAGTGATTCTACTATCAATGGATTGAAAAAAAACCATCAGTCACCATTTTCGTCATTCACACACGAGAACTTCAATTGAAGGTTCATTTTAGGACTCATGATCACGAAGAAATTAATCATCTACGGGATTTTTTCGTTACCCAATTATGACCCAACAGGCTTGATTAGTCATCATCTCGCTAAAGCTACGGCTTCCTAGAAAAGCGGTGGCTGCCACAAAGCGGCCGCAGTGATGGCCGTCACCAGAATGATGGCATCGGGGTCACTTAACGGTGTCAAAACCACTCTCTAGGAAAACACACCAACTTACAGTCATAAATAACTTTTTAGTGACATATGTTTCGGCCACCGCTATTCTAAAAAACTGCAGTTTAAGAGAGAGATCTTATTCTGAAAAGATAACTTACTTGACCAGAAATCGTAGATGGTGTATACGGCACCTTCCACAACGGCTTGCCACCAAGGATCCAGGGGTATTAGATCTGTGTTCCTTGCCACATACTTAGCGATGGCTATGGATTGATGTAGCACACGTTCACCTTCTTCGTAAAGAGGAAGCTGGCCGTATGGAAGTTCTGTAATTTGACATGGACATTTCTTATAAGATCTAGTTTTGGGAATGTGTAGCTATTGAAGGCCGATAGCGTGTAGGTACATAGAAATGGGTTGTTATTGACAAAGAGAATTCAGATACAATAAACGTCTTTATCCCCAGGTCAGGCAAAGTATTATTAGGTTAGGTTTTTCTATCTGGAATTTCTCAGTAGCAGCCCGGAGTCTGGATTTGTGCCCGGTTGATAGCAATAGGTTCGCCCCCTATTACATGGGACTTAAACATAACTGGCGAAATGTGGGTGTACCTGCTACAGGTACACCTCTGCCCAACCCTTCGGCGAAACAATGTGTGATGTTATGTTATGTTAAACGTCTTTATTTATTAAGCATTTAGTACTAAAGGATTTTTTTTGTAAGGAGACTTTTTCTGGCTATTATTTGTTTCTGTTTACTTGACAGAACCATGTATCGTATGATGGACATGAGAACAGAAAGAGTTTAATTCATCATTCATCATCATTTCAGCTTATAGACCAAAGCACCGCCACTTCCACTGGTTCTGTGCTTCTTGCAGCGGACCCAGCGGTCTCCTGCGGCCTTCACAATGTCATTGGTCCACCATGTGGGAGGCCTTCCAATGCTACGTCTTCTGGTACGTGGTCGCCCCTCCAGAACCATTCGGCCCCATCAGCGATCTGTCTTATTAGTCAATCTATTTTCTAATAATAAACTCGTTTCTTTCTTGCATAAATATTGCTTTCATTTCTATACTGCACCATCATAACACGAAGAACAATACACACAATCAGGAACATAGAAAATACACGGCAGCGGAAACAAAAACGTACAAAAACGAAATGAACTTTCGTAAAATTTGGCACCATTAGAAGTACGAGCACGTTTTGGGTTGTTTCAAACATTTCTGTGCGGTTTTATTTTGATAAGTTTCACACAGCTCATTCTAATGACGCGGAGAGGCGCAGTGAACGAAACAGAAATGTATTTTTAGGTTTTGTCGGCAATTTACTACTTGTTTTTGAGCGGATGAGATACAATTCCAATATAAATGAAAATAGAAAACATTAACAGCAATTACAAAATCGTTGAACCCAATTCACAACTTACGTTAAGGCTATGTTTCAGCCTGATGATGAAGAAAACGATGATGGTGCTGAAGTCAAAGTATTTCCCAATACTTATACACTGGAAATCTTCAAATAATGAACGAAAGACTTCTAGTAAAATGTGTATCATTATTGACTCGACATATAGATAACAGATATTAGTCAATAGTAAAACTATTCTATAAATCATTAAAAAAAAACTTACTCTCTTTAATTTCAGGTTTAGGCCAGCTCTCGCGATCATGTCTGATATCTTCAAATTCTTGTTTAGTGTAATGAAGTATATACCTTATCGGCTCACCAAGAGCGTTCAAATTGAAATAATGGAGTTTCTTTGCCATTATGAATTAGTTGACACTGTGTAGGTATGCAAGCAATGACTATCGCCGACTGTGCTGTTTTTAAATTCGCCAAAGTATCAGTAGCCTACCTACCTATCTGCTGGCATTACTCATGTATTGATAAAAAAAATATCAATGTCAACAGGGCCTTTTAGTCGGATTTTCTTGCGAAAAAAACAATTAAAAATCCAACAGTGGCACTGGGGGAAGTTATCTCAAATTATAACTTTGAAAGATTTTATCTTAAGGTTACGCTAGTCGGTCATTCTGCCATACAAACGTAGTATGGTGATTACTCTTCTGTTTAACGGTGTACGTTCAAAACTCAAAATTATTGCAATTTGTCTTGTCATTATCTAGCCCTGTTAGGAAGCAGAATTTGAAAAAAAAAAAAAGCTGAGAGGTGTCAAGGGACACCCGGATGGAACGAAGTTATGGAATGAAGCTCACAAAGGCATGCCACTAATTAGTACCTGTGGTCGCTCACAGATGGCGTTATAATAAAAAATCAAAAAGTGTCGTTACAACTTTTGGTCTTAATTTTTTCCGTCTAGCCCCCTTTTGCAACGCGCGAAAGGTTTGGAAGCTATGAGCGTCGAATCGAAACTCATCTTTGGGTGTAAATAAATAACTTATGTAGTATGAAAATGGAAAAATAGAAACCGTACAGGGAACCGTACAAATAATTTATTCAAAGTTCCAATAATTTTATTTTGAGTAGATACATCCAGAAGTTTTTCGCGCTCGTTATCGTTATAAATCATCGTCTATTTCACTCAACTAAAAAATAGCATGCATATTAGCTTCGAGTTCGAGCCGTCGACTAGTGCAACCTTAATATCAAAAAAATATCTTGAAAACTTTAGAACCACGAAGTAAATATTTGACTACCTACCTATCATCTGCCCATACTTTAGTAATTGGTTTTCTATACGAATGAACAAACAAACAGGACGCCATTTTCAAGTTCTATCTACAATTTTTTTATACTTACTCAACAAACAAACAGGAATTATTATATTTACACTAAACGCCCATAATTAAGCGTTATAATTAAAACAATAAAACTCCTATTGTGTGTATCTCGTTCAGTGTACTTGAATGCGTATATTTACAATCAGTATTTCGGTATTATCATTGAATGTACCGTATTATCACTGTGATAACAAATAATTATTATGAGCACTCTGTTACCATAATAAAAATAATAAAAAACATTGTTATCTGTTTTATTTTTATCTTTGCCCCACGCCAGAGAGTATTTTCTCCTATGATCTCATTTGCACATGCACAAACCAACTCGAGTTGTTTGACCCAGACCTTTTATAGGACCTTTTATAGGATAAGTGCGTAGCTTCTGACATTTCAGAAGTACCTACCCGTGTAGGTTTATGTGAAATAAAATATTTTGAATTTGAATTTGAATATATATAAATACTAGCTGCCCGCCCCGGCTTCGCACGAGTAAGCACTTATATACGGCGCACCTACCTACCGAGTTACCGACCTACCCTACCTACCTACTTACCCTACACTACCTACTTACCTACCTACCTACCTACTTACGTACTTACCTACCCTACCTACATACCCTTTACCAACATACCTACCTACTTGCATATCTACCTACCTACCTACCCTACCTTCACCTACCTATCCTAAGAACCATCTCCTTACTGTAACAAACACAACAAAAAAGAATAAGCGAATTTGGTCCAGCCGTTCACGCGTGATGCCGTGACCAAGGAAATAGGGATTCATTTTTATATATATAGATATATATGTATAAATTGTAATCACGTTCTCGAAAACGACTCTTACGTTTTCGATGACGTTTACGGGTGCGAAAAATAAATCTAGCTTGGTGTTATATTTGGGAAAATTAGTATTCACCGTATTTTCACCCGAGCGGAGCGGTCGCCCAAAGTTTAGAACAAGATGGCTACCATAGAATGCTGCGACATGGCAGCATGGAATTAGTATGATCTTTCCTATACTATTAAAATTACCATGCATACGTGTTTCTGTGACAAATAAACCTATTTTTATTTCTTTCTTTCTTTCATTCTCCATTTTCACCAGAGCAGAGCTGGGCCGCCCAGGTACTGAATGTATTACGCACATAAACCTTTCGGAACAAATTCTCTTAATTATGGTGAAATTGCATCACATTAAAAGAAATGAAATCGATAGGCAGACAGGCAAAGCGACTTTATTTTATACTAGCTTCCACCAGCGGCTTCGCCTGGGTGATATCTCTATAAATTATAGCTTATGTTATTCAGTGATAATACAGCATACTACTATTGAAAGAATTTTTAAAATCGGCCCAGGTTTTCGCATTTATCCATTACAAACAAAAATACAAATATTTTCTCTTAATATAATATTAGTGTGGATCTACTATTAATAGATAGAGACAGATAAATAATCATTATAATAATCTCAGCTGAACGACATCCACTGCTGGACGTAGGCCTCCCTAAGGATGATTTCCACCAAACGGCTCGCATCGCATCGGATCGGAAAGGATACGAACGGATGCGGCGACAGCCGATCGCGTCCGGCAGGATGTCGACGCATACGATCGGTTCCGTACCGTCGCTTGCGAACGTATTCGTTTCTGCGCCTAGTCAAATAGTTTCATTCATACCGTGTTGACGTGTTCAAATTTTTAAAAATGGTTGAAGTTGACGTAGTATTGTTGGCTATTGCATTAAAAGAACGGAGACGGAACGACAACAGGCGAACGGAGCCGATCGCGCGTCGCAGTATGTTTTCGGCTACAATTGCGCGTCGCGGAAAACGCCTGCGTTCAAGCTGCTGTGCGCTTGGTAATTTAGACTTTAAATACTGTGTACACGATTTAATATCGTTTAAAGATTGTAAAATCCGTTCCGATCCGATGCGATGCGAGCCGTTAGGTGGAAATCATCCTTTAGGATTCGCGACACCGCGCACCGTAGTGCTGTAACATAGAATATAGATGGCAGTGATACCAGTTTAAAGTTCGTCGGCAGTGACAGTAACGGCAGATGACTTCCTATTTTTGAAGTAAATTATCTTGAAGTTTGTTGAAGACTTCCATTATTATGTTGTTATGTGACTATAACATGTAGGTAGGTACGTATATCGAACCGGTAACTGTGTCCTCGACTCTGACCATAGCAATCTAATCACTATGCATACATGTGAACAAGGTCATTGTACATACATTACATAGTTTTATTTTATCCTCTTCTAATTATAGCCAGACACACATGCAAGAACTCATAGTTTCCAATGAATATTAATAATATAGAATTTTCTACTCCGTGCTACTAACTGAGCTTATTAGAAATGGTTAAAAAGAGCACTGCATGAGAATATATCGATGAGGTTTAGCTGCGATAGTCATGGTTAGTCAGCGGGTGGGTGACCATCTTTACACTGACATAAGATTCAGAGGCCATTCTTTACACAGACTTGAAATAAAGATGGAAATACAATGTAAAAAAAAACATGATATTATAAAAGAAAAGTATTTATTTTTTATCATCAAACTTTGCAGGCAGTTTGTAAGTTCCCCTAGCTTTAATATATTCTTTGACTCCTGGTAGGTTCCTGATCTTTTCGACGGTGACTCCCACTGAAGGATACATTTTCTCTAGTTCAATTTTCAGGAACAAATTGCTTGCTTCAACAACACCGGTCAGCACGAACTCTCCCCATGATAGCTGGAAAAAATAATTGACAAAACATTAACATACCATAACATCACACGTGTCTTCACCGGCTGTCATTTTTAATGTTTGATGTTGCATAATGGAAAAAACCTACTATTGCCTTTATACTGAGTCTGGTCACCAGTGTCTGACCCGTTACGGCGAAGGAATATGATTAATTTTTATCGACAAATCCACCATGATATGGCATTTTGCCCCTGACTAATTAACTAGCTAATTATCCTGTATTGTCCCACTGCAGGGCGAAGGCCTCCCTTTCCCTCTTCCACAACATTCTGTCTGTTGCTAGTATCGGCTAGTCCTTTCGGTAAGAGTCAAGCTCGTCCCGCCATCTTCGTCTTGGACGAAGTTAACTAAGACTTAACCATTTTGGGGTACTGTTTCAAAATGGTAAAGTAAAAAAAATGGCCTATTATGGACCATAATTTATGGTGACCAGCACCGGTGGCCAGACACACTGTGTAACACTAGCTGCGCCCCGCGGTTTTACCCACAGAAGTCTCGATCCCGTGGGAATTTCAGGATTAAAAGTATCCTATTTCCTAACCCAGGTCATACTCCATTTATGTACCAAATTTCATCCAAATACGTTCATCTGTTTTAGCGTGACAGGGAAACAAACAAACTCATTAAATAACGCAATAAATGTTGTTGAAATGTCAAAATAAAACAGATTAGTTGTAATTGTTTACGAAAATATGTTACGTAATTAGATAGCAGGTTCAATAGTTACCTTTCCATTAAAATATCCACCGTTCTCACTTAATTGTTTACTGAATCTTGAAAAGTAGTAGTCAATGGTTTCATCAAACAATACTTTTTTCAATTCTTCCTTCTTTACTGGGTCTTTTTCAAGGAAATATGGCGTCACATCTAAAATCAAAAGCAATAAGTTATAAAAATGTTCTACACGTCAATTTTAATTGATCATAACACCACAAAAACTAAGATAAAAAACTGCATTTTAATAATACCTACCTAAATCAAGAAAAAAATATCAATTTAATAATGTTCCTATGACGTAAATGCAGTTTTTTACCTCCATTTTCTGCAATGACGGATTTTAAAATAGCACAAAAAAAGGACTAAATATTTGATCATTTTTATAAATAAATCTCTTTATAATTATATTTTTTGTGAGTTATTTTTATCTTAGATTTTTTGCCGGACTTTATTTCAACCACAACAAAATAAAGTAAATAAAAAGAGCGATCAACTTGGTGTTTCGTGACAAGTAAAGTTATTACCCGACAACAGAAACCTAGAGGCTAGGGACTGTCAGTACCAGCAGTCTTCAGTTTTTTTTCAGGTGCATCTTCAGCTCAACGAAGCACCTCGCATATGTTAGGTTATGGTTTGTCCATTCATACAAGGAGTAACTTTGTCGACTTAATTATGCAGAAAAGGTTAACAAATACGAGAATGTAGGATAGCGAGCTCGATCATTTTTGCAGTTAACTTCGGATATGTTAGGTTATGGTTTGTCCATTGAAATCGAAAATAGGAGTTCGGGACTTTGTCGACTAATGCACAGAAATTTTAGAATTGAGAGATTGTACCTAGAATGCACGGGCGAGCAATACGAGCTCGAAAATTTTAGGATCTCACCTCGAATAGGTTATGTTCTATAATATTGTGTTAGGCGTTTTCGGATATTTCTTTAATTCTGAATGTTTTTCACCTATATTTTATTTCGAAGCCAGGAAGGTGCAAGTGCACCCCCCCCTCTTGCACCCCGCTCCCGGAGCCCATGTCCATACCTTCACCAATGCTGCTTGGTGGCAAAACCAAACTCTTTCCAAGAGCTCTTACTACGACTTATAAGTACAGTCACAGAAATTAATTGTTCATCAAATTGACAAATAACGTCAAGTCACAACTGTCAAAGGATGAAAGTTGTGACTTTAATATAGGTACCTACACTTGAAATTGGTAGTCAATTTGATAAACAATTCCCTGACTTTATCAACTCACTTTTCCAGTAATCGAATACGGTATACACAGTAGACTCCACAATGGCGTGCTGCCATGGATCAGCTGGTACCAGGTCAGTGCCCCTCGCCACGTACTTCGCAATGGCCAGGGTCTGGGTCAACACGCGACCATCTTCTTCGTAGATGGGAAACTGGCCGTAGGGGAGACCTGGAGCAAAAAAAATAATATTTGTAAATCTTTTTAATAACGCAAGCGCACCATATTACATGCTGCGCGTGCACCGAGTATGTTAATGCTTTGGCTGTGTTACCTAATTATTAAACTACCCTACACTTTTAGAAAAATTGTTTTACACAGTATTTTTTGTGTAAGAGGTGTAGATGGATCGATGGCGAAGAATTAAAAAAAAACAACGGGTTTCACTCCGGGAGTGCCGGCAGAAGTGAAAACTTGAACATTAACGTTGTGCCTTTTTGAATATTTTGGAATGGTTAGGGAATAATTTCGCACGAATTGCTTTATTTATCAGTATAAAAGTACTATAATTTATGTGGTTAAATACAATATTCATTAGTAGTAGTAGTAGTATATTTATTTATTTTCAAAATTATAGTCTAACAAAAATAAACAATTTATTTAAACACTTTTCATGAAGTATAGTTTGACTGCTTTTTATTTACCCATCAATATGGGTAAAATTTCTTACCTCGCAATCTTTACGTAATGTCAAAGACTATTTATTTTGATATTTACTTTGTCGGTTGCTAGGCAACGGATCTTACGGTCACGTCCTGACGCGAGTTTAACATTTTTTACCCATCCCTAAAAAAGTACACAACGCCGCTAAAGAAGTTTTCACTTTAAAAAGATGCTTGAGTGGGGGGAATGGCAGAAACCAGAACCAGACTTCAAGTAATATGGAACAAAGGCTCGAAAATTATGATGATGGTAATAGAATGATTGCATGAGCAATTAGCTGCAGCTCCTACACTAGGTATAGGCGCGGAACGCATGTTTGATCTGTATGGAGAGCTAATATTTGCATTAGTAGAATAAAGGTGGAGATATTTGTTTTTGTGTCTGCAAATGCACCACTATAACAAATTCAATATTATTATTACAAAGTAGAGTGGATACATAGAATGTTATTAAGTACTAATATAATTAAAAATCCGGCCGAATTTCGTTTTCAGTTTTCGACAGAAATATCCATTTTCGGACGAAAAAAATAAGTGGCGGTAAATTGATTCTTTCATTTATTTTTCGCGTTTGTTTATCGACCAAAAATGCAAATCAGGTCAGATTTCGCTATCGCATACAAATCTGATATTTTTCGGGCCCAAAAAATTTCCGATTTCTGTCGGACTCTACTACTAATAGACAGAGTAGAATAATGCTGGAGGGTCTACAGAAATACTCAAATTACAAAATAAAATGATTAAAATACATTTGGATAGACGTTGATGGCAGTCCTAAAGGACTACTTAGCACCACTAATATAGGTATTTGACACCATAACAACAACTCAAGTGTCGATCACTATGCAGAAACAATTAATTATCTATTGTTACACAAGATTCCTAGGGGGCCTGCGTCGTATTGTGCAATAATATTGTACAGTCGACCGCATATTAGTTGACCTTGAGCTGGCCTACCATAGTTGACGGAGTAGCATTAGAAAGAGAGGCCAGCTTCTACTGGTTTTGTTTCCACTGACGTGCGGGATACTGTACCTATTGCCATTAAAACTACATAATTTTAATTTAATCCGAACATCGAAAAAAAAATTACAACATTCGACAATTACGAATAAAATACTTAATAGAAAAAAAATACTGTTTAAAAATAACAATTCTACTCACTTTCCTTTATTTTTAGGTCAGGCCAAGTATCAATATCGTGCCTAAAATCCTCAAAATCTTGTTTGGTGTAGTGGAGAATATATCTGATCGGCTCAGCCAAGCCCCCGATATTAAAGTATTGAAGTTTTTTCGGCATTGTGAACTGTTAGACGGCTATACGGCTATCTATCGCGGATACAACTCGTGAACTGAATTCCTGCTCCTAACAACATCATTATATAGATGATTACATAACAAGCATGACACAGCGGTTTGTGAACCAATTTTTGTATGTATGTGTTCCGTCATGTTCAATAATGGTTCTTCTCAACAATGATTGTCTTTGTAACAAAATTTTGCATGAATATGCATCATTCATTTACTATCTCATCCTGTGATAGAAATGAAAAGTGGTCTGTTAGCGCAAGAATTTCAACGTTAAAAACTTGTTTATTGATATAAAATGAATTGACTATAGTTAGGCTTTTTAATTTATTATCATCATATTTATCAGCCGGTTAACCGGCTGATAAATATGATGATAATAAATACAGTATAAATGCAGTTGATGTTAACATCAACTGCTAATCATGTAATTCGCTGTGACCTTGAAATTATTGTTCTATGGAGAAGTAACATTAATCAGTCAGACGAATGAGTCATCTTGGGTTTGGTTTTTTTCATCAAAGTATCGCCCCACGTGGAGACTATTTTAGACAGTCAAGCTCTCTGATTGGCTAATCGTTTAACTGTAATTGCTAAATAAAATCCCCGCATAGCTTGTGCTGATACGAAAGAAGAACAATAAAATTTTGTTATAAATATAAAACTTTTGACAACTTTTGTTTTGTTTTTGTTGTGTATAACTATGGACTAGAATTATGTCTGAAATTATAAATAAATAAATAATAAATACAGATAGAATGAACATTTTAGTTTTATTTTTATTTAAATGTCTTTGACATATCTGCCTGACCCTGACCCTGGGATCCCGGACCTTTGGAAGGCGTACGAGGGGCCGAAGCCAACTCGCAACCCTTAGACTTTTTTAAGTGTTGAGGCACCAACCGACGATTATCCCTGTTTGCACTATGCAAGGGCACCCAAGGACAACCCCCGGTTGGTGCAGGACTATTGCAGAACATGGAAACAAAAAATATTGAGATAAGTGTTTGGGTGGCTATAGTGGATTGGTTACCTAGAACTATGGAAGGACTATGTCCACTGCCTGATCAATACTAATACATGCAATAGCACGCTCTTTAAGTGGAGCCGAAATCAACTCGCAGAGGCTCTTTAGACAAATCTAAGTGCGATGAGACACCAACCGAAAGTTATCACTTATTTTTCCCACTGCTGATGCTGGCCAAAAACCACCCTTCTCTCCTATATGGTCTAACCTAAACATTAATATTATATCGTCATCAGAACTATACTGGTACTGAAAGGTAGTACCTACCTCGACATTCCACTGTTAAGAATGGAAAACTAGATAAAACGAGTACTTAACACAGATAAATTATTGTTCTAAGTATTTGTTTTGTGCAAACACAAAGCGGCAATAGTATACCTATTTTTCATTCTGATTATAGATACCTATAACAAAAATCAATCTGCCTAGCCTTTTCCCAACTATGTTGGGGTCGGCTTCCAGTCTAACCGGATGCAGCTGAATACCAGTATTTTACATGAAGCGACTGCCCATCTGGTATATGGTGGATATCCCTTGGTAAGACTGGTGTCAGACTTTCGGGCTTTGACGACTCGTAACGACTGTCAAAGATCTACGAATGACAGCCGGGACCAACGGCTTAACGTGCTTTCCGAGGCACGAAGGAGTCTCGGTATGTAAAGATGGTCCACCCATCCACAGACTAACTCCGGCAAACGTTGATTAACCTGATGGATCGACCCGTGCGGCTGTTATTACTTAGCCATGAGCCTATATATACCTATAACAGAAACACTTAAATTATAAGCTACAAATAACATAATCCTCTCATCTGTGAGAAGGATTCGGCCACCACACGGGCTCAGTGCAGGTTGATGAATGACACAAAATGTCATCGAATTTTTGGGTCTGGGACGTCCCGGTTTCCACAACGTTATCCTTCACCGTTCTGAGAGCAATGGTGATAAAATATTACACTAAGTATAGTGCCTGTGCTATGTGTTTGAACATTGAACCCATGACCCACGAAGCTACAAACTAATTTAAAGATTATCCTGTTGATGAAATTCATAATATTATGCAATAATGATCACTTCTCTACATCATAAGAAACACAGGTATGTAAGTATAGTATATAGGTATCATCGACGAAGTTCATATAGAATCTATACACCGCTGCACCGTAAGGACTATTTCAGCTTGCAGCGCTCGGTCGCTATAGGACCGGCAGGGCTATTACCTATCTTGCAGAAGCTTTGCGATAGCGATAATTGCGCAATAATTGCAAATATTGCGCAAATTGGTATTATGTATCAGCGATAGCGACACCGTAGCAAAAAAGCGGTAGTGCTGCCTCTATGGAACAATCACTTAACTAAAATGTGCATTTTTCTCTACTGATCGCATGGTAATCGCGATTATTTCGTATTACGTATCGTTTTTGACAGCAGAGCAACAGTAATCGGCGAGCACATTTGGCTGTCAAATTGCGATAACCTTTTCCCTTGTCACTTTTGCTTGCTAATTACAAATTAGTCTTATAATTCGAAGAATTTTACTTAAAATTGTGTACATTTGAATCCATCGTGTTTCGTGCGTGTGCTAGTTAGAATGAACTGAGTGTACCGTAAAAGATCGAACTATATACAAAAAAAAATTTTTTGCGTCTCTATTGAGGTATTCGGTAAGGATTGCTCGTGCTGTTCTCTTGCTTGAAGCACATGAGGTCGAGGCCAGAAGGATTGAAAGCCATAACACAGCACGGTTGCGACGTAACCTGCAAGATCAAGTCAAAGCTTTGAACATAAGTATCTGACGCCGAGTTGCTCGGTAAGCTCGAGTAAGCTCATTACAGACTTTCCAAAGAGCTATTTATGAATTTGTGCACTGAACTAAGACCGTTCATAGCACGAACGAGAAGAAGAACGAAAGTTAGTGTAGGATGTAGTGGCTATGATCATAAATGCCTGTGCTGTATTGCATAACATCTGCAACAAACATCGGTTGCCAGTACTGAAGGTGATCTTAGCAACGAAGTCACACCACAACCACAGCAGGATGTGGGTGCTGGTATTGAACTACACCTCCTAGTTAGAGGCCGACAACAACGAGATCGCATTGTCCAAAGATTATGGTAATTCTGGAGGCTAATATGACATTTAATACATGCTATATTACCATCATAATAGTATTTTATTTACATAAATTGTGTAATAAGCTATTAGTACGGTCTACTTATATCGAGACCATACTATACTTTATTTACCACTGTTTAAGTTGATCTATAGTCTGATATCCCCTTTAATTAAACAAAACCAGCCAAGTGCATGTAGGACCACGCACAACGAAGGTTTCCATATTCGGGATGAATTTATCCCAAGAACAAACTTAACATTGTAGTTGAAAAACATAATTATTATTCTCTTTTATATTCCAACCGCAATAAAGTTTGTACGCACAATATTGAGAGATTTACGTAGACTTCTTATAGATTGTCCTGTAATCTATGAGTAAAGAATCATTTTCTGTATTTTTTTCAATATTTTAGGCTCAGTAGTTTCGGAGATAGGGGTAGGTAATTACTTAATGGAAAATTTTCACAAATTTTCTCTGAAAGTAGGTATTTATTTTAAAATGATACAATAATAATATTTGAAATACTCACAATAAGCCCTTTTATTTGATACGAAAAGTAACCCGCTTATTCAAAATTCATTTATTTACATTACACGTCCGTGTTTGGGTCACGGAAATTCATGTGTACGAAATTTCAACTAAATCGATCCAGTAGATTCGGAGCAAATTGGCTGTGACAGACGGACAGCCACACAAGTGTTCCTATAAGGGTACCGTTTTTTCATTCGGAGGTACGGAAGCTTAAAAGCACTAGGCTAGTGTTAATATTGGGATTAGTATGTAATAAGGTGATTTCTTTATTGGGGTTCTAAAATTATGGTTCTTAACAATAAAAAATCAGTACACATAGTATAGAAATAACAATTATTTAATTTTATTAATGGCTGTATTTACAATTCTTTGATATTATATTATATTGCGCACAGGATTGGTTCCATACGAGTTTCTTGCCTGTTCTTCTCCATAGGAACCTACTACGCTTTGGAATGGGCAACTAGCTTCATGTTTCTGACTGACTGACCCCTTGACAATTCAAAAGTACCTGTAATTGGTTTATTTGAAATAAATGCTTTGAGTTGAGTTTGAGTTAGACGAGAGATGTCCTCAGGGATCAACAGCACAGGCACGAAATTTTCAAGTACCTATTTACGCTATAAATCCCCGTCGTGTTTGATTTCTTGCATATGTATTGATGAGTGCTCTAGATGTTGTTCAGGGTTTGATGATGAAGCCGGAAGATGGCCTTATGAACTTCTCAAAAAAATTTGATAGCAACATTGAGTTTGAATTTGCACTCATTAGCTTTGTATTAGCCCAAAGTACCTAATATCTAGGGTCTGATGACAAAGCCGAAAGCTGATCATAGGAACTCCTCAACCAAACATGATAGTATGTTGTGTTTGGACTCATTGGATATGTATTGACAAGTGCTTTTACATTATGTCGTGTTCAGGGTCTGATGATGGAGCTGGAAGGTGGCCACAGGAACTCCTCAACCAAACAAAAAAGCCCTTTGGCTAAAGAAATTTAAGATACTAACTAAATAGTAGTAATTTAATGTCTTTGATGACATGTGAGTGACAAATGCATTCCCTTCATAAATAATGATTCCATAGTAAAAAAATATAAAAAGTCTTTATTAACTTGTGCTAACAGTATAAGAGGTTCAGTTAGTTTCGATAGATAGTAATTGTGACATTATGGACAATTAATGCGCTGATGCTCTGGCCAAAGATGCTTACTCATCAGCAGTAGCTGATCTCACCCACAATAGTCATCAGGGATAAGACTTGCTGAGTCTTGACAAGTTAAGCTCCAATCTTCATGGCAGGAACAGTGGAACATAACACCGCGAGAAAAAAATGGGCAGGTTTTATAATGTAGTAGGCAACCAACCATAAAGTCAAAACGCTAGTTCTACGGCTATAATTTTTTTTTGTTATATCTGTCATTTATCGTATTCGCCTCTAGGTTTTTGTTGTACTCCCGTGTTTTTGTAACTCCTCTCTTTGTGTCTGTGAGTGCGGGTTGGCAGAGGGCAATCTGGATCACTCATCTTCTATGAATGCTCAAACAACGCCCCACCTCTATAGCCATCTCCCTAAATTTTAAATCCCTCTTCCGTTTAACTTTAACTGCTAACACATACTTCTCCTGAACTGCTCGTAGCGCTGATGACTTTTGTCCGCCACAATTACATAAAATCTATGTACATACCTATATAAAAATGAATCTCTATTTTTCTGGTCACGCACTCACGCCGTAACTTGAGTACAGTGCAGCCGTTCTCAAGTTGGATAATTATTTTTTTGTGCAGACCAGCGCGACAGTTTTCCACTTAAACAAACATCAACTTTATGCAATAGTGTAAATAAAGTTGATTTTAGACCAACTATTATTGTAGAAAAAGTCATAAAAAATATGAAGTTGTAGCGCAAACTGAACCTTATGGGTAGGCATTACAGTTGTTTTTCCCAAAACTCGTGTTTGATTACATGTTTGGCAAAAGAATTGCAAACGCAGATTAGGTATCTATGCAAGTAGGTAGGTGTGTGAGTAGGTATGTAGGTAAATAGGGTAGGCTAGGTAGATAGGTAGGTGCGCCGTAGATTAGTAATTAGTGCTACCCGTGTGAAGCTGGGGCTGGCATCTAGTTATAAATAAGTTATTCTGTCTGTGTGGGGTTTATTTTTGAATCATGCAATCTTTTTTTTTCCATGATAAGAACATTGTAGTCATTGGCTGGCAGAATGGTCGACATTGATTATGCTTGCCATTTTTAAGACCATAGACTTCTTATAGGTTTTCCTGTAATCTATGAGTAAAGAATCATCTTCTGTATTTTTTTAGTTAGTTAGTTTCGGAGATACGGGGGGGGAGGGATGGTAAAATTTCATAAATTTTCTTTAAAAGTAGGTATTCATTTTAAAACGATTGAATACAAATATTTGAAATACTCACAATAAGCCCTTTAATTTGATACAAAATGTAACCCCCTTATTCAAAATTCATTTATTTACGTTACACGTCCGTATTTGGGTCACGAAAATTCATGTGTACGAAATTTCAACTAAATTGGTCCAGTAGATTCGGAGCAAATTGGCTGTGACAGACGGACAGCCACACAAGTGTTCCTATAAGGGTTCCGTTTTTTTTTTCATTCGGAGGTACGGAACCTTAAAAACACTAGGCTAGGCTTAATGTTAATATTGGGATTAGTATGTAAGGTGAATTCTTTATTGGGGTTCTAAAATTATGGTTCTTTACAATAAAAAATCGATACATAGTATAAAATTAACATTTATTTAATCATTTTAATAGTGGCCGTATTTACAATTATTATGCAAAATGATGATATTATAACTATTATATTCGCATTCATACACCTGTCTGCTGCGCCCAGGATTGGTTCCATACGAGAGATGTCCTCAGTGGTCAACAGAACAGGCACGAAAGTTTCAAGTACCTACTTACGCTAAATAGCCCCCTCGTGTTTGATTTCTTGCATATGTATTGATGAGTGCTCGAGATGGTGTTCAGGGTCTGATGATAAAGCCGGAACCTGATCATAGGAACTATTCAACCAAACATGATAGTATCATTGTGTTTGGACTCATTGCATATGTATTGACAAGTGCTTTTACACTAAGTCGTGTTCAGGGTCTGATGATGCAGCCGGAAGCCCTAGGAACTCCTCAACCAAACAAGATATCCCTTCGGGTAGTAATTTAATGTCTTTGATGACATAATGTGATTGACAAATGCATTCCCTTCATAGATAATGATTCCGTTGTTTTAAAAATTAAAAAGTCTTTATTAACTTGTCCTAGCAGTTATAAAGAGGTTCCATTCGTTTGGATAGATAGTCATTGTGGCATTAAGGACACTGAATGAAAGGCTCAGCAATGTTACGACATTGCTATAATGAAATATGACTTAGAAAAAAGAATGAAAGAAAATACATTTATATAGCACAGACAAAAAGGCACACAGCAAAGCAACATAATTATAACACAAGTAAAAAAGAGATAATTAAAAGGAAAACAAATAAAAAGTATAAAATAATAATTTAACAGGAATGTGTGCCTCGCGGCTGCGCCAAATAGGCCTAGTTCAGCAAAAATGCCAGACAACTAGTGCCTGACGCTGGTTTTGAACTGGACCTGGCGTGTGAGGTGACGGATGTAAATCAGTTTTATACTGCAGTGTGCGTGTATGTAAACTAAAATAAAATAAATGAGTATAAGATAATAATAATAATATGTAAATATTTAAAAATGTAAACTATATGTATAAGAACGAATAAACGGAATAATAATATCAAGTAATTTGAATAATACTGCAAAATGTGTCTTTATATATATAATATACCAGTGTAACAATAATTAATAATATTTCAATACAATATTGTGTGATATCAGATAAATTGCAAAACAACAAAATAAAAACAAAAACATTGCCGAAAAATCACTGAAACATACTTAAAGTAGGTAGGTACATATATCATATAATTGAGACATTAAGTGTGACCATATCCAGCTTCCGTTGCGCATCTATGAGGTACTGTCGCAAGCGTCGTCTGAAAGCACCTATAGTGTTAATAACTCTTATCGGTGGTGGCAGGTTGTTCCATATTTTGGAGGCCGCATAACGTAAACAGGCAGTTTACGTTATGCGGCCTCCAAAATATGGAACAAGCGGCTGTTCCCTGAGACTGAGTCGAGAATGGTTGCGAGCATTGCCTTCTCCCGCATTCCCGTCTACTCGTAACCCAACTCAATTTGTTGTATAAGTAGTCCGGTTTCTGATATCTAACCACTCCGAACAGAAGGCAAGCCAAGTGGAGTTTGCGTCTGAACTTCATTTTTAGAGTACTTGATATTGCACTATGGCTCTTACGCCAACGTGACATAACTTGAGTCCAGATAGAGTTTAAACTATTAAATAGACAAGATAAGGGCGTAAGAAGCATAATAAAATCCTCACGACATTGTTACGGTGAAGTGTAACTTGTTGTCACACTATGCCACTTAGGCCAATATGATGCAACTTGAGTCTATTGGACTCAGTTCGTACTATGAAATAAATAGTATAGGACCATTAAAAGTAACTCATATATTCAGTTTTCCTCATTAAATACGTGTTATAGATTAGGGCGCATATCTCAAGACGGTTGTACTTTAGAGCTGAGCTGCCAACTATTGTTTGTGTGGAAGTGCCTCTACACATCTAACAAGGTGGCGTTAGTGGGTATCGTGTATCACACGATAACACATTCTGCTCATGAACTGCTTGTAGCGCTGATGACTTTCATCCGCCACAATAATATAAAATTATCAATAAATATTCTGTCTGAGTTTTTTTTTAAATCATGCAAACTTGTTTTTTCAATGCTAAGTGCATTTTAGACATTGGCTGGCAGAATAGTCGACAACGGCTTTGCTTGTCAAAAATAGAATAACATAGACAAATGACATTGACACTAAATTGACTTTATAAGATTAGTTCCGAAGACTACTACTTAATTGTTTTTGGCGCTAATTAGCAACAGCGAGCGATTGGCAAACGATCTAATAGGTAATACCGATTTTTATGACGTTTAGCGATTGATCGCGCAGTGAACCCGCGATGTCTGCGCAATAATTGCTGATTGCTATTTTTAGGTAATCAGCCTGCGGGGCGGTAACATATGTGGTCATTGCATGTGCACGGGATTTTGTTTTCAAACTGCTGAAATATGAAATTTTTCGATAGTACCTACAAAATTTTCATTTAATCGAAAGATAGTTGACCACATTTTAATAGAAAAAATGGTTTATACTACTTAGAGGTTTATTTATAAGCGTTGATTAAAGTTATGTCGTGATAAGCAACTGTTTAACCATACATTATTGATGTCTGAACGTCACTCCTCATCGGTGACCGGCCCGCGTGGCGTATTACCTTCCACTCTGCCCTGCATCACTAGATGCTCTATGGTAAATTATATCTTTAAGGTAAGGTATCACAACATTCCAAAACTAGAAACAGATAGGTAGGCGGTTGTTTTAAGTGTTTGATATGTGCTCTGATAGTGATATCAGAGCATATAACAAATGTGGGTGTGCATCCACAATAGTCCATTTGTACTGCTGATAACTGATATAACAGAAGCTTTTAACATAAGTAGGTAATCAGAAAATTAGAAAAATCTATTTTATTCTGTACCAGTCCAGTGTAACCAGTCTTTCCAAGAGGTATCGTTAAACCTAGTTACGGGGTCGTGGAGGTCAGACAAGCAGTCGCTCCGTGTAAAATACTAGTATTCAGCTCTTCTTTCTTATATCTATGATTCAGCTACATCTGGTTAGACTGGAAGCCGACCCCAACATAGTCGGGAAAAGGCTAGGCAGATTTATCTGGGCGCACGACAGTGCCCCCGCCAAGTCGAGCAATAACAAACAAAGGCACAGCCGTATTATCCTTTTCTCGAAGCCATTTAGGTCATTTTCGACCCCTGTAACTTCGTTGTGGATAACACTGGAAGCCTGTACCTTGTATAACTAGACATATTCCCAAATTACATTCGATTTGAACCTGTAGTTTCAGAACGATTGCAGGTCAAAGTTCCTTAATTCTGACATACTCACTCACCGATCAACAAAATTGTAAGGTACTTCTAGCAGACACACAAGCTGCAAATTTTGAACACAACTACCGCAATTTCAGTCCCACTTTCTAGATATACGAACTCAGACCGCTAATTATCATTCTCCTGCCCTTATCCTAATTTATTTGGGGTCGGCGCAACATGTCCCTTTCTTCCATACTTCTCTACTAGTCGTCATCTCGGTAGTCACCCCCTTTCTAGCCATATCATCTTTCTCACAGTCGTTTCTTTGGTCTTCCCCTACTCTTATAGCCATCGACATTCATACTCTAAACTTTCCTCAAGACATTTTCCTCATTCCTCCGCATCACATGCTCATACCATGACAACCGATTTCCGCACAACTTTGCGGTCACCGGTGCCAATTTCAGACTTTCCATTTTGTACTCATTTCTAATTCTATCCATTCGTGTAACACCACATATCCCTCTTAGCATTCTCATCTCAGCTGCATGCCTTTTCTGATCCATACAAGACAGCAGTTCTAACCATTGTTTTATATATCTTCCCCTTAATTTTAAGGGGGATGCGGGAGTCGCAGATTGTTCCCATGACCTGCTGCCATTTTATCCATCCAGTTTTAATTAACTTAGAGCGATTAGGCAGATTTTATTGTATATAGATTCTACTGCTGTGTACAACTGCCAAGTCATTCTATGCATTTTTTTTTTAATGTTATGTTTTTGATGGCATTGGTATTATTCTATTCTGTGGGTAATTTCTCACAGCAAAAAGGCAATTAGAATTATAAATATTATGTAGAGTTTCTCTGCAATTCAATTCTTCATAATTACAATAATATTATTATGAAGGTATTTTATAAACAGTCTGAACCAATGACTCGCTCGTATCTACTAACAGATCGTGTTAACTTTAAACATCTGTTTTTACGGACAATTCAAATGGCCTTGATAGCCAGACATACCCACCTACCTACAATAATATAAATGCACCCGCAGACAGACGCCAAATGACGGCGCGATGCGACTCTGATGGAACAATTTCTATGGAAATTGTCTACCGCAGTCGCGTCGTACCTGCCTGTGGGAGCCTTATCTGATAAATACCTACATACATAAACGGCGTTCGCGGTCTAGTTTCCAAAAATGTAAACAAATAAGTGCTTTTGGATAAATAACTTTAAACCCTACACATAAAGTTCAGTTGGCGCTAATACTTAATTTTTTATGAATTTATCAATTATACTAGTGACTCTGAAATCAATTTAATTTACACTAGTATAAACTTGATATTTGTGTAAGTGAAAATAACTTCAATTGGAACCAAGGATTTGAATAGACTTTAGGCAGGTACTTATTTTTCATTTGTATTTTGTGCGCATACATAAAGTTAGCATATTTTAATGTAAGGTACTTATTAGTCACATAATGGTGATGAATATAATTAAGAATCTCGAACTTAATAGTCTGATAGGTGTTGTCAATATACAGTTTGCATGCGTAATAACAAAAGTACCATTATGTCTGTCCCGTCTCAGTACGAGAATAGACTGCATGGCAATGGGACAAATAACTTAAGACGCAAATATAAACTAGTGACCTTGAGTTATTAGCTTGCGTATTCTGTACTGAGCTCACGCAACACGTCGTACGTCCAGCCAGTAATAGGACTCGCCCATCAAGGAGCGTTGTTCCAAATTAAACGCATTATTCATTTATTATACATAAAATAAAAGGTATTTTAATAAAACACGTAAACTAAAAGATCAATAATTTAATTATCTTGGCGAAGGTTTCAGAAAATACGCATGATAGATTTTGCGTGATTCTCAGTTCTTTATCTGCGTTAGACATAACTTTACAAATTAATTTCATTATGTAATATAAACAAAATCTAAAATATTCCTACATTAAGTTATTAAGAAAATGCCCTTGATTTAACATATATTTTTTTCTAAATCATTAAAGTACTCGTTTAGACGTGATCTTCAGTATAAAAACATTAAAAGTCGGCTGCCATCGCCTTAAGTACTGATATTACGTATATTAGTTTATTATTTTTGCGTATTTCTCGCTGGTCTAGTGGTCACTACTGCTTATCATGAGGTCCTGGGTTTGCTTCCCATGTGGCGAAAACTGTTATTGGGTTTTTCCATATGGAAAGCAGCCCGCAGTCTGGACTATGTAGATGACGGCAATAATCTCGCCCCCTATTGCATGGGATTTAAAAATAACTGGCGAAATGTGGAGGGTAGGTAATGTACACCTCTGCCGACCCTTTGGGCAATATAGGTGTGATGTTATATTACGTTATATTTTTTCTTAGATAAACCTGAATTACTCAGTAGAGGAGACAAATTTCATCATCATAATTTCAGCTGAATGACGTCCACTGCTGGACATAGGCCTCCCCCGAGCACCGCCACTTCGACAATAGTTCTGTGCTTCGTCAAAAAATTCAGCTTTTAATCAATTATTATCATAAATTGGTTTTTAGAGAAACTAGAAATTTGTAGGTATCTTTGTTCAGGCCATTCCAAACTTTTAATTAAATTTTATCAGAAAAATGTAAAAACCTACTGCATTTCTTAATTGCTGTTGTCATAACATTGTTACGAGAGAAAAAAAACATTACTGATATGAGAGCTGCTAACTTTATATTGAATAAACAACGTCTAGGTAGAGACAGTTGTACAAAGAGATAAGTACATTAGTAAAAAAATACAAAACGCAGCCAACCGGCAATAAAAAAAATTGAGCATGCTTGACTTCTGAAGGCAACTTGTTTTTTCCTCCTTGAAGTCATCACTCAATAGTCAAAACCATTAATTTTTTATTAAATGTAGTGTACCTACGAAGAAGAACATGAAAAAAGAAGGGGCTTGTGGTTAATCAGTCACACGGGTCTATCGATCACGCTTGCCGCGGTTGGTCGGTACTGTCGGTAGACCATCTTTACATATCGAGACTCCTCCGTGTCTCGGCAAGCACGAGCCGTTGGTCCTTGCTGTCACTTGTAGATCTTTGAAAGTTGTTACATGTCGTCGGAAGCTCGAAAGTCTGGCAACCAGTCTTACCAAGGGGTATCGTGTTACCCAGTAACCGGGTCGTGGAGGTCAGATAGGGTGTCGCTCCACGTATTCAGCTGCATCCGGTTAGACTGGAAGCCGACCTCAACATAGTTGGGAAAGGCTAGTCAGATGAGATGAAGTACAAAAGATGGTAGGTACATTTGTTAGTGCAATACCACAATCATTTTGTTGTAATAATGTCATCCAAATATTTATGAACAAGACGCTCATTTCAATCATTTAATTTAATTTAATTTGAGTATAATTATATTAATTTTAAAAAGATTTTTTCGCCTGCAGTGAAATAAAGATTTTCATCTCGATTCGATTTTTTTTTGCTCACTGTACTCAGTGCGAAGATCGCCCTTTATTCCACTAAAAAGGTGAAATCAAAGTAAACAAAATAGTAATTTATCACTAAGATTTCACATTCACTAAGGTTAATCCAACTTTCAATAATTCTGGAAAGGTTAAATTGATAAAACGAAAGTATATAAACGGTTAATTTTCTTTCTCGATATTAGTATTTTTGTGGTCCTACGAAGCTAACAAAATGGCACCGGTATTCCAGCTGAAGTTCTTCGATTTTATGGGAGTTGCTGAGCCTATTAGGTACTTGTTTGCCTATGGTGGTATCAGCTACAAGAATGTCGTGATCAAGAAGGACGTTGACTGGCCTAGTGTGCAGAAATGTAAGTTTAACATTTTTTTCCTTTTATGTTCTACATATATACAACAGTAATAAGACCTACCTACTGAGATACTAATAAAAGAATCGATTATTATAAAACGCTACGTGGTTCTTTAGGCGCGTGACCAAAATCAAAACTAACGCGGCCGGTGACGTTTCAACGCCCCCTGTCAATGTCATTCATGGGGCAAAAGAGTTTATTTGTGTATGCATGCCTAATAGGCACAAACGTACGTACAGTCCGTGTAACCGATGTTGACTTCTATTGCATTGGTGGCATAACAAATGGCAGCAGCAGTAAACAATTGGTATTGTAACCACTTTTTTGCTTTTAATGCCATCCTTATGCCTACGGTATAGAAGTCAGAATCGGTTGAACGGACTGTAAAAAAGGTTTGTTTAAATGTCTAATCCTATTTCAAATGGAGTATAGGTATTAAGGAATAATGATTTACCTGCTATAAGTAATAATATTTTCCATTGTTACACAAAAAAACTGATTTATTAAGTAGGTATTTGAATTAAGTATTTGTTGAATGACTGAATAGTGTTCTTACACCACGATGAAAATTCTTAATTAGGCTTATAATGTTTTATCATTGTTTTAATTTAAGGTCATGGGTCCTGATTATAATCACGCTAGTTATCTCGAAATAAATCTTTAGTACAAAACGTCGCCACTAAACAACTGTTTCCATTCTTTATTTTATGAATTTTATCTATCATTAGATCATTACATAGGTCTGTCTATTGACATACAGCGCTACGGTAGCGGTAGCGGTAATTTTGACGCATGGCCAAAATCGTTGAAAACATTTCAAGTGATATTTCATTTGTGGGAAGTCCTAAGGGGAAACCGTAGCCCCTAGCAAGGCAAGGGAAGGAACACGGGTGGGTTTTAGTCAGTAAGAGTCTGACTCGCCTTTTCGCTCCACCCAGAGCGGAAGAAGTCATTCGGTGATTTCCCATTAAAAAAAAAAAAAAAATTGTACCTATTTCATTAAACAAATTGCACAATTTACTAGCAGCGCCTCCATTTTAGGCGACATATAATGAGGAACACAATAAAATTCTATCTCCATTAATTTCCAGCTGTTCCATTCGGCAAGCTGCCAGTTTTGGAAGTAGACAAGAAGGTGCTCTACCAGTCTGTGGCCATCAGTCGTTACCTTGGAAAGCTGGTGGGATTAGTCCCTACTGATGAGTTGGAAGCAGCTGAGCTGGATGCCATTGCGTTGACCGTCTTCGATTTTGGATCAAGTAAGTTTTGATTCTTTATTTATACTGAGATGATGACTAATGAGAATAAAGGTCATCGCCCGTTATAACAGCACCGCTGCAGCACGGTAGCGCCCCGGCACCGCCTCGCAAAATCTAGTCGTCAACGCGCCGTAAGCCAGACGACTGCTAGTCGCCAACGCGCCGGAAGCAAGGCGACGACTAGTCGTCAAAGCGCCGTAAGCAAGGCGACCGCTCGCTGCCGGCACGCCACCGGCGAGGTAACAGTTTATTGTTTATTTACAAGCAAAGCGTCACCGTGCGTGCGGCCGGCGAGGTGTCACTGCGCTTACGGCGAGGCGCCGGCGAGCGGGCGCCTCGCTTGAATCGTGCTGTCGGCGCGCCGTATGACGGCTCGCGGGCCGCTCGCTGCTGGCAAGCCGTCGACTATTTTGTATAGCCATCGTAAAATAGACTTTAATACATTTGACTTAAAGTCCTAACTTGATTGACAAGTTATTTGCCGTGTCGGAGCCGTGCTGCTATAATGAGCGATGACCATAAGAAGTTTGAGAGAAGAAAACATGTTGCAGCACAGTTGGAATTCTTGCAAAAGCAAAAAAAAAAAAGGAATCTAGGCATAACCTGCATTGAAATATAATCTAAACTGGTATTACCCTTTACAGAGGTCTATGAATGGTACCACGAGGTTAACAAGGAGAGGAAGCCATACTTGTGGAAGGAGTTGGAGGAGGTGGTGTGCCCGAGGTACCTTCGTGACTTCGAGGAGATCGTTCAGAAGAAGGGAAGCTACTTCGGTGGTCAGGTTGGTACTATTTTAATGTTTGTTTGTTTGTTTCTTTCAGTTACTATTAGATCTGTACACTGATCCATTGTTTTTTATGTCATAGAAAAGGTGACTAATTAACTGACTTAGTCTGTGTAACTTCATTTCTGCTCGGCTTGGTTGATGGTAGGGCTTGTTCCAAGTCTGTCTGGTTAGCTATCTAAGTCTATCGCCATTTATATAACAATAATGTTATCAACATCGTTGTGTTTCGGCAGTTAGAGGTAAGATAGCCAGTTCCTCTGTGATTACGAATTCTGGGTGAAGCTCGCTTCCGAATTTTAGAAGCAAGTAGTCCACCAATCTTTGGCCAGATACAGCAAAAATCAGATAGGTGTGATCCGATTCAAGGGATTTAAAGGGTAACAGACCATCAAAATTATCAGCCGTTCCATACATTTGGGCCGAGTAGATATTGAAGTTTTGTATAGAACAGTTGATAATTTTTTCGCGATTAAAATGTTGGTCCCATAGAGAAAGTTGTTCAGTTTGATGGTCTAATAATACCACACCCTTAAAAATCACACCTTTCAGACACGCTGTATACTAAGTTCTGCAATAATTTATTTTACTCAGATTTTCTTCAAAATGATGCTGTATAACTGGAGATTATTCAGAAAAATAAATAGTAAGGCTTTTTCCAGTCTCCGTGGGTTTAGTGGGGTAGGAGTAGGTACGTGTGTTGTTATCTGCAAGATTTGTAAAGGCTCGTGCAGACTAGCGCGACTTGACGCGCGGCGCAAGACCTGTAATTGTTCTACCGTGAAGTGTTCTTAGAAATTGTTTTGTTAGAGTCGCGTCGCGCCAGTCTGCACGACGCTTTAATCTGTTTTTATCAGAAGGTTGCTCCCTTCAGATAAAATACGATCTGACAAAATGCAATAACTAATTGTATTTTAATCCTTTGATCCTGACTCAAACAATTCTCTCCTCTCCAGAAAATAAGCTGGGCCGACCTTTACTTCGTGGGCATCATCGAGTCGGTTGAGGGCATGTGGGGCTCCAAGATCCTGGACAAGCAGTACCCCTTGCTGCAAAGGATCTGGACACACGTCCATGAGATCCCAGCCATCGACACCTACGTCAGCAACCGACCTAACTACAAATATTAATGAAAATTGAATAAATATTTTTGAAGTTTCGAAATGTTTCATTTGCATTTTCATTGTCAGTCATGTGATTATTAGAGCAATGACACATTTCGCCATAAATTGACAAGCAAATATTAAAATAACAAGGTGCTTAATTGTTCTTATTATAAAAAAAAGAACTATTTATACATAGCTCTCTTATATAACAATTTGGTATTGGTTGATTATTTTGGTAGGTCTAGGAATTAGATAATAATTATATTTCGAAATACATAATTATGTTAATTTTTCAGTAGTTAACATTAATCAATGTTTTCTGTTAGTAAAAAAACAACAGAAAAAGAAATAATATTATTAGTCAAATGACGCAAGAGAGGAGACAAGTAAAAAAAAAAAACTTAATTCACTTTGAACATAATATATTATTATCATGATTCCAATGAGGTAGGCACAGATTAATATAATATATCTACCCATAATACCTACTCCCATAATTCATTCGATATGTTTAATAATAGGGAGCGAGCCTTTTTCAATAGGTTTTCGAACAAAAGGTATTTTATTGGTAAACCCTTTACTTAACATACAAATCTCTCACTAGCTGCAGTTACACCTACCTTAATGCCTTCAAAATGTCATTCTCCTATGTACCCTTTTTGTCAAACCCCCTTGTTTACTCCTATTCAGTCAACACCTAAGAACCACATTAACAATTCGTCAACCTTTCAAGATTCAAGTCATAAAGTCTCACACACGATCAACCCACCACCATAAAAAATGGCGGAACATTTCATTCATTATTCGCAAGGTCCAGGTGTTAGGGTCAGTATATCGTCGACAATTACTTAGAAACGGTATTAGGAGCAACCAGTGAAACAGCC
Source organism: Conistra vaccinii (assembly GCA_948150665.1). Taxonomy (NCBI): domain Eukaryota; kingdom Metazoa; phylum Arthropoda; class Insecta; order Lepidoptera; family Noctuidae; genus Conistra; species Conistra vaccinii. Next base: position 5,902,532 of record OX411328.1, read on the forward strand.
GGCAAGTAAACAGGATCCTTTTACTGCCATACCACTTAAGGGTTGTGGAGGAAAAGGCTGGTATTGGGGTCTGAGTTGCAGCGATTTTTTGTGAAAAATATTCCAGAATTATTAAATCTTTGCTTGCGAAGATTGTGCAAATAAAATAAGGTATGAACAGTGTATTGGCCACTTGGAATATACACACATCTCGTCTCCACTCCAGCTTCAGTGTATCACCACTGAATGATGTACCATATTTGTATGGCGCGGTCGAAGCGAGGATGTGAGCTGTGCCTCGCCGAGATTGACCAGGGCGGCGGTACAAAGTGGACATGTGAGCTGTGCCTCGCATGCTGGTGATGCGACAGCGCGCAGTGGAGACGATAAGAGATGTGCGTTCATCTCAACATCCAACGCTCGCCACACGCAGCTCAGTTCCGTTCTAGCTAGTACGCATCGCCGCACAACTTCGGTAGATACACCTTAGCTGAAAAAATCTCTTCTCGTCTCTACTGCGAACATCTCTGCACATCTCCGCTTTGGTGAAGTCCAGGCCTAAATCCTATATACTAAATCATTCTATATTCGAGTCTAGAATCTAGACTAAACGTTCAATAGCTCCATCATTCAATGAATTCTGCGTTGATTGAATGATTGCTCTTGAACGTCTCTTATCAGGGAGATATGGATAACAGCAATCAACAGTGGTATCTATATATAGTATACTTGTAGACAGCTCCATTAAGTGGTTACCTCCCCCAAAAGACATGTGCATTCAAATCTGTGATGCCCTATCACAGATTTGAATGTTGTATTGATAATGATAATGATAATGATAAGTTTATTTCAATAAATGTTTACAATGGTACAGTACGACACAACTTAGATGTAGCATAGATTTGAAAATTTTCATTCATTCATTTTTATTTCACGAATGTATTTGGCTATAAGACTTTACAAGTTATTGCGTTTTCGAAAGATCATTTTCACCTAAAGCAGTAATAAAGATTGGTGAGTTTGAAAGCACACTCAGTTCGGATAGTGATCGGTTTTACGAATTTTGCCGATGCTACATCTAAGTTGTGTCGTACTGTACACATATGTCTAAAGGCTATATTTTCTATTTACAAATTAAGTAGACATCTGTAGCCGAACTAGGCGAAAGCCTGTATTTCGACTATCAGCGCCAAACCCCTCAAATATTAAACACATAAAAAATTGCCATCAAGTAGAGATGTTAATTAACATATTGAAGATTCAAAATAAAAAGCAAAAAAGAAACATTATGAGTATAAATAACATAAAAATTCAATTCATTATAAAATATTAAAAAAGAGAAAAAATAATTAAATCAATGAGGCAAAAATATAAAAAATATACGAAAAATAAAAACTATAAAAATATAAATAAAAATCAGAAATTAAAACAAAATTGAAATTAAAATAAAAAACTTAAATTAAAATAAAATCTGTTTGAGTGGATAGTGTGTATGAGTCCTCTCATTGTGTGATTATGTTATGTGTGTGCGTTGTGGTGTGATGTCACGTACATCAGCACGTCACGTACAGCACGTAGTATAATATGCTAAGGTAGATAGTATGTGAATACGTGATTGTAGATTATCGACATAACATCACGTCGTAACTATGTATATAATGTTACCAATTAAAGGTGGAAGAGTACTCGACTCTTGGAGTAGTAACTAACATGTAGTTTACTTTGACCCCTCCATCCCCTCGCATCGCATGGCGACCCTGCCAGTCGGCTGGACGGCGTTATAGTTGTCCGACCAGGAGCTAGTCACGGTTCGTGGTTCGCGGTTTGATTGTCTTCATTGAGTATCACGTCAGTCGCGTCGCGTCACAGGCCATGGGGAGCACGACGTCCAAGGAAGAGGTGATTATTGCCCAGGCGTCTACGAGTGGTGCAAATACCGCAACGGCTACGCAGGAGCAGCTGGCGGTTATCAAGACCGTGTTGCTGTTTGTGGCTGTGTGTATGGCAGTTGTCATCATAGGTTTGGCGGTTCGCATGTATCGGAGATGTCACCACAACTGGATTGAAGAAAAGATGAGACAGCGGGAAGTCCAGAAGGCTGTACAGATGGCTTGACCAGGAGCCGTCGGAGGAACGAAGTGAGTGTTTCTTATGTAAATGTGAATAAGTGTGTGTCGGTGCTTGCGGTCATCGTTAAATTTGGAGACATTGATTTAAATGGAAGTGGAGTTAACGTCGCTATTTGTACAACTTAAGTTATTAAGGGAATCTATTGTCAAGTTAGGCCCTAGTAGGCGAAAAGGCAGAAATTTTGATAATAAGATCAGTGAGGTGAAAGCGCTCTATCGTAAATTTAAGTGTATAGTTTCAGAATCTAGTAAGTTCTCGGAAGAACTGGCTCAGTTGATATGTAAGATAGAAGCGTTATACGTAGACACTGTTAAGTTTGAGAGCGGAACCGGAACGGAACAAAACATGGCGGCGGAAAGGTTTTCTTTGAGAACGGCAGTTGGCCTACTCCCGAAGATGAGTGGCGATGAACAAGTAACGCAAGACTTGATTGATGCCATAGGATTATATAGTTCTATGTTAGTGGAAGCAGATAATGCTCTTTTAATTAAATTTGTTTTGACAACACGACTTACCCAGGGTGCTAGGATTCGGTTGTCCTCTACTTACGCAACGGTAGATTGTCTGTTAGCTGATATGAAGAAGCATTTGTTAACAGTAGAGTCAGACGTAGCTGTGCAAGTGAAGCTTGCTCGCGCTAGGCAGAATGATAGGTCGGTCGCGGATTTTGGGGCTGAGATAGAGAAGTTAATGGTTAATTTGACTATTTCTCAAGCCGGGGAAAGTTCGGAAGCATATGAGATTTTGCGGCCGTTGAACGAAAAGTACGCGATCAGGAAGTTTGCTGACGGGCTTCGCAATCAGCGGTTAAGTACGATCATTACGGCGCGGAATTTGACTTGTTTGAAGGATGCGATCAGGGTAGCAGAAGACGAAGGTTGTGCATCGTCGGCACAGGTCATGGCGTATCAGCGTTGGCCCGCGAGGGGTGGTTTTGATAATAGAGGTCGCGGAAATGGTTATAGGCGGTCTACAGTAGGAAATGGATACGCGCAACATAAGACAGCTGTTGAGCGTACGCGTAAAAATGCCACCGCATGGCATAATCGTGGAATGCGCGGTCGTAGCAATAATGCTCATCGTGGTCATTCGACTCAGCAAGGTCGGAAGCGTGTAGCGTATTTCGAGCATGCGCGTAGTGATGCTGACTCAGGCGGAACGTCAATGTCACGACGTAATGAAGCGACTGACCACCAGTTGCAGTTTTTTCGAGACTAAGCGTATTTTAGCTTGCGATAGTATTAATTGGGTTAATTTTCTAGTGAATAATATAAATGCGGAATGGTTAGTAGATACGGGCGCGTCGATATCGGCTGTAAAAAGTGGTTTCTTGTTGAACAATGCTTTGTGCTGTAAGGTAATTAAGGAAGAATTAGTGGTTAATGGTGTAGGAGGTAGTTTGAGGGCTATAGGTTATGTATATTTAACGTTAGAGTATGAACGGTGTTCTTTCACGCATAAGTTTTATATATTTGATGATTTGCCATGTAAGTCGGTTGGTATATTAGGTCAGGATTTCTTGCAGAAGTATGGTGGTATTATAGATTTTTCGGCGAATAGGTTTTCTCTTAGGGATCGTGGACGACGGGTGGTTTCGATGCCACTTAAGTCCTATGATTACTTGTTGACTATTCCACCGCGTTGTGAGGTGGTTAGGTATTACCCCGTTAACAGAGCGGAGGATTGTGTGGTGGTTAGGCAAGAATTGCGGAAAGGCGTTTTCTTGGCTAGTGTGTTAGTAAGGCCTAAAAGCGGGATGGTACCCGTTAGGATTTTAAATACGAACTCCGAGGAAGTTGTGTGTAGTATGTCCGGTGTGGAAGTTTGTCCGTTGAGTGATTTTGATTGTTGTAATTTCGTGAAGCCAGGGACGGACGTTGAGCGTGTAGCAGAGGTACTTTCTTTACTTAAACTCGACTATTTGAACGCCGAGGAGCGGTTGTCGGTTGAGCAAGTGTGTGCAAAGTTTTCAGATGTTTTTCATCTTCCGGGTGATAAATTAGCTGTCACTAACGTATATGAGCAGTCGATACGCTTGAAAGAGAGTGCTACTCCGGTGTACAAGAGGCAGTATAGGATACCTTATGCACAGAAGAAGGAGGTTGATAGGCAAGTGCAGGAGATGCTGGAGAGTAATATCATTGAAGAGGCGGTTAGTGAGTGGTCTAGTCCTGTTTTGGTGGTACCCAAAAAGACGGATCGTAGTGGGGAGAAGAAGTGGCGAGTGGTTATAGATTATAGGCAGTTGAATGAAAAGATACAGGATGATAAGTTTCCATTGCCGAATATAACTGAGATTTTGGATTCGATGTCAGGCGCAGTTTACTTTAGTCACTGTGATTTATCACAATCTTATTATCAGTGTGCTTTGGAGGAGAGTAGTAGGAAGTACACTGCTTTCACAACAGACAAGGGGCAGTATCAAATGTGTAGGTTACCAATGGGTTTGAAGATAAGTCCGAGTTCGTTTAGTAGGTTAATGACTGTGGCCATGTCTGGATTGAATTACGATAGGTGTCTGATTTATTTGGATGATCTCATTATTTTTGGACGGAATTTAGATGAACATAATCGGAACCTAATATCAGTATTTTTACGCTTGAGGGAAGTAAATCTAAAGTTGAATCCGTCTAAATGTGAATTTTTGAAGAAGCAAGTGCTTTATTTGGGGCATGTAATATCGGCCGAAGGTATTTCACCAGATCCAGAGAAGGTAGAAGTTATTAGAGGTTATCCGCGTCCATCGACGGTTGATGAGGTAAAGCGATTTGTAGCGTTTGCGAATTATTATAGGAAATTCATACCACAGTTTGCTGATATAGTGGTACCTATGAATAAGCTGTGTAAGAGAGGTGTTGTATTTAGTTGGTCCGATGAGTGCGAGAAGTCGTTTTTGTTGCTTAAGGAAGCGTTAATGAGTCCACCGGTGTTGGATTATCCTGATTTTTCTGATAGCAATACTTTTATATTGCAAACCGATAGTTCTGGATATGCTATAGGGAGTGTGTTGTGTAATGGGAACGGAAAACCCATCGCATATGCTAGTAGGTCGTTAGGGAAGAGTGAGTTAAATTATCCGATAATAGAGAAGGAGTTGTTGGCAATAGTTTGGTCAGTTAAATATTTTAGACCGTATTTGTACGGACGGAGGTTCGTTGTAAAGACGGATCACCGGCCATTACTGTATTTGTTTAACATGACAGATCCATCTAGTAGGTTGACTAAGTTTCGTTTGCGTTTAGAGGAGTATGATTTTGAGGTTGAATATATTAAGGGCAAAGAGAATGTACTAGCGGATGCACTTTCTAGAATAGTGATAACGAGTGAGGATTTGAAATTGATACGGGAAAAGACGATATCCGTAATGACGAGGGCGCAGTACAAGCAGTTGGGAAAGCCAAATGTTTGTGATAGGGACTCCGTGGTATCTGGGACTGATCACCCTAGGATCGTGGAAGTACTTAAGAAGCAAGGAAATGACATTGAGATTTGTTTAGATGATTGGGAGAAAATGTTACGTAACAATAATAATAATAATAACAATAATAGTAATAATGGTTGTAGGAAGATATTTTCAAAGTCGCGCAATTTAGTGTATATGCCAGAAAACTCGAGTATTTATGTAAACTATGAATCTTTATCGGGAATTTCGCGAGACGAGTTATCGAAAGACATAGTCAGTTTTTGTATTGAAGAAGGCATTAAAGAAGTAATTATTATGAAGAATCGTTATAACGTTGATTTTATTACAAGAATGGCAAAATATTTAAAGGAAAATAGAAGTTCGATTTGTGGGGATTTTAAATTATGTGTAGTGAAGGATTTACGGAGAATAGAAGGGAAAGATGAGAAGAAGGTTATTTTGAATGATTTCCATATTTTACCCACGAGTGGTCATGCAGGAATACGTAGGATGGTGAATAATATAAAGAAGTATTATTATTGGCCTTCTATAGAGAAAGACGTAGTGGAGTACGTTGGTAAATGTGATAAGTGTTGTAAGCAAAAGTATTCTAGGAATACTAGGGAACCCATGACGATTACGACTACGGCGTCAACATCGTTTGAGAAGATTTATTTAGACATAGTAGGACCCCTTGATAGAGACGAAAGAGGCAATGTTTACATATTAACTCTTCAATGTGAACTTACGAAGTTTGTAGAGGCTTATCCGTTAAAGAATAAATCCGCAAATGAGGTAGCAAAAGCTTTGGCAGAGAATTTTGTTTTGAGATATGGAATACCGAAGACAATAGCTACGGATAGGGGTAGTGAATTCGTTTCGAAAGTAATGATAGAGCTATGTGATATCATGAACATCAATAAAGTCATGTCGACGTCATATCATCATGAGAGTATAGGTTCTTTGGAGAATGTACATAAAACATTAGGTGCATATTTGAGGATACAGACGGATAATAACCCATCATCATGGAGTTCTTGGATTCAATTTTGGTGTTTTTCTTACAATACGACAGTTAATACTGTTACCAAATATACACCTTATGAGCTAGTGTTTGGGAGAAAATGCAGATTACCAAGTAGTCTACAAGGAGAAAGTGTTGAACCATTGTATAATTTTGATGATTATCCTTTAGAATTTAAGTACAGATTGCAAAGGGCACAAAATGATGCAAGGGAGAATTTAATAGCGAGTAAATTAGCTAGGAAACATTGTTATGATAAGAATCTTAATTCTGTAACCTATAAGGAAGGTGATTTAGTTTTGATTAAGAATGAAACTGGCAATAAATTGGAATGTATTTATAATGGACCTTTTGAAGTTGTAAAAGACGAGTCACCAAATGTTGTGATTAAGTATAAAAATAAAATAGATATAGTACATAAGAATAGAACAAAATTGTATTGTAAGAGTTAGAGTAATAGTTTGTAATGTGAAAAAAAAACCTTGTAAAAATTTTTTTTTTTTTTTAATTTAAGGGGGTGATGTGGTGTGATGTCACGTACATCAGCACGTCACGTACAGCACGTAGTATAATATGCTAAGGTAGATAGTATGTGAATACGTGATTGTAGATTATCGACATAACATCACGTCGTAACTATGTATATAATGTTACCAATTAAAGGTGGAAGAGTACTCGACTCTTGGAGTAGTAACTAACATGTAGTTTACTTTGACCCCTCCATCCCCTCGCATCGCAGCGTGAATGTGAAGTGTTTGTGTCAGTAGTCAATCACTGTGGTTTTTGTATGTTGCAAAAACATTTTATTAACTCAAACTCATAAGTGAAAACGTTTGCAGTTTGTTATGATTATGAGATAACTAATTATTTTCTGCCAATTGTTCACCTTAAGAAATATTTTGGAATGGCAGTTAATTATTGACTTTTGACTTCGAACGAAAGCACGTGATTCTTATGGTTGACAACCAATGATTATTTTCATAACAATGATTCATCTACAGCGATGCTTTTTATATCAGCTTTTGAACATTTTCATATCCCACAAGCGTATTGCCGCCGTTAGGGGCGCCTCACCCGAGGGTTGCGGCGACAACACAGAAAACCCTAGTAATTTACGGCACAGTAGTTGGTAGCGCCTAAGGAAGCGGTTTATTATCGCCCAGAGAGTGAGAGTTCGCAGAACCTCTCCATCAGACGTTTTATGTGCAGTCAACTTGTTTATTTATTGAAATGCTTATTGCACTGCTGTTCATGGTTTTCACATGTATCTTCTTTATGCCAACCCTAGTGACCCGCCTATCCTTCGTACGGTTTTTAAGACTTGACAAATCATCGAGATTTCTTTATTAAATGTTTATTTAATATTAATGTTTTATACTCACGAACCTTATAAATAAATTCTCTAAATAATGGTGAAAACCCCATCAAAATCCGTTACGTAGTTTAGAATAATAACGCAGACACACAGATAGACACGAAAAGCAACTTTAATTTATAACGTAACATCACGCCTTGTTTCCAAAGGGTTGGGCAGAAGTGTACTTATAGTACACCCACATTTCACCAGTAATATTTAAGTGGTAAATAGGGGGGTGAGCCTATCGCTATCAACCGGTCACAAATCCAGACTCCGGACTGCTACCGAGAAATTCCATATAGAAAAACTAAATTTTTCACAACCTGGGAATTGAACCCAGGACTTTATGCTCAGCAGCAGTGCTTGTGACCACTAGACTAACGAGGTCACCAAACTCACCAACAACTCAACTTTAATTTATAAGAAGATAGACAGATAGATGCGTCAAACTTAAAGTTCTGAGGTTTTACTTGGTAACAACAAAAGGTGTTACCTTCGATCAATAATAGAGTCTATTATTGATCGAAGGGTGTTACAAAGTAATACCAAGAATTAATCTTAATAGAATAGGTATTCCCAGAAACTCCTTTGACCTTTGTGTGAAAGCAATTTCTCAGAATAATTTTCAATGAAATAGTTCTAACAACGCGTTCCTGTTAACTAATTTAAATAAAGTGCCTGCTCGACGGAGCTCGGCTCGAGTGAAAACAGATAAAACGAATTTTGCCAGATATGAGACCTAGATAGATCGATTTTTCAACCCCGATGACGTGATGACAAATATACATATAAACAAAAATTGCTCATTTAATAGTCAACCTGGGCGACCAAGCTTTGCTCTGGTGAAAATAGAAAATGCTCATTCAATAGTACAGGATAGTTAATACTAATTCCAGGATAATTAATATTATTAGGAATTTCAGGATAGTTAATATTAATTTAGAACAGTATACAAGCGAAAGGTGCGCGCTGGCAGTCTATTTTCCACGCGTACTTGCCATTCTAACACCGGTTTGCGCTCACCTGTTCGCAGGATGATAGATGCCTACAATAGGACTTTTGAACATATTGACATTTTTGCATGTTCCCCAGTATCTTCAAAGGTCTTAACCTTGCCTTGGTCTTGGTCTATTGTAGGCATCTATCAACTCAAGGAACTCTCTTGATCTATGTTTAATATATCGATAAACATGATAGTTAAATTTAGTTTTTTATATTTTTATGTATTATTTTATTACCCTAGCGTTTAATTTACTGTTTATTATATTCAACAGTTTATCTGTGAACAGCGTTGTGGGCTACAATATTGTAAAATGTTATGTGTATCTCTTTTTCTATATTGTATATTGTAGCTGTTTGTTGTTCCTTTTGAATAAAATAAAATAGAATAAAATAATTCCATGCTGCCATGATAGTTGGTACTTACTAATTCCATGTTGCCATGATAGTTGGTACTTACTAATTCCATGTTGCCATGATAGTTGGTACTTACTAATTCCATGCTGCCATGATAGTTGGTACTTACTAATTCCATGGTGCCATGATAGTTGGTACTTACTAATTCCATGCTGCCATGATAGTTGGTACTTACTAATTCCATGCTGCCATGATAGTTGGTACTTACTAATTCCATGCTGCCATGATAGTTGGTACTTACTAATTCCAAGCTGCCATGATAGTTGGTACTTACTAATTCCATGCTGCCATGATAGTTGGTACTTACTAATTCCAAGCTGCCATGACAGTTGGTACTTACTAATTCCATGCTGCCATGATAGTTGGTACTTACTAATTCCATGCTGCCATGATAGTTGGTACTTACTAATTCCATGCTGCCATGATAGTTGGTACTTACTAATTCCATGCTGCCATGATATAAGGTACTTATACTAATTCCATGCTGCCATGTCATTATTCTAATCTTGTTCTACACGTTGGCGACCGAGCTCTGCTCAGGTGATAATAAGGAGAAAATGAATTTTCCCAAATATGAGACCTAACTAGATCGAGTTTTTGCCCCCTTAAACCCCTATAATGCAACTTTCAATATATCTACGTTTTTTATAAAATACCTTTTGTTTTATGTATACAAAATTAATAATGCGTCTAATTTGGGGTCTCGCTGGTGGTGGCGTGTGTTGGATCATTAAGTTCCCTTCAAAATGATTGAGCTAAATGGTGCTGATCCATGCGTCATGTTCGTGAATGGGCGCCGTCAGTGGTGACTGGTCATCTCTTAGCTGCTTAGCGGCTTATTTTAATTTTAGAATTGTTTTCCTTTTTGATTTTTATTACGGACGCTTTTAACGTTGTAACTTTAAATTTGAACATTAATGATGTAACCAATATTCTGATTTAAAAGAGTGTCCGTGGAGTTCCTTGCCCGTTCTTCTCCATAGGAACCTACTACGCTTTGGAATGGGCAACTAGCTTCATCTTTCTGACTGATTGACTTGAGAATTCAAAAGTACATGTAATTGGTCTATTTGAAATAAGTGCTTTGAGTTTGAGTTTGGGACAGCGCTGCTTGATGTCCGAGTCCTATTACTGGCTGGACGTACGACGCGTTGCGTGAGTACAGAACAGAACACACAAGCTACTCACTCAAGGTCATTGGCATATATATGCGTCTTAAGAAAGTAAACATTTAAACATTATAGATACCTATCTATATCACCCATAATAACAACACCATTCTTCAGGCCCATACAATTAAAGATAGATAAATAGTGTTCGATTGGGTCCAATAAATTTGTGGCCAGTCCTATATTCGGGGAGACTAATCACCATCTTTGCCGATAATAGGAAGGCCGTTAAAACAAATACCCTTGTTTATTACGCCCATTATCGTAAGTAATTGGTTAAGAAAACTGGGACTGTTAAGGATTATGAATTGCAATAACCGTTCGTTTTTTTTTTTCGTTTCATGGAATTATGCTCTCAAAACGGCGAAGGAAAACATCGTGAGGAAAGCGGCATGTCTTAGAACTAAAAATTTTAAGACATGTGACATCAACCAATACGCACTGGTCTCGCGTGGTAGATTACAGCCCACTCCCTCTCACAGAGAGGAGGCCTGTGTCCCAGCAGTGGGAACAGTAATAGGCTGATTATGTATGGAATTATATTTTTCGGGAAAGCAATTAAAGATTTCGAATACGCATTGAAAAAAATATCCCAATTTAGGCTTCTCCGAAGTCAGGTAAAACTTTAAAGGGGTTTGATGATTTTGGCCCTATTTTTCAAAATCGAGGTGCACAATAAATGTCATATATTTGGATAGGGGACACTTTCACAAACATAAAACTTGTTTCAGGGTTCAGTTTTCGACTTATATTTCGGTGAATAACTACATACCTGACGATTTAGGATATTATGTTAAATGACATTATTTGTTCGTATAAGCGTCCTCTATCTAAATATGACTCACTCGCACACCAAACCTCTGCTGGTATTAGTTTACTGCATGCGCAGTTATGGACTTACACTCGCGATAGCACAATACCATTTCAAGATATTCTTGATTGGAATACCGTCGTCTGGGAGGCATTTTTAAAGAAAGCGCGCGCGATATTCCCGACGCTGCACGCTGACCGCAAAACTAACTTCCGAGCGGGCGGGCGGGCGACTGGCGGGCGGGAGCCGAGGTCGCGGTCGGCTAGCGCGTGCGACGAACGGGGTAGTGCGGGTGAGGGTGGGGGCGCGCGGGGCTGCGCTTTGACGAGCGAGTGGCCGGCGCGCAGCGGCATTGTTTGATAAGAATGGCAACAGTGTATGAACGGCGTCGGCGTTTTGCGAATTGAATTCGGTGCGGTGCGGCAACGTCTACGGGATGGTTTTATGCCAATAAATCAATACCAATATTTTTTGTATGAAAAAAAAAATGACAAATTATCAATAATTTTTCTTTACTATTGTGATCTATAAACACAATACTATCTCCCATTGCAGCCGTGGCAGATATTTTTATAGCACCTTATATAACTTTCGATATTCACCGCGATTCTGAAAAAATATCAAAATGGCGGCTTCACGTTAGGGCCACCCTCCATACAAAAATCTTCAAACCCCTTTATTAATTTATACAAGGTCCTATTAAAATAGAGGGACAAATTTTAACACAGCGGTCAGTACGTCTAACTAAAGATATTCAAGCAAAAAAAACACTGATTAAAGTGATTTTATTTCGACCTAAAGTAATAAATAGCATTAGGTAACCAACATTTTTAGAGTAGGTATTTTCGCTAGCTAGTTTTTTTGTCTGGTAAGCATCTAATGCATTTTTCTTTTTTTACCGTTGTCCTTCTTGTGGTGGTCTGAATGATTTCTAAAAGTGTGTCCATCTACTTTAATGGGACCTTATACAACCTTCGTTTTTGTTTACCCTAAACCTCTAAAGGGGTAATTGTACTCATCATTATGAACAACTTTCAATATAGGACAAACTATGAAATCGCGAAAAAAAATCTGCTGCTCCCTACATTTTGACGACATATGCGAACATAAATGTAGGAAATAACAGATTTTTGGTCCCGTAGTTGTTCATAATGATGAGTATAATGACCCCTTAAAAGGTTTAGGGTAAACAAAAACTCAGGTTGGATACCTAGGTATTTATGATGTATCACGTTTTTGTTTACCCTAAACCTCTAAACGGGTAATTGTACTCATAATTTTGAACAACTTTCAATATAGGACAAACGATGAAACCGCGAAAAAAAAATCTGCTGCTCCCTACATTTTGACGACATATGCGAACATAAATGTGGATCAATCTCCAAAACGGGCGTATTCGTGTGATCGCTCTGGTGCTTTTCAGCTATTGATATTTAATGGTAATTATGTATCTCATTAAAAAGAAGGATATTCAAATAGTACATTTTTACTATTGGCCTTCAGTTTACTCAAACAGTTATGGAAATATTAAAGTTCAAAAAATTTCGCGACCAGAGCAATCATAATTGGTGCCAGAGCGATCATAAATGGTGAAATCAGTGGAACAAAAAAATTAATATTGATAAAATATTATTTATTTAGCCGTTTTCAGTCATATTCAGTCGTGTAACAAGATCACATCAAATCACTCATTGGTAGTACTGTGCCCCGAGCTTTTTTCCTTTGGTAACTCTCTCTTGACTTTACAAGCCATTGTGCGTATAGATCTGGATCATTTTTTATTTTGGCCATTCTACGACGCTCAGCCAATTTCTTCCTAAGACGTTTTTCTTCAATAGATAATTTGTTTCGAGGCATGATTTCAATCTGAAACAATAGTTGCCATTAAATTTTAGAGAAGAAAGGGTTACAGTTGTGGTTAGCTAAATGCCAATATAATAATATCATCAAGGTTAAATACGTCAAAATCTGTTTATGGGTTTAGGTTATCCAAAGAAACCCAGGAAAGGTTATACATTAAAGGTTATATGCATAGTTCATCGTATGTCATTGTTACAGTCCGGTACAACTACTTAAAATAGATTTATAACATACAATTAATGCAAAATATCATCGCTCTGGTGTTTTTGGACAGAGCAATCACAGCCATAGCGATCAGAAAAAGTCACAAAATCATAAATATAGCCGAATTTAAAAGCAGTAGAAAGTTGTGATTACTTCTCATAAAAAACATCATAACGATCACTTAATTCACATAACAAACACATTCACAAGCTTACCATTTAATTTAAATAACGTGCCATAGCAATCATAAAATTCGAGAACCAAATCCAGAGCAATCATAAACTTACCTTCGTAATGTTGGACCGTGGGTACGTGGCACACAGGTATCCTCTTCGGCGGTTAGACCACTACTGGGGTTGCCCTGCGGGAGGGGAATAGAGTGTCTATAACGCGTAACTAGGGATGAGCGCGATGTTTTACCTCAGCGCAGAGCGATGAGATAAAATGCCCGGTCACGATTTTAAATTCAAATTGTGGCAAAAGTATTGTTGATATAACAAAAAATATTTTATTACTATGAAGATTAACTATTTATTATGTAATCTAAATAAATTGTTTTGTAAGAACCTTCTCATTAAAAAGTTAAAAAATATTTTTTTCATTCAATCGGGAGTTGGGTCAACCCAGAGCGATCAGGATTGAAGGGTTTAAGATTTTTTTTTAAATATTTAAAATAAACTTATCCATAATACTAGCCTTGTTTCACGTAGATTAGACACCTAACTGTATATAAAAAAATATTTTGAAAACGTTTTTCGATTTTAAAATGGGTTTATCCAGCCCGACACGAAAAAAAATGCCTCTGGAGATCGACCCATGTAGGAAATAGCAGATTTTTGGTCCCATAGTTGTTGTTGTACCTAGGTATTTATGGGGTATCAAAATAAACTAGAAGAAAGTCATACAAAAAACCGCAAATAAATTATTCAAAACGCTAGCAGTGTAGCTAGTGACATACCATCCCAGTATATCAAAAATATTACCTCACGATACTCCTCCATCTCCGTCACAGAAATACCGAGCATACTTTCCGTCGTAGTAACACCTCAATACAGACTTTATATCTCCAACAAAAATGATCAAATATGCACCCTAAGCTCTCCCTATCTATAATCTCCACTACCAAAAAACACCACTACATTTTCACTTTGAAAGAAGTTTCCACACCATAGCTGGTTTTGTTCGGTAAAGTTGATCATCCATACGTTACAAGTCGTCAATGGACATGAAACAGCATGTTTTTGACACGTCTGTGACAGGCTATCGGTGAATAAAGTGACGTGACATGATGTTATCGATAATATGTGCTTTGAACCAAGCAACGCGGGGTGACAGAGAAATTTTCAATGAAAAGCGTCAAGGACAATGTATTGTGGTAAACAGCATTGTTTATAGTGTCTGGTCGCGCCATGAAAGGGTTACTTGTTGGCTGGCGTGATTGGCTCGCTTTGAAATCGCCATGCTTTTGATGACGTGCCTACTGTTTCGAATATACTATGTCATACACATAAAATGTCACCGTTGAATATAACATGCTTGTTAAAAAAGCACGATTGGCACAAGAATTTACCCTAAAACACTTACTTAACCTTCTCTTTTTGCCGATTTGTCCGTCAATTGCAGACCGATTTCTAAAATATTGTTTTTTGAAAGGGTATGCTCTCAAGGTTCTATATGAATTTTATTAACTTTGCTTAGATAGTTTTTGAGTTAGCTTATTGAAGCTAACTGTGAAAGTAAATAAAAAGAGAAAAATAAAAACATTTTACAACAAACGAAACAACCGACTTCGAAAATTCAAAACCAAAGACACATTGTTCTTAATGTTTTTCTTTGGAAGTCGGTTGTTTTTCTTTTGAAAAAATAATGTTAAAGTTAATGGAAATAAAAAATGTAAAAAAAAAAGCTGAGAGGTGTCAAGGGACACCCGGATGGAACGAAGTTATGGAATGAACCTCACAAAGGCATGCCACTAATTAGTACCTGTAGTCGCTCACAGATGGCGTTATAATAAATAATAAAAAGTGTCGTTACAACTTTTGGTCCCAATTTTTTCCGTCTAGCCCCCTTTCGCGCGTCGCGAAAGGGAACTTCGTTCCAATAATGAAATCTATATTAATTAAAATATTAATGACCAACACAAACAAAAAATATCAAAATCCAAACCTTACAAAAAATCACCTCTTGAACTACAAATAGCATCAACAACAACTTATCATGCTTACTGAAAAAATATAGATACAAAAAAACTACAACTTTGCATCCAAAAAATGTCTGAAGAAATATGCGAATTACAGCATTACCCAGCTTTCCGGGTGTCGCATTTAAACCGTAAACTCTGCTTAAAACTTGCTACTATTACTGGGGGAATACGGGGAACTAAAGGGGAATATGGGGAAGCAGGGGACATCGTTTGGACCAAACCCTTTTATGTCACACATTTAGCTGCGTTTTAAGCCCAGTGATTGTGGAAGAACGTTGGTTACGTGTAGGACGAAAAGTAACGTTCAATTTGTCTTATTTTCTGAATTGGCCTTTACGGCTAAAGCAATCATTGAATGGTGAATCTTGGATAATAATTATTATTTAATTATAAATACCTACGTTATGTAGCACGAGAATTATAGCCTTCAGATTTTCAAGTTAGGTACAAAATAATCTGCTAGTGACGTTTTTTTTACATCACACATTTTAATTATGTCTCCACATATTAGCTAATAGCTCATCTATTTTGACCAATGTGTAGATATAGATGGGTGGTTACCCCTTGCCATAAAATGAGCCCTACCTGTTTGCTAATCCAGAACTTAAACTTTGTTATTGCAGGTCCTAACCACATTCTATCAGGGCCTTATTTTATTTTTATAACTGAGAATGTATTCGTCAAGAAATTACAAAATTTATACCTTATCACGATATGTGCTGTATAATAAAGCAGAAAATGTATAAAGGAAACTGAAATAAAAAAATTCGAATTTTCTGATTGTCATCTGTCATTTTTATTCATAGACATATTAGTATGAATAATACATCTTTCATCATCACATCCCATCATTTCAGCCGAAAGACGTCCACTGCTGGTCATAGGCTTTCCCCCAGGCACCGACCGACCGATTCTGCCTCCTACATCCAGCGTGTTCCTGCGGCATTTACAAGGTCATCTGTCCAACTTGTGGGACGCCTTCCAACGCTACGTATTCCGGTATGCATACACCTATGGTTTTATTAAATAGTCCTCAGATTTATCGTCAACCTTTGATTTCTTATCACTTATACTATGTATTTCCAACCATTTATAAAATTTTTGTCATATACTCGCTTATGAAGTTCCGTAATTATTACATTAAAAACCAAATTGAAAAAATGCAATGCTCTACGGACTTGGCACTTTGTTTTTAATCATCTAATTATGAATTCGATGATAATATTATTTCAATTATTAAATTATAATTATTATTTAATTCGATAAAATTCATCATGAATTTCGTAATCGAGTCAGAAATACAATTTGGACATCTTTTCTTTAGCTGTCAAAAGTTAAATAGTTGAAAAGATTATAAAAGCACTCTTTATCACATTTAAGACCAGTTAAGGGTAACTCTACACTAAATAATCATGCCTATGACAACAAACAAGGCCCGTCCATTACGAACTAATGAATGTTAGATTACCAACAGTACCAACACTGAAATAAAAAACTCCAGTCGGTACACACCTTATTTATGACGCAAAAAGACGCTATCATTCTTCTAAATATTCTCGCAAAAACAAAGGAATATGGCTTGTTACATAATACTAGAAAATATGCGTACTACGCCAAGATATGTTCAAGAGTAGGTACAGAAGCCTAATCTGCATTCGCAATTTATTTGCCAAACATATAAACAAACACGAGTTTTCCACTTAGACAAACATCAACTTTATTTTAGTGTAAATAAAGTTGATTTTAGACCGACTAGTACTGTTGAAAAAGTCATTAAAAATATGAAGTTGTAGCGCAAACTGAACCATAGCTGTAGGCATTACAGTTGTTTTTCCTAAAACTCGTGTTTGCTTACATGTTTGGCAAATACATTGCGAACGTAGATAAAGTACGTAGCTCTGTTATTTTTGGATCTAAGTGCTCAAGTATTCAGACTGTTGCTATGATTTTTAATAATATAGGAAGATAACCCTATAAAAATCTTGAGAGACCATAAAAACTTAGGTCCAGTAATGAAAAAAGTAAAGATAAGCTGAACATTCCATCTTTTAGCGTAAAACATTTAGAAGATTTTCGTATGCGACTTTTCTACGCTTCTTATTTATTGATGAGAATTTATTGTACCGAGTGGTTATTTCTAATACTAGTAGTTCTGCGAACAGTAGACCTCGCGAGCACAAACTTTTTGGGAAAAATTTACCGCTTAGCTTGAGGCTTAAGTGCCTGCTACACGGTCGCAAACTGCGTCCCGACAGAGGTGACAAACGTTTTCACACACACACACGCTACCCCATAATACAGGACAAACGAGAAAAAAAATTACGTGTAGGGTGAGGAGGTACCCTAAAAAACAATCATGATTTTATTTTACGACTTTGTCGGCGTGATTGATAGTATAGACCTATACCTACCAAATTACAGCTTTCTAGTACTAAGATTCTCTGAGCTAAGCCGCTGACAGACAGAAAGACAGGCAGACGGACATGGCAAAACTAAATCAGTTTATTGTGTACTACAGAACCCTAAAAACCAGACAAATTATGAGTAAAAAATTTGTAGGCCAGCTAGAAAAATTAACAAATAGGTTTGAATAAATAGCGAGCAATTTACTGCATTTGAGGAGGTATTCTGCTCATCAAGCCGAAGATCCTGATCAGACCTTTACCAATTTTTTTTGAGACTATCTTAAAGTTACTTTCTTTCAAATGAAAAAAGAACCATCGAAAACGGATTTCATAAGGCGGAGATATCCAGCAGCCCCCTTTTTGCCCCATTTTGGAGGAAGTACCCCTCCAATCAAAAATCCCCGACGACAAAAAATTACAAAATATTCATAATACCTGTATGCCAAGTTTCATCCAGATCGGTTGTAAAATACGACCTGTACACGAGTACGTACAAACTGACACACGAAAGAAAATTTTGCCAGTTGATGCAGAGACGCTTCGCTCGCTACGCTCGCTCGGTCAATTAATAAAAAGAGAACTTGAACATCTTTTTAACAACGCACTTTATAATTTTGTATGATTTGGTAACGTCGCAAATAGCTGTCAAATATTTACCTGTGTTGATTAATTTGGCAATATTACTATATGGAAATAAGAAATATGGCTAACTAATGAACTAGAATATTAATTATGAATTACATTTTTAACACGGAATTTGATGTTGTAACCGTTTTAGGTGTAAAAAAGGCGTTTGGAAAAGTTACCAATACTTTTTTTACATCTAAAACTTAATATTCGGTTTTAAGCAGGGGCGTAGCTACCGCCGTATCTGCCGTATCAATTATACGGGGCCCCAGGGCCACGGGGGCCCCCGACGTGCGTAAGCAAAAATTAATAAAAACTTCACAATTTTTTAGTAACAAAAGTCAAAAAAAGCATTTGCTTTCAGTCACAACCGCAACTGCTGAAAGAAGTTTAAAAAAAATAAAACTGATAAAAAATTACCTAAGAACTTCGATGAGACATGAACGCCTGTCAGACCTGTCACTAATGTCCGTATTTAAGAAATAAGAAAACAAAATATATATTTTTTTATGCAAACTTTTTTTTTTCTTTTGTGAGAAATCTTTACCCTTCATAAGGGCCCCCAAACAAAATTTTTATACGGGGCCCCGCCAAGGCACGCTACGCCACTGGTTTTAAGATATTAATTATTGCATTTCATAATCAATATTCTAGTGCACTAGTTAACCACGTTTCTTATTTCAGCAAAACAGCGAAATATGTGACAGCTATTTGTAACGTTGCCTACTTTCAGAATGCACGCTCTTAAGATGGACACAAATCAGGAAAACTGACATTCCGTAGGTTGAACAAATATGGGGTAATTTGGCCCTTCACTCCGAAACACAGCAGACAATCAATTTACTACCTACACACTATAGATTTATAGCCTAACCACAGCATCCACAGCTGTTCTTAGTCTATCTATAAATTAATAGCTAAGGGGTAAACTGCACCATTTACCCTACAATTAAATATCGACTACAAACACGTTACTTCCACCAAACCACTACTTCAACATACATAGTAATTGTCGTAACGGTAACAGCCTAAAGGTCGTAACCACCGTCACCTAACTCATATTTAATCAAGATTTATAACATTAAAACATGGGAAGTTATTGTTACCCCAAAATATACGGACGGGTCGACCCCGTGGTTTTGGTGACCTCGGCAGATGTTCACTTCGGGGTAAACTTGTCGCATGCCAAATTGTAGGGTTAATTATTTTAATGTAAAATGTTAAACAGGCTTTGGTTTATTTTGTGTGGGATTTCCTGTTATCGTTTTTGAGGGCAAACCATGGAAGGAATTTGAACGATTATTCTCCTATTTATTTCCTAGGAGGAGCTCGTGGCTAAGTAATAACAAGCCGCACGGGTCGATCCATCAGGTTAAGCTACGCTTGCCGGGGTTGGTCAGTGGATGGGTGACCATCTTTACATACCGAGACTCCTCCGTGCCTCGGAAAGCACGTTAAGCCGTTGGTCCCGGCTGTCATTTGTGGATCTTTGACAGTCGTTACGAGTCGTCAGAAGCCCGAAAGTCTGACACCAGTCTTACCAAGGGGTATCGTATTACCCAGTTACTGGGTTGTGGAGGTCAGATAGGCAGTCGCTCCATGTAAAATACTGGTATTCAGCTGCATCCGGTTAGACTGGAAGCCGACCCCAAGATAGTTGGGAAAAAGGCTAGGAAGATTGATTGATTCTCCTATTTATTTATTTTAATGACGCATACATAAAGGTATCATCATCATTACCAGCTTGTGCAGTCCTCTGTTGGAAATAGGTAGGTCTCTCCAATTGCCCGGCATTTAGATCGATCTTCAGCCACTCCCTTCCATCCCGCGAAGCTGGTCGCTCGCTCCATTCAGCCTGAAAGCGTCTTCCTCATTGCCACACTTGGATAGCTTTTTTCATCTATAGATTACAAACTAGAATCAGCGCGCTCTAGAATACACGCCATAAATAGGTACAGAGTGTAACCTGTTGCGATTTTGGCCCCTCCTCAATCATCAAATAGCACTTCCCTATCTGACTAGTCATAAATGTACTAACAAAATTCACAGCGATTGTTACACTATTGTGTCTGCTTCACGGACCGTTGAGTTGTAAAATATGCATCATTTATTTCGTCAGTACATTCGTCTATACCTACTGGTAGCTGCCTTTACAAAAACAAAGTTAAAACAAATTAGATCCTTACGAAACACCTAACCTTCACCAGCTCCATTTTTCTGTGTCAAAAACCTTTCTCAGAAAGGTAGAAGACGGCTTATCTTAGATGTTAAGCAAAGATTTCCTTGAATACAAAACGTGTAACTCTGTGACCCCTCCGCCACTTTTTTAAGACGAAAACAAAGGCGACCTGCAAACGCCTAAAACGATTTCCATCCGCGGTAGATTTATAGCAAATTGCTCTCATCCTACCTCCAGGCGCTGTTTTATTTCAAATGAAGGGGATTTTTTTCCGTATAATATCAGGAGCGCCATATTCGTGATGTTTCGGTACCATTTTACGGTGGCTTTAATATTACGGAGATAATGGGGTTTATGATGTATTCAGTTTCGGTTAAGTAAACCGGTTGTTCGGAGGCTTGCATTTTCTTTTAATTCATTGACTTATTGCAGCTTTCTTTTTTCTGGCTAATTAGTGAGAATTTGTGTAAGTAGGTTTTTTTAACTGTCTCTAAAAGTCTTGTATCAACTTATTTATTCAAAGTACTTGCAAATAGTTACAATTCAGAACATTTATAACAAACAAAATGAACACATAATATTCCCGCCATTTTATTACGAAGACCGCCGGTGGTGGAAATGATAATAATAAAAAAAGTTTACGAGATCCCCTTGAAGAATTCCCTTAAGGTGCAACTAGTCGCGGGCTCGAACTCAATGGTGGGCCTGGCCAAAAACCACACTGTCTCACCTGGCATCGTGTCCGACAGAGATAGTATCAGTGATGAGCAGTTAGAAGCTGATCTACATGGACAACGTATAGTTCGCACGCACAGAAACACCGTACCGACCAATTTTAGTAAAACGAGCGCGTCAAAAATTACGAAAAGGCCTTTGGAAAAAAGGTTTTTCTGAAATAACCACTGCATAAATCAATTACAAATAAAATTTATTGAAATCTTCGTAAATTTTTCTGTGTCGGTACGGATTTTGTTTTCGAGATTTCACACTTCTTGTATTACTTATTTACGCCCAAAGTTGCGTTAAAATTAGCAAGAAAAACGAATCTTTGTTGGCTCATAACTTTTTAATGGCTTTTTATTTTACTATTCTGCTTCCGTACCGACAATTTTAATAATGAGACCTAACGATATCATGTTTAACTTTGAATGTACGATGTCAAACAGTGGAGTAAAACCCCTCCGAAGTTTGTATGGAAAAAATATCAAATTATCAAACCTTAAATTTAGCCAATAAAACCTAGGGTGTAGGTATTACATAAATCATCGTCTTTCGTAACAATATATGAAAAAGTGGAATCGGTGTGTTTGAACTATTTTAAACTGTAAGATAGCAGCGAGTTTTTCTAATAAATATTAAAAGGAAATAATATTTTAGAGATTGAATGGAAAAACATGAGAATTGTTATTAAATTAACCTTGCTTTCCACCAAATTATTGATTTTGCAGCGCCTTGCGCCTGCTGCATGACGAACAGCAAGGAGTTTGTATTGTGCGTATTGCGTGCATTAACAAGTAAAACCTGGTTTTTTGGAAAGAAAAAGGAGGTCTCTCTAGGAGTGCAAATCCAGGCCATTTGTTACTGTGGTGTGTATTGTGTATTTATCTGATACTCCACATTATAAATGATTAGTGAATGAGGTGTAAACTACGAGATTAATATTAGATCTAAATTTTTAGAAACTTGAGCGGTTCATTGATTATTTGAAAGGACGTTCTTTATTATCTCGAGGATAAAGTATTTGTTTCCCTTCTGAAAACAAAACATTTTATCCGCCTCTGTGGTCTAGTCCACTAGTGATACTAGACCACCTGTCTCACTCCCAGAGGTCTCAGGTTCGATTCCCAACGGGAGAAAAAGTTTTGTGCTCGGTTTGGTTGGTGGTAAGGCTTGTTCTAAGTTCGCCTGCTTAGTTACCACGGTCTTATCTAAGTCTGTCGCCATAACAACAATGGTCGGTAAGGTATAGCTAGTTTCTCTGTGGTTGAGGATTCCGGGTGAAGCTCGCTTCCACCTTCGGCCTAATCATCACTTACTATCAGGTTAGATGCAGGCCAAGAGCATTCCCGTTATGGTAAAAAAAATAAACGTCTACCTCTAACATTCTAGACGATGACATTGTCATTAGATTAACTGACGATTTTGGACATGACAATCAATCTGCCTAGCCTTTTCTCAACTATATTGGGGTCGGCTTCCAATCTAACCGGATGCAACAGAATACCAGTATTTTACGTGGAGCGACTGCCTATCTGACCTCCACAGCCACAACTGGGTAATACGATACCCCTTGGTAGGACTGGTTGTCAGAATTTCGGGTTTCTGACGACCCGTAACGACTGTCAAAGATCCACGAATGACAAGCCCGGACCAACGGCTTAACGTGCTTTCCGAGGCACGGAGGAGTCTCGGTAAGTAAAGATGGTCACCCATCCACAGAAAAACTCTAGCAAGCGTAGCTTCACTTGATAGATCGACCCGTGCGGCTGTTTTACTTAGCTACGAGCTCCTCCACAATTTTGGTCACGTAAATGTTTAAATACTTAAATATAGCATATGGGTTTATCCCATAAGCTCCTAACTTGTGCCCCACTCAATACAAACGAGGTCAATGGGCTATGGCGGTGCTATGGGATAGGTAATTTGACATAAATCCATGGAGAGCTATCGACACGCCTTCCTCCTTCAAATGTATTGCCACTACTGGTAGATATTACTTCACAAAATTTATGACCTTTTTGGACAACTAA